>CM060920.1:127787307-129064807 GCA_030737875.1 Allium sativum
TTGGGTAAGGAAGATTTTCTAGAATTAAAAGTTTGGTTAATTCAGTTAAACCGATAACCAAAAAATATATTTTACAAACCGAATTCAAATCGGTTTGGTTTTAAAACCGAGTCGAACTGAACGAAATGAACCGACTTGTCAGTTAATTCGATTTGACCCAAATATTGCTCACCTTTAGTTGCATCTAAATGGATAGTGTTTAGCTAAGATCCGCGTATTCGATCTCGCTGTGACTATTCATAAATGGGTCGATATTTATATTTATAATCTCAGAAAAAATTATTCTTGATATAAAAAATTAGATAACTTATAGAATCTTGGAAACACTTGCTTATACGTTGTTCGTGTAGGGAAGTACATAGAAATTGCTCAATATCTTGTCGGGTCTTGAATTCTAATCAGTATTGGGATCCAATTGTGCTTCCAATCTAGCTCGCAGTCGCATTGCTACATCTCTTCTTGTAGGAGGTGTGATGTTTTCTTTGCCCAGAACGTTTTCTCCATACGTTGGTACCTTCCCCACAATGTGACTTCAGCTGCTTTGCAATTCCCACCAAGCTCTTCTCATATTATTATTTTTTCGATTAAGGTGGTTGAAATGGAATGGAAAGGAAAAACGAGGAAGGAGAAGAAATAAAGGATAGGGAATGAAGTGTTGTAGCCAACTTATTTATAGCGGTTATAGCGTGGTCAATTACCTAGCTAAGTAAAAGCTGGCTAAATAACTAGTGTGAATTGTAATACACACCATGGTGTGGATTACGATCCAATATAGGTGGATATTAAAGCACACTACATGCCTTAGTTGGCTATGAAAAACAGAACACCCCTTATTGGAGGAGTTGATTTCCACCCACTAGGGGAGGGTTGCGGGTCAACCCAAGCGAATTTGTCCCGCAACGACCCCTATTAAGAATGATCTTAAAGCTACATCTCTTCGCAACCCTATTATTTCTTTTCCACACTAATTCTTTCTATAGAAAGATTACACCCCACTAATCATCATTCTCACCCCAAATTATACAAATTAAACTCTTATAATTTTTTAATCAATTAGATTTACTATTTCGTTACTTACTTCCTTTGTTAAGTTAACATAACGTGAATATCTTTAATTTAATTATTTGTTTTATGAACTTAACTAGGTTTCGATTGATTTCTAGTATGGTTTGCACTAGACAAAGACAAATTCCTAGCTTAGTCTACACTATTGGTTGATTAACTCTCAGTTTACAACTTGTTAGATTTTGATAAAATCATAAATTTCATAAGGCTAGATTTTAAAAAACCCTGGGTAGGTATGCATATTTAAGTCAGTTTATTTGGGATTTTGTGTTGTCGACAACAATCATCGTTAAATGTTTGTCTGAAAATGAGAAAAATTTATATATTAACTTAAAATAAGTACTATAAATTAAAAGAAAACTAAGTAACTTTTAAAGGGCTATATGGTAAAAAATTTTATTAATTTATACAATATGCGTAAAGTAAATTGTGGGATGTTAATATGTAACAACCCGAACTTTTAAGACAAATAATAATTAATAAAATCGTAAGTTATAAGGTTATCATAATTTGGTAATGAGATTTGTACCATTGGGTTCGTTAAGATTTTCTAGTCAATATACATATTTGTTTACGAGAAACAGACCTAAAATGACGAAGTTATGGTAATTTGAATATCAAATATATATATATATACACACACACACACACATACAGGTCGGGTTGACCCTACCCTTAGTCAGGTTGACTCATGGGTCGACCTATCTTGTTAATTGGGCGTAGATCGTGCTGAGGCACGATAATTTTGAGCCAACGTTTCTTTGACACGTTATATTGCTGAGTTAGTTTGTTATAATTGGTTTATTTTCAAATCCTTGCTGATGTGACTTGTCATCATTGGTTATGTGACGTGGCTGGCCTAAATTTAATCCATAAATCCAACCGCCTAAGAACCCTATTCTAACTATAAATAGAGCTCTAGACCACACTCATTCCTCACAATACAATCTCTTCACTGTAAGGGTTCTCCCTTAAGACAGACCTAACCTAAAAAAATTAGAGAAAAAGATTTATAATAATAAATATTTATGTGCATATATTTTTGAGGTGGGATCTACAGGGGCCACGAAGGAACTCTTTGAGCACAATGAGTTTTATAGTTATTTAGATTTTTAATAATTTGGAGTAAATAGGCGTTAATAATTGCAGAGTTTCCATAGTTTTTTCTTTATAGTTTTCTTAAAGTTTTTCTTATAGTTATTCATGTAGTTTTTGTTTATTTTTTGTAAGTTAGTAGTTTTTTTGAGCTCTTTTCTATAAGATATTTCTATAGTTTTTTAGTCTTTTCTTATAGTTTCATTCTTTTCATTTTTAACACCAAGATGTTTCTCAGTCTTCTTCCCTCTTCTTCTTGCATGGGTTATTTTTGTAGTTTTTACGTTTATTTTTGGTTTATGCCCAAAACATACCCGAATATGTAAATGTTAGCATATTAAAAACGATTTATATAATCCCTTTATTTTGCACGGATGGAAAGTAGAATTAAAGTAAAATTATGTAAATGTGGATTATGATTAAGCCTAAATACAAATAATGAATATAAAACATAAAATTGTAATCAAAAAGAGATTGGATTGATATATGCAAACTGAAGTAAGATTTGCTATTTAATTATAACACAGGTAGTAATTGAAAATGACTGAACATATTTGCATAAGCAATATTATGATATATTATATAAACACACAAAGAATCATAATGAATAGACATGACTTAGTTGGAGATATAATTATAATAAGGGGTTATAATGGATGAAACTTAAAACCAATGTTAAGTTTAATAAGCATATGTTAGTCGTGATCTGTTCATGCAACGTGGGACTGATTAGGAAAAATAAGTTGCCAAAACAAATAAGCCTTGGATCATCTAGAATCTAGGTAGGGGCGTAAATTAGTATATTTGTTTGCTAAGACCTGCATCAGTGGCATTTCCTTTCAAGTTTATTACTGATGGCCTCACAAACGATGAAATGGTGGAGGATTGGCAAGTTTATGCTGATTGAGGTAAATAAGGGGTCAACAAAGACATGGTCGTGTGTAGGTATGTTCAGGTGTCGTAATGAGCATACATGCGTACCGATAAGGGAAAATAAGTCATTACTGCGACCAACAACGATTAGTTATGTCTTTACTGATGGGTCAGGTAAGATAAAGCTTGAAGCCTATAGTGACATAAGTTACCATATAAGATGGTAAATTGGTAGGTTATGCCAATTGATGGGTAATATTATGAATATATCCAAATTCTGATTATCATTTTTAGTAATTCGTGTAAGTGCAAAAAATCAGGACCAGTTGAATGAGATAAAAATTGGCCAAATGTGATGACCGCCCCGTACCATCAGACATTTCCCCGAAATGCATTGTGCCAATGCCTGACTAGCATGGGACGATCGTCAAAAGCATTGAAACGATGAATTACCAAAGATCCTATAGTTTATCTCATGGCATATGGAATAAAATATAATAATAACATAACTTGATATAAAATAGACGAGATAGTATATAAGATGAAAACTAAACCATATCCATCAGACTAGAGGAATCCCAATTACTGCTTCACATCCAATTATTATAACTTTAAAGTATTGTCCCTAAAAGGAAATAAAAGAGGTACACTGCTAATGCCCAAAGCAGTGACCAGCAATAACACAGGGAGAATATATATGGTACGTGGAAGCCTCTTGCTTGCCTCCGGACAGCTACTCGTGCATAGCCACCCTAACCTGCCTTTAGTCTTCTCGTTTAGGAGCATCCAGAGTAGTAAGAAGAGACTTAAAAATCTGGGTCAGACGAAAGTGTGGTGTGAGCGATAGCCATAAAATAAAGAAATAACAAGTACAAATAATCACCTGGACCTGCAACCAAAGAGTTAGCACAACAAGATGTACAATACTCTAAGGTAACACTAACATAGAGTGTAAAATGGACGTGTGCATGCCATGGTGATAGAAAACATCAAACATAGCAATCATCCTCACGTCTCTCACTCAGTGCGTAAGGCATACGATATCCACTTCTTTGATAACCAAATCCAATGAGGCCATGACGGGTCCACACCGACCTGGACTCCGTACAGCTATTGCTATGATCACACTGCCCTGGTCTATAGTCAGTAACCCTACCCAGTCCACACCGCCCTGGCTCTGGGGTACGGGCCAACCAGTCCACACCGCCCTGGCTTTGGTTCGTCTACATGCCCCCTCTCTCAATGGTGAACCAAGATTATATATATCAATAACTCCTTGCATACGTCCCACAGCAAAGCCTAACTCTTGAAGTTAACTCATTGGTTCCTATTTGGATCCTGAGTGATAACTTTCCGTTTGGACTTCCTTTGCATCTCGGGTTCTAGTTGAATTGGAGTTGATCTTCAGAAGAGTTCACGATCGTCGTCACGTGGTAGAAGCTCAAATCCAGTTCGGTTTGGGGACACCATCACGGTTCGGTTCGTGGTCATCATTGGCTCGTGGTCACCATAAGGGTCGTGGTCACCATGAGGTCGTGGTCACCAAAGGGGTCGTAGTCACCATGGGGTCGTGGTCACCATAGGGGCCATGGTCACCATAGAGGTTGTGACCATTGGGGTCGTGATCATGGGATCGAGACCATAGGGTCGTGACCACATTAGGGGTTACCATCACGAACCGAAACCCTACAGTTTTTCCAGCAAGCTAATTTCGCCAAACAATGGCGTTTTCAACCATTCTAACTTTCCTATGCAATCGCAAAACATACCAAACAGTAGTAGTAACACGTAGAATCAACCATAAATATCAAGACAATGATTTCATTTGTTAATTTAGGTCAAACATACCCAAATCCATGATTTTCCCCTTAATCCCCTAAATTTCGGGATTAACAAAATAAATCCAAATCAACCCAGTTTCATATATATGATATAAAATATGATCTTAAAATTTATTCATATTTTTCCATAATATTTGGATGTATAATTCCGCTAATTTTCACTAATCACCCCTGGCTAACACTAATTAGTGTATAAACATGCAAATAACCCTCCTTAGCCGATAGTTAATGATAGATCTGAAACTTTTACTGATTTGCCTTGGATTCTAATGTGGTGCAACAGCTCTACCTCAAATTTGGTGTTAATCCGGCTTGATTTGATGTAGATTGGATTATTTAGTAACTAGAAAGTGATTAAAGAGAGATCTAGAAGATGGAAGCCATGATTAGGGTTTGAGAAAGGTTTGTGGCGGCTAGAAAAATGAAAAGAGATGATTCTCCAACTCCTTTCAGCCCTCCCATAACCTTAATCCCGAATTGGATTATGGGCCTGGCTGTTAATCACTTAATTAAGCCTAATTAGGTTGTTTATCCATCTTTCTAATCTTATTTCAGCCATATCCCCCAAAAGGTAAGTACATTTGATTAATGTGACCACTCTACGGAATGAGAAACCATCATCCAAATACAATGGATGTGGTTTCAGGTCAAAATTCCATAGCAATCAAAAGTTATGGGCAAAACAACATTCATCAAGGGCAAGTGGAGAATTATCCGAATAGTTGTTTCCCAAAGTCACACGACCATATGACTTCGTATGAATATAAAATAAATATTCTACGATCCTCCGACACATAGAGTAAGGGTCATTACATTCTTCCCCCTTAATAAATTTCGTACTCGAAATTCCTTAACCAAGAAAACATACAATAGTGTCCTGCATGCCTATCAACCATTTACAAATAATCAAACACAACAAGCATGTCCTAGCATGTGGTTTACTAACAAGGGAATAACTATATAGCAATTAAAATCTTACTAGGTAAAGAGCTCTGGATATGACTTCCTTATGTTCTCGGTTTCCCAAGTACAATCATTCTCATTATCACCCTACTGGACCTTAAGCAATTGCACCGTCTTCCTTCGAAGTTCTTTCGTATCGTGTCCGACAAAACGAATCGTTCTGCGGCTTCCAACTGCCTCGGATTCCACCTCGATATCATCCAACTGATCTGGTGAAATAGTTATACTGGGATCGTGTACGAACTTCCTTAATTGAGAAACATGAAAGTGCACTCCCGCCATCTTGTCAGGTAATCCAACTTTATACGCTAAATTCCCAATTCACTTGAGAACTGGAAATTGACCAACAAACCTTGATGCTAACTTACCTCTCCTACCAAACCGAATCACACTCTTTAACAGGGAAATCTTGACGAATACTGAATCACCAATGGAGAATTTCATATCTCTTCGTCTTTTACCAGCATAACTCTTCTGCCTATCTTGGGCATCCTTTATTCGTTATTGAATAACCTTGATCTTTTCTGAAGTTTCTCTTATTACATCTGGCCCAAGCACAAATTTCTCACCAGTTTCTAACTAACATGATGGTGAATTGCACGGTCTTCCACACAAAGCTTCAAAATGGAGCCATACCAATACTGGACTGATAAATATTATTATATGCGAACTCAACCAAATGCAAATGGTCATCCCATGACCCCTCAAAATCCAATATACAAGCTCTCTAGAGATCCTCTAATATACGATTTACCCTCTCTGTTTGACTGTCGGTTTGAGGATGATACGTGGTACTGAGATGTAATTCTGACCCCAAGGCCTCTTATAAGCTCTTCCAAAACCCACTAGTAAATAATGGATCTCAGTCACTCACAATACCTTTAGGAACTCCATGAAATCTCACTACCCACTTCATATACAGTTCCGCTAACTTAGCTGCCGTTCTATTCGACTTGACCGGTATAAACCTTGCACTTTTGGTCAATTGATTCACAATCACCTAAATACTATCATGACTCGATCTAGTCCTTGGTAAACCATCGATGAAATCCATTGAGACTTGTTCCCATCTCCATTCGGGAATTTCCAGCGGTTGTAACAGACCACTAGGCTTCTTTTGCTTGGCTTTAGCTAACTAGCAATTTATGCACTTAGATATAAACTTCCCAACGTCTCTCTTCATCCCTTCCCAGTAGTAGGTCTGCTTCATGTCTCGATACATTTTGTTACCACCAGGATGTATAGTCAGTTTCAAGTGATGGCACTCTCTAAGCACTTCATCTCTCAATCCATTAACGTCGGGTACAATCAGTCTCCTATTCTTTCGAAGTCATCCTTCTCGATCAAGTCCATACTTATTCATCCCCTCAGCGTTGATACCCATCTCTACCTTGGAGATGATTTCCAATAGTTAGGATTGTCCCTCTGACTGAAACCGATCTACTCAATCAGAGTCGGTCCTATTGTCAAACTTGCTAACATCTTTAGATTCAATTCGCACTTAGGTCTGAAATCATATCCCGCGATATACTCCAGTTGCTTCCATTTTACAAACATAGCCCCCAAATTGGCATGTCTCCTACTCAATGCATCAACTAATGCATTGCCTTTCCTGGGTGTGTATGCGATACTGAAATCATATGAAGGCAAGAATTCTAACCATCTCTGGTGATGAAGATTTAAATCCTTTTGAGAGTAAAGATACTTTAATGACTTATGATCGGTAAACAACTCGAATTTTTCTCCCAAGAGATAGTGTCTCCACATCTTTAATGCGAACAAGATCGCTGCCAATTCCAAATCATGGATACGACATCTTTTCTCATGTGGTTTTAGTTGCCGACTAGCAAAAGCCACAACACTTCCCCATTGCATCAGTACAGCACATAGTCCAGTACCATAGGCATCTGTGTATACCGTCATCTCTTTATTCCTCTTTAGGAATAACTAACACTGGTGCATACGTTAGCTTCTCCTTTAGACTCTTAAATGCATTCTCACACCTTTCGTCCCAAGCAAAAGCTTGATTCTTCTAAGTCAACTGAGTTAACAGTGCCGTTATCTTGGATAAATCTTGAATAAACTTACGTTAGTATCCAGCTAATCCCAAAAAACTTCTCACGTCCATTACATTCTTGGGCGTAGACCAATCTTGCACCATAGCCACCTTCGCAGGGTCCACAACAATACCATTCTCTGAAATAATATGGCCCAAGAATCTCACTTTCCTCCTCCAGAAGTGACACTTAGAAAATTTCAATTTCAATTGGTGTTTCCTCAGCACCTCCATCACTACCCTCAAATATTCCTTGCGTTCTTCCTCTATCCTCGAGTAAACCAAGATATCATCCACGAACACAAGAAAAAACTTATGCAATCAATCTCTGAAAACCCTATTCATAAGATCCACAAAATATGCGGGTGAATAATTCAACCCGAATGACATGACCAACCACTCATAGAATCCAAACGGCATCCAAAATGTCATTTTAGGTATACTCTCAGTTGCTACTCGGAGCTGATGAAATCCTGTCGCGAGATCCAATTGGGAGAACGCTTTTGCTCCATTTAGTCGATCAAACAAATCATCTATCGGTGGAAGAGGATATTTATTGTTCCTAGTCACCTTGTTCAACTCGAGGTAGTCCGCACATAAACGAAGGGAATCATCGGCTTTAGTAGCAAATACAACTGGTGCTCTCTACTCGGAAACACTCCTTCGGATAAATCCCTTCTTCAAAAGATCTCCTACTTGCACCTTCAAGCTCTCACTGCTCCCTTGGTGCCATACGACGAAGAGGAATCACTATAGTTCTGGCATCTTTCCCTTAATCAATCTGAAACTCGATCTCTCTGAGTGGTGGAAGTCCGGTCCCTTACTCAAAGATGTCTGGATACTGCTAGCAATAGCTATATCTGATAACTCATCATGTGGGATGTCGACGGTATTTAGAAAACTAGCCATCACCCCATCACTAGGTAGGTAACCCAATACCACCCTCCGCCCATTATCCGCTCTAATGGTCACCGAAGACCACTCAAAGTCTACCACCACCCCATACCTATGGAGCCAATCGACTTCCAAAATAATGCCAAACCCAGTAAATCCCAAAACAAAGCAATCACAAGAAAACATACATCCATGACTCGATAAGACCAAATTATCACAAATCATACAAAGGCTAGTCGAACCACCGATTGGATTCATCAGAACTAAAGGTTTATCGACTATCTCGGGTTCCAATCCCAACTTATCTATCATACAATGGAATGGGAATCCCCAGTATCAAACAATACTTGAACAACAACATCATAAATAGAAGGCATACCTTGAACAACGACACCCTTTCCTTTCTCCGCCGTAGTTTGGGAATTCGACGAAGAAGGAATAGCATTGATAGCATATGCTTTCATAATCTGCTTCTCCTTAGGGGGTTGTGGACATTTATTCTTGAAATGTCCCATTTGGTCATAGTCGGAGCACTTCTTCTCCCCTGGCTTTGCTGGACAATCTTTGATATAGTGTCACTTCTTGCCGCAGCCAAATCACTCGATATCTTTCTTATTCTTCTTTTTCTCACCACCCTTGTTTTGGTTCTGTTTTCTCTTATTCTGGGAATTCTTCTTGCCTTCACTGCTTGCTTGCGATTTCGGCTCCTTTGCAGATGCAATAGCAACCTCGATCTTTGACTTAGGGTAAAGGCTCTCTGATTTCAATGCTTTTTCCACAATAGATTCGAAGGTCTTATCGATATGGTTTATAACTCTTTCCCCCAAGTACTCATCTAAGCCAGTCATGAACTTCTCGTTCTTCTTCTCGGCAGTATCGATAAGAGATAATCCATATTTCGATAAGGTATCGAATTCAACAATATATTCCGAGACTGCCCTAACATTCTGCTTTAGCTCCAAAAAATTCGTGAATAATTCTGATTTCTGTGTAGCAGGAATAAACTTGTCACTGAAGCAAGTCTTAAATTTATTCCTTATTCCAAGTAATTTGACCATTGGGAGTAGCCGCTTTAATAGCATTCCACCAATTCATTGCTCGTCCTTGAAGCTGACGCAATGCTTGTTTTCTCTTCATTACATCATCGATCCCCAAATCCTCGGAGTTGCGCTCACAACTATCAGGCCATTCTTGATGTAACAACCCAGAATTCGGAACCAATTTAAAAATTTTATTTTAGAAATTTTAATGGAATTTTAATAGTTAAAATAATTAATTTTAAATAATAACGATTAAAAATTTATTTTAATTGAAGTTAAAACGAATAATTTTAATTTAATTAAAAAATGAGTTAGAAATAACACGACAGTTTGAAAATTTGAATTTGAACTTTGACTGACTGTACATAATGCAAATTAAAACGGATTTTAGTGAAACCAAAAATATTTAAATCTATTTAAAAACATCTTTCCAACGAATTCGAAAAAATGAAATTTCATAGCGGGAATCAAAAGTTATGCCCAGTTTAAATTTCAGAATAGTCGCTATAGAATTTATATATATATATTAATATTAAAAATATCCATTTTTCAAACGAACTCCGTTTTCAACGAAACTACTTTTGTTGGATCTGGAATGTCAAATTGTTGCTAAGTTTCAATTTTAATAATTTTTAGAATTTATACGTGAGCGTGGCAAAAGAAAATGCGTTTTGTCAGTTTCATTCAAATTGGATCAACCAGAAAATGACCATTTTTTAAACGGTCTCAGAATTCGAAGAAATTAGTTTTATTAGAACTGTATCGTCACATAACTAGAAATAATTTTTTAGTAATTTTTAGAGTCAGTATGTGGCCCCGACAAATTTAAATGTACGATCGAATTAATTAAATAAATGATTTAAATTTTAAATTAAAGAAAACAGGTTGAAAACGATCATTTGGGCTGATGGGACCTAGCCCATTGGTTTCGGAAGGGGGTATTTGGCTAGGGCCAACATTTGTTGGGCTAAATCTGGAGCTACTGAAACTTAACGGACTTATTTTCAATCTAATAGGAATTTAATATTATAATATTATAAATATAAATTACGAAAACCCTAATACTAAGTTACATAGCCGCCGCCTACTGTTTTAATGGCCAATACCGTTCGAAAACCATTCCTTAATCTTGCCCAAACCAAATCGAATTAACATCTGATCCTTAAGCAAATATTGAAGAGAACTTTACGAGCTTTCATTCTATACGGTTATGATCTGTTATGGTGCTTCATGGTGATCGGATTTCGAGCTGGAAGGTGGCACCTTTGGGTCCAAATCGCGAGGACCAGGGAGCTTCGAGCTCGCTGAGGCTTAGAGCGTGGGGAGGGCTCAGGAAGGTGGTCGACATTGGCACCTTGGATGGTGGTCTGGTTTCTTCTTGGTGGCGCTTGGAGGAGAGAGGCTAGATGAAGACATTGGGTTCACAGTTCCAGTATTAGGAACGGGAAGAAACAGAAGGAATGGCTACTTTGGGTTTAAATGTTCATTAAGGGAATTAAAAATAATATTGAATTTGTTAACAATGTTATTAAATAATTCAATGTACAAATCACTGTAACTTTTGCAAACCATCACAGAATTCAACAAACGACTTGCGTTGTGATCACATCGTCGACCTTTACACAATGAAACAAAGCAGATCGGAAACGGAGCAGATCAGATTTTGGATAGAATTAAAATCAATGTGAGAATTATAATTTAATGATTAAATTATATTTTGATTATTTTTCTCGCTTTTAAAATCACTCTATGTATGTTATTGATTTGGATCTGCGATGTTTGTAAATTAGAATTTATTTATTATTGTTTGTGGTATATTCTGATTTGTTAGATCTACGATGAAATCTCATGTTTGTTGAATTTCTAGTTTATGTTAGAATTCAGATCTGAAATTATCTTTTATTTCAAATATATGGATGTTAATTAAAAAAATTAATTCATAAATATGAAATCATTCTTCTATCATCCGGATCTACTTTCAGTTATCCAAATCTATGTCTTTCTTCATAGATTCATGTGTACAGATTTAGTTTAAATAAAAAATTTCAATTTTATTTTTATTCCATAAACATTGATTTTCTTTATTCATATAAATATAGTTTTTATTGAATACATAAATTTGGGATAAAGATAAAGAATAAAGATTTCATCCTTATTTATTTCGTGAACATAAAATTTCTTGAGATTAAGGATTCCATCTTTGATATGATTTTGAACACAGAATTTGATTAATGATGAAAATTTGCACTTTATTGTTTTTCATGGACATGAGTTTTTATGAAATTGAGATTTGTAATAAAATTTCATTTTCGTTGTTTACATTAAAATATCATTATATTTGATTACATAAAATATGGTTTTTACTTAAATGTGTTTCAACCAAAAAAGGAACATATTTTAGGGTGAATTTGTTTCAACTAAAAATAACATATTTTAGTGTCAATTTGTTCAAAATAAAAAGAACACATTTTTATTTTCATTTAGTTACAATAAAAAGAATAGTTATAAAAGATCATATTTTTATTGTCGATTAGTTACAATAAAAAGAATAGTTATAAAAGATCATATTTTTATTGTTGATTTGTTACAATAAAAAGAATAGTTATAAAAAATCATATTTTTATTGTCGATTAGTTACAATAAAAAGAATAGTTATAAAAGATCATATTCTTATTGTCGATTAGTTTTCAACAAAAGATTATATTAAAAAGATTGCCTTTTTATTGTCACTTAGTTTACAAATAAAAATTATAATAAAAGATTATAATATAAAGATTTCATCCTTTTTGTCACTTTGTTAAAATACAATAAAAAGAAATATTTTGTCAAAATATATTTATTGAAATAAAAAGAAACATTTTGTCAAAATATAGTTATAGAAATAAAAAGATACATTTTTGTCAAACATGTTATTTAAAATAAAAATAGTCATTTTTGTCAAAACATGTCAAGTGAAACAAAATTATCATTTGTGTCAAAAAGAAAAGTTGAAATTAAAATTTTCACTTTTATCAAGTTATAAGAGTTAAAACTTAAATTGTTACTTTTGTCAAATATAATAGTTTAAACCAAATTTGTCACTTTTGTCAAATTATAAAAGTTGAAACTAAATTGTCATTTTTGTAAAATAGATTTGTGTTAAAACAATAATATCATTTTTGTTAAATACAAATTGTAAACAAATAAAATTATCATTTTTATTTGTTAAGTTAAATAGAAAAATGTAAACAAATAAATCCTTCTTTTATTCGTCATTAAAATAAATGGGAAAATTTATGTAACACAATATGTCATGTATGTTAGAAATCATCTTTTGCAAACAAAACAAACATGCCACTTTCATTTGTTTTGTTGAATTAGAATTGTCGACAAAACAAACATGCTTTTTTATTATTTTATTGAAATAGATTAGTTGAACCAAAATACTCATTTTTTGGTCAAAATATATTTGTTGAAAACAAAAATGTACACTTGGTCAAAATAAGATAGTTGAAAACAAAAACTACATTTTTGGTTAAATAAAAGAGTTAAACACAAATAGCATTTTTGTTAACTAGATTTGTGTTATGTAAAGACCCGCAAATTCCCACCCTTTGAATCGACCATAAACCACACAGGTCTGACCCAAAAGGTGAAAATCTACGAATACTTTAACTTTGGGCATACAACACATCAGAACAAAAACACAGACTTTTATAACATCAATAGTAAATGTTACATCAGAGTACAGAATATATCAGAGTACATCGATAAATAATACAGCGGAAGAAACATTTAAATTAAATTAAATACATTGCAGCGGAATAAATCTCAGCGGAAGGCCATCAATATTCTGGACTCGGCTTTAGACTTCAATCCAGGATCCTGCTTAACTATATCTGCAAAAAGCTACTCGACTGCCCGTGTGGAAAGAGGGCACCCGAGTTTGCAAAGTGAAACAAACTACAGGTCAGTCGTGGGACTGGTATGAGAATTCATAACTAGTTTAGTAATAATAATATAACAAATCCAAAGACCACGCCGCTAATGCGGAACGGGTTTACTCAATGGATTGTCGTGCTTAATTTAAAGTGTCAGAACGTACAACATCGCAATGCTTTTTAGAAAAATGGAATCACCATAAGACTCAAGTCCCATCACACAATGCAACTCACACCAGAGGATAGAGTTTTCCCTTATGGTGATTAAACATGCTAAATACGGCAAATACGAGTTTAATATTATTATTAGTGTATAATAAAAACATTTCAAAATAAATGTATCAATCCTAGGAAACATAGTACCCCATCCTACTATATTTCCATACTAGTAATACAATCAAAACCGTAGGGTCGTATTTGGAATTTGGGTTTCCATCTGAGTCAAGGCTAGGGAGGAGATCCTTACCGATTCGAGACACTCTAGCAATGCCCCAGGATTGGTACTCTGTCCAACCCTTGGATAGCTGCAGGGCCGGTCCACACTTACTTTTGTGGATTAGTTATGCCTGAACACACCTTCCCGGTCCTTTTGGACCTACAATACGGCCAGTGGCGACCGCATAAATCCGAGGCCTCGAAAAATCCAACAACCACAATGAATAAATGCCAGCGCTGGTAGGTCCCTGGCACCACTCTAGCTAGAAAGAAACGTGTGCACTCCCTGCGTTCCCTTCTCCCGTTTTAGACTCCGCCGGTGTGTGAGGCTCGTGAAGTCACGTCATACACAAAGCTATGCCTAAACAGGCTATGCTTTGATCATCCCACAAGGCCTGCTTTTCAACAAGAAACCTTGATCATTGCATCTTAGCATGCCACATCATCACTCCATATCATACTACCAACCCTTTGCCGAAATATATGAACGGGTGTTAAGCAAGAGAATAAATTCTCCGGCACCAAACATCCATACATTCGACAGAAGATTAATAACATGATATATATTGGAGTACGATGTCAGACACACAATCCATTTATAAGCTTATGCTCTGGGTCTGAGCGAAAGCCAAACTCGTACAAATCAACACTACGTCTGGGCAACTCCTACTATTGCCTTATCATGGTAGCGAGCCATTCTAATGCAACAGTCATCATCATCCATTCGATGTGGAGATTTGACGGTCTTCAATCGCCGTCTTCCAATCTTGGATTTTTAATGTCGTTTAGTTATTTGGAATGAGATAAACTCGGACTTTCCAAATAATCCTCGTATATATACATATATATATATTTAAAATCCTTCTTACACATTAATAATTATTTTTATTAATGCTTCATTACTATTTTAATTATTTAAAATAAATAAATTTTATATAACGACACCTTAAGTCCATGGCCGACTATGGCGCTGCATTCAACCTATTTTGATTTTTACATTTCTCGGAATCTAACCGTTGGATCTTAACGTAATATATATCGTTGGAAAGATTTTTCCAAGACGGTCCTAACGGTTTCAGTTTCAAGAAAATCCGACGATCGGATCTTCTTGTATAGTCGTTTAAAAGGACGATTTCAAAACGCAACTACCACGCCCTATTCGTTTAATTATATATATATATATAAATATATATATATATATAAATAATTCGTTTAATTCATCGTTCTTACATACATCTCCCCTTTTCCTTTATTCTTTTTTTTTCTTTCCACTTCTAAATCTTACATGAAAATGTAATTTATAATTAGACGGTGAATTATTCCCTTTTATTTTATTTTTATTTTAAAATCTTTATAATTTACATTAAAACGTAAATTATAATTCATCGCTCTATTTATTCCATTTCATCTTTCAATTATATTATGATTCCATTTACATATATAAAATACTCATTCTCTTTCTAAAAGCATTCTCAATCTTAATTACATCTAAAATGTAATTTTATTTTACGATGACATTTCCATTCTATTCACATTATAAATAGTGTACATTTCCGACGATGAAAAATTCTCTTTTAATATGCATTAAAAATAATGTATTTTTATCCTATGGTATGTTTTTCTTTTTATTAACATTGAAAATAATGTTACCTTAACATACAATGCATTTTCTATTTTTAACATTGAAAATGATGTTAATTTTTCTATCTTTACATTACACATGAAAAATGTATATTTTGATACATCGCAAATTCCTACTTTATATTTACAAAATAAAGAGTAAACCTTGTCATGCAGTGAATTCTTACCTTATTTTACAAATAAAAAGTAAATCTTATCATACAGTGAAAATGCCAACTTACTTTTACAAATAAAAGTGTACATCTTATCATGTGGTGAAAATACTCTAATATTAACATTATAAATAAATGTTAATGCCAATTCCTCTTACAATGTAAATTTCTCTTTTTATACATACATTAATAAAAGTGTGTTAATTCATACGGTGCAATCTTCTTTTTAATCAATATAAAAAATAATGTTAAAAAATCTTTTCTTTTTATATAACATTTAAAATAATGTTAATAAATCATATGGTCCATTCTCTTTTAATATTTACATTAGAATAATGTAAATCAATCTTTCCTTTTCATATACATTTATAAATAATGTACATTTTTCTTACGAGGTAAATTCTCTTTTGTTTAACATTATAAATAATGTTAATCTTACATACGGTTCAATTCCTTTTTATTTTATTTACATGTATACTGTAAATGTCTTTTATTCTTTCCTCTTTACACTAAAAATGTAAATTCTCTTTTTATTTTTCATTTGCATAGAAAATGTAATGTTTCTTTTTATTTTACATTTACATAAAAATGTAAATGTTTTTCTTTTTTCTCTTTTTACATAAGAAAATGTACATATTGCTTTTATTTCCTTTACATTAGAAAATAATGTTACTTTTCTTATTTCCTATACATTAGGAATAATGGTTCTTTTTCTTGTTTTCTTTACATTAGAAAATATAAATATTTTATTCTTTTTCTTTTATTTTACATTAGAAAATGTTAATGTTATTTTTTTCTTTTTCTTTTTAACAAAGAAAATGTTTGAAATTATTTTTCTTTTAACAAGGAAAATGTTAATGTCTTTTTCATTTTAACAAAGAAAATGTTTGAAAAGTCAATCTATATTTCTATGTAATATTTGCATTGTAAAATGCAAATAAAAAGGGGAATTTCATTTCTAATATAGACGTCTTTTCTAGTGCAAACATTTCTAATCTGAATATAATTTCTAATGCACATGTTTGATTCATTTCAACTATAAAATATGACACTAGTATTGGGTGTCACTACAACCATATTAACACAACCATATAGATTAACGCCACAGTGAAATTTTTTTGGGTGTCGCTATAATCATATTAACCCAACTAGATAAATTAACATAACAGTGGAATTTTGGGGGGTCACTACACCCATATAAACCCAACGATGAAATATGTGATACAATACTCAAATTATCGCTACGGTGGTTTTTGGTGTCATAATATCCAAATTAACACGACGGTGTAAATTGCGTCATCACACTATTTTAACACAAGTACAATTGGGTGTAGTCCTGATGAGTCACAATGAAGGTCCCAACTTCACTTTTATTTGTAAATGAAAATGGATATTTAAACTCACATTTTATATTATACATAAAAGTAAAGGTTAAACTTGCATTCCATTATGTTCACCAAAACCAAAATAAAAATAAGTATTTTGATTTGTGCATAAAGATAAACATTTGCTTTTATTTTAGTAAGCAAAATAAAGATAAAAATTGTCCTTTAATTTATGACCATAAAAATTGTTCTTTTTATCTTGTTGACAAAACCAACATAAAAATTGGTCTTTTTATTATGTTAACAAAAATAAACATAAACATTGGTCTTAACAGAAGCAACAAAAACATTGGTCATTTTATTTTGTTAACAAAAGAAACATAAGATTTAGTCTTTTTATTTTGTTAACAAAAGAAACATAAAATTTAGTCTTTTTACTTTGTCAACAAAAAACTATGTTAAAATTGTCCTTTTTATTTTAACAACAAAATTAAATGTTAAACTTGAAAACAAAATAAACAAACAAGATTGTATGTCTTAATTTTATTTAAGAAAATAGAATGAAAATAAAAACCAAAATTAAAGTAAAACTATGTCATTTATGTTTTGTAAATAAATTTTTAGCCTCAAATAGAACGGAGCAAAGATAGAAATAAGATGGGAATTTTATTATGACTACATCAAGATTTTACAGGTCTGACTAACATAGTTATTCCATAGTATCACCCCACATTCCAATGACCACATGAACATCGCATACAAATATCACCATAACACAGATCAAAAACAATAGTATACAAATCAGAATCTCACGATTAACATTAACATATAATTATTTAATTTAGATCAGAGTTCTCACCTTGATTAGCGGGAAAAAATCATTTACGTCTGCTGCTTTTTAATTTCGAGAATCAGAAAGTTTGATCCAAAATTTTGGCGAATCCGAGCACTGTATGACAAAACTAATGGTATGTGTAGCTTCGTATCGTTGAGACCTTCGTTCTGATATATAATTTGCTATGTTTTGGAGAGGTTTGATTTTCATCATGTATTTTGAGGAGAAGAGAGCAGCCATTGCAAAGAGCAGGAAGAGGGAACTTAGAATTAGATTTTAGAGGATGACTAGGGTTAGGGAATATGAGACATTATTTAGGAGTAGGTAGTTTTCAGTTTAGGCCCATGTGTATTTCAAAATTTAATATTTTATTTACATTTTAGTCCATTTTCACCGTCTTAAATTTCGTACGTTTGGTGCCTTTTTGTGCAGCTACTTATGTATCCAACCACTAATTGTTCCTTTTATTAACTTTTTGTCTTCTTGTGCATAAAAAGAAGCTAGTTAAGAGAGAGATTTAATTTTAAATACATATATAAATACACCCACACACACAAGCATATAGATATATACAAACATATATGCATTAGTATTTTTTTATATACAACTCCTAATATATGCATTAATTCTATATTCTAATGACAAAACGAATAAGATGGAAAGGAAGTTTAGATAATATCACATACTAAAAATAATGTAATTTTTGATTTATATGTAAGTTCATCAATATAATTTAGTCATACACACATACGAAGAAAATAATCAAAATAGAGATATATTTTGATGACAAAATGTTTCCTCTTATAGTGCAATTAATGTGCACACTCTCGGTGGATTTTTTTTATTTTGAGCAATGGAAATTACTTGTAACCTTTTAGGGTGTTACATTTGCTATCTAAATACGTTGGTTAATATATATATATATATATATATATATATATATATATATATATATATATATATATATATAGAGAGAGAGAGAGAGAGTCTATGTATGCATGTAAATTTTTTTATTGAATAATTTATGCACTATGAAATTAATATTGAATAATAAATGTTATTATTCTTGCATGATGCATGCTTTTCTATTTCCTTTTTTTTATTGAATAATAAATGTTATTATTAACCATGAAATTAACTTTCAGCGCTTTCCTATTTTTCTTGCAAATTTACTGCTAATTTGGATTTAGCACTTACACACAAAAAAAAACTATATATATTTATTATTTTGTTGATGATTTTCTTTCACTCTAAACTTTCGATCATAACCTTTCTCGAATATATTTTCCATGATTACAATCAATGTTATTAGACATATGTTTAATGACAACTATTGTTTATACAAAAGCAATATAACAGGTTTGTATAAGTTTAATCCTTCATTTAAAGCAATTGTGGCATGCAAGGTAAGTTAATTTTTGTGTACATTTGAAACTTGCCACCATAGGTTATATCTCCGTATGCATGCCATTTAATTCTATGCATGTTAATTAATAATTTTTTTCTTTTTGTTATGTTTTTTTTTCTTTGTAATTTTCTTTTGAATTTAGAATAATAATTAAACGTTGATAAGAGAGACACCTTGTGCTTAGTCAACGAATTTATTTACTTCGTAACCTACCTAATATGAAGTGTAAACCAATAACTTGCTACAATGTGAGGAAAACATGGAACAAATACATGGCTCAAATTAGAAAGGAAAGAGACATATTGAATATTTGTTTTACAATAAACATATTGAAAAAGGTGCTATTAAGATTGAGTCCATAACGTGTATATATATATATATATATATTTATGTATAAAAAAAATTATGTAAAGGATGTCATATTTAAAATAAATTGTTTAAAATATTCTAAATTCATTAAATTGGCCAAAAATAATATTTTATTTTTGTACCAAAAATTCAGGGTCGTTACAATCTCCCCCACTTAAAAACTTTTCGTCCTCGAAAAGGAATGAAGCTAAAAGTTGGTTAATTAACTAACTAATTTTTATATATTTTTTCTCCATTGGTTTAAATAATTTCATTAGTTGACTAACTTTCAAATATATAACTTTTTATATATTCAAAATCATATTTTTCAAAATAGAGTATAATTAATCACAAATACGTATATTATAGGCTTGCTACTCCCAACTCATTCTAGGGCATTACTAACCCCATCTCTAATGAGTTTTCTCATTCTAGGATACTGCTAATCCTATCTCTAATGAGTATTCTTATTGGATATTACTAATCCAATCTCTGATGAGTCTTTCGTTCAGTTCTAATGAGTTGTACCCCAAAGATTTGAGCTAACCAAAGCTCTGATACCAACTGTAAAGACCCGCAAATTCCCACCCTTTGAATCGACCATAAACCACACAGGTCTGACCCAAAAGGTGAAAATCTACGAATACTTTAACTTTGGGCATACAACACATCAGAACAAAAACACAGACTTTTATAACATCAATAGTAAATGTTACATCAGAGTACAGAATATATCAGAGTACATCGATAAATAATACAGCGGAAGAAACATTTAAATTAAATTAAATACATTGCAGCGGAATAAATCTCAGCGGAAGGCCATCAATATTCTGGACCCGGCTTTAGACTTCAATCCAGGATCCTGCTTAACTATATCTGCAAAAAGCTACTCGACTGCCCGTGTGGAAAGAGGGCACCCGAGTTTGCAAAGTGAAACAAACTACAGGTCAGTCGTGGGACTGGTATGAGAATTCATAACTAGTTTAGTAATAATAATATGACAAATCCAAAGACCACGCCGCTAATGCGAAACGGGTTTACTCAATGGATTGTCGTGCATAATTTAAAGTGTCAGAACGTACAACATCGCAATGCTTTTTAGAAAAATGGAATCACCATAAGACTCAAGTCCCATCACACAATGCAACTCACACCAGAGGATAGAGTTTTCCCTTATGGTGATTAAACATGCTAAATACGGCAAATACGAGTTTAATATTATTATTAGTGTATAATAAAAACATTTCAAAATAAATGTATCAATCCTAGGAAACATAGTACCCCATCCTACTATATTTCCATACTAGTAATACAATCAAAACCGTAGGGTCGTATTTGGAATTTGGGTTTCCATCTGAGTCAAGGCTAGGGAGGAGATCCTTACCGATTCGAGACACTCTAGCAATGCCCCAGGATTGGTACTCTGTCCAACCCTTGGATAGCTGCAGGGCCAGTCCACACTTACTTTTGTGGATTAGTTATGCCTGAACACACGCTTCCCGGTCCTTTTGGACCTACAATACGGCCAGTGGCGACCGCATAAATCCGAGGCCTCGAAAAATCCAACAACCACAATGAATAAATGCCAGCGCTGGTAGGTCCCTGGCACCACTCTAGCTAGAAAGAAACGTGTGCACTCCCTGCGTTCCCTTCTCCCGTTTTAGACTCCGCCGGTGTGTGAGGCTCGTGAAGTCACGTCATACACAAAGCTATGCCTAAACAGGCTATGCTTTGATCATCCCACAAGGCCTGCTTTTCAACAAGAAACCTTGATCATTGCATCTTAGCATGCCACATCATCACTCCATATCATACTACCAACCCTTTGCCGAAATATATGAACGGGTGTTAAGCAAGAGAATAAATTCTCCGCCACCAAACATCCATACATTCGACAGAAGATTAATAACATGATATATATTGGAGTACGATGTCAGACACACAATCCATTTATAAGCTTATGCTCTGGGTCTGAGCGAAAGCCAAACCCGTACAAATCAACACTACGTCTGGGCAACTCCTACTATTGCCTTATCATGGTAGCGAGCCATTCTAATGCAACAGTCATCATCGTCCATTCGATGTGGAGATTTGACGGTCTTCAATCGCCGTCTTCCAATCTTGTATTTTTAACGTCGTTTAGTTATTTGGAATGAGATAAACTCGGACTTTCCAAATAATCCTCGTATATATACATATATATATATATTTAAAATCCTTCTTACACATTAATAATTATTTTTATTAATGCTTCATTCCTATTTTAATTATTTAAAATAAATAAATTTTATATAACGACACCTTAAGTCCATGGCCGACTATGGCGCTGCATTCAACCTATTTTGATTTTTACATTTCTCGGAAACTAATCGTTGGATCTTAACGTAATATATATCGTTGGAAAGATTTTTCCAAGACGGTCCTAACGGTTTCAGTTTCAAGAAAATCCGACGATCGGATCTTCTTTTATAGTCGTTTAAAAGGACGATTTCAAAACGCAACTACCACGCCCTATTCGTTTAATTATATATATATATATAAATATATATATATATATATATAAATAATTCGTTTAATTCATCGTTCTTACATACATCTCCCCTTTTCCTTTATTCTTTTTTTTCTTTCCACTTCTAAATCTTACATGAAAATGTAATTTATAATTAGACGGTGAATTATTCCCTTTTATTTTATTTTTATTTTAAAATCTTTATAATTTACATTAAAACGTAAATTATAATTCATCGCTCTATTTATTCCATTTCATCTTTCAATTATATTATGATTCCATTTACATATATAAAATACTCATTCTCTTTCTAAAAGCATTCTCAATCTTAATTACATCTAAAATGTAATTTTATTTTACAATGACATTTCCATTCTATTCACATTATAAATAATGTATATTTCCTACGATGAAAAATTCTCTTTTAATATGCATTAAAAATAATGTATTTTTATCCTACGGTATGTTTTTCTTTTTATTAACATTGAAAATAATGTTACCTTAACAAACAATGCATTTTCTATTTTTATTAACATTGAAAATGATGTTAATTTTTCTATCTTTACATTACACATGAAAAATGTATATTTTGATACATCGCAAATTCCTACTTTATATTTACAAAATAAAGAGTAAACCTTGTCATGCAGTGAATTCCTACCTTATTTTACAAATAAAAAGTAAATCTTATCATACAGTGAAAATGCCAACTTACTTTTACAAATAAAAGTGTACATCTTATCATGTGGTGAAAATACTCTAATATTAACATTATAAATAAATGTTAATGCCAATTCCTCATACAATGTAAATTTCTCTTTTTATACATACATTAATAAAAGTGTGTTAATACATACGGTGCAATCTTCTTTTTAATCAATATAAAAAATAATATTAAAAAATATTTTCTTTTTATATAACATTTAAAATAATGTTAATAAATCATATGGTCCATTCTCTTTTAATATTTACATTAGAATAATGTAAATCAATCTTTCCTTTTCATATACATTTATAAATAATGTACATTTTTCTTACGAGGTAAATTCTCTTTTGTTTAACATTATAAATAATGTTAATCTTACATACGGTTCAATTCCTTTTTCTTTTATTTACATGTATACTGTAAATGTCTTTTAGTCTTTCCTCTTTACACTAAAAATGTAAATTCTCTTTTTATTTTTCATTTGCATAGAAAATGTAATGTTTCTTTTTATTTTACATTTACATAAAAATGTAAATGTTTTTTTTTTCTCTTTTTACATAAGAAAATGTACATATTGCTTTTATTTCCTTTACATTAGAAAATAATGTTACTTTTCTTATTTCCTATACATTAGGAATAATGTTTCTTTTTCTTGTTTTCTTTACATTAGAAAATATACATATTTTATTCTTTTTCTTTTATTTTACATTAGAAAATGTTAATGTTATTTTTTTCTTTTTCTTTTTAACAAAGAAAATGTTTGAAATTATTTTTCTTTTAACAAGGAAAATGTTAATGTCTTTTTCTTTTTAACAAAGAAAATGTTTGAAAAGTCAATCTATATTTCTATGTAATATTTGCATTGTAAAATGCAAATAAAAAAGGGTATTTCATTTCTAATATAGACGTCTTTTCTAGTGCAAACATTTCTAATCTGAATATAATTTCTAATGCACATGTTTGATTCATTTCAACTATAAAATATGACACTAGTATTGGGTGTCACTACAACCATATTAACACAACCATATAGATTAACGCCACAGTGAAATTTTTTTGGGTGTCGCTATAATCATATTAACCCAACTAGATAAATTAACATAACAGTGGAATTTTGGGGGGTCACTACACCCATATAAACCCAACGATGAAATATGTGATACAATACTCAAATTATCGCTACGGTGGTTTTTGGTGTCATAATATCCAAATTAACACGACGGTGTAAATTGCGTCATCACACTATTTTAACACAAGTACAATTGGGTGTAGTCCTGATGAGTCACAATGAAGGTTCCAACTTCACTTTTATTTGTAAATGAAAATGGATATTTAAACTCACATTTTATATTATACATAAAAGTAAAGGTTAAACTTGCATTCCATTATGTTCACCAAAACCAAAATAAAAATAAGTATTTTGATTTGTGCATAAAGATAAACATTTGCTTTTATTTTAGTAAGCAAAATAAAGATAAAAATTGTCCTTTAATTTATGACCATAAAAATTGTTCTTTTTATCTTGTTGACAAAACCAACATAAAAATTGGTCTTTTTATTATGTTAACAAAAATAAACATAAACATTGGTCTTAACAGAAGCAACAAAAAAATTGGTCATTTTATTTTGTTAACAAAAGAAACATAAGATTTAGTCTTTTTATTTTGTTAACAAAAGAAACATAAAATTTAGTCTTTTTACTTTGTCAACAAAAAACTATGTTAAAATTGTCCTTTTTATTTTAACAACAAAATTAAATGTTAAACTTGAAAACAAAATAAACAAACAAGATTGTATGTCTTAATTTTATTTAAGAAAATAGAATGAAAATAAAAACCAAAATTAAAGTAAAACTTTGTCATTTGCGTTTTGTAAATAAATTTTTAGCCTCAAATAGAACGGAGCAAAGATAGAAATAAGATGGGAATTTTATTATGACTACATCAAGATTTTACAGGTCTGACTAACATAGTTATTCCATAGTATCACACCACATTCCAATGACCACATGAACATCGCATATAAATATCACCATAACACAGATCAAAAACAATAGTATACAAATCAGAATCTCACGATTAACATTAACATATAATTATTTAATTTAGATCAGAGTTCTCACCTTGATTAGCGGGAAAAAATCATTTACGTCTGCTGCTTTTTAATTTCGAGAATCAGAAAGTTTGATCCAAAATTTCGGCGAATCCGAGCGCTGTATGACAAAACTAATGGTATGTGTAGCTTCGTATCGTTGAGACCTTCGTTATGATATATAATTTGCTATGTTTTGGAGAGGTTTGATTTTCATCATGTATTTTGAGGAGAAGAGAGCCTCCATTGCAAAGAGCAGGAAGAGGGAACTTAGAATTAGATTTTAGAGGATGACTAGGATTAGGGAATATGAGACATTATTTAGGAGTAGGTAGTTTTCAGTTTAGGCCCATGTGTATTTTAAAATTTAATATTTTATTTACATTTTAGTCCATTTTCACCGTCTTAAATTTCGTACGTTTGGTGCCTTTTTATGCAGCTACTTATGTATCCAACCACTAATTGTTCCTTTTATCAACTTTTTGTCTTCTTGTGCATAAAAAGAAGCTAGTTAAGAGAGAGATTTAATTTTAAATACATATATAAATACACCCACACACACAAGCATATAGATATATACAAACATATATGCATTAGTATTTTTTTATATACAACTCCTAATATATGCATTAATTCTATATTCTAATGACAAAACGAATAAGATGGAAAGGAAGTTTAGATAATATCACATACTAAAAATAATGTAATTTTTCATTTATATGTAAGTTCATCAATATAATTTAGTCATACACACATACGAAGAAAATAATCAAAATAGAGATATATTTTGATGACAAAATGTTTCCTCTTATAGTGCAATTAATGTGCACACTCTCGGTGGATTTTTTTATTTTGAGCAATGGAAATTACTTGTAACCTTTTAGGGTGTTACATTTGCTATCTAAATACGTTGGTTAATATATATATATATATATATATACATATATATATATAGAGAGAGAGAGAGAGAGAAAGAGAGTCTATGTATGCATGTAAATTTTTTTATTGAATAATTTATGCACTATGAAATTAATATTGAATAATAAATGTTATTATTCTTGCATGATGCATGCTTTTCTATTTACTTTTTTTTATTGAATAATAAATGTTATTATTAACCATGAAATTAACTTTCAGCGCTTTCCTATTTTTCTTGCAAATTTACTGCTAATTTGGATTTAGCACTTACACACAAAAAAAAACTATATATATTTATTATTTTGTTGATGATTTTCTTTCACTCTAAACTTTCGATCATAACCTTTCTCGAATATATTTTCCATGATTACAATCAATGTTATTAGACATATGTTTAATGACAACTATTGTTTATACAAAAGCAATATAACAGGTTTGTATAAGTTTAATCCTTCATTTAAAGCAATTGTGGCATGCAAGGTAAGTTAATTTTTGTGTACATTTGAAACTTGCCACCATAGGTTATATCTCCGTATGCATGCCATTTAATTCTATGCATGTTAATTAATAAATTTTTTTCTTTTTGTTATGTTTTTTTTTCTGTGTAATTTTCTTTTAAATTTAGAATAATAATTAAACGTTGATAAGAGAGACACCTTGTGCTTAGTCAACGAATTTATTTAATTCGTAACCTACCTAATATGAAGTGTAAACCAATAACTTGCTACAATGTGAGGAAAACATGGAACAAATACATGGCTCAAATTAGAAAGGAAAGAGACATATTGAATATTTGTTTTACAATAAACATATTGAAAAAGGTGCTATTAAGATTGAGTCCATAACGTATATATATATATATATATATATATATTTATGTATAAAAAAAATTATGTAAAGGATGTCATATTTAAAATAAATTGTTTAAAATATTATAAATTCATTAAATTGACCAAAAATAATATTTTATTTTTGTACCAAAAATTCAGGGTCGTTACATGTTACAACAAAAATATTCATTTTATTAAATTAGAATTGTTAACGATATGAATTACCATTTTATTCATTTTGTTAAACTAGAATTGTTAACAAAATGAAATTATCACATTTAAATCATTTGGTTGAAATAGAATTATCAACAAAATGAATGTATCATCTTCGATGCATTTTGTTGAAATATAATTTATATGAAAATATAACAATCATTTTTATTTGCATAGCATACATTAGAATTTGTATGTAAATATAAGAATCATTTTTATTTGCATAGCATACATTAGAATTTGTATGTAAATATAAGAATCATTTTTATTTGCATAACATACATTATAATTTGTACGTATATATAAGAATCGTTTTTATTTGCATAACATACATTAGAATTTGTATGCAAATATAAGAATCATTTTTATTTGCAGAACATACATTAGAATTTGTATAAGAATCATTTTCATTGTCAAAGACATACATTAGAATTGTATGTGAATTAAAGTGACATTTTATTGTTAAATCATACCATAGAATTTGTATGCAAATACAAGTGACAGTCGTATTGTCAAAATTTATAGTAGAACTTGTGTAAGGAATAAAGAGGCATTTCATAAGTTATGATTTGGGACTATATAGATAAGTAAAATAATTTCTTTTTATGTGTTGAAATCAAAAATAGAAATTGCATGCAAATAAAAAAAATGAGAATTATCTTTTCATTTGTCATCAGCAATAATGTCATATAAATAAATTACCTTTTATTAGATATTAGAAATGTATGGGGAAAATGATACGAGAGAAATACGTTTTTATTTGGCATTAGGAATAAAATAACATGTTTTGTTCATTATCATCAATATGTTAGCAAAATTAGAAATTGGTTAAATTCATTAACCAATTATTTATTTATATGAACTGTTGTTGGTTGAAAACCCTACATGGGTATTGGGATGATATTTGACCTACACTAGTCCCAATATTTAGTTATATGTCGATCGATAGATTGGCAGGCTGCATTGAGCGTTATTATTTCATTTTAATGCTCACACAGTTGTAAAATTTCACTCTGGATGTTGAATGGATGGTTTGATGATTATCTATCATTTGTTATCATATACATACAATGTATGAAATCCATATAACTGAAATTACATGTAACTGATTGAGTCGCATTCCGATTCAAGATTTTTTTTAGTAAAGAATATTTTAAATAAAGAATATTTTGAATAAAGAATATTTTCAAATAAAGGATATTGTAATATAAAGAACATTGTAATATAAAGATTATTTTAAAATATAGAATATTGTAATATAAAGCATATTTATATAAAGAATCTTTTTATATAAAGAATGTTTTTAAATAATGAATATTTTAAAATAATATTCAATGAAGAATAAAATGATGATTTCTATGTCCGTTTTTGGATGGACAAAAGATTAAAATATTTTTTTGTTAGAATGAACCAGTTATTAACTAGAATAAATCTTTTAAATTAAGATTTTAATGAAGTCTTCCAATTAACTATATTTAATTAGAATTAAATAAAAGAATTGGACTTTGGGTGTTGTGGATGGTGTCTTAAATAACACTGTTCTTAAACCCTGTATGTAAGAATAAATCTTTTAATTAAGATTATTAGAGTTTTCAAATTATACTTAGTAATTGGAATAAATTGATATGTGAATTAGGTTTATCGTGAACTGTGTTTTTAAATGACATTTGTTCTTTAATCCAATTAACAGTGAAAATATAATTTGGAATTTATAAATCTTTTTATTAAGATTTAAAAAGGAATTTTCCAAAGTCAAGTTTTCCAATTTAGTATATTAAATTGGGATTTAGTGAAAATTTATATCGATTATATATTGATTTGAATTCTGTGGAAATTCCATATTTACTGGAGAATGATTTTGGGTTTATCGTGGATTGTGTCTTAAATGACATTGGTTCTTTAACCCAGTTAAAGACGAGGTTAATTTATTAAAGGTTGAATAATCATAAAGTAATGATTTTTTGATATTAAAACCAAATTTAAGTTTTAATAAATCTTTAAAAAGAATATTTAAAAAATATATTAAAAAGAATTTATCTTTGACAAAATTAATGGGAACCTTTTCCTAATAATATGAATATTCTATTAAAAGAATATTCTGAATTGGAATGAGGCGTATGATGTGTCTTATAGCACTTGATTTTTAATTATAAAAATACGCGAGTTATTCGGAAAGCAGTGCGAAAAGCCCAAAGTGCATCAATCAGTTTTACAGACCAATCTTTTCTATTGGAATTCACGGTTTTCTCAAGAATTTGTTTGATTTGTCTATTGGAAACTTCTACTTGCCCACTCGTTTGTGGATGGTAGGGGGTCGACAGCTTGTGTGTGATTGAGTATTTCTTGAGCAAGGACTCAAAAGCACGATTACAGAAGTGAGTGGCATTATCACTAATGATAGCTCGAGGTGTGCCAAAGCGTGAAAAGATGTTTTCTTTGAGGAATTTGACAACAACCTTGTTGTCGTTGGTTTTGGTCGGAATGGCTTCAACCCATTTTGAGACATAATCTACCGCAAGTAAGATGTAAAGATTCCCAAATGAATTAGGGAATGGTCCCATGAAATCGATGCCCCAAACATCGAATAACTCAATCACTAAAATGGGGTTGAGAGGCATCATGTTTCGCTTAGAGATTCGACCCGTTCTTTGACATCGCTCACTTTTAGAGCAAAATTCGAAAGCGTCCCGGAAGAGTGTGGGCCAATAAAAACCGCTTTGCAAAACTTTTGCAGCAGTTTTTCTTGCTCCAAAATGACCGCCACAAGCATGGTCATGTGAGAAAGAGAGAATACTTTGGTGTTCATGATTAGGCACACACCTTCGAATGATTTGGTCGGGACAGTATTTGAAAAGATATGGGTCGTCCCAGTAGAAGTTTCGAACTTTCGAGAGAAATTTTTGTTTATCTTGTTTCGACCATTCAGCGGGCATTTGTTGTGTGACAAGATAATTCACAATGTCAGCGTACCAAGGGGTGTTAGAGATCGAAAGGAGTTGTTCGTCAGGAAAATAGTCATCGATTTGGGTGTCGTTATCATTTTCGTGCATAATTCGAGAGTGGTGATCAGCTACGACATTTTCAGAACCCTTTTTATCTCGTATTTCTATATTGAATTCTTGAAGAAGAAGGATCCAACGAATCAAGCGGGCCTTGGCATCCTTTTCAGACAGCAGATATCGTAGGGCAGCATGGTCAGTGTAAACTATGACTTTGGATCCTATGAGATATGGCCTGAATTTCTCAAGAGCGAAGACAACTGCCAAAAATTCCTTTTCAGTAGTTGAGTAATTCAATTGGGCCTCGTTTAAGGTTTTGCTAGCGTAGTAAATGGCTCGAGGGAGTTTATCAATTCGCTGACCCAAGATGGCTCCAATTGCAAAGTCAGAAGCGTCGCACATAAGTTCAAAGGGTTGAGTCCAATCAGGAGGTTGAATGATGGGAGTTGTGGTCAAGAGTGATTTAAGAGTTTCAAAAGATGTTCTGCAATCATTGGAAAATTCAAACTTTACGTCTTTGGCAAGTAAAATCGAGAGAGGTTTTGAAATTTTTGAGAAATCCTTAATGAATCTTCTATAGAATCCTGCATGGCCAAGAAATGAACGAACATCTTTGACAGACTTAGGAGGAGGTAAATTAGCAATCAAATCGATTTTGGATTTATCGACTTCTAGGCCGTCTTTGGAGACGACATGACCTAGAACTATCCCCCTTTTTACCATAAAGTGGCATTTCTCCCAATTAAGCACGAGTGATTTCTCCTTACAACGCTTAAGGACGAGTTCTAGATGAGTGAGACATTGGAAAAAAGATGATCAATATATTGAAAAATCGTCCATGAATATTTCCAAGAATTCTTCCACCATATCAGAGAAAATACTCATCATACACCTTTGGAAAGTCGCGGGGGCATTACAAAGACCGAAAGGCATGCGACGATAAGCAAAGGTTCCAAAGGGACAAGTAAAGGTGGTCTTATGTTGATCCTCTAAAGCAACAGGGATTTGGTTATAGCCAGAGTATCCATCGAGAAAACAATAGTACTCATGTCCCGCTAAGCGTTCGAGCATTTGGTCAATAAAAGGCAAGGGAAAATGGTCTTTTCGTGTGGCTGAGTTAAGCTTTCGATAGTCGATGCACACACGCCATTTGGTTTTGATTTTTGTTGGAACGAGTTCATTACTGTCGTTTTTGATCACTGTGACTCCTGACTTCTTTGGTACAACTTGTACCGGACTCACCCAAGTACTATCAGAGATGGGATAGATGATGTTATTGTCTAGACATTTGATTATCTCCTCCTTGACCACTTCTCTCATGTTTGGGTTTAATCGCCTTTGAGCCTCACGGGTGGGTTTAGCCTCATCAACTAAATGTATGCGATGTTCCACAATTGATGGGCTAATTCCTTTTATATCGCTAATTTCCCACCCCAAAGCGTCTTTATTTTCCCGCAAAATTTCTAAGAGTTTTTCTTCTTGGTCCTTGGTAAGATCAGAAGCCAAGATTACGGGGAAAGTTTCTGAGGAGTCTAGGTAGGCATACTTAAGGTCTGGTGGCAAGGGTTTGAGGTCAAACTTAGGAAGTTCTTGTGTATCAACATTGGTCAACATTCCTAGGTTAGATTCAGGTGACGAAGTGTCGTAGTCGAGAATTTTGTTCAGTTCAGAAATGTATTCGAGTTCATCGAAATCAGAGTCGAAATGGTCAAGACACATTTTTAAAGCTTCAGAAGTGTCATTAGAGGTTTCATCAACTGTGGTTTGAATCATGTCAATTTCATCGATCTCAAAATCCCTAGGTTGCTTGTTGAGATTAAAGATGTTTAGCTCAATGGTTAGGTGCCCGAAGGAAAGTCGAAGTTGACCATTCCTACAATTAATGACAGCATTAGAGGTTGCTAAGAAAGGGCGTCCTAAGATCAATGGTATTTGAACGTTGGGATTTGAGACAGGCTCTGTTTCTAGAACTATAAAATCGACAGGGAAGTAAAACTGCTCGATCTGTATCAAGACGTCTTCGATAATTCCCAATGGCTTTTTGACAGATCGATCGGCTAGTTGAAGTGTGATGTTCGTTGGTTTAATCTCCCCTAGTCCAAGTTGACGATAGACAGTATAAGGGAGAAGGTTGACACTGGCACCAAGGTCGAGTAGGGCACGAGAGATGTGAGTGTTTCCTATTTTACAATCAATCGTAGGGCAGCCAGGGTCTTTATACTTGACTGGGGCAAGATTCGAAAGAACAGAGCTTGTATTCGCAGTTAGAAAGGCGGTTTTTGGGACATTGGTCGCACGTTTTTGTGTGCACAATTCCTTAAGACATTTGGCATATTGAGGGATTTGTTCAATGGTGTCTAAAAGAGGAATGTTCACACGGACTTGTTTGAAAATTTCCAAGATTTTATCGAAATTTGCAGCTTTCTTCTTATTATTGAGTCTATGAGGAAAAGGAGCTACTGGTTTTTCGATTCTGGGATGAGTTTCATCATTCGAAGAAGAAGGTGGTAGGGGTGTAGAAGATGAAATGTTGGGATTGCCAACATTAATTTTCGAAGGTGGGTCGGGTTTGCCGACACTGGGAAAAGAACTGTTGGGATTGCCAACATTTAAGGGAACTTGAGGTTTAGAAGAATTGGCATTCGAAGCCAATGGGTAGTCATCAAAATTAGGGGTTGGGGTCGAGTTAGAAAGTTCGTCAGGATCGTCCACGTTATTATCAATCCTCTTTCCAGATCTAAGGGTTGTAATAGCATTGACTGGATTATGGTTTTCGTCCTCACAAGAATTTACAGTACGAGAGCTATATTTTGGATTCACCTCAGGTTGACTAGGCAACTTTCCTTTCTCGTTATTTTTCGCTAGTTCCTTTATCATATTCATCATTTGTTCCATTTGTTTTTCTAAACGCACAATGTCTGGTGACGGTTGAGAAGATTGAGATGATTGGTTTGATGATTGAAAATTGGGGTGCCTATAAGGTGGTTTGGATTGAGGTGTAGCTTGAGAGGTTTGAGAATTGGGAAGTGGACCTTGGTAATTCGGATTGGGAATAAAGGGTTGCACGTGAGATGGGTTAGCCGAATTATTGGGGTTCGACCAAGAAAAGTTTGGGTGGTTCCTCCAACCAGGGTTGTACGTGGATGAGTAAGGATTATTTTGAGCTATGGCATTGGCTTGGTCCTGAGAGTAATAGTGGGGTAACCCTTCTCCGGCTTGAGGAGTTTGATTTTCTAAGGGAATTTGAGTTGGGTCCACGACATGCACCCCTCTAGTAGAAGTACGAATGGGAACACGAATCGATTCCCATTGCATGTCCTTTTCAGAGTAATCTTCTAAAAACCGCCAAGCTTCATCGGCTGTTTTAGACATAAAGTCTCCTCCACATATTGATTCTAGTTGAGTTCTAGTTTGATAGTTTAGCCCTTCATATGCAATTTGACATAAGTGATCTTTTAGAATTCCATGATGAGGACAACTATATAATAGTTGGTTGAATCTTTCAAAGTATTTTGAAAAAGTTTCCCCCTCATTTTGACAAAATTGGTTTATCTCCGTTCGAATTTTTAGAGTTTTATGAAAAGGGAAAAACTTTTTCAAGAATGCAGTGACAAATTCATCCCAACTTCTTATGGAATGTCGTGGAAGAGAATTTAGCCATCTTTTAGCGCTTTCAAGTAGTGCAAATGGAATTAGCCTTAGCTTGATCGATTCATTAGATAGTTGTTGCATTTTTGTTGTGGAAGCATACAATTCAAATTCACTCAGAAATTCATAAGCATTTTCGGACCCAGTAAATTTTGGTACCCCTTGGATAAAAGAATGTTTTAGCTCAAAATTGTTTCCTTCAGCTGGTGGGAACACAATGACAGATGGTTGAACGGTCCTAGTCGGATAACATCGATCACGAAGAGACAAGGGTCTATCCATTTGGATATTGAGGTTTTGAAAATTTTGATTTATTTGGTTTTGATCCCCAAAGTTCGGGAAATTTTGATTCACTCGATTTTGATCCAATTCGGGTGGAAAATTTTGGTTGATTCGAGAACCACTAGGAGAATTTTGTTGACTAACACTTTTTTCACTCATTGTTGTTGAATGCAAGCACAGAAATTAGCTACAATGAAGTTTTCTGTCCTTATTGGCCCCTAACCCAAAATTATAAAGTGACACGTTTGATTACTTAGATCAAAAGAGTTCTCAGCCAGTTAACGGACAGGAGTTATCGGTGCACCAGGAATCACCCTAGCAATGCAGCCGAAGGTTTAAGTACCTTCAGAGTAACAACCGATATAATATTTACGAATCACCGTAATATTTATAAACGGTTATTTCTCTGCCGTAGTCTAGACACCAAGAAATAATTCGTTCTAAATGAATCAACTATCAAAATACAATTAAGCCCTAGATGAGCCCGTGACTCCCTTAAGTCCAACGTCTAACCTTTATTATTAGTCAGATTCTACGATGAAATGCAATTTGTGGGCTAAGGAAAGGGTGATGAAATCCCTCACCTTATGTGAATTGGGGTATTGCCCTTAACAGAATGAATAAAAATGCAGAATAACAGCAATCACACAAAATAATTGCAGAAATTAAAAATTGTACATTCAAAGCCGCTGCCCCCTGCAGAAAATTTTTACAACAATTGTCTATATATTTTCTTTGAAACAAAGTACCTGTAGAGTTAAAGAAATTTTACAGCGGTGTATGGCAGTTCGTCCAGAAAGTTTGAGCAGTTTGAACGATTAAAATCTCACTTCTTGCGAATCGTTTGACTCTTGAATCCCCTGTTCGATTGCTTGAAATTCCCTTCGCTTTTGATTTTTCTTTTCTTTCCCTTTTTTTTTTGGATTTTTTAAGATAAAAGCAAATAAAACAAACAAGAGAAAAAATTATTAGAAACTAAATTGTAAGGAAAAAAAAAACTAAACTAACAAAATGACAAGCAGAACAAACTCAGCTAAAAAAAATATAGATAAATAAAAAAAAAACTAGGAAAACTTGACTCAACGGAACAAAACTAGAGTTAATTAAGAAAAATAAAATAAAAATAAAAAAATAAAAAAAACTAAAGCAGCTAAAAGAAAAAAGAAAAACAAAAGCAAAAGGTCAAATGCACTCAGAAGAAAGCCACCGCCCAAATATATCTCACGCACTCACCAATCAGAGCAAAAAGAGTACCCACGCCCCTTAAATTTCTGAAAATAAAGGCACCCGAAACAAGACAAGACCCAGGACTTCCAATTACCATACCCCTCTATTTTCGTTCCTCAGAGAATCCCAAACAAAATCAGGCAACAAATTATAACCCCCTAAAAATGATGCAACTCAGACCAAATAACATGCAAAAACTAAGCAAAGATTTTTCCACCCTCCGCTCTCCTTTTTTTTCTTCTTTTTAATCGTTCTTTTTGTCTAGCACCGCAATTTTCACTTCAGAAAACAAATCGGCCAAGGGTCCTTTTGTTCTCAGTAAAACAAAGAGGAAAAAAAAATACGAACTGAACTCAAAAATACGAACTGAACTGATGGTGTTGTGGTGGTAGAAAGTCTTGTCAAAGTTGATGTCGGGTTTGGTTTGCAAAGCACTGTATAGCTGGGTGCTGCTATTTGGCTGACGTGAAGGTCTTTTGTGGGGGTATTTGTGGAGATGCGTGTTGATGAAGATGAGGGTATGTGAAGATGTGATGTGGTTCGGATGAACTGTGGTTGTATTGTTTTGGTAAGCGCTTGGGGAAGAGGATGGTTTTTGTGGGTTGGCGGTTGAGATGCTGTACGGTGGGTTAGAGATGTATGAACGGGTACGGAAAACTGGGGTAGTGGATGTTGAAATAGCGTCAGAAGATGTATATAGAGCAGAAGGTGAAAAGTGATGGACGGATTAAATGGTTTCGACAGAGAGAAGAATGGACTCAGCAGAAAAATAAGGAAATTTGATTTTTTTTTTTTTTTTTTTTGCAAATTTGTACAAGATCAACAGAAAAGATTGAAAAGGGGATGAGAAAAAAACTTCAAAAAGATATTGTATTTTTATTTTTATTTTTTTATTTTTTAGACTTGTATAAGAAGAAAAAGAAAGGTATGTACTACGGGTTGGAAAAAAATTGAGAGGAAAGGAAAGAGATAAAGAAAAAGATGGTATTTTTTTTTTAACCTTGCTTAGAAGATTGTGGTATCAATCATTAATACCAAATCAACCAATCAAGACTTTTTTTTTTCTGTATACAATAAAACAAAAGGAAATAAAATAAAATATAAACTAACACGAATCAGAAATCAAATAAATAATAAAATTTAATCGTTACCTCCCCGGCAACGGCGCCAAAAACTTGATCGACGCTAATCTAAGAACTAGAAAAGCGCGATTTTTTTAAAATAAAATTCTGCAAGCGTACAGTTCGTGTAGCAAACAGGTCGAACACAGGGAGGTGTAATTAAAAATTATTATCTATTTATTCTTAGGCGAGTTAGACAGAACTTTGGGGGTTGTTTTCAATTTTGTTGAAATAATGTTATTGAAACTGCTACAAATCTGAATCTAATCAGACGTATATCAAATTCAACAACAGGAAAGTAAATAACAAGTACTAGCAAAAACAACAAAAGTAAATAATAACTGGAGCAACAACAGAGAATTAAAACTAGAGTTGCTGTTGAAACTAATCAAACAGTCAACACTAATATGCAGTAACAAAGATAATAACAATAGGTGTTCTACCGAATCTAATCGTGTAGATACACAAATTGTTTTAAAAGAAAAGTAAATAACTAGAACAAGAAAATTTTATTAAACTAATGGCAGTACAGAAAAAAAGATGAGATTCTTTTTTACAATGGTTACAACACATATTTATAGATGAGAATGGCAAAACCCCAATTAGGTCTATGAGTAAATGGCCCTCCTCATTCATGAATATTTCTTGCCTTCCTCGACTACCTGATTGGAGAAAATCTTGGCATATCATGGTAAATATTTTCCATATCTTTCAATTTTCCCATGTGACTTGATTGATAGAAGATTGTATCTAATTAATTCTTCCAAACAAGGACGCTTATCAGACTCCAAAGGCAATATAAGATAAAATCTTCAAAATTGGTTTTTCTTCTTGGCAACAATTTAATCAGAAATTCTTCTAATTGAAATTGAATGATTCGAATTTACTTCCATGATGAGAATATGGCTATTGCTGAGATGTTAATTGGTGCACATCATAAATACATACACATGAATATGTGTATGTATTTATATAACATAACACTAATCCAGATATTTCTCAAAGCAAAGGGGCCAGTGTGAACGCGCTCCGTTTCTTTGGCAAAAAGTGAGCTTGACGGGGTTCGAACTCAGGTCTCTCAGCGCCAATTCCTATGCCTTTACCAGCGAACTACAACCTCTTTTGCGATTGAAATGACTTTGATGTGGGGAAGTAGCTTTTTTTTTGCAGTTGGCCTTTAAATTGAAATGAAGGAGGCGTCACTTGATAATCTGTAAAAACACATAAAAGTAACCAAAGTATCATTTATTTATTTACAAAAGATAAAAGATAAGAGCATAAAATAAACACATTTTTATGTTAATCAAGAATATTTTATGAATCGAAAATACGTACACAAGGCCATACACGCGTCGACATATTCATGTTATCAGAAGAAACACATGTGAAACACATCTGCTACATTACAAAAGATCAATGGTTCATTGTTTAATCAAACATTAGATTATAATGTGCTTTGACATGCTATCTTAATAGATTCAAAATTACAAGATATTTATAAATATGCCAAAGTTTGGTGCAACAACCAGCAAGGGAAAATTTATTTAAGTTTGGTAAGAATGATTAAAAAAATTGTAAAATTTTATGTGAGTTATACGCTTTAGAGAAAAAGAGGAGCAAAGAAGAAAAATAGAGAAGTACATGCTTCAAATGGTTATTATTGTGTTTGCTTAAATATAAGGCTAATAAGAGAAGGACATGATGCTTAATTTGGACATTCAATGATTCCTCTTGTGTCGAAAAGAAGTATCACGCATCTTAACGTACACACCCGACCCCTCATTCAAATGTGTCAAGTTGGGTTAGCTCAAGTCTATTCACTATCGGTTTTAGGCTTGGGTTCCAAATAATAATACTTTTGACAGAACTAGTAAAACTAAATCATAGTTTTCTACCCAATTTAAATGGCCTAATAATAATAATTCGAATAAAATTCAAAAGAATGCCAAGTGCAATAAAAGGCTTTAATGGATTTGATATTTAAACTAATGGTGATAACCGTGGGAGTAAATGTGTTGTCATAATTGTAGCAAATATTAATGGGCATATCTAGCATATCTAAAACTGAATTTAAGGAGTATATTACATTTTATTACTGGTGAAATCTTGTATTTGAAATAACTGGGAAAGAGTAATTGTATTGTGAAGAAGCGGAAATCATTCGATAGATATAATATTACATAAACAGGTTATATATAGTTGCTAATTATAATATGCTAGCCTATTGGGCTTCGGCCAAAATATAAATAGGTAAACGAAAAATAAAATAAAGAGGGAGTCGACTTATTCAGGTATACTTCAATTCTTAACATCACCCCCTTAAAACTAGGTTTCCCTAAACCCTAGTTTTGATATCCATGCTGGCTTCACAAAATTTCTCTAATTAATCACTTAATATTGAGCAATAACACTTGTAAAGCTTTAGATCTATGAAATAGTAGCTTATCCATTTCTGGTTTGAGTGTATAGTAGAAACCCTAGTTGATCGAACCATCGATTTTAGGGTTTTTGCAATTTTTGGATGATTTGTTTTCCATATCTTCAATGGTAACAATAGAAAGCTTGTTCATTAGATTGATCTATTCATCCTTGCAGTTGATGTTTGGATCTGACCATAGCTTGTCTCTTTGGTTGCCTTGTTCGTCCTTGCTATGGATGTTCAACTCTGACCGAAATCTAGTAAAGTTGATCATTGATATGGCTTTGGACAAAATATCAGCTCTTTGGTAAGTGTCGAGTATGTGATTCACTTGAATTATTCCTTTTTGAACCATTTCTTTGACAAAGTGTAAGTCAATTTCAATGTGTTTTGTCCTTGCATGTTGAATATGATTCTATGACATGTAAATTGCACTTTTATTATCGCACCATATAGTTGGTTTAATGATCGACTTTAAATTGAGTTCAGAAAGGATAGATTGCAGCCATTTGATTTCAGCTGCAATATTAGTTATACTTCGGTATTCAGCTTCAATACTGAACCTTGAAATTATGGGTTGCTTTTTAAAGTACCATGAGGTTAAACATTGTCCAATGTAAACATAGTACCCAGTTGTTGTAGATCTTTTATCATCTGGATCTGAGGCCGATCAGTATTTGCATAAGCATTTATGTTTATATGTTTAATTGTCTTCAGTGTTAAGCCATGACTGTCAGTTCCCTTCAGATATCTCAGAATCCTTTTGATTATTTTCCAGTTAGTGTGCAAAGGGTTCTGGATAAATTGAGATACTTTATTAACACTGAAAGAAATATTTGGTGTAACAACTCGGAAATTCTGAGCCAGTTTAAAATTTTTATTTTGGCAATTTTAATGAATTTTGAATATTTAAAATGAATATTAAATAATAACAACGAGAAATTTATTTTGGAATATAATTCGAATGTATATATTTATATACATCGTCGTTAGAATATAAATAATTATATATAACGAATTAGAACCGAATTGAATATAAAAAGAAATTCAAATTGAATTGAATATAAAATGAATCCAAATTGAATTGAAAACGAATTAAAAATGAATTGAAATAGAAAAATCAATTTGAAATGAATTCAAATTGAATTGAAATTTGAATTGAATTGAGATGAACTTTAAAACGAATTTATAAGGAAAAATTCAATTTTGATTTGAATTGGAAATGGAAGTTGAAATGTTTTTGAAACAAATTTAAAACTATTTATAGGATTCGTTTTAAATAGAAATCGATGAAATATATATTATATATAAAATATAATGGCCTGAATAGAATGCGCCGCGACAGTTCATGAATTTCGACCATTGATTTCGAACGGACATTACGGGAGATCCGACCGTCGGATTCTCCTAAAACTAGAACCGTTGGGTTCGTACCGAAAAGAGCTTTCTAGCGAATTTTAGAAATTTGAAATCTAACGATTGGATTTGGAATTATGTCCAAATCAAATTTGGAAAAGGTCGCTGTAAGTGCAGTTCGATGAGTGGGGATGGAAATCGACTATACGGGCCTTGATAAAATTATTAAAAATATCAATAATTTGTGTAAAATAATAAGAAATGATTTGTGAAGAACTGGGATGAAAAATCCTACATTTGTAAAGATAAAAATAGATTTTTATCTAAATGAACTAGTTTTGAACTAGAATTAAAACCCTATTATTTTTAAAATAAATAAATTGGATTTGAAATGGGTTTTAAATAACTGGAATTTCTAATATATTTTATTGGAATGGAATTAGAATTGATTAGTGGGTTTATCATGAACGGTGTTTTAAAGAACACTTGTTCTTTAACCCGATAATAAGTAGAATGTGATTTGGGTTTATCGTGAACTGTGTTTTAAATGACATTAGTTCTTTAACCCAGTAAAGGAAGTTTAAATGAATCTGCAATTAGATTGAAATGTGAATTAATAATTTAAATTATCAAATTTGGAAAGTGAGCGAGAATGGAGTATCACCAGTTTCGCTCCAAAGCGATAGCTAAATCTTTAATTAGATTTAAACGTGAAATGGTAATTAATTTTACTGATAACACCGTGGTGTTAGATATGGAGTATTACCAGTTTTTCTTCATGGGATGAATAGGTTAGGATTGGGAAATAAAATAAATAATTACTTCGGTGTGGTTCGCTAATCTCGACTAGTTTGGAAAACCATAATCTGGTTTGAAATGATATCCAAAGGAGGATTAAAGAATAAATTTTAAAGAATTTATCTTTGATAAAATTAATGTGAACCTTTCCCTAAGAATATGAAATTTAGAAAGTATCTGTAGGTTAGTTAAGAAGAATGGTTTCCTGGGTATTGATCAGATGTCGGTTTCGGCCTTCGGGGTTAATATTTGGGGAATTGTTCTCTTGCTAATTTACGGTTAGTGACTGTTGAATTGGAATGAGGCGTATATTGTGTTTGTGTAACATTTGTTAATTATATACGCGGGTTGTACGGAAAGGCCGGGTTTACACCCATTCAGAATAACCGATTCGACGCTATGTCGAAGATGAAGACGGTGATTGAAGCCCAAAAGTCTTCACATCGTTTGGGTGATTTCTGATGATCTTGATTGGGTTGTACACCCAAGATGAGGGAATCAGTTGGTGATCGTCCAGACGTACTTAGAGATCGATGGATATGCGAGGAAAGCGCCTCCGGCTTCGTTCAGACCCAGAACGGACTTGTAAATGGACTGTGTGTCTGACATTGGATTTTATTCTGTGTTGATTGATCTCTATTAAATATACATCTGTTTAGCGGCGGAGAATTTGTTCTCTTGCTTAACGCCCTTCTCTGAGACGTACGAGCTCAGAGGTTGTATATCGATGGACATCAGTCGCATGGCTTGAATTGCCTGTGTGGCACGCCTAAGTGGCAATTGATCAAGGCTTCTGTTGAAAAGCAAAGTCTTGTGGTTGATGATCAAAGCATGGACTACGTGGCATAGCTTTGTGTATAGCGTGGATTCGCGAGCCTCACGCCTCGGTATGAGTTAAAAACGGGATAAGGACTACGGGGAGAGCACGACGTTTCTTTCTAGCTTTGGTGGTGTCAGTGACTTACCAGCCCTGACATTTATATACTTTTCACCTATGTGGTTGTTGGATGAGGCGCCTCGATTTTAGGTCTGTAAGGACCGGGAAACGTGTGTTCAGGAATACTAATCCACTAACGTAAATGTGGACCGGCCCTAAAGATCTAGGGGTTACCCAGAGTGTGTAGTCCCGAGGCATTTGCTAGAGTGTCTCGAAGCGGAGAGGAGCTTGCCCCTTGCCTCGACTCATGACAGAAATCCAATTTCCAATACGTGATATTGCGGTTTTAATTATAGAACTAGTATGGCGACATGATATATGGTACCCATGTCGTCTATGATTGATATTTATGATTGAAATTGTTTTGACACTATACACTTATTATAGTATCAAATGATTTGTTTTAAACATATCAAGCATGTTTGGCTATTATAAGGGAAAACCCTATCCTCCGGCTTGCGTTGCATTGTGTGATGGGACCTGGGTCTTATAATAGCTTCATTTTTTGAAAAAGCATTGTGTTGTCTTTTCTATGCACTGGTATTCTTGGGAGGAAACCCGTTCCGTGTTATACAGCCTGGTCCCTTGAATTACTCTCTTTTAAAGTAAAGTTTTAAATAACTGTTTTAGTTCTCACACCAGTCACATGACTGACCTGGAGTTTATTGTTTTAACCTAAACTCTGGGTGCCCTTATTGTTGACACGGGCAGCTAGTAGTTTTAGTTTTGCAGATTTATATTCACAGGATCCTGATTTACAGCTGGAACGATGCTCGGAAAGCTCTGTATCCTTGTATTACTTTCAGTTGCGTTTTCTATTGTTTTTCCGCTGCTATGTAATTTATTGTAATCTCTGATCTTTATCGAATGTATAGTATTCATTTATACTCTGTATATTCTTGTATCTGATGGAATTGTTGTAATAGCAATGAAATGTTCTTCTGTCTGCGTTCCAATTTGTCCTGTTCTCAAACGACCAGGGGTTTCGAACGGTCTTGGTCGGTTTAACGATCGATTCGGATCGAGCGAAATTCCTTGCCGTCACATTTGGTCAGGTTATAGTTGCATATTGCAATGCTCCTATAACACTTCTGTATCTTATGATATTTGATATAGCTTCTCCCCTGCATTTTGAATAATGTTGATTTGTTATCATAGGAGTTGGTTGCGGATTAACATTAATCATTTTAATTATTGTCAGCAACTCACTAATATATTTTCTTTGGCATAAAATTATTTCAATATTAGACTTTGTAACCTTTATTCCCTGAAAATAACTAACTTCACTTAGATGTTTGATAAAAAAAATTGATGATCTAGATACAGGGTAAGTTTGTCTATGTCATCTAATTGCCACCAGTAATAATTAAGACATCGACATATATCTGTATATAAATGATTGAATTATTATTGGTTTTAATAAACAATGCGGTGTCTGATTTGGTTGACTTGAACCTTTGATTCAACATGGTGTTTTTCAATTTATCAAACCAAACATGAGGAGCCTATTTTAGGCCATACAGGTTGGATCTCGCTATATGGCATTTTGATTATGACAACTATACATGTACATATATATTATTATCGACTAACTTTGTTTTGCAGGAAGATACTCAACAATAGATTCAAGAGCTATAGTTGAAGATTAAATATGTTTAAAGTCTGTTAGTATTAGTATTAATTGTTAAAATCTTCCTTGATGAAACACACACATGCATGTTTTAATATATATATGATTTTATACATGAAATGCACAAGGCATAGGTCTTTTACAGAAAACAGACATCTTAATTATTTAATTCAGACGTCTGTCTACTGAAGAAAAGAATAAATTTCCCATAATATTCAGACGTCTGAGTCAAAAATTTCAGATGTCTGAATAACCACTAAAATGGCCTATTTCCTTGCTGTTTGAATTTATTCAAAAACAGACATCTGGATTTTTTAATTCAGACATTTGAATTAAAAAATTCGGACATCTGAATCTGCTTCGAAATTGCCTATTTTCTTGCTGTTTTGTTTTTAAAACAAAACATACATCTGAAATTTTCATTCAGACATCTCAATACTAAGAGATGCAACTTTAAATGAAGAGTTACAACTTTCTAATCCATATATTTTTGTCGAATCTCTTCGTGATAAGTTATATCCTTTTGTATATTATAAATAGAAACTTGATTAAGTGATCAAACCACCGAATCTTACTACAATTCTTTCTATCTTTTCTAAAAGATCTCTAAGAACTTCATCTTCATACTCTAAAGATTTTAATCTTTTAAACCTTCTATATCCCTTCACGGATTACACTACAATCATTAAGGAAAGATTATAAGAAGGGTGTATTTCAACTTGACATATCCGTGTTAACAAGAACACAAACAAATCATCAATTAATTTGTATTGTGGAGGTCCCCTTCAGCAGTTGAGGCAAGAAATCCCATTCGGCTGTTCGGGTAGCTGTAAACCTATTCCTCCAGGTGAAGTAAGGGTTGTTGTGTTAGTGAAATTCCAGAAGTGAGTCTGGGACTGGACGTAGGATAGTGGCCCGAACCAGTATAAATCGACTGTGTGATTTACTTCTTTCTACTCTAATACATACACTGCATCCTATTCTCCATTCTACACGATCCTACTATCATGTAGCCTTTTTCAATTGGTATCAGAGCAAGGGATTCTAGAGATCGTAACAACGTCCTAGAATACATGGCAATAAAGAAATCTAGTCAAGGAATCAGAAAGAAGAAGAGCAACAAAGCAGAATCAAAAGAACAATGTCTCATGGCTAAAGTCAGATCGCAATCAGTACGTGTAGATTCATTATATAAAGATCTTTTGTTAGACCATGAAAAATTGTTAGAAGATTTTTAAAGTTTGGGTAAACTTAATGCAATTATTTTATCCAAACCTAAAGATTGTGAGCAAGAAAATTCCAAATTAAAAGAGGAAAATAATTTTTTTAGTAAAACAAGCCAATTGTTTCAAAAATACTTTGAAGAGCTTGTGTTTCAAAAAGATTTCCTTCAAAAAGAAAATGAGCGAGTAGAAGATAAAAACAATGTTCTTTTAAAGGAAATTGATCTTTTACAAAATAAAAATGCATCTATAGAAGATTCTTTAAATAATTCTAGTTCTTTAATTTTGTCTCTTGAAAAAGAGAATGAAGCTTTAATTGGAAATAATTTAGAATTATCTAAATAATGTGATTTTTTAAAAGTTAATAATAATATTTTGCAAAAAGAAATTTGTGACACAAAAGAAAATTTTGAAAATTTACAATTGTCTTTTAATTCAGAATCTCAAATTTATTATCTTGAAAATGAGAATAGTACCTTGAAAAGGTAGAATTCTAAATTAAATAAGGGAAATGACAATTTAAAAAGTAGCAAAATTTATTTTAAAAGTGTTAATCATGACTTTGGAATCAAATTTGAAATATGTACAAATAAGTTCGCAAAATTCAATAAAGGTAAAATTGATTTAAATGTGATTTTATCTAAGTCTAGACCTTTACACGACAAAAGTGGTTTAGGATATAATAAAACTAATCAGAGGAATAGTAATAGATATGCTTTTATGCACAATAAAAATATCACTGTTAGTACTAAAACACGAATAAATCCAAGATTCAATTTTTATCGATATTCGAATACTCCTATGGCTAGAGATATTTATAATAAATCTCGAAGTACCAAAGAAAATATCAATATAAATTATTTAAGTATTTGGGTTCCAGTAAATTGGAAAAACAACGAAAGATATATAGATGATTATTTTGATTTATTAGTTAATAATGAAAATTTTATTTTTAAAGGTTCCATTACACCCTCTTGGGTATGGTTACCTTCCATTTAACCCTTGGACCCTGATAAAGGAAGTGGGTACCAAAGTATTTATCATATTTTTTGCAGGTACACCACAACAATAAGGTTATTCCAATATCTTTGAATTTTTTGGAAACAGAGCTCAAAATGAAAGAATAAATCGGAAAAACTGGTTATCTTATATATTTATATTGATATGCAATTATTCTTTTCACGTCATATTTCATACTAATGGCCAATTGATATACTATATAATTTCTACATATTTTTATACAGTTTCTTATGGAATACTTCATATATCACAAGCTCATAAGTAAATAAAGCCTACAATTTCTCTTTTGACTTGTATATGAATACATCTCTAAATGATTGTGTAAATATGCTTGTGACATGAAATATAAATATAAATTATTATAGCTTGTGACATGAAATATAAATTGAACTTGAATATAAACTTACAAGTTATATATAAACATGAATATATATGCATAACTCGGAAAAATTATATATTCAGCCGATTAAATCACAGATTCAGTTGTCTGTATATTCATGGGATCGAAATTTTATCCCATAATTCAGTCGTTTTAATGAACTTAAAATGTCTATTATCTGTATGTTTGTTTGTTCTTATTACATATGCGTATCATATGTGTGTTTGTGCATATTCATGAATTATCTACAAAAGTATCTCCTTTTTGTCAATGACAAAAGGGGAGAAATATATGATAATATATGCATATTGACAGAGGAACTCACATATATAGTTGTCATTATCAAAAAGGGGGGAATGTTTGATCTCGCTATATGGCGTTTTGATTATGACAACTATACATGTACATATATATTATTATCGACTAACTTTGTTTTGCAGGAAGAAACTCAACAACAGATTCAAGAGCTATAATTGAAGATTAAATATTTTTAGAGTCTGTTAGTATTAGTATTAATTGTTAAAAGCTTCCTCGATGAAACACAAACATGCACGTTTTAATATATATATATATATATATATATATATATATATATATATATATATATGATTTTGTATATGACATGCACAAGGCATAGGTCTGTTACAGAAAACAGACATCTGAAGTATTTAATTCAGACGTATGTCTACTGAATCAAAGAATAAATTTCCCATAATATTTAGACATCTGAGTCAAAAATTTCAGACATATGAATAACCTCCAAAATGGCCTATTTCCTTGCTATTTGAATTTTATTCAAAAACAGACATCTTGATTTTTTAATTCAGACATCTGAATTTTAATTCAGACATCTGAAATAAAAAATTTAGACATCTAAATCTGCTTCAAAATTGCATATTTTCTTGTTATTTTGTTTTTAAATCAATACAGACATCTGAAATTTCCAGTCAGACATCTGAATACGAAGAGATGCAACTTCAAATGAAGAGTCACAACTTTCTAATCTATATCTTTTTATCAAATCTCCTCGTGATAAGTTATATCCTTTTGTATACTATAAATAAAGACTTGATTTAGTGATCAAACCACCGAATCTTACTACAGTTCTTTCTATCTTTTCTAAATATCTCTAATCACTTCATCTTCATACTCTAAAGATTTTAATCTTTTAAACCTTCTATATTCCTTCACGAATAACACTAATATCATCAAGGAAAGGTTATAAGAAGGGTGTACTTCAACTTGACATATCCGTGTTAATAAGAACACAAACAAGTCATCAATTATTTTTTATTGTGGAAGTCCTCTTCAGCAGTTGAGGCAAGAAATCCCGTTCGACTGTTCGTGTAGCTGTAAACCTATTCCTCCGGGTGAAGTGAGGGTTGTTGTGTTAGTGAAATTCCAGAAGTGAGTCTGGGACTGGACGTATGACAGTGGTCCGAACCAGTATAAATCGACTGTGTGATTTACGACTTTCTACGCTAATACATACACTACATCTTATTCTCCATCCTACATGATCCTACTATCATACAGCCTTTTTCAATACATTGCTTTATTTAATTTACATACATATGTGGTACTGATGTTATAATCTTGTGGCTGATGCATATAAATCTCTTCTTATAATGTGCCATTCAAAAAATGCATTATTGACATTCATATGTTTTATGTGCCATTTCTTGTATAAAGCTATGGTTAGAACCAGTCTTATAATAGTTGGTTTTACGATAGGTGAAAAAGTTTGATTGAAATCAAACAAATATTCTTATGTAAACCCTTTGGCTACTAACCTACATTTATACTTATTTATTGTACCATCTGGATTCCTTTTCAATCTGTATGTCCATCTTCATCCTATTATATTCTTGTTGGTCGGCAGGCATACAAGATTTCACGTTTTGTTTTAGATGAGTGCATTATATTCCTCATCCACCGCTACCTAACGGATCTTATTTTTAACTACCTGATCAAAGCATTCAGTTTTTGTGTAATTGGACGAGACAACAAATAATTTTGGTTTGAAGATACCACTTTTAGCTCTAGTAATCATAGGGTGACCAATATGAACTGGTTATGCAACAGGTGGCGAGTTATCTTCATTTTCTGCACTGGTTGTATTTTATAATGTTGATTGCTGTTTGATTGTTCATCTTCTATTTGTTAACTTTGATTTTGTGTGCTGAGTCTGGTGTTGCTGAAGTGTGGTTGGAAGGCTCAATAACATCATGACCTTTAGTATTTAGGGGAAAAGGATCTTGAGCATCAGTAACTTTATCAACTTCCACTTGCTGCTAGTATTCAGGAATGCTGGGGTATTGCAGGTATTAATGTTTTGGTGTTGATTACCTACCTTACTTGTTGTCTTTATATCATTATTTTTAAAGGATAAACTCTTTCACTGAATGCAACATGTCTGCTTATGTAAAACCTGCTTGTTGCATTGATGCATTTATACCTTTTTTGATTAGTCGTATAGCCAAAAAAAGTACATTATTTTGACTGAAATTTAGCTTATTAGAATTATAAGGCCTTAAATAGGAAAAACATAGGCAACCAAAATTCTTTAGACTGTGATAATCTAGTTTGATTTTATATAATTTCTCAAGTGTAGTTGAGCCCTTCATTACAACTATTGGTTGCCTATTAATTAGGTAAACTGTTGTATTAAAGGCCTCTGGCCAAAATTTAAGGGAAGACTCTAGCTAATAATGTCAAAAAAGATTCAATAATGTTCCTATGTTTTCTCTCAACAAGTCCATTTTGTTGGGATGTGTATGGACATGTGATTCGATGAATAATGACTCTCTTTTGAAAGTAATTGCTCTAGCATTTGAATTCACCTCCGCCATCTGATTGTATAGTTTTTACAGGGGATTTGAATTGCTTTTTGATTATAGTTATAAAATTTATAACTACATTGTAGGATTCAGATTTTGCTTTTAAAAAATAGATCCAAGTAAACCTTGTAAATGCATCAATAAAGGAGATGTAGTATTTAAAACCAAAGTCAGCATAGATTGGGGCAGGACCTCATAGGTCTGTGGCTGTCAACTTCAGTGGTTCAGTGTATTTAGTACATGAATCACTGAAGGGTAGTTTATGGCTCTTACCCATTTGACAATACTTGCATATATAAGGCAGATTAACAAAATTAAACTTTACTTTATTGTCATTCAAAATTTTTAGAATAGCTTTTGTACTTGGATGACCAAGTTTACAATGCCAAAAATCAAAATATCTTTTATGTTAGCTACATTTTCCATTAACATTACAACTCTCTCTTTGGTTCATAGCATAACATTTTTCCTCACTAACATCATTTTGTCACTTTACCGAATTAAACTTGTATAATCCATGGTTGACTTCACCTAGGAAAAGGATATCCTTAGTTAAAATGTCTCTAACTAAGCAGAATTCTGGAAAGAATTCAAAAGAGATACTATTGTCATTAGTAAATTGTGATACGCTAATAAGATATTTAGTTATCTTTGGCACTCTAAGTAAACTATGAAAGTAAAGTTATTTCTTGCTAGTAATATATGTAGTACCAATATGAGAAATATTAATTTGCTTGCCATTACCCATGAAAATAGATTGATTACCTTTATACTTCTTGCATCTCAGATTTAGGATGTCAAGGTTATGTGTAATGTGATTTGTTGATCTAGAATTAGGGTACCAGCTATCATCCTATATATGTTCCACTTTAGTAGTTTCATTTTGATTGTTTCCTCTTTATGGGTTGTTGAGGCTGGTATCCTGGTTGGCTTGATCAACATTTTGCACTTGGGTTGTTGTTGTTACTCTTATTTTGATTAGCTTAGTTGCTGTTATATTTGAAGTAATATTTCAGGGCAATGTGACTTATTTTCTCATAGATTTGGCATTTAGGTCTATTATTGTTATTCCATCGACCTCCGCCCCTTCTTCTGTTGGATTCATTTCCTCTCTGGTATGAATTTTCTGGTTTATTACCTGTTCGATTCTTGGGCTTGAACCCTGTAGCTACATTAACATTATAAGAACTTTCTTGAATTATTTTGCTACTAATTCTTGCCTCATGTGATAATAAGATTGAATGAACGTCATCTATTAGTGGAACTATCTGCTGAGATGTTGCAAAAACAACCACTGCTTCATATTCATCATTCAGTCCATTTAGCAAATATAGAACCTGATATGAATTCTGGATATTATTCCTTGTAGCATTAGGAAGAACACATAATTTCTTGACTTTTGAAATATACTTCCTCATGCTAAGATTTTCCAATAGAATATTTTGAAGTTGTCGCTTGTAGTGAAGTACCTTTGTTGATGATTGGTTGTTGAACTCTCTTTCAATAGTAGTCCAAATATCATTAGAGGAATTATAGCTAATTACAAGTGGCAATAAATTGGCACTAATTGATGAAAGAAGCCAAGAACTTATTAGTCGATCTTGTTTATGATATTGAATGTATTTTTCATTAGCAACAGTTCTACTACTTTGATCGGTGATGAACTTTGCAGGCACTGCAGTAGTTCCAAGAATGAACCCCTCTACACCATATCCCCGAACTATCGTTTCAATTTGCAGTTTCCATAACAAATAGTTATTTTCTTCGAGATGAACAATAATAGTTAACTTATTGTTTTGACAAATTACTGAACAGGTGTTGCAGATGGATTTTCTGGACTGATGTCAGATGTGAATTCAAAAATCCTTAACTGATCTCCAATATTAAACGTGATTGAAGTTGGGATAATGACACAACAAATTTGTTGTAGATTGAACGCTGAATAGAGTCAGAGGGTGTAAGGATCAGCAGAATCAGGTAAGAGCAGACATAAATGATTGATAAAGAGGCGGTACATAGCTTTTTTGATACTTTTAAAATGATTTTATGGCGAGGCTTCGATTGATGTTGATGATTTCTTGATTTTCATGAGATTGTTCCTAGTGACCAAACTACACAGTATATAAAATACTCTACAGATGATCAGTTGCAGCCCAATTTGTGAGAATTGCACGCAAGGCAATGATAGATTTGTGCAATACTCACTCTCAAATGATGAATATATAACTCAGATAAGAGAATACCCAAATGATGAAACCTTTCTGATCGGTAAACACCACACACACGCACAATGAATGGATCTTTGATGCCATTAGGAGAAGAATAGCCCTAATGCTAAATTTAATTTAATGAGCCTCTTTGATTTTGATTAGTAGAGAAATTTTGTGTTTGAAATAATAGAAAAGAGTAACTTGTATTGAGAAGAAGTGGAAATGATTCGATAGATGTAATATTACATAGACAGGCAATACATGCTAGTTATAATATGCTAGCCTATTGGGCTTCTGCCCAAATACACAAAAAAAACAAAAAAATTAAAGAGGGAGCCGACTTATTCAGGTATACTACAATTCTCAACATATAAGAGGTCCACGGTCCAGATCAATAAATCACTCGGCTTTTTACTCACAAAATTTCGGCTAAATTCTTTCGGTTTTCAACTTATTATTTCTAAAAATTGTTGTTAATACCAAAATTAACTCTGAAACAAGCTGGAGGTGAAGGGGTATCGGGTGATCGTAAGCACATAAGAATTCTACAAAAGGCAAGAGCCAAACACTAGAAAGAACCAAGAGCAGGAAAGAATGATCCGAGAGCTACATAAACCGGCACCATCCTAGAAAAAAAAAGGAACTAAGATGCCACCAAATACCAACAGGTTCTCCCCAGCAGGGTCCATTCTGTAGGGGGGATCCAATAGCAAAAGTTCATCTAGGACGAAAGCTACGAAAGAGGGAGTGTTACAACCCTGAATTGTAGGGTGAATTTAAAATTTTATTTTAAGTAATTTTAATGGGTTTTGATATTTAAAATAATTTATTTTAAATAATAATGATTAAAAACTTATTTAAATCGAAGTTAGAATGAATAATTTAATTTTAATTATAAAAGGAGTTAGAAATAGCGCGGTAGTTTGAAAAGTCAAACTTGAACTTTGACTGACCATACAGGATGCAAAATTTAACGGATTTTAGTGAAACTAAAAATATTAGAATCTATTTTAAAATATCTTTCCAACGAATCCAAAAAATCAAAATTTCATAGCGGAAATCAAAAGTTATGCCCAGTTTAAATTTCAGAAAAACGCTATAGAATATATATATATATATATATATATATATATATATATATAAAGGTCAAAAATGCTACTTTTTGCATACGAAGGAATTTGGACTCGAAACCACTTCCATTGAGTTCAGAATGATGTTTTTGCATTTAAAAAGTATAAACACTTATCTATTTCGAGTTTCGGAAATTGTTTGTTTAAAAATGTATTTTTAATATTTAATATATACGCCTTGAAAATAGTCATTTTTCAAATGACCTTTGTTTTCGACGAAACCATTTTTGTTGGATTCAGAATGTCAAATTATTGCTAAGTTTAATTTTTCGTAATTTTTAAAATTAATTTGTGACCGTGGCGAAAAGATTTTAGTTTGGTCAATTTTGGTCAATTTTAATCGACTTGAAAAATGCCATTTTTCAAATAGGCTCAGAATTGAACGAAATTAATTTTCCTAGGTCCGCAGCGTCAAAACATAGCTAAATTTATTATTCGGGATTTTTCGAAGTTAATTTGTGGCCCCGGTGAATTTATTCGTACGATTGAATTAAAAATAAAGAAAATATTTTAAAATAAAGAAAAATGGGTCAGGACAGTCGTTTAGGCCTGCGGGACATAGCTATATGAGTTCATAATGGGGGTTAATGGGTAGGAACGACAGTCGTTGGGCTGAAATCTGAAAAGTGGCTAAATGGGCTTTATTGGGTAATTAAATCATTAAAATATTATAAAAAGCTTTGTCCTTTTTCCACTAAACCCTAATTTCAAATGAACCAGCCGCCACTACCCTGATGTATGGCCGAAATTGTCAGTTTTTCATCTCTTAATTTCTCTCAATCCAAACTATAACTTCTAGCAATCCATAGACCAAATCGAAGAGATTCTTCTTAGCTTAATTTAACCATATCTCACTCATACGAACTCGGATTCGAACGATTTCAGGTGCGCCACGATTGTGAGACCGAGACCTTCGCAATGAAACTAACCAGACCTGATTCTGAGCAAGCTGAAATTTGGCCAATTTTTGGATCTGAACGGCTCAGAAATTCAAAACGATGTGAGATTTCTTACTTTTAAATAATTAAATAATTTAATTATTTCTCTCGATCGTTTGAATCACTGTATGTATGTAAATAGTATAGATCTGCAATGTGGTAATTTTAGAATTTATTTATTGTTTGTGTTGTGATGTGAATTGGATTGGAATTTTTTACACTTGATTGTGTTTACAATAACGATGAATTGTAATTGTGGTGAAATCATTTAGTAGTGTTAACAAAAATTGTTCATGTTCTAAAATGTAAAACATGTTTACATTAAAGACTACATTTTATCGTGATGAATGGAATACTAGAAATTTGTTTATGTTTCAAAATGAAACATGATTACATTAAAAACCAAAATTTTAATGTAATGAATGAATCGACCAAAATAGTTCATGTTTAAAAAATGAATGAAATAGAAATATTACATCTTTATGTGAAAAATGAATGTAACAAAAGTTTACCTTTTTCATGTGATAAGAGGATGAGGGAAAAGTTACATTTTATTTAATGTAACAGATAAAAGGAGAAAAGTTTACATCTTTTATTTAATGTAATAGAAAAAGACAAAAATTACATTTGTATGTAATGTAATCAAAAAGAAGGAAAATTACATTTCTATAATGTAATGTAAAGATAGGAAGAGTTACATTTTATAATGTAATAAAAGAAGTTAAAAAGAGTTACATTCTTTATATTGTAATAAAAGAGAATAAAGAAAAGAATACATTTCTTTTTATATAAAGAAAAGAATACATTTTTATGCAAGTCATGAAACGCGGAAGATGATCATATTTTTATATAAAAGTATGCTAACATTAAAAATCTCAATTTTTAGTGTAAAGTAGAAAAGTAGAAAACGATCATATTTTGAAAAGAAGAATAAGTTATCATTGGAAATCCCAATTTCAATGTAAATGTAAAATATATAAAAATATGATATGAGAATAAAAACACCGTTTTGTTAACAAATATGATATGAGAATAAAAACACCGTTTGTTAGCAAATGTGATATTAGATTAAAATACTGTTTTGTTAGAAAACATGTTATGTGAATTAAGATACTGTTTTGTTATAAAACATGTTATGTGGATTAAAATACCATTTTATTAGAAAAGTCATGTTAATGAAAATTATCACAATTGTTAGAAATATTATGTTAGTATAAGAATAGCACATATATTAGAAATGTTATGATAAGATTTAAATTATCATTTTTGTTAGGAAACGATAAGTTGGGTTGAAAATATCATTTAGTTATAAAATGATGAATTACATTAAAAACACATTTTTAATGTAATATTAGAAACATTGAATAGAAATTAAATTTTTTGTTCATTAAAATAGATTGAGCAAAAATACACATTCTTGTTCATTAGACAGAAATTAGTATTTTGTTCGCTAAAATGGATTGGACAAAAATATATATTTATTCATTAGAAACAAAAATAAACATTTTTGTCAAGGGAATAGAATTGATACAAAATTCACATTTTTGTCTAAATAAAAGAGTTGAAACAAAAATGTACATTGTCTCAAATGTGGTAGTTGAAAACAAAAAATTACATTTTTGTTAGAAGAGATTTGAATTAAAGGAAGAATTACATTTTGTTGAACCAGAATTGTCAATAAAAATGAATGCATCACTTTTAGGCATTCTGTTGAGATGGAATTTGTATGTTAATTTTAGAATTATGCTTACCGTCATAATACACATTAGAATTTGTGTATAAATAAAAAGGACATTTTTATTGTCAATACACATTAGAATTTGTGTATAAATAAAAAGGACATTTTTATTGTTAATACACATTAGAATTTGTGTATAAATAAAAAGGACATTTTTATTGTCAATACATATTAGAATTTGTGTATGAAATGAAAACACATTAGAATTATGTGGCGAATTCATGCAAATAAAAATAAGATTATAATAGGTACATTTAAAACATGATTGTAATAAGTACATTTATGTTTACATTTTAGTTGCAAGTAGAAACATGGAGATATAAAGTACATCTTTATTTGCAAGTTAGTTGCAATTAAAAACATGAAGATAAAAGTGCATTTTTTTATTTGCAATATAGTTGTAAATAAAAATATGATTATAAAAGTTGACATTTTTAGACATAAATAAAAACAAGAATTGAAAAGAGATATTTTATTTACATTTTAGATATAAATAAAAAGATAAAAATAAAAGGTACATTTTTATTTACATTTTAGATGTAAATAAAAACATGAATAAAAATATGAATTGAAAAAGTGTATTTTTATTTACATTTTAGATGTAAATAAAAAAATGGAAATAAAGGTGACATTTTAATTTACATTTTAGATGTAATCAAAAAGATAGAATTTAATGTATATTTTCATTGTCAAAATAGAGATAATAAAAAGATTGAAATTAAAAGAAGTATTTTTATTGTCATTTTAGGGACAATAAAAAGAGTAGGTTTAAAAGTGACTTTTTATTGATGTTTTATACGCAATAAAAATAATATATTTTCACGTTATGTTTTTATCGTCATTTTAGATGCGATAAAAAGAATTGATTTTAAAGTAGTTGAAATCGTCAAACGATTTATGTATATATATTCATATATATAAACATAAATTAAAATTAAACGAGTCGTGTTACTACAGTTCGTGATTTGAAATCGTAACTTTAAACGATTATACCGAAAGATCCGACCGTCGGATTTTCCCAAAACTGAAACCGTTTGATTCGCCTTGGGAAGATCTTTCCAATGATATGAATCATGTTAAAATCCAACAGTTAGATTGAGAGAAATGTGTAAAACAAATTTGGGTGAAAACAGCGCCAGGGTCGCCCATTGACCTGAAGCGTCGTTAAATTAATTTAGGCTATTTTTATACAAATAAAAATAGCGATAGATCGTTATTAAATATTAATAATGTCATGAAATGATTTTAAATTATATATATGAGAATCATTTGAAAGGTCCGGGTTCAATCTCATTTCAAATGATTATACGACGACATAAGTCGAAGAGTTGAAGACGGTGATTGGACACCGACGATCTTCGCGTCGAATGGATGTGTTGCTACTGAGGCCCATGATTGGAGTAGCTACCTTGAAGGGGAGTCAGGGGTAGCCGTCCGGACGTATTGTTGATTGTTCGGATATGCGAGGTATAAGGTGCCTCCGGTTTCGTTCAGACCCAAAACGGACTTGAAAATGGATTGTATGTCTGACGTTGTATTCCTTTATACGGTATTTGTTGATCTTTGCTTAATATATATACGTTTGGTGTTTAACACCCTTCTCTAAGACGTACGAGCTTAGAGGTTATATATCGGTAGGAATTAATGGTATGGTATGGACTGACAATGTGGCATGCTAAGATGCAGATGATCAAGGCTTTTGTTGAAAAGCAGGCCTTGTGGTTGATGATCAAAGCACGGCCTGTTTAGGCGTAGCTTTGTGTATAGCGTGACTTCGCGAGCCTCACACCCCGGTAGGAGTCTAAAACGGAAGAAGGGAACGCAGGGAGAGCAGCACGTTTCTTTCTAGCTATAAGTGGTGTTTGGGTTTCACACGGTCCGACATTTTACTTATGTGGATGATGGAATGAGGCGCCTCGGATATTAGGTCCTATAGGACCGGGAAACTTTTATTCAGGAATTGCCAATCCACAAAGCTGTATGTGTGGACCGGCCCTGCAGGATCCAAGGGTTCACTGCGGGGGATCCTGAGACATTAGCTAGAGTGTCTCGAATCGGTAAGGAGCTCCTCCCTAGCCTTGACTCATGATGGAAACCCAATTTCCAATACGACCTCATGCGGTTTTGATTGCAGAATTAGTATGGCGACAAAGTAGGATGGTGTACTAAGCCGTCTATGATTGAAATGTTTTTGAAACATATATACACTAGTAAGAATATAAAACCCGTTTTTATCGTATCAAGCATCTTTGACCATTATAAGGTAAAACTCTATCCTCCGGTTTGCATTGCATTGTGCGATGGGACTTGAGTCTTATAATGGTTTCATTTTTTTCCAAAAAGTATTGCATTGTTTAACGATTTACTTTAATTTATGCACGGGCAATCCATTGGAATAAAACCCTTTCCGCGTTAGCGGCATGGTCCTTGGATTTGCCTTATTGCTATTAGTTATATTAGTTAAGAATTCTCACACCAGTCCCATGACTGACTCGTAGTTTGTTTCACTTTGCAAACTCGGGTGCCCTCTTTTCCACACGGACAGTCGAGTAGCTTTTTGTAGATACTTATCTCTTTAGCAGGATCCTGGATCGAAGCTTAAAGCTATGTCCAGAGCTTTGATAGTCTTCCGCTGCAATGTATTAATTCATTGTAATTTATCTTCTGCTATAAATTTATTTTTATGTACTCTGATACTCTGTACTCTGATGTTATATTATCATAATATAATAAAAGACTGCTGTTATTGTTCTAATGTGTTGTATTCCCAAAGTTAACATGTTCAGGTTTTGAATGGTCTTGGTCGATTTTGCGATCGGTCGGGTCGGGCGAAATCCAGGCCGTTACAGTTGGTATCAGAGCTCTAGTTATCTCAAATCTTTAGGGTACAACTCATTAGAACTGAACAAAAGACTCATCAGAGATTGGATTAGTAATATCCAATAAAAATACTCATTAGACATAGGATCAGCAGTATCCTAGAATGAGAGAAACTCATTAGAGATGGGGTTAGTAATACCCTAGAATGAGTTGGGAGTGCCCAGTTTATAATTAACGTATTTTTGATTATATATAGTCCGATCTTTGGAAATATGATTTTTAAATATATAAAGTCATATATTTTAAAAGTTAATCAACAAATAAAATTATTTAAGATAGGATACTTAAACAACTTTTAGCTTCGTTCCTTTTCGAGGACGAAAAGTTTTTAAGTGGGGGAGACTATAACAACCTTGAATTATGGGGTGAATTTAAAATTTTATTTTAAGTAATTTTAATGGGTTTTGATATTTAAAATAATTTATTTTAAATAATAATGATAAAATTTATTTAAATCGAAGTTAGAATGAATAATTTAATTTTAATTATAAAAGGAGTTAGAAATAGCACGGTAGTCTGAAAAGTCAAACTTGAGTTTTGGCTGACCGTACAGGATGCAAAATTTAACGGATTTTAGTGAAACCAAAAATATTAGAATCTCTTTTAAAATATATTTCCAATGAATCCGAAAAATCGAAATTTCATAGCGGGAATCAAAAGTTATGCCCAGTTTAAATTTCAGAAAAACGCTATAGAATTTATATATATGTATAAAGGTCAAAAATGCTACTTTTTACATACGAAGGAATTTAGACTCGAAACCACTTCCATTGAGTTCAGAATGATGTTTGTGCATTTAAAAAGTATAAACACTTATCTATTTCGAGTTTCGGAAATTGTTTATTTAAAAATGTATTTTTAATATTTAATATATACGCCTTGAAAATAGTCATTTTTCAAACGACCTCTATTTTCGACGAAACCACATTTGTTGGATTCGGAATGTCAAATTATTGCTAAGTTTAATTTTTCGTAATTTTTAGAATTAATTTGTGACCGTGGCGAAAAGATTTCAGTTTGGTCAATTTCGGTCAATTTTAATCGACTTGAAAAATGCCATTTTTCAAATAGGCCCATAATTGGACGAAATTAATTTTCCTAGGTCCGCAGCGTCAAAACATAGCTAAATTTATTTTTTGGGATTTTTTGAAGTTAATTTGTGGCCCCGGTGAATTTATTCGTACGATTGAATTAAAAATAAAAGAAAATATTTTAAAATAAAGAAAACTGGGTCAGGACAGTCGTTTGGGCCTGCGGGACATAGCTAGATAAGTACGGAATGGGGGTTAATGGGTAGGAACGACAGTCGTTGGGCTGAAATCTGAAAAGTGGCTAAATGGGCTTTATTGGGTAATTAAATCATTAAAATATTATAAAAAGTTTTGTCCTTTTTCCACTAAACCCTAATTTCAAATGAACCAGCCGCCACTACCCTGATGTATGGCCGAAATTGTCAGTTTTTCATCTCTTAATTTCTCTCAATCCAAACTATAACTTCTAGCAATCCATAGACCAAATCGAAGAGATTCTTCTTAGCTGCAATTCTATACGGAGATGATGAGATTTAATGAAGTAATTTGGCCAGAAAATGCTCCCCAACCCGCGGCCAACAGCCCCGCTGCCCCCTGTAGGCCCCACCGCACCTCCCCTCCCTCCCGACACACGTAGCCCTCTCCTCCCTCTCCGATATGCCACCTTTCGATCGTCTTCAAGCTTCACCAATCCCGAGATAAGTGGAGACCTAATTTTGAATGAAATGGGTTCAAAATAAAGAAAAGAACGGCCTTGAACGATGACGAGGAAGAAGGGGTATTTTTTCCTTTTAATTAATTAATATATTTAAATTCAATTTTTTCAATCTTAATTTAACCATATCTCACTCATACAACTCGGATTCGAACGATTTCAGGTGCGCCACGATCGTGAGACCGAGACCTTCGCGATGAAACTAACCAGACCTGATTCTGAGCAAGCTGAAATTTGGCCAATTTTTGGATCTGAACGGCTCAGAAATTCAAAACGATATGAGATTTCTTACTTTTAAATAATTAAATAATTTAATTATTTCTCTCGATCGTTCGAATCACTGTATGTAACACCCCGAATTTTCTATTAACACTAAAGTTGCTAAAATATTAATAAGTGTGTAAGAGAGGGGATGTATCTAATATGAATATAAAAATATTAATAAGTGTGTAAGAGAGGGGATGTATCTAATATGAATATAAAAATATTAATAAGTGTGTAAGAGAGGGGATGTATCTAATATGAATATAAAAATATTAATAAGTGTGTAAGAGAGGGGATGTATCTAATATGTATATAAAAACAATAATAAGTGTGTAAAAGGGGGGATGTATCTAATGTGTACATTGTAGAATATATATATATATATATATATATATATATGGGCAGTTAATGCAAACATGAATAGAAGTTTATTAATTTGCTGAGTGTTTGCTGAGTCACTTCTGACTCATTGCTGAGTCAACAAGATAAACCCCATCTTGTCTGAACGGCTGCGGTTATTTCTAGGTTAAATCTAATGGCCTAAATGAATTCTAAAATCTATAAATAAGTGGGTAGACCCTAGACCTAAATCACTTGTAAAATTAGAGAAGCTACCGTCATGCTGCTGCCATGGAGTTCAGCATAGCCGTCACAAACTAAGAAGAGGAAGCCTAATCATCTACAACTAAATCTACACAAATCAAATCAAAAGATCTCTCTTTCTCTAATTCTTTTCTTTTGTTGGTGAGTATGATGATTCTCACAAGACTATTACAAACTAATTTGACTCAGTTATGAATGGATCACAAGAAAGTGATGTGATTTGTAATTGTAAATTCTATATATTGTGGATCTCTTATTACGTTATTATGTTGTCGTATGATGTAAATTATATATGCTATGTCATGTTATGTTGTAAATTCTCTTATGCTATGTCGTGCTATGTTGAGAATCATGTCAAGCTATGTTATACTATCATACTATGCCATGTTATAAATCATGCTATATTATGTTGAAAAATCATGATGTTGTTGGATCATGCTTAAAGTTATGTTTTTTTTTTCTTTCTTAATTTAAATGGATCTTGTTTATGGGAATTTGCCTATTAGGTTAGGTGTACCCATAAACTTGAAACTATAATTAAATAAAACTTGATTATGGGAATTTACCTATTGAGTTAGGTGTACCCATATAAAACCATGTTGTTAAAAAATTAGATGATGTTGATTCACACATGTTCATATGTAAGTTTATGAAAATTGAATGAGATCATATTAGGTAAATTTTGAACTAGTTGACACCTTTAGATCCATGACATGTATAATCTATGCAAGTTGGACATATGCAAGTTTCACCCCTTATTATGATTCATTTGGTCACATATACATGTTGTTATTATGATAATCTCTTTTATGCTATGAGTTAGGCTATTCGAGTCTAACATATATTTTGCGAATAAACGTTCAAACGTGGGGTAGGGGTAATATTAGGAATTAATAAATTGGGTGCAATTTTGTAAGATGTTGCATACCATGAATGAATGTCCATAATTGAGTCAATTATGGACATTGTTAAAAATTGGAAGTAATTAATAATTCAAGTAGGGAATTATTAAAATTGGGGGAAAGTGGATTATTATTAATAATCAATGCTTAGGACACGAGGTTGGACCCGTTTGTGACGTAAACCTGCCCGGACCCGCCCGGCAAATCCAGCTGCCATAAATGCCAGTCTAATGTGAGAGATATTTATGAGGTTATGGCCTTAATGAACTAAGAAATACTTAACCAGATAATCATGTAAGGTGGGACATGGGGGTTAAGTAGGTGCCTTGGGTGGCATGAGGAATCTGGTGGTTGCCTTTAGAGGCATTTGAAATACGATTAGACTTAACCAAACACACATGTAAATGAACATGACTAAGTGGGTTAAGTGGGATGGACTAATGGGGACAAGCTTAGGTGGAATGCTTGTGGTAAATAGTGGGGGCCCATTTCAACCAGTATCCCAAAACGTATCTTTGTGGGCTCGACCCAAGTCGAGGACGGGACACGCATACTGGGTTTGACTATAAGAGGCCAAAACAGGGAGCGGTGGCAACGCAAGTCCAACGGGTTTCATATGCGTGTATGGACCCGGGCTGGTAGGTAAGACGTTGTTGCATCGTGTAGGTATAAGCCGTGCATGTCCGTTGTATCAGGTTGCCACTTTAGGGGAGTCATTCACCCCACTGTGGGGCCAGCACGGGTATCTACGAGTTAGGGAGCCGATCGAATAATGGGAAGTAGGGTACACCTAGTGGAGATAGGGGCAGGCGGCACCTATGTAGTCAGCTAGGGGTACGTAAAGCCATTGGGAAAGTTTCTAAGTGAAGCTAAGTGGGATGAATCTTTAGGGTGACTGGTGTGGTGCAGTATAGTGTTTATCCTTTAGTATTTAGGAGCGCCTATAACGTTGCCTTTAGCGATTGTCTATGTCCTTAATCTGCTCTTCATAGACATTTTCTTGTTTTCCAACTTATGCCTTAGTCCAGTTATTTTGGTAATAGTATTGTAGAATTATCATATTCACCAGACTTTATGTCTGACCCCCTCTTTTCCATCCTTTTTCTCCCTTCAGGTCCGCAGGTTGGGCCAAGTTCTAGTGGAGTCTAGTTGGATCGCTTATCTTCTGGAAAGCTTGGACTGCTGAAGTAAAGCCCAGCTTGTTATCTTTCTTTTTAATGGCTATTCATGTAATGGGATTATGTACTTGTTTTATCAAGATAGATATTGTACTTGACATTGAATATGGTGTTATGATGTAATCAAACATGTTTTGACTTCTGCTACAATGAAATAAAGTTTTTGAATTTCCAAGTACTATTTTATATCTGTCTTGTTGTAATTTTACTGTTCTATATTCACTTAAAACCTCCATGGAAGTTAATGCATTCCCTTTGTGAGTGACATTATTGGACGTGGGGTGTTACACTGTATGTACGTAAATAGTATAGATCTGCAATGTGGTAATTTTAGAATTTATTTATTGTTTGTGTTGTGATGTGAATTGGATTGGAATTTTGTACACTTGATTGTGTTTACAATAACGATGAATTGTAATTGTGGTGAAATCATTTAGTAGTGTTAACAAAAATTGTTCATGTTCTAAAATGTAAAACATGTTTACATTAAAGACTACATTTTATCGTGATGAATGGAATACTAGAAATTTGTTTATGTTTCAAAATGAAACATGATTACATTAAAAACCAAAATTTTAATGTAATGAATGGATTGACAAAAATAGTTCATGTTTAAAAAATGAATGAAATAGAAATATTACATCTTTATGTGAAAAATGAATGCAACAAAAGATTACCTTTTTCATGTGATAAGAGGATGAGGGAAAAGTTAGATTTTATTTAATGTAATAGATAAAAAGAGAAAAGTTTACATCTTTTATTTAATGTAATAGAAAAAGACAAAAATTACATTTGTATGTAATGTAATCAAAAAGAAGAAAATTACATTTTTATAATGTAATGTAAAGATAGGAAGAGTTACATTTTATAATGTAATAAAAGAAGTTAAAAAGAGTTACATTCTTTATAATGTAATAAAAGAGAATAAAGAAAAGAATACATTTCTTTTTATATAAAGAAAAGAATACATTTTTATGCAAGTCATGAAACGAGGAAGATGATCATATTTTTATATAAAAATATGCTAACATTAAAAATCTCAATTTTTAATGTAAAGTAGAAAAGTAGAAAATGATCATATTTTGAAAAGAAGTATAGGTTATCATTGGAAATCCCAATTTCAATGTAAATGTAAAATATATAAAAATATGATATGAGAATAAAAACACCGTTTTGTTAACAAATATGATATGAGAATAAAAACACCGTTTGTTAGCAAATGTGATATTAGATTAAAATGCCGTTTTGTTAGAAACATGTTATGTGAATTAAGATACTGTTTTGTTATAAAACATGTTATGTGGATTAAAATACCATTTTATTAGAAAAGTCATGTTAATGATAAATATCACAATTGTTAGAAATATTATGTTAGTATAAGAATAGCACATATATTAAAAATGTTATGATAAGATTTAAATTATCATTTTTGTTAGGAAATGATAAGTTGGGTTAAAAATATCATTTAGTTATAAAATGATGAATTACATTAAAAATACATTTTTAATGTTATATTAGAAACATAGAATAGAAATTAAAATTTTTGTTCATTAAAATAGATTGAGCAAAAATCCACATTATTGTTCATTAGACAGAAATTAATATTTTGTTCGTTAAAATGGATTGGACAAAAATATATATTTGTTCATTAGAAACAAAAATAAACATTTTTGTCAAGGGAATAGAATTGAGACAAAATTCACATTTTTGTCTAAATAAAAGAGTTGAAACAAAAATGTACATTGTATCAAATGTGTTAGTTGAAAACAAAAAATTACATTTTTGTTAGAAGAGATTTGAATTAAAGGAAAAATTACATTTTGTTGAACCAGAATTGTCAACAAAAATGAATGCATCACTTTTAGGAATTCTGTTGAGATGGAATTTGTATGTTAATTTTAGAATTACGCTTACCGTCATAATACACATTAGAATTTGTGTATAAATAAAAAGGACATTTTTATTGTTAATACACATTAGAATTTGTGTATAAATAAAAAGGACATTTTTATTGTTAATACATATTAGAATTTGTGTATAAATAAAAAGGACATTTTTATTGTCAATACATATTAGAATTTGTGTATGAAATGAAAACACATTAGAATCATGTGGCGAATTCATGCAAATAAAAACATGATTATAATAGGTACATTTAAAACATGATTGTAATAAGTACATTTATGTTTACATTTTAGTTGCAAGTAGAAACATGGAGATATAAAGTACATCTTTGTTTGCAAGTTAGTTGCAAATAAAAACATGAAGATAAAAGTGCATTTTTTTTATTTGCAATATAGTTGTAAATAAAAATATGATTATAAAAGTTGACATTTTTATTTATATTTTAGATATAAATAAAAACAAGAATTGAAAAGAGATATTTTATTTATATTTTAGATATAAATAAAAACATAAAAATAAAAGGTACATTTTTATTTACATTTTAGATGTAAATAAAAACATGAATAAAAATATGAATTGAAAAAGTGTATTTTTATTTACATTTTAGATGTAAATAAAAACATGAAAATAAAGGTGACATTTTAATTTACATTTTAGATGTAATCAAAAAGATAGAATTTAATGTATATTTTCATTGTCAGAATAGAGACAATAAAAAGATTGAAATTAAAAGAAGTATTTTTATTGTCATTTTAGGGACAATAAAAAGAGTAGGTTTAAAAGTGACTTTTTATTGATGTTTTATACGCAATAAAAATAATATATTTCCACATTATGTTTTTATCGTCATTTTAGATGCGATAAAAAGAAATGATTTTAAAGTAGTTGAAATCGCCAAACGATTTATGTATATATATTCATATATATAAACATAAATTAAAATTATACGAGACGCGTTACTACAGTTCGTGATTTGAAATCGTAACTTTAAACGATTATACCGAAAGATCCGACCGTCAGATTTTCGCAAAACTGAAACCGTTAGATTCGCCTTGGGAAGATCTTTCCAATGATATGAATCGTGCTAAAATCCAGCAGTTAGATTTATAGAAATGTATAAAAACAAATTTGGTTGAAAATAGCGCCAGGGTCGCCCATTGACCTGAAGCGTCGTTAAATTAATTTAGGCTATTTTTATATAAATAAAAATAGCGATCGATCGTTATTAAGTATTAATAACGTTATGAAATGATTATAAATTATATATATACGAGAATCATTTGAAAGGTTTGAGCTCAATCTCATTTCAAATAATTATACGACGACATAAGTCGAAGAGTTGAAAACGGTGATTGGAGACCGACGATCTTCACATCGAACGGATGTGTTTCTAGTGAGGCCCATGATTGGGGTAGCTACCTTGAAGGGGAGTCAGGGGTAGCCGTCCGGACGTATTGTTGATATTTCGGATATGCGAGGTATAAGGTACCTCCGGTTTTGTTCACACCCAGAACGGACTTGAAAATGGATTATATGTCTGATGTTGTATTCCTTTATATGGTATTCGTTGATCTATGCTATATATATATATATATATATATATGTTTGGTGTTTAACACCCTTCTCTAAAACGTATGAGCTTAGAGGTTATATACTGGTAGGAATTAATGGTATGGTATGGACTGACAATGTGGCATGCTAAGATGCAAATGATCAAGGCTTTTGTTGAAAAGCAGGCCTTATGGTTAATAATCAAAGCACGACCTGTTTAGGCGTAGCTTTGTGTATAGCGTGACTTTGTGAGCCTCACACCCTGGTTGGAGTCTAAAATGGGAGAAGGGAACGCAGGGAGAGAAGCACATTTCTTTCTAGCTAGAAGTGGTGTTTGGGTTTTACACGACCCGACATTTTACTTATGTGGATGATGGAATGAGGCGCCTCGGATATTAGGTCCTATAGGACCGAGAAACGTGTGTTCAGGAAATGCCAATCCACAAAGCTGTATGTGTGGACCGGCCCTGCAGGATCCAAGGGTTCACTATGGGGGATCCTGAGACATTAGCTAGAGTGTCTCAAATCGGTAAGGAGCTCCTCCCTAGCCATGACTCATGATGGAAACCCAATTTCCAATACGACCTCATGCGGTTTTGATAGTAGAACTAGTATGGAGACATAGTAGGATGAGGTACTACGCCGTCTATGATTGATATATTATGATTGAAATGTTTTTGAAACATATATACACTAGTAATAATATAAAACCCGTTTTTATCGTATTAAGCATTTTTGACCATTATAAGGTAAAACTCTATCCTCAGGTTTGCGTTGCAGTGTGTGATGGGACTTGAGTCTTATAATGGTTTCATTTTTTTCCAAAAAGCATTGCGTTGTTTAACAATTTACTTTAATTTATGCACCGACAATCCATTGGAATAAAACCCGTTCTGCGTTAGCGGCATGGTCCTTGGATTTGCCTTATTGCTATTAGTTATATTAGTTAAGAATTCTCACACCAGTCCCATGACTGACTCGTAGTTTGTTTCACTTTGCAAACTCGGGTGCCCTATTTTTCACACGGGCAGTCGAGTAGCTTTTTGTAGATACTTATCTCTTTAGCAGGATCCTGGATCGAAGCTTAAAGCTATGTCCGGAGCTTTGATAGTCTTCCTCTGCAATGTGTTAATTCATTATAATTTATCTTCCACTGTAAATTTATTTTGATGTACTCTGATATTCTGTACTCTGATGTTATATTATCATGATGTAATAAAAGTCTGCTGTTATTGTTCTAATGTGTTGTATTCCCAAAGTTAACGTGTTCGGGTTTTGAACGGTCTTGGTCGATTTTGCGATCGATCGGGTCGGGAGAAACCCGTAGCCGTTACAGAGAGGCAAGAGCTCCGCCAACTGAAACCCAGAAAGACAGAAGGGCTATCGGTATTAACCTGTTTAATACCTATACACCACGAAATAAAGACATCAAGAGCATCAAGCCAAAGGTGCATAAAGAATATCCAGAACAAGCTTCTAAAACATATACTGGATAAACGCCGAAAGGTCGCACTGATAGACAACAGGAAGATCAGCCGGAGTTACCTTCCAGAAGACTAGGCTATACCCGGAGACCCCGCCGGAAGGCAAACCGGAACCCTAAGAAGGATACAGGCTATCCATACTAAACCATTTAGTATAGACACTAACAGCGGTTCCGATCCGGAAGCTATCTATGTACATCTTGAGGACCCGCTCCTCTAAATATTTATAAGAAAACCAGAAGCCTACCTCCGGAAGCTTATAACTGAGAGCATACAAAAGGAGGTCCAAAGACCTTATGGGAAAAGCTACTATATCAACAAGATCATATCACTCTCACAAAAGCCCTAACTGATCGGAACCTTCCTTCCGGAAGCTATAATCCACGCGATAAAGCGGTCGGAAGCTAAAACAACCGAAATCAAGGAGAAAAGCAGCCGACAAAGGTACCCGCAGTCCCAACAGCCCAACAACAGAAGGGTCCCAAATTTTTCTATAAATAAGACCCTAGGGGTCATGTTTTGGGGGGATTTTTTCATTTTTCTCAATCTTGTTCTTCTCTAGGGAGAAAACCCTAAATTCGAAATTGGATAGGGGGTTCATTCAACTCTTGTAATATATCTACAATTTATGAATGAAGAAGTCTGAGACTTAAACATTTAGTTACTTGATAATCATATTGTGCCATTGATGACGGAAAAGAGAGTTAACACTAACCTTTTATATGAAAGAGTTGTTCATCACACCTTCGAAAAGAGGAAAGATTTCGTGGAAACTCGAAGCCTTTCCCTTTCTTCATCTCGATGGTTGGCAACGTGAATCAACCCTCTCATGATGAGCCTAATGCTACTCAACACTGAAAAAGAGATTGATTGCAAGCTTATGGCTTGATCACTAATGCATCCAAGGCCCTTAGGGCTAGCTCGGTGCGGAAGGATCATTTAAGTTAATAAGCATTGTTGCACCCTTACCGTCTGAGTAATGGGAAGCATTAGCATGTTTTCCTCTTATCACATTGTATGTCATTTTGCCCATGATTTAAGTGGCAGTTTACTACGTAGGGCGTTAGATGTATCATGTCAAATAAACCCTTCTTCAAGGTACTCCGGAACTCCATAATTCTATAAGCGTGATATTCAACCCTTGAGGGAACAATAACTAGCCTGTAGAACGGAGATTCTGGTATTTAAGAAGCAGCTGATTTTGCTAAGGAACACTGACCTCAGATTGTTCCTCAGTAACCTTAGATCGTGAACACACAAATTTTCCTAAATATATGCTCCATATAACTTATTCTGGGTGTTGACGAAAAATATTGTTAACGTTTTGTGCTAGAAGGAGGGCTTAAACCTCCGTCCTTATGGTTAATTTGTCAAAATTAATTTGGTACAAGTTATTGTCTCATACCAAGAAAGATGAAATCAAAAAGATTGGAAGAGCAAAACAAGGAACCGACTCCTAATGCGACCCTTGAAGGAAACATGGATCTAACGCTTAATATGAACAATAATGAAAGAGGAGCCGCATCCAGTCCAACACAACCACCAAATCCAACCGCCACGGAAGACAATGTTGCAAGAATTATGGCCTTGGAAAGCAACCCCAAGAAATGCAAGCTCAAATGAATGCTGCTCAAATGCAGAAATCTTCAAGACTCACCAAATCTAGTCAAAGAGAGACAAATGAATCTCCGAAAAGAAAGGCTCCCATTCAGCACTCTGAAGCAAAAGAGAAGCTTAAGGCAACTTCCTCTAAAAAGAAGTCCCATTTGATAGGAGTAGAACATCAAGGAAATCAAAGCGACCAAGAACAATCCAGGAGTTCCAGTTCCAAAGGTTATGATATCAAGAGAATAAACTACGACAACACGGAAGCTTATCTTAAAGACATTGCTTAGAAGATCGTAAGGGACTTATTGCAAAGAAAGGGGAAAAGGACCCAATATGACAGGGTTAACGACAATAAAAGAGTTGCTCCTTTCATCGATGAAATTATGAACACCATAATACCATCTAGGGTGAAGGTTCCAGCCATAAAATATCCTGGAACAACAGACCCTGATGATCATCTAATGGCTTTCGACAGCCAGATTGATCTTTACAATGCTTTAGGAGCCTTCAAATGTCATCTTTTCCAAGTGACCTTTCAGGGGCGGCTGTAAGGTGGTATCGTAATATAGAGAAAACACCTTATATTCGTGGAAGAAGTTCTCCTATGAATTTTCCACACAGTTCTGCATCTGCAAAGATCCGACAGTGGACTACGCAGTCATCACTAACATCAAACAGAGGCAAGGGGAGTCTCTAGGAGATTATTTGAAAGGTTCAATATCAAGACATTAAAGGCTAAGGATATGAACGACAATGACAATTTGGTAGCTGTGCAATCGGGGGCAATCGAAAACACCCCCTTCTGGAAAGAATTATACATTCATGGCTATAAAGACTTACAAGACTTTCACTTTCAAGTTGACAAGTTTTTTCGCATGGATGAATTGTACTTCACCAAGAGAAAGTTCGGACCTCGAGGGGAAGGGGGAAGGCCGAGCTTTGGACGAAAGCCCCGGAGGGAAATCAAAAGAGATCAAGATGGGAAGATTCTAATACCATCTCAGTTGCTCTGAACAAGCACATATCATTTGTGTATGTTGTCGCAAGAGAAATGGTTAATAACTTCCCCATCTCGCTCAAAGCCATGAATTTCCCCGAGCCTTATTCCGGTGGTAAGTACTGTGAATTCCACAAGACCAACGGGCATAAGACCGACGGATGCAAGGTATTGGATGGTATTATTCAGAAGTTAATCCGAGAGGGACATATGAAAGAATTTGTTTTAAACAAGACCACGTCAGCTCAATATACAAATGGACAACAGAAAGTTTCAGCGAATGCAATAGAGGCTACTTTAGAAGAGGGTAACCTAGACTTGGGTCCACACATAAATCGAATCAATGTGACCCACAGAGGACCACATCCTGCCGTAAACTGTCCGAGAGCCAGGAATCAATACATGAAGGAAGCTATGGAGGGAATATACTCCATTCAATAAGAACCATCATTGAAGAACGCACGTTATGCTCGCAAAATTCACAAACTAGTGGTTTCTCCAGAAGGAATGAAGAAAGGGGTCCATCACTCACGTAATGATCCCCTTATGATAACAGCGTAAATAGGACTCTTTGTTGTCTCAAAAATCCTTGTGGACACTGGGAGTGACGTCATTGTCATCTTCAAACGTGCTTTCGATCAGATGGGAATCTCTCGGAAAAAATTGGAGCCAAGCAATGAACCGATCTTCGGCTTCAACTATAAGGGATCAACTCCAGTGGGACAAATCAACCTTCTGGTTCAAGTTGGACTATCTCCGCTTCATAGAACCTTCGAAACTTTCTTCGTTGTGATCGATCAACCATCCTATTACAACGCCATTGACGACCGGCTTTGGAGGAGATGGACTCTTTCATCTCTTCCAAATACCTTATGCTAAAATTCCTAACCAAGCAGGGATGGGGTATCATCAGGGGAGAACAACTTAGCTCTCGCGAATTATATTTCGCAACAATTGACAAATACTTAAGGGAGTGTTCTTCGTACTTTGATTCCTCTACAATTTTTATTCCTTCGGATAAGGGATTCTTACATCACACATTTAAAACCATGATAAAAGTTAACAAAGCTGAAAAACGTGTAAATAGTAGGTACACTTCTTTGAAAAGAAAAAGGAAGAGAGTCGATGATGTAAACTTGACTGAAGAAGGAGAAATTATCACGGATTTAGATTCTAGAGGGGACATTGAGAGAACGAAACCAATCGAAGATGTGGAAGAGGTGAACGTTGATTCAAAGGATAAGCCGAAGGTTGTAAACATAGGGAAAAGGCTGACAGAGCCCCTTAAGAGCGACCTAATTCGGTTCCTACAGCTCAACAAAAATGTCTTCACCTGGACCCATTCAGACATGGTCGGGATCAACCCGTTTATTATGAGTCATGCCTTAAACGTTAATCCTTCAGTAATCCTGGTTCAACAGAAGAAGAGACAATAAAATAGAGACCGGTATGCGGCCTTAAAGGAAGAAGTCAAAAGGTTGGAGACAAATGGGTTTATCCGAGAAGTTCTTTACCCAAAGTGGTTAGCCAACCCTGTGCTAGTAAAGAAGTCCAATAGGAAGTGGAGGACATGTGTTGACTACACGGATTTAAACAAGGCTTACACAAAGGATTGCTATCTCATTCCATGGATAGACCAGTTGGTTGATGCAACAAGTGGTCATAAGATATTATCTCTTATGGATGCTTACTCTAGGTATAACCAAATTCCAATGCATAAATCCGGCGAAGATCATATAAGCTTTATCATTAATTGGGGAACATTTTTCTATAAGGTAATGCCCTTTGGGTTGAAAAATGCGGGAGCAACATACCAAAGGCTAGTAAATAGAATGTTTCAGGAACAAATAGGGCGCAACATGGAAGTATGTGTGGATGAGATGCTAGGTAAATCCATTGAAGCAGAAAACCATTTTAAAAGACTTGGAAGAAATGTTCAATGTCCTAAAAAGTTAACAAATGAAGTTAAACCCATAGAAGTGTTCTTTTCGAGTTCAATATAGAAAGTTCCTAGGGTATGTAGTAAGTGAGCAAGGGATTGAAGCTACCCTTGACCAAATCCAAGCCATAAAAGACATCGAAGAACCTAGGACGAGCAAAGAAGTCATGAGCTTAAATGGGAAAGTAGCAGCCCTCAATAGGTTTGTTTCCAAAGCCATTGACAAATGTGGCCATTTCTTTGATGTTATAAAGAAAAGAAGAATATCAAGTGGAACGAAGAATGTAGAAAGTCCTTTCAATAATTAAAAATTTATATTGGAACTCCTCCAATTTTATCCAGTCCCAAGAAAGGAGAAGATCTATACCTTTATATGGCTGTCTCAGAATATGCAGTAAGTTCAGTCCTAATAAGATAAAGTAATGGGACTCAGCACCCAATCATTATGTTAGCAGAAAGCTAAAAGATATGGAAAACCGATACCCAGTAATGAAAAAACTAGCATATTGCCTAGTACTTACAACACAAAAGCTAAGAGGGTACTTCCAAGCTCATCCCGTTAAGGTTTTAACTAGCTTTCCACTTAAACAGGTGTTTAGTAAGCCAGAGACTTCTAGAGGGTTAGTCAAATGGGGAGTTAAGCTTAGCCAATACGAGATTGAGTTTCACCCTCGAGCGGCATTAAAAGACAAGCTCTCACGGACTTCATGAACGAATGCACAAGCTTCGTTACAGAGCAATCATTTAAAGAGAATGACTTAAAAGCCATGTGGCAACTTTTGTGGATGGAGCTTCAAACGAACAGGAGGAGGGGGTAGGTTATATCATAAGTACCCCTAACGGAAACCGCTTGCACTATGCCATGAAGTTAGGATTCCCAACAACTAACAACATAGCTGAATATGAGTCGATGATGGCTGGTTTAAATTTGGCACTACAGGTGTAGATACCTCAAATAGAAATCTTTAGTGATTCGCAACTAATGGTAAACCAAATAAAATAGACCTATCAAACCAAGTATGCACGACTAACCCAATATGTGAAAAGGATATTAAAGATGCTTTCCCGATTTGAGGATTTTTCAATTCATCAAATACCCCGTGGGGAGAATACTCAAGCAGATTCCCTGGCTAAATTAGCCAACTCCCAAGGGGCCCTCAAAACTCGAGTAATCCCCGTGGTTATCAAAAAATACCTAGTATCGAGCATGAAGAATCAGAAACATGGAAAGAATTATTAGTCCTAACTAGATCCCAAGCGTTGAGAAAGTAGAACGAAGGGAACAAAGAGGGAAACTCCAATGTGGAACCTCCCTTAATAGAAATGAATCGCCACCATGAAAATACCTAGATGTCTCCCATGGTAGAGTACCTCCTAAACGGAACTTTACCCCGTAGTAAGAAAGACTCAAGAAGGATAAAACACCAGGCTCCTACATTTGTGATTACGGGTAATATACTCTATAAAAAGGGACATTCACTTCCCTATTTAAGACGTATAAGCTCCGAAGATGGGTTTTATCTATTAAAAAACCCATGAAGGATTGTGTGGAGACCATTCCAAGGAATTAAGTTGGCTAAAAGGGTCATGCGACAAGGCTATTATTGGCCACGAATGGTTAATCAGGCAATTGAATATGTCAAAAAGTGTGAAAGATATCAAAGGTACTCTAAGGTTCCCCAGCTTCCCCCTAGCGAGCTAACCACTATCTCAAGCCCCTGGGCATTCGACGTATAAGGAATAGATCTAATTGGGCCATTACCAACCTAAAAAGGTGGAGCTAAGTATGTCGTAGTAGCCATAGACTACTACACCAAATGGGTGGGGGCAGAACCCCTTCCGACAATCACGTCTAAAAAGGTGTTGAGATTTGTAATAAAGAATATCACTACCCATTTTGGAATCCCTCATAAGATCATATCAGACAATGGAACACAATTCAAGAGAAAAGAATTCACTTGATTTTGCGAGAAAAATGGAATCATCAAAAGTTTTTCCTCAGTAGCCCATCCAAAGGCCAACAAAGCTATCGAAGCTGCCAACAAAACCATAAAGACAATTCTTAAAAAGCGCCTAAACCAAGCCAGAGGAAATTGGGCCGAAGATTTACCCTTAGTGCTTTGGGAATATACAACCTCTACCAAAACAACAACGGGACACACACCTTTTTCCTTGACATATGGATGTGAAGTTATGCTTCCAGTTGAAGTCGAAATCCCATCGCATAGAAGGATAGCACATGAGTTTAATCCCAATCAGGAGTTAAGAAAGGAATCCCTAGATCTAATACGGGGAATAAGATATGAGGCTGCAATCAGAACAACTGAATATCAAAGAAGGATTATGAAATACTAAAACACTAAGGTCAGAACTAGAACCTTCACAAAAGGAGAGTTAATTTTATGAAGAGAGATGGCTAACACAAAGAAATCAACGGATGTCCCTCTCGTCCTAAATTGGGAAGGATCCTTGATCATCCATCAAGAAGTTATGCCTAGAACATATCGACCGTGCAGACCCAATGGTGATCTTATTCCAAGAACATAGAACTCGGAACATTTAAGACCCTACTTCTCAACGATAAAGGAATAAGGAAAAAGACTTTCCTCCAAAGATGATCACGTAACCAAGGGCACGAAAACCCTTTCAGTAGCTTAAAGAAACCAAAACGGGCCAAGCCGAAAAAAGGATCAAATCCCTTGTCATCACCAAAATTGGTCAGGACAAAGCATCCCCTGGAGGGGGATGGTGTGTTAGTCTTTCTCCATGCCCAAATAAGAGGGGCTAGGTTAAAGCATCAAAAGCGTAAGCCTCGGTTTCACACCAAAAATGGTTATGGCACTGCATCTAAAATTAGCACGCCCTGCCTCTGCTAGAACTAAGCATGCCCTACCTCTGCTTGCAGAAGAGCATGTCATACCTCTGCTTATATTCCGTGTTACCCGCAGAAGGGAATGCAAACACTATAATCGCTTACGATGGTCAGGATGTACCTCAGGAGGGGGGTGGCATTTAAGCCTCTATCAGTACTTCGATGGTCAGTATAGAGCATCAAAAGAGTAAACCTTAGTTCTTTGCCTACGATGGCACCGTCTAAGTTTCTAAGACCTTATCTTCACCTACGATGGTCAGGATAAGGCGCCTCCTAGAGGGAGGTCGGATAAGTCCTTGGGCCCTACTTGTGGATAAGCTAGCCAAGCGCACCGGACGCACAGGCCCAGAGAGTGGCCAACAAAGCACGTGCATCCTCTGCTTTGACATCAAAACCCCAGAGAGTGGCTCAAGAAGTACGTATAACCTCTGCTTTACAAATCAAATCTAAAGGCAATATGAAAACACTAATACCGGAAGGGAGCTTCTGGTCTTCAATCTTCAAATTACCTGAACAAGGGTCAGCTTAGATCTTCTATACTAATACAAGAATCTGGGTTGGTTCAGTTCTTCACAAATATTGGGAGTGGGTTTCTGGTACTCAATCTCTAATTGCATGAATAAGGGTTGGTTCCGGCCTGCTGCATTAATACCCGAATATAGATCGGTTCAATTCTTCACAAATACTAGAAGGAGATTCCTGGTCTTCAGCATTCATATTACCCGAAAAAGGGTTAATTCAGGACTTCAATTAATGCCGAGGGTAATCCCGATCTTTATTCTTTATGTTACCTGAATAAGGGTTAATTTGGGAATTCAATTAATGTCAGAAGGGAATTCCCGGTCTTCAATCTTTATGTTACCCAAATAAGTGTTAATTCAAGACTTCAATTAATGTCGGAATGGGATTCTCGGTCTTCAATCTTCAATTACCCAAATAAGGGATAGTTCAGAACTTTTATTAATTCCAAAAGGGGATTTGTGACCTTAAGTCCTCAGATTACTCGAATAAGGGTTGGCCTAAAGGTTATTATCAAAACAAGAAATTGGTCATCAGCTTCTAATCTTTAACGGTCAGGTAAAAGCTAACACAGTAACAATACCTTGGAAGCTTCGTTGTGCCATCGCATGTTAAGAAAGTCTAGAAAGAAAAGTTTGACTTAGAAAGTCAAAATCACCCATTCACTGGGAGGGATGTTACAACAAAAATTAACTCCGAAACAACCTGATGTTGAAGGGGTATTGGGTGATCGTAAGAACATAGGAATTCTCCAAAAGGCAAGAGCCAAACACTAGAAAGAACCAAAAGAAGGAAAGAATGATCCGAAAGCTACATAAATCGGCACCATCCTAAAAAAAGGAAACTTAGAAGCTACAAAATACCGACAGGGTCTCAACGGCGGGGTCCATCCGATAGGGGTGATCCTATAGCGAAATGTCATCTAGGACAGAAGCTAAGAAAGAGAGAGGCAAGAGCTCCACCAACTGAAACCCAGAAAGACAGAAGGGCTATCGGTATTAACCTGTTTAATGCTGATACACCAGGAGATAAAGAAATCAAGAGCATCAAGCCAAAGGTGCATAAAGATTATCCGGAACCAACTTCCGAAACATCTACTGCATGAACACCGAAAGGTCGCACTGATAGACAATAGAAAGCTCACTCGGAGTTACCTTTTGGAAAACTAGTCTATACTCGAAGACCCCGCCGGAAGGTAAACCAGAACCCTAGGAAGGATACAGGTTGTCCATACTAAACCACTTAGTATAGACACCGACTGCGGTTCTAATCCGGTGGCTATCTACTTACATCTTGAGGACAAGCTCTTCTAAGTATTTATAAGAAAACCGAAAGCCTACATCCAGAAGCTTATAACCGAGAGCAAACAACAGGAGGTCCAAAGACCTTCCAGAAAATGCTACTATATCAACAAGCTCCTATAACTCTCACAGAAACCCTAGCTGACTGGAACCTTCTTTCCGGAAGCCGTAATCCACACCACAAAGCGGTCGGGGGCTAAAACAACCGAAACCAATGAGAAAAGTAGCCGACCAAGGTATCCGCAGGCCCAACGGCCCAGCAGCAAAAGGGTCCCTGATTTCTCTATAAATAAGACCCCGGGGTCACATTTTAATGTGATTTTTTTTCATTTTTCTCAATCTTATTCTTTCTTCTCAAGGGAGAACACCCAAAATTTCAAATCGGATTGGGGATTCATTCAACTCTTCTAATATATCTACAGTTTATGAACGAAGAAGTCCGAGACTTTAACATTTCATGATTTGATAATCATATTGTGCCACTTATGATGGAACAGGGAGTTAACACTAACCTTTCATATGAAAGAGTTGTTCACCACACCCTCGAAAAGAGGAAAGACTTCATGGAAACTCAAAGCCTTTCCCTTTCTTGATCTCAAGGGTTGGCAACATGAATCAACCCTCTCACGATGAGCCTAATGCTACTCAACTCTGAAAAAGAGGTTGATTGCAAGCTTATGACTTGATCACTACTGCATCTGTGTCCCTTCGGGCTGGCTCAGTGCGGAAGGATCATTTAAGTTAATAAGTGTTGTAGCACCCTTAAGTCCCTTACCATCTAAGTAATGGGAAGCATTATCCGGTTTTCCTCTTATCACAATGTATATCATTTTGCCCATGATCTAAGGGATAGCTGATTACTTAGGGCGTTAGATGTATCAAGTCAGATAAACCCTTCTTCAAGGTACTTTGGAAATCCATAATTCTATAAGTGTGATATTCACCCCTTGAGGGAAGAATAACTAACCTTTAGAACAGATATTATGGCATTTAAGAAGCCACTAGGAACATTGACCTCAGATGGTCCCTCAGCAACCTTCGATCGTGAACATACAAATTTTCCTAAATATATGCTCCATATAACTCATTCTGGGTGTTAACGAAAAATATTGTTAAAAATTGTATCGCGTACTATTTTAGGTTACGATGAAGATATTTGGCACTATAGCCATTCATACAATAGTTAGGATGACGATCTTCCGATTGTGTGACTGCAGCTAGTCAGAGAGATTCAGTACTCGAGCACCAATACATATTGAGAAATGGTTTCCTAAACTCTATGCACCTATCCATTCTATGAAACAATGAAGATGACAGGTTGCATCTTATGAATGACACTCTGCACTCCTTGGAGCATACATGGACAAATTTAGAAGTTTAAAAGCTGTCATATATGCACTATCCATTAGAATATCACTCAACACTTTGACCGTGAATTATTACTATTTGTGTGTGTGCGCGCGCATATGTTGATATACATGTAATTGTGTATATTTTATCCGCTTATTTATCTTGTTTTCCCTTTAAAATAATAGATATTATGTATTTATATCTGTGTTTTCAGATTGTTGATAAAAGGCATGGTTAAAAGCATATGATGGATAAAGCATGAAGAATTTGCTTAAAAAGAGTGATGTTTGAAATTCCTAAAGCTTGAAGAGTTTAAAGCTTGAAGAACGGTTGCAAATAGAGTTCAGTTAGGTAGATTTGACTCACTAAAGAATCATTCTGCGTTCACATTGGCTCATTTCCAAGGCCTCTCACTCTACAGCATGACCATTGCGTTCATATTGGCTCATTTGCAAGGCCTCTTACTCATCATCTGCTTTCACACTGGCTTATGTGTTATTTGGGATAAATATTTAGTCCCACATTGTGTAATTAGCCAATTAGTCTTTGTTATATCAGCTATAATACACTATATCTCCTTCATTTGTAAGAACACTAGGTTTTATTCCGTAAACTTTCTCTTGGAATAATCATTCTTCTCCCTTTCTCTTTACTTTTTATTGTAATTTATATATGTTTATTTTATTTTTATCTTCTTTTCTTTTTGCTATGTCTAGCTAATCCCCTTTAATTAGGGGGTGATGAAGCTTAGATTAGATTAATTGTGAATCACATAGCCAAAAAGATTAGAACTTCATGTATATAGATCTGGATTTGAACCAAGGGTTAGATCTGAACCTTCATACTCTGTGTCGTTTAAGAGCTGTGCTCCTTCACAGGGTATATTCGAGTTCGATCTAACGCTTATTCGATTTAGATCTAATTTTTAGGGTTTTAGAAATAAAGTAGTGAATCTGTCCTGATAGTGGTTGTTTAAGAGCTTAGCTCCTGCACAGGCTATGCTTGTCGTCATTCACAAATTTGTTTCTGAAAACCTAATTGTTGTTGATTCATGTTTGTGACAGAAACATGGGTTAGTTCTAGAATAATTTGTTTGGCTATTGAATCATATTAATCTAGTTTATGTCATTGCTCCCTAATTGTTTTCGTTTATTATTAGAAACTCCCTTTTTGTTTATTTTCTGTTATTTTCAAATAATCAAAATTTCGGAATAACTTGATTGGATTTATTAATAAAATAATTTTTGGTCCCAGAGTTTGGCACCCTTTACAATAACCATTGTTGTTTAGGAAAGCCGAACGAATTAAACAATTGTTTACAGTTGTTAATTTGTTCGCAAACAAATTTTGGCGCCGTTGCCGGGGACCGATATAATTTTTATTAGTAAACCCTTCGGGTTATATTTTTATTTTATTTTTTATTTTATTCCTTTGTTTTCTTTCATATATAGAAGAAAATTCTTGTTTAATTGATTTGGTATTATTCATTGATACCGTAATCCTCCAAACAAGATAAAAAATATTCTTGCCAATTTTTATTTTCAATTCATTTCCTTGCTTTTATCAATTTATTTCAACCATCAATACATTTTCAATTTTACAATTCTAACATACGTAAAAAAATCCTTCTGAAAACTTTACTCCTGTTTTGATTTGATATACACGTAAATGTGTATATTTTATCCGCTTGTTTATCTTATTTTATATTTAAAATAATTGATAATATGTATTTATAGTTGTTTTTTCATATTATTAATGATGACTGGATTGATGCACGTAATTGTTGAAAAGATTGAAGAATTAGTGTAGAAGAGTGTTGATTTTGAGAGTTAGATTAAAGCTTGAAGAAATGTTGTTGTTCAACCACTTTCTGTTGCATATTTTAATGATCCAATGCCTTCTCATAAAGATAGCTTGTTGCAAATGTTATGGAGTTCCTATTCATGCTCAAAACAATTGAAATTGATGTCATTTGATGACCGCAAGCTATGCCAATTGCAAAACCATTCACATTGCATTCACAATGGCTCACTTACAAAGCCTCTCAATCTACAGCTGTGTTCACACTGGCTTATGTGTTATTTGGGCTAAATCTTTAGTCCCACATTCTGTAATTAGCCTCTTAGTATTGGCCAAAGCAACTATAAATACATTGTATCTCCTTCATTTAAAGGACATATTAGGTTATATTCTGTAATTCTCTTCTTGGAATAAAATTATTCTTCTCCCCCTGTTCTATTTAGTTTTATTTTATTTATGTCTGTTATTTTATTTTTCTCTTCTTCTTTAGCTATGTCCAGCTAATCCCAGTTGATTAGGGGGTGATGATATTAATAGATATGATTCAATATGAATCACATAGCCAAAAGATGAGGACTTTACACATATAGATCTAGATCTGAATTAAGGGTTAGATCCGAACCTACATATTCCATGTCGTTTAAGAGCTATGCTCCTTCACAGGGTATTTTCGTTTTCGATCTAACAATTATCAGATTTAGACCTAATTTTAGGGTTTTTGAAATTAATTAGTGAATCTGTCCTGATAGCTTATGGTTGTTTAAGAGTTCATGTTTGTGATAGAAACATGAATTAGATCTATATTTATTTGTTGGCTATTGATGAGTATGAATCCAATTTTGGCGTCGTTGCCGGGGACCAAAATAATTTAAATTCGTAGATCCTTCGAGTTAAAATTTTTTTTAAAAAAAATAAACACAAAAATATATTATTCTTGTTAGTTGATTTGTTTTTTTTATTTTCTCGTTTTTTGTTTTCTTTTTATATATAAATTAAAAATCTATAGATTAGCTTTGATTTGGTATTTGTTGATTTATACCATGATCTTCTAAGTAAGAGAGAAAAAAATTGCAATTTTGGGTTTGATTTCTTTCCCCTTTCAACCTTCTAATTTCTCTCCCATTACATTGCTTTCCACTTTTATAATAATAATAATAAAAATCTTGTTTTCCTTTTATTCTTTCCTTCTCTCTTGTGTTTCTTCCTTTCATTGCAGCACCAATCTTGTTTTCCTTTTATTATTTCTTGATAAAAAAAATTATCGCTTTCCTGATTTCCCCCGATTCATTTATTTCTTTCCCAAGTTTCAGCAATTTAAAATAAAAAATATTCTGTCTAAATTCTCTCTCCTTGCTATATATATATATATATTTCTTCTCCCACTGGCAAAATCCCAGAACCCACAAATCTCAACTTTCCAAAGTGTCAATCCTTCTCATCAACCAAAAACCATCCGCTCCACTACTCTACATCAGCCTGCTCTCAACTTCTGATCACATACCACAAACATCACCACTTACCTCCTCACAAATCAACACCGTCATTTGCCCATACATTCTTCTCTACCAACAAAACTCCACCTTCACTACAGCAAGTCCGACCATCAATACACGCTACAACACTACTCAGCCCCTCCTTCACTTCACAACGTAGTCACCTTTATATTTCCACCCACTAATTTCGCCCCTTCTTTCTTATCTACAGCATCCAACATCCAACATCACACAAACCTGTTCACTCCCCTTACCCTCAACTACAATTCTTCAAATTGAACATAACCAAGTCCGTCCACACCCTCTTACACCAAGTTCTGCTTCTTTAGACAACCACTTGCCAAAGACCATTGCCACAATCTCAGAAGTCGCACCTTCCCCAAACAAATGTGAACACTACACTTCAGACCATAACCATACTCACTGAAATCTTATATCCCACTTCACACAGTACACGCCCATCATCACCTTTTTAGCAATATATCAAGTCACGTTCACCATACCCAAACACTCGACCCTGCTTCTTCTTCGCAACATACCGTCAGTGCCCTCACCCCACGCGGATTGATCTCACCATTTCTGAAACGCATCACCAAAACCGCACTTAACCACCTCAATTCAATTTCGCAACCACACAAACCGCCCATGAATTCATCCTGAAACCCCAGATCCGCTTGATTCGAACCACTGTCGAAACTCCCCAAAATCACACCCAAAACGAACGTCCTCCGTCAATCACCAACCCCAAATTCGAAACCAACTCATGTATCACTTCCTGAATTTTAACCCAGAAATCGAACACGCCCAGAAGAAAGAAAGACTTTTGATTTCAGTTGATTTTGTAATGGACTCATGGGTCTGCGTTGTTAGTTTAAAACAGTTTTAAGTGGTACTGCCGACATATATAAGAAAAGAGGGTATTTTGTTGTGCTTTGATCGGATGTTTAGTTGGGCTTGCGGTCAACGTTGTGGGTATCTTAGGACTCTTGGGCTTGCTTGGGCCTAGTTTGTTTAAAGGTGTTAACCCAAAAATTATTTTAGCTTGGTCTTGTAATGAGATTTTGAAACTTTATTTCTGGGAGTTATGTGCAGCAAGCTTTTGAGACTGATTTTTGAATCATTATTTGGGGGAATTATGTGCTAATTTTCTTTTAATTTCTCTCATTGAAATATTCACTTTGATTCTCGTGTGTTTGTTTTTCTTACAATAAAGAAAATTAATATTTTCAACTCTTCTTAAGTTCTAGAAAATTAGGAGTCACTTGCTTAAACTGCTGCTTGCTAAGGATCGCACTACTTTACTTTAAAATAAATGTTGCTAAAAAAAATTGCTAATTGTGCATGCTCAGTAATCGATGAAGAATTCAAAAGTCAAATGATTCGCAAACAGATTTGGTGAGGAGCGGTTGCATACCAAGTGGGGTGTGAACGCGCTAGCGCGACTCAATCGCACTGGATGGACTACCGATCTAGGTGAGTATTTTCTGAACTCTACAAGGAATGCTGCTGCAAATAAAAAAAATATAGACGTTGCTTGTAAAAACCTTCTGTAGGGGCAATGGCTTGCTTGTAAAATCTTTTTTCTGTGATTAGTATTTATGCATCTTTACTCATTTTGTTAAGGGCAGAACCCCAATTCACATAAGGTGAGGGATTACATCACCCTTTCCTTAGCCCAAAAATTGCATTTCATCATAGAATCTGACTAATAATAACGGTTAGATGCTGGACCTAAGGGAGTCACGGGCTCATATAAGGCTTAATTGTATTTTGATAGTTGATTTATTTGGAAAGAATTATTTCTTGGTGTCTAGACTACGGCAGAGAAATAACCATTTATAAATATTACGGTGATTCGTAAATATTATATCGGTTGTTACTCTGAAGGTACTTAAACCTTCGGCCGCATTGCTAGGGTGATTCCTAGTGCACCGATAACTCATGTCCGTTAACTGGCTGGGAAATCTTTTGATCTAAGTAATCAAACGTGTCACTATACAATTTTGGGTTAGGAGCTATTAAGGACAGAAAATTTCATTGTAGCTAATTTTTGTGTGTGATTGTTTTGTGAAAAAAAAATCAAAATTCCTCCAAAAAAAAAAATTGAAAAAAAAACAAAAAAAAAATATTTTTTTTACATTTTTTTTATTCTTTAAACCTCGCTAGTTATGTAGGTCGTATTTTTCCAAAAACTTCCATTTTCAAAACTTTTTTCCTTCTCACCTCTTTCCGGACTTCTCCATTGTCTAAATTTCCTTGACGAACTCTCTTCTTCTTCTATCTAGTGCATGCAAACTTAGACCCATGACCAAGAATCTCATCGTTTATTTCGAATCGACCACCTTCTCCTTCTTCAAAACCCAGTTTACTCAAACAACCCTTAGAAATGGGTAACGAACTCGCACCTCATACCCTGGTGGATAAAATTCTTCCCGATAGAGTTTCTATCCCTTCTTGCATTCAATTACCCAATCCTATGGGTAACCACTTTGAAATACGATTAAGTCAGATAAACATCCTTCCCAAATTCGGTAATTTTTCTCATGACGAACCATATAGTTTCTTAATGAGATTTGAATATGCTTGTGAAACCTTTAAATTACAACAGTTATGTGAGGATGGTATTTAACTTCATTTGATTCCATCGCACTAACTGACTCCGCCGAAAAATAGTTTCTTAGCTTACCTCCAAATTCAAATAAAAAATGGGATGAATTTACAGCAGTTTTCCTAAAAAAGTTCTACCCCCCCCCCCCCCCCCCCCCGAAAAAACAGCTAGAGTCAGAAACGAAATCACTAATTGCCACCAAAAAGGGTATGAATTTTTTGGCAATACTTCGAAAGATTTAAGGAACTATTGTTAAGTTGTCCCCATCATGGTTATAAAACATGGTCGTTATGTCAAACTGTATACAATGGGCTCGATAATAGGTCTAGACAAATGTTAGAATCCATGTGTCAGGTCAATTTTCTAAAACAGACTGATGTAGAAGCTTGGGAATTTCTGGACGAGTTAGCAGAAAAATTGAAACAGTGGGAACGAACTAATGAAAAATCTCTCTATTCGCGATCCAGTAGTAATTCTGTTGAATCCTCTTCTTCTAATACTATTGTTGATGCCATACTGAATGTTGTTAGAACACACACTCAGTCTAATAACGTTTCCCAAGCCATGTGTCACATATGTCTTAACTCCGATCATACGGCTGATGACTTTCCCCAGTCCCTTGAGCAAGTGAATGCTTTCAATAGACCCAATAACCACCCAAATCTTTCTTATGGTCCAAATAACCCCCTGATGAACAGACCCTCGAATCGAGCATTTTTGAACAATGTTTCGAACCCTCCTTTTAGGCAAAATCAGTACAATTCGAACTAGGCGCCTTTCCACCAATCTCATCAAACGGTGGCACCCCAACATGAAAAACGCCTTTCTACGATTGAGGGGAATCTATCTGAGGTGAGCAACCTATTAGCGCAAATGACTAAGAAAAGTGTTGAAAATCAAAACAAGTTTGATAACATGTTACACTCATATATGCAGAACACGAATCAACAAATGGGTGAACTTCAAAAATAAATGTCTCAACTCAACGCTAAATTAAGTTAAAGGGAAAAGGGTACGTTTCCAAGTCAACCCATTCAAAACCCTAGAGGAAAAAATTCAAACCCCAACCAAATTCACATCATTCAAGATTCAAATGTTAGTCACTTGAATGCGGTCACGACTCTTAGATTCGGCAAAAATATTGACAACCATGTGGTCAACCCAAATGCTTTACCGGACGATCTTCCAAACCCCACCAAAAATTCGACCAACTCGGATCACAACATTGAGCCAATTTCTGACAAGGACCATCCTCAAACTCAAGTAGCCCAACTTACTGAGTTGTCTGCTTCATTTTCTCATAGACTCCGACCTAAGAAGAAGACAGATCAACTAGAAAAGATCCTTGAAATATTTAAGCAAGTTAAAGTGAGCATTCCTCTTTTAGATATTATACAACAAGTTCCACAGTACTCCAAATTTCTAAAAGATTTATGCACTCAAAAACATCATACACATGTACCTAAGAAAGTGTTTTTGGCAGCAACACTAAGCGAAGTCTTGTCCCAATCAATGCCAGTGAAATACAAAGATCCTGGTTACCCCACAATATCATGCACTATTGGGGACAAGAAAATCGATAGATGCCTGCTAGACTTAGGTGCAAGTGTTAACTTGCTTCCATATTCCGTCTATCACCAATTAGGGCTAGGAGAACTTAAACCCACCAAGGTTACCCATCAGCTTGCTGACCATTCAATTAAGAAACCTGTGGGCGAAATCGAGGATGTATTGATCAAAATAGGTGAATTTATCTTTCCAGTTGATTTCATTGTCCTAGAAACTCAACAGGTAAGCAATCCTGCAAACCAGATCCCTTTGATTCTAGGACGACCCTTCTTAGCAACCTCTAATGTGCTTATCAACTACAGAAATGGGTATATGAAACTTTCATTCGGTAACATGACTGTTGAGCTAAACATCTTTTGAACCGAAAACTCCCCTAACTCTTACGTGGTTCAATTTTTTGAAATTCATTCAGTCCACGACAATGAACCCGAGCTCGACCATCTGAATAACAAAATCGAATCGAATTATGAAACCTTGTTTCAAGGTATTCCCAAAAATGTCTCTGATTCGATTCCTGTCGAGCCGCTCACAATTGAGTTTGTCCCTCAACCAGTTTCTTCAGTTGAGTCGTCCCCAAAATTTGAACTCAAAGTGCTGCCCAGTCATCTTAAGTACGCTTACTTAGGAGATAATGAAACTTTTCCTGTCATTATCGCTTCTGACCTTACTTTAGAGCAGGAACAATTGCTCCTTCCCATCCTCAAGAAAAATAAGGAAGCAATTGGTTGGTCCATGGCTGATATTAAGGGGATTAGTCCTTCGATTGTCCAACATCGAATCCACCTTATAGATGATGCCAAGCTCACTCGTGATCCCCAGCGTCGACTAAACCCCATCATGAAAGAAGCAGTTCGTGCTGAAATCCTTAAATGTCTTGATAATGGAATCATCCACCCAATTTCCGATAGTCAATGGGTTAGTCCAATTCATGTCGTACCTAAGAAATCAAGGATTACCGTGATCCAAAATGAAGCTAACGAGCTTATCCAACCTGCACCCAGACCGGTTGGCGTGTTTGCATTGACTATAGGAAACTTAACGCTGCAACACGTAAGGATCATTTTCCTCTGCCATTTATCGATCAAATGTTAGAAGGACTAGCCGGCCACGGGTACTACTGTTTCCTTGATGGGTACTCGGGCTACAATCAAATCCCTATCGCTCTTGAAGACCAAGAGAAGACCACTTTCACTTGTCCCTTCGGTACATTTGCATACTGTCGTATGCCTTTTGGTCTCTGTAATGCACCTGTAACCTTCCAGAGGTGCATGATTAGCATTTTTTCTGATATGATCGAGTGATTTTTTGAAGTTTTCATGGATGATTTCTCCATCTTTGGGAACTCTTATACTGAGTGTTTACATCACCTTGATCTTGTTCTTAACAATTGCAAAGACAAACACTTGACTCTTAATTAAGAAAAATGTCACTTCATGGTCAAACATGGCATTGTTCTAGGACATGTCATCTCTAATAAAGGAATTGCAGTAGACAAAGCCAAAATCGAAGTTATCTTTAATCTTCCCATTCCCAAATCCGTTAAGGACATCCGATCCTTTTTAGGTCATGCTGGTTTTTACCGTCGCTTTATAAAAGATTTTAGCAAAATCACTCGACCTTTGACTAGTCTTCTTGGTAAGGATGTTCCTTTTGACTTCAATTCTGATTGCATTTCATCTTTTGAGCATCTTAAAAATGAACTTGTCTCTGCCCCGATCATCTGCTCTCCCAACTGGAAGCTGCCTTTCGAAATCATGTGCGATGCCTCGAATTTCGCTGTAGGCGCTGTCTTAGGACAACGTATCGATAAAATTCTTCATGTCATTTACTACGCGAGTAAGACTTTGAACGATGCCCAAATCAATTATACGACCACTGAAATGGAACTTTTAGCAGTCGTTTTCGCTCTAGAAAAATTCAAACCTTATCTAGTTGGCTCACACATCACTATTCATACCGACCATTCCGCACTTAGGTACCTTTTCTCTAAAAAGGATGCTAAGGCTCGTCTCATTCGTTGGATTCTTCTACTTTAAGAATTTGATATCATCATTAAAGATAAAAAAGGATCCGACAACGTTATTGCGGACCACTTGTCTCGTCTTCCAAATTCCCCATCTTCTTCTCTTCCGATCAACGAGAACTTCCCGGATTAACAGCGCTTTTCGTTGTCCACTGATCCTTGGTTCATTGACATTGTCAACTACTTAGTCACCAAACAGACTCCTTCTTTTTGGTCTAAGCAGGATAAAACACAAATTCTTTTCCCAAGTAAAACATTTTTTCTGGGATGACCCTTATCTTTTCAAATACTGTCCTGACCAAATCATCCGAAGGTGTGTTCCCGACACTGAAATTCGTAATGTCCTCTCTTTCTGTCACGACCAAGCCTATGGTGGTCACTTCAATCCGAAAAAGACAACCGAAAAGGTTCTCCAATCAGGTTTTTACTGGCCCAAACTTTTCAAAGATGCTAATGAATTTTGCAAACCTTGTGATCGATGTCAATTCTTAGGGAAAATTTGTAAATGAAATATGATGCCCCTAAACCCCATTTTAGAGGTTGAAATTTTTGATGTTTGGGGTATAGATTTCATGGGACCCTTCCCTAATTCTTTTGGAAACCTTTACATCCTCTTAGTTGTCGATTATGTTTCTAAATGGGACGAAGCTGTTCCATGCAAAACAAATGATAACAAGGTTGTTGTGCGCTTCTTGAAAGAAAACATCTTCTCCAAGTTTGGCACACCTCGCACAATAATCAGTGATAACGGGACACACTTCTGTAATCGTTCTTTTGAAGCCCTCATGCAAAAGTATTCGATAACCCATAAGTTATCCACTCCTTACCATTCTCAAACTTGTGGGCAAGTTGAAGTATTGAATAGGCAGATTAAACAAATCCTCGAGAAAAAATGTGAATCAAAATTGTAAAGATTGGTCCCAAAAGTTAACCGACGCTCTTTGGGCTTACCGCACTGATTTCAAAACAAACTTAGGTATGTCCCCTTATCGGTTGATTTTTGGTAAGCCATGTCACTTGCCAGTTGAACTAGAACATCGGGCGTTATTGGCAATAAAAACTTTAAATCTTGACTTAGAGCAAGCAGGTGAACTTAGGAAGCTTCAACTTAATGAACTTGATGAAATTCGAAATGATGCCTATAAAAATGAACGAATTTATAAGGACAAAACGAAAGTTTTTCATGATAAATCAATTTTACGTAATACTTTCATGTTAGGTCAAAAAGTCCTCTTGTATGACTCAAGATTGCATCTATTTCCGGGTAAGTTAAAATCTAGATGGACATGCCTTACATTGTACGGACTATTTTCCGTATGGAGCGGTAGAAATTGAGAATCCAACAGATGAATCATCCTATAAGGTCAATGGTCAACGCCTTAAACCTTACTTGGAACCAATACCCAACCAAGAGGAAGAGCTCATGGTCCTCCATGAGCCACATTACATTCGGTAAGACGCACTACCCTCTTTTGTACATATGTAAATATCCTCTTATTTTCATTCACTTTCACTAAGATATGTCTGATTAACGACTATTGATTGACATAGAAATGGGTTATTTTTATGCTCTTATATCTTATCTTTTGTATATAAATAAATATTACTTGGGTATTGTTTTGTTATTTTTACAGATAGTCCAACCCAGCCCGCATGCAACCAGAAATGTAGAGAAATAGAGTTCAATTTGCTGTGTGTTTGCATTTTGAAGAATTGTAGATGAAGATATCACATCTAGTTGTTGTTGGACAAGAAAAGGATTGATAAAAAGGCTTTGAACATCACAAATCAATGAAGAAATGTCAAGGAAGCAAGAGGAAAAAGAGAAAAGGGCCAAAATTGCTTTAATTATCAAAGGCCCATTTATATTTTTCATTGTAAACTAATTAGTGATGTAATGACCATGCCCATTTATCATTAGGGTTAGGGTTAGGGTTTGGCTATCTACCCTATATATACCCTTGTAATAACCTTGTAGCCACCATCTCATCTCATATCTCATCTCTTATTCCATTGTTCTAATAAAAGTTCTTCTTTCTCTTTTATTTTCTGCATTTTTTTGTTTTCTTAGCAACTAGTGTTGTCTATACGATTAGATTCGGTAGAACACTATTTGTATTTTGCACTTATTTGCATTAGTGATTTACCGTCTGATTAGATTCAGCGGAAATCCTAATTTTAATTCTTGTTTGTTATTTCAATTTCTGCAATTTCAATTTTTGCTTTTATTATTTTCCTAGGTCAAATTGGATTTGATTAGATTCAAATCTAATTCATAGTTTTATTTCTTTTCCATTGAAATTGTAATCTGATCGTCGGTTCAGTTAGATCTGTTCTGAATCAAATTACAGTTTTAATTTTGTTTGTTTTATTTTCAAAAGCAACCTCCAAAGTTCGTCTAACACGCTCACGAAACATATAAATAATAAAATTTAACTTTCCTCCCTGTGTTCGACCTGTATGCTACACGCCTGTATGCTTGCAGAATTTATTACAAATGTCGCGCTTTTCTAATTCATAGATTAGCGACGATCAACTATGAGGACATAGTCACACTCAAGTGTGGGGGGAAATTTACATTACATCAGCAATCAAATTTTATGAACTAGGTCATTCATTGAACAAGGATGAACTTAAATTCATAAATAACACCTTGGTTCTTTTTGATAAGTTGAATTGTTGGGTGATGGGAATGAACATTATTTATTCATTGAGTCGTAATGTGTCTTTTTAAGATGCTAGCTTGAGACTGTGCAGACGTTAGTCATGTTCTGGAGTAAGCGTGTCAACCTTTGTTATACATGTTAGAATCTGCAAGTAAAAATATTCAAAAAAAAAAAAATCGTGAAATAAAATTATTTTGCACCTACATTTGTTGGATTTTTGAGTTCATTTTCATGCATAATATTTTTCTCACTCAATTTTTTTAAACTTGTAAGTTCTAAAGTCCAGTTGGCCCAATTAAGGAGAAATGATTCATTTTAGCGTTCTTCTTCGATACCCCACATTATTCAAACCTAAGTTTTAGTCGATTTACATCCATGTTTCGAAAAGTTTTTCTTATATTATTATAGTATAGAACCTTGTACTGATTTATTTTCGAAGGTTAAAAAACTGTCACTTTTTATACCAATATTACAATACCACTCCGTACTTGTTTTAAGGTAGGATAACCATATACCTCATCTTATTTTATATGGGTTATCTATCTTATGAAACTTTGCTTATCTTTCCTTTCAGCTTTTTATATAACATCAATCCAGACATGTGTGTTGAATTAGGGTAATAGAAGTAGAGTAACTAGAGCAAAAACTTTACTTTCATGAAGTGTTGGTTATGATTCGCTTAGTAAAGGAGGAATCAAATGAAATAATACGGTATCATTCCATTCCATCTCCACTAATCATTCATCATGCAAAAAGAAGGAAAAAAAAGAAAAAAAAAGAAGAAGAAAAAAGCAATGAAGAGAAAATATCTCAGAATAAATTAGTCATCCATCATTCTTGATTATAAAGAATTCATTTCCATTCCATCCACATCCATCATACCGTACTTAGAAGCAAGGATTGCAGTTGAGGAGATGAAAGGAAACAAAAAAAGGTTCATACGTGCCTTAGTATTGCTTTATCTTTTGTAGCTTGAAATTCAACTAATACACTTGCCCTCTTATCTATAACATTTTTAGAACTTACAAAATTTCCTTCATCTTTGCATAACTCACATCCAATACAGTACAGTTACAGTGGTGCAAGACTATTGAAAAAAAAAGAGAAGAATAAATGATTGGGTGCACATTGCCGATGTGTAGAACTTTAGTTGAAACCACGCTCTTAACCTTCAAGACAATTGCAGTGTTATCAAGGAATTATGATTCAGCTTGAAAATATTTATTCATTTTTGCACCAATTATGGGATGGACAATTTGGGGATAAACCGTTATTATTGAGGTTAGGTGAAATCCTTGGAATGTGGAAGACCTTAAATATATTGATTGATTAATCCGCGTACACAAAACGCTTTGGATTTTGTGGGTAGTATCCGCTGAAAACCCTCACGAGACAACTCTCGTCCTATTAGGGACACGTAGGGGTTTAACGGCTTGTTGAATATGCTAAATGCAATCGTGTTTCCTACGAAAGCGTGACATATCTTAGTTTAGTTTACTCGAGGATGAATAAAAAGATAAGTGTGGGGGTATTTGATATACACGTAAATGTGTATATTTTATCCGCTTATTTATCTTATTTTATATTTAAAATTATTGATACTGTGTATTTATAGTTGTGGTTTCAGATTATTTATGATGAATGGATTAATGCACGTAATTGTTGAAAAACTTGAAGAAATGGTGTATGAAGAGTGTTGATTTTGAGAGTTAGATTAAAGCTTGAAGAAATGTTGTTGTTCAACCACCTTCTGCCACATATTTTAATGATCCAATGCCTTTTCATAAAGATAGCTTGTTGCAAATGTTATGGAGTTCCTATTCATGCTCAAAACAATTGAAATTGATATCATTTGATGCCCGCAAGCTATGCCAATTGCAAATCCATTCACACTACGTTCACATTGGCTCACTTACAAAGCCTCTCACTCTACAGCTGCGTTCACACTGGCTTATGTGTTATTTGGGCTAAATCTTTAGTCCCACATTGTGTAATTAGCCTCTTAGTATTGGCCAAAGCAACTATAAATACATTGTATCTCCTTTATGTAAAGGACACATTAGGTTTTATTCTGTAATTCTCTTCTTGGAATAAAATCATTCTTCTTCCCTGTTCTATTTAGTTTTAGTTTTAGTTTATTTATGTCTGTTATTTTATTTTTCTCTTCTTCTTTAGCTATGTCTAGCTAATCCCCGTTGATTAGGGGGTGACGACGCTAATAGATATGATTCAATATGAAACACATAGCCAAAAGATGAGGACTTTATACAGATAGATACGGATCTGATTAAGGGTTAGATCCGAACCATCATATTCCATGTCGTTTAAGAGCTATGCTCCTTCACAGGGTATTTTCGTGTTCGATCTAACAATTATCAGATTTAGACCTAATTTTAGGGTTTTAGAAATTAATTAGTGAATCTGTCCAGATAGCCTATGGTTGTTTAAGAGTTTAGCTCCTGCATAGGCTATGCTTGCCGTTATTCATTTATTTGTTTCTAAGAACCTAATTATCGTTGATTCATGTTTGTGATAGATACATGAATTAGATCTATATTTATTTGTTGGCTATTGATGAGTATGAATCCAATTTTGGTGCCGTTGCCGGGGACCAAAATAATTTAAATTCGTAGATCCTTCGAGTTAATTTTTTTAAAAAAAAAACAAACACAAAAATATATTATTCTTGTTAGTTGATTTGTTTTTTTTTTATTTTATCATTTTTTGTTTTCTTTTTATATATGGATTAAAAATCTATAGATTAGCTTTGATTTGGTATTTGCTGATTTATACCATGATCTTCTAATTAAGAGAGAAAAAAATTGCAATTTTTGGTTTGATTTCTTTTCCCTTTCAACCTTCTAATTTCTCTCCCGTTACATTGCTTTCCACTTTTATAATAATTAAAAAAAATCTTGTTTTCCTTTTATTCTTTCCTTCTCTCTTGTGTTTCTTCCTTTCATTGTAGCACCGATCTAGTTTTCCTTTTATTATTTCTAGTTTCTCTTTTGATTAAAAAACATTATCGCTTTCCTGATTTCTCCGATTCATTTATTTCTTTCCCAAGTTTCAGCAATTTAAAATAAAAAAATTCTGTCCAAATTCTCTCTCCTTGCTATATATATATTTCTTCTTCCACTGGCAAAATCTCAGAACCCACAAATCTCAACTTTCCAAAGTGCCAATCCTTCTCATCAACCAAAAACCATCCGCTCCACCACTCTACATCAGCCTGCACTCAACTTCTGATCACATACCACAAACATCACCACTTACCTCCTTACAAATCAACACCGTCATTTGCCCATACATTCTTCTCTGCCAACAAACTCTGCCTTTACTACTGCAAGTCTGGCAATCAATACACGCTACAACACTACTCATCCCCTCCTTCACTTCACAACGTAGTCACCTTTATATTTCCACCCACTGATTTCGCCCCTTCTTTCTAATCTACAGCATCCAACATCACACAAACCTGTTCACTCCCCTTACCCTCAACTACAATTCTTCAACTTGAACATAACCAAGTTCGTCCACACCCTCTTACACCAAGTTCTGCTTCTTTAGACAACCGCTTGCCAAAGACCATCACAACCAATTCTTCATACCCTTTCCTTTCACAAAATCCTGACTCCATCCACTCACCAAAATCGAGTACAACACCAACCACTTCATCACTTCTGTCAATCTCCAATACAATCCCCCTCTTTCAATAAAAACTACCCTCTCACCATCCAAGCTCCAATCATCTACCTCATCATCACAAGCAAAACAGCTCCTGACAGTCACAAGGAAAAAACCAGAAATCCGCTTTTTACTCATATCCATCTACTCCATAACATTTCATAATCATTGCCTGCAAACACTTCAGATCTTCCCTTCTAAAGCTTTTAGCTCATCTACCATCCCCCAAACCGAAACATCATAGCAAACTCGCAACATCAACTTCATCACCAATACAATCCTCTGACGAAGAATACCAAATTCGAAAGGAAAAAAACAACTGTCAGTCTCCGCGATTCAATACCTCGAAACCCGAGATCGATCAATCGAACCTATCCCCTAATCGCTGCAGTAACACTCGAAACCGCCCTTCAATTCCTGATACCAAATTGTAATCGCTACCCCCTTAATTAAGGTTTCGGATTTCTCTTTATTTTCTATTTTGATTTTGAAGTGCCCATTTGTGTTGAATACTGTGTTTTGAGTATTGGAGTCAAACTGACTGAGCTGAAGCATTTTGTACCGATTATACAATCGGGAATGTTGAGTCATTGTGTTGGGCTTGTGGTCTAATTTGGGACGGATTGCCCAGAGTGCCTAGGAATATTTATTTTTTTCTATTTCTTTTTGATTGTTTTTTCATTAAGGTGAATTGCTTTTGTTTTTAGTTCCTTTTATGTTATTTTATTTTGTCTTTTGTTTTTCTCTAAAAGAAAAAGTGATCTTTTCCTTTGCCTTTTGTTTATATTTTGATTTTCTTTTGTTCTTCGCTCATATTGTTTTCATTTTGATTTTCTCGAAAAAAAGAATAAGCAAACATAGAACAAAGGCCAAAGCGAGGAAAAAATTAAAGAACAAACAAGAATTTCAGAGATCGACCAATTTACAACAAGCAAAATTTTAATTGTTGGAGCGCTTGCACACCAAGTGGGGGTGTGAACGCGCTACTCAGTGGCACTGGACGGACTGCTGATCTAGTTGAGTGATTTCTAAACTCTATAGAATCTGCTGCTGCAAAGAAAAATATATAAAAATTATTTGTAAAGATTTCGTGCAGGTGCCGCAACTTGCTTGTAAAAATTTTATTTTTGCAGTTTCTTATTGTGTGACTGTTCTGTAATTGATTATTTTGTCTGTTAATGTGTGGCTGGAATTTTTAAAACGAACGTGGGGTAAATTGATTTTTTTTTTGAAATAAATTATTTTTGAAATCGAATCGAGCTCTTAGGACAAAATATTCGTTAAATTGACAATTGGGATTGATACTCTCTAAGGTGTCAAAAGAACGGTAGAGTCTTGAACTCAAACAGGTTCTTAAACCTTCAGTCGTGTTTCTAAAGTGATTCATCACACATTGATAACCCCTGTCCGAACCTAGCCTGGACTTGTATTCATATAATCCGAAGTTGTTAATTTTAACATATTTTTTTTAAAGATTTTCTTAGAGCCACAAATTTTGAAACTGATTTTTCGATGAAAAACTCTCTTCCTCTAGTACATGCGCGCTTGCCCCATGTACAACCAAAATTGCAATTCTTTTCAAAATTTCAATGATTTTGGTTACAATTCAAATCAGACTGAATTTCAAGCTGAAAACTTTTCGAATAATTTCCACAAATCTCATCAAATGGTTACACCCCTATACGAAAAACATCATTCCGTGATTGAGGAGAATTTATTTGAGGTGAATCAACTTTTAGTGCGAATGGCTAAGCAAAGTGTTGAAAATCAAAACAATTACAACACAGGTTTTAACGAAATTTTTGAAAACCAAAATGATTTTCATAATACGAGTGGATGTTAAATGTTGGTTATCGAATATGAAAAATGCGTTGCGAATAAGCTAAATTTTCGGCAATGTTGGTTTTGGAAAATAAATAATGGACGACTTCTAAGAGATGAGGTGGATGAATTTTTAAGGTCAACCAGTGAGGAACACATAGGAACGACGAATCTAAAAAATGACATTTTGAAGTGTAATGTGTTTACCAATTTTATTGAAGAGAGCCTGAGTGAAATTGATCAATTAATGCATGAAATTTGGATTTGTCGTAAGGAAATCAAGGAATGGACGTGAGCTTTAGGTGAAAAACAAGATTCTGAAAATAAATATATCGAAAACATGCGTATCATCGAACAACTGGCTCAATACAATATTGAACTTTGGCAAAATCTAGAAAAAATATTACTTGAGGGAACTGATGATGTTGATGAATTTGAGAATTTCATGAAACTTGGCTGGACTTACATCGAAGAGCTAGCTCAAAGAATAATAGATAGCAAACAAAGTTACCCTAGGATAGTGTATCAAATTTCTCTTCTTCAAACTAAAGTTACGAACTTGTACAACAACTTTAAATCCCAATCTAGCGACAAATAAGTTTCTGCCAATGCTTCTTTAAAAACAATAATCAGCTAGTAACTTCGTCACAACATTAAATAACGATTGCTGATGATTCTGACAATATGACTGCTGAGGAAAATGAAAATTTTGAAAAATCTCTAGTGCAAAACACTGATTTCTGTGAAGCTGAAATTCAGACTCAAACTAATGATTTTACTGAAAATTCAACTCTTATTGAAATTGAAAATTTTCAACTAACAACTTTTGAAATTGATGAAAATCTTAATGAAGTTGCGAAAATCTTGGTAATTAATTTGAATTTAAATTCTCTTGAAAATAAAGACGTTAATCTTCAATTTGATTTTCCTCTCTCAGATTCTGAAAAATTTAGCAACTTTAGAGTGTCAACTTAAAAAAAAGACGAAGTTGGTAACAATTGTTTAGGTGAGGACGACTTTAATGAACGAAACCTTCTTGAACTGATTGACGATAATGTTGTTGGGTCCGAAACTGAAAATGAAACATTTGAAAACTTTGAAATTCTTAAGTTTGAAAACAACGAAACTGCTGAATGTGATCTTAAACACAATAACGATTTCTCTGAAACTATTGAAACTCCTTACGACTTGATCGTTTCAACTGAACCTCACTGTGGTCACTTGTTTTTCAATGATAAATTTCTGTAGTATATGAACTCTTTTGGGAATAACGCTGATTTTGAGAAAACACGATTTCGAAATTTACTGACAATTCATTTATTTGGTTTTGACTTTAGGTTTACGAATGAATCTTTAGTTAACAAAATTTCAAATATTAAAGCAAAACATAACAATATTTCTCAAAACAAGTGTGGGGGTGAGAGTGATGCTTACGTCTCTCAATTTATACATCATTTGAACAAATCAAATTTTGTTTTCGAAACTTGTACTGAACCCCAGCTCGATGACTTCTCTTTAGTTGCTATAGAAATTCAATTCGATCTTAGCATCAATTGTAAACTCAAAATTTTAAAATTAGCAACTCAAACTTTTAAATAAACAAGAATTGTTTTTCCAAATCTGACACGTAATAAAATCCTTTATGATTTGGTTTTTAATGCTTTAGCCGTGTCTCATAATCTTAATGAGGCTGATCCATTGGTCCATTGTGGACCGGTTCATCTACTCGATGACTGCGTATTTACTGCACGTGCAACCGGTAAGCCAGGCTTACCCTCTTATTTTCTTTCCCTTTCGCTAAGATATATCTGATTAACGACTCTGAGGACACAGTCACACTCAAATGGGGGGGTTTATGTTACATCAGCAATCAAATTTTATAAACTAGGTCATTCGTTGAACTAGGACAAACTTAAAATTCATAAATAACACCTTGGTTCTTGTTTGATAAGTTTAATTGTTGGGTGATGGGAATGAACATTATTTATTCATTGAGTCATAATGTGTCTTTTTAAGATGCTAGCTTGAGACTGTGTAGATGATAGTGTTCTGGAGTAAGTGTGTCAACCCTTGTTATACATGTTAGATTGTGCAAGTAAAAAAAATCAAATAAAAATGATTTTGCACCTACATATGTTGGATTTTCCGAGTTCATTTTCATGCATAAAATTTTTCTCACTTAAATTTTCAAACTTGTAAGTTCTAAATTCCACTTGGCCCACTTAAGGAGAAATGACTCATTATAGCATTTCTATTTGATACCACACATTATTCAAATCCAAGTTTTAGTCGATTTACATCCATGTTTTGACAAGTTTTTCTTATATTGGTATACTCAAGAACCTTTTTACTGATTTATTGTTAAAGGTTTAAAATAAAACGTTACTTCTTATACCAATATTATACTACCTACTTCGTACTTGCTTTAAGGTAGGATAACCATACACCACATCTTATTTTATATGGGTTATCTGTCTTACGAAACTTTGCTTATCTTTCCTTTCAGCTTTTTATATTACATCAATCTAGACTTGTGTGTTGAATTAGGTTTATAGAAGTAAAGTAACTAAGGCACAAAACTTTCCTTTCATGAAGTGTTGGTTATGATTCACTTAGTAGAGGAGGAATCAAATGAAATAATATACGGTATCATTCCATCTCCACTCATCATTCATCATGCAAAAAAAAAAGGAAAAAGGAAAAGAAAAAGAAAAAATGCAATAAAGAGAAAATCTCTCGGAATAAAATAGTCATCCATCATTCTTGACTATAAAACATTCATTTCCATTTCATCCACATCCATCATACCGTATTTAGAAGTGAGGATTGTAGTTGAGGAGATGAAAGGAAATAAAAATGTTCATATATGCCTTAATATTACTTTATCTTTTATAATTTGAAGTCCAACTAATACACTTGCCCTCTTATCAATAATATTTTTTAGAACTTACAAAATTTTCCTTTATCTATGCATAACTCACATCCAATACAGTACAGTTACATTGGTGCAAAATTATTCAAAAAAAATTTTTTGAATAAATGATTGGGTGCACATTTTCGATGTGTAGAACGTTGGTTAACACCACCTCTTAACCTTCAAGACAATTACAGTGTTTGCAAGGAATTACGATTCAGCTCGAAAAATTCTATTCATTTTTGCACAAATAATGGGATGGACAATTTTGGACTAAACCGTTATTATTGAAGTTAGGTAAAGTCCTTGGAATGTGAAAGACCTTAAATATATTGTTTGATTAATCCTCGTATGTAAGAAGCTTTGGATTTTGTGGGTAGTATCCGCTGAAAACCCTCACGAGACAACACTCGTCCTATTAGGGACACCTAGGGGTTTAACAACTTGTTGCATACGCTAAATGCAATCGTGTTTCCTACGAAAGTATGACATATCTTAATTTAGTTTATTAGAGGACGAATATAAAATAAGTGTGGGGGTATTTGATATACACGTAAATGTGTATATTTTATCCGCTTATTTATCTTGTTTTCCCTTTAAAATAACTGATATTGTGTATTTATAGCTGTGTTTTCAGATTGTTGATAAAAAGCATGGTTTACAGCATTTGATGGATAAAGCATGAAGAAATTGCTTCAAAAGAGTGAAGTTTGAAATTTCTAAAGTTTGAAGAGTTTAAAGCTTGAAGAATGGTTGCAAATAGAGTTCAGTTAGGTAGATTTGGCTCACTAAAGACTCATGTTGCGTTCACATTGGCTCATTTGCAAGGCCTCTCACTCTATAGCATGACCACTGCATTCACATTGGCTCATTTGCAAGGCCTCTCACTCAGCATTTGCGTTCACACTGGCTTATGTGTTATTTGGGCTAAATCTTTAGTCCCACATTGTGTAATTAGCCAATTAGTCTTTGTCATATCAACTATAAATACACTGTATCTCCTTCATTTGTAAGAACACTAGGTTTTTTCTACAAACTTTCTCTTGGAATAATCATTCTTCTCCCTTTCTCTTTACTTTTTATTGTAGTTTATTTATGTTGTTTATTTTATTTTTATCTTCCTTTATTTTAGCTATGTCTAGCTAATCCCCTTTAATTAGGGGGTGATGACGCTTAGATTAGATTAATTATGAATCACATAGCCAAAAAGATTAGAACTTCATGTATATAGATCTAGATCTGAACCTTCATACTCTGTATCGTTTAAGAGATGTGCTCCCTCACAGGGTATATTCGAGCTCGATCTAACGCTTATCAGATTTAGATCTAATTTTTAGGGTTTTAGAAATAGAGTAGTTAATCTGTCCTGATAGCCTATGGTTGTTTAAGAGCTTAGCTCCTGCATAGGCTATGCTTGTCGTTATTCACAAGTTTGTTTCTGAAAACCTAATTGTTGTTGATTCGTGTTTGTGATAGAAACATGGGTTAGATCTAGAATAATTTGTTTGGCTATTGAATCATATTAATCTAGTTTATGGCATTGCTCCCTAATTGTTTTCATTTATTATTAAAAACTCTCTTTTTGTTTATTTTCTGTTATTTCCAAACAATCAAAATTTCAGAATAACTTGATTAGATTTATTAATAAAATATTTTTTGGTCTCAGAGTTCGACACCCTTTACAACAACCCTTGTTGTTTAGGAAAGCTGAACGAATTAAGCACTTATTTACAGTTGTTAATTTGTTCGCAAACGTGTGTGCTTTTGTTACATATTTGAGTGTTATCCATATCTACATTTGATGACTGATACATATAATGTAGTTATGTTGTTGGCCCATTCTAAGTTGAGTACCACCGTTATATTATATTTCAAGAAAATGTGGAATGCATCATGCATAAACTGTTAGGGTGTGTTTGGCGCAAGCGGAAGGGAGAATTTGAGCGAAGTGTTTGAACGGAGAATTGTAGTTAGCTGAGAATGCGTTTGGCGCGTTAAGTGGACTATTTGAGTTGAGCATTTAAGCGGATCATTTTATTTTTATGTTGTAATTTAACTAGTTTATGGTTGATTAGTTTATTACTTGTTTTTAATAAATCACACAAATAAACACGTAAAAAAATAAATTGAAAAATTATAAGTTACTCTAATTCAGTCCAAACCAACTCCATTACGTAGAGCATTTCGATATGATCACAACGCAAAAAATCGCGTCTCAAACGGATCTCATACGCACAAGTTATTAATTTTTAAAGTTTATAATTAATCTGACGCGTCGGACCCTAACGGACCAATTTTGGTCCGGTTGAGAAAACGGGGTATAGTCTCCCGTTATTTAACGGAAGCGTCAACGCGTCCGTTAATTTTCCCTTCCGTTTTGAGCAACGAAAGAATATATAGTCAAATCAAATTATAGTTCAAAATCAACCATGATTTTGCTAATATCATGATTGTAGTGATAATGAAAGACATGCCCATCATTCATCATAGCTGTACCGCGTTCCTTTCTACTCCCAATTAAAAGAAACTATTTTACTAGATATCACATAAACCATTGAATTTATATTTATCTTCGATCAGTTGCACTATCATTCACATATACAATGTTCAATGGTCCCAGTGTACACAAATATATCATAACATCACATATATGTACATGAACTATTTAAAGATAGTGTGGTCCTAAACAGCTTCGTATTATTGGAGTACATATAACATAAATGGATAATTTGTCCATTCTCATGCATGACTATTACATGAATTGCTTTAACTATTGCTTACCAACAAGAATATACATTTCTTTTTTATTGCCCTCTAGATGCTTGCTTTTCATCAGCCTTTCACTGAAACTTTCTTATTATTGATGTTTTTTTTAAAGTCATAATGTAGTTTCTTTTATTATTATATTGATTTTATTTTATTATAAAAAAGGAAGGAAAGAAATACATGCCATGTTAACATTGGATGGGGAAACTTCAAAAATTATTGAGGACAATATAATTAGGCATCCATCATATTGTGAAAGCATAACAAGGTAGAAAGCAATCATATAACATCATGAAACTAAAGTCCAAGGAGCAAATATGTAAGATAATTAGAACATGGCTTTTTATAGGTGAGCAATGCACATCCAACAGTTCCTCATTTGCTATGTTTGCTTAAACACTGGTGTTTTTGGTGAAATGGATATATGTGTGTGGAGTGTATGATATGCTCACATTTATAGTGGTCCTAGCATTAGTACATGTTATCATTTTCGAACTAACAATCTGGTCGGTTAGAATTTGTAGAACTATGGAAAAATGTGATGGACTTGAGTCACTCATTGACGATTATTATTACATTGTAGGACTTACTTGGATCCTTGTGTTGATTTTGACATCATGAAGTTGCCAAGAAGCTTCATTTTTCTACTAATCTATGTCTTCCAATATAGAATATATGATCAGTGCATAATAATACATGGAAAATATACAACATAAACAATAAATCTGCATTTTTATTTGAAAAAAGAATAAGAGCATCATTATATTTTTGATTAACAAGGGAGGGATCCATGGCCCCATAAATTAAGGGGACAAAATAGTTGTGACTATTATTATATGTTTCTTTTCTATTCTTTCAGTTGAGGATCTGGTCATTCATTTTATTCATGGAGAACGGTTGCTTGACCTAGACGATCTCTTTTAAGTTTTTAAGTCAAACTTAAACTTAATGGAACTTCATGTGATTGGGTTTTGTGTCCCCACTTATAAGAAACTAAAAATAGTTGCATTTTTTTTTTTTTTTTTTTTTTTTTGTATTAATACCCTTGTTATCACAAAACCAGTTGGCACATATGTATTTTTTGGATGAAGTGGGGAACATATGACGGTTAAGCACATATGTATTTTTTGCACTGTCTCTAATCCTGAGCTCCGATACCATGTTAGATTTTTTTCTGTATTAATCTCCTTATTATCACAAAACCAATTGACAATGTGATGAGGAATATCTTAGTTTATATCCAGAATCATAGTTGCATATTTCTATGATGTGGAACTATATATTATTTTCATCACATCATGCATCTGAACAAAGTTTAATAATTGGGTCAGTGCATATGTTTCATCTTATTCATAATTTCATATAAACATCCCACTTTCATCCCTTGTATTTTTCAAAAATGAGTGGAAAATAAACATTTTGTATGCGTTTTATCTAATTCATGAGATTACAAGTCATATTGATATATTTCTATCTCAGTGGTGAAAATCTTAATTTAACCACCCAGATTCACGAATAAAATTTTAAGTTTGTTAATTGTTTGCAGTTTACCGAAATATTCCTGTAACTATTTACACATGAGTTCATGAAATATACATAATATTATATAACAATAATGACAATACATTAATTCACAACCACTGTTATTGATTGCATCCAACATGAAAAACTATTCAACTGAACAGCTTGTATACATATCTGTAGACCGACACGTACAATAATTTAGCAAAAGAATAACTGAAAACTATAGCATATACTTACTTATAACTGCGTCACTATTAATGATAACTACATAATTGTTGTTAATTATTATTTTCCTTCATATCAATTATATACTAATTAAAAGTGCAAGCTAGATGATTCTAGACAAGGGCACCAATAAAATTCTAAAAAAAAAAAGGTCCCTTGTCTAAATAATAATAATAATTAGCATTGTGTTGGCTTTGCAAATGCATTATTATTGTTCAAGAACTGAGGGGTATGTCCAACGGTAATGGGTCCTTCGCTCGCTCCGTTAACACATTGGCATGAAGGGCACACTGTAATGGAGGGCGCTATTGGAAGGTGCATTGCCAATGGAGAGGACATTTTCATTTTCCTCATTTCTTCCAGCTCAGTTTTCAGTCTCTTGTTTTCTTCAGTTAACTTGTCGTAGCATTTTTTGTAAAATTCTCGGTCGACCTCTGTTTGCTTGAGCTTTGTTCTGCAATTCGAAGAAAGTTATGTTTAGTTGGTGAAAATCTTATAAAAAGACAGCTAATTTAATTTTTCATAAAATAGTGCTTATATTTCATGGAAATATATGAGAGTCAACATTCAAATAGGAATAAATATATCAAAATGGTCAGATCCAAAATGCATGTTTCATATCAGAACAGTATATCTGAATGCATTTCACTAAATCCAAATATAATTTTGTGACCATGGATTATTTGTAGTATTTTAGTTTTCCACACTAAACTAATAACCCTGAATTAACATATCATTCCTTAGCTATACAATAAAATAAATTTCATACTAGGAATTTTGTCATGGTAGGTGGACGATATGAATCCCAATATATACGAAAGTCATTACCCATAAGCAGATAAACATTATTATTTCTTGGTCAATTAAGTAAATACTGCTCCTTATATGCATTATAACAATCATGAAAAATTCCATGCTTGTTTTCAGGAAAAATAAAACTGATTCAAACTAACACGACTTGGAATATATTATCAAAAACTAAACCAAATTATATTGATTTAATCAACAGAAACAATCCATCTAAAACTCTGAATTTCGGTTTAGCTAATTGTGGATATGTGTTAATAACTCATTGCCATTAGGATTGGGGCATTAATAACACATAATCGTGTGACTGATTTGTAAAAACACCAACCTTGCCCTTCTGTTCTGGAACCAAACTTCTATCTGCCGAGGCTGTAGATTCAAATGCTTGGCAAGAGCTTGCTTTTGTTTCTTCATTCAGACAAATGAAGTCATGGTCAGTAAATATACATTCAATGAATAAATAAAGGAAAAAAAAGGATTAAAAGAAAAAACTGAAGCAATACATACAGGATTAAGAGTGGAATGCTCTTTAAACCTATCCTCCAAAAGCCTGGATTGCTCCTTACTAAGCCTAAGCTTCTTTCTTCCTAACTCTTCAACAAATTCATCACACTTCGTTATTACATGTGACAACATCGAAGAATCCTCGCTCTTTGGACTAGATGACAGGCCCAGAGTCAGAGAAATGCTATGAATATCATTACTTGAGCAACTATTAGCTGATATTTGTCTGTAGTCTTTGAAAGAATCTTTGATATTGTTGTATTGGCCAAGTCCTAGGCCTATATCAAGCGAGTTTTCAAATTTCGTTGCCATTTTCAGGGTGTGTGGAGAGAAGAAATTGAGAAAGAATGAAGAGAGTGAGCGTATATGGAATTTAGATAGGTTGGCAAGGGGAAAAGTAGTAATGTATCTAAGGGTGTATATATATGCATAATATTTGTATGACTAAACATGAATGAAGGAGATATTTAATTATGATTCTTGTTTAGTCATGAGGGTGGACCATGAATGGCATTTTTTGTGGACTGGATTCATACATATGTGCTCTAGTCTTTCCTTTTATTATTATTATTATTATTTGTGAGATACTACATGAAAACATAAGAGTAAGTCAAGTACAGTACCCGATGTGTGAATATCAAGATTATAAGAGAAATAACTTTTATTAATAATTGATTTGTTATACAATGTGATTGTATTTATAGGCTATTGTCAACGGTAACAACATATAAAGTAGGCAAGTATGTAAATTAGGCAAATAGTATAACATGGACTGAATACTAGACCAATATATTGTGCGTGTGTAATATTCTGTGCTTTGGGCTTTGTAACTAATCTGGATTATATGCCGCATGTGAGCTTATTATCTCCAATATTCCCTCATAAGCTCAGCTAGGGTTTCCGCCGTTTTCATTTCTGTCTTCATTCTGCTCGATTCTTCTTTTTGATACCGGAATTAGCTGATTCATTGACGTTTCTAGTCTTTCGGTTGTTCCTAATTTCTTCTCGTGGCTTTTGTATTCTTCGATTTGCAGTTCTTTCCTTAGTCTGGTGAAATTGGTAACCAATAAGGATTTTGTTAAAATATCTGTTTACTGAAAGAAGGAAGGTATGTGATTTACTTCTACTTGTCCACTAATAACACGCTCACGAACAAAGTATAAATCGAGTTCCATGTGTTTTGTTCGTGAGTGAAGTATTGGGTTTGCGGTTAGTGAAATTGTGCTTAAATTGTCACACCATATTATTGGTTTTCTGTTAGTTTTAGTCTTTAGTTCACTGAATAATGATTCGAGCCACATAATTTCTGATGTTACACTGGCTACATTCCTGAATTCTGCTTCTGTACTTGAACGTGGTATTGTTGTTTTCTTTTTAGAACACCAAGAAACTGGATTGTCACCCGCGTAGATACAGTACCTTGTAGTGGATTTTCTGTCATCTAAGTCGTTTGCCCAATTTGCATGTGTGAATCCAGTAATATTCAAGTTTTTGCTAGGTTTCATGCTTATTCCATAACTCATTGTTCCTTTAAGTATCTTAGAATTCTTTTGACTGCTTTCCAATGATCTATTGATGGATGTTGCATATACTGACATACATTATTCACAATAAATGCAATGTTTGGTCCTGTAATGGTGACATATTGCAATGCACCCACCATACTTCTGTACGTTTGTCATTTGGAATTGCTTCTCCTTGATGTCTTGTCAGATTTAAGCTACTTATCATTAGTGTAGGTAGTGCATTTGCTTTATTCATCCCAGATTTGTTGAGTATATCTGATGTGAACTCCCTTTGACATAGATGCAGATCTAAAGTTGAGTTTCTTCTGACATTTATTCCTAGAAAATGATTTAACTCTCCCAAGTCCTTAATAGAGAATTGGTTGTCAGGTTGTATAACCAGTTTGTTTATTTCCTCTTCACTGTTACCCTGCCACAATAAAGTCATCAACATAGATTAATATGTAAATGGTAGTGTTATTAGAAATATTAATGAAGACTGAGTTGTCAGATCTGCTTGGTTGAAAATTCAATTAAGTTAACACTGATTTGAGTTTGTTGAATCAAACTCTAGGGACTTGTTTTAATCCATAGATAACTTTGTTGAGTTTGCACATGTTGTTGTCATTGCCATTGCTGAATCCCATAGGTCGTTGCATGTATACTTCTTCTTATAGGACTCCATTAAGGAATGCATTGTTCACATCAAGTTGTTCGATTTTCCCGTTGTTGTGTAGTGCTATTGTTAGAACAATTCTTATTGTTGTTGGTTTAACAATTGGAGAAAATGTTTCATTGAAATCCTGCACATGTTCTTATGTAACCTTTTGCTACAAGACTTGCCTTATACTTTTGTGTTGTTCCATCAGAATTATTTTTGATTCTGTAGGTCCATCTGTTGCCCACTATGTTTTTGTCTTTTGGTTTTCCACTAACAGCCAGATTTTGTTTTTCATAAGTGCATTTATTTCTTCTTCCATAGCTTTATTCCAGTTGTCACTATTCATAGCTTGTTGCAGATTCTTTGTTCTTCTGTTTCTAGATTAGTTGTATATACTTTAGGGTTAAAAATTCCACTCTTTGATCTTGTAGTTATGTGATGTACCGGTCTTTGACTTGTTGTTACACTTGGGTCATTAGTTTTGGCTTATTGGCTTTCAAATGTTGCTTCTGCACTTTGATTATTTTGTGTAGCAGTAGCATTTGATTTTGAAGATTTAGATGCAGCTTCAAGTTCATGATATGTATTGTGGTCATGCATGTTATGTTGATGGCCAGATATGCACTGGTATTCTTCCCTGTTTTCTTGATATAATGGTATGTTAGATATAGAAAAATGAGGGTTGTACACTTTTTGGGATGTTTTGATTGTTTTACTAGCAAATTGAAACTCTTGTTCATTGAGTACAACATGCCTAGATATTATTATTTTTTCATTGCTAGTTAAACATTTGTAGCCTTCTTGATTATTAACATATCCCAAAAATGTACATGGAGAAGACCTAAATTCTAGCTTATGGTTGTTATAGGGTCTTAGGTGAGGGAAACACGGGCAACTAAATAATTTTAACATTGAGTAATCTTGTTTTGTACATAACATTTTCTCTATGGGGCTTGAATCATTCAGCACTTTGCTTGGTAGTTTATTAATAAGATATACTGCTGTGTTGAATGATTTAGGCCAGAATTTCAGTTGTAGATGAGCTTGAACTAATAACGTGAGCCTAGTTTCTACTATATGCATGTGTTTCCTTTTAGCTAAGCCATTTTATTCAGATGTATAAGAACATGTTACTATGTGAATTATTCCCTTTTTCTGGATATATTCACTGAGTGGTTTGTATTTTGTTCCTCCATCTGATTGAAGTATTTTCAGTTTGTGACCAGTGAGTCTCTCAGCTTGATTTATTAAATGCACAACTGCTTTACCTGTTTCGGATTTGTTTCTAGGGAAATGTATCCAGGTGTACTTGGAATATACAAAAATGAAAGAAATCTAATATTTAAATCCAAAATCAGAGTTGATCGGTGCAGAACCTCATAGGTTTGCTGCAACCAGTTCAAGTGGGTTCTGATATTTGGTTCTTGAGTCATCATAGGCAAGTTTGTGACTCTTTCCCATTTGATAAAATGTGCAGACATAAGGTAAATCAATATTGCTAACTTTTATATCATTATTATTCAAAACTTGTTTTACTATGTTTATACTGGAATGACCCAATTTGTAATGCTACAAGTCAACAGTTTACATTGTAATTCAGATAAATTACTACTTATATCTCTATTCCTAAAACTTCTTTGATGATTATCTCTGCCTCTTTGGTTTTAGTGTCTTAGAATCTAACAAAATTAAATCTATGAAGTCCATTCCACTCTTCACCCTACAAGAGTATGTCATTAGTCTGCATGTCTTTTACAAGGCACTACTTAGGGTAAAATATGAAATACACATTGTTGTCACTTGCAAATTTGGAGACACTTAGTAAGTTTTTCTTCATTTTAGGTACCATAAGGAGGTTATTTAAAAAAAATGTTTTTCACCTTTTAAGCAAGCAACACTAGTATGTGTGATTTCGACCATTACCCATAGAAATAAATTTGTTACCCCTGTACTCTTTATTGCCAATATTGAGATTTTCAAGGTTATTTGTTGCATGATTGGTTGTCCACTGTCTGGTTACCATGCTTCATCACTTATGTCATTAATGATTACTGAATTGTTGGTTATATCTTGGAATTTGTCATTGTTCTGCGTACTTGCCATATTTGCAATGTAGTTTCTTACACTGTTGTTTGAGTTAGTTGCAGCCTATTGTTGTCCTTGAACATTATTTTGGCTGCTGTTTACATTGTTGTCAAATCTAAAGTAGCACTTATTGGTTGTGTGCCCCGGTATTTCACAAATTTGGCATCTGGGTCTATAGTTGTTGTTGCCATACATACCACCTCAACCTCCGCCTCTTTGACTTTGTCCACCTCTTTGAAAGTTCTGATTTTCTATTTAAAAAGCTTGATTGAAATTTTGATTATTTCTTTGCATATTTGAATTGAAGTTGGAGTTTATGTTCCTTGTTTGTGATTGTGTAGCAAGATTTATTGACATATTCATGTTGAGTTTCTTTTGTTCTATTCTTCCTTCATGAACCGTCAATGTTGAGTGCACATACTCTATACTGGGTACGAAAAGGACAGAATAACATCTGTTACAGCTTCATAATCATTATCTAGTTCATTCATGATGTGTAGTGTCAGCTCATTTTATGGTATTTTGTTACCAGTGGTTTCTAGTAGATCACACAATGACTTTATTTTAGTCAAGTACTTTCTCATTGGTAGGTTATCTTTCCTTAAGCTTTGAATCTACCTTTTGTAGTGTAGAATTTTTGCTGATGATTGAATGTTAAAAATTTGCTCTATTTTTGACCAGATTTCCTAGCAGTTTACATCTCACTATTTGTGGTATGAAACTGGATCCAAAAGATGATAGCAGCCAAGCACTTAAAAAGTTATCTTGTCTGATGTACTTGATATTGTTTTGTTGCTAAGCATTTTTCCATCAACTTCAATAAACTTCTGTGGTATGGAGGCAGTTCCTCTGATGAAGTCTGTCAGACCATAGCCATTTATGGCTGTCTCCACTTGATACTTCCAAGATAAGTAGTTATTCTCATCTAATTGATGAGTAATCAGTTGGGCATAAGGATTTATTATGCTTGTTAGACTGTCATCAATACTTGGCACTTGATTATTGTTGTTTGGTGATTGCAGCAGGGGGTCATCTACTGTACCTTCGGCCATGGTGTGTTGATAAGATTGTGGGTTGACCAAGTTTCGGATGAAAATGTGGAAAGAAGATTAGAATCTAAAATTTGATCGCAAAGATTCAACTTCTGAATGGCACAACAGAAGTTTAATTATTGATCAACTTCTGGATGATGCAACTGAAGCTTCAACGTGATCGATTTCAGATTGAGGTAGGGAGAAATAAGAACAGTCTTCTTGAGCTATAAGAAGTGCACTAGGTCTTTGGCGATTATAGCTCTCTTCAATGATGAATGAGTCTTTGGACGACAATGGCTGAAGCTATCTGCAACCAGACTTAAAAACTGAGAAGAGAGGTGTAATCTCTCCAAGGATCAATCAGAAAGAAGAATTAGACCATTAGGATTTAAGAAGCTCTGATACCATATCAAGATTATGAGAGAAATAACCTTTATTAATAATTTATTTGTTATATAATGTGATTGCATTTATAGGCTATTGCCAACGATAACAATATGTAAAGTAGGCAAATATGTAAATTAGGAAAATAGTATAATATGGACTGAATACTAGGCTAAGCCCAATATATTGTGCGTGAGTAATATTTTGTGCTTTAGGTTTCGTAACTGATTTGGATTATATGTCGCATGTGAGCTTATTATCTCCAATAGTGAATGTAAAATAGACCATGAAAGATAACGACCTACGTAAGTGTTGATACTAATGATACAACAAATATGAATGGACTGAAAAAATAAAAAATAAATAGTATAAATGTCATATTATATGTAAATTAATTAAATAGGAATATGTTAAATGTCAAAGAACATTATTGTTACTGTATATAAAGTATATAACTCGTATATTTTATATTTTATATTTTTAATGATTAAAACCGATGCTCTTTCTCATCTTAATAATTTTTTATCCCTTTCAGTTTACACCATGTTATTAGCATGAGGTTTTATCAAGAGCTATTTTAATTTTTCATATCCACAAATGAAATCTTCTATATATATGTTTCTGGATTCTTTATGTAGTTAATTTTTGTTTGAGAATTCTTATTCATAAATATGTAGATTAGTTCTATAATTAATTTTTAATTGAGAATTCTTAATTTATACTTTTAGATTTCTTTTCTAGTTTCCTCATATTTGGATTTGAGTTCTAAAGGATCTATTTTTTTACAACTTTTTTTTTTCAAAACCCAAAATATATTGTAATTCTTTTCAAATCTAATTTTGATATTTCTCAATTCAATTTGGACCTTTGCAAATACATTATTTTCATTATTAGAGATATAGATGTGGATCTTAATTTATCTTTCATTCGTTTACTCCTATTGTTCGCATGTAATGTTTTTTTGGTAAGATTAAAGACCAACCATCTCTAGAAAAGTTATTCATTTTTCTGTTGATGTACATGTAACAAAACTATAAGAAATATCATGGTGTAGCTTTTAAATTAATAACATTATTGGTTAATCAATAGAGGTGAATTTGAAAAGAAAAAAAAAATCCAAGAAGTAAACAAATCTTTTAAAATCTAATGAACAGGAACCTGTAGTTCATATGCACAAATATAAAAAGTTAAACTTCTTATAAGCTGAAATAAAGCTTTGAAGCAAAAACAAGTGCATCTGATTTTTTTAAAAAACAGATGACTTAACCTTAATAAAGGAAAGGATTTAAAAATTCAGTGAAAAAAAATCTTCAATGAAAAGAAAAAGCTTGGAAGAACCAATATATTGAAAATATATTTTGATCTTATGTTATATATAACTCCTTGGTGAAATTTAATATAAGAAAATATTATTACATTTATAATGAAGACTATATTATCTAAGAAAAATAGTAAATTGACTCTCCTACATGAATAAAAGCACTTTTTGGAGAAGATGCTTCACTTTGAAACATACAATAATAATATATGAGTTATAATAATACTAAAGTTTTACTACGATGATTTTAGAACATGTAACATTAAGATCATTTTTTTGTCAAATTTTTGGACAACATAACCATTATTTCCATCTTATTTTTTTATAAATATATTAAATTTGATCATCATGTTATCAAGTTAGATTACATTATAATCATAAATGCATTGGTTACAGTAATTAAATGATACTGAATGTTTTTGTTTGGAATAAGAATAAATATATTACTTATTATTTGATTTATTTATTTTGGAAAAAATTGTTTGATATAATGAAAAAAATAAGTTTGAATAACAACCTGAAAGTGTGCAAAGAATTTTTTAAACCAATACTTGTTTTACTCTAAAACAAACAATATCTAAAGTCTTGAAGTGTGAAAAGAAACTCGTTATCAAATTCTACAAAACTAAATTTTTTCAATAATTTTCTTCTTGTTAAAAAAATATATAAAAATTTTCTTAGTAAGCCAAAAATATATAAGCTTTTAAAGTAAAAGTTGGCAAAAGGTTTCAGAACCTTAAGTTCATCATAAATCAATAAACCTGAACAAATTCATTAATACAAACTTATAATGTGACGACGCGAATTTCGGAACCCTTTGAGCCGTCCAAATACAACCCAAGTCCAACTCAAAGAACACTAAACATCAAATGTCGAAGGAAGAAATTAGAGGATGAGAAACGATAAGATAGAAAAGTTAGAATAGAAGAAAAAGAACATACACAAAATCAGTGTAAACACGATTCTAACAGTGAAATGGGTAAAATATAATAGATATATATAATCTATTTTGAAATATAACTTGATTCGAACTTACATACATCATTAGAGTACAAATATATACAATACAGCGGAAATAAACTGTATATATCTACCATTGAAGTCTCCTGCTCCAAGCTCCCCCAGTAAATCTGTAAAATCCCGAATTACTTTACTGCCCGTACAAAATAGGGCACCCAAGAGTTTAGGGAAAATATAGAAAAATAAACTCTGGGTCAGTCATGGGACGGGTGTGAGTAAACGATTTTAAAACAACTTGATAATTATAATATATCTCATAAGACCACGCATTATAACACATAATGGGTTTTTCCCTTATGAGACTCCACAATACTTGATTTAACTTTCAAAATGTTTCGAAAGCAAAGATAAATCGTAAGAACGATCCACACATAAACACGGATGGTTTTACCCTACGATAAACCAAAATATCTTTATATCAATTTTTTTGATATTATAATAATGACTATCAAACCACAAATAAATAATCATCTAGCAGAGTGCTTGCATCTCATGCTCTACATACATAGTATACAATAAAAACCGCGGGCGCTTATTAAAGATTGGATTTCCAACTATGACAAGGTATGGAACCACTTTCTGATGGTGTATCTTTAGAGAGGAATACACTGGGTTCAACAAGAAAATCTTGCAACCCGGCCACACATGACCAACCATTCATTTCTCTTAAGTGTATCGAATATATTGTTACTTTACGGTTGGTACCATCGTAACAGTTCCCGGGGGATACAAAAGCGAAAGAAGAAAAAATATGAATTTCGCTATATAGTGATAGTACACCCTAATTGGGAGCGATCCGCGTAGCCATGTTGCCTGCCTAATTTTTGTCATTTCCCGGTTGTGAGGCTTGAGGTCAAAACTTACCTTTAGATATATCACGTCTTCATTCACTTTGAATGTCACACCGTCAAACCCATAAATATCACCAATTGATTTCCCCAATACCATGGGTATAAAGCTAGGAGAAACGAATTCCTCCGCCGCCAAACATGGTTTGAAGAGATCAATCATATGATCTGTTAGATATACTCTGTCAGACATTTGTCCATACAAGTTGTCTTGGGACTGGAAAAAGCCAAAGTCACTATTACGTAAATCCATCTTAGGTAATTTCTATTAGGATTGACATAACAACCCTTGCATAAACTCCATCATCAATGGTCTTGATCTTGACTTTAGATTAAACAACGCCTAGGTCGAAACAAAGTGGAAATTGATTTTTGTTTAGAAAACCAATCCTGGTCTCTTTAAATCGATGACGTTATTATCTTTTAGAGCCAAGTGATACTTAAAGTAATCAGGTCATCATATTCAAACAAATGTTAATATTTATATTTGTTATCAGAACTTATCTACGGGAACTATTTAACATATAAAATTCCAGATTTCAACAATAGTTTCATATAATCTAAATAGGACGGGTAAAATGTTCAATTTTAACTAACCAAGTTTATAGAGTCATACCATAGCATTACAATCAATCCAAATCCAATAGTTCTTGTTCATCCCAATTAAACAATTCAAATTCAACTAAACATCATTCATAAGTTGGTTGATCTTGGAAATGGATTATTTTCATATCATATCCATTTAAGATATTATTCAGTTTAAGAATCCCATTTATTTTTATTTATTATAACAGTATTTTTATAGTCCATACTTCATTATATATATATATATGACTTATAAATATAAGTATTATTTTGTTTAGATGAATAATTAATTCAATATATAATCTATTTAAATCTTATTTAAAATGGAAAGTGAATGATATTTTCCTGAATTCAACTTAGTCTATTACCGATTCAACATCTTTTTCTAATTATTTCCATCCCATTTGCTTCCCAAACTTTGTGATAATCATATCATTATCGGTCAACCAAATTTTCTCTTTCCAACTATTCTTTTCTACAAAACAATTGCTTCCAATGTTATTCACTTTAAAATTTGAATATCCTTCCTTCTGGACTCATTTATCACAACAACTAGTTTCACTAATAAAGACTAGTACATTTGCATCTAACGTAATTCAATTTTGAAATCATTTCTTGACTAAATTATATTTATCAACCTAAGTTGATTAAAATAATATTTCATTTCAAAATATCTGAGTTCATCATAATGCAATATTATTGACAATCATCCCCCATCTATTAATCACTACGTCTCGTCAATTACAGTTCAACTAATCTGACTTAAATTAATTAACTGGATTTTTGATCTAAGTGAATCCGTAATTTATTTATATTAATTCGAGAAGAAATAAATTTAACTCTATTTATCATTGAACTTTGTTTACTTCTGACAAAGCTCAACTTTATTTACAATGATCCTTGTCTGATAATTTACTGTCATCTCCATTCCAGATTTCTAGTCTCCATACTAACTATTTCCTTTTAGATATATGTATGTATATATATATATATATCTTTAATATTAAATTTATACTTTGAAAAGAAATACTTTATATTTTATTTTCTGCATATGTTATTCGTCTTCCTTTAATTTATTTCCTTCTTCCTTTTCCTATTTCTCCTTTTCTCTATATTTCTCATTACTTTGTTCCTTCCTTTTATTTACCAGCCCATTGACCAATTATTTTTCCCAGGCCCATACACTTCCCCACTTCCCTTATTTCTTCATTTTATCTTATTCCCAAAGCCTAACTTCAGCCCACACAACTACGTCAGAACCAAAATACCACGGTTTTTCGGAAAGTTACATACCACGTCAGAACCCATAAATATAATCACATCGTGCCATTCCTTCTTTTCCCAGCATGAGTAAAAATAGACCTAAGCCTCCATTTAAGAACAAATCAATACCTCACAAACTATAAAATATTAACTAAAGTACTTAACTAGGAAATCAGGGAGGGAAAGGAGCTCGACATTGGGAAGGAGTGGGTTGAAGCTCGGTGGTCAGGTGACAGTGTAGTTCGAATGAGGAGGCGCAGTAAAGAATGTAACAACCCGTATTTTCAGAACCAATTTAAAATTTTGATTTAAGCTATTTTAATGAATACAGAAATAGAAATTTGTTATTTTTTCTAAATAAAACTTGAGAATAATTTTAAAATTAGTTTTTATATTTTATTTGACTTAAAACAAACTCAATAAAATTATTAAATTGATTTATAAGCCTTGTAATTGAAAATTTTGAAAACTCGATTTTTAATGTTATTGCATAGCCCTAAAAAGTGAAATTTTACTAGCGAGCTTAGAATTCGACGAGATCGGTTTTGTTGGATTCAGAATAATAATTCATGGCTAGATTTCAAATTTCAGTGAAACAGAGTTAGTATGTGGCCTTGAAAGGCACATCGGTTTGGGGTAAAACTGACAGTCAGTTTACAAAAAAACCTTATTGAGACGATCTCATAATTCAATTTCACTTTTTTTTGGATTCGTATCATCAAATAATCTTAGAATACAAAATTTCATAATTTTTGGAGTTAGCGTGTGGGGTACAAGAAGAAAAGGTGCGCTAAAATCGCATTTTTGAAGCTAATTTAAGCATAATCGAGAAATTAAACGGAAGGTCTAACAAACTCAAAATTTGACGAAACTTGATTCATTGGATTCATAATTCCATATATTATCTTGTTCCGAAATTTCACAGTAAACGTAGGTCGTTTCCAGTTGGAAGATCGGAGAGAACGAGGGATAAATAATCACTTTCTCCCCTTTCCTTCTTCATTTTCTTCCTTCATCCTTTCTTCCTCTTTTCCCAACAAACGGAGGTCGTTTGCAGTCAGGAGATCGGAGAGAACGGGGGATAAACAATCACTTTCTCCCCTTTCCTTCTTCATTTTCTTCCTCCCTCCTTTCTTCCTCTTTTCCCATTTTATGGCCTCCACCCCTATTTTGTTGTTGCCGCCGCCCTCCTCCTCCCTGCTGCCGTCAGCCACCGCCGACCAACTCTTCCTCTTCTCTCTCTCTCTTTCTCTAAACCCTAGCCCTTTTCTTCCACCCTAGCTGCCTCCCTCAAGCCCCACCACCACTGCAGCCACCTCCCCTCCGAACTGCACCGCCACTGACCTTCAGCAGCACATCCCCCTCCAGCCGTGGGTCCCATCTCGTCCAAAACCCCTATTTTGTGTGACACCCCACGTCTATTAATGTCACTCGCTAAGAGAATGCATTAAGTTCCGTGAAGCGTTATAAGTAAATAGACACAGAATATTACACGATAGATATAAAATAACAGCAGAAATAAAAAAATTATTTATCATAAAATACCGTGGTCCAAAAACATCACATGTCTGAAATATAAAAGCCCATTACAACATAGTAACTATTGTCTTGTACTTCAAAGTTATTAGAGTACATAAAAGAAACAAAATTCCCCAAATAAAATATAGCCATAGCAACAAGGATAGGAGCTTGAGCGTCTAATAGCTGCAGCAAGAGTAAACAGAATCACAGTCAAGCCTGAATATTCTCGCCCTGAGAACCTGGGGGGACGGAAGAAAGAAGTGGAAACAAAAAGGGTCAGACATAAAGTCTGGCGAGACCAATTACTTTTAGCAAGTAAATAAATAAAATTAGCATGACAGGAATATAAAGTGGATAGGAGAGATAACTACATAAAGGTAGGTAAGACAAGGTAAACATGATAGGGTGTATACGTTTCTAATGATTACTCTGCACTGCTACTAGTATATCCAGAATGAGATGATCCCTTCCACTATAAGGTGGTAGACTTAGGCATACGTCCAAATGTAGCCTAACTTACTACCCTAATCGATCGGCTCCCTAATCCGCATAGATACTCTGTGTCGGCCCCACAGTAGGATGTATCACGTCCTAAAGTGGCAACCCTCCGCTGATATGCACAGCCCCATATCTACAGGTGTCACGATCGTCTTATCCCCCTCTGCCTGGCCCATGCACGCACAAGGCCCAGTCGGTTTGCTCCGCCCACACCGAACTCCACGTTTGGATCTCTTACAATCAGTTTAGTAAGCGTGCTCCTTCTCCAACTTAGTTCGGAGTACTCTACTTGATACCTACACTGGGTTACTAACTGAAATGGGTCCCACACAATATGATACAACTCTCCCCTTTGTCCTGTATCCCCCAAAGGTTTTCCACATGTTATATTTTACCTAAAATGTGTCTTTAATTATATAACCCCAATCTTTCTACTGGTTATGCTTAACTATAGGTGTCTTTAATACATAACCCCAATTAGTTGATTTTTCGGGCCTATATCAAAATATTACCCACCGACTCAGATAGACTTAACTTAACCCTCCCATTGTCCAACCAAGTTTACTTAAACCTTATTCATGTTTATATTCATACAATCCTTGGGGATTTAATTAGGTTAAGTATTTCAATTCATTACAGTGTCCATTTATGGTTTATATTGGGCTAGACCTCCCACATTAGGCCTACGGCTTGTGGATGCTGGATATGTCGGTCGGGGCCAGACAGACTTATTCCACAAGTTGGGCCTAACCTCGTGTCTTAGCCCATCTCGTATTTGCGTACTTAGACCTCTCACATTAGGTTCAACATTAGTGGTTGCTGGATATGCCGGTTGGGTTCGGGAAGACTTCCACCACTAATGTAACCTAACCTCGTGTCATAAGTGCAATTATCATTTCTAGTTGTAATCCTAGGCATTTCATTCTTATCCCACTTTTACCTATGTGATTATAGATTTTAGATTTCATGCCACTTTTTCCCCAATTATATTCATAGTGAATTATATGTCCATATTCATATTCATTAACCAAGTTATGCCAATTCTATTATTTTTCCCCGTTCCTTGACTAACGCATTAGCATAATTTTGGCGGCATGCCCTAGGCAAGAAAGTAGCCTGGCCATGATCAATAAAAGGGAAAGTTGATGGGAAGATGACAATAGTGATTATTCTAACATAACTGTCATAAACATATATAGATATTGGCATAGAAATGTAATTGGCATAATAATAAGGCGGACATAAAAACAGATCTAGTGAGCAAAGGTGACGATAAAACTAGATCTAACATAAGAAGCATGAATAAATCTAAATAGGAATTCACATATCCAATTACAATAAGATGATCTAGAATTAAACTAGAATTTAACTATCCAAGTAATGATAGATCAAGGTTAACCACAATTCTAGGTAAAGGTTCAGATCCACAAAGGTGGCATGATAAACTATCCACAAGTTAATTAGATCTATAAAAATAGATCTAGTACAGTAAAGTTTGAGATCTAAGAATAACATAGATTCACGATTTTAGACAGATCCAAATCACATAACTATCATGTTTTACTTTTAATCATTTAAATCTAAAAGTAACCTAGAACTCATAGTGTTTGGATTAAGAAGAGAGAACTAGAAGAGAAGCTTATTTAGATGCGGATCTACACTTGAAACTCTAATTGTTTTGCTTTAGTTGATTGTTGTAGAAGACAATTCGGTTCAGTTCAGTCACCGACAGAGTTTGGCCTCCATGGATTCTCAATGAAGAAAACAAGAGAAATGGACCTTTATATATATAGCTGCCAGCCTCCAGAAAACGGTTGCCACCTCATCCCTAGGGCAGTCGACCCATCTTTATGGGGTCAACCCCCCCTCCCCCGTTAAGGGGTCGACACCCCAGGGGCGGAAACTTTTCCGCCAACGGATTTTTCGAATTTTGGGCTGAAATCTAATTTTCTGGACCATATATATATAACTATCTTGCGTGCATACAAACTTCAAACCTTCATAACTTCTTCATATGGTGTCCTTTTTACGCAAAACAAATGTTTATCTTGAGGCAATGGCCATTTCCGTTAATTATGAATATTAAATTAATTATTATTTAATTTATCCTCTTCTAGCGTTGTTAAAATTACGGGGTGTTACATTCCCCTTTACTTAAATGATTTCGTCCCGAAATCTCTAATTTGGGAGAAATGTAGATCCTACCATCCATCACCCATCTACTCATCCGTTAATCACAGACATCCATTGTCCTTAAAGACTTCTAATGGTTATATGAACATATGCAAAGGTGTGTGTATATGTCCCAATACTTATTTGAAGATTAGGCGGTCTACTTATTCAATCGACCTCCTCAATGCAATGTATGTTAGTGTTATGAATCCAATAAGTATGCAAATAATCCTATTATAATATGTAAGTTCTATATGTGTGCACGCTCATTCATCCAAATGCAACATCCATTTGATAATACATCCATTTACATCCATTAAGAAAAGAAAAATGCAAACACATCCATATGCAGTATGAGAGTGATTGAGTCGATCTAGTGCCTAATGTGTGTGTATATGCATCGATAGGCAACCACTAGAAAACACTTGCATCCATCAAATATAACATATCTCAAACACATGTTTACATCCATAAGATTCCTATCTAAAGGTCGAGAATACTATTTGATACGACATACTCGAATGATAGAAGCAAGCATAGAAAAAACTTTGGAAAAGGAGTTAATAATATACCCTCGAAAAGGAAAGGGTACGAAGCACGAATCTTGTCTTTGGTCTCCCAAGTTGCATCCTCTGAGGTTATCTTCCCATTGGACCTTTATCAGCTTGATTTCTTTATTGCATAGCTTCTTAACTTCTGAACCAAGAATACGGGCAGGGACTCGTCTGACTGTCACCTCCCGTTCCACTTCTACCTCCTCTAATATACTTGGCTCAACAACTTCCACGGTGTCATGCAATTCCGTAAATGAGAAACATGGAAAACATCATGAAATCCAGATAGACTTTTGGGAGATTTACTCTATAGGCCATTTGGTCGATCCTTTTGGTCATGGAAAATGGCCCTAAAAATCTGGGTGCCAACTTCCCTATAGATCCGAAGCGAACCACATTCCTCAAAGGTGGCACTTTAATGAAAACTAAGTCTCCCACTTCAAATTCGATGTCAGTCCTTCTCTTGTCTGCATAGAATTTCTGCCTATCTTGAGCTGTCTTCATCCGTCGTCGAATAAGGTCAATCTTCTTGGACATTTCTCTAACCATATCAGGTCCAAGTAATAATCTTTCTGTAGATTCCCACCAACAAGTTGGTGATCTACAGGGTCGTTCTTACAATGCTTCGAAGGGTGCCATGCCGATGTTGGCCTGATAGCTGTTGTTATAGGCAAACTCTACTAAAGGAAGGTGCTCTTCCCAAGTCCCTTCAAATTCTAGGATAGAATGCCTTAAAAGATCCTCTAGAATTCTATTCACCCTCTCCGTCTGTCCAACGGTCTGAGGATGATAAGTGATGCCCAAACACAACTGTGTACCTAATGCTTCTTGCAAGATCCTCCAAAATTCACTGGTAAAGATAGGGTCATGATCGCTTACGATGCTGGAAGGTACTCCATGAAGACCGACTATCTCACAAACATAAACTGCTGCCAACCATGATGTCGTCCTCCTACTCTTTACTGGAATGAAATGAGCTCTTAATCAGTCTATCCATCACAACCCAAATACTGGTGTTGCCTTTCCTTGATCTAGGAAAACCATCTATGAAGTCCATGGAGATGCTATCCCATTTCCACTGTGGAACCTCCAAAGGATGAAGTAAACCACTGGGCTTCTTTTGTTCAGCTTTAACTTGCTAGCAGACTAAACATTTAGAAACAAATTCTGCCATATCTTTCTTTATCACGACCTAAAAGAAAACCCTCTTCATGTCTCTATACATCTTATCACCGCCTGGATGAATAGTCATCTTAGAATGGTGGGCTTCTTCTAGGACTGCCTTTATCAAGCCTCCAGTTTGAGGAACTCTAAGCCTCCCATCTCATCGCAACCACTCCTTTTCATCTATGGAATATCTGGTGAGGTAACTAGAAGTCTCCCCTTTTCTGAGCTTATCCATGATGTCTAAGATCTGTGGGTCACCTTGCTGCGAAGCTCCTATCTGATCCATAAGAGTTGGTCGTATCTTTAGCGCTGCAAACAATTCAGGCAAAATCTCGATGGAGGATCTAAAGTGAAATGCTGATATAAACTCCAAGCTCTTACTCTCCACAAACAAAGAATTTAAGGCCATCCTCTGCCTACTTAGTGCGTCAGTCACCACATTACCCTTGCCGGGGGGTATAAGCGATTTCAAAATCATAAGCAGCTAGAAACTCCATCCACCGTTGTTGCCTTAAATTTAGATCCTTCAGAGAGAATAAGTACTCGAGAGACTTATGATCGGCGTATAACTTGAACTTCTCTCCAAATAAGTTATGACGCCACATCTTTAGCGCGATACTATGGCGGCTAACTCTAAATCGTGGGTGGGGTGGTTTTTCTTATGAACTCTCAACTGTCTACCCCCATAGTACATTACTTTTCCTTCTTGCATCAGAACCGCACTAAGCTCAGTACCACATGCATCGGTGAAAACCGTAAACACTTTGGCCCCATCGGGCAAGGTCAGGACTGGGGCTTTTGTCAGAGCCCTCTTCAAACATTGGAAAGCAACATCACAATCTATATCCCATGAAAATGCCAAGTTCCTCTTCGTCGGCCTGGTGAGAGGGGCTGATATCTTTGCAAAGTCCTTAATGAACTTCCTATAATAGCCTGCCAATCCAAGAAAGCTTCTCACCTCCATTACATTTTTCGAAATTTGACAATCTTGCACTACAACTACCTTTGCGGGATCTATAGTTATCCCTTCTTTGGAGACTACATGCCCTAAGAATCTCACCTCTTTTCTTCAAAAATGGCATTTGGAGAATTTTTCCTTAAGATGATGCTCACGGAGAGTTTTCAAAACTTCTCTCAAATGTTGGGCATGTTCCTCTTCGCTTTTGGAGCAGATTAAGATATCATCAAAAAAAACTACGACAAATTTTTTTAGAAACTCCCGAAACATCTTAGTCATTAGATTGACAAAATAGGCGGGTGCATTCGTCAACCCAAAAGGCATAACTAGCCATTCAAAGAAACCATCCGGAGTTCTAAAAGCAGTTTTGTCTATACTGTCCTCAGCCACCCTCAGCTGATAAAACCTCATGGCCAAGTCTAATTGAGAGAATACCGAGGCACCAACAAGATGGTTAAATAAGTCGTCTATCCTCGAAAGTTGTTGCTTATTCTTCTTTGTGAGTTTGTTCAACTCTCTGCTGTCCACAAACAAACGAAGCGAACCATCCGCCTTAGTTGCGAATACAACTCGAGCACCCCATTCAAATATGCTTCGTCTAATAAATATTTCTCAAGTAGCTCCCCTACTTTCTTACTCAACTCCCTCCTTTTCCTTGGAGCCATATGGTGTACTGGTAATGCAACTGGTTTTGCATTGTCCACCAGATATATACGAAAATCGATCTCGGAATACTGGAACAGATTGCAAATCATCTATGGATGCATCAAGAGGCTCTAGGAAGCTAAGCATAACATACCCTTGTGGGTCACAAGAAATCTCGAGGGTCCTTCTATGGCAAGTCAGAAATCTAACGACCCTCCTTTCACAATCTAGAATGGCACCATACGTGATGTAACACCCCGTAAATCAGTTAATACTAATATTCACAAATGAAAGAATAATTAATTTCAAATATAAGAATATTGGGAAACGGGCTGTGCCATTGTGTTCGTCTCGGAAAAATACGCGAAATAGAGTCCGAGTTTTCGAAAATCGGAGTTCGTATGACCCAGATAAGGCCCAAAGAAGTTTTCAGAAATTTAAATTCAGATTTAAAAACAAAATTTTCAATTTTCAGAAGTGGCGGGAAAAATCCCGCCAGACCCAGGGGGTCGACCTGGGGGTCGACTGGGGAGTCGACCTTCCCCCCCAGGTCGACTGGGGAGTCGACCCTAGGGTCGACCTGGGTGTCGACCTCCCTGGTCGAGCCCAGGTGACCTGGGTGCATCTGGTTGGGTTTTCGGGCTGTGTTTTGAAGGCTGGACGAAATCTAATGGCTCTAATCTATTCTAGGGTAAATCTAATGGCCTAAATGCATCCTAACACCTATAAATAAGTGGGTAGACTCTAACCCTAAATCACTTGAAAAATTGGAGAGCTACCGACATGCCGTTGCCATGGAGTTCAGCGTAGCCGTCACAAACTAAAGAAGAAGGAGAAAGCCTAGCCTACAACTAAATCTACTCAACAAACAAATTAAATCAAAGACTCTTTCTATTTCTCTTCTTTAAATTGTGAGTATGATGAATCTCACAATATTATTATAAAATAATTTGATTAAGTTATGAATGGATCACAAGAAAGTGATATGAATTGTTATGTATTTGTAAATTATGTTGTGGATCTCTTGTTATGCTATTATGTTATCATATATATGTTGTTATGTTGTAGTGATTATGTTGTAAATAATCCTATGTTATGTCATATGTGATTAATCATGTTATGCTATGTTATAAATCATGTTATGCCATGTTGTAAATCATGCTATGCCATGTTGTAAATCATATCATGCTATGTTGCAAATTATGATATGTTATGTTGTAAATCTTATATATGTTGTAGATCTCATATTATCACATATGTTGAAATACTTATGTTATATGATAATGATGTCATGTTGTGTTGAATCTACAAATTAATTGGATCTTGAATATGGGAATTTGCCTATTGAGTTAGGTGTACCCATATACATGAATCTATGATTAAATGAATTTTGATTTTTGGGAATTTGCCTATTGAGTTAGGTGTACCCATATAAAACCATATTGTTAATGATGTTGATTCACACATGTCCTATACAAGTTTATGAAATTTGATCAAAATCATATTATGTGAATTATGAATAAGTTGACACCCTTAGATCCATGACATGTATAACCTTATGCAAGTTGTAATTTTGGATGTATGCAAGTTTCACCCCTTGTTATGATTTATTTAGTCACATATATATGTTGTTGTTGTGAATATTTTCTTTTATGCTATGAGTTAGACTAATCGGGTCTAGCATACATTTCGCGAATAAACGTTCAAACATGGGGTAGGGATAATATTAGGAAATTAATAAATTGGGGTGCAATTGATATGATTTTGCATGCCTTAAATGGATGTCCATAATTGAGTCAATTATGGACATTGCTAAATTTGGAATTAATTAATAATTCAAATAGGGAATTATTAAAATTGGGGAAAGTGGATTATAAATAATAATCAATGCTTAGGACACGAGGTTGGACCCGTTTGTGACGTAAACCTGCCCGGACCCGCCCGGCAAATCCAGTAGTCACAAATGTCGGCCCAATGTGAGAGGTCCTAGGCCCAAACTAAAGCATAACAGTTGTAAAGACACGAGGTTAGACTCTTTTATGGTGTAAAACTGCCCGGACCCGCCCGGCAAATCCAGCTGCCATAAATGCCAGTCTAATCTGAGAGGTCTTTATGAGGTTATGGCCTTAATGAATTAAGGAATACTTAACCAGATAATCATGTAAGGTGGGACATGGGGGTTAAGTAGGTGCCTTGGGTGGCATTAGGAATCTAGTGGTTGCCTTTAGAGGCATTTGAAATATGATTAGACTTAACCAAACACACATGTAAAGGAACATGACTAAGTGGGTTAAGTGGATGGACTAATGGGACAAGCTTAGGTGGAATGCTTGTGGGAAATAATGGGGGCCCATTTCAACCAGTATCCTAAAACGTATCTTTGTGGGCTCGACCCAAGTCGAGGACGGGACACACATACTGGGTTTGACTATAAGAGGCCAAAACAGGGAGCGGTGGCAGCGCAAGTCCAACGGGTTTCATATGCGTGTGTGGACCCGGGCTGGTAGGTAAGACGTTGTTGCATCGTGTAGGTATAAGCCGTGCATCTCCGTTATATCGGGTTGCCACTTTAGGGGAATGATACACCCTACTGTGGGGCCAGCACGGGTATCTACGAGTAGGGAGCCGATCGAAAAACGGAAAGTGGGGTACACCTAGTGGAGATAGGGGCAGGCAGCACCTATGTAGTCAGCTAGGAGTACGTAAAGCCATTAAGAAAGTTTCTAAGTGAAGCTAAGTGGGATCAATCTTTAGGGTGACTGGTGTGGTGCAGTATAGTGTTTATCCTTTAGTATTTAGGAGCGCCTTTAATGTTTCCTTTAGCGATTGTCTATGTCCTTAATCTGCTCTTTCATAGACATTTCCTTGTTTTCCAGCTTATGCCTTAGTCCAGTTATTTTGATAGTAGTATTGTAGAATTATCATACTCGCCAGACTTTATGTCTGACCCCCTATTTTCCATCTTTCTTTTCCTTCAGGTCCTCAGGTTGGGCCAAGTTCTAGTGGAGTCTAGTTGGATCGCTTATCTCTTGGGAAGCTTGGGCTGCAGAAGTAAAGTCCAGCTTGTTATCTTTCTTTTTAATGGCTATTTATTGTAATGGGATTATGTATTTTGTTTTTGAAGACGGATGTTGTACTTGGTTATAATCTATGGTTTTATGATGTAACAGACATATTTAATTTCCGCTGCAATAAAATGAAGTTTTAGATTTCCAAGTGCTAATTATTGTCTGTCTTGTTGTAATTTCTCTGTTCTATATTCACTTATGACCTCCATGGAAGTTAATACATTCCCTTTGTGAGTGACATTAATGGACGTGGGGTGTTACACGTGGTATCAGAGCATAAGGTTACCAGAACAGATAAAAAATTTTGAAAAATATTTTTCTAAAGTATTTTTGGAAGAAGTGCTTTCAAAAACATGTTATTTAGAGAGAGTTTTTATGAAAAACATAATCCCAAATAGCCATATCCTTATCTTTATCTTTCGAATTCTCCATTTTGAATCTTTCCTTTTTCGTTTCAGCATGGCTGAAGATCTTAATCTCCCAGAAGGTGTGACGGTTTCAGGGTGGTTTAGGAGATATTTGGAGGCTAGGGCCACCACTGCAGGCCCAGCAGATGCTCCTCCACCCCCAGTTGCACCCATTCCTCCTCCTCGTGTTGACACCTTTGCAAAGACGTGCAAGGAATTTAAGGCTATGGGAGGAAAAACTTTTCAAGGGACTGAGACGTTTGTAGAGGCCAGAGACTGGCTTAAGGAGACTGAGGAATTGTTGGATATCTTTGAAGTGGAAGATGGGAGGAAAGTACGTTTAGCTGCTTGGTTAATGAAGGGAGAGGCCTCGTTTTGGTGGGAGGTCACTAACGGGGAACGTCCAGTTGATTCATGGGCGGATTTCAGACGAAGGTTTGAGGCAAAGTTTCTTTCAAGGGCAGAGGAGAATTTAAATATGGAAAAATTCCTGACATTAAAGCAAGGGAGCTTATCAGTGAAGGAATATGTCAACAAATTTAATCAGTTAGCAAGGTTTGGCTTGGAGTTGGTGAACACGCCAGAGAAGAAAGCTTTGAGGTTCGTTAGAGGCTTGAATGAACCGTTGCAAGGGTTGGCTATGACCCACATCCCTATGGGAGCCACCTTTGAAAGACTAGTAGAAATGACACTTATGCATGAGGATAAGGTAGTTGAAAAGAAAGGGGATCAGAAGAAACCCCAACAGCAAAATAAGAAGGGTGGTAAAAACAATAATGGCAAAGGGAAGAAGAGATGCTTCAATTGTGGGATGCCTGGCCATCTCAACAAAGATTGTAGAAAGAAAAAGAAGACTGGTTGTTTTCATTGTGGAGATGCGGGACATTTGGTGAAGGACTGTCCAAAGAAGGGGCAGAGGGCAGGGTCTACCTCGGGAGGACAGGTGCAGGCTCTTATGGCACCAGGGCAGGCAAGGGGGCAAGTTCAGGCTATTGCGGCCCCACCGCTGCAAGAAAGAGGTAGAACAATTTCTGTTGAAAGCTTAGTTTTTCTGTTTGATCATCCTGTCCGTACCTTATTCGATTCTGGCGCATCTCATTCGTTTATCTCTGCATCATTAGTTGAATTACTGCACTTGAACACCAGTTTAGTAGAGGATCCCTTGGTTGTTTCAAATCCAATTGGGGGTTCGGCTCATTTGACCATGATATGTTTGGATTTGAAAATCTCTATACTTAGCGTTGAATTTAGATGTGATGCTTATGTATCGGGCTTCACGGGCTATGGGCTAATTTTAGGAATGGATTGGTTATCTAGAAATGGGGCCATTCTTGATTGTGAAAGGAGAGTAGTTAGGCTGGTGACTCGCCTTGGTAACACTCTCGACATCTTTTGTAATCCCATAGATTCCGTTATGCTGAGTTATCTTGAATCGCTTGACGCGTCTGTAGAGAATCTGCGATCGGTAGAGGTGGTCTGGGAATATCCGGATGTGTATGAGGAGGTGAAGGGCTTACCTCCAAAGCGGGAGATAGACTTTCGAATTTATCTTGTAGATAATGCTAAACCCGTATCTTTGCCAGTGCGCCACATGGCTCCTCGTGAAAGGCAGGAACTCAATAAGCAAGTGAAGGAGTTGCTTGAGAAGGGGTTCATAAGACATAGTATATCGGAGTGGGGTGCTCCAGTAGTATTTGCTACAAAGGCGGATGGGTCCCTTAGACTTTGTGTGGACTATAGAGAACTAAACAAGCTTACTAAAAAGAACCGACACCCACTGCCGAGGATTGACGATCTCTTTGATCAGTTAGTTGGCGCCTCAGTGTTTTCGCAGTTGGACTTAGCCACTGGCTTTCATCAACTGAGAGTGGCTGAGGATAGTATAGATAAGACTGCTTTTAGGACTCCTGACGGATTCTATGAATGGCTAGTGATGCCCTTTGGTTTGACAAACGCCCCCGCATATTTTGTTGATTTGATGAGTACGGTGTTTAGGGAGTACCTTAACAAATTCGTGGTAGTCTTTGTGGATGACATCTTAGTCTTTTCTAAGAATGAAGAAGAGCATGCCCTACATCTTAGGGAAGTGTTGGAAACCCTTCGAGCGCATAACCTTAAGGCAAAATTTTCTAAGTGTCACTTCTGGAGGAAAGAAGTACGGTTCTTAGGGCACGTGGTTTCCAAGGAAGGGATAGCAGTGGATCCCGCAAAGGTGGTGGCCATCCAAGATTGGAAGGTCCCTAAAAATGTAACCGAAGTAAGAAGTTTCTTGGGGTTGGCTGGCTATTATAGGAAGTTTATCAAAGACTTCGCAAAAATATCAGCTCCATTAACACGGTTAACGAAGAAGAACCTGGTTTTTACGTGGGACGAAGATTGTGATGATGCGTTCCAACGTTTAAAGAGAGCCTTAACTTCAGCCCCAGTCTCAGTGCTGCCAGACGGGAATAAACCGTTTACCGTCTATACTGATGCTTGTGGGACGGGACTTGGCGCGGTCCTCATGCAAGAGGAAAGAGTAATAGCCTATGTTGGAAGGCAGTTGAGGGTTCATGAAAAGAATTACCCTACGCATGACCTTGAGTTAGCCGCAATTGTTTTCGCGCTTAAGTCTTGGCATCACTATCTTCTTGGTGAGAAATTCGAACTGTTCACTGACCACAAATCATTAAAATACTTATTCTCTCAGAAGGATTTGAATTTAAGGCAGCAACGGTGGATGGAATTCTTAGCCTCCTACGATTTTGAAATAGCATATACCCCGGGCGAGGGTAACGTGGTAGCAGACGCCTTAAGTAGGAAAAGGTTGTCCTTGAGTCCGTTGTTTGTTGAACGACGAAGCTTAGAATTCATCTCCATGTTTGACTTTAGACCCTCCGTTGACCTAGTACCTGGTTTGTTAGCATCCTTGGAGGTTAGACCTACACTTCTAGGACGAGTTGGTGAGGCACAGCAAGACGACCCACAGTTGGTTGAGATAGTAGAAAAACTCAAAGGAGGGGAGTCGTCTAGCAATCTTCGTAGGTATACCCTAGACGATAAGGGTGGGTTACGAAGGGATAATAGACTTTGTGTACCACAAGACGAAGACTTAAGGAAGGTCATTCTTGATTATGCTCATCGCTCAAAGATGACCATTCATCCCGGTGGAGACAAGATGTACAAAGATATGAAGCGGGTTTTCTTTTGGGCCGGTATGAAAAAGGATGTGGCCGAGTACGTCGCTAGATGCTTGGTGTGCCAACGAGTAAAAGCGGAACAAAAGAAACCCGGTGGGTTGCTTCACCCATTGGAAGTTCCACTATGGAAATGGGAAAGCGTCTCAATGGATTTTGTGGATGGATTACCAAGATCAAGGAAGGGTAATACGGGGATTTGGGTTATAGTAGATAGACTTACTAAGAGCGCCCATTTTATTCCCGTGAAAAGTAAGAGGACTGCTCCGTGGTTGGCTTCTGTATACATTAAAGAGATAGTTCGTTTGCACGGTATTCCTTCTAGTATAGTAAGCGACCGTGATCCCATCTTCACTAGCGAATTTTGGAAGAGTTTACAAGAGGCGGTAGGGACTCAGCTATGTTTGAGCACCGCATATCATCCTCAGACGGACGGCCAGACCGAGAGGGTGAATCGTATTCTAGAGGATCTTTTAAGGCTTTGTTTCCTAGACTTTGGGGGTACATGGGAAGAGCACCTTCCGTTGGTAGAATTCGCATATAATAATAGCTTTCAGTCTAGTATTGGCATGGCACCTTTCGAAGCTCTTTATGGAAGGCCTTGCCGTTCGCCTACATGTTGGTGGGAATCTACCGATAAAATCCTACTTGGGCCCGATATGGTTAGGGAAACCTCGGAGAAGATTGATTTGATTCGAAGGAGGATGAAAGCAGCACAAGATAGACAGAAATCGTATGCTGATAAGAGGAGGACAGATCTTGAGTTTGACAATGGGGACATGGTTTTTATCAAAGTGTCTCCGTTACGGAATGTTGTTCGCTTTGGGTCCGTTGGGAAATTAGCGCCAAGGTTTGTAGGGCCGTTTCCTATAAAAGACAGGATTGGGAAGATGGCGTATAGGGTGGAGTTGCCTGAGAAACTTAGTGGAGTACACGACGTATTCCATGTATCACATTTGAGGAAGTGTTTGCACAAGACCGCGGAGGTGGTAGAGCCGAGCTTGCTTAAAGAGGTGGAAATAGAGCATGATGCAACAATTAGACGAGCTCCTACATGCATTCTTGGGTCGGAGATCAAAAAGTTGAGGAATCGAGAGGTCAGACTAGTTAAAGTGCAATGGGGAGATGATGAGAGCAACGCTACTTGGGAGACAGAAGAGAAGATGCATTCGTTGTACCCTTTTCTTTTTGAGGGTATGTCTTTTAATTTCTCCTTTATCGCTTAGCTTATCTTATCTTATCTTTAGTATGTCCTCTCATTAGTATCTTTGACCTTTAGTTAGGATAATCCTATGGTTGAAACATGTGTTTGAGACATGTTATGTATGATGGATGCAAAATGGATGCAAGTTTTTGCTAGTGGTTGCTCGTGGATGCATATATATACACACTTTAGGCACTAGATCGGCTCAGTCACTACATATTGCATATTGCATAAATGAATGTATTTAGTATAATGGATGTATAATGGTTGTACCATCATATAGATGTTGCATTCGGTTGAATGGATGTGCACGCATATAGAAGTAGTATGTAAGCAATTAGGATCTTTTGCATACATAATGGATGCATGGCACTATCATGAACTGCATCAAGGAGGTCAACTGAATCAGTGGACCGCCTGATTTTGCATTAGATATGGACATATACACACACTATGCATTTAAACATAAAAGCATTAGAAGTCTATAAGGACAGTGGATGCCAGTGTTTGATGATTGAGTAGATGGTTGATTGGATGTTAGGTTAAACATTCTTCTTGACTTGAAGATTTCGGGGTCGAAATCCTTTAAGGAGGGGAGAATGTAACACCCCGTAAATCAGTTAATACTAATATTCACAAATGAAAGAATAATTAATTTCAAATATAAGAATATTGGGAAACGGGCTGCGCCATTGTGTTCGTCTCGGAAAAATACGCAAAATAGAGTCTGAGTTTTCGAAAATCGGAGTCCGTATGACCCAGATAAGGCCCGAAGAAGTTTTCAGAAATTTAAATTCAGATTTAAAAGCAAAATTTTCAATTTTCAGAAGTGGCGGGAAAAATCCCGCCAGACCCAGGGGGTCGACCTGGGGGTCGACTGGGGAGTCGACCTCCCCCCCCAGGTCGACTGGGGAGTCGACCCTAGGGTCGACCTGGGTGTCGACCTCCCTGGTCGAGCCCAGGTGACCTGGGTGCATCTGGTTGGGTTTTCGGGCTGTGTTTTGAAGGCTGGACGAAATCTAATGGCTCTAATCTATTCTAGGGTAAATCTAATGGCCTAAATGCATCCTAACATCTATAATTAAGTGGGTAGACTCTAACCCTAAATCACTTGAAAAATTGGAGAGCTACCGACATGCCGTTGCCATGGAGTTCAGCGTAGTCGTCACAAACTAAAGAAGAAGGAGAAAGCCTAGCCTACAACTAAATCTACTCAACAAACAAATTAAATCAAAGACTCTTTCTATTTCTCTTCTTTAAATTGTGAGTATGATGAATCTCACAATATTATTATAAAATAATTTGATTAAGTTATGAATGGATCACAAGAAAGTGATATGAATTGTTATGTATTTGTAAATTATGTTGTGGATCTCTTGTTATGCTATTATGTTATCATATATATGTTGTTATGTTGTAGTGATTATGTTGTAAATAATCCTATGCTATGTCATATGTGATTAATCATGTTATGCTATGTTATAAATCATGTTATGCCATGTTGTAAATCATGCTATGCCATGTTGTAAATCATATCATGCTATGTTGCAAATTATGATATGCTATGTTGTAAATCTTATATATGTTGTAGATCTCATATTATCACATATGTTGAAATACTTATGTTATATGATAATGATGTCATGTTGTGTTGAATCTACAAATTAATTGGATCTTGAATATGGGAATTTGCCTATTGAGTTAGGTGTACCCATATACATGAATCTATGATTAAATGAATTTTGATTTTTGGGAATTTGCCTATTGAGTTAGGTGTACCCATATAAAACCATATTGTTAATGATGTTGATTCACACATGTCCTATACAAGTTTATGAAATTTGATCAAAATCATATTATGTGAATTATGAATAAGTTGACACCCTTAGATCCATGACATGTATAACCTTATGCAAGTTGTAATTTTGGATGTATGCAAGTTTCACCCCTTGTTATGATTTATTTAGTCACATATATATGTTGTTGTTGTGAATATTTTCTTTTATGCTATGAGTTAGACTAATCGGGTCTAGCATACATTTTGCGAATAAACGTTCAAACGTGGGGTAGGGATAATATTAGGAAATTAATAAATTGGGGTGCAATTGATATGATTTTGCATGCCTTAAATGGATGTCCATAATTGAGACAATTATGGACATTGCTAAATTTGGAATTAATTAATAATTCAAATAGGGAATTATTAAAATTGGGGAAAGTGGATTATTAATAATAATCAATGCTTAGGACACGAGGTTGGACCCGTTTGTGACGTAAACCCGCCCGGACCCGCCCGGCAAATCCAGTAGTCACAAATGTCGGCCCAATGTGAGAGGTCCTAGGCCCAAACTAAAGCATAACCGTTGTAAAGACACGAGGTTAGACTCTTTTATGGTGTAAGACTGCCCGGACCCGCCCGACAAATCCAGCTGCCATAAATGCCAGTCTAATGTGAGAGGTCTTTATGAGGTTATGGCCTTAATGAATTAAGGAATACTTAACCAGATAATCATGTAAGGTGGGACATGGGGGTTAAGTAGGTGCCTTGGGTGGCATTAGGAATCTAGTGGTTGCCTTTAGAGGCATTTGAAATACGATTAGACTTAACCAAACACACATGTAAATGAACATGACTAAGTGGGTTAAGTGGATGGACTAATGGGACAAGCTTAGGTGGAATGCTTGTGGGAAATAATGGGGGCCCATTTCAACCAGTATCCCAAAACTTATCTTTGTGGGCTCGACCCAAGTCGAGGACGGGACACGCATACTGGGTTTGACTATAAGAGGCCAAAACAGGGAGCGGTGGCAGCGCAAGTCCAACGGGTTTCATATGCGTGTGTGGACCCGGGCTGGTAGGTAAGGCGTTGCTGCATCGTGTAGGTATAAGCCGTGCATCTCCATTATATCGGGTTGCCACTTTAGGGGAATGATACACCCCACTGTGGGGCCAGCACGGGTATCTACGAGTAGGGAGCCGATCGAAAAATGGAAAGTGGGGTACACCTAGTGGAGATAGGGGCAGGCGGCACCTATGTAGTCAGCTAGGAGTACGTAAAGCCATTAAGAAAGATTCTAAGTGAAGCTAAGTGGGATCAATCTTTAGGATGACTGGTGTGGTGCAGTATAGTGTTTATCCTTTAGTATTTAGGAGCGCCTATAACATTTCCTTTAGCGATTGTTTATGTCCTTAATCTGCTCTTTCATAGACATTTCCTTGTTTTCCAGCTTATGCGTTAGTCCAGTTATTTTGATAGTAGTATTGTAGAATTATCATACTCGCCAGACTTTATGTCTGACCCCCTCTTTTCCATCTTTCTTTTCCTTCAGGTCATCAGGTTGGGCCAAGTTCTAGTGGAGTCTAGTTGGATCGCTTATCTCTTGGGAAGCTTGGGCTGCAGAAGTAAAGTCCAGCTTGTTATCTTTCTTTTTAATGGCTATTTATTGTAATGGGATTATGTATTTTGTTTTTGAAGACGGATGTTGTAGTTGGTTATAATCTATGGTTTTATGATGTAACAGACATATTTAATTTCCGCTGCAATAAAATGAAGTTTTAGATTTCCAAGTGCTATTTATTGTCTGTCTTGTTGTAATTTCTCTGTTCTATATTCACTTATGACCTCCATGGAAGTTAATACATTCCCTTTGTGAGTGACATTAATGGACGTGGGGTGTTACACGTGATTAGACAATCCATCCCTAGAATCAACTCATAGCCCATGAACCCGAGCACATATGCATCACATTCAAATTCGACGCCTAACACAGATATTCTCAAGCCCCGACAAATCATAGAAAAAAGATTTGAACCACTAATGGGGTTTGAGACAACTACGGGATCCACTACCATACTAGTAATTAAGTGTAGAGTTTCAACCACAGAATTAGATATAAATGAATGTGAAGTGCCAGAATCAAAAAGTGTTCTAATAGGATGATTTGAAAGAGAAAATAAACCTTCTACAGAAATTTTTCTACCTCTATCAGGGGCACTGATCACGAGAGCATGCACCTGCCCTCAAGAAGTTCCTTCCCTCTGACCTTGTCCCTGTTTCTTCGGGCACTCCTTAGCAAAGTGTACGACCTCTCCACAGTTGAAGCAAGATTTTTTCCTTCTTTTACAATCTTTCACCAAGTGACCCTCTCGTCCACAACTGTGACACTTTCTCTTATCCTTTGCCTTGCCATTTTTTCCACCTTTCTTTTATTGCTGTGGTTGTTGTTGTCCTTTCTTGGACTATATCTTCTTGGTTGTTTCCTCAGCTTTGACCTCTTTCTTTTCTCCCTTCTCTTCGTCATGCGTCAAGGTCATATCAACAAGCCTTTCAAAGGTTCCCCTCATGGAATATGGGACATAGCTATCCCATGAAGGGGTTCATTCATCCCTTTAGCAAACCGCAAAGCTTTCTTATGCGGCGTATCCACCAATTCCAGTCCACATCTTACCAGTTGGTTGAATTTATTCACATACTCTTTAACAGTCAAGTTTCCTTGTTTGAGTGCTAAGAACCTCTTTATCTACATGCTTTTCACAGCTTGGGAAGGAGAATTCATTTCGAACCTCTTTCTAAAGTCATCCCAAGTTTCCACTGGATGGCCTGCTTGGGTTACCTCCCACCAAAACGAAGCTTCATCCTTCAGTAGCCAAGCAGCTAGCTGAATCTTCCTTCGATCTTCTACTTCAAAGCTTTCAAACAAGTCCTCGGTCTCCTTGAGCCAGTTCCTTGCCTCTACAAATGTCTTGGTTCTATGGAATGGCTTCCCTCCCATAGCATTGAAGTCCTTGCAGATCTTAGAGAAGTTGTCTACACGCGGAGGAGGAGGAACAACGGTTGCAGTTAGGGGAGGAACGTTTCCTTGGCCTTCGGTAGGCGTCATGGCCTCCAGTTACCTACGGAACCGGCCTGGTATCGTAACACCCTCTGGAATGTTGAGTTCCCCAGACATGCTGAAAAGAAAAGGAAAGAGATTCAGACAAAGGATCGAAAGATATTACTTATGGCTTTTTGGGGAATGTTTTTCAAATTAGACTTTTCTTTTTGAAAATGCTTTCTTTTAAAACCTTTTTGAAAACAACTTTCAAAAACTTTTATCTCATCTGGTAACCTTCAGCTCTGACACCAAGTGTGACACTCCACGTCCGTTACTGTCACTCACTAAGGAAATGCATTAAATTCCGTGAAGCGCTATAGCTAAACAGACACAAAATATTACAAGATAGATATAAAATAACAGCGGAAATAAAAACTTTATTTATCATAAAATACCGTGGTCCAAAAACATCACAAATATGAAATACAAAAGCCCATTATAACATAAAAACTGCTATCTTGTACTTCAAAGTTATCAGAGTACATAAAAGAAATAAATTTCCCTAAACAAAATATATCCATAGCAACAAGGATAGGAGCTTGAGCCATATGTCTAACAGGTCCAATAAGAGTAAGTAGAATCACGGTCAAGCTTGAATATTCCCACCCTGAGAACCTGGGGGAGATGTAAGAAAGAAGAGGAAACAAAAAGGGTCAGACATAAAGTCTGGCAAGTCCAGTTACTTTTGGCAAGTAAATAAATAAAAGTAGCATGATAGGCATATAAAGTGGATATGAGAGATAACTACATAAAGGTAGGTATGACAAGGTAAACAGGATAGGGTGTATACGCTTCTAATGATTACTCTGCACTGCTACTAGTATATCCAGAATGAGGTGACCCCTTCCACTATAAGGTGGTAAACTTAGGCATACGTCCAAATGTACCCTAACTTATTACCCTAATCGATCGGCTCTCAAATCCGCGTAGATACTCTGTGCCGGCCCCACAGTAGGATGTATCACGTGCTAAAGTGGCAAACCTCCACTGATATGCACAACTCTACATCTACAGGTGTTACGGTCGTCTTATCCCCCCTCTACCCGGCCCATGCACGCACAAGGCCCGGTCAGTTTGCGCCCCCACACCGAACTCCACGTTTGTATCTCTTACAATCAGTTTAGTAAGCGTGCGCCTTCTCCGACCTAGTTCGGAGTACTCTACTTGATACCTACACCGGGTTACTGACTAAAATGGGTCCCACACAATATGATACAAGCTCTCATCTTTGTCTTGTATCCCCCACTAGGTTTTCCATAGGTTATATTTACCTTAAAATGTGTCTTTAATTATATAACCCCAATCTTTCTACGATTATGCTTACATAGAGGTGTCTTTAATAATATCCCCCAATAGGTTAAGTTTTTCAGGCCTATATCAAAATATTACCCACCCGACTCAGATAGATTTTAACTTAACCCTCCCATTGTCCAACCAAGTTTGCTTAACCCTTATTCATGTTTATATTCATACAGTCCTTGGGGATTAAATTAGGTTAAGTATTTCAATTCATTACCATGTCCATTTATGGTTTTTATTGGGCTAGACCTCCCACATTAGGCCTATGGCTTGTGGATGCTGGATATGCCAGTCGGGTCCGGGCAGACTTATTCCACAAGTTGGGCCTAACCTCGTGTCTTAGCCCGTCTCGTATTTGCACACTTAGACCTCTTACATTAGGTTCAACATTAGTGGTTGATGGATATGCCGAACGGGTTCGGGCAGACATCCACCACTAATGCAACCTAACCTGGTGTCATAAGTGCAATAACAATTTCTAGTTGTAATCCTAGGCATTTCATTCTTATCCAATTTTTACCTATATCATTATAGGTTATAGGTTTCATGCCCCTTTTTCCCCAATTATATTCATAGTTAATTATATGTCCATATCCATATTCATTAACCAAGTTATCCCAATTCTAATATTTTCCTCAGTTCCTTAACTAATGCATTCGCATAATTTTGGCGGCATGCCTTAGGCTAGAAAGTATCCTAGTCATGATCAATAAAAGGGAAAGGTGATGGGAAGATGACAATAGTGATTATTCTAACATAACTAGCATAAACATATATAGATATTGGCATAGACATGTAATTGGCATAATAATAAGGTGGACATAAAAATAGATCTAGTGAGCAAAGGTGATGATAAAACTAGATCGAATATAAGAAGCATGAATGGATCTAAATAGGAATTCATATGTCCAGTTACAACAAGATGATCTAGAATTAAGCAAGAATTTAACTGTCCACGTAATGATAGATCCAAGTTAACCACAATTCTAGGTAAAGGTTCAGATCCACAAAGGTGGCATAATAAACTATCTACAAGTTAATTAGATCTATAAAAATAGATCTAGTACAGTAAAGTTTGAGATCCAAGAATAACATAGATTCACGATTTCAGACAGATCCAAATCACATAACTATCACGTTTTACTTTTAATCATTTAAATCTAAAAGTAAACTAGAACTCGCAGTGTTTGGGTTAAGAAGAGAGAACTAAAAGAGAAGCTTATTGAGATGCAAATCTACACTTGAATCTCTAATTGTTTTGCTTTAGTTGATTGTTGTAGAAGACAATTTGGTTCAGTTCAGTCACCGACAGAGTTTGGCCTCCATGGATTCTCAATGAAGAAAACAGGAGAAGTGGACCTCTATATATAGCTGCCAGCCTTCAGAAACCGACTGCCACCTCAGCCCTTGGGGGGTCGACCCCCGAGTTGGCCCCTTCCCCTTATGGGGTCGACACCCCTGCTTTGGGGTCGACACCCCTAGGACGAGAACTTTGCCGCTAACGGAATTTTCGAATTTTGAACTGAAATTTGATTTTCTGGACCATATATATATATGTATATATATATATATATATGTGTGTGTGTGTATGTATATATATAACCATCTTGCGCGTATACAAACTTCAAACCTTCATAACTTCTTCACATGGTGTTTGTTTTACGCAAACCAAATGTCTATCTTGACCAGAATTTTGAGGCGGACGCAATGATGCAGTCCGTTTCCATTAATTCTAAATACTAAATTAATTATTATTTAATTTATCCTATTCTAGTGTTGTTAAAATTATGGTGTGTTACATTTTGCCTAAAAACTCGTTTTGCAAAAAAGTCCCTCTCCTTCTTTGCTCAATAAATATTTATCCATGCATTTCTGGCCAAGGCCCTATAAACTAAAGTTGTAGATCTCGTTTTTCTCTACGAAATGCACATATCAAAATCGAATTTTGGAATTCGGAGCTGCTATAAAAATGTGACTGAAATTCGCTGACCTAGAGCTGTTTTCAGCAATTTCACGCGAATCCATGCATTTTCAGAAAAAAGTGCACTAGGTAAAAAAATTCGGAATGACATTTCTATACTGGTGACCAAGTTTAGCGAAGATTGGAGGCTGTATGCACTCTGTAGATCCAGAATGGTGAATTCGAGTTACGGAGAGCGGTAACGACGAGTGCGTGGTGAAAATCCTACATACGAAGTGTCGTGGCATTTGGTTTAGCTATTGGGTGAGAACTATCTCACTCAAACTATTTTTACAGTTATTATAGCTATGACTGAATATATATCGATTACATGTGATTTCAATATTTGTTTGGTGATTGATGGATGTTTACAGTTATAATGTTATCATTATTAAACTTTAATTATAAGTGTTGATAAATAGGACATTCATATTATGGATTATTTTGGGATGACAATTTACCCACCCGTCTCCCAAATTAAGTATAAGTTCACATGGATTGTGATGTAAACCCACACGGGTATTAGGGTGATAATTTCACATATCGCCCAAGTATACAAATAGTATCTATTTGTTGGTTGAAAACCCCACATGGGTACGGGTGTGATATTTGATTTACATTATTCCCAAGTGTCGAGATTGAATGTTAATTGCTTGATTGACAGACCAATATAAGCATTAGATATTTATTTAAGGCTTATATGGATGTAAGTGCACTCTGGATGTGAATTGAATGTTTAATAGTTGTTTATAGCTATTGTTGAATACATGCGATGTATGAAATCCATATAAATTAAATTATATGGTAACTGATTGAGTCACATTCCGATTCAGAATGTAGATGAATATTTTAACATAGTATTTAGTGAAGAATCCAAATATGGTTTTGATGTCCGATTTTGGATGGTAACAAAAATATTAAAGTTTGGTTTTGATGTTTGACTTTGGATGGACACAAAAATATTAAAATTTGGTTTTGATGTCTAATTTTGGATGGAAACAAAAATATTAAAGTTCGGTTTTGATGTCCGATTTTGGATGGACACAAAAATATTAAATTTTGCTTTTGATATCTGATTTTGGATGGACACAAAAGGGGTTTATTTTATAAATGATTGAAAATAGAGAAAAATTATGTTAAATCAAAATAAATGATTTGGAAAGATGTTTTATTTGAATAAGCTGTTTATCAACTTGAGTAGAGAACTGAAAGGAATTATAGGTTCTAATATAACCAGAAATTCCAATGTATGAATTAAAAAGGATTTGAATGGAAATAATCTTTGGAATATTTTGATATTGGATTCCATGATTACACAGATATCGTTGAGGAATTTGGATGATATAGATATCGCTATTCGCAATGCGATATCTATTGGTTTCAGGATTTGATATTGAATATAAAACGATATGATTTCTATTCAGAGCCTTGTATTTAGTATCAAATTAGATTTTGGGTTTGTCGTGAATGGTATTTTCAATAACACTGTTCTTAAACCCAGTTAAGAAAGGAATAAATCTTTTAATTAAGATTAATGAAGTTTTTCCAATTAATAAACATAATTGGAATTAAATGAAAGTTGATTTTGGGTTCGTTATGAACGATGTTTTAAATAACATTTGTTCTTTAACACAATTAACATTGAAGATATGATTTGGAATTTATAAATCTATTAATTAAGATTTAAGGAAATTTTCCAAAGTAAAGTTTTCCAATTTAATACATCAAATTGGAATTGAGTGGAATTCGATTTAGTGATAATCGAGATGAGCTTCCGTGATGGAAGACAGTTACTATTTATGGAATTTTATTCCACTTATAGTATTAATCTGATACAAAAATTTATATCGATTATATAAAGCTATGATTTCCGTGAAGATTCCATTTTGATGGAAGATGAGTTTGGGTTTATCGTGAACTGTGTTTTAAGTGACACTGGTTCTTTAACCCAGTTAAAAACAGGATTAGTTTCCTCAAAGATTAAGTAATCATTAAGTAATGATTTTTGAAATTTAAACCACTTGGAGTTTTAATGAATCTTTAATTAGATTGAAATGTGCATGAGATAATTAAATTTACCGAATTCAAGAAATGTTCGAGAATGGAGTATCGCCAGTTTTACTCCATGCGGTAGTTAAATCTTTAACTAGATTTGAACGTTAGATGGTAGTTAAATTTATCGATAACATAATGGGTGTTAGATATGGAGTACTACCAGTTTTGCTCCATGGGTGTGACAGCCCGTCCCGCACCAGCCTGCATTTCCTCCGAAAGTGCGCTGTACACATGCCCAGCTAGCACAGAACGGTCGTCAGAAGAAAAGAAAGAAGAGAATGAACTAATCAAGGGACCTGTAGGATGTCTCACAGCGCATGGGATAAAATATAATAATAACATACTTGACATAAAACAGGCGAGACAGTGCATAAGCCGATAACTAAAATCAACATCAATCATCAGAGCAGCGGAAATCCATATACAGCTTATTACAATTTTCCAAATTTACTGTCTCTAAACAAAAGAAAGCTAAAGTAGAAGATACACCAACAATGCCCAAGCAGTGATCTTCAACAATACAGGGAGAATATTATGTATATAGTACGTGGAAGCCTCATGCTCGTCTCCGGATCATCTACCCGTGCATCACCAGCTAACCTGTCTCTAGTCTGCTCGTGTGAGCACCCAGAGTAATAAGAGGAGACATAAAACTCTGGGTCAGACATAAAGCCTGGTATGAGCGATAAACATCTAAACAGAATAATAACAGGTATACTAAGCCATACCTGAACCTGGACCTGTAACCAAAGAGTTAGTACCACATACCGTACAATACTCCAAGGTGCCATAAAAAAAGGGTGTAAGGATACGGGGGTGGGGTGTGCATGTCATAATGATAGCAAACAAATCAACCATAACAACCATCCTCACATCTCTCACTCAGTGCGTAAAGCGTACGACATCTACCACTTTGGAACACTAGACAAACTGAGGTAACGACGAATCCCGTCTTGTAGAAACCCTGTTGTGACCAAGCCAAACACTTGGAGTCATGACCAAACATTTCAATGACCCACTTCATTGGTCGTAGCCCTTGGTTCTACCGATGCCATAATGGCCCTGAATCCGCCTTCGTACCTCCTACCATAGTGGTCCAAAGCTATAGACGTCGATAACTCCTTGGCACGCGTCCCGCAGCAAAGCCCAACCATGAAGCGAACTCGTTGATTCCCATCTGAATCCTGAGCTCTAACTTCTCATTTGGACTTCCTTTGCATCTCGGGTTTGGTCGAATTGGAGTGGGTCTCCAGAAGAGTTGTCGCGCATTAACAGTCTTAGAATTCGGTTCGGTTCGATAGTCATCACCTTCATCGGTTCGGGTCGGTCCTCCATCCTTGTCATCTTCCATTCGGTTCGGGTCAGGTACTTCACTCCGGGTCGGGTCGGTGTCCTCCTCCGGGTCGGGTCGGGTGTCCTTCCTTCCAGCGCTCCGATCCGCTCCCTTATTTCTTCACGTATTCCGATCCGATCCCTCCTTGCCATCTGATCCGCGTGGCCTTCCCTCTTGCTAGTTCTCCCAAATGTTTACTTCCGATCCGAGCCCTGCATCTCCAAGTCGATCCGATCTGGCCTCCAATTATTCTTCCGATCCGATCCCCTTGTCCACTCCAACTCCAAGTAAACGGCCTTCCTTCTCGCCAAGCCTCCTCCAGTGACAAGTTCCAATCCAGTTCGAATTCCCTTGGTCAGTTCACAAATCCGATCCGACCCCTTTCTCCGATCCGAACCGGTTCGGAACCTGCACACTTCTGCAACTTTCCAGCGAGCTTTCTACGCCATTCGACGGCATTTTCGACCAATCTAACTATTCTAATCAATCATAAAACATACCATAGAATCATAGCAACATGTAAGAACAACCACAAACACCTAACAACAATTCAAATGAACCAAAATGGATCAAAAGTGGCTAAAACCTCACATTTTCCTATAATCCCTCTTAATCATGTTTAAGCATACGATTAGCAAAACACATCGAAATTAACCCAAATTTCTAACAGAGCCTTAAAACATTATTTTAGAATTTTAAGGATTTTTTTCCAGAATTTATTTACGTATAAATTCGCTAATCTTCACTAATTACCCTTAATCACCGTAATTAGTGCAAAAACTATGCAAATCACTCACCTTGGCCACAAATGAAACACCAAATCTGAAATACTCTCTGTTTGGGTCGAATTCCTATGTATAGCAGCAGCTCCAACCTTGCTTTGTTGCTATTTGGCCTTGCTTTGATGTAGTTTAGGCTTAATCTTCACTAAAAATGTGTTTTGGGATGGTTTTAGAGGATGGAAGCCATTACTAAGGTTTCAAGAAGGTTTGTGGCGGCTCAAAACTGAAATGAAAGTGATAACCTAACCCTAATCAGTCCTCCTATACCTCTAAACCCGAAATTCCCCTGTGGGCCTAGCTGCTAATCACCCGGTTAAGCCCAATTAAGCTGTTTTTCACCATCTGAAACTTGTTTCAGCCCTATCTCCCAAACGGTGAGTCCGTTTGACTAATGTGACCACTCTACGGAAAGAGAAACCATCATCTGGAGCCAATGGAAGTGGTTTCAGGTCAAAATTCCTTTCCAGTCAAAAGTTATGGCCAAAACAGTGCCAACTAAGGGTAAAATGGTCATTTAAAAATCGGGAAAAATCATGCTCATGGGAAATGACCCCAATAGTCGTCTCCCAAAGTTACACGACCATACGACTTCGTATGTGACAGAAATAAATATTCTACGATCCTATGATGCGTAGAATGCGGGTCGTTACACTCTCCCCCCTTTAAGAAATTTCGTCCCCGAAATTCCTTAACCCAAAACATACAAGAGATCCCGCATGCCTAACAACCATATACAACAATCAAATATACAAAACAAGCAACCAAGCCTATCCTAGCATGCGGAAAACTAAATCGAAGTCAAAATCTTACCAGGCAAAGAGTTCTGGATACTTCTTCCTTATGTCCTCCTCTGTCTCCCAAGTACAATCACTCTCGTCCTCGCTCCACTGTACCTTGACTAGCTTCACCGCCTTCCTTCGAAGTTGCTTCATGTCGTGCTCGACAATACGGGCCGGCTTGCGGTTCCCAACCGCCTCGGGTTCTACTTCGAAGTCCTCTAACTGATCAGGTGAAATAGTCATATCGGAGTCGTGAACGAACTTCCTTAGTTGGGAAACATGAAATACGTCGTGAACTCCCGCCATCTTCTCCGGTAAGTCAATTCTATATGCCAAATTCCCGACTAGCTCAAGAACAGGGAATGGGCCAACAAATCTTGGTGCCAACTTGCCTCTCCTGCCAAATCGTATTACGCTCTTCAACGGAGAAATCTTGACAAACACCAAGTCGCCAACGGAGAATTTTAAGTCTCTTCTCCTCTTATCAGCATAACTCTTCTGCCTATCTTGGGCAGCCTTCATTCGTTGTTGAATGATCTTGATCTTATCTGAAGTTTCCCTCACCATATCTGGTCCAAGCATAAACTTCTCGCCGGTCTCTATCCAACATGATGGTGAGTTGCATGGTCTTCCATACAAAGCTTCAAATGGAGCCATACCGATACTGGATTGGTAACTATTATTATATGCAAACTCTACTAGATGCAAATGGTCATCCCATGATCCACCAAAATCCAATATACATGCTCTCAAGAGATCTTCCAAAATACGGTTCACCCTCTCCGTCTGACTGTCGGTCTGAGGATGATATGCGGTACTGAGATGTAACTCTGACCCTAGAGCCTCTTGTAAGCTCTTCCAAAACCCACTAGTGAACAACGGGTCTCGGTCGCTCACAATGCTTTTAGGTACTCCATGAAATCTCACTACCCACTTCATATACAATTCTGCTAACTTAGCTGCCGTTCTGGTCGATTTGACTGGTATAAACCTTGCACTTTTAGTCAGTCGATCTACAATTACCCAAATGCTGTCATATCCCGATCTAGTCCTTGGTAAACCATCGATGAAATCCATCGAGACTTGCTCCCATTTCCATTCGGGAATTTCTAAGGGCTGTAACAACCCACTAGGCTTCTTTTGCTCGGCTTTAACTAGCTGGCAATTCATGCACTTGGATATAAACTTCCCAACGTCTCTTTTCATCCCTTCCCAGTAGTAAGTCTGCTTCATATCTCGATACATCTTGTTACCACCGGGGTGTATAGTCAGCTTTGAGTGATGACATTCTCTAAGCACTTCATCTCTCAATCCATTGACATTGGGTACAACAAGCTTTCCATTCTTTCTAAGCCATCTATCTCGATCAAGCCCATACTTGTTCATCTCCTCATCGATACCCATCTCTAACTTGGAGATGATTTCCAATAGGTTAGGATCGTCCCTCTGACTAGAGCCGATCCGTTCAATTAAAGTGGGTCTGATCGTTAAACTTGCTAACATTTCTGGATCCAATTCGCACTTTGGTCTGAAATCAAACCCCGCGATAAACTCCAGTTGCTTCCATTCAAGGAACATAGCCCCTAAGCTGGCATGTCTTCTACTCAATGCATCAGCCACCGCATTGCCCTTTCCCGGTGTGTATGCGATGTCAAAATCATAGGAAGCCAAGAACTCTAACCATCTCTGCTGACGGAGATTCAGATCTTTCTGAGAGAAGAGATACTTTAACGACTTATGATCAGTAAACAGCTCAAATCTTTCTCCCAAGAGATAGTGTCTCCACATCTTTAACGCGAACACGATCGCTGCCAATTCTAAATCATGGGTAGGGTATCTTCTCTCGTGCAGTTTCAATTGCCGACTTGCGTAAGCTACAACTCTACCGCCTTGCATCAATACAGCACCCAGTCCGGTACCACAGGCATCCGTGTATACCGTCATCTCTTCATCCCCCTTAGGAATGACTAACACTGGTGCGCTTGTCAACTTGTCCTTTAGACTCTTGAATGCATTCTCGCACCTTTCATCCCAGATAAAAGCTTGATTCTTCTTGGTCAACTGGGTCAATGGTGCTGCTAACTTGGAGAAACCTTGGATAAACTTACGATAATATCCAGCTAATCCCAAGAAACTCCTTACATCTGTTGCATTCTTGGGCGTAGGCCAATCCTATACCGTAGCCACCTTCGCCGGGTCCACGGCAATACCATTCTCTGATACAACGTGGCCCAAGAACCTCACTTCCCTCTTCCAGAAGTGACACTTAGAAAACTTTGCTTACAATTGGTGTTTTCTCAACACCTCCATCGCTACTCTTAAATGTTCCATGTGTTCTTCCTCTGTCCTCGAATAGACCAAAATATCATCAACGAACACAAGGACAGACTTATTCAACTGATCTCTGAATACCCTATTCATAAGATCCACAAAATATGCCGGGGCATTAGTCAGCCCAAATGGCATAACCAACCATTCATAAAATCCAGACGGCGTTCGAAATGCCGTTTTAGCTATACTCTCAGCTTCCACTCTAAGCTGATGAAAACCTGTCGCGAGATCCAACTGAAAAAATATTCTCGTGCCACTCAACTGATCGAACAAATCATCTATCCACGGTAGAGGATACTTATTCTTCCTCGTCACTTTATTCAATTCGCGGTAGTCTACACACAAACGAAGGGAACCATCCGCCTTGGTAGCAAATACAACTGGTGCTCCCCATTCAGAAACACTCCTTCTGATAAATCCCTTCTTCAAAAGATCGCTGACTTGCACCTCGAGCTCTCGCTGCTCTCTTGGTGCCATACGACGAAGTGGCATCACTATAGGCCTGGCATCTTTTACCAAATCAATACGAAACTCAATCTCTCGGTGTGGTGGAAGTCCGGTCACTTCTTCGAAAACATCCGGATACTGGCCAACCACGGGCAAACCTGACAACTCACTATGCGGAATGTCGAGGGAGTTTAGAAAACTAGCCAATACCCCCTTACTGGGTAGACCACCAAACACTATCCTCCGCCCATCATCCGCTCTAGCTGTCACCAAAAAGCCCTCACAGTCTACCACCACCCCATACCTTCGGAGCCAATCTACTCCCAAAATAATGCCAAACCCAGTAAAGCCCAAAACAAAGCAATCACAAACAAACATGCATCCATGACTCGATAAGACCACATTACGACAAATCATGCTAAGGCTAGTCGAACCACCAATCGGGTTCGTCACTACTAAAGGTCTATCGACAATCTCGGGCTCCAATCCCAACCTATCTACCAGGTCACTAGATATGAAAGAACTGGAAGCTCCGGTATCAAACAAAACTCTAACAGGAACATCATAAACAGAAAGCATACCTTGAATGACGACATTCTTTCCCTTCTCCGCCGCAGTTGGGGCATTCGAAGAAGAAGGAATAGCATTAAGAGTATATGCTTTCACCATTTGCTTTTCCTTAGGGGGCTGTGGACACTTGTCCTTGTGATGTCCCAATTGGCCACAATTGAAGCACTTCCTATCCGCTGGCTTGGCCCGACAATTACTAGCATAATGGCCCTTCTTACCACAGCTGAAGCACTCCACTTCTTGTTTGTTCTTTTTCTTCTGGCCATCCTTAGCTTGGTTCTGCTTTCTCTTATTCTGGGAACCACCCTTGCCTCCACCACTTGCTTGTGGCTTTGGCTCATCTGCGGATGCAACCTCAGTCTTCGGCTTAGGGTAGAGACTTTCTGATCTTAACGCTTTCCCCACAATCGATTCAAACGTCTCATCGATGTGGTTAATAAGTTTTTCCCCCAAGTACTGATCCAAACCAGTTATGAATTTCTCATTCTTTTTCTCCGCAGTATCAATAAGAGATAACCCATATTTTGACAAAGTGTCAAATTCAGCAATATACTCCGAGACAGCCGTGCCATTCTGCTTGAGCTCCAAGAATTTCTTAAACAACATTGACTTCTGAGCAGCTGGAATGAACTTCTCGCTAAAGCGAGCCTTAAACTGCTCCCAAGTAATCTGATCTTCGGGAGTAGCTGCCTTTATAGCATTCCACCAATTCATTGCCCGCCCTTGCAGCTGACGGGACGCTAGCTTTCTCTTCATCGCATCCTCGATACCCAAATCTTCGAAGATACGTTCGCAACTATCCACCCAATCTTGAACATCCGTAGCCGACTCCGTTCCGTGGAACGGCTTCCCACCAAGGCTAGTATAGTCCTTATTCAGCTTGGCGAAGTCGACTCTTGGCGCCTGCACTATTGGACCACCACCATTTCCACCATTGGGAGCTGCCCTCTGTACATCTCTAAGCATCTCTCTCATGAGGTCAGTAAACATCGTCCTCATGTCAGCAGCATTCCCATTATTGGCCCCCCTACCGGTACCTCTAACATATCGGCTCATCGTCAATCTGAAAAAGGAAATGATTAACGACTCCATAGTGGTGCTAGTGCAGTACGACTTCATCCTTATACTACTAATAGTATATATATATAGCTTTTGAAAACCAAAATAATCACAAATACGCTCTCTCGTATATGTATATTATCTCTCCCTGATAACTTCCCTAGGTTAACTACGCAACCTAGAGCTCTGATACCAAGTGTGACAGCCCGTCCCGCACCAGCCTGCATTTCCTCCGAAAGTGCGCTGTACACATGCCCAGCTAGCACAGAACGGTCGTCAGAAGAAAAGAAAGAAGAGAATGAACTAATCAAGGGACCTGTAGGATGTCTCACAGCGCATGGGATAAAATATAATAATAACATACTTGACATAAAACAGGCGAGACAGTGCATAAGCCGATAACTAAAATCAACATCAATCATCAGAGTAGCGGAAATCCATATACAGCTTATTACAATTTTCCAAATTTACTGTCTCTAAACAAAAGAAAGCTAAAGTAGAAGATACACCAACAATGCCCAAGCAGTGATTTTCAACAATACAGGGAGAATATTATGTATATAGTACGTGGAAGCCTCCTGCTCGTCTCCGGATCATCTACCCGTGCATCACCAGCTAACCTGTCTCTAGTCTGCTCGTGTGAGCACCCAGAGTAATAAGAGGAGACATAAAACTCTGGGTCAGACATAAAGCCTGGTATGAGCGATAAACATCTAAACAGAATAATAACAGGTATACTAAGCCATACCTGAACCTGGACCTGTAACCAAAGAGTTAGTACCACATACCGTACAATACTCCAAGGTGCCATAAAAAAAGGGTGTAAGGATACGGGGGTGGGGTGTGCATGTCATAATGATAGCAAACAAATCAACCATAACAACCATCCTCACATCTCTCACTCAGTGCGTAAAGCGTACGACATCTACCACTTTGGAACACTAGACAAACTGAGGTAACGACGAATCCCGTCTTGTAGAAACCCTGCTGTGACCAAGCCAAACACTTGGAGTCATGACCAAACATTTCAATGACCCACTTCATTGGTCGTAGCCCTTGGTTCTACCGATGCCATAATGGCCCTGAATCCGCCTTCGTACCTCCTACCATAGTGGTCCAAAGCTATAGACGTCGATAACTCCTTGGCACGCGTCCCGCAGCAAAGCCCAACCATGAAGCGAACTCGTTGATTCCCATCTGAATCCTGAGCTCTAACTTCTCATTTGGACTTCCTTTGCATCTCGGGTTTGGTCGAATTGGAGTGGGTCTCCAGAAGAGTTGTCGCGCATTAACAGTCTTAGAATTCGGTTCGGTTCGGTAGTCATCACCTTCATCGGTTCGGGTCGGTCCTCCATCCTTGTCATCTTCCATTCGGTTCGGGTCAGGTACTTCACTCCGGGTCGGGTCGGTGTCCTCCTCCGGGTCGGGTCGGGTGTCCTTCCTTCCAGCGCTCCGATCCGCTCCCTTATTTCTTCACGTATTCTGATCCGATCCCTCCTTGCCATCTGATCCGCGTGGCCTTCCCTCTTGCTAGTTCTCCCAAATGTTTACTTCCGATCCGAGCCCTGCATCTCCAAGTCGATCCGATCTGGCCTCCAATTATTCTTCCGATCCGATCCCCTTGTCCACTCCAACTCCAAGTAAACGGCCTTCCTTCTCGCCAAGCCTCCTCCAGTGACAAGTTCCAATCCAGTTCGAATTCCCTTGGTCAGTTCACAAATCCGATCCGACCCCTTTCTCCGATCCGAACCGGTTCGGAACATGCACACTTCTGCAACTTTCCAGCGAGCTTTCTACGCCATTCGACGGCATTTTCGACCAATCTAACTATTCTAATCAATCATAAAACATACCATAGAATCATAGCAACATGTAAGAACAACCACAAACACCTAACAACAATTCAAATGAACCAAAATGGATCAAAAGTGGCTAAAACCTCACATTTTCCTATAATCCCTCTTAATCATGTTTAAGCATACGATTAGCAAAACACATCGAAATTAACCCAAATTTCTAACAGAGCCTTAAAACATTATTTTAGAATTTTAAGGATTTTTTTCCAGAATTTATTTACGTATAAATTCGCTAATCTTCACTAATTACCCTTAATCACCGTAATTAGTGCAAAAACTATGCAAATCACTCACCTTGGCCACAAATGAAACACCAAATCTGAAATACTCTCTGTTTGGGTCGAATTCCTATGTATAGCAGCAGCTCCAACCTTGATTTTTTGCTATTTGGCCTTGCTTTGATGTAGTTTAGGCTTAATCTTCACTAAAAATGTGTTTTGGGATGGTTTTAGAGGATGGAAGCCATTACTAAGGTTTCAAGAAGGTTTGTGGCGGCTCAAAACTGAAATGAAAGTGATAACCTAACCCTAATCAGTCCTCCTATACCTCTAAACCCGAAATTCCCCTGTGGGCCTAGCTGCTAATCACCCGGTTAAGCCCAATTAAGCTGTTTTTCACCATCTGAAACTTGTTTCAGCCCTATCTCCCAAACGGTGAGTCCGTTTGACTAATGTGACCACTCTACGGAAAGAGAAACCATCATCCGGAGCCAATGGAAGTGGTTTCAGGTCAAAATTCCTTTCCAGTCAAAAGTTATGGCCAAAACAGTGCCAACTAGGGGTAAAATGGTCATTTAAAAATCGGGAAAAATCATGCTCATGGGAAATGACCCCAATAGTCGTCTCCCAAAGTTACACGACCATACGACTTCGTATGTGACAGAAATAAATATTCTACGATCCTATGATGCGTAGAATGCGGGTCGTTACAATGGGATGAATAGGTTGGGATTGGGATAATAAAATGAACGATTACTTTGGTAAGGCTCGTCAATCTCGACTAGCTTATAAACCTTAATTTGGTTTAGGTTATGAAAAGATATTATAAAAAATTTTGAAATGGTTTACAGGATTATTTAAATGAAAGAATATTCTGGACTAGAATGGGGCGTATGATGTGTTTATATTTCACGTGATTATAGGATACGTGAGTTATTCTAAAAGACCGGGTTTAAACCATTCCGAATAACTGATACGATGAGTAAAAGTCGAAGATTTGAAGATGGTGGTTGAAGACCGAATATCTTCACATCGTGATTACTGATGTCTTGATTGGGTTGTACACCTAGACGACGTAATAAGTGGTGATCGTCCATACATACTTAGAGATCGACCGGATATGCGAGGGCCTCTCTCCTATATTGGATATATTGGATGAGGAATAAGGTGCCTCCGGTTTCGTTCAGACCCAGAATGAACTTGCAAATGGATTATATGTCTGGCATTGTATTTCGCGCTGTATTCATTGATCTCTACTAAATATATATCTATTTGATGGCGCGGAATTTTTTCTCTTGCTTAACACCCTTCTCTGAGATATACAAGCTTAGAGGTTATATATTAATGGAAATCAATGGTATGGTATGGATTGACAGTGTGACATGCAGAGTTGCATGGATCAAAGCTTTTGTCGAAAAGCGGGGCTTTGTGGTTGATGATCAAAGCACAACTTTAAGTAGCGCTACTTTGTGTAGCGTTAATTCGCGAGCTTCATGCCTCGTTATGAACCGAAAACGGGATGAGGACCACAGTGAAATAGACATACGTTGGTTTCTAGCTACGAGTGATGTCATGGTATGGAGCCCAGACATTTTACTTATATGGATGATGGATTATGATGGGTAGCGAGGTACCTTGGATATGACCAACTAAAAAGCCTTTAATTGGTCGATGTACTGACCAGAATTTAGGTCCCATAGGACCAACTAACGTATTGTTTATGGTATTACTAATCAGCGACGGCTGGCTGGCTCTGCCAGATCCAAGGGACAAGCGTTCTAGACCTGAGGCATGGGCTAGAATGTCTTGAATTCAACAGAGGAAGATCCCTTACATTGGTTCATAGGTGGAAACCCAATTTTCAATACGCGATTTTACGGTTTTAGTTGTAAACCTATATGGCAACATAATATTATGGTACCTATGCCGCCTATGATTGATACATTTATATTTCAAGTTGATTTCTTCACTATGCACTAATAATAATAAAAAAGGTCAATTTCGCGTATCAAGCATATTTGTCCACTATAAGGTAAAACTATATCCTCTGGTTTGTGTTGCATTGTTTGATTGGACCTGAGTCTTATAATGGTTTCATTTTTCTTTTTTTAGCATTGCGTTGTCTATTTATGGTATTCTTAGGAGAAAACCCATTCTGTGTCCTACGGCGTGGTCCCCTGATTTACCCAACTTTAAAATAAAATTAATAAATTTTTTTAGTTCTCACACCAGTCCCATGACTGACTCAGAGTTTATTGTTTTCGCACTTAAACTCTAGGCGCCTATATTTTCCATACGGGCCGCAGATATTTCTTTTCACAGGATCCTGAATTACGGCTAGAGCTATATTCGGAATGCATTGTATCCGCGTATTTCTTTCACTTGTGGTAGTTGATGTTTTCTGCTATGCATTATATTTATGTATATATATTTCCGTCGTTTTGTAATTTAAATCTCTGATATTTTTTCGCTGTATATTATTTATTTGAACTCTGATATCTTGTACTCTGAGGTAAATTGTTGTAATAGCAATGAAAAATTCTCATGTTTCTGTTCTGATGTGTCGTGTTCTCAAGTCAATCCGCCTCCTTATTCGGTTCGAGCTGGCCGGGAGATGCGGGTCATATCGGTTGGTATCAGAGCTTTTGTTTACAAAGCTCGAGAACAAGACACATTAGAACCAACGAAAGAATCCATCAGAGATAGGATTAGTAACATCCTATAAGAATAACTCGTTAGAGATAGGGTTAGTAACAACCTAGAATGAGTTTGAACAGTGTTATCTCTAAAAACGAATTTAATTTTGAGAATTATATCTTATTATAAAGATTGAGTATTTTATTTGAGTGTGGACTATGAGTATAAGAAGATTTTGCATATACGTTTAATCCACGTGTATAAAAAATTTCAAATGTACTAGGTAGATATAGAATTACACTCTAGTCGCATGGAGATGATTCTAATGATTGTAGCTACATCATTAGTGTTTATGTTCGAATTTGAAAGTGGGATATCTATATGATTCCAATTGACTGGTGTAAGAAGCAAAACTTAGCTAGAGTTTATTGTTTGTGATTTGGCATTGGAAATATAATTTTTGAGTATATAAAAGTTATCTATTTGAAAAGCTTGTCAACTAATTGATTACTGGTTGTGATGGGTGATTATTAGTTTAACTAATAAAAATATTGGAATAATAAAAGAAATATGAAAGTGAAAAGTAAAATAAGCCAAATCAAATATAAAATAGAATTGAATTGAAAATTAGTTCAAAGTAGGCATATGTATATATATATATATATATATATGCATATATTTGCTAAGCAGGTTATTGATTTGATGCTGATTAGAGAAATAATTTGTGTGCCTGACAAACAGGTGCACCTTTATAAGTTGGTTGCGCAATTTTATTATTATTAAACTACTGTGAATGATTTGGATGCACTGTGATGGTTGCTCTATGTGAAATCAAACATGCGCCATAGGATAGTAACCAATAAATTATGGAGCACAACGCATAGCAGATTATTGAAGACATCATATCATATTCCATATAAGCATTTGGCGCTTATATGACGAGGTTTAGATTACCATATGGGAAAGATGCTTATATGGCAAGGCCTGAATTACAGGTTGAACTGAGGACAGGTTATGGACTTAATAACCTATAATGGTAAATTACAAATAACTAACCCTACACAGGTCTTGAGATGACAAAAATACACATGTCGCGTCACTCTTGTTTTAGTTAAGGAGCGTGGGTATGGGGGGAGCAAGGTATATAAATCATAATGGGTATGCACAATTGATTTGTTTGTGATATATTAATTTATTGGGTGCCTAATTCGGCAAAATAATTTTTTTAGATCAACCCGTACAAATGAGGTTATCGCAAAAAAATTCAAAAATTTAGGGTGTTAGCCAAATTTTAGGGAAATTTGAAAGTTTTTAGAAACTGAAAAGTTAAAGAACTCAAGCCAGAATTAAAGTTGATTTGGTTACTTAAACAACTTCCAACTCCGTTATTTTTCAGGGATGAAAATTTTTAAGTGGAGGAGATTGTAACAACCCGTATTTTCAGAACCAATTCAAAATTTTGATTTAAGATATTTTAATGAATACGAAAATATAAATTGGTTATTTTTGCTAAATAAAATTTGAAAATAATTTGAAAATTAGTTTTTATATTTTTTTGACTTAAAACAAACTCAATAAAATTATTAAATTGATTTATAAGCCTTTTATTTGAAAATTTTGAAAATTCAATTTTTAATATCATTGCATAGCCCTTAAAAAGTGGAATTTTGCTAGTGTACTCAGAATTCGATGACACCATTTTTTTTGGATTCATAATAATAAGTCATGGCTATATTTGAAATTTCAAACGAAATGGTGTTAGTAAGTGGCCGTGAGAGGCAAACCAGTTTAGGGAAAAACTGACAGTCAGTTTACAAAGGAATGTTATTGAGACGATCTCAGAATTCAATTTCACTTATTTCCAGATCCATATCATCAAATAATGGTAGAATCCAAAATTTCATAATTTTTGGATTTAGCGTGTGGGCGTGCTAGAAGAAAAACTATGCTAAAATCACATTTTTGAAGCTAATTTGAGCATAACTGAGAAATTAAACGGAAGATCAAGCAAAACCGAAATTAGATGAAACTTGATTTGAATTCGTAATTTCATACATTATCTTGTGCCCAAATTTCACAGCAAACAGAGATCGTTTGCAACCAGGAGATCGGAGGGAACGGGAGATAAATAATCACTTTCTCCCCTTTCCTTCTTCATTTTCTTCTTCCTTTCTTCCGCTTTTCCCTTTTTGTGGCCTCCTCCCCCACTTTGTTGCTACCGCCGCCCTCCTCCTCCCTGCTGCTGTCATCCACCACCGGCCACCTTCTCCCCTCTTTGTCCTCCTCCTCCTCCTCTTCTCTCTCTTTCTCTAAACCCTAGCCCCTTTCCTCCACCTTAGCCGCCTCCCCCGGAATCCATCATTGTAATAACCCGAAAAATCAGAACCAATTTAAAAATTTTACTTTGGTAATTTTAAAGGATTTTGAATATTTAAAATGAATTATTTTAAATAATAACGACGAAAAATTTATTATCGGCGAAGTTAAAACGAATAAATTTATTTTAATTATAAAAGGAATTGGAAATGGCGCGGTAGTTTGAAAATTCAATTTCAAATTTCAAATTTCAAATTTCAAATGAAAGTACAGGATTCAAAATAAACCGGATTTTTGTAAAACCAGAAATAATTGAATCTGTTTGAAATTCTCTTTCCAACGAATCCAAAAAATATAAATTTCATAGCGGGAATAAAAAGTTATGCCCAGTTGAAAATTCAGAATAGTCGCTATGAAAATATAGCCCTTAAAAATAGCCATTTTGCAAATGACCTCCGTTTTCGACAAACCACTTTTGTTAGATCCGGGATGTCCAATTATTGCTGGATTCCAATTTTCATAATTTTTGGAATCAATATGTGAGCGTGGCAAAAGGAAACGTGTTTTGTCAGTTTCGGTCAATTTGGATCGACCAGAAAATGGTCATTTTTCAGACGGTCTTCAAATTTGATGAAATTAGTTTTGTTAGGATCGTATCGTCAATACGAAGCTAGAAATAACTTTTCTGGAATTTTCAGAATCAGTATGTGGCCCCAGTAATTTAAAATGTACGTTTGAATTTAAAATGTAATGATTTATATTTTAAATACAGTGAAAAGTGATCGAAACAGCCGAATTGGCTTATGATACATATCCCATTTGTTTGGAATAAGGGTGATTAGCTAGGGACGACAGTCGTTGAGTCCGATTTGAAGTTCGATGTAAAAAGAAACTATTTGGAGAAGTAAAAAAATAATAAAATAAATTAATATATATTATCATATAAGTCCACTTCCTCTTCTCTTTCCTCTTATTCGTTCAATTCAAAAGAAAAGGAAAGGAAAAGGGGCTCCAGCCCGTCGCCCCTTCCACCTCGTCGCATCCCCTTCCCAGTGTCGCGCCGACCACGCCGACCTTCCCTTCGCTCAGTCCCTCCTCCTCTTGCTCTCCTCCCTGTTGTTCCTCTCTCCTCTTCTAAAACCAACCACATCCCGACGTCACGAGCCCCAAATCAGGCCACCGGCCGAACCTTAGCCCCGCTCCGAAGCAGATCTGCCACACCTCCATTCGCCAACACCAAGATGACGCGCCGCCACCCCCAGTCTTCGCCAACGCTGCTCTGACAGCCCTCTTGAGCACCCGCAAGCAACTCCAATCCTAGAAATTTACAATAAGCTTAATTTTCATTTTTATTTTATGTAATTAGTTTAAACAACTTTGTTTTAAAGCTATAAATTCTTTTAATATGTATAACATTTTAAAAATTAGATTTTTATATGAGGTTCATGAGAGTAAAAATTAGATTTTTATATGAGGTTCATGTGAGTAAAAATTAGATTTTTATATGAGGTTCATGTGAGTAAAAATTAGATTTTTATATGTGGTTCATGAGAGTAAAAATTATATTTTTATATGAGGTTCATGAGAGTAAAAATTGGATTTTTATATATGGGAAAGCGATATAAAAATATAATTTTTATTTGAATAGCAAGATAAAAATTTGATTTTTATATATATGAGGGCACTATAAAAATTTGGTTTTTATATATATACAATAGCATTGTAAAAATTCGTTTTTTATATAGAAAGCTGAATTGTTAAAAATATTATTTTTATGTATGAAGTAACAGTATAAAATGTGATTTTTAATAATCAACTGCGTGAAATAGATGGCGATGGACCAGATAGAAATCAAAATGAAATCCGAACGGTTCAGAAATAAAAGAATGGAGGAGTGGATCCTAAAGGTGAGAACTTCTCACTATAATTTCTTTTACAGTTATTTATTTTATAACTGCATATTTGAACTTCTCCCCGATGCCCACATGCCATGGACGACTTGTTTGATTGTTTGGTTTGGTTGATTTGTTTGTTTGAATTGACTGTGATGTGTAATGGAATGTAAATATTCACGTGTTGAAATAAAATATTTTATCGTTAAAAATATAATTTTTAACGTGTATATGAATAAAATAAATATTCATTTACAAATCAGACGGTTTGTTTATGTACAACCATTTGATTGATATTGGGACAATAACTTTTACACATCGCCCAACTGCACAAATAAAATTCATTATTTGTTGATTGAAACCCCACACGGGTATTGGGATGATATTTGATGCACACTAATCCCAATTGTTTAGTTGTATGTCAATCGATTGGTTGACAGACTATTGTAAGCGTTAATTATTTATACCTAATGCTTATGCAGTTGTGTGATGCACTCTAGATGATGGTTGATTGATTTTGATTGGTGTTGTATACACATGTTGTATGAAATCCATATAAATAACATTATATGGTAACTAACTGTGTCTGATTCCAATTCAGAAAAGAATGAATATTTTAAAATAACGAATATTTTAAAATAATATTCAGTAAAGGATCAACATCAGATTTTGATGTCCGGTTTGGGATGGACACGAATATATTTAAATATATATAGCCGTGATGATTAGATATGCGCCATTTTGACGCGAACAATATTTATATCGATTTTATTCACTTTTACAAGGAATATCGAAAAGGAATTGATTTCAAAATCTAATGTTTTGAAAATATTGTCAATTATATATGTATCGATGATATGGAATATTCAATTTTGATTTGAAATTGAATATGAAGTTGAAATCATTTTGAAAATGAATTTAAAGCGATTTATAAAATATGTTTTAAATGGAAATCGATGAATTATATATTATATATTATATATATATATATAATATAATGGTCTGAATAGAACGCGTCGCGCTGCGGCAGTCCACGAATTTCGACCATTGATTCGAAGGGACATTTCGCGAGATCCGACCGTCGGATTTTCCTAAAACTGGAACCGTTGGCTTCGTATCGAAAAGAGCTTTCGAACGAATACTAGATATTTGAAATCTAAGGGTTGAATTTGGAATTATGTCCGAATCAAATTTGGAAAAGGTCGTTGTAAGTGCAGTTCGATGACCGTTTATGGAAATTGACTGTACGGGCCTTGATAAAATTATTAAAAATATCAATAATTAGTGTAGAATCATAAAAAATGATCTAGAAAGAATTGGGATGAAAAAAACCATATTTGAAAAGATAAAAATGTACTTTTATCGAAATGGACTAGTTATGAACTAGAATTATAATCCAATATTTTAAAATAAATAAATTGGATTTGAAATGGTTTTAAAAATAACCAGAATTTCCAATATATGAATTGGAATGGATTTGAATCGAAATTATCTTTGGAATATTTCGATATTGGATTCCGTGATCATACAGGCATTGTGGAGGAATTTGGAAGATATATATATATCGTTATTCCAATACGATGTTTGTTAAGTTCAGAATTTGATATTGAATACAAGCCGATATATTTTCTACTCAGAGTCTTGTATTTAATATCAAATGGGATTTTGGGTTTGTCGTGAACGGTGTCTTCAGTAACACTGTTCTTGAATCCCATGTGAAGAGAATAAATATTTTAATTAAGATTGTTAGAGTTTCCAATTATATTTAATAATTGGAATAAAATAGAATGTGAATTGGGTTTATCGTTAATTGTGTTTTTTAGCGACATTCGTTCTTTAACCTGATTTACAGTGAAATGTGATTTGGAATTTATAAATCTTTTGTTATGATTTAAAGGAGATTTTCCAAAGTAAAGTTTTCCAATTTAACATATTAAATTGGAATTGATTGGAATTCGATTTGGTAATAATTGAAGCGAGCTTCTGTAGAGGAAGACTGTTAATATATATGGAATTTAAAAGGCCTTCTCGTTATTCCATTTATATTATCGGTTGGATATGGAAGTTCATATCGATTATATATATTGACCTGTTTTCCCTGAAGATTCAATTGCTAATCGAATGTGATTTTGGGTTTATCGTGAGTTGTGTTTTAAATGACATTAGTTCTTTAACCCAGTTAAAGATAAGATTAATTTCTTAACTTAGAATAATCATTAAGTAACGATTTTTGGAAATTAAAACTGAATTAGAGTTTTAATGAATCTTTAAATAGACTGAAAGGTGAATTTGATAACTAAAATTATCAAATTCAAGAGATGATCGAGAATGGATTATCACCAGTTTTGCTCCAAGCGATAGTTAAATCTATAATTAGATTTGAACGTGAAATGGTAATTCATTTTGCCGATAACACCGTGGTTTAGATATGAAGTATTACCAGTTTTACTACATGGGATGAATAGGTTGGGATTGGGAAAGTTAACAAATGATTACTTCGGTAAGGTTCGCTAATCCCGACTAATTTGGATAAACCATAATTTGGTTTGAATTGAAATTCAAAAGAAGATTAAAGAATAAATTTAAAGAATTTATCTTTCATAAAATTAATGGGAACCTTTCCCAAAGTACAAGAATATTTGAATAAAGGAATATTCTGGATTGGAATGAGGCATATGTTGTGTTTCATAGAACTTGTTTATTATATACGCGAGTTACTCAGAAAGACCGAGTTTAACCCATTCTGAATAACTGATTCGACGATATGTCGAGGATGAAGACGGTGGTCGAAGACTGGAGGTCTTCACATCGTTTGGATGATTACTGATGTCTTGATTGGGCTGTACACCCAAGACAAGGTACTAAATGGTGATCGTCCAGACGTACTTGGAGATCGACTGGATATGCGAGGACCTCTCTCCTGTATTGGATATACGGGACGAGGAACAAGGTGCCTCCGGTTTCGTTCAGACCCAGAACGAACTTGTAAATGGATGTGTGTCTGACATCGGATTTCATTCTGTGCGATTGATAGACATCGGTTGCATAGCGTGAATTGCCTGTGTAGCATGCTGAGATGCAAATGATCAAGGCTTCTGTTGAAAAGCAGAGTCTTGTGGTTGATGATCAAAGCATGACTTTAATATAGCATAGCTTTGTGTAGCGTTAATTCGCGAGCCTCGCACCCCGGTGTGAACCAGAAACGGGAGAGGACTTCAGGGAGGACATGCGTTTCCTTCTAGCCTGGAGTGGTGTCTGGGTTTTGCACGCCCAGGCGTTTTACTTATGTGGATGATGGATAGCGAGGCGCCTCGGTTATTTCGGTCTCTGCAGAGCCGACGGATGGTCTTTATACAGACCAGATTTACGCCCTGTAGGGCAATGAAACATAGTGTTCAGGCATTTTAATCCACATCGAGTAGACCGGCCCTGACGATCTAAAGGTCATTCGAGCTCTGACCTGAGGCGTGGGCTAGATTGTCTTGAAGCGGTAAGGACGATCCCTTGCCTTGGTTAGGAAATCCAAATTCCAATACATGACATTTCAGTTTTATTTATAGAGCCTAGTATGGCGACATAGTGGGATGGGGCACTATGCCGTCTATGATTGATACATTTATTTTTGAAGTTGATTTCTTCACTTATAGTATTAATAAAAGATGAAATTTCACGTACCGAGCATATTTGGCTATTATAAGGTAAAACTCTATCCTCCGGCTTGCATTGCATTGTGTGATGGGACCAGAGTCTTGTAATAGCTTCATTGTTTTTTATTTAGCATTGCGCTATTTGTTTTATGCACTGGTATTCTTGGGGGTAAACCCGTTCTGTGCTTACGGCGTGGTCCCTTGATTTGCCTAACTTTAAAATGAAGATTAATAACTGTTTTAGTACTCACACCAGTCACATGACTGACCTGGAGGTTATTGTTTTAACCTAAAATCTAGATGCCCATATTTTCCATAGGGCAGCTTGTAGTTTTGGTCTTGCAGATTTATATTCATAGGATCCCGGTTTATAGCTGGAACAATATTCGGAAAGCTCTGTAGCCGTTTATCTCTTTCAGTTGTGTTTTGTTCCGCTGCATTGTAATTTGTAAATCTCTGATATTTATCAAATGTATTTTATTCATTCATACCCTATAATATTCTTGTATTCTGATGGAATTGTCGTAATAAGCAATGAAATGTTCTTCTGTTTGTGTTTTGATTTGTCGTGTTCTCAACTCAATCCGAGCTTTCCTTCGCGGGGAAGTTTGGGTCGTTATATTTGGTATCAGAGCTTTGGTTTATAGAGCTCGAGAACAAGACACATTAGAACCAAATGAAAGAATTCATCAGAGATTGGATTAGTAATATCCAATGGGAATGGCTCATTAGAGATGGGATCAGTAGTATCCTAGAATGAGTTGGAAGAGAGTTATTTTTGAAATAAAAGTGAAAAAAAATTTTGTTTTGAAAATTTAAACCATTTTATACGTATTTGAATATTTATTTTATATTAAATTTGGACAATCAAGTATATAGATATTTTGCATGTACGCGTCATGTACGTATATTCGAAGTTTTAATATACTGGATAGATATAGAATCACACTCTAGTCAGCCGAGGATGATTCTACTGATGACTATATAGCATCAATATTTTGCGTTCGAGTTTCAAAAATGGGATATCTATATATTTCCATTAGACTGGTGTGAGAACCAAAACTAGATAGTTCTATTGTTGTGATTTGGCATCAAAAATATGATCTTTGAATATATATCAACATTATGAATTTGAAACGTTAATTCACTAATTGATTGATGGATGTTTTGTATGATTATTGGTTTGATTTATTAAAACTTTGAATGATTTAGACTAATGAGTCAAATATTGAACTGAAGTGAAATTTGATTGAAATTGCATGCATATACATGTATATACATTCAACAGGTCATAGCAAGGTGGCTAGAGAAGAGGAATAAAATTGTATGCCCGACAAATAGGTACATATTTACTGTTTTGTTTGGGTTTGGATGATTTTATGAGTCGATTGGCTAGCCGCTTGGCTTTTTCTTTTTCTTTTTGAGATGAGAGCGCATGTGTGGCGGTTTGGGGATTTTCTCGGTGCTCCTCGTACAAAGGAGGTTATGGCTAAATTTTTCGAAAATTTAGGGTGTTAGCCAAATTCTTGAAAATTTTGAAAATTCTTAGAAACAGAAAAGTTGAAGAATGAATGCCAGAATGAAAGTTGAGTTGATTAGTTAAACAACTTTCAGCTCCGTTCCTTTTCGAGGATGAAAAGATTTTAAGTGAGGGAGATTGTAACAACCCGGAAAATCAGAACCAATTTAAAAATTTTATTTTGGTAATTTTAACGAATTTTGAATATTTGAAATGAAATATTTAAAATAATAACGACAAAAAATTTACTATCGGCGAAGTTAAAACGAATAAATTTATTTTAATTATAACAGGAATTGGAAATGGCGTAGTAGTTTGAAAATTCGATTTCAAATTTCAAATGAATGTACATGGTTCAAAATAAACCAGATTTTGGTAAAACAAGAAATAGTTGAATCTGTTTGAAAATATCTTTTCAATGAGTCCGAAAAATTGAAATTTCATAGCGGGAATAAAAAGTTATGCCCAGTTGAAAATTCAGAATAGTCGCTATGGAAATATAGCCCTTAAAATAGCCATTTTGCAAACGACCTCCGTTTTCGACGAAACCACTTTTATTGGATCCGGGATGTCCAATTATTGCTGGTTCCAATTTTCATAATTTTTGGAATCAATATGTGAGCATGGCAAAAGAAAACGTGTTTTGTCATTTTCAGTCAAATTGGATCGACCAGAAAATGCCCAATTTTCAAACGGTCTTCAAATTTGATGAAATTAGTTTTGTTAGTACCGTATCGTCAATACGAAGCTAGAAATATTTTTTCTGGAATATTCAAAATCAGTATGTGGCACCGGTAATTTAAAATGTACGTTCGAATTTAAAATATAATGATTTATATTTTAAATATAGTGAAAACTGATCAAAACAGCCGAATTGGCCTGCGATACATATCCCATTGTGTTCGGAATAGGGGTGATTAGCTAGGGACGAAAGACGTCGAGTCGATTTGAAGTTCGATCTAAAAAAGCAACTATTTGGAGAAGGAAAATAATAATAAAATAAATTAATATATATTATCATATAAGTCCACTCCCTCTTCTCTCTCCTCTTATTCGTTCAAATAAAAAAAAGGAACAGGGGCTCCAGCCCATCGCCCCTTCCACCTCATCGCATCCCCTTCCCCAGTGTCGCGCCGACCACGCTGACCTCCCCTTCACTTAGTACCTCCTCCCCTTGCTCTCCTCCCCGCTGGTCCCCTCTCCCCTTTTAAAACCCACCACACCCCCACATCGCAAGCCCCAAATCAGGCCGCCGGATGAACCCCAGCCTCGCTCCGAAGCAGATCCGCCACACCTCCATTCGCCAACACCAAGATGACGCACCGCCACCCCTAGTCTTCGCCAACGCTGCTCCGACAACCCTCTTGAGCACCCGCAAGCAGCTCCAACCCTAGAAATTTACAGTAAGCTTAATTTTCATTTTATGTAATTAGTTTAAACAACTTTGTTTTAAAGTTGTAAATTCTTTTAATATGTATAACATTTTAAAATTAGATTTTTATATGAGGTTCATGAGAGTAAAAATTAGATTTTTATATGTGGTTCATGAGAGTAAAAATTATATTTTTATATGAGGTACACAAGAATACAAATTAGATTTTTATATGAGGTTTATGAGTGTAAAAATTAGATTTTTATACGAGGATCATGAGAGTAAAAATTAAATTTTTATATGAGGTTCTTGAGAGTAAAAATTAGATTTTTATATGAGGTTCATGAGAGTAATATTTGGATTTTTATATATGGGAAAGCGATATAAAAATATAATTTTTATTTGAATAGCAAGATAAAAATTCGATTTTTATATATATGATGGCGCTATAAAAATTTGGTTTTTATATATACAGTAGCAGTGTAAAAATTCGATTTTTATATAGAAAACTGAATTGTTAAAAATATGATTTTTATGTGTGAAGTAACAGTATAAAATGTGATTTTTAATAATCAACTGCGTGAAACAGATGGCGATGGACCAGACTGAAATCAAAACGAAATACGAACGGTTTAGAAATAAAAGAATGGAGGAGTGGATCCCAAAGGTGAGAACATCTCACTATAATTTCTTTTACAGTTATTTAGTTTATAACTGCATATTTAAACTACTCCCCATCGTCCACAGACCATGGACGTCTTGTTTGATTATTTGGTTTGGTTGATTTGTTTGTTTGAATTGATTGTGATGTGTAATGGAATGTAAATATTCACGTGTTGAAATAAAATATTTTATCGTTAAAAATATAAATTTCAACGTTTATATGAATAAAATAAATATTCATTTACAAATCAGACGGTTTGTTTATGTACACCCATTTGACTGATATTGGTTGGGACGATAAATTTTACACATCGCCCAACTGCACAAATAAAATTCATTATTTGTTAATTGAAATCCCACACGGGTATTGGGATGATATTTGACGCACACTAATCCCAATTGTTTAGTTGTATGTCAATCAATTGGTTGACAAGCTGTTGTAAGCGTTAATTATTTATACTTAACGCTTGTGCAGTTGTGTGATGCACTCTAGATGATGGTTGATTGATTTTGATTGGTGTTGTATACACGTGTTGTATGAAATCCATATAAATAACATTGTATGTAACTGACTGTATCTGATTCCAATTCAGAAAAGAATGAATATTTTAAAATAACAAATATTTCAAAATAATGAATATTTTAAAATAACATTCTGTAAAGGATCAACATCATATTTTGATGTCTGATTTGGGATGGACACGAATATATTTAAATATATAAAGCCGTGTTAATTGGATATGTGGCATTTTGACGTGAACGATATTTATATCGATTTTATTCATTTTTATAAGGAATATCGAAAAGGAATTGATTTCAAAATCTAATGTTTTGAAAATATTATCATTTATATATATATATATGTTGATGATATGGTATATTCAATTTTGATTTGAGATTGAATATGAAGTTGAAATCGTTTTGAAAACGAATTTAAAGCAATTTATAAAATATGTTTTAAATGGAAATCGAAGAAATATATATTATATAATGGCCTGAGTAGAATGCGCAGCGCTGCGGCAGTTCGAGAATTTCGACCATTGACTTCGAATGGACATTTCGGGAGATCCGACCGTCGGATTCTCTTAAAATCAGAACCGTTTGGTTCTTATCGAAAAGAGCTTTCTAATGAATATTAGAGATTTGAAATCTAATGGTTGGATTTGGAATTATGTCCAAATCAAATTTGGAAAAGGTCGGTGTAAGTGCAGTTCGATGACCGTCTATGGAAATCGATTGTATGGGCCTAGATAAAATTATTAAAAATATCAATAATTAGTGTCAAATCATAAAAAGGTGATTTGGAAAGAATTGGGATGAAAAACTCCATATTTGAATAGATAAAAATGTATTTTATCGAAATGAACTAGTTATGAACTAGAATTATAATCAAATATTTTTAAATAAATAAATTGGATTTGAAATGGTTTTAAAAATAACTAGAATTTCCAATATATGAATTGGAATGGATTTGAATCGAAATTTTCTTCGGAATATTTCAATATTGGATTTCGTGATTATACAGACATTGTGGAGGAATTTGGATGATATATATATCGTTATTCCAATACGATGTTTGTTAGGTTCAGAATTTGATATTGAATATAAGCCAATATATTTTCTATTCAGAATCTTGTATTTAATATCAAATAGGATTTTGGGTTTGTCGTGAACGGTGTCTTCCGTAATACTGTTCTTGAACCCCATGTGAAGAGAATAAATCTTTTAATTAAGATTGTTAGAGTTTCCAATTACATTTAATAATTGGAATAAAATAGAATGTGAATTGGGTTTATCATGAACTGTGTTTTTCAACGACATTCGTTTTTTAACCCGATTTACAGCGAAATGTGACTTGGAATTTATAAATCTTTTGCTAAGATTTAAAGGAGATTTTCCAAAGTAACGTTTTCCAATTTAACATATTAAATTGGAATTGAATGGAATTCGATTTGGTAATAATCGAAGTGAACTTCTGTAGAGAAAGTCTGTTAATATATATGGAATTTAAAAGGCCTCGTCATTATTCCATTTATATTATATGTTGGATATGGAAGTTTGTATCAATTATATATATATTGATCTGTTTTCCGTGAAGATTCCATTGTTAATGAAATGTGATTTTGGGTTTATCATGAGCTGTGTTTTAAATGACATTAGTTCTTTATCCCAGTTAAAGATAAGATTTATTTCTTAACTTTGAATAATCATTAAGTAAGGATTTTTGGAAATTAAAACTGAATTAGAGTTTTAATGAATCTTTAAATAGATTGAAAGGTGAATTTGATAACTAAAATTATCAAATTCAAGAGATGATCGAAAATGGAGTATCACCAGTTTTGCTCCAAGTGATAGTTAAATCTTTAATTAGATTTGAACGTGAAATGTAATTAATTTTACCGATAACACCGTAGTGTTAGATATGAAGTATTACCAGTTTTACTTCATGGGATGAATAGGTTGGGATTTGGAAATTTAACAAATGATTACTTCGTTAAGGTTCGCTAATCCGACTAGTTTGGATAAACCATAATTTGGTTTGAATTAAAATCCAAAAGAAGATTAAAGAATAAATTTAAAGAAGTTATCTTTGATAAAATTAATGGGAACCTTTCCCAAAGTATAAGAATATTTGAATAAAGGAGTACTCTAGATTGGAATGAGGCGTATATTGTGTTTTATAACACTTGTTTAGTATATACGTGAGTTATTCAGAAAGACCGGGTTTATCCCATTCTGAATAACTGATTCGACGATATGTCGAGGATGAAGACGGTGGTCGAAGACGGAGGTCTTCACATCATTTGGATGATTACTGATGTCTTGATTGGGCTGTACACCCAAGACAAGGTAATAAATGGTGATCATCCACATGTACTTGGAAATTGACCGGATATGCAAGGACCTCTCTCCCTTATTGGACATACGGGACGAGGAATAAGGTGCCTCCGATTTCGTTCAGACCCAGAACAAACTTGTAAATGGATGTGTGTCTGACATCGGTTTTCATTATATGTGATTGAAAGACATCGGTTGCATAGCATGAATTTCCTGTGTGGCATGCTGAGATGCAAATGATCAAGGCTTCTGTTGAAAACCAGAGTCTTGTGGTTGATGATCAAAGCACGGCTTTAATATAGCATAGCTTTGTGTAGCGTTAATTCGCGAGCCTCGCACCCCGGTGTGAACCAGAAACAGGAGAGGAGTTCAGGGAGGACATGCATTTCCTTCTAGCTAGGAGTGGTGTATGGGTTTTGCACGCCCAGGCATTTTACTTATGTGGATGATGGATAGAGAGGCGCCTCGGTTATTTTGGTCTCCGCGGAGCCGATGGATGGTCTTTATACAGACCAGATTTACGCCCCATAGGGCGGGAAATCGTAGTGTTCAGGCATTTTAATCCACATCGAGTGGATCGGCCCTGACGATCTAAAGGTCACTCGAGCTCTGACCTGAGACATGGGCTAGATTGTCTCGAAGCAGTAAGGACGATCCCTTGCCTTGGTTCGCAGACGGAAATCCAACTTCCAATGCGTGATATTTCGGTTTTATTTGTAGATCCTAGTATGGCAACATAGTGGGATGGGGCACTATGCCATCTGTGATTGATACATTTATATTTTAAGTTGATTTCTTCACTTATAGTAATAATAAAAGATGAAATTTCACGTACCAAGCATATTTGGCTATTATAAGGTAAAACTCTATCCTTCGGCTTGCGTTGCATCGTGTGATAGGACCTGAATCTTATAATAGCTTCGTTGTTCTTTATTTAGCCTTGCGCTGTTTGTTTTATGCACTGGTATTCTTGGGGGTAAACCCGTTCCATGCTATACGGTGTGGTCCCTTGATTTACCTAACTTTAAAATGAAGATTAATAATAGTTTTAGTTCTCACACTAGTCACATGATTGATCTGGAGTTTATTGTTTTAACCTGAACTCTGGGTGCCCTATTTTCAACACGGGCAGCTAATAGTTTTGGTTTTTGCGGATTTATATTCATAGGATCCAGGTTTACAACTGGAACGATATTCAGAAAGCTCTGTATCAGTTTATCTCTTTTCAGTTGTGTTTTGTATTATTTTCCGCTGCATTGTAATTTGTAAATCTCTGGTTTTTATCAAATGGATTTTATTCATTCATACTCTGTAATATTCTTGTATTCTGATGGAATTGTTGTAATAAGCAATGAAATGTTCTTCTGTTTGTGTTCTGATTTGTCGTGTTCTCAACTCAATCCGGGATTTCCTTCACGGGGAAGTTCGGGTCGTTATAACCACCACCGTAGCCACCTCCCATCTAACTTACGCCGCCACTGACCGCCAGCAGCCCCTCTTATCGCGGTCCTCATCACGTCCAAAACCCCTCTTTTGCCCAAAAACCAGTTTTGCAAAAAGGCCCCTCTCTTTCTTTGCTCAATAACTTCTTATCCGTGCATTTTTGGCCAAGGCCCTATAAACGAAAGTTGTAGATCTTGTTTTTCACTACAAAATGCACATATCAAAATCGAATTTTGGAATTCGAAGCTGCTGTAAAAATGCGACAGAACTTCGTTGTCCTAGAGCTATTTTCAGTGATTTCTCGTGAATTCGTGCACCTTCTGGAGAAAGTGCACTGGGTGAAAATTGTTCAGAATGACGTTTCTGTGTTGGTGACCAAGTTTGGTGAAGATTGGAGGTCGTATGCAGTTTGTAGAGGCAGAATGGTGAATACGAGTTGCGGAGAGCGATAATAGCGAGTGCACGGCAAAAATCCTATATAAGAAGTGTCATGGCGCTTGGTTTAGCTATTGGGTGAGAACTCTCTCACTCAAACTATTTTTACAGTTATCATAGCTATGACTGAATATATATTGATTGCCTATGATTGCAATATTTGTTTGGTGATTGATGGATGTTTACATTTTTAATGTTATTGTTACTAAACTGTGATTATAAGTGTTGATAATATATTACAGATTATTTTGGGATGACAATTTACTCATCCGTATCCCAAACAATGTATAAATTCACATGGATTGTGAAGCAAACCCCACACGGGCATTGGGACGATAATTTCATACATTGCCTAAGTACGCAAATAATATCTGTTTGTTGGTTGAAAACCCCACACGGGTATTGGGATTATATTTGATTTACACTAATCCCAAGTGTTGATATTGAACGTTAATCGATTGATTGACAAACCAATATAAGCGTTAGATATTTATTTAAGGCTTATATGGATGTAAGTGCACTTGGATGTGAATTGAATGTTTAAAGTTGTTTATAGCTATTGTTGAATATATGCGATGTATGAAATTCATATAAATAAAATTATATGGTAATTGATTGAGTCACGTTCTGATTCAAAATGTAAACGAATATTTTAATATAGTATTCAGTAAAGAATCAAAATATGGTTATGATGTCCGATTTTGGGATGGGCACAAAAATATTAAAGTTTGGTTTTGATGTAAAACTTTGGATGGACACAAAAATATTAAAGTTTGGTTTTGATGTCCAATTTTGGATGGACACAAAAATATTAAAGTTTGGTTATGATGTCGTTTTTGGATGGGCACAAAAATATTAAAGTTTTGTTTTGATGTTCGATTTTGGATGGACACGAAAAGGGTCTATTTTTAAAATGATTGAAAATAGAGAAAATTATGTCAAATCATAATAAATGATTTGGAAAGATATTTTTATCTGAATAAGTTGTTTATCAACTTGAGTAGAGAACTGAAAGGAATTATATGGTTTTAATATAACCAGAATTTCCAACGTATGAATTGGAAAGGACTTTAATGGAAACAATCTTCGGAATATTTTGATGTTGGATTCCATGATTATACGGCTATCGTTGAGGAATTTGGAAGATATAGATATTGTTATTACCAATGCGATATCTATTGGTTTCAGAATTTGATGTTGAATATAAACTGATATGATTTCTATTCAGAGTCTTGTAGTTAATAACAAACTGGATTTTTTGTTTGTCGTGAATGGTGTCTTCAATAACACTGTTCTTAAACCCAGTTGAGAAAGGAATAAATCTTTTAATTAAGATTAATGAAGTTTTTCCAATTAATAAACATAATTGGAATTAAACGAAAGTTGATTTTGGGTTCTTTGTGAACGATGTTTTAAATAACATTTGTTCTTTAACCCAATTAACAGTGAAGATATGGTTTGGAATTTATAAATCTTTTAATTAAGATTTAAGGAAATTTTCCAAAGTAAAGTTTTCCAATTTAATATATCAAATTGGAATTGAGTGGAATTCGATTTAGTGATAATCGAGATGAGCTTCCGTGATGGAAGACAGATACTATTTATGGAATTTTATTCCACTTACAATATTAATCTGATACAAAAATTTATATCGATTATATATAGCTACGATATCCGTGAAGATTCCATTTGGATGGAAGATGAGGTTGGGTTTATCGTGAACTATGTTTTAAGTGACATTGGTTCTTTAACCAGTCAAAAACAGGATTAATTTCCTAAAAGATTGAATAATCATAAAGTAATGAATTTTAGATTAAAACCACTTGGATTTTTGATGAATCTTTAATTAGATTGGAATGTGCATGGTGTAATTAAATTTACCGAATTTAAGAAATGTTCGAGAATGGAGTACCGCTAGTTTTACTCCATGCGATAGTTAAATTTTTAATTAGATTTGAATGTTAGAAGGTAATTAAATTTATCGATAACACAATGGGTGTTAGATATGAAGTACTACCAGTTTTGCTCCTTAGGATGAATAGGTTGGGATTGGGATAATAAAATGAATGACTTCTTCGGTAAGGCTTGTTTATCCCGACTAGCAAATAAACCTTAATTAGGTTTGAGTTGTGAAAAGATATTATAAAATCTTTCGAAATGGTTTATAGGATTATTTAAATAAAAGAATATTCTGGATTGGAATGGGGCGTATGATGTGTATATATTTCACATGATTATAAGATACGCGAGTTATTCGAAAAGACAGGTTTTAACCTATTCTGAATAACTGATACGACGACTAAAAGTCAAAGATTTGAAGACTATGGTTGAGGAATTGAGATCTTCACATCATTTGGATGATTACTGATGTCTTGATTGGGATGCACACCCAAGACGAGGTAATAAATGGTGATAGTCCAGATGAACTTGGAGATCGATTGAATATGCGAGGGCCTCTCTCTTGTATTGGACATATGGGATGAGGAATAAGGTGTATACGATTTCGTTTAGACCAAGAATAGACTTGCAAATGGATCGTATGTCTGACATTATATTTCGCGCTGTATTCATTGATCTTTGCTAAATATATATCTGTTTGGTAGAGGGGAATTTATTCTCTTGCTTAACACCCTTTTCTGTGATGTACGAGCTTAGAGGTTATATATTGGTGGAAATCAATGTTACGGTATGGATTGACATTATGGCATGTTGAGTTGCCTGAATCAAAGCTTTTGTTGAAAAGCAAGGCTTTGTGGTTGATGATCAAAGCACAACTTTAAGTACTGCAGCTTTTTGTAGCGTTAATTCGCTAGCTTCACACTTTGGTATGAACCAAAAATGGGAAGAGGACCGCAGGGAAATGGACATACGTTGGTATCTAGCTACGAGCGATGCCATGGTATGGATCCCAGACATTTTACTTATCGGGATGTTGGATTATGATGGATAGCGAGGTACCTCGGATATGGATGACTAAAAGGCCTTTGATTAGTCGATGTACTGACCAGATTTTAGGTCCCATAGGATTAGCTAACGTATTTTTTATGGTATTACTAATCAGCGATGACTGACCGACTCTGCCAGATCCAAGGGAAGATGCATTCTGTTCCTGAGGTGTGTTCTAGAATGTCTCAAATTCGACGGTGGAATATCCCTTGCCTTGGTTTAAAGACGTAAACCCAATTTCCAATATGCGATTTTATTGTTTTAGTTGTAAACTTATATGGCGACATAATATTATGTACCTATGTCGTCTATGATTGATACATTTATATTTGAAGTTGGTTTCTTCACTATTCACTATTAGTAATAATAAAAGATAAATATCGCGTATCAAGCATATTTGGCCATTATAAGGTAAAACTTTATCCTTTGGTTTATGTTGTATTGTGTGATGGGACCTGAGTCTTATAATGACTTCATTGTTCCTTTTTAGCATTGCGTTGTTTATTTATGGTATTCTTGGGAGAAAACCCGTTCCATGTCATACAACATGGCCACTTGGTTTACCCAACTTTAAAATAAAGTTTATAATTGTTTTAGTTCTTACACTAGTCCCATGACCGACTCGGGTTTATTGTTTTCCCACCAAAACTCTGGGTACCCATATTTTCCACATGAGCAGCTAGTAGTTTTAGTTTTTGTAGATATTTCTTTTCACAGGATCCTGGATAACTGTTGGAGTTGTATTCGGAATGCTTTTTATCAGCGTGTTTCTTTCAGTTGTGGTAGTTGATGTTTTCTGTTATGCATTATATTTATGTATATATATTTCTGCAGTTTTGTAATTCAAATCGATGATATTTTTCGTCGTATATTTTTTATTTGAACTCTTATATCTTGTACTATGATTTAAATTGTTGTAATAGCAATGAAAATTTCTCACATTTTTGTTCTGATGTGTTGTGTTCTCAAGTCAGTCCGCCTTCTTGTTCGGTTCAAGCCTGCCGGGAGGTGCGGGTCGTCTCAAATAATGTGGTATGTCTCGCTGTAGGAAATACATAAGTGCAGAGGCTATGTTAGTATCTGCCAATAAGGTCATTCACATTGATTTCTTTACAAGTAGTCTAGTTTGCATCATATAGCAATGTACAAGCCATGCACTTATGTATTATCAGAATACAACTTAGCACTTATGTTCTCAGTTGTCACATGTTGTTTGTAGGGGCTGGCTTTGCTTGATTGATAGGATGTGCCTAGGCTGTTGTAATTTGGTTCTGAAAAGAGGTAGGTAGGGTATCTTCTTCATGGCTAGCATGAGAAGGAGTAGACGTACAACCATATGCTAATAGTTATAGAAATTAGGCTTAAAAAAGTCGGAGTTCTAGGCTGTAAGAGTTGATTGAATGAGATGAGGCCTTCTTTTGATTTGAAAATGGTATGTTTCTGCCTATGTTTGTAATTGAAGAGATGTGTATAGGCTGCCTCATTTGCAAGAGGGAATGTGCCTAGGCTATGCACAAAAAAAGGAAAATATCACTTACTTCTTAAGGAAAATCAGCTCATGATCTTATTGTATAGATTTTTTTACATGTAAATGTCCTCTTCTATTTAACAATGCATGCTATTAAATAGCTATACATATCCTCATGTACTTAAGGGATTTCAAAATATCAAAACATGTACAATAAAATATTTTCATTAATTGGTTTTGATTTCATTCCATTCTATTTAATTCAAATGCTACTTTCTTTTCATATGCTTATGTAAAGAAACAAATCTAATTTTATCTAAGTAATTCTATATTTACAATAAAAAAACAAGATTAAATGCAAATAAAAATGTTAAAACAACACTCCCCCGTGTACATATAATTTAAACCATAAATATGTATATTCCTGGAATTTCCTCAGTTTATTATTCTAAAATATATTATTTTAACTCAAATTACTGAATTTATCCATAATAAATTGTATTACAAACTTAGTCAAATTCCAGGACGTTACAATCTAACCCCTTAAAAGAATTTCATCCCCGAAATTAAAGTAACGAGCAAATTCCAGTTATATTCAAAATTGTCGATTTACAACAAAACACATATATGGGTCTTCCCTTAACAATTACCACATACAAGGCAACCAAAACACATAGGTTTTCCACCAAAACATTTCACAAACAATACAAACATTCATTAGTACATAACCGAAAATCGATAGGAAAATGGTTTTCTAAGTATCATCCCCAAAGACCAAAATCAACATCAGATCAATACTCTGAAAATCATTTAACTCAACCAGTCTCCAGTTAGGTCCCAATTCCATATCTCAACTCCTTATCTACCCATATTACCCTATTTCCTATTTAAGAAAATATCCTGAATGATTTGGAAAATAATTCCAAAATCATTTACTTCGTTAATTTGAATCAAACCAGTTCAGACAAATTTCTCATGTTTCAAATTCTCCTTTTTAAAACTCCAATCTGATTTAACTTACTCCAGTTTGATTTTCAAATCCCAAAATCCAAATTTCCAGTTTTATTATCCCAAATCAGTTTGAAATCACATATCTCGTTTCCATTCAAAACTTTTGAATTTTTCCAAACATTTTATTTTACTCAAACAATCCCCAGTTTGTCTTATTTGTATATTTTATTCTCATATAAATTTAGTTCAGTTTTATATATCCATTTCAGTTTTATGATCTTTTTTATTATAAATAACAACCACCGACACATCCATATGTAAAAAAAAATTCAGAAAATTATCCATTTTATATGCTATGTCGAATTATTCTATCCAAATGTTTAGAAACACCTATCGATACAGTTGATCAGGCCGATCGACAGAAGTTCATAAACCACTCGACAAACCAATCAACACCATATAAAATAGTTTTTATATTAATTAAAAAATACACGCTCATATATACACAGTCAAACTCAGTTTAGGGTATTACTAACCCATCTATATCGAGTTACGCCACATAGCCAAGGTTATAACTCAATCATAAGATCTGATACCAAGTATGACGACCCGGAATTCATTACCCTTTGAGCTAACCAAAAACAACCCAAGGCCAACTCAAAGAACACTAAAACTCAGATGTCAAAGGAAGAAATTAGTGGATGAGAAAATATAAGATAGAAAAGCTAGAATAAAAGAAAAAAAAGAACATACACGAAATTAAAGTAAACACGAATCTCACAACGAAATGGATAAAATATAATAGATATATATTATCTCTTTTGAAATACAACTTGATTTGAACTTACATACATCATCAGAGTACAACATATATATAATACATCAGAAATAAACTATATATCATTGACGCCTCCTGTTCCAAGCTCCTCCAGTAAATCTGTATAATCCTAAACTACTTAACTGCCTGTATGAATTTGGGCACCCAAGAGTTCAGGGAAAATATAGAAAAATAAACTTTGGGTCAGTTATGGGACTTGTGTGGGTAAACGATTTTAAAACAGCTTGATAATTAAAAGACATCTCATAAGACCACGCCGTATAATAAGGAACGGGTTTTTCCCTTATGAGACTCCATAATACATGATTTAACTTTAAAAATGTTTCGAAAGCAACGATAAATCGTAAGACCGATCCACACATAAACGTAGATGTCTTTACCTCACGATAACCCAAAATATCTTTTTATCAAAATTCTTCTGATATTATAATAATGCCTATCAAACTATAAATAAATAATCATCTAGAAGAACGCTTGTATCTCACGCTCTACATACATAGTATACAATCAAAACAACGGGTGCTTTTTGGAGATTGGATTTCCAACTATGAAAAGGTATGGAACCACCTTCCGATGGTGTATCTCTAGAGGGGAATACACTGGGTTCAATGAGAACATCTTGCAACCTAGCCCCGCATGACCGACCACTCATTTCTCCTGAGTGTATGGAATATATTGTCACTTTACGGTTGGTACCAACATAACCATTCTTAGTAGATACAAAAGGGAAAGAAGAACAAATACAATCTAAATAAGAGCAACCCACCTAGTCATGCTGCCTGCCCGATTTTTTTCATTTCTCGATTGTGAGGCTTGAGGTCAAAACTTACCTTTAGATATATCACGTCTTCGGTCACTTTGAATGCCACATCGTCAAACCTATCAATATCACCAACTGATTTCCCTAATACCATGGGTATAAAGCCAAGAGAAACGAATTCCTCCACCACCAAACATAGTTTGAAGAGATCAATCGTATAATCTGTTAGGTATACTCTGGCAAACATTCGTTCATACAAGTTGTCCCGGGACTGGTGTAACAACCCATACTTTTATACTATTCAAACTTTTGAATTTAATATGTTTTTTATTTTATGGTTATAACTAAAATTTAATGATTAAATTGTGAACATTTATAGCTGAAACACCCCACCTCCGTTAAGGTCACTCACTAAGGGAATGCATCAACTTTGGTGAAGCATTTTGGGTAAAAGGCATAGATAATTCACAAGACAGACATATAAACAGCGGAAAACTGAAATTTTCATAAATAACGTGGTTCAGTCAAAACATTATAAGCATTGTCTCAAAACCCAACTTCTCAATTATTACAATAAAACATCTGTCTTGATTTAAAACTCAAAGTACATAAAGAAGCATAAAACAGTAGTAAAGCAGCATAAATCCCCAATAAAAGTGTAACCACAGCCATAGCCCAAGAAAAGAGAATCCAAGCAATACATCTACTCTCTTCAAGATGGAAAAGGTCTGCACTAAGCTGAAGTATTCCCTCCCTGTGGACCTTGGGGGGAACAGAAGAAAAGAAGGCGAAAGAAAACGGGTCAGACATATGCCTGGTAAGTCCAGTGATTATTCAGCATGTAAACAGGTAAAAGGATCATGACATGAATAAACTGAATATAGTATAAGAAAACATAAGATAAGGCAAGATAAACTGAATATACTATCGCACTCATTTCCATTTCTCTGCACCTACTAACGAATGTTTCAACTACCATCATGTGTTCATAACAAAGTGATCCCTTTTTCCGATCGTCTTCTACTCGCATGCATTTATTTCTTGTGTCATTCGGCCCCGCTTGATTTTAGATACCTGTGCTGGTCCCGCCATAGGGTGTATCAATTCCTATGGTGGCAACCCGACACAAATTCTAGATGCACAGTGTATACTACTGATGCCCAGTGCCTGCTTTATCCACTCCGGAGTATGTGCACGCCTATACTCCGCTGGAACCTGCACTTGTGCACCACCCGTCGCTATTTTGACCGCTTATAATCAGCCCAGTAATCGTGCCCCACCCTGTCTAGTTCAGGGTACTATGATATATCTATGTGGGTTACTGCTGAAATGGGTCCCCATCACTAGGATTTCATAATCAACATGTTATAACAGTTAAGTGTAATCACATTTACCTAACCCCACCCATCTGTTTAACTAACATGTTGTATTGGTTAAGTGTTGCCTTAATTAACTTAACCCTACCATTCTTAGCATGTCTATTCCTTAGCTTTAATTCATTCATTAAAGCACCAACCTCTCACATTAGATGTATATTGTTGCGGTCGCTGGATGTGCCGGGCAGTTCTGCGCAGTCTTACATCGCAACTCAATCTAACCTCGGGTTTTTGGGCTTAATGCGCTAACCTCTCACATTAGATCTATATTGTTGCAGTCGCTGGATGTGCCGGGCGGTTCCGGGCAGTCTTACACCGCAACTCAATCTAATCTCAGGTTAGGCATGTTCATCTTTAGCCATTTTGCATATTTGTCACATGTGTCCAAGTTTTATGTCAATATTTCCCAAGTGTAATCAGTACAAGTTTTATGCCACATTCACAAGCTATGCCAAAATTTACTCAGTTAAATTATACCCAATTTTCCCGCGTTATAATCGCACGTATGACGAGATTCAATCTAAGTTCCGAATGAACTTACTATTCACAAAAGAAAATAAAAAAAGGAAAAATAGAGAAGGAGCATAAGAATTGACATGTGGAAAAATAGACATGTAAAGGTATACCCAATTCAAGAATCATGTTTCAACAGGCATGTTGTACATTAATAATAAGTGTTGGCAAGCTAAGTAATTTACACCATAGGTATAAAGATTAGATAGGATTCACTAATTTTGATGTACAACATGACAAGTCCCATTATATCAATCACAATAGTCCCATGGGCATAGGATGTACAACATTATAAGTTCCATCATATCAATCACAATGGTCTCATAGGCATGATAGGTTCCATTATGTCAATTGAAACAGTCTCATAGGCATGATAGGTTTCATTATGTCGGTCACAACAGTCCCATAGGCATGATAGGTGTCATTACATCAATCACAATAGTCGCATTGGCATAGGCAATTCGGATTTGACAAAAGGATAAGCATGAATTAGAATTAGGCATAGTTCTAAATCCGATTATTACAGTCATGATTTCTATTAGGTGTTTAAATCAGAATAATAACTGAACTTACAGAAAAAGGACGGATCTTGTATTCTCAGATCTGATTTCTGAATTTGTTAAGCTAATCCTTTGATGTAGACTTTTGATTTGAAGTTTGTCTAACGGATTTTTAGTTTGGATTTGATTTTCTAGTTTGGAGAAGATGAAGGAGGCTAGGCTAGCTTGTAGATGAACAACATGACGGCACCATTTTTTAGGGTTATGAGGTTAGGGTTTAAGTTTAGCTACGTATATATAGATGTCTAGGATTAATTCTAGCCTTTAGATTAGTCTAGGAGAAATCAGAGTCATCCAAACCAAAGAGATATGTCATCCAGCCAACCCCAGCATGACATATAAGCCTTAATACCTCAGAATTTGTCATTAGGCCAATCAGAGAAGGCCACATCAACTCAAGGCTATAAAAATTCGTCACAGGAATTGAATCTCAATGGGGTTGGCTCCCTACAGGGGGTCGACACCTATGTCGACACCCCTATAGGGGGTTGACACCTATGTCGACTCCCCTTGGGGGAGTCGACTCCCCTGAGCGGGAAATTTCCCGCTCAGCTGTTCTGACCGAATTTCGAATTTCAAACTGTTTTTCTAACTTTTAATTATTATTTTAATTTAAACTTGAAAACTTCTAACCTCCATAACTTCTTCATACAGAATCCGATTCACACAAACTCAGACTCTATCTCAAGCAGAATTCCGAGATGAACGCAATGGCCTAACCTCTTTCCCTTAATTACTCTTCTAAAAATTAAGTATTCTTTAATTAGTTACTTTTAATATTCATAGAAAATATGATGTGTTACATTCTCCCCTCCTTAAAGGATTTCGTCCCCGAAATCTCTAAGTTAAGAAGAATGTAGCCTAACATCCAACATCCGTCTACTCAACCATCAATCACAGGCATCCATTATCCTTAAAAAGATTTCTAACGCTTTCATGATCATATGCATAGTGTGTGTATATGTCCTTATCTAATGCAAAATCAGACGGTCTACTGATTCAGTTGACCTCCTTAACGCGAATCATGCCAGTGCTATGAGTCCATCATGTATGCAATTATCCCTAATCGTATTTTGTAACTTCTACATGAGTGCACAATCATTCATACAAGTGCAATGTCCACATGATAACATATCAAGTTTCAATCCGTATATAAATACATATATGCATATGCAATATGAAAGTGACTGAGCCGATCTAGTACCTAGTGTGTGTGTGTATATACATCCACGAGCAACCACTTGCAACCATCAATCATAACATGTTTTCAAATACATGTTTACATCCATTGGTTTCTACCTAAGGATTAAGAAATAGGACCGAGGAGATATACTTAAGAGATAGATACAAGCATGCATATACTTATGGAAAAAGAGATCAAGAATGTACCCTAAAAAAGATAAGGGTAGGCTGCGCATATCTTGTCCTCAGTCTCCCAAGTCGTGTCTTCCTCAGCATCACTCCATTGTACTTTAACTTGCTTGACCTCACGATTGCGTAGCTTTTTAACTTCTGTACCGAAGATACGAGTTGGAACTCTTCTCACTATTGCTTCTCGTTCCACTTCTATTTCCTCTAGTATGCTTGGCTCCACAACTTCTGCAGACTCATATAAGCACTTTCGTAGATGAGAGACATGAAAGACATTATGTACTCCAGCTAATCTTTCGAGCAACTCTACTTTATAAGCCATCTTCCCAATCCTCTCAATGATAGGAAATGGCCCTACAAATCTTGGTGCCAATTTTCCTACGGACCTAAAGCGAACGACATTCTTCAAAGGAGATACTTTAAGAAAAACTCTATCTCCGACCTCAAGGTCGGTCCTTCTTTTATCAGCGTAGGACTTCTATCTATCTTGTGCGGTCTTCATTCGTCTTCGTATCAAGTCCACCTTCTTTGAAGTTTCTCTAATCATGTCTGGTCCAAGTACGAGCTTGTCTGTAGACTCCCACCAACAAGTTGGTGATCGGCATGGTCTCCCATACAAGGCCTCAAAGGGTGCCATGCCTATGGTGGCTTGGTAGCTATTGTTTTAGGCGAACTCCACCAAAGGAATGTGATCCTCCCATGTTCCCCCAAAATCGAGAATGCACAATCTCAAGAGATCTTCTAATACTCTGTTCACCCTTTCTGTCTGACCATTGGTTTGAGGGTGATAGGCAGTGCTTAAGCATAGCTGTGTGCCTACCGCCTCTTGCAAACTCTTCCAAAACTCGCTCGTAAAGATAGAATCTCGATCACTTACTATGCTAGAGGGTATTCCAGGCAGTCGAACTACCTCTTTAAGATAAATGGATGCTAACGATGAGGCAGTCCTTCTACTCTTAACAGGTATAAAGTGAGCGCTTTTAGTGAGACTGTCCACTATTACCCAAATACTGGTATTCCCCCTTCTTGACCTAGGCAACCCATCAATAAAGTCCATCGAAATGCTATCCCATTTCCACTGTGGGACCTCTAGAGTATGAAGCCGACCACCAGGCTTCTTCTGCTCTGCCTTGACTTGCTGGCATATCAAGCATTTAGAGACAAACTCAGCTACATCCTTCTTCATTTCATTCCAAAAGAAAACCCTTTTATGTCTTTATACATCTTGTCCCCACCTGGGTGTATGGTCAACTTAGAATAGTGTGTTTCTTCGAGAACGGTTTTCACCAAATCACTTGCTTGTGGAACGCATAGTCTTCCATCCTGTCTCAACTAACCCTTGTCATCGATAGAGTATCTATTGAGGTGACTAGAAGTCTCACCTCTAATTAGCTTATCCATCACATCAACTAGCTGAGGGTCTTCACGTTGCACAGTTCCTATTGAGTCTAAAAGAGTAGGCCGCACCTCTAGTGATGCTAACAAACCAGGTACAAATTCAAAGGAGGGTCCAAAGTCAAAGTTTGTTGTGTTATTCAAACTTTGCCTTTCTACAAAGAGAGGACTTAAGGTCAGCTTTTTCCTACTTAAGGCGTCTGCTACCACATTGCCCTTGCCAGGGGTATAAGCAATCTCAAAATCGTATGAGGTAAGAAATTCCATCCACCTTTGTTGTCTCAAGTTAAGATCTTTCTGTGAGAAATGGTACTTTAACGATTTATGGTCAGTAAACAATTCAAACCTTTCTCCTAGTAGGTAAGGACGCCATGACTTAAGAGCGAAAACAATGGCGGCTAACTCTAAATCATTAGTTGGGTAGTTTTTCTCATGTACCTTCAACTGCCTTTCCCTATAACAAACTACCTTTCCTTCTTTCATCAAGACAGCGCATAGTCCGGTAACGCATGCGTCTGTGTATACCGTAAACATCTTACTCCATCAGGCAATGTCAGAACCGGGGTTGTTGTTAGAGCCCTTTTCAATCGTTGGAAAGCAACATCACAATCCAAATCACAGGTAAAAGTTAGGTTCTTCTTTGTCAACCTAGTAAGTGGGGCTGAGATCTTCGCAAAGTCCTTAATGAACTTTCTGTAAAAGCCCGCTAGCCCGAGAAAACTTCTTACTTCGATTGCATTCCGTGGAATCTTCCAATCTTGCACCGCAATTACTTTTGCGGGATCCACAGCTATTCCCTCTTTGGACACCACATGTCCAAGAAACCTTACTTCATCTTTCCAAAAATGGCATTTGGAGAATTTTTCTTTCATCTGATGTACACGAAGAGTATCCATGACTTCCCTTAAATGCAAAGCATGTTCTTCTTCACTTTTTGAGAAAATCAAAATGTTGTCCACGAAGAGCACTACAAATTTATTAAGGAACTCTCTGAACACCCTACTCATCAAGTCTACGAAATAGGCGGGTGCGTTTGTCAAGCCGAAATGCATGACAAGCCATTCAAAGAAACCATCCGGGGTCCTAAACGCGGTCTTATCTATGCTGTCTTCAGCCACTCTTAGCTGATGAAATCTAGTGGCCAGATGTAGTTGGGAGAAAACCGATGCACCTACGAGCTGGTCGAACAAGTCGTCTATTCTAGGAAGTGGGTGCATATTCTTCTTGGTCAGCATGTTTAGCTCCCTATAGTCCATGCATAGGCGAAGTGAACCATCCGCTTTGGTTGAAAACACCACTAGAGCACCCCATTCAGAAATACTCTGCCTTTTGAACCCCTTTTCAAGCAACTCTTTAACTTCCTGAGCTCTTTCCTTTCCCTTGGAGCCATGTGTCTAATGGGTAAATCAATAGGTTTTGCATTATCAACAAGGTAAATGCGGAAGTCTATCTCTCGCTTCGGAGGTAAACCCTTCACCTCTTCAAAGACATCCGAGTATTCATGGACTACTATAACAGATTGCAAGTTTTCAATAGACACATCAAGAGATTCTAGGTAGCTAAGCATAACAGAATTCATGGGATTACAAGAGATTTCGAGAGTGTTACCGAGGTGAGTCATAAGTCTAACCACTCTCTTTTCACAATCGAGGATGGAACCATTACTGGATAACCAATCCATGCCTAGAATCAACCCATAGCCCATGAAACCCAAAACATAAGCATTAAATCTAAACCCAACGCTTAGTATAGAAATTTCCAAATCCAAACAAATAATGGACAAATAAGTCGAGCCCCCAATTGGATTTGAAACTACCATGGGATCATCTACTATACTGGTATCTAAGTGCAGAGATTCAACTGAAGTAGTATACATAAAAGAGTGCGATGCACCAGAATCAAAAAGAGTACAAACTAGATGATCAAAAAGATAAACTAAACTTTCAACAAAAATATTTCTATCTCTTTCTTGCGGAGGTGCAATGAAAGCGTGAATATGCCCTCCAGAAGTAGATCCAGTCCTCTACCCTTGCCCTTGCCTTTTTGGGCAATCCTTAGCCATATGTCCCGTCTCATTGCATTGAAAACAACCACACATCTTCCTCTTCTTCTTCCTGCAGTCTTTAATTAGATGTCTAGGTATGCCACAAAATTTACACTTCCTCTTGTCACGGGGTTTGTTATTCTTCCTGCCTTTCTTGGAATCCGTCTTCTTATTTTGCGAACCATCGACTTTCTTTTCTAGAGGTTCTTCCACCTTTGCCTCTTTCTTGCCATCCTTGTCTTCCTCCTGTAACAGTGCTATAACAACCCGAATTTAAATAACATGTTGAAACAAGAAATCAAAGTATAATTAATTTTTAAGATGAGAATTATGGGAAACGGGCTGTGCCATTGCGTTCTTCTTGGAATTCTGCATGAAATAGTGTCCGAGTTTTCAAAAATCGGAGTCCGGACGAAGAAGTTATGGCCTGTAGAAGATTCAGCAAATTTCAGGCAGCACAGAACCAGGCAGGTCGACCTGGGGGTCAGGTCGACCAAGTGGTCGACCTGGGGGTCGACCTACCTCCTACAAGTCGACCATATGGTCGACCTACCCCCTTACAGGTCGACCTGGTCGGCTTGTTTTGGCCCAAAACCCATTTTTGAAGCTCGGGACGTGTTTTGATGGTCCGGATTGATTTTATGGTTGATCTAAAGGCCCTAAATAGTTCCTACACCTATAAATACACCCTAAGACCTAACCTAATTCATAACAAATCATTCTTACACCAAAATGCTGCTGAGATCCCTCTTGATCATGGTCGCCACCTCTAATAAATTTCCTAAGCTTTCATACACAATCCAATTCGAAGATTAAGGCTTCTACAATGATTCAAGACAATAAATCAACAACACCGCAACATTTTTACAACAAATTCAGTTCTTAATTCCTTGTTCACGATCTGTAAGTTCTAGTTATTTTCAGAGTAAAATAATTAAATTTAATATGGACATGTGATGAAGTTAAATTGGACTTTTGATTCAAGTCTATTCTTGTTTCTTCTTGGATCTTGATTTTGGGAACCTTTCTATCTTTATTCTCATGACAAATTTATGGTCTATTCAGCTTATTGTAAATCAATTTTCTTGGTTCATATTGATATTATTATCAATATCTATTCTTTATGCCTAAGATGATGTTTTTATGTCGTTTTCTCTCTGATCTCGTTTTTATTGCAACTTCTACCTTCCCCTATTTATTTTCTTTTGATGAACCTAGGTCAATTTCGGACCTAGGCCTAAACTACAATATACGTGCGATGGTATACAAGGGAAATATTGGAATATTTCCTAGTGGAATATATGTGTTTGGTGGAATCGAAGGCATAATATGAAAATTGGATGTTTGGGGATAATTTACCATTAACATGAAACGGGTAATTTTGGGTATTGTCATTATAATGGTTATTGCGCGATTGGGATTGATATATGTAATTTGATATGGATCTTGATATATGTAATTTGGCTAGAACTTGTTATGGGTAAATTGGTGTAAACATGGTATACATGTAATTTTGGGTATAAAACTTGATCTATGTAAATTAAGCATAGCTTTGTAAACATGTAAATCATGAATCTTGACATATGTAAAATGGCATGAATTGAACATATGTAAATTTGGTATGAATTGGGCATATGTAAAACTGACATGTAATCTAGAACTTGGGCATATGTTAATTATGTAAAATTTTGGAGTTAAAACGTATATGATAATTCATGACATGGTAGAGGTTTAATATGAACGCGCCTAAGTTGGGTTTTGGGTAGTTGGCGTGTATTATAAATAAAAGGCTACAACTTGGCATAACTTTATAGTGAATTATGATAATACTTTGGGAATACGTTTTGGGGCAAAAAACGTGAATTATGAACTTGGTAATTGGCATATAACTGGAAATATGAACGTGGTTGAAACATGAATATGAGTATGAACATGAACGTGAACATGGTTAACTCGAGGTTGGGTTGAGTTTGCAGTGTAATTCTGCTCAAAACCGTCCGGCATATCCAGTGACTGCAAATAATAAGATCCAATGTGAGAAGTTAGTCATATCATGCTTAAACCCGAGGTTAGACTGAGTTGTGGTGTAATTCTGCCCGGAACCGCCCGGCATATCCAGTGACCGCAACAAGAGGTCTAATGTGAGTGGTTGATGCATTAATAATTAATTAATGCCAATATACAGACAACTAAGAATGCAAAGGTTAAGTAATATGACTAGACTAATGACACTTAACCGATATGACATGAATGGGTGGGTTAAGTAAACCTGAACTTGATTGCTTGAGAACACTTAACCATTTTGACATGTTAATTAGACAAGTGGGCAGGGTTAAGCAAATTAAGGACACTCAACTAATACAACATGTTGATTAGACAAGTGGGTGCGGTTGAGTAGATTTGTAGCACTTAACCAACATAATATGATAAGTGGGTGGGTTAAGTTAATTTGAATTGATTGATATCACTTAACCGTTATAGCATGACTAGCAGATGGGTTGGTTTAACTTGAATGGGTTGATAACACCCAATCGATATAACCTGATGCGTGGTAGGGTTAAGTAAACACACGAGGGTAACACTCAACCACTATAACATGACTAGTGGATGGGGTTAAGTTAACATGCGCTTAACCAATATAACGTGATGCGTGGTAAGGTTAAGTAACAACAAGGGGTAACACTTAACCATCAAAACATGATAAGTAGGTGGGCTAAGTCAACGTACACTTAACCAATATGACATGACATGCAGTGGGGTTAAATTAACACAAGGGAGAACACTTAGACAGTATAACAAGACTTGCGGTAGGTTTAAGTAACACAAGGAGCAACACTTAACCGACATAACACGATGTGTGGTAGGGTTAAGTAAAACAAGAGAAAACACTTAGCCAACTTAACGCGATGGACGGAGAGGGTTAAGTACATATCGGGTTGGTGGGTTATATTAGTAAATATAGGCCCACAAACTTAACCATTAATAAACATGCTTGAATCAATGGGTTAAGTACATCACGGGTAGGTGGGTAATATATATATACATAGGCCCACAAACTTAACCAGTAGGAAATCCTAGTAACGGGGACCCATTTCAGCAGTAACCCACATAGGTGTATCATATTACCCTCAAACTAGGCAGGGTGGGGCACGATTACTGGGGTGGATGTAAGCGGTCAAAGCGATGGCGAGTGGTGCAGCAGTGTAGGTTCTAATGGAGTGCGGGCGTGCATGCACTTCGGAGCAGAAAAAGTAGGCACTGGGCACCAGTAGTATACACTATGCATTCTAGAATTGTGTCGGGCCGCCACCATAGGACTTGATACACCCCATGGTGGGACCAGCATAGGTATCTACAATCATTGGGGGCCGTATGACACACGCAGGTAGCATAATCCCTAGTTGAACCTAGGTCGCATAAACCCTGAATCCGAGAAGCGCTTAATAGATAGCATAAACCCTAGTTGGACCTAGGTCGCGTAAACCCTGGTTGAATATAGGAAGCGCCCGATAGAAAACCCTAGATTAGATCTAGGTGATAAATAATAGATGTACACCTGAAAGCAACCACAATTTCAGGGATTGGGATCACGTTATCATATGATCATTTTATATAGATCACTAGTTGGGACACTAGTCAGGTGGTGCAGAGCAAATAGATATCACTGAAATATTTTAATGATGAAGCTTAGAAATCTTGCGATGTTATACTTGATAGAAACCTTGCGATGTGATACTTGGTAGGAACCTTGTGATGCTACTCTTGATAGGAATTATGGGATGTTATACTTGATTCATCGTGCCTGTAGCTTAACTTGTCATCATGCTTATGTTTATTTTCAGTTTATTCATGTCATGTTATCTTTACCTGTTTTGATGCTGAAAGTCACTAGGACTTACTTAGTATTTATGACTGACCCGTTTTGTTTCGCCTCTATTTCTTCCCCCCCCCCCGAGGTTTGCAGGGTGGGAATACAGCTTAGTTCAGATCTTACCAAGCTCTAAGGCTCTTTCTTGTATGGCTTGGATTTCTCTTGGCTATGGCTTGCCTTGCTTTATTGGGGAATATCAGAATTTATTTTTATGCTTCTTTGTTTTTGAGCAAGATAGATATTTTAGCTATGTAATTGGGTATTGGAAGTTGATGGGCTTTTATTGTAAACAATTATATTTAATAAATGATTTGAAGTACTCCTACTTTACTTTCCACTGTTTTATATATGTCTGTCTTGTAATATTTATGTTCCAGTACCCATAATGCTCCATTGAAGTTAAGGCATTCCATTTGTGAGTGACCTTAACGGATGTGGGGTGTTACATTTGGTATCAGAGCAGAAGGTTACCAGACTGGGCAAAAGTTTTTAAAAGACCTTCTGAAACTAGTTTTCAAAACGTTTACAAAGAAGCAAATTTTCAAGAAAAGTTTTGTTTTAGGAAAGGCATATTCCCCAAAGTCATATGCACTATCTTTTGATTCTCTCTTTGAATCTCTTCTTTCTTTCTTTTTCACCATAATTTTGTAGGTGTACGATACAAGTCGGAGGGCAAAAAAGTGCCAACCTCCATATGTAGCCGCAGTAGTTTTACTTGCGACTAATCTAATTTCAAGCTTTGTAGGATTGCCGTGTGATGGAGGTAGCTTTCGAGAAACTTGTCAACAAGCCTAAGGTTGAGACACTTGTTGATATGTCTTAATCCACGAAGGAGGAAAAGGTGAAAGGGAAGAGGCCAAAGTGAAGGAATAATAAAACCCATGACAAGAGAGAGTATCTTTAGTATGGTAAAAAGGGACATGTAGTTAAGTATTATAGGACAAGGACAAGGGCAAAGAATAAGATATTCGAGAGGGCAATTGTATGCTCTCACTACTAGCATACCCTAGAGAGGTGGTAATGTTTTTGTTAAAGGTTTAGCTTTTCTTTTCTATCATCCCGTTAGAACTTTGTTTTTGTACATCGCATCCTTTTAATTCTGCTTCGATAGCTGAGTCTCTGCACCTTAGTACTAGCATAAAAGAGGATCCCATTTTTGTCTCAAATCCTGTTGGGGAATCGGCTCATTTATTCATGACTTGTTTGGATTTGAGAATGTCTATGCTAAGTGTTGAGTTTAGAAGTAATGCTTAATTTTTCGGGCTATGGGTTGATTCTAGGGATGGAGTGGTTATCCAGAAATGATACCATTCTCGAGTATGAAAAGAGGGTAGTTAGACTCTTGACTTGCCTCGGTAATACCCTCGAAGTCTAGTGTAACCCTTAGGGTTCTGCCATGCTTAGTTACCTAGAATCTCTTGATATATTTATTGATTCGCTCGAGTAGTGTTCGCCACTAAGGCGGATGGTTCATCTCGCTATGCATGAGTTATAGAAAATCACCTTAGTAAGTACACTTGGCAACATGGTTGGCATTTGTTTATTTTCAAGAGATAATTCATTTATGTGGAATACCTTTTAGTAAGTGAACGAGATCCAAGATTCACTAGTGAATTTTGTAGAGCTTACATGAAACCATGAGTACGCAGTTATGTTTGAATCGGGTATACTAGAAAGAGAATAAGTGAAAGTGGAACGAGAGGCGACAGTGAAATGAATTCCAACTCATATTTTGAAAATAGGAATTAAGAAGCTACGAAATCACGAAGTTAAAGAAGTTCAAGGAACAATGGAGCTAACAATGGAGTTAAGCTCAAGGAAATGGGCTTAGAAGATAGAAGACTAGATATGCACATCATATCTCTTTTTAAGAGTATATCCATGATCCTTTTTTTCCTGTAGAGCTTACTTGCATGCTATCTTTTAAGTATATCCTCTCTGTCCTATTCTCAATCCTATTTCTGTTGCAAACCCCATAGGAAGTATGACTCATCTGTTAGTAATAAATGTTGGGGCTTGAGGGTGTCCATTGGGTTGACTAAACTTTTTGGGTTTTATAGGATACGGGTTGGTTTTAGGAAGGGATTTCTTGTGGCCTAAAAGGAGTCTATCATGCTTAGTTTCCTAGAATCATATATATTAGTTGGGTTGAGTAATTATTTGGGTGTCAGTCTGATGTTGATTTCGGTCTTCGGGGCTGGCGCTTAAGGAGTTCTTCTCCTAATCAGTATATATGTGATGTAGATTTACAGTTTTGGCATTGCCTAATGGGCACAAAGTTTTTACTTGCTTCTATCATTCGACTATATCTTTAGGTAGGAACAATTGTGTGTAAACATATGTTTGAGACATATTATGATTGATGGTTGCAAGCGGTTGCTAGTGGTTGCTCGTGGATGCATATACACGCACATTAGACACTAGATCGGCTCAGTCACCTTTCATATTGCATATGCATGAGTGTTTATACTTGTTTATGGATGAATTAGAATGTATTATCATGTGGATGTTGCAAATGGATGGATGTTTGTGCACACATACAGTGTTAATGTGACTATGACTATTTGCATACATGTTAGACTCATGGCACTAAACATATTTTGTGTTAAGAAGATCAATCAGGCCTGATCATTTGCATTAGACAAGGAACATATACACACACTTCTTGCATATGTTCATACAGCATTAGAAATCTCTTAAGGACAATGAATGCCTGTGATTGATGATTGAGTAGATGGATGATTGGATGGTAGGACACATTCTTCTTAACTTAAAGATTTCGGGGATGAAATCCTTTAAGGAGGGGAGAATGTAACAACCCGAATTTATTAACATGTTGAAACAAGAAATCAAGGTATAATTATTTTTTAAAATGAGAATTATGGGAAACGGGTTGTGCCATTGCGTTCATCTCGGAATTCTGCATGAAATAGAGTCCGAGTTTTCAAAAATCGGGGTCCAGATGAAGAAGTTATGGCCTGTAGAAAATTCAGCAAATTTCAGGCAGCACAGAACCAGGCAGGTCGACCTGGGGGTCAGGTCGACCTGGGGGTCGACCTGGGGGTCGACCTACCCCCTACAGGTCGACCATATGGTCGACCTCCCCCCTACAGGTCGACCTAGTCGGCCTGTTTTGGCCCAAAACCCATTTTTGAAGCCCGGGACGTGTTTTGATGGTCCGGATTGATTCTAGGGTTGATCTAAACGCCCTAAATAGTTCCTACACCTATAAATACACCCTAAGACCTAACCTAATTCATAACAAATCATTCTTACACCAAAATGCTGCTGAGATCCCTCTTGATCATGGCCGCCACCTCTAATAAATTTCCTAAGCTTTCATACACAATCCAATTCGAAGATTAAGGCTTCTATAATGATTCAAGACAATAAATCAACAACACCGCAACATTTTTACAACAAATCTAGTTCTTAATTCCTTGTCCACGATCTGTAAGTTCTAGTTATTTTCATACTAAATAATTAAATTTAATATGGACATGTGATGAAGTGAAATTGGACTTTTGATTCAAGTCTATTCTTGTTTCTTCTTGGATCTTTATTTTGGGAACCTTTCTATCTTTATTCCCATGACAAGTTTATGGTCTATTCAGCTTGTTGTAAATCAATTTTCTTGGTTCATGTTGATATTATTATCAAGATCTATTCTTTATGCCTAAGATGATGTTTTTATGTCGTTTTCTCTCTGATCTCGTTTTTATTGCAACTTCTACCTTCTTCTATTTATTTTCTTTTGATGAACCTAGGTCAATTTCAGACCTAGGCCTAAACTGCGATATACGTGCGATGGTATACGGGGGAAATATTGGAATACTGCCTAGTGGAATATATGTGTTTGGTGGAATCGAAGGCATAATATGAAAATTGGATGTTTGGGGATAATTTACTATTAACATGAAAAGTGATAATTTTGGGTATTGTCATTATAATGGTTATTGCGTGATTGGGATTGATATATGTAATTTGATATGGATCTTGATATATGTAATTTAGCTAGAACTTGTTATGGGTAAATTGGTGTAAACGGGGTATACATGTAATTTTGGGTATAAAACTTGATCTATGTAAATTGAGCATAGTTTTGTAAATATGTAAATCATGAATCTTGACATATGTAAAACGGTATGAATTGAACATATGTAAATTTGGTATGAATTGGGCATATGTAAAACTGGCATGTAATCTAGAACTTGGGCATATGTTAATTATGTAAAATTTTGGAGTTAAAACGTATATGATAATTTATGACTTGGTAGAGGTTTAATATGAACGCGCCTAAGTTGGGTTTTGGGTAGTTGGCGTGTATTGTAAATAAAAGGCTACAACTTGGCATAACTTTATAGTGAATTATGATAATACTCTGGGAATACGTTTTGGGGGCAAAAAGCGTGAATTATGAACTTGGTAATTGGCATATAATTGGAAATATGAATGTGGTTGAAACATGAACATGAATATGAGTATGAACACGAACGTGAACATGGCTAACTCGAGGTTGGGTTGAGTTTGCAGTGTAATTCTGCCCATAACCGTCTGGCATATCCAGTGACTGCAAATAAAAAGATCCAATGTGAGAAGTTAGTCGTATCATGCTTAAACCCGAGGTTATACTGAGTTATGGTGTAATTCTGCCCAGAACCGCTCGGCATATCCAGTGACCGCAACAAGAGGTCTAATGTGAGTGGTTGATGCATTAATAATTAATTTATGCCAATATACAGACACGCTAAGAATGGAAAGGTTAAGTAATATGACTAGACTAATGACACTTAACCGATATGACATGAATGGGTGGGTTAAGTAAACCTGAACTTGATTGCTCGAGAACACTTAACCATTTTAACATGTTAATTAGACAAGTGGGCAGGGTTAAGAAAATTGAGCACACTCAACTAATACAACATGTTAATTAGACTAGTGGGTGCGGTTGAGTAGATTAATAGCACTTAACCAACATAATATGATAAGTGGGTGGGTTAAGTTAATTTGAATTGATTGACATAACTTAATCGTTATAGCATGACAAGCGGATGAGTTGGTTTAACTTGAATGGGTAGATAACACCCAATCGATATAACCTAATGCGTGGTAGGGTTAAGTAAACACACGAGGGTAACACTCAACCATTATAATAAGACTAGTGGATGGGGTTAAGTTAACATGCGCTTAACCAATATAACATGATGCGTGGTAAGGTTAAGTAAAAACAGAGGGTAACACTTAACCATCACAACATGATAAGTAGGTGGGCTAAGTCAACGTACACTTAACCAATATGACATGACATGCGGTGGGGTTAAGTCAACACAAGGGAGAACACTTAGCCGGTATAACAAGACTTGCAGTAGGGTTAAGTAACACAAGAAGCAACACTTAACCGATATAACACGATGTGTGGTAGGGTTAAGTAAAACAAGAGAAAACACTTAGCCAACTTAACGCGATGGACGGAGAGGGTTAAGTACATATCGGGTTGGTGGGTAATATTAGTAAATATAGGCCCACAAATTTAACCATTAATAAACATGCTTGAATCAGTGGGTTAAGTACATCACGAGTAGGTGGGTAATATTTGTATATATAGGCCCACAAACTTAACCAGTAGGAAACCCTAGTAAGGGGGCCCATTTCAGCAGTAACCCACATAGGTGTATCATGGTACCCTGAAACTAGGCAGGGTGGGGCACGATTACTGGGCTGATTGTAAGAGGTCAAAGCGACGGCGAGTGGTGCAGCAGTGTAGGTTCTAATGGAGTGCAGGCGTGCACGCACTTCGGAGCAGAAAAAGCAGGCACTGGCTACCAGTAGTATACACTATGCATTCTAGAATTGTGTCGGGCCACCACCATGGGACTTGATACACCCCATGGTGGGACCAGCATAGGTATCTGCGATTATTGGGGGCCGTATGACACACGCAGGTAGCATAATCCCTAGTTGGACCTAGGTCGCATAAACCCTGAATCCGAGAAGCGTTTAATAGGTAACATAAACCCTAGTTGGACCTAGGTCGCGTAAACCCTGGTTGAATCTAGGAAGTGCCCGATAGAAAACCCTAGATTATCTAGGTGATAAATAATAGATGTACACCTGAAAGCAACCACAATTTCGGGGATTGGGATCACGTTATCATATGATCATTTTATATAGATTACCAGTTGGGACACTAGTCAGGTGGTGCAAAGCAAATACATATCACTGAAATATTTTAATGACGAAGCTTAGAAATCTTGCGATGTTATACTTGATAGAAACCTTGCGATGTGATACTTGGTAGGAACCTTGTGATGCTACTCTTGATAGGAATTATGGGATGTTGTACTTGATTCATCGTGCCTGTAGCTTAACTTGTCATCATGCTTATGTTTATTTTCAGTTTATTCATGCCATGTTATCTTTACCTGTTTTGATGCTGAAAGTCACTAGGACTTACTCAGTCTTTATGACTGACCCGTTTTGTTTCGCCTCTTTTTCTTCCGTTCCCCCCCTCCCAGGTTCTCAGGGTGGGAGTACATGTTAGTTCAGATCTTACCAAGCTCCAAGGCTCTTTCATGTACGGCTTGGATTTCTCTTGGCTATGGCTTGCCTTGCTTTATTGGGGAATATCAGAATTTATTTTTATGCTTCTTTGTTTTTGAGCAAGACAAATATTTTAGCTATGTAATTGGGTATTGGAAGTTGATGGGCATTTATTGTAAACAATTATATTTAATAAATGATTTGAAGTACTCCTACTTTACTTTCCGCTGTTTTATATATGTCTGTCTTGTAATATTTCTGTTCCAGTACCCATAATGCTCCATTGAAATTAAGGCATTCCCTTTGTGAGTGACCTTAACGGATGTGGGGTGTTACAAGTGCTATGTCCACCAGTCTCTCAAAAGTTGCGCCCATAGGTATATGGGACATAGTCAGGCTGTGTAGTGGCTCGTTCAACCCTTTCACGAAACGGAGAGCCTTTTTATGTGGAGTGTTTACTAATTTCAGTCTGAATCTAGCCAGCTAGTTGAATTGGTTGACGTATTCCTTAACCGATAGGCTTCCCTGTTTGAGTGCTAAGAACTTCTCCATTTGTAGGCTTTGTTCAGCTTGCGAGAGGAACTTCATTTCAAATCTCATTCTGAAATCCTCCCAAGTTTCAAATGGTCTCTCAGCATTAGTAACTTCCCACCAGTAAGAGGCTTCGTCCTTAAGTAACCATACAGCCAATTGTATCATCTGCCTATCGTCCACTTCGAAGATAACAAACAAATCTTCTGTTTCCTAGAGCCAGTTTCTTGTTTCCACAAATTACTCAGTCCCATTAAAGTTCTTTCCACCCATAGCTCGAAAGTCTCTACATATCTTCGAGAAAGCGTTCATACGCGGAGGAGGAGGAGGAGGAGGAACGACTGCAACTAAGGGAGGAGGAACATCTGTTGGGACTGCGTCATTAGCCCTAGCCTTCAGATACCATCTGAACCAGCTAGGTATCGGTACGCCCTCGGGAAGATTAAGATCCCCAGACATGCCGAAATGAAAAGAAAAGGTTCAAAACAAAGGATAGAAAGATAGTGCATATGGCTTTAGGGATTATGCCTTTAAAATAAAACAACACTTTTTCTTGAAAATGCTTCTTTAAATTTCTTTTTGAAAAAATAGTTTTCAAAAACTTTTATCCGATCTGGTAAACCATCGCTCTTATACCAAGTGAAACACCCCACCTCCGTTAAGGTCACTCACTAAGGGAATGCATTAACTTTAGTGAAGCATTTTGGGTAAAATGCATAGATAATTTACAAGATAGACATATAAACAGTGGAAAACTGAAATTATTTCATAAATAACGTGGTTCAGTCAAAACATTACAAGCATTGTCTCAAAACCCAACTTCTAAATTATTACAATAAAACATCTGTCTTGATTTGAAACTCCAAGTACATAAAGAAACATAAAACAATAGTAAAGCAATATAAATCCCCAATAAAAGTGTAACCACATCCATAGCCCAAGAAAAGAGAATCCAAGCAATACATCTACTCTCTTCAAGCTGGAAAAGGTCTGCACTAAGCTGAAGTATTCCCTCCCTGAGAACCTGAGGGGGAACGGAAGAGAAGAAGGCGAAAGAAAACGGGTTAGACATAAGCCTGGTAAGTCCAGTGATTATTCAGCATGTAAACAGGTAATAGGATCATGACATGAATAAACTGAATATAGGAGAATACCATAGCAATAAGATAACATAAGATAAGGCAAGATAAACTGAATATACTATCGCACTCATTTCCATTTCTCTGCACCTATTAACGAATGTTTCAACTACCATCATGTGTTCATAACAAAGTGATCCCTTTTTCCGATCGGCTTCTACTCGCATGCATTTATTTCTTGTGTCATTCGGCCCCGCTTGATTGTAGATACTTGTGCTAGTCCCGCTATAGGGTGTATCAATTCTTATGGTGGCAACCCGACACAAATTCTAGATGCACAGTGTATACTACTGATGCCCAGTGCCTGCTTTATCCACTCTGGAGTATGTGCACGCCCATACTCCGCCGGAACCTACACTACTGCACCACCCGCCACTATTTTGACCGCTTATAATCAGCCCATTAATCGTGCCCCACCCTGCCTTGTTCAGGGTACCGTGATACATCTATGTGGGTTACTACTGAAATGGGTCCCCATCACTAGGGTTTCCTAATTAACATGTTATAACGGTTAAGTGTTATCATATTTACCTAACCCTACCCATCTGTTTAACTAACATGTTGTAGTGGTTAAGTGTTGCCTTAATTAACTTAACCCTACCATTCTTAACTTGTCTATTTCTTAGCTTTAATTCATTTATTAAAGCACCAGCCTCTCACATTAGATCTATATTGTTGCAGTCGCTGGATGTGTCGGGCGGTTCTGGGCAGTCTTACACTGCATCTCATTCTAACCTCGGATTTTTGGGCTTAATGCTCTAACCTCTCACATTAGATCTATATTGTTGCGGTTGATGTGCTGGGCAGTTCCGGGCAGTCTTACACCGCAACTCAATCTAACATCGGGTTAGGCATGTTCATCTTTAGCCATTTTACATATTTGTCCATGTTTTATGTCAATATTTCCCAAGTGTAGTCAGTACAAGTTTTATGCCACATTCACATGTTATGCTAAAATTTACTCAATTAAATTATACCCAATTTTCCCGCGTTATAATCACACGAATATCAAGATTCAATCTAAGTTCCGAATGAACTTAGTATTCACAACAGAAAATAAAAAAAAGGAAAAAATAGAGAAGGAGCATAAGAATTGACATAAGGAAATATAGGCATGTAAAGGTATACCCAATTCAAGAATCATGTTTCAACAGGCATGTTGCACATTATTAATAAATGTAGGCAAGCTAAGCAATTTACGCCATAGGTATAAAGATTAGATAGGATTGGAATTAAGAGAATCACTAATTTTGAAGTACAACATGATATGTCCCATTATATCAATCACAATAGTCTCACAGGCATAGGATGTAAAACATGATAAGTTCTGTCATATCAATCACAACAATCTCATAGGCATGATAGGTTCCATTATGTCAATTGAAATAGTCTCATAGGCATGATAGGTTTCATTATGTCAGTCACAACAGTCCCATAGGCATGATAGGTGTCATTTCATCAATCACAATAGTCTCATAGGCATAGGCAATTCGGATTTGACAAAAGGATAAGCATGAATTAGAATTAGGCATAGTTCTAAATCCGATTATTACAGTCATGATTTCTATTAGGTGTTTAAATCAGAATAATAACTGAACTTACAGAAAAAGGACGGATCTTGTATTCTGAGATCTGATTTCTGAATTTGTTAAGCTAATCCTTTGATGTAGACTTTTGATTTGAAGTTCTTCTAACTGATTTTTAGTTTGGATTTGATTTTCTAGTTTGGAGAAGATGAAGGAGGCTAGGCTAGCTTGTAGATGAACAACATGACGACACCATATTTTTAGGGTTAAGAGGTTAGGGTTTAAGTTTAGCTACGTATATATAGATGTCTAGGATTAATTCTAGCCTTTAGATTAGTCTAGGAGAAATCAGAGTCATCCAAACCAAAGAGATATGTCATCCAGCCAACCCCAACATGACATATAAGCCCTAATACCTCAGAATGTGTCATCAGGCCAATCAGAGAAGGCCTCATCAACTCAGGGCTATAAAAATTCGTCACAGGAACTGGATCTCAATGGGGTTGGCTCCCTACAGGGGGTCAACACCTATGTCGACACCCCTTTGGGGGGTTGACACCTATGTCGACTCCCCTTGAGCGGGAAATTTCCCGCTCAGCTGTTCTGACCGAATTTCGAATTTCAAACTGTTTTTCTAACTTTTAATTATTATTCTAATTTAAACTTGAAAACTTCTAACCTCCATAACTTCTTCATACGGAGTCCGATTCACGCAAACTCAGACTCTATCTCAAGCAGAATTTCGAGATGAACGCAATGGCCTAACCTCTTTCCCTTAATTCCTCTTTTAAAAATTAAGTATTCTTTAATTCGTTACTTTTAATATTCACATAAAATACGGGGTGTTACAATAGCGTAACTTAATTACATTATTTCCACAATGAAAATTCAACTTATTTGAACAATAGTAATTTTATTGATTGTAAGTGAAAGTAAAATTTAGTTTGTTTTGATAAATACTGAAGTCAGGATTTTAATATATAAGTGTTTGAATGAAATTGATTTAATTCACTTATAATTGGAATTCAAATTGAATTTCTGTTAAGTAATCAAAATTATGATTTAATATGAACTTTTTTTTACTAAGTTAAATTGATTTTATTTTGATTTAAATAAATTTGATAAGTTTTGAAATTAAATCAAAGATGATTATTTGAAATTGGAAATTTATAACGAATTATTAAAACTTAAAATGAATTGATTAATTAAAAATATAGATGTCTGATTGAAATTGTTGAATAATTTAATTTGGGATTTTATTATGTGACATTGATTCATAACTAATGTAAATTCTATTTTGGATTAGGATAAAATAACATCCATTGGAATTGAATTAAAAGGTGGATATTATGTTGGGATTTTATTGCCTATAAATACTCGTTTTCTAAAAACCTAACTTCTACAATTTTATCTCATGTAAATGGAAAAAGTGCCGTCATTTTCTTTCAAATGAAACTAGCAAGGCGACTGCTACTTTTCCTCTTTGGAAAAAATTTGAAACCAATAGATCAACGCCCTATAAATCATGGAAAGAATACGAATAGATCCCTAATCTGTTGTTCTTTGATTCTATACCCTCAAATTTTGATGTGATGCAATTTCTGTCCTAAGAAGTTCGAGCGTGTAGACTAGGATTCGGTTTTGATGAAGAGGTGATATTTGATTTGAAAATCCGAGTGTATATTCGAGTTTAACATAAACATTTGCACCTATGCACAAAGTTTGGGAGGATTTGGCAACAAATAGTTGCACAACCTATTGTCACTATAGCGTGGAAAGGGGAGCATCGCATTCTATTGAGGGGGCGCGAGTACGAGGACTTGGTGATGGTCGGATGGAGATCAGGGAGAGGAGTGCAGCGGCGCAAACGGTTTGTGAAACAATTGAGTGGTTCTCCGTATCAGCATATGTAGTGCACGGTGAAATTTGTTGCATTCGCACAGGCTACGGCGTGATGGAAGAAAAGGAAAAGAAGGGATGGGTGGGGTGCTGATATGGAAAGCAAGTGGGAAAGGTAGTTTTTTTATATTATTTTATTATAATTGGAATTTCAATGCTTAAACTCATATAACTTTTTCATATGAGCTCCAAATGGCACGCGGTTTGTTGCATTAGAATCATATTGACGAGCTCTTCGCGGTGGCACAGATTTGAACTGATTCTGAGACCATTGATTTTTGAGCTAAAATTCAGATTTCAATCTCGTTCAGAACTAAAGGTGAGTGATTAATCTCACTCACACCTAACTAAAATGTTTTATTGTTAGTTAAATTAAATTCATGTCATGAAATGATTGTATTGTTTACTGTCTGATTATTTAAATTGCATATTTATGTTGAATTTGCATAGACTGTATAATTTAATTTAACTGTAACAACCCGAATTTTAATAACTTGTTATTAATTTTTAAAATAAGAATCAAGGGAAACGGGTTATGCCATTGTGTTCGTCTCGGAATTCTGCTTGAAATAGAGTCTGAGTTTGCGCAAAACGGATACCGTACGAAGAAGAAATGGATGAACGAAGTTAGACAGAAAAACCAGAAACGGGCCAGAATGCACTGGCGCACTTGGGAAGTGCGCCAAAACAAAATTGCACTGGTGCACTTGGGAAGTGCGCCCATGCAATTTTGTATTGGCGCACTTGGCAGGTGCGCCCAGGACGAGCAGAAAACCTGCTTGGTCAGGCCCTGGCTGGCCTGGTCGGGTTCTGGTCGAATTTCTGAGCTCTGGTGTGTCACTAGGGCTGACTTGTCATTTTCTTATTGGCTTTTCTTGAGATGGATGGCCTTGATTTCTTCTAGCTTCATCGACGGCTCTAATTAGTTTGAAACCCTATATAAACAGCCTCCTAGCCTCATTCTCTTTACACCATTCTTCTCTAACCTTATGCTGCTCAAACTCTTGATGATCATGGCTTCTTCTTCTTCCTCTAAAATAAATTAAATTAAAATAAATCGTGAAGATTATTTCTTGAAGACTACGGCTAGGAATTTCTTATTGGGGATTTGCTTCTACAATCAAAGCAAGATTCAGCGATTCAACAATTCAACGACTAATTTCTAGACTTGACTTCTGCATCTAAATTTGTTAGACCACGATCTGTCAGTTCCAGTTACTTTTAGATAAAAACTATAAATCTAATATGGGCATGTTAAATTGGGATTGGTTTGTGTATCATTCATATCTATTCTTATTTTCTTCTTGGATCTTGACTATTGGGAACATTGTCTACGACGTTGAAACTATTATTAATGGCATAAGACTATGACTATGCCTATGACTGTGAACATAAGACTATGACTATGCCTATGACTGTGAACATAAGACTACACCTATGACTATGAACATATGACTATGCCTATGATTGTGAACATAAGACTATGCATATGCCTATGACTATGAATATAAGACTATTGCCTATAACTACGACAAGGACAATTGTGGCTAACTGCATATGAGGTTATTGCCTAGGATTATGACTATGAAATTGGATCTAAGCTTGATTTTCTATTCAGACCTATTTTCTTTACTCTTGATTTTGGGATTTTTCTATTTAAGTTAGATCTATCAATGTTCTCGAAACTAGATTATCATTCAAACCTTTTCATGTTCATAATGTTATCAGAGCTATATGTGCCTGCGATTTTTTAATCAATTTATTCAGTTATGTCATACCTTGGAAATAAATGGATAACAGGACAATGTTTATTATGTTATATGTGGAATTGAATGATATTGATTTGTGCCTGTAGTTTTATTATCATGTTGAATTGGGAATTAAGGAATAAGTCTATTCATATTTATATGAACTTGGAATATAACCTGTTATGACAAGTTGAGTAGTTTATCATGTTATGCAAGTTCTAGGTTGTGAAATCATATCAACATATGTGACCAAATGTTAGATCTACATGTTTATGTGTATATGTTAAACCTATGTCATATTTCAAGTTCACACTTATTCATACGTTTGTGATTGATTTGCAAGTTCACATATATGTAAGTTGATTTAGTCTATGTTGCGAATTCACATATATGTATGTTGGTTCAGTCTACGCTGCAAGATCACACCTATGATATTCATGTTGATTATTTTGCAATTTCACACCTATGATGTTCATATTGAATATGCCAAAAAGATGCCAAGTTTAACCCTATGTCGTGTTTATGTTAATGAATCTATTTATGCCAATTTTGCGTACGTTAAATTAGGCTAAGTTTTAGCCTAATATTATATGCCAAAAATCATGCGAATGAAAAATTAGGCTAAGATTGTTAGCCTAATATCTAGACGGGGTAACGTTGGGAAAAATTGGAAATTATAGGAGACTTGGCATGAAACTTGCCTTGAAAACTTGACACGAACTCGACATGAAAACTTGAACATGGACATGACACGAGAATGAACTTGAAAATGGCCAACTCGAGGTTGGGTTGAGTTTGCAGTGTAAATCTGCCAGGAACTGCCTGGCAAATCCAGTGAATGCAAACAATAGGATCCAATGTGAGTAGTTGATCATATCGCGCTTGAAACCCGAGGTTAGAATGAGTTGTGGTGTAAATCTGCCCGGAACCGCCGGGCATATCTAGTGAACCAACAACAGGTCTAATGTGAGAGGTTGGGGTGCATTAATGAATTAATGCCACATGATAGGGTTAAGTCATGAACATGAAAGACAACACTTAACCAACTTGAGACATGATTGGTAGGGTTAGGTCATGAACTTGAACGACAACACCTAACCAACTTGACACGTGAATTGTAGGGCTAAGTCACGAACTTAAATGACAACACTTAGCCAATTTGACATGCTAAACTGATAAGGGTTAAGTCTCGAATTTAAATGACAACACTTAACCAGCTGGACGGAAACCCTAGTTACGCGGTCCTTTTTAGCAGTAACCCACTAGATGTATCATGGTACCCTGGAACTAGGCAGGGTGGGGCACGATTACTGGGCTGATTGTAAGCGACCAGAACGATGACTGTGTTGGTGCGCCAGTGTAGGTTCAGGCGGGCTATAGTTGTGCACGTGGTCCAGAGTTGGAAAAGCAGGCATTGGGCATCAGTAGGTTTATCTGTGCATTCTTGATTCGTGTCGGTGGTTGGCACCATAGGGCTTGATACACCCTATGGTGGACCTAGCACAGGTGACTACATTGGTGATAGGGCCGTATGACATAGACACATGACGAGCTAGAACTTGTAGGGAGCCGATCGACTAGTGGATCGTTTCGTTGGACCTAGAAATGGGTCATATCATGATATTGGGCCAAGGAATCATTTCATGATTAATATAAGACATGGGTTTGGGATTCTAGTACAGTTGATGCAGCGAACCTTGAATACGTGATGCTATACTTGATTTATACTTGATTTATCATGTTATCTTAGTCTATCTTGCCCATCTTGTCATCATCCGTATGATTACTTTCAGTTTGTACATATCATGTTACCTTTATCTGTTTTTATGCTGAAAGTCACTTGGACTTACCAGTCTTTATGACTGACCCATTTTCTTTCGCCTTTTTTCTTCCGTCCCCCCACCCTCCAGGTTCTCAGGGAGGAAACTCTAGCACTTAGCTTGGATTTCACTTGCTTTCGGTTCAGCTCATGTACGGTTTGATCTTGAGCTATGCTATGGCTGCATTTCTGCTACCTTTGGGCAATTAAGCTCCTTTTTTGTTTCAAGTTTATGCTTCTTTATTTATGCAAGACAGAATTTATTGTAATGGAAAATAAAGACCTTGGCTATTTGATGTAAAAGGTTTTGACTCTTTTTGAAAGTAATGAAATTTATCTTTTGATTCTTCCGCTGTTTTATCTATGTTCTGTCTTGTAATATTTCTGTGTTTGTTTACCTCGATAACGCTCCACCAAAACTAGTGCATTCCCTTTGTGAGTGACCCTAGTGGAGGTGGGTTGTTACATTTGGTATCAGAGCAGAAGGTTACCAGACTGGGCAAAAGTTTTTAAAACCTTCTGAAATTATTTTCAAAACCGTTTACAAAGAAGCATTTTTCAAGAAAAGACTTGTTTTATTTGAAGGCTATTCCCCAAAAGCCATTAGCACTATCCTTTGTTTCCTCGTTTGAATCTCTTCTTTTTCATTTCAGCATGTCTGGGAATCTTAACTTTCCATAGGGCGTGCCAATACCCGGCTGGTTTAGGAGGGCCAACGATCCAGGCCCAGCAGATATTCCTCCTCCAGCTGCAGCGATTCCTCCTCGTGCAATTGCTTTCTCAAAGATCTGTAAAGATTTTAGGGCCATGGGTGGAAAGGATTTCAAGGGAACTGAATCATTCGTAGAAGCGAGGAATTGGCTTAAAGAAACTGTGGATCTGTTCGTTATTTTCGAGGTGGATGATAGGCAGAAGGTACAGTTAGCGGTATGGTTGCTCAAAGACGAAGATTCCTATTGGTAGGAAGTCACTAACGCTGAGAGGCCGGTTGAAACATGGATGGATTTCAGAATAAGGTTCGAGACGAAATTCCTCTCACAAGCTGGATGAAGTCTACAGCTGGAAAAGTTCTTATCTCTTAAGCAAGGAAGTATGACGGTCAAAGAGTACGTCAATCAATTCAATCACCTGGCTTGGTTTGGACTGGACTTAGTAAATACCCCTCATAAGAAGGCTCTTCGTTTTGTCAAAGGATTGAAAGAGCCACTTCACATCTTGGACATGACCCACGTACCTATGGGGGCTACTTATGAAAAGCTAGTAGACATGGCGCTCTTAAGTGAAGAAGACAAGAATGGCAAGAACGAGGTCAAGGCGAATGAATCTCAAAACAAGAAGGTAGACTCCGAGAAAGGAGGCAAGAACAACAACAACAATAAGGATAACAAGACACGTGAGAAAAGAAAATGCCACTTTTGTGGTATTGAGGGGCATATACTCCAAGATTGTAGAAAGAAAAAGATGAAGATGGGAGCATGCTTCCAGTGTGGTGAAACTGGACATATCAGCAAGAACTGCCCTAAGAAGCAAGGGCAAGCCCCGCAGGCAGGACCTTCTGGGGGTACATCTTTAACTTCTTCTCCTAGATGCTTTGTTTTATCTTGCTTATCTTCTCAATCCTATCTTGAGAACCTTAGGTAGAACCCTTTTGGATGTAAACATGTGCTTGAAAACATGTTATGGTTGATGTTTGCAAATGGTTGCAAGTGGTTGCTCGTGGTTGCATAACACGCATTAGGCACTAGATCGGCTCAGACACATTTTCATATTGCATATGCATGAGTGTTTATACTTGTTTATGGATGAAATTGAATATGTTATCATGTGGATGTTGCATATGGATGGATGTTTGTGCACACATATAGTGTTTATGTGACTAGGACTATTTGCATACATGTTGGATTCATAACACTAAGCATATTTTGCATTAGGAAGATCAACCAGGCCTGACCATTTGCATTAAATAAGGAACATATACACGCACTTTCTGCATATGTTCATATAGCATTAGAAATCTTTTAAGGAAAATGGTTGCTTGTGGATGATGGTTGATTGGATGATAGGACGCATTCTTCCTAACTTGAAGATTTCGGGGACGAAATCCTTTAAGGAGGGGAGAATGTAACAACCCGAATTTTAATAACGTGTTAAAACCATAAATCAAGGCAGAATTAATTTTTAAAATTAGAATAAAGGGAAACGGGTTACGCCATTGCGTTTGTCTTGGAATTCTGCTTGAAATAGAGTCCGAGTTTGCGTAAAACGGACACCGTACGAAGAAGATATGGACGAATGAAGTTAGGCAGAAAAACCATAAACGGGCTAGAATGCACTGGCGCACTTGGGAAGTGCGCCAGAACAAAATTGCACTGGCGCACTTGGGAAGTGAGCCCATGCAATTTTGCATTGGCGTACTTGGCACGTGCGCCCAAGACAAGCAGAAAACCTGCTTGGTTAGGCCCTGGCTGGCCTGGTCGGGTTCTGGTCGAATTTCTGAGCTCTGGTGTGTCACTAGGGCTGACTTGTCATTTTCTGATTGGTTTTTCTTGAGATGGATGGCCTTGATTTCTTCTAGCTTCATCGACGACTCTAATTAGTTTGAAACCCTATATAAATAGCCTCCTAGCCTCATTCTCTTTACACCATTCTTCTCAAACCTTATGCTGCTCAAACTCTTGATGATCATGGCTTTTTCTTCTTCCTCTAAAATAAATTAAATTAAAATAAATCGTGAAGATTATTTCTTGAAGACTACGGCTAGGAATTTCTTATTGGGGATTTGCTTCTACAATCAAAGCAAGATTCAGCGATTCAACAATTCAATGACTAATTTTTAGACTTGACTTCTACATCTAAATTTCTTAGACCACGATCTGTAAGTTCCAGTTACTTTTAGATAAAAACTATAAATCTAATATGGGCATGTTAAATTGGAATTGATTTGTGTATCATTCATATTTATTTTTGTTTTCTTCTTGGATCTTGACTATTGGGAACATTGTCTACGACGTTGAAACTATTGTTAATGGAATAAGACTATGACTATGCCTATGACTGTGAACATAAGACTATGACTATGCCTATGACTGTGAACATAAGACTACGCCTATGACTGAGAAGATAAGACTAAGCCTATGCCTATGACTGTGAACATAAGACTATGCCTATGCATATGACTGTGAATATAAGACTATTGCCTATAACTATGACAAGGACAATTGTGGCTAACCACCTATGAGGTTATTGCCTAGGATTATGACTATGAAATTGGATCTAAGCTTGATTTTCTATTCAGACCTATTTTCTTTACTCTTGATTTTGGGATTTTTCTATTTAAGTTAGATCTATCAATGTTCTCGAACCTAGATTATCATTCAAACCTTTTCATGTTCATAATGTTATCAGAGTTATATGTGCCTGCGATGTTTTAATCAATTTATTCAGTTATGTCATACCTTGGAAGTAAACGGATAATAGGACAATGTTTATTATGTTATATGTGGAATTGAATGATATTGATTTGTGTCTGTAGTTTTATTATCATGTTGAATTGGGAATTAATGAATAAGTCTACTCATATGTATATGAACTTGGAATATAACCTGTTATGACAAGTTGAGTAGTTTATCATGTTATGCAAGTTTTAGGTTGTGAAATCATATCAACATATGTGACCAAATGTTAGATCTACATGTTTATGTGTATATGTTAAACCTATGTCATATTTCAAGTTCACACTTATTCATATGTTCGTGATTGATTTGCAAGTTCACATATATGTAAGTTGATTTAGTCTATGTTGCAAATTCACATATATGTATGTTGGTTCAGTCTACGCAGCAAGATCACACCTATGATATTCATGTTGATTATTTTGCAAGTTCACACCTATGATGTTCATATTGACTATGCCAAAAAGATGCCAAGTTTACCCCTATGTCGTGTTTATGTTAATGAATCTCTTTATGCCAATTTTGCGTACGTTAAATTAGGCTAAGTTTTAGCCTAATATTATATGCCAAAAATCATGCGAATGAAAAATTAGGCTAAGATTGTTAGCCTAATATTTAGACGGGGTAACGCTAGGAAAAATTGGAAATTATAGGAGACCTGGCATGAAACTTGCCTTGAAAACTTGACACGAACTCGACATGAAAACTTGAATATGGACATGACACTAGAATGAACTTGAAAATGGCCAACTCGAGGTTGGGTTGAGTTTGCAGTGTAAATATGCCCGGAACCGCCCGACAAATCCAATGACTGCAAATAATAGGATCCAATGTGAGTAGTTGGTCATATCGCGCTTGAAACCCGAGGTTAGAATGAGTTGTGGTGTAAATCTGCCCGGAACCGCCGGGCATATCTAGTGAACCAACAACAGGTCTAATGTGAGAGGTTGGGGTGCATTAATGAATTAATGCCACATGATAGGGTTAAGTCATGAACATGAAAGACAACACTTAACCAACTTGAGACATGATTGGTAGGGTTAGGTCATGAACTTGAACGACAACACCTAACCAACTTGACACGTGAATTGTAGGGCTAAGTCACGAACTTAAATGACAACACTTAGCCAATTTGACATGCTAGACTGATAAGGGTTATGTCTCGAATTTAAATGACAACACTTAACCAGCTGGACGGAAACCCTAGTTACGCGGTCCTTTTTAGCAGTAACCCACTAGATGTATCATGGTACCCTGGAACTAGGCAGGGTGGGGCACGATTACTGGGCTGATTGTAAGCGACCAGAATGACGGCTATGTTGGTGCGCCAGTGTAGGTTCAGGCGGGCTATAGTCGTGCACGTGGTCCAGAGTTGAAAAAGCAGGCATTGGGCATCAGTAGGTTTATCTGTGCATTCTTGATTCGTGTCGGTGGTTGGCACCATAGGGCTTGATACACCCTATTGTGGACCTAGTACAGGTGACTACATTCGTGATAGGGTCGTATGACACAGACACATGACGAGCTTGAACTTCTAGGGAGCCAATCGACTAGTGGATCATTTCGTCGGACCTAGAAATGGGTCATATCATGATATTGGGCCAAGGAATCATTTCATGATTAATATAAGACATGGGTTTGGGATTCTAGTACAGTTGATGCAACGAACCTTGAATACGTGATGTTATACTTGATTTATCATGTTATCTTAGTCTATCTTGCCCATCTTGTCATCATCTGTATGATTACTTTCAGTTTGTACATATCATGTTACCTTTATCTGTTTTTATGCTGAAAGTCACTTGGACTTACCAGTCTTTATGACTGACCCGTTTTCTTTCGCCTCTTTTTCTTTCGTTCCCTCCCCCTCCCCCCCTACCCCCCAGGTTCTCAGGGAGGAAACTCTAGCACTTAACTTGGATTTCACTTGCTTTCGGTTCAGCTCATGTACGGTTTGATCTTGAGCTATGCTATGGCTGCATTTCTGCTACCTTTGGGGAATTATGATCCTTTTGTTGTTTCAAGTTTATGCTTCTTTATTTATGCAAGACAGAATTTATTGTAATGGAAAATAATGACCTTGGCTATTTGATGTAAAAGGTTTTGACTCTTTTTGAAAGTAATGAAATTTATCTTTTGATTCTTCCGCTGTTTTATCTATGTTCTGTCTTGTAATATTTCTATGTTTGTTTACCTCGATAACGCTCCACCAAAACTAGTGCATTCCCTTCGTGAGTGACCCTAGTGGAGGTGGGGTGTTACATTAACCATTATATAAATTGTACTGTTATAGATTAATTTCTAGTTTTAATTAAAAAAAAAGAACCTCATACCTGATGACTAGTAACTGATATTATTGAACTGTTTAGATGTGTTGATTTTGATGTATGCCTTAAATTTATATATCTAATGTGTTAATATGTAATCCATCTTGTTATTGACATTGTTTATATATGTTATCGATTTTTGTTGATTAATCCCAACCATTACCCTAGATGTTACGGGCATCAAATAAACCCGGGATTAATCATTAAAACGAATTAAGAACGTAGGTTGAAATGATAAATACCTAAGACCCTGATTTGGATTGAAATGATATATATCCTTTCCCGAAATACTGAAATTAAATTTTAAGTATTAATTGGCTGTAGGATAGAAAATTATATATGGACATTGTTTGATTAAATAAAAACTATTTTAACCTTCGATTTTGGAATATTGTTTTTAAAGACAATAAATGATATTATTAATCGATTTTCTTTAAATTTGAACTTTGAGCTTTGGGATTTTAAATTTTAAATTAAAGAATTCATAAATGTGGATAACTGAATTGAATATGAACTAAATTTATCAAAATTGAATTGTTTATCCATCTTTGATATTACTTTAAATTAATCTGATTTGTAGTAATAATTGAACTGTGAACTCGAGATTTTTTTTATAAACAAGTAATTCAAAGTGAGAATTATAATTGAAATTCAATTATTTGAATCAAATTATTAAATTGAATTGTTTGAAATTGAACTATTGAATCGAATTGAATTTTGAACGGGATGTTAAATCCTTTTGAATTAAGATATCAATTTTTTGTCGAATAAAGTTGAAACCGAAATATGATTTCCTGTTTGGTTAAATTTTGAAGATATGATTCTAATTCCAATTGTGGTATTTTAAACCATTTTATAAACTATTTTATTTTTATAATAATTACTTTCTTTATAAACTATTTACCTTATAACCATTTTATTTTATTATTTATTTTAATTTAACTATTTTAATATTTAACTATTTATTTTATAAACTAATTTAATATTTTACCTAGAGATTTTACTAAACCTAAAATTCTATTTTAAATACAAACTATTTATTTTCAAACTATTTCAATTATATATCTAAACTATTTAAATATATATATAACTATTTTTATATTCAAATTATTTTAAAAGTTGAATTTTTCAAGATATAAGTTTGGTTTTAAATGGAGATTTCATTATTAAATATTCTATTTTGACTATTGAAATGATTTTAAGAAAAATCTGATATTTTGATATGAAGTATGAATATCTTTGAAATGTAAAAGAACTGACCGGTGTGAAAAATGTAAACGTTTTTTGTTGTAGAGACCGGGATCAGATATTATCATACTCTCTACCAATACCGAAAACCACTTCATGAACTGTGTACACGGTGGAGTTCCAGAATGAAGTAGGTTGATTTGGAGGCAGTTACTGGATTTGAAGAAAGAGAACAATGATGGATGTCCTTGACCTTCGGGTCATAATTAGAATGACTAAAACAGGGCTATACCAGACCAAGTGGGGTTAGCTACCTCCATCGCCAACACTTATTCCTTTAATATTATAGTCCCTCGGTTTGATTGATTTGATTTAATGTGCATCCGTGATTTGGGAGTGTTGTTCGAGGTGGACGGTAGTCGCGACTAAGCATTACCATCAGTCCGGGGGTGCAACTAGTATATTCCTACTCTGGACGTTCCTCGTGTGCCTTGTCATATTGTCCTGATCGAGCCCCTTATGACTTTGATTTGTACCGTACCTATGGAGTGCCCTCTGATAGCCACTATGTACTGTGGACTTTATGGTATTTTTATAGACTACGATGTTATAAACGGTGTAAGTGTAAAAATGTAATCCCGCTTACGCTATTTTAATATTTTATATTTAACCATAGACATTATTGTAATAGCGTATTATATTATGTAGTATCTAGTTTGACGGATCCTTAAGAGATGGAATCTCCCGTAACATCTCTTAAGTTATTGCACTCATATTATCACATGAAATTGATTTAACTAATATGATAATATTTTAGTTCTGATCTGAGTGTTTTTTTTTGTCTTTTCATTTATGCTCGGGTCAGCCTGAGTTTTCAGTTATTGAAGATACCATTATGGAGATAAAGATGGAGCTCAATAGACGTATTTGTACCGCTGCAATATTAGTATGTTTATTATAGTTAACTCTGATAATTGTTGTAAAATATAATTAAATATATGTTTTAACATCTACATGAACTGTTATTTATTTATTATATTTTGTCCTTCCGCCGTGAGATTCTATGATTGTTTTTCTTCTTTTTATTTATTTTAATCCCAATAAATATCTGCGTTTTTGATTTGTTTTAGTCGACATTTGAGGATCATTTTCAATTTGAACGGTCAAAAATCTCGGATGTTATGTTTGGTATCAGAGCTTTGGTTTAGCGATAACCTTGGCTCTATTTGGGATTAACTCATTAGATATAGAGTAGTAATACTTTAGAATGAGTTTGAGTGTATATGAGAGAACGTACTTGTAATTTTGATATAAAATGATTTTGTATTGAGTTGGTTTGTTCTGTTGAGTATTTATGAATTCTAGTCGGTACTTGGGATGCCAAGGCGTTGATAAGATTACTAAACACTTGAATAGGACTGAAACACCCCACCTTCCGTTAAGGTCACTCACAAAGGGAATGCCCTAACTTTGGTGGAGGGTTATAGGTACAAGACACAGAAAAATTTACAAGACAGATAAATATAAGCAGTGAAATTCAATTATTTATTTCATACGTGGTTCAATACAAAAGCATTACATCAAATTGTCTCAAAATAACTTCCAAAACATTACAACATAATTTCTGTCTTGATTATTTAATAAAGAAGCATAAACTATAAATAAAACTGCATAAATCCACAAGGATAATGTCTAAGAGCCATAGCCAAGGTGAGAGAGAATCCAAATCATACATCTACTTTCTTGAAGCTTGAAAAGAGTCTGATTAAGCTGCAGTATTCCCTCCCTGTGGACCTGGGGGGGAATGGAAGAAAAGAGGACGAAGGAAAACGGGTTAGACAATAAGTCTGGTAAGTTCGGTGATTACTAGTATTTAAACAAGGAAAGGGATCATGACAGTAATAACAGAACATAGGACAATACCCTAATATAAGATAAAAGGAACATGTGATTGCACCCATTACTATAGTTTCTGCACCTACTTAACCATTGGTTCAACCATCCCTACATGTTCATAACAAACGATCCCCTTAATGATTGGCTACTAATCGTATGCAGTCATATCCTGTGTCATTCGGCCTCGCTTGACTGTAGATACCTGTGTTGGTCCCACCATGGAGTGTATCAGTCCCTCTGGTGGCAACCCGACATGATTCAAGATGCACAGTGTATACTACTGATGCGCAGTGCCTGATTTTTCCACTTCGGAGTACGTGCACGCCCATACTCCGTTGGAACCTACACTAGCCCACCAACCGCCGACGTTTTGACCGCTTATAATCAGCCCAGTAATCATACCCCACCCTGCCTAATTTCAGGGTACCATGATACATCTATGTGGGTTACTGCTGAAATGGGTCCCCGCTACTAGGGTTTTCTAATCAACATGTTTATTTGGTTAAGTGTCCAATTTTACCTAACGCCACCCATTCGTTTAGTTAACATGTTGAATCGGTTAAGTGTTTCCCTAATTGACTTAACCCTACCAATCCTGACTTAGCTTTAATTTATTAAAGCACCAACCACTCACATTAGACAGGTATTGTTGTGGTCACTGGATGTGCCGGTCGGTTCCAGGCAGATTTACACCACAACTCAGTCTAACCTCGGGTTCTTTTTGGGCTTGATGCACTAACGACCCACATTAGACAGGTATTGTTGTGGTCACTGGATATGCCGGTCGGTTCCGTGTAGATTTACACCACAACTCAGTCTAACCTCGGGTTAGGCATATTCGTCTTTTTCTACATTCACATTTTTCTATATATGTCTAATTTCTTTATGTAAATTTAATTTAATTTAATCATGCCATAATTATCCTTTGATTATGCTCACCACAAATGGTATATCAAATATACCATTTTATGAACAAATCCATGCCATGAGTTTTCAAATTTCCCCATCGCTACCCCCGTGGAATGTACACATGAATCACATACAATGTTGGGCTAGTAAATTAGCCCAAACCCATAAACAAAAAGGGTAATAAACAAGGGACATGAAATAAACATAAAATAGCATACATTTCAACTTGTCATGTGTAATTTGGCATAGAAGTATCATTAACTTTAACTAAATGGTAAAGGTGAACTTGTGACTAAGTTGGGTCTAATTGTCATGTAAACTTGACAAAGGTCTAGCATGGAGGTTTAACATATAATCACAGTTTCAACCCACAACTTAGCATATTAACTTATGTGTGTCAAAATATAAGAAAGCTACTATAACTATTTTTAAATCGCAACTTAGCATATTAACTTATGTGTGTTAAACATAAGAGAACTATTATCAACATATTCGAATCACAACTTAGCATGATGACTTATGAGTGTGTTAAACATAAGAGGGCTATTATAAACATATTCGAATCACAACTTAGCATGATACTTATTGTAACACCCCACCTCCGCCAGGGCCACTCTTGCAAGGACACTGGCTTTGGAGGGGCGTTAAACAAGGTAAACATGCATGCAGATGTCACAAGACAGAACGTATAAGTAAAACAGAGTAGTAAAGCAGCGGATAAATCTTAGCATTTCAAAACCATAGTCATGTTACAACAAAGTACTTGGTCATTATTTTCCAACACCAAAGTCTATATAAAAGCATAAACTGCAAAACTGAAATACATAAAGTATTATCCCCAAAATGAAGTGATAAACCATAAAAAGCTCAATGTCCAAAACCGTACATGAGCAAATCCAGTAAGCAAGCTGTAAAGATCCAAGCTAAGCTCCAATGTTCCCACCCTGAGAACCTGAGGGGGGGGAAACGGAAGAAAAGAGGCGAAAGAAAGCAGGTCAGTCAAAAAGACTGGTAAGCCCTACTACTATCTGTCTATGAACTAGTAAAGTTAACTGGCATGAGAAGCTCAGATGAACATAAGGATAGCAACATACTGGCATGATGATTAACTAACAAGGTAGATAAAGGTGTCATCGCATAATCAAGGTTAAGTTTTGCACCACGGGTGTACTAGCATTCTAACATGTCAAGTAAAAACAAGAATTGATCCCTTGGCCCAAGATTGGCCCAATATCATGAGATGACCTAAATCAAGGTCCAACTACTCGGTCTAGTCGATTGGCTCCCTATAAGCCTAACTCGTCAGGTGTCGGTGTCATACGACTTAATCATGTAATGTAGTTGACTGTGCAGGGTCCACCCTAGGGTGTATCTGGCCCTACGGTGTAACCCTCAGGCACCATACCATGATGCACAGTCCAAACCTACCGGTGCCCGTGTTCAACTCCGGACTTAATGTGCACGACCATGGTCCGCCTGAACAACCGGGGCATCATTCAGCCGTCTCTTTTGGTCTCTTACAATCAGCCCAGTAATCGTGCCCCACCCTAGCCTAGTCCTAGGGTCTTATGATACTATCTAGAAGGTTACTGCTGAAAAGGACCACGCAACTAGGGTTTCTTAACGGGTTAAATGTGGTTAACCCGATCCAAACGTGGGTTAAATTGGTTAAGAGTACCCAAGGCTCCTGACTTAACCCCGATTAACCCATCAAGCCCAAATTGGTTAAGTATTAAGTGGACCATGACTTAACCCTAATCAGGAGGCATTCATTAACTTAATGCGCTTTAACCTCTCACAATAGACTTTGTTGTGGTTACTAGTTAAGTCGGGCGGGTCCGGGTAGCTTTACACCACAACTAGGTCTAACCTCGGGTTCGAGCACAACATGACCAACTTATCACATTGGGTCCTATTGTTTGTAGCCACTAGTTAAGTCGGGCGGGTCCGGGTAGGTTTATGCTACAAACTCAACCCAACCTCGAGTTGGCCACACTCATATTTTCTAAGTGTCATATCCATTATGTTTCCAAAACATAATTACAAGTTAACATATCACGTTATGTTATAAAAACCATGTTTATGTCATAATGTTACCCAACCCCAACGTAATCCCATCATTTACATAGTCGCAACAACTCATAAAGGATAAAATAGGGAACTTGGCGTAATTATGACAAAAAGGTGTTGAAGCCACAAGTTTATCATGGTGGCATATGAAATGTACATATGTTCATATACTTGCATATTGCATTATTAGGCTTCAAAAGCATGCATAAAACCAAACTTAGCATATGAGTGATACATGGTGATAAATGACATGTAGAAGTTGCTAGAAGTTCGCATTTAGCCTCATATGCAAGTTATCATAAGGGATATGATAACTTCCATGTTGCCAAAATGCAACCTTCAACATAAAGCTTGAAGCTTTAAGCTCACAACTTCAAGTTTAACTTGCATAACATGATAACATGATCAACCTAAACTTGCATAACATAGCAACATGTGTCATACATAATGATTAAACCCACTTGCATAATGATCATCCAAACCTGCATATAATGATCAACCAAACTTGCATATAATGATCCACCAAACTTGCATATAATGATCAACCAAACTTGCATATAATGATCAACCAAACTTGCATATAATGATCAACCAAACTTGCATCATTCATTTAACTTTAGAGTTAATAAAAAGAAAGTAGAAAAGGGTTTACAATGCTATGAAGACACAAATAAATAGTTATTAAAAGATTGAGACGAAGCCCTTATGCAATCACCAAAAAGACCCAAATATGCAAGCTCCAAATGAAAAACCCTTGAGCCAAATCAATAAAAACCCTTGCTTTGAAATAGAAATGTTGCAACTTGACTTGAATGCAAACTAAGAACATTCATACAAGCTTGAAAATACTTGTATGCATTCAAAATCTCTCATATAATTTAACTTAGAAATTTTAGCATGAGAGTGGAGGCCATGAGAGGAACAATTTTGGCATAGTTTAGTTGTAGGAATGAATAATGATGATTTAGGCTAGGTGTTAGGTCCTTTTTATAGAAGATTAGGGTAATATTAGCCATAGGATTAACCCTAGATTCAATCCAAGCCATCAAAGCATGTCTTGGGGAAGAAGTCAAGTGTAGGAACCATCTAGGGCCTTTAGATTAAAGCTGAACCATGAGAACCATTCAAATGCAAAATCTGCATTTGAGCGAATCGGCCCACGGGTTGACAGCCAAACACCCTGGATTAACCCCTAGTCGACCCAGCGGGCTTGGGTCGACCTCAAAAATCGGCCGGTTCGGTTATTCCCCTCTCCCAATTCGCTGTTTTGAACATTTTTGCATATTTATTTATTTAATTTTCAATTATATATATATATATATATATCAATATATATATTTCTCCGCGCAACCCATTTCACTTAATTAAGTATACTTTAATTTGTGAATTTTTATGTTCAAATTACGGGGTGTTACATTCTCCCCTCCTTAAAGGATTTCGTCCCCGAAATCTCCAAGTTAGGAAGAACGTATCCTACTATCCATCATCCATCTACTCAAAACATCATCCACGTGCAGTCATTATCCTTAAAGGATTCTAAATGTTGTATGATCATATGCAAAGGTGTGTGTATATGTACTTATCTAATGCAAAAATCAGGCGGTTACTGATACAGTAAACCTCCTTAATGCAAAATATGTTAGTGAAATGAGTCCATATGTATGCAAATTCCTAACATAATTTATAATCTCTACATGAGTGCACATAATATTCATCCATATGCAACATCCACGTGATAGCTCAACAAGTTTCATCCATGAATAAGTATAAGCACTCATGCATATGCAACATGAAAGTGTGTGAGCCGATCTTAGTGCCTAATGTGTATCATGCATCCATGAGTATCCACGTGCAAACACTTGCAACCACTTGCAACCATCAAGCATAACATGTTTCAAATACATGTTTCAACCAAGGGTTTCTACCTAAGGTTCTCATGACAAGATCTACGAAACAAGATAAACTAGATAAACGCGGATAAAAAGAAAGATATGCTAATTAGGAAAAGAGATCGAGAATGTACCCTAAAAAAGAAATGGATAAAGCCCACGCATCTTCTCCTCGGTGTCCCAAGTTGCATCTTCGTCGGCTTCACCCCACTGAACTTTCACCAACTTGACCTCTCGATTCCTTAGCTTCTTGATCTCTGTTCCCAAGATACGAATCGGAGCTCTTCTCAAGGTTGCTTCTTTCTCTACCTCAATGTCTTCAAGAATGCTTGGTTCAACCACCTCAGCGGACTCATGTAGGCACTTTCGGAGATGCGAGACATGAAAGACATTATGCACTCCGGTTAGCTTCTCGGGCAATCCCACCTTATAGGCCATCTTTCCAATTCTCTCTATGATAGGGAAGGGTCCTACGAACCTTGGTGCCAGCTTCCCCGCTGCTCCAAAACGTACCACATTTCGCAAAGGAGAAACCTTCACGAAAACCATGTCTCCCACTTCGAATTCCAAATCTGCCCCTCGCCTGTCAGCATAGGATTTCTGTCTGTCTTGGGCTGCTTTCATCCGTCTTCTCACTAATTCAACTTTCTCGGATGTGTCCCGTATCATATCGGGCACAAGTATAAGTCTATCTGTTGTCTGCCACCAACAAGAAGGTGACCTACACAGCCTCCCATACAAAGCTTCAAATGGTGCCATCCCTATGCTGGCTTGATAGCTATTATTATAAGCGAACTCTACAAGAGGAAGGTGGTCTTCCCAAGTACCACCGAAGTCGAGAGCACAAAGCCTTAAGAGATCTTCTAGCACTCTATTCACCCTTTCGGTTTGGCCATCCGTCTAGGGGTGATAGGTTGTACTCAAATTCAATCGCGTACCCATCGCTTCTTGCAAACTATTCCAGAACTGGCTAGTGAAAATAGGGTCACGATCGCTAACTATGCTAGAAGAAACTCCATGCAACCATACTATCTCTCGAAGATAAATAGATGCTAGCCATGATACGGTCCTCTTGCTTTTCACCGGTAAAATGGGTTCTCTTCGTAAGTCTATCAATTATTACCCATATCCCATAAAGACCAAATAGTTTGGTGACGAACTTCTTCACCCTAACCATATATCACAAATAGGCTAGTCATACTCCTTAGGGGGTTTGCAACAGATCTAAGATTGAGGATAGGACCGAGAGGATATACTTAAAAGATAGCATGCGAGTAAGCTCTACGAAACAATATGGATCAAGGATATACTCTTAGAAAGAGATTAAATGCGCGTATCTAGTCTTCGATCTTCTAAGCCGCATTTTCTTGTGCTTAATCCCATCGTGCCCTGACCGTCTTTTAACTTCGCAATTCCGTAGTTCTTAATTCTTGTTCCCAAAATATGAGTTAGAACTCATTTCACCATTGCCTCTCGTTCCACTTCCACTTATTCTTTGCCTAAAATACTTGGCTTAAACATAACTGCGTGCTCATGGTTTCGTGCAAGCTTTCCAAGATTCGTTAGTGAATCTTGGATCTCATTTACATATTATACGGTATCCCACGCAGAAAACTATCTCTTGAAAACAGTGCCAATCCACGTTGCCAAACTGGAGCTGAGGTAAGGGCTCTCTTGAGCCTTTGAAAAGCAAGCTCACACTCCAAGTCCCATGCAAAGACTAAGTTCTTCTTCGTCAACTTAGTAAGAGGGGTCGAAATCTTAGCGAAGTCCCTGATGAACTTCCTATAGTAGCCCGCCAGACCGAGAAAGCTTCTTACTTCGGTTGCATTCCTCGGAGTCTTCCAGTCTTGAACCACAACCACATTAGCGGGATCCACCGCTATGCCTTGCTTAGAAACTATATGTCCAAGAAACCGAACTTCCCTTCTCCAGAAATGACATTTGGAGAACTTGGCTTTCAACTGATGCGCTCTAAGCGTATCCATCACTTCCTTGAGATGTCTGGCATGTTCTTCCTCATCCTTTGAGAAGATCAGAATATCATCCACGAAGACGACAACAAACTTGTTAAGGAACTCCCTGAACACCCTACTCATCAAATCTACGAAGTAGGCGGGTGCATTAGTCAAACCGAATGGCATGACAAGCCATTCAAAGAATCCGTCTGGAGTCCTAAACGCAGTTTTATCAATGTTATCCTCAGCTACTCTAAGCTGATGGAATCCGGTGGCTAGATCGAGTTGAGAGAAAACAGAAGCACCAAAAGAGATCATCAGTCCTCGGTAACGGGTGCCTATTCTTCTTTGTCAGCTTGTTCAACTCTCGAAAATCAACACATAGACGAAGCGAACCATCCGCCTTAGTAGCGAATACCACCGGAGCACCCCATTCAGAAATGCTTCGCCTAATAAAACTCTTCTCAAGCAGCTCCTTGATTTGTTTACTGAGCTCCCTTCTCTCACGAGGGGCCATGTGCCTAACGGGCAATGATACTGGCTTGGCATTATCGACTAGATAAATGCGGAAATCTATCTCTCGTTTAGGGGGTAACCCCTTAACTTCTTCAAAGACATCAGGATAGTCTCAGATCACCCTTACAGATCGCAGATCATTGATGGACGAGTCGAGAGATTCAAGATAACATAACATGACGGGACCTCTAGGGTTACAAGAAATTTCTAGGGTATTACCGAGGCGAGTCATGATCCTCACCACCCTAGGTTCACAATCGAGAATGGCTCCATAACTGGACAACCAATCCACCTCCAAAATCAACCCGTATCCCATAAACCCGAGAACCTAAACATTACACATGAATTCTATGCTCAAGATAGAGATTTTCAAATCCACACAAATCACAGGTAGATGGGCGGAACCCCCAATTGGATTTGAAACACAAATGAGATCCTCAACTAAGCTAGTACTTAGGTGCAAACTTTCAACAATATCAGAAGAGATAAAGCTATGCGATGCGCCAGAATCAAATAAGGTGCGAACAGGAAAATCAGAAATGTAAACATGAATTTCTATAAAAACTCTACCTCGATCAAAAGCTGGAAGAGCGAGGAGAGCCTGCAATTGCCCTCCAGAGGGTCTTACTTGCTAAGTTTGTCCTTGCCCTTGTCCTTGCTTCTTGGGGAAATCCTTACTGAAATGTCCAGTCTCTCCACAATGAAAGCATTCGCCCAACTTCCTTTTCTTCTTCCTACAGTCTTTGGCTATATGCCCAGTAATCCCACAGAAGTTGCACTTCCTCCTTTCTCTTGACTTGTTGTCCTTGCTATTGTTGTTCTTGCCTCCTTTTCCGGAATCTACCTTCTCGCCTTGAGACTCATTTACCTTGACCTCCTTCTTGCCACTCTTATCTTCCTCTTGAAGCAGGGCCATATTCACCAAACTCTCGAAAGTCGCCCCCATGGGTATATGAGACATGGCCAAACCGCGCAATGGCTCATTCAATCCTAGAGCAAAGTGTAGGGCCTTCTTCTGAGCTGTGTTTACCAATTCTAGGCCGAACTGAGCAAGTTGATTAAACATATCCACGTATTCCCTAACTGTCATGTCCCCTTGCTTTAGAGATAGGAAGCTCTTCATCTGAAGATTCTCTTCAGTCGATGATAGAAACTTTAGTCCAAACCTTCTCCTAAAGTCATCCCAAGTCTCAATGGGTCTAGTAGTGGTGGTGACTACCCACCAATAAGCAGCTTCCCCTTTTAATAGCCATACCGCCAACAGAACTTTCCTACGATCTTCCACCTCAAATATAGCAAAGAGGTCTTCAGTTTCCTTTAACCAGTTTCTTGCCTCCACAGAAGTCTCCGTTCCGAAAAAATTCTTGCAACCCATCGCCTTAAAGTCTTTGCAAAGCTTAGCAAAATCTACTTGCGGATTCTGAGGAGGAGGAGGAGAGATGTTAGCGACGGGGGAAGGAGGAGGAATGTTTGTGGGGCCGGCTTCATTCGCCCTTGCCTCCATAAATCTCCGGAACCAGACGGGTACTTGTACGTCTTCCGGGATGTTAAAGCGATCGGCCATACTGAAACGAAGAAAGAGATAGATAGATTCAGAACGAAGAAACGAAGGATAGTGCTATGGCTTTTGGGGAATAACCTTTTAAAATAAACTAGACTTTTCTTGGAAAATACTTAATTGGTTTTGAAAATAGTTCTTCAAAAGGTAAGTTTTAAAAACACTTTTGCTCAAATCTTGTAAACCTTATGCTCTGATACCAAATGTAACACCCCACCTCCGCCAGGGCCACTCTTGCAAGGACACTGGCTTTGGAGGGGCGTTAAACAAGGTAAACATGCATGCAGATGTCACAAGACAGAACATATAAGTAAAACAGAGTAGTAAAGCAGCGGATAAATCTTAGCATTTCAAAACCATAGTCATGTTACAACAAAGTACTTGGTCATTATTTTCCAACAACAAAGTCTAGATAAAAGCATAAACTGAAAAACTGAAATACATAAAGTACTATCCCCAAAATGAAGTGATAAACCATAGCTAGCTCAATGTCCAAAACCGTACATGAGCAAATCCAGTAAGCAAGCTGTAAAGATCCAAGCTAAGCTCCAATGTTCCCACCCTGAGAACCTGAGGGGGGGGGGAAACGGAAGAAAAGAGGCGAAAGAAAACAGGTCAGTCAACAAGACTGGTAAGCCCTACTACTATCTGTCTATAAACTAGTAAAGTTAACTGGCATGAGAAGTTCAGATGAACATAAGGATAGCAACATACTGGCATGATGATTAACTAACTAGGTAGATAAAGGTGTCATCGCATAATCAAGGTTAAGTTTTGCACCACGGGTGTACTAGCATTCTAACATGTCAAGTAAAAACAAGAATTGATCCCTTGGCCCAAGCTTGGCCCAATATCATGAGATGACCTAAATCAAGGTCCAACTACTCGGTTTAGTCGATCGACTCCCTATAAGCCTAACTCGTCAGGTGTCGGTGTCATACGACTTAATCATGTAATGTAGTTGACTGTGCAGGGTCCACCCTAGGGTGTATCTGGCCCTACGGTGTAACCCTCAGACACCATACCATGATGCACAGTCCAAACCTACCGGTGCCCGTGTTCAACTCCGGACTTAATGTGCACGACCATGGTCCGCCTGAACAACCGGGGCATCATTCAGCCGTCTCTTTTGGTCTCTTACAATCAGCCCAGTAATCGTGCCCCACCCTAGCCTAGTCCTAGGGTCTTATGATACTATCTAGAAGGTTACTGCTGAAAAGGACCACGCAACTAGGGTTTCTTAACGGGTTAAATGTGGTTAACCCGATCCAAACGTGGGTTAAATTGGTTAAGAGTACCCAAGGCTCCTGAGTTAACCCCGATTAACCCATCAAGCCCAAATTGGTTAAGTATTAAGTGGACCATGACTTAACCCTAATCAGGAGGCATTCATTAACTTAATGCGCTTTAACCTCTCACATTAGACTTTGTTGTGATTACTAGTTAAGCCGGGCGGGTCCGGGTAGCTTAACGCCACAACTAGGTCTAACCTCGGGTTCGAGCACAACATGACCAACTTCTCACATTGGGTCCTATTGTTTGTAGCCACTAGTTAAGTCGGGCGGGTCCGGGTAGATTTATGCTACAAACTCAACCCAACCTCGAGTTGGCCACACTCATATTTTCTAAGTGTCATGTCCATTATGTTTCCAAAACATAATTACAAGTTAACATATCACGTTATGTTATAAAAACCATGTTTATGTCATAATGTTACCCAACCCCAACGTAATCTCATCGTTTACATAGTTGCAACAACGCATAAAGGATAAAATAGGGAACTTGGCGTAATTATGACAAAAAGGTGTTGAAGCCACAAGTTTATCATGGTGGCATATGAAATGTACATATGTTCATATACTTGCATATTGCATTATTAGGCTTCAAAAGCGTGCATAAAACCAAACTTAGCATATGAGTGATACATGGTGATAAATGACATGTAGAAGTTGCTAGAAGTTCGCATTTAGCCTTATATGCAAGTTATCATAAGGGATATGATAACTTCCATGTTGCCAAAATGCAACCTTCAACATAAAGCTTGAAGCTTTAAGCTCACAACTTCAAGTTTAACTTGCATAACATGATAACATGATCAACCCAAACTTGCATAACATAGCAACATGTGTCATACATAATGATTAAACCCACTTGCATAATGATCATCCAAACTTGCATATAATGATCAACCAAACTTGCATATAATGATCCACCAAACTTGTATATAATGATCGACCAAACTTGCATATAATGATCAACAAAACTTGCATATAATGATCAACCAAACTTGCATATAATGATCAACCAAACTTGCATCATTCATTTAACTTTAGAGTTAATAAAAAGAAAGTAGAAAAGGTCTTACAATGCTATGAAGACACAAATAAATAGTTATTAAAAGATTGAGACGAAGCCCTTATGCAATCACCAAAAAGACCCAAATATGCAAGCTCCAAATGAAAAACCCTTGAGCCAAATCAATAAAAACTCTTGCTTTGAAATAGAAATGTTGCAACTTGACTTGAATGCAAACTAAGAACATTCATACAAGCTTGAAAATACTTGTATGCATTCAAAATCTCTCATATAATTTAACTTAGAAATTTTAGCATGAGAGTGGAGGCCATGAGAGGAACAATTTTGGCATAGTTTAGTTGTAGGAATGAATAATGATGATTTAGGCTAGGTGTTAGGTCCTTTTTATAGAAGATTAGGGTAATATTAGCCATAGTATTAACCCTAGATTCAATCCAAGCCATCAAAGCATGTCTTGGGGAAGAAGTCAAGTGCAGGAACCATCTAGGGCCTTTAGATTAAAGCTGAACCATGAGAACCATTCAAATGCAAAATCTGCATTTGAGCGAATCAGCCCACGGGTTGACAGCCAAACACCCTGGATTAACCCCTAGTCGACCCAGCGGGCTTGGGTCGACCTCAAAAATCGGCCGGTTCGGTTATTCCCCTCTCCCAATTCGCTGTTTTGAACATTTTTGCATATTTATTTATTTAATTTTCAATTATATATATATATATATCAATATATATATATATATTTCTCCACGCAACCCATTTCACTTAATTAAATATACTTTAATTTGTGAATTTTTATGTTCAAATTACGGGGTGTTACACTTATGTGTTAAAACATAAAAGGACTACAATTCCAAAATTTTCAACATAAATAGATTCAACCTAACATGAATATACATGAGTGTTGATCTAACATATAAGCATGTGTTTTAGATCATAAACTTGTAAGTAACCACCAATTCATAACATGACATGTTTCACCATTTAATTGGCAAAATAAATCTATTACCCAATCATAATAGATTCCAATAACATACAATATGTTCATCCCCACAAGCATATAGGCATGATTAATATATAATATGTTCCTCACCACAAGCATATTGACATGATTAATTGCAATTATACTTTAAGATAAACTAGAATCAAATCTTATACATAAGCATCATTCTATATTCAAATTACAACATGTCATGATTCATTTGAAAGAATGTTTAAATCTGCGTAATAACCAACTTACAAACTAAAAAGGAATTCTTGCTTTTTGAAATCTGAATTCTGAAATTGGTAAGCTCGCCTTTGATGTAGATCGTTGAATTTGATTACTTTTAGTTTGATTTTTGATTCAGGTTCTTATCTTGTCTTTGAATTGGTGACGACTACTCCAAGTTTTCTATTGACAGCGTGATAGTTCTAGGATTATTTTTGTGTGATTTTTAGGTTTGAGCATTGGGTTGTTTATATAGAATTTCAATTCAATTTGTGCCGTCGAATGATCCTAGGGTTAACCACAACCATTCAATCAAGATAGGGTGACACCTCAGCCCTAGTGACTCAGCACTGAGTCACAAAATCGTCACCATTCTGATCTGCCCGGGGGGGAAGGGGTAGGTCGACACTAGGGTCGACCCCTAGTCGACCTCGGTCCTGGGTAGGAATTTTCCCGTCCAGCCCGCTTCTGACTTTCGTTTTGAATATGGATTTGTTTTCGAGCTGTTTGAATTTGTTTGAATTTTCTGGAAACTTCAAACAGCCATAACTTTTCCATACGGAGCCCAATTTACGCAAACTCGGACTCTATCTCAACCAAAATTCCGAGACGAACACAATGGCGTAACCCATTTCCCTTAATTCTCACATTTTAAATTAAGTGTTGTTTAATTCGTTACTATACCATTAACAGAAAATACGGGGTGATACATTCTCCCCTCCTTTTAGGATTTTGTCCCCGAAATTTTCAAGTCGAGAAGTACTTATATCCTACCATCCAATCACCCATCTACTCAACCATCAAACATAGGCGTCCAATGTCCTTAAAAGAATTCTAGTGCTTCATGATTATATGCATTGTGTGTGTACATGTCCTTATCTAATGCAAAATCAGGTGGTCTACTGATTCAGTTGACCTCCTTAATGCAAATTATGTCAGTGCCATGAGTCCATTATGATTGCAATTTTTCCTACTAAAAATTTCCTACATGAGTGTACAATCATTCATACAAATGCAACGTCCATATGATAACACATCAAGTTTCAATCCATATACCAATACATATATGCATATGCAATATGGAAGTGACTGAGCCGATCTAATACCTAATGTGTGTGTATATGCATCCACTAGAAACCACTTGCAACCACTTGCAACCATCAATCATAACATGTTTCAATTACATGTTTACATCCAAATGGGTTCCTACCTAAGGATAAAGGATATGATCGAGGAGATATACCTAAAAAGATAGATACAAGCATAAACTTAAGGAAAAAGAGATTAAGGATGTACCCTCAAAAAGAAAAGGGTAGGTTGCGCGTATTCTATCCTTAATTTCCCAAGTCGCGTCTTCCTCGGTGTCGCTTCATTGAACTTTGACGAGCTTAACTTCACGGTTGCGTAGCTTTTTGACTTCTGTTCCCAAGATACGGGTTGGAACTCTCCTCATAGTTGCTTCTCGTTCAACTTCAACTTCCTCTAGCATACTTGGTTCTACCACTTCCGCAGACTCGTGCAAGCATTTCCGCAAGTGAGAGACATGAAAGACATTATGAACCCCGGCCAACCTTTCAGGGAGTTGTACCCTATAAGCCATCTTCCCAATCTTCTCGATGATAGGGAACGACCCTACAAATCTTGGTGCTAACTTTCCTGCGGATCCAAAGCGAATGACGTTCCTCAAAGGAGATACTTTAGGGAACACCTTATCTCCAACTTCGAACTCAAGGTCAGTTCTTCTTTTGTCTGCGTAGGACTTCTGTCTATCTTGGGCAGTCTTCATTCTTCTTCGTATCAAGTCTACTTTCTATGAAGTTTCCCTAATCATGTCTGGTCCAAGTATGAGCTTGTTTGTGGACTCCCACCAGCAAGTTGGTGACCTGCACGGTCTTCCATATAAAGATTTGAAAGGCGCCATGCCTATGGTGGCTTGGTAGCTATTGTTGTATGCGAATTCCACCAAAGGTAGATGATCCTCACATGTACCTCCGAAGTCAATAATGCAAAATCCCAAGAGGTCTTCTAATACTCTATTGACTCTTTCTGTCTGGCCATCGGTTTGAGGGTGATAGGTCGTGCTTAAGCATAACTGTGTGCCCACAGCCTCTTGTAAACTCTTCCAAAACTCGCTCTTGAAGATAGGGTCTCAATCAATCACTATGCTGGAGGGTATCCCATGGAGTCGAACTATCTCTTTAAGATATATGGATGCTAGAGATAAGGCAGTCCTTCTACTCTTGACGGGTATAAAGTGGGTGCTTTTTGTGAGCCTGTCCACTATTACCCAAATGCTGGTATTGCCCCTTCTTGACCTAGGCAACCCATCTATAAAGTCCATCGAGATGCTATCCCATTTCCACTGTGGGACCTCTAGAGGATGGATCAGACCACCAGGCTTCTTCTGCTCCGCATTGACTTGTTGGCATATTAAACACTTAGAAACAAATTCAGCTATGTCTTGCTTCATGCCATTCCAAAAGAAAACTCTCTTGATGTCTTTATACATTTTGTCTTCGCCTGCGTGTATGGTCAGCTTGGAATGGTATGCCTCTTCTAGAACCACCTTTACCAAATCCCTTACTTGTGGGACACATAGTCTTCCATCTCGTCTCAACCAGCCCTTGGCATCAATGGAGTATCTATTGAGGTGACTGGAAGTCTCACCCATAATTAACTTGTCCATCACATCGGTTAGCTGAGGGTCTTCTCTTTGCGTGGCTCTGATTGAGTCTAATAGAGTTGGCCGCACTTCTAACGTTGCTAGCAAGCCAGGTACAAAGTCAGAGGAGGGTCTGAAGTTAAAGCTTGCTATGAACTCCAAGCATTTCCTTTCCATAAAGAGAGGGCTTAAGGCCAGCTTCTTTCTACTTAAGGCGTCTGCTACTGCATTGCCCTGCCAGAGGCGTAGGAAATCTCAAAATCGAACGAGGCAAGAAACTCCATCCATCTTTGCTGCCTTAAATTGAGATCTTTCTGCGAGAAAAGGTATTTAAACAATTTATGGTTAGTATATAGTTCAAATTTCTCACCTAGGAGATAATGACGCCAGGACTTAAGCGCTGAAATGATGGCTTCCAACTCTAGGTCATGGGTTGGGTAGTTTTTCTCGTGTACTTTCAACTGTCTTCCACCATAAGCCACTACCTTCCCTTCTTGCATCGGAACAGCGCCTAGTCCCATTCCACAAGCATCTGTGTAAACCGTAAACATCTTGCTTCCATCAGGCAATGTCAGAACTAGGGTTGTTGTTAGAGTCCTTTTCAAACGTTGGAAAGCAATATCGCAATCCAAATCCTAATTGAAAACTAGGTTCTTCTTTGTCAATCTTGTTAGTGGGGCTGAGATTTTTGCAAAATCTTTAATAAATTTTCGATAAAAGCCTGTTAGCCCGAGAAAGCTTCGAACTTCGGTTGCGTTTCGAGGAACCTTCCAATCTTTCACAGCAACCACTTTCGCGGGGTCCACAGCTATCCCCTTTTTGGACACCACGTGTCCAAGGAACCTAACTTCTTCCCTCCAGAAATGGCATTTGGAGAATTTCGCCTTCAACTGATGTGCACGGAGAGTATCCATGACTTCTTTTAGATGCTGGGCATGCTCTTCCTCATTCTTTGAGAAGATCAAAATATCTCTACGAAGACCACCACAAACTTATTGAGGAACTCTCGGAACACCCTACTCATTAAATCAATGAAGTAAGCGGGTGCATTTGTCAAGCCGAAAGGCATGATAAGCCACTCAAAGAAATGCAGTCTTATCAATGCTGTCTTTAGCCACTCTTAGATGATGAAACCCGATAGCTAAATCTAATTTGGAGAAAACCGATGCACCTACAAGCTGATCGAACAAATCATCTATTCTCGGGAGTGGGTGCCTATTCCTCTTGGTTAGCTTCTTTAGCTCCCTATAATCAATGCACAGGCGAAGCGAACAGTTCGCTTTAGTTGCGAACACTACTGGAGCACCCCATTCAGAAATACTCCGCCTTATAAAACCCTTCTCAAGCAATTCTTTAACTTGCTTGCTGAGTTCTTTCCTCTTCCTCGGAGCCATGTGTCTAATGGGTAAAGCAACGGGTTTTGCGTTGTCCACGACGTACATGCGAAAGTCTATCTCCCACTTCAGGGGTAAGCCTTTTATCTCTTTAAACACATCTGATTATTCACGGACTACCCTTACAGACTGCAAGTTCTCAACGGACGCATCAATAGATTCTAGATAACTAAGCGTAATGGAGTTCGTAGGATTACAAGAAATTTCGAGAGTGTTACCGAGGTGAGTCATGAGTCTAACCACTCTCTTTTCATAATCGAGGACGGCACCATTAATGGATAGCAAATCCATGCCTAGAATCAACCCATAGTCTGTGAAACCCAAAACAAGGGCATTACATCTAAACTCAACGCTTAGTATAGGTATTTTCAAATCCAAACAAACCATTGACAAATAAGCTGAGCCCTCAATTGGGTTTGAAACAACCAAGGGATCCTCTACTATACTGGTGTCTAGGTGCAGAGATTCCACTAAAGCAGTAGATATAAAAGAGTGTGATGCGCCAGAATCAAATAGTGTACGAATAGGATGATCAAAAAGATAGACTGAACTTTCAACAAAAATATTTCTACCTCGTTCTTGCGGAGGTGCCGTGAGAGCGTGAACTTGTCCTCCAGAAGAAGGTCCAGCTCCCTTCCCTTGCTTCCTTGGGCAGGCCCTAGCCATGTGTCCTATCACACCACAGTGGAAACAGCCACCCATCTTCCTTTTCTTCTTCTTGCAGTCTTTGATCAGATGTCCGGGAATGCCACAGAAATTACACTTTCTCTTGTCACGGGGTTTGTTGTTCTTCCCGCCTTTCTTTGAACCAGCCTTCTTGTTCTGCGACCCCTCCCCCTTCTTATCTTGAGGCACTTCCGCTTTTGCCTCTTTCTTGCCCTTGTCTTCCTCATGTAAGAGTGCCATGTCCACTAACCTCTCGTAAGTAGCCCCCATAGGTATATGGGTCATTGCCAAGCTGTAAAGTGTCTCATTCAATCCTTTGACAAAATGGAGAGCCTTCTTATGAGGAATATTCACTAAGTCCAGTCCAAATCGGGCCAGCTGATTGAATTGATTGATGTACTCCTTGACCGTCATACTTCCTTGCTTAAGAGACAAGAACTTTTCCAGTGTAAACTTCGTTCAGCCTCTGAGAGGAATTTCATCTCAAACCTTATTCTGAAATCCATCCATGTGTCAACTGGTCTTTCAGCGTTAGTGACTTCCCACCAATAGGAAGCTTCGTCTTTGAGCAACCATACAGCCAACTATATATTCTGCCTATCGTCCACCTCGAAGATAACGACCAGATCTTCAGTTTCTTTGAGCTAGTTCCTTGCTTCTACGAATGATTTAGTTCCCTTGAAATCATTTCCACCCATGGCCCTAAAATCTCTACAAATCTTTGAGAAAGCATTTGCACGAGGAGGAAGAGGAGGAACCGCTGCAGCTGGAGGAGGAGGAATATCAGCTGGGCCTGCGTCGTTGGCCCTAGCCTCTAAGTACCTCCTGAACCGGCCAGGTATCGGTACACCCTCTGGAAGGTTAAGATTCCCAGACATGCTAAAACGAAAAAGAAAAGATTCAAAACAAAGGATAGAAAGATAGTGCGTATGGCTTTGGGGATTATGCCTTTTTAAATTTAAAACAACACTCTTTCTTGTAAAATGCTTCTTTATATTCCTTTTTGAAAATAATTTTCAAAAACTCTAATCTTATCTGGTAAACCTTTGCTCTAATACCAAGTGAAACACCCCACCTCCGTTAAGGTCACACACAAAGGGAATGCCTTAACTTTGGTGGAGGGTTATAGGTACAAAACACAGAAAACTTTACAAGACAGATAAATATAAGCAGCAAAATTCAATTATTTATTTCATACATGGTTCAATACAAAAGCATTACATCAAATTGTCACAAAATAACTTCCAAAACATTACAACATAATTTCTTTCTTGATTATTTAATAAAGCAGCATAAAAAATAAATAAAACTACATAAATCCCCAAGGATAATGTCCAAAAGCCATAGCCAAGGTGAGAGAGAATCCAAATAATACATCTACTTTCTTGAAGCTTGTAAAGAGTCTGACTAAGCTGCTGTATTCCCTCCCTGTGGACCTGGGGGGAACGGAAGAAAAGAGGACGAAGGAAAATGGGTCAGACAATAAGTCTGGTAAGTTCGGTGATTACTAGTATTTAAACAAGGAAAGGGATCATGACAGTAATAACAGAACATAGGACAATACCCTAATATAAGATAAGAGGAACATGTGATCGCACCCATTACTATAGTCTCTGCACCTACTTAACCATTGGTTCAACCAACCCTACATGTTCATAACAAACGATCCCCTTAATGATCGGCTACTAATCGTATGCATTCATATCCTATGTCATTCGGCCCTGCTTGACTATAGATACCTGTGCTGGTCCCACCATGGGGTATATCGGTCCTCTGGTGGCAACCAGACACGATTCAAGATGCACAGTGTATACTACTGATGCCCAGTGCCTGATTTTTCCACTCCGGAGTACGTGCACGCTCATACTCCATCGGAACCTACACTGGCCCACCAACCGCCGACGTTTTGATCGCTTATAATGCCTAGTTTTAGGGTACCATGATACATCTATGTGGGTTACTGCTAAAATGGGTCCCCGCTACTAGGGTTTTCTAATCAACATGTTTATTTGGTTAAGTGTCCAAGTTTACCTAACCCCACCCATTCATTTAGTTATCATGTTGAATCGGTTAAGTGTTTCCCTAATTGACTTAACCCTACCAATCCTGACTTAGCTTTAATTTATTAAAGCACCAACCACTCACATTAGACAGGTATGGTTGTGGTCACTGGATGTGCCGGTCGGTTTCGGGCAGATTTACACCACAACTCAGTCTAACCTCGGGTTATTTTTGAGCTCGATGCGCTAACCACCCACATTAGACAGGTCTTGTTTTGGTCACTGGATATGCTGGTCGGTTCCGGGCGGATTTACACCACAACTCAGTCTAACTTCGGGTTAGGCATATTCATCTTTTTCTAAATTCACATTTTTCTATATATGTCTAATTTCTTTATGTAAATTAAATTTAATTTAATCATGCCATAATTATCCTTTGATTATGCTCACTACAAATGGTATATCAAATATACCATTTTATGAATAAATCCATTCCATGAATTTTCATATTTTCCCATCACTACCCTCGTGGAACGTATGCATGAATCACATACAATGTTGGGCTAGTAAATTAGCCCAAACCCATAAACAAAAAGGGTAATAAACAAGGGACATGAAATTAACATAAAATAGCATACATTTCAACTGTCATGTGTAACTTGGCATAGAAGTATCATTAACTTTAGTTAAATGGGTAAAGGTGAACTTGTGACTAAGTTGGGTCTAATTGTCATATAAACTTGACAAAGGTCTAGCATGGAGGTTTAACATATAATCACAGTTTCAACCCACAACTTAACATATTAACTTAAGTATGTTAAAACATAAGAACTACTATAACCATTTTGAAATCGCAACTTAGCATATTAACTTATGTGTGTTAAACATAAGAGAACTATTATCAACATATTCGAATCACAACTTAGCATGATGACTTATGTGTGTGTTAAACATAAGAGGGTTGTTATAAACATGTTTGAATCACAACTTAGCATGATACTTATGTGTTAAAACATAAGAGGACTACAATTCCAAATTTTTCAACATAAATAGATTCAACCTAACACGAATGTACATGAGTGTTGATCTAAAATATAAGCATGTGTTTTAGATCATAAACTTGCAAGCAACCACCAATTTATAACATGACATGTTTCACCATTTAATTGGCAAAATAAATCCATTACCCAATCATAACAGATTCCAATAACATACAATATGTTCATCCCCACAAGCATATAGACATGATTAATATATAATATGTTCATCACCACAAGCATATAGACATGATTAATTACAACGATACTTTAAGATAAACGAGAATCAAATCTTATACATAAGCATCATTCTATATTCAAATTACAACATGTCATGATTCATTTGAAAGAACGTTTAAATCTGTGTAATAACCAACTTACAAATTAAAAAGGAATTCTTGCTTTTTGAAATCTGAATTCTGAAATTGGTAAGCTCGCCTTTGATGTAGATCGTTGAATTTGATTACTTTTGATTTGATTTTTGATTCAGGTTCTTATCTTATCTTTGAATTGGTGACGGCTACTCCAAATTTTCTATTGACAGCATAATAGTTCTAGGATTATTTTTGTGTGATTTTTAGGTTCCAGCATTGGGTTGTTTATAAAGAATTTCAATTAGTTTTGAGCCGTCGGATGATCCTAGGGTTAACCACAACCATTCAATCAAGATAGGGTGACGCCTCAGCCCTAGTGACTCAGCACTGAGTCACAAAATCGTCACCTTTCAGATCTGCCCGGGGGGGGGGGGGGGGTAGGTCAACCCCCAGGTCGACCTGTAGGGGGAGGGGGAGGTCTACACTAGTGTCGACCCCCTGGTTGACCTGGGTCCTGGGCGGGAATTTTCCTGCCCAGCCCGCTTCTTACTTTGTTTTGAATTTGAATTTGTTTTCGAGCTATTTGAATTTATTTGAATTTTCTGGAAACTTCCGACAGCCATAACTTTTTCATACGGAGTCCAATTTATGCAAACTCGAACTCTATCTCAACCAGAATTCCGAGACGAACACAATAGCGTAACCCGTTTCCCTTAATTCTCACATTTCAAATTAAGTATTGTTTAATTCGTTACTATACCGTTAACAGAAAATACGAGGTGTTTCAAGGACTCAGTGTCATAATATTGTTTTGAATTATATTTTGTATATATAAAGAATTATTTGAAAATCTATGAATTTTGATTAAGTTGATAATAATATTGGATTTTTATCACTTATTATATGATTAATAAATAATTAGAACTATTGGTTATCGAATGGTTTAAGAATGAAATATTGAAATTTAATTGGTAATGAAATAAAGGGCTAAATATGAATTTGAGAATTTGATTTCGAGTGGTTTTAATATTGTTTAAAATGGTTTTGAAATAATATAATACTATGTTAAATTTTGTTTCATATAGAAATTGTTTCAAATGAATTTTAGAACTAAGTGTATACTTCCCTCTTGTCTTCGGGAAGTGACTTCAGTGATGAGTGCACACATCATCGACGTTTGTTGTCGAGCGTCTAAGTGGGGGGACCACTTAGAAATTTTACCTTGACCTGAGAAAACTGAATTTATTTGGATCTTTGAAGTATGGTAGAAAAAGAGAGGTATTATATATATTATTTCAAAATTTGATTTGAAAATGAACCCGAAATTTAATTTTTGAACTCTTGAATAATTAATGGAATGGAATAAACTTAAATTTTAGAAACTTCTGAATATTATGAATCTAAGAGAATTATAATGAAAATAAAATTCTTAAGAATTTGATGCAATAATTGAAACGAATGGTAACCATTGAACTTGTGTAATAATCAATTCTTTTCTATAGCATGAATAACTTACCAATTAATTAAGAAGTTAAATGTTTTAAGAATAAGCAATTAAATAATGCACAAGTATTAGAGTGGATAATGTAGGTGAAATTAAAATTTTGATTATTTATAAATGTAAATAAAATTTAAGTTATGCAATAAGCGATATATACTTGGTTAATTAAATTAAATGTATTGATATAGATGATTGAATGTTTGACGATTTAAGATGGTCGATACTTTCAAGTTGAATAAATGTTTAAGTAGTTGTGACAATATAAGTAGATTGGTTTATAATTTATAAATTTAGCAATGGTTAAACGATTTAATTAAATACGAGCTTGTCACGTAGCGATAGTTCGTAATTTTTTGAATTAAGTTTAAATGAATGTATGAGATCCAAAATAAGCCAGAATTCTTTAAAACAAGAACTGCTTGGATCTATTGGAATATGATTTCCTAATGATAGAGAAATTTTAAATTTCAACTGGTAGATTTTAAGATATGTGTAAATCAATTTTTTAGAAAAATCATGGTTTGGTAATTCACGATTCTGAACTAAAATATTTATGAAATTGGATATGTAAACTAACAAACGAGACAAGTTGAGTAAAAAGTTATATGGCAAAACATATATAAATTGACAACTTTCTTACTACTCCTTTTCGAGGACGAAAAGTTTTAAGTGCGGTGGGAGTGTAACAACCCGTACTTCTATACTATTTAAATTTTTGAATTTAATATGTTTTTATTTTATTTTATGGTTATAACTAAAATTTAATGATTAAATTGTGAAATTTTATAGCGTAAACTAAATTAATTTCCATAATGAAAATTCAATTTATTTAAACAATAGTAACTTTATTGATTATAAGTGAAATTAAAATTTAGTTTGTTTTGATAAATATTGAAATCAGGAATTTAATATAAAAGTGTTTGATTGAAATTGATTTAATTAATTTATAATTAGAAATCAAACTGAATTTTTGTTAAATAATCAAAATTATGATTTAATATGAATTTTTTTTACTAAGTTAAATTGAATTTTATTCTGTTTAAAAAAAGTTGATAAGTTTTGAAATAAAAGCAAAGATGATTATTTGAAATTGGGAATTTATAACGAATTATTAAAACTTAAAATGAATTGATTAATTAAAAAAAATAGATGTCTGATTGAAATTGTTGAATAATTTAATTTGGGATTTTATAATGTGACATTGATTCATAACTAATGTAAATTATATTTTGGATTAGGATAAATAGCATCCATTGGAATTGAATTAAAAGGTGGATATTATGTTGGGATTTAGTTGCTTATAAATACTCATTTTCTAAAAACCTAATTTCTGCAATTCTATCTCATGTAATTGGAAAAAGAGTCATCATTTTCTTTCAGATGAAACTAACATGGTGACTGCTACTTTTCCTCTTTGAAAAAAATAAATCGAAACCAATAGATCAACGCCCTATAAATCATGGAAAGAATACGAATAGATCCCTAATCTATTGTTCTTTGATTCTATACCCTCAAAATTTGATGCGATGCAAATTCTATCCTAAGAAGTTCGAGCGTGTAGACTAGGGTTCGGTTTTGATGAAGAGGTGATATTTGATTTGAAAATCCAAGTGTATATTCGGGTTTAACATAAAGATTTGCACCTATACACAAACTTTGGGAGGATTTGGCAACTAATAGTTATGCAACATGTAGTCACTGAAGTGTGGAAAAGGGAGAGTCGCGTTCTATTGAGGGGGCGCAAGTGTAAGGACTTGGTGATGGTCGGATGTAGATCGAGGAGAGGAGTGCAACGGCACAGACGATTTGTGAAATGATCGAGTGGTTCTCCGTATCAGGGTATGTAGTGCACGGTGAAATTTGGTGCATTCTCACAGGCTACGACGTGATGGAAGGAAAGGAGAAGAAGGTATGGGTGTGGTGCTGACGTGGAAAGCAAGTGTGAGAGGTAGTTTGTTTTTATATTATTTATTATAATTTGAATTTCAATGCTTAAACTCGTATAAATTTTTCATATTAGCTCCAATTGACACGCGGTTTGTTGCGTTAGAATCGTATCGACGAGCTTTTCGCGATGGCATTGATTTGAACTGATTTCGAGACCATTGATTTTTGAGTTAAAATTCGGATTTCAATCTCGTTCAGGACCAAAGGTGAGTGATTAAACCCACTCACATCTAACTAAAATATTTGATTGTTAGTTAAATTAAATTCATGTCATGATATGATTGTATTGTTTGTTGTCTGATTGTTTAAATTGCATATTTATGTTGAATCTGTATAGACTGTATAATTTAATTTAACTGTTATATAAATTGTACAGTTATAGATTAATTTCTAGTTTTAATAAAAAAAAGGAACCTCATACCTGATGACTAGTAACTAAAATTATTGAACTGTTTAGAAGTGTTGATTTTGATGTATGCCTTGAATTTATATATTTAATGTGTTAATATGTAATCCATCTTGTTATCGACAATGTTTATATATTTTTGTTGATTAATCCCAACCATTACCCTAGATGTTACATGCATCAAATATACCCAGGATTAATCATTAAAACGAAATAAGAACGTAGGTTGAAATGATAAATACTTATGACCCTGATTTGGATTGAAATGATATATATCCTTTCCCAAAATACTAAAATTAAATTTTAAGTATTACTTGGCCATAGGATAGAAAATTATATACGGACACTGGTTGATTAAATAAAAATTGTTTTTAACCTTAGATTTTGGAATATTGTTTTTAAAGAAAATAAATGATATTATTAATCGATTTTATTTAAATTTGAACTTTGATATTTTAAATTTTAAATTTTAAAGAATTCGTAAATGGGATAACTGAAGTTAAACTGAATTGAATTTGAAATAAATTTATCAAAATTGAATTGTTTATCCATCTTCGATATTTCTTTAAATTAACCTAATTTATAGTAATAACTGAACCGTGAATTCGAGATTTATTTATAAACGAATAATTCAAAGTTAGAATTATAATTGAAATTCAATCATTTGAATCAAATTATTAAATTGAATTGTTTGAAATCGAACTGTTGAATCGAATTGAATTATGAATGGGATGTTGAATCCTTTTGAATAAAGATATCAAAATTTTGTCGAATAAAGTTGAAACTAAAATATGATTTCCTGTTTGGTTAAATTTTGAAGATATGATTCTAACTCCAATTATAGTATTTTAAACCATTTTATAAACTATTTAATTTTATAATAATTATTTAATTTATAAATTATTTACCTTATTACAATTATATTTTATTATTTATTGGAAATTAACTATTTTAATATCTAACCTTTTGTTTTATAAACTAATTTAATATTTTACCTTTAGATTTTACTAAATCTAAAATTCTATTTTAAATACAAATTATTTATTTCAAATTATTTCAATTATATATCTAAACTATTTTTATATATTTAACTATTTTTAAATTCAAATTATTTTAAAAGTTGAATTGTTTCAAGATATAAGTTTAGTTTTAAATGGTCATTATGAAATATTCTATTTTGACTATTGAAATGATTTTAAGAAAAATATGATATTTTGATATGAAGTATGAATATCTTTGAAATGTAAAAGAATTGATCGGTGTGAAAAATGTAAACATTTAGTTGTTAAAGAGACCGGGATTGGATACTGTCATACTCTCTACCAATACCAAAAACCACTTTAACAACTGTGTACGCGGTGGAGTTCCAGAATGAAGTTGGTTGATTTGGAGGCGATTACTAGATTTGAAGAAAGAGAACAATGATGGATGTCCTTGACCTACGGGTCATAATTAAAATGACTAAAACAGGGCTATACCGGAACAAGTTGGATTAGCTACCTCCATCAGCAACACTTCTTCCTTTATTGCTATAGTCCCTCGGTTTGATTGATTTGATTTGATGTGCATCCTTGATTTAGGAGTGTTGTTCGAGGTGGGCGGTAGTTGCGGCTACGCATTACCACCAGTTCGGGCGTGCAACTAATATATTCCTGCTTTGGACATTCCTCGTGTCAAATCTTGACAACTTGAGTGCCCATACAAAATTCGGCACCCAAGAGTTTAGGGAAAACAAAATAAACTCTGATTCAGTCATGGGACTGGTGTGAGTAAAACAAATTAAAACAGTTTGAACACTTAAATGATATCTCATAAGACCACGCCACATAACGGAACGGGTTTTTCCCTTTTGAGAATCCAAAGCATTTGATTTAAGAACAAAAATCCGTTTGAACGAAATGATAAACTTTATATCAAACTCTTTTGATATTATAATAGTGTATACCAATCACAACTAAATAATCATCTAGCAGAAACGCTTTCATCTCACGTTCTACATATATAGTATACAATCAAAACCGGGAGAACTTATTAGATAATGGATTACCAACTATGACAAGGTATGAAACCACCTTCCGATAGTGTACCTCTAGAGAGGAATACACTGGGTTCAACAAGAACATCTTGCAACCCGGCCACACATGACCGACCACTCATTTCGCTTGAGTGTATCGAATGTATATCACCAATGATTGGGATCAGCAACCGTTTCCCGAATGGGACAACATCAAATAGATTAGAATGAAATGAATATCTCTAGATAGGTGATAATACACCCTAATTGGCAGCCAACCACTTAGCCATGCTGCCTGCCCGATTTTAATCATTTCTCGGTTGTGAGGCTTGAGGTCACGCTTATCTCTGACTGATCACATAATTATTCACTTTGAATGTCACATCGTCATACCCGCCAAATCACAAATTGATTTCCCAAAAAATACAATGGGTATACAGCTAAGAGAAATGAATTCCTCCGCCACCAAACGTAAATACGTTTGAAGAGATCAACTTACGCGATCCAATAAATATACTTTGTCAGACATTCTTCCATACAGGTCGTCCTGGGACTGGACAAACCGAAGGCACTATTCTTTAAATCCATCTTAGGAAATTTCTACTAGGATCGCCAGAACAGCCCTTGCATAACTCTGTCTTCAATTATCTTGATCATATTTGATTCGCAACGCTAACGCCCATACAGATTGGTTTTCAGGTCATCAATCTGATCCCGGTCTCTCCGTATTGACGACGGAAAAATGGTCAAAAACTTCGATAGTAGATGAGTTAACTATCAAAGAAAAATACGTGTGCATACAACGATATTATTTCCAGATGGAAATTATATCGATCAATCATCATTTAACATTTATCTCTTTAGTTCATTTTTCATCTCCTGTTTCCATATATTCAACATTTCTTATTTTCTACATTTAGAAAATATACGTATTAACTATTGGAAAACATTTCCATTTCTTATTTCATGTATCATTGTCCTTCCATTATCCTTTATCATCAACATTTCATTTTCTATTATTAGAAAATATCTCTGATTATATTTGGAAAATGTTTCCAAAACTCATTCATTGGATTTAAACAGATGTTTAAATAAAACATCACTATGCCAACTCGAACCATTAACTTCATTAACTAAATTCACTTAACCAACTTTCAGTATCGAACGTTAACTATTCCTTAGTTAAAAATGGAGTCAATCAAGTTGGGGTATAACTACCTCTCAGACCTTAACTGAACAACATTTTTAACTTCGAAATAGACAAAGTTCACCTTTTAAACCTTTAACAAACTTCCTTACGTAATTCCCGGATTCTATTTACGAATCCACTTCTTTATTGAAACACTGATTATAACTATAGCGTTATAATCCCTACTTCTAAAATATCTAACTCCAAAATATAACTCGATTAACTTAAATTAATTAACCCTAACTCCATTAACTTTAGCTCGATTAACTTAATTTAATTAACCCTAACTCCATTAACTTTAACTCGATTAACTTAATTCATTAACTCTTATCACTTAACTCCTTTCGAATAAACTATATTCGATTAACTCCTTTCGAATAAACTATATTCGATATCTCCTTTAACTCTATTCGAATAAACTATATTCGATAACTCATTTAACTCTATTCGAATAAATTATATTTGATTGACTCCTTTAACTCTATTCGAATAAACTTTATTCGATAACTCCTTTAACTCTATTCGAATAAACTATATTCGATTAACTCCTTTAACTCTGTTCGAATAAACTCTATTCGATAACTCCTTTAATTCTATTCGAATAAACTATATTCGATTGACTCGTTTAACTCTGTTCGATAACTCCTATTTGATTTACTCTATTTGACTAACTCTAATCGATAACTCTAATTTATAACTCTAATTCGAATAACTAATATTTGATTAACTCTCTTCGAATAACTAATATTCGATTAATTCTCTTCTTTGAATAACCTTATTCGGTAACTCTTTCTTCGAATAAACTATATTCGTATACTCTAATCCGACTAACTCTAATTCAATTAACTCTATTCGAATAACTCTAATCGATTTATTCTAATTTGATTAACTCTAATCGATTAACTCTAACTCAATCAAATGAAATCGATTAACTCCATTAAGTTTGACTTCATATTTCAAAATAGTATCCCATTTCCAAATTCTATTTATACTTCTATTTGTAGAATTATTCATACGAAATCTCCTTTTTATTTCTAACATTTGAATCTCATTTTAATTTCCTTTTATAACTCTATTTATTTTTCTAAATAAATATTTCCTTTTATAACTCTATTTATTTTCTAACTATCTCCTTTTCTATTCTATTTATTTTCCCAAATAAATATTCCTTTTATCTTCCTATTTGTTCAACAAATATTTCCTTTTCAATTCTATTTATTTAACAAATAAATATTTCCTCCTCAATTCTATTTATTTAACAAATAAATATTTTCCTTTTATAATCTATTTATTTTCTAAATAAATATTTCCATTTATAATCTATTTATAAATGTTTTACAATTATTTCCTTTTCAATTCTATTTGAAATGTTTTACAAATATTTCCTTTTCAATTCTATTTGTAAATGTTTTACAAATATTTCCTTTTCAATTCTATTTATTTACAAATATTTCCTTTTCTATTTGTTTTCACAAATATTCCTTTCCTATTTGTTTTCACAAATATTTCCTTTCCTTTTTTTTTTGATATCATGGGGAACCTTAAGATCACAGTGTACATTGATACTCACTTAAGTAAACACCACGCCGTGTGTCTACCCCACTTTTGTTTCACAAATATTTCCTTTCCTATTTGTTTCACAAATATTTTATTTCCTATTTGTTTCACAAATATTTTCCTTCCTATTTGTTTCACAAATATTTTCCTTTTATATTTGTTTCACAAATATTTTCCTTTTATTTGTTTTCACAAATGTTTTCCTTTTATATTTGTTTTCACAAATATTTTCATTTCCTATTTGTTTTCGCAAATATTTTCCTTTTATATTTGTTCTATGATTTTATAAATATATTTTCTTTTATAAAATCCTTTTCCTTTTACATGTAAAATCCATTGATTTTATATAAATACTTTATTTTCAAAATACACTTTGAAAATCCCCTTTTCTACATTCCAGTATTTCTTACTGTATTTAAAATACCCAAATAACAATGATCGATATCATTCAACACACGTAATCAACACAGATTATATATCACATCATATATTACAAAATATGAAAAACAGTAAAATTAATGTTGAGGAATCCAATTGGATTCCTCCGACCTGTTTCCCTGCATCCACAGATGTTAAACAATATAATTAACATCAATTTCATTTCACTATGAAATATTCTGCTAAACAGAATCAATTTATATATATATGTATTTATTTATATATATATATATATAACCAGATCTATAATTTCAACCAATTACTTAGTATTTCAACCAAACAGTCAACACACAGCAATCAATCATCATTTATCAGTTCTAATTATACGTTATAAAAATATGAATTGATAGAGTTGGTGAATTTTACTCACATTGGACAATCATCGTTAAATAACGATTATTGTCGCTTGATTCAAACGGATAATTTATTTTGCTATAAATTATAACGAGCTCCAATTCACTCCCAGTCGGTTCCATTGGGTAGTGTCCATCCATACGATCCTGTCGGATCTTGTTTCGCGGAATTCTGATATGGTATGATAAAGTTATACATTTTATAACTTTGGTGCAATATAAATTAATTTTAATTATTCATTAACCACTAATTACTTCATTACCATAAAGCACGTGATTACCATTATAATCCACATGCTCGTCATTTTCTCATCCTGGTTTAAACTGCAGTAAATCCAAACTCCATAGCCCACTAACTTAACATTTGAAATCATCATCTTCCTCTACGCCGAAACCTCCACCACCTCAACATCTTTTAGGACAACTCGAATGTACACACGCAGTCCGACTTTGGAAATAACACGCACAGTCCTGACAAAAACAAAGACCCCTTTAATATCAAATTATGTTGACCCTCCTTCTTTCAATTTCAATACATGAGCTATAGCAAAGACAACCACCAAAAGAAACTGCACCCTCTTTCAGTATATTCATCACGCAAATACCATCCCTTCTTGGAAACAACTCTTTCCATCACCTTATGTCACGTTCTTCCCTGTATACTCCACGTCGTACCCTTTTCACCCAAAACCTCCCTTAAGTATCACATCGCAAGTTTCAGAACCCCTCCATCCATTTCTACACTGAAGTTCCTTCATTTGGTGACCCATTTTGCTAACATTCCTCCACTTCGTTCTCCATCTACTACATAACAAAAATCGATTAAAAATCAACACTAATCCTCTCTTCAAAATCTCTATCTATTGACCCCAAAAACATACAACTCGACATCACCATTGGAGTCGCGCCTCACAGCTTCTAACGACACTTCAGTATATCGCGCGTCATTTTCAAGCACGCAACCACCCAATTAAATCATGGTCGACTCTCCTCATTGCCACAATCTTGATACCATACTCGAATCGAGCTACAACCCTTCCTTGCGGCAGAATTTTCGAGCCCTAGGCTCACACCTGAAATGACGCAGCAAGCAAAACAGCTGTCGCACATAAGGAAATGCACACCGATGTGAAGAGCAGCTCACGACGATTACAAATATATTTATTTAGTGATTTGTAGAATTTGATTTCATTTCTAATGATTTTCCAAGACTCATGAAATTGTCTAAGGGAGAATAGAACAACGGCGGTAATGTTTGACCAGATGAATGAAGTATTAGGTTTAGGTATTGGTGTTGGGTTATTTATAGGATAAAAGTATTGTTTTTATATTCAATTTTTATATTGATTTATAATCAACTACTGCTTGTATTTGTCCTTTAAAATCCTGTGATCACATATAACATCCAAAAATCATGAAAACTGGCATGTAGCTACAGTTCAACATTACGGACCCAATGAAATTGGTTTCCTCGAATTCCGACTTTGTTTGCTCACATAGCGTATTTTTAAAGTTAAATTATTGACTATTTTTCAGATAAAAATCCCACACGGCCACATACTGACTTCAAAAATCACGAAACTTGACATCTAACCATAATTTAACATTACGGATCCAACAAAATTAGTTTTGTCGAAAATGGGGGTTGTTTGCAAAACTGGCTATTTTTAAAGCTCTAAATAACCCATTTAAATATATAAATATATTAAAAACAATTAAATTAAATATAAATAAATATATATTATCATATATATATTCACACAGAATATCATATAACTCCAATTGGATTTAAAACTCGATATTCAGATCCCGGTTGAATCGATATTCAATTTATATTGAAAAACCACTTTATAATATAAATAAATCGCTATAATTTATAAAGGAATTCCATAGCGACTTTTCAAAAATTTGATTTAGACATAAATCAAAATCTACACAATGAAATCCCGATTTTTCTCTTCCATTAGAAAAATATACTTCACTAGCTCTGAACATTTCTTGTTTCACAGAAATCCGACTTAAAACGGATTTTGTATATTCAATTGAAGTTCGAATCACCAAATTACAAACTGTAGCGCCATTTCGAGCTCGATTATAATTATAATATAATTATACGTTCAACTGCCATTTATATAATATATTTGTTATCGTAATTCAATTTCAAACTGAATTATACATTCTGAATTGTCCATTTCACACAATATTGCCATTTCAGCTAATTCTGATAATTTCAGAATTAAATATATTATTCTATTATTTAATTTAATTAAATATCCACTATTATTTAATTAAACAACCATTATATTCTCTAAATCACTATTTAAATAATTAAATAAATTGATTATTATATCGCTGAAAATACGGGTCGTTACATTCTTCCCCCCTTAAAATAATTTCATCCTCGAAATTGCTAAGGTAGGAAACAAATCCTACTAACTGATTAAAAATTATTTGTATAATTCTTAACTTCTGTTTCAACTGAACAATCCATTCCAATTAAAATATTAATTTATTTCTATTAATGAAAATTTTCAAAAATTCTGAAAATTTTCAAACACCCGAAATTTTCGAAATTTTTTGTCAGCACCTCCTTTGTACTGGTCAATCGGTACAACTACAACTCGCCTCTCTGGGCCTTCTCCAATCGAAAAGAAAATCAAACAGCCAAGCGGCTTGCCAAATCGGCTCATAAATCACCAAACCCATCTATAAATAAACTTGTACCTTTTTGTCAGGCTTATCATTATCTCATTTCCATTTGTTATCAATTCTGCATATATCGATGTCATTCTAATCAAACTCCAATCATTCTATACCCAAACCAATTATCAATCTCGACTCCATTCTTAATTCCAAGAGTTTAACTTGTCAATTCACCATACTTAACCAAGGCAAGTTCCATTTATATATCCCATTCAATTTCCACTCAGCCGACTTAAATTCTTATTTACTTCCACAAATTTCTATTTAAATTTGTTTTTAATTCAAACAGTCTCTACTTGGGAGTTCTAAACAGTTTGCTTTTCTCAAAAATCAAATATTCCCTTTTGGAATCGAACAACTTGTTTTCTCAAAATAATTCAAAAACAAAATCCTTGGTAGTAATCCGTCACTTAGAACTCGGAATGAACACTAATGATGTCGCGATTCATCATCAGGGTTATTTCCCAGTCATCGAAGTGAGTTCAATACTATATTACTTTCAAAACCATTCCTAACACTTCTATTTTGAAATACATTTCAAAATACCATTCACAAACAATTTAAAATCTCCCATGATTTTAAAATTCTCATATATTTAATCCAAATCCATTTACAAACACTTCTCCAAATTTCCAGAGTTTTAATTTCAATTCTGATTTAAATTTAGATTTAATTCATTTCAATTTCATATATTTCACTTATATGAATTCTGATTGGTTATTTACATAACCGTTTCAGTTATAATCTTATATGACTATAATCTCAAGAAACACATCCAATATACTATAATATTTCAAATATCTATACTTTGCTTATATCAAAATATATTTTGGGTAAAATTATTTCATTTACCCTCTTTTCAAATCATACTGTGTCGGTTCATCGTATTCAAGTGTTTAGAAACTCCTACCGATACAGTGGATCAAACTGATCGACCAGAACCCATAAACAACTCAATCAATAAATCTCCACAATATAAAATCATTTTATATTGAACAACAAATAAGCGCTCATATATATACACTCAAACTCAATCTAGGGTATTACTAACCCTATCTCTACTGAGTCACGCCACATAGCCAAGGTAAAAACTTAACCTTAAGCTCTGATACCACTGTAAAATCCTGACTACTTGACTGCCCGTACAAAATTGGGCACCCAAGAGTTTAGGGAAAACAAAACAAAATAAACTCCGGGTCATTCATGAGACTGGTGTAAGTAAAACAATTTAAAACAGTTTGAACAATTAAACGATATCTCATAAGACCACACCGTATAACGGAACGGGTTTTTCCCTTATGAGAATCCAAGGCATTTGATTTAACATCAAAAATCCTTTTGAATGAAATGATAAACTTTATATCAAACTCTTTTGATATTATAATAGTGTCTATCAATCATAACTAAATAATCATCTAGCAGAAACGCTTTCATCTCACGTTCTACATATATAGTATACAATAAAAACTGCGAGCACTTATTGGATAATGGATTACCAACTATGACAAGGTATGGAACCACCTTCCGATAGTGTACCTCTAGAGAGGAATACACTGGGTTCAATAAGAACATCTTGCAACCCGACCACACATGACTGACCACTCATTTCGCTTGAGTGTATCGAATGTATATCACCAACGATTGGGATCAGCAACCGTTTCCCGAATGGCATAGCATTAAATAGATAAAGAATGAAATGAATATCTCTAGATAGGTGATAATACACCCTAATTAGCAGCCAACCACTTAGCCATGCTGCCTGCCCGATTTTTGTCATTTCCCGGTTGTGAGGCTAGAAGCCACACTTATCTCTGACATATCACACAATTATTCACTTTGAATGTCACATCGTCATACCCACCAAATCACAAATTGATTTCCCCAAAAATACAACGGGTATACAGCTAAGAGAAATGAATTCCTCTGCCACCAAACGTTAATACGTTTGAAGAGATCAACTTACGCGATACATTAAATATACTCTGTCACACATTCTTCCATACAGGTCATCCTGGGACTGGACAAACCGAAGGCACTATTCTTTAAATCCATCTTAGGAAATTTCTACCTAGGATCACTAGAACAGCCCTTGCATAACTCTGTCTTCAATTATCTTGATCATATTTGATTCGCAACGCTAACGCCCATACAGAGTGGTTTTCAGATCATGAATCTGATCCCGGTCTCTCCGTATTGACGATGGAAAAATGGTCAAAAACTTCGATAGTCAGTGAGTTAACTATCAAAGAAAAAGATGTGTGCAAACAACGATATTATTTCCAGATGGAAATTATATCGATCAATCATCATTTAACATTTATCTCTTTAGTTCATTTTCATCTCTTGTTTCCATATATTCAACATTACTTATTTTCTACATTTAGAAAATATACGTATTAACTATTGGAAAACATTCCCATTTCTTATTTCACGTATCACTGTCCTTCCAGTATCCTTTATCATCAACATTTCATTTTCTATTATTAGAAAATATCTCTGATTATATTTGGAAAATGTTTCCAAAACTCATTCATTGGATTCAAACAGATGTTTAAATAAAACATCGCTATGCCAACTCGAACCATTAACTTCATTAACTAAATTCACTTAACCAACTTTCACTATCGAACCTTAACTATTCCTTAGTTAAAAATGGAGTAAATCAAGTTGGGGTATAACTACCTCTCAGACCTTAACTGAACAACATTTCTAACTTCGAAATAGACAAAGTTCACCTTTTAAACCTTTAACGAACTTCCTTACATAACTCCCGGATTCTATTTACTGATCCACTTCTTTATTGAAACACTGATTATAACTATAGCATTATAATCCCTACTTCTGAAATATCTAACTCCAAAATATAACTCGATTAACTTAAATTAATTAACCCTAACTCCATTAACTTTAACTCGATTAACTTAATTTAATTAACCCTAACTCCATTAACTTTAACTCGATTAACTTAATTCATTAACTCTTATCACTTAACTCCTTTCGAATAAACTATATTTGATTAACTCCTTTCGAATAAATTATATTCGATATCTCCTTTAACTCTATTCGAATAAACTATATTCGATAACTCCTTTAACTCTATTCGAATAAACTATATTCTATTAACTCCTTTAACTCTATTCAAATAAACTTTATTCGATAACTCCTTTAACTTTATTCAAATAAACTGTATTCGATTGACTCATTTAACTCTATTCGATAACGCCTATTTGATTTACTCTATTCGACTAACTCTAATCGATAACTCTAATTGATAACTCTAATTCGAATAACTAATATTCGATTAACTCTCTTCGAATAACTAATATTCGATTAATTCTCTTCTTCGAATAACCTTATTCGATAACTCTTTCTTCGAATACACTATATTCGAATACTATAATCCGACTAACTCTAATTCAATTAACTCTATTCGATTAACTCTAATCGATTTATTCTAATTCGATTAACTCTAATCGATTAACTCTAACACTATTAACTCAAATCGATTAACTCCATTAAGTTTGACTTCGTATTTCAAAATAGTATCCCATTTTCCAAATTCTATTTATACTTCTATTTATAGAATTATTCATGCGAAATCTCCTTTTTATTTCTAACACTTGAATCTCATTTAAAATTTCCTTTTATAACTCTATTTATTTTTCTAAATAAATATTTCCTTTTATAACTCTATTTATTTTCTAACTATCTCCTTTTCTATTCTATTTATTTTCCCAAATAAATATTCCTTTTATCTTCCTAATTGTTCAGCAAATATTTCCTTTTCAATTCTATTTAATTAACAAATAACTATTTCCTTTTCAATTCTATTTATTTAACAAATAAATATTTTCCTTTTATAATCTATTTATTTTCTAAATAAATATTTCCAGTTATAATTTATTATAAATGTTTTACAATTATTTCCTTTTCAGTTCTATTTGTAAATGGTTTACAAATATTTCCTTTTCAATTCTATTTGTAAATGTTTTACAAAAATTTCCTTTTCAATTCTATTTATTTACAAATATTTCCTTTTCTATCTGTTTTCGCAGATATTCCTTTCCTATTTTTTTTCGCAAATATTTCCTTTCCTATTTGTTTCACAAATATTTTATTTCCTATTTGTTTCACAAATATTTTCCTTCCTATTTTTCCACAAATATTTTCCTTTTATATTTGTTTTCACAAATATTTTCCTTTTATATTTGTTTTCACAAATATTTTCCTTTTATATTTGTAATTTTCTTTTATAAAAATATTTTCTTTTATAAAATCCTTTTCCTTTTATATATAAAATCCATTGATTTTATATAAATACTTTATTTTCAAAATACACTTTGAAAACCCCATTTTCTACATTCCAGTATTTCTTACGGTATTTAAAATACCCAAATAACAATGATCGATATCATTCAACACACGTAATCAACACAGACTATATATCACATCACATATTACAATATATGAAAAACAGTAAAATAAATGTTGTGGAATCCAGTTGGATTCCTTCGACCTGTTTCCCTACATCCACAGATGTTAAACAATATAATTAACATCAATTTTATTTCACTATGAAATATTCTGCTAAACAGAATAAATTTATATATATATATATAACCAGATCTATAATTTCAACCAATTACTTAGCAGTTCAACCAAACAGTTAACACACAGCAATCAATCATCATTTATTAGTTCTAAATATACATTATAAAAATATGAATTGATAGAGTTGGTGAGTTTTACTCGCATTGGACGATCGTCGTTAAATAACAATAATTGTCGCTTGATTCAAATGGACAATTTATTTTTCTATAAATTATAACGAGCTCCAATTCACTCTAAGTCAGTTCCATTGGGTAGTGTCCGTCCATACGATCTTGTCGGATTTTGTTTCGCAGAATTCAGATACGCCATGATAAAGTTATAAAATAAAGTTATAAATTTTATAACTTTTGTACAATATAAAGTAGTTTAAATTATTCAATAACCACTATTTACTTCATTACCATAAATCACGTGATTACCATTATAATCCACCTGCTCGTCATTTTCTCATCCTGGTTCGAACTGTAGTAAACCCAAACTCCATAGCCACCAACTTAACATCTGAGATCATCATCTTCCTTTACGCTGAAACCTCCACCACCTCAACATCTTTCAGGACAACTAGAATGTACACACACAGTCCGACTTTGGCAATAACACGCACAGTCCTGATAAAAACAAAGACCCCTTTAATATCAAATTATGTTGACCCTCCTTCTTCTTTCAATTTCAATACATGAGCTACAGCAAAGACAACCACCAAAAGAAACTGCACCCTCCTTCAGTATATTAATCACGCAAATACCATCCCTTCTTGGAAACAACTCCTTCCATCACCATATGTCACGTTCTTCCCTGTATACTCCACGCCATACCCTTTTCCAGCCAAAATGTGACGGCCCGCCCCGCACCAGCCTGCATTTCCTCCGAAAGTGCGCTGTACACATGCCCGACTAGCATGGGACGGTCGTCAGAAGAAAGGAAAGAAGGAAACGAACTAATCAAGAACCTGTAGAATGTCTCACAGCGCATGGAGTAAAATATAATAATAATAGCATACTTGACATAAAACAGGTGAGACAGTGCATAAGCTGATAACTAAAATCAACATCAACATCAACATCAGAGCAGCGGAAATCCAAATACAGCTTATTACAACTTTTCAAATTTACTGTCTCTAAACAAAAGAAAGCTAAAGTAGAAGATGCACCACCAATGCCCAAGCAGTGATCTTCAACAACACAGGGAGAATACTATATATATTACGTGGAAGCCTCCTGCTCGTCCCTGGATCATCTACCCGTGCATCACCAGCTAACCTGTCTCTAGTCTGCTCGTGTGAGCACCCAGAGTAATAAGAGGAGACATAAAACTCTGGGTCAGACGTAAAGCCTGGTATGAGCGATAAGCATCTAAACAAAACAATAACAGGTATACTAAACCATACCTGAACCTGGACCTGCAACCAAAGAGTTAGTACCACATACCGTACAATACTCTAAGGTGCCATAATAAATAGTGTAAGAATACGGGGGTGGGGTGTGCATGTCATAATGATAGCAAACAAATCAACCATAGCAACCATCCTTACATCTCTCACTCAGTGCGTAAAGCATACGATGTCCACCACTGTCAATCACTAGACCCATTGAAGTAGTGACAGAGTTCGACTTGTACAACTACTGCTACTACCAAGCTTACCACATGGAGTCATGACCAAACCTTTACAAATGACCCCACTTCATTGGTCTATAGCCCTTTAGTCGTACATAGGCCATTGCAGCCCTGAATCCGTTCACGTACTTCCCATACATAGTGATCCAAAGTCATAGACATTGACTTCCCCTTGGCACACGTCCCGCAGCAAAGCCCAATCATGAAGTGAACTCATCGGTTCCCAACTGGATCCTGAGCTCTAACTTCCCATATTGGACTACCTTTGCATCTCGGATTATTGGTCAATACTGGGTCGGGTCGGGTTCTCCTTCTAGCCTTCGGTTCGGGTCGGGTATTCCACTTCGGGTCGGTTCATAGTCTTCTCCTGTAGCGGTTCGGTTCGGGTCCACAGCGTCGCATCGGTTCGGGTCGGGTATTCCACTTCGGGTCGGGTCGGGTGTCCTCCTCCGGGTCGGGTCGGGTTGCTATCTTCCCTCCTGTTCGTGCTCCTTCTCCGATCAGCTCGCTCGTTCTCCATTTACTCCAATCCGATCCTCCTCCTTTAGCTGATCCGATCCTACTCCTTTAGCCGATCTGATCCCTCCGCCTTACTTCAGTCCTAGCCTTTCATCCTTACGTCGATCTGATCACCAGCTTAACCAACATGGCCTTCCTTTTTGCCAAGCCTCTTATGTGCCAGATTCCGGTTTGGGTCGGGTTCCCTGCCCAGGTCTCCTATCCGATCCGAGCCCATATTTGATCCGATCCGAAACCCTGCACAATTTTCTGCAACTTTTTCCAGCAACTTATTTACGCCATTCGGCGACGTTTTCGACAAATCTAACTATACTAATCAATCACAAATCATGTCAAACAGTCATAGCAACATAGCAAACTACCCACAAACACCAAAACAATGAATTCATATGTCAAAATGGAACAAATATACCCAAAATCCCATTTTTCCCTTAAGCATGATTAAATAAAACTAATCATAGGGTTAACGAAACTTAATCAAATCAAACCAAATTTCTAACAGAGGCATAAAATATTATTTAAGAATTTCTAAACATTTTTCCAGAATTTATTAGTGTATAAATTCGCTAATCTTCACTAATTACCCTTAACTAACTGTAGTTGGTGTCAAAACGATGCAAATCACCCACCTTAGCCACAAAATAAAACACCAAATCTGAAATACTCTCTGTTTGGGTCGAATTCCTATGTATAGCAGCAGCTTCAATCTTGCTCTGTTGCTATTTGGCCTTGTTTTGATGTAGTTTAGGCTTAATCTTCACTAAAAATGTGTTTTGGAGTGGTTTTAGAGGATGGAAGCCATTACTAAGATCTCAAGAAGGTTTGTGGCGGCTCAAAACTGAAATGAAAGTGATTTCCTAACCCTAATCAGCTCTCCTATGCCTCTAAACCCGAAATTCCCCTCTGGGCCTAGCTGCTAATCACCCGGTTAAGCCCAATTAAGCTGTTTTTCACCATCTGGAACTTGTTTCAGCCATATCTCCCAAACGGTGAGTCCGTTTGGCTAATGTGACCACTCTACGGAATTGTAAACCATCATCCGGAGCCAATGGAAGTGGTTTCAGGTCAAAACTCCTTTCCAGTCAAAAGTTATGGCCAAAACAGTGCCAACTAGGGGTAAAATGGTCATTTAAAAATCGGGAAAAATCATGAACATGGGAAATGACCCCAATAGTCGTCTCCCAAAGTTACATGACCATACGACTTCGTATGTGAAAGGAATAAATATTCTACGATCCTATGATGCGTAGAATACGAGTCGTTACACTCTCCCCCCCTTAGGAAATTTCGACCCCGAAATTCCTTAACCCAAAACATACAAAGGATCCCGCATGCCTAACAGCCACATACAACAATCAAACATGCAAAACAAGCAAACAAGCCTATCCTAGCATGCGGAAAACTAAATCGAAGTCAAAATCTTACAAGGCAAAGAGTTATGGGTATGTCTTCCTAATGTTCTCCTCTGTCTCCCAAGTACAATCATTCTCGTCCTCGCCCCACTGAACCTTGACTAGCTTCACCGCCTTCCTTCGAAGTTGCTTCATGTCGTGCTCGACAATACTGGTCGGCTTGCGGTTCCCAACCGCCTCGGGTTCTACTTCGAAGTCCTCTAACTAATCAGGTGAAATAGTCATATCTGGGTCGTGAACGAACTTCCTTAGTTGGGAAACATGAAATACGTTGTGAACCCCCGCCATCTTCTCTGGTAAGTCAATTCTATATGCCAAATTCCAGACTAGTTCAAGAACAGGGAACGGGCCAACAAATCTTGGTGCCAACTTGCCTCTCCTGCCAAATCGTATTACGCTCTTCAACGGAGAAATCTTGACAAACACCAAGTCACCAACGGAGAATCTTAAGTCTCTTCTCCTTTTATCAGCATAACTCTTCTTCCTATCTTGGGCAGCCTTCATCCGTTGTTGAATGATCTTAATCTTATCTGAAGTTTCCCTCACCACATCTGGTCCAAGCATAAACTTCTCGCCAGTCTCTATCCAACATGATGGTGAGTTGCACGGTCTTCCGTATAAAGCTTCAAACGGAGCCATACCGATACTGGATTGGTAGCTATTATTATATGCAAACTCTACTAGATGCAAATGGTCATCCCATGATCCACCAAAATCCAATATACATGCTCTCAAAAGATCTTCCAAAATACGATTCACCCTCTCCGTCTGACCGTCGGTCTGAGGATGATATGCGGTACTGAGATGTAATTCTGACCCTAGAGCCTCTTGTAAGCTCTTCCTAAACCCACTAGTAAACAACGGGTCTCGGTCACTCACAATGCTTTTAGGTACTCCATGAAATCGCACTACCCACTTCATATACAATTCTGCTAACTTAGCTGCCGTTCTGGTCGATTTGACTGGTATGAATCTTGCACTCTTAGTCAATCGATCCACGATTACCCAAATGCTATCATGTCCCGATCTAGTCCTTGGTAAACCATCGATGAAATCCATCGAGACTTGCTCCCATTTCCATTCGGGAATATCTAATGGCTGTAACAACCCACTAGGCTTCTTTTGCTCGGCTTTAACTAGCTGGCAATTCATGAACTTGGATATAAACTTCCCAATGTCTCTTTTCATCCCTTCCCAGTAGTAGGTCTGCTTCATATCTCGATACATCTTATTACCACCGGGGTGTATAGTCAGTTTTGAGTGATGACATTCTCTAATCACTTCATCTCTCAATCCATTGACATTGGGCACAACAAGCTTTCCATTCTTTCTAAGCCATCCTTCTCGATCAAGCCCATACTTGTTCATCTCCTCATCGTTACCCATCTCTAACTTGGAGATGATTTCCAATAGGTTAGGATCGTCCCTCTGACTAGAGTCGATCCGCCCAATCAAAGTGGGTCTGATCGTCAAACTTGCTAACATTTCTGGATTCAATTCGCACTTTGGTCTGAAATCAAACCCCGCGATATACTCCAGTTGCTTCCATTCTAGAAACATAGCCCCTAAACTGGCATGTCTCCTACTCAATGCATCAGCCACCGCATTGCCCTTTCCCGGTGTATATGCGATGTCAAAATCATTGGAAGCCAAGAACTCTAACCATCTCTGCTGACGGAGATTCAGATCTTTCTGAGAGAAGAGATACTTCAACGACTTATGATCTGTAAACAGCTCAAATCTTTCTCCCAAGAGATAGTGTCTCCACATCTTTAACGCGAACACAATCGCTGCCAATTCTAAATCATGGGTAGGGTATCTTCTCTCGTGCGGTTTCAATTGCCGACTTGCATAGGCTACCACCCTATCGCCTTGCATCAATACATCACCTAGTCCGGTACCACAAGCATCCATGTATACCGTCATCTCTTCATTCCCCTTAGGAATGACTAACACTGGTGCGCATGTCGACTTGTCCTTTAGACTCTTGAATGCATTCTCGCACCTTTCATCCCAGACAAAAGCTTGATTCTTCTTAGTCAACTGAGTCAATGGTGCTGCTATCTTGGAGAAACCTTGGATAAACTTACGATAATATCCAGCTAACCCCAAGAAACTTCTTACATTCGTTGCATTCTTGGGCGTAGGGCAATCCTGTACCATAGCCACCTTCGATGGGTCCACGGCAATACCATTCTCTGAAACAACATGGCCCAAGAACCTCACCTCCCTCCTCCAGAAGTGACACTTGGAAAATTTTGCTTTCAATTGGTGTTTTCTCAACACCTCCATCACTATTCTTAAATGTTCCTTGTGTTCTTCCTCTATCCTCGAGTAGACCAAAATATCATCAACGAACACAAGGACAAACTTATTCAACTGATCTCTGAATACCCTATTCATAAGATCCACAAAATATGCTGGGGCATTGGTCAGCCCGAATGGCATGACCAACCACTCATAAAATCCAGACGGCGTTCGAAATGTCGTTTTAGCTATACTCTCAGCTTCCACTCTAAGATGATGAAAACCTGTCACGAGATCCAACTGGGAAAATACTCTCGCGCCACTCAACTGATCGAACAAATCATCTATCCGCGGTAGAGGATACTTGTTCTTCCTCGTCACTTTATTCAACTCGCGGTAGTCTACACACAAACGAAAGGAACCATCCGCCTTGGTAGCAAACACAACTAGTGCTCCCCATTCAGAAACACTCCTTCTGATAAATCCCTTCTTCAAAAGATCGCTGACTTGCACCTCGAGCTCTTGCTGCTCCCTTGGTGCCATACGACGAAGTGGCATTACTATAGGTCTGGCATCTTTTACCAAATCAATACGGAACTCAATCTCTCGGTGTGGTGGAAGCCCGGTCACTTCCTCGAAAACATCCGGATACTGACCAACCACGGGCAAACCTAACAACTCACTATGCGGAATATCGAGGGAGTTTAGAAAACTAGCCAATACCCCCTTACTGGGTAGACCACCAAACACTATCCTCCGTCCATCATCCGCTCTAGCTGTCACCAAAAAGCCCTCACAGTCTACCACCACCCCGTATCTTCGGAGCCAATTTACTCCCAAAATAATGCCAAACCCAGTAAAGCCCAAAACAAAGCAATCACAAACAAAGATGCATCCATGACTCGATAAGACCACATTACGACAAATCATGCTAAGGCTTGTCGAACCACCAATCGGGTTCGTCACTACTAAAGGTCTATCGACAATCTCGGGCTCCAATCCTAACCTATCTACCAGGTCACTAGATATGAAAGAACTGGAAGCTCCGGTATCAAACAAAACTCTAACAGGAACATCATAAACAGAAAGCATACCTTGAATGACGACATTTTTTCCCTTCTTCGCCGCAGTCGGGGCATTCGACGAAGAAGGAATAACATTAAGGGCGTATGCTTTCACCATTTGCTTTTCTTTAGGGGGCTGTGGACAATTGTCCATGTGATGTCCCATTTGGCCATAGTTGAAGCACTTCCTGTCCGCTGGCTTGGCCCGACAATTACTAGCATAATGGCCCTTCTTACCACAGCTGAAGCACTTAACATCTTGCTTATTCTTTTTCTTCTGGCCATCCTTAGTCTGATTCTGCTTTCTCTTATTCTGGGAACCACCCTTGCCTCCACCACTTGCTTGTGGTTTTGCCTCTTCTGCAGATGCAACCTCAGTCTTCGGCTTAGGGTAGAGACTTTCTGATCTCAATGCTTTCCCAACAATCGATTCAAACGTCTCGTCGATGTGGTTAATAAGCCTTTCCCCTAAGTACTGATCCAAACCAGTTATGAATTTCTCATTCTTCTTCTCGGCAGTATCAATAAGAGATAACCCATACTTCGACAAAGTGTCGAATTCAGCAATATACTCCGAGACAGCTCTACCATTCTGCTTGAGCTCCAAGAATTTCTTAAACAACACTGACTTCTGAGCAGCTGGAATGAACTTCTCGCTAAAGCGAGCTTTAAACTGCTCCCAAGTAATTTGATCTTCGGGAGTAGCTGCCTTTATAGCATTCCACCAATTCATTGCCCGCCCTTGTAGCTGACCGGACGCTAACTTTCTCTTCATCGCATCCTCGATACCCAAATCCTCGAAGATACGTTCGCAACTATCCAACCAATCCTGAACATCCGTAGCCGACTCCGTTCCGTGGAACGGCTTCCCACCAAGGCTAGTATAATCCTTATTTAGCTTGGCGAAGTCGACCCTCGGCGCCTGCACTATAGGACCACCACCATTTCCACCATTGGGAGCTGCCCTCTGTACATCCCTAAGCATCTCTCTCATGAGGCCAGTAAACATCACCCTCATGTCAGCAGCATTCCCATTATTGGCCCCTCTACCGGTACCTCTAACATATCGGCTCATCGTCAATCTGAAAAAGGAAACGATTAACGATCCCATAGTGGTGCTAGTGCAGCACGACTTCATTCTTATACTACTAATAGTATATACATATATAGCTTTTGAAAACCAAAATAATCACAAATACGCTCTCTCGTATACATATACTATCTCTCCCTGGTAGCTTCCCTAGGTTAACTACGCAACCTAGAGCTCTAATACCAAGTGTGACGGCCCGCCCCGCACCAGCCTGCATTTCCTCCGAAAGTGCGTTGTACACATGCCCGACTAGCATGGGACGGTCGTCAGAAGAAAGGAAAGAAGGAAACGAACTAATCAAGAACCTGTAGAATGTCTCACAGCGCATGGAGTAAAATATAATAATAATAGCATACTTGACATAAAACAGGTGAGACAGTGCATAAGCTGATTACTAAAATCAACATCAACATCAGAGCAGTGGAAATCCAAATACAGCTTATTACAACTTTTCAAATTTACTGTCTCTAAAGAAAAGAAAGCTAAAGTAGAAGATGCACCACCAATGCCCAAGCAGTGATCTTCAACAACACAGGGAGAATACTATATATATTACGTGGAAGCCTCCTGCTCGTCCCCGGATCATCTACCCGTGCATCACCAGCTAACCTGTCTCTAGTATGCTCGTGTGAGCACCCAGAGTAATAAGAGGAGACATAAAACTCTGGGTCAGACATAAAGCCTGGTATGAGCGATAAGCATCTAAACAAAACAATAACAGGTATACTAAACCATACCTGAACCTGGACCTGCAACCAAAGGGTTAGTACTACATACCGTACAATACTCTAAGTTGCCATAATAAATAGTGTAAGAATACGGGGGTGGGGTGCGCATGTCATAATGATAGCAAACAAATCAACCACAACAACCATCCTCACATCTCTCACTCAGTGCGTAAAGCATACGATGTCCACCACTGTCAATCACTAGACCCATTGAAGTAGTGACAGAGTTCGACTTGTACAACTACTGCTACTACCAAGCTTACCACATGGAGTCATGACCAAACCTTTACAAATGACCCCACTTCATTGTTCTATAGCCCTTTAGTCGTACCTAGGCCATTGCAGCCATGAATCCGTAAACGTACTTCCCATACATAGTGATCCAAAGTCATAGACATCGACTGCCTCTTGGCACACGTCCCGCAGCAAAGCCCAATCATGAAGTGAACTCATCGGTTCCCAACTGGATCCTGAGCTCTAACTTCCCATATTGAACTACCTTTGCATCTCGGATTATTGGTCAATACTGGGTCGGGTCGGGTTCTCCTTCTAGCCATCGGTTCGGGTCGGGTATTCCACTTCGGGTCGGTTCGTAGTCTTCTCCTGTAGCGGTTCGGTTCGGGTCCACAGCGTCGCATCGGTTCAAGTCGGGTCGGGTGTCCTCCTCCGGGTCGGGTCGGGTTGCTATCTTCCCTCCAGTTCGTGCTCCTTCTCCGATCATCTCCCTCGTTCTCCATTTACTCCGATCCGATCCTCCTCCATTAGCTGATCCGATCCTACTCATTTAGCCGATCCGATCCCTCCGCCTTACTTCAGTCCTAGCCTTTCATCCTTACGTCGATCTGATCCCCAGCTTAACCAACATGGCCTTCCTTTTTGCCAAGCCTCTTATGTGCCAGATTCCGGTTCGGGTCAGGTTCCCTGCCCAGGTCTCCTATCTGATCCGAGCCCGTATCCGATCCAAAACCCTGCACAATTTTCTGCAACTTTTTCCAGCAACTTATTTACGCCATTCGACGACGTTTTCGACAAATCTAACTATACTAATCAATCACAAATCATGTCAAACAGTCATAGCAACATAGCAAACTACCCACAAACACCAAAACAATGAATTCATATGTCGAAATGGATCAAATATACCCAAAATCCCATTTTTCCCTTAAGCATGATTAAATAAAACTAATCATAGGGTTAACGAAACTTAATCAAATCAAACCAAATTTCTAACAGAGGCATAAAATATTATTTAAGAATTTCTAAACATTTTTCCAGAATTTATTAGTGTATAAATTCGCTAATCTTCACTAATTACCCTTAACTAACTGTAGTTGGTGTCAAAACGATGCAAATCACTCACCTTAGCCACAAAATAAAACACCAAATCTAAAATACTCTCTGTTTGGGTCGAATTCCTATGTATAGCAGCAGCTCCAACCTTGCTCTGTTGCTATTTGGCCTTGTTTTGATGTAGTTTAGGCTTAATCTTCACTAAAAATGTGTTTTGGAGTGGTTTTAGAGGATGGAAGCCATTACTAAGGTCTCAAGAAGGTTTGTGGCGGCTCAAAACTGAAATGAAAGTGATTTCCTAACCCTAATCAGCCCTCCTATGCCTCTAAACCCGAAATTCCCCTCTGGGCCTAGCTGCTAATCACCCGGTTAAGCCCAATTAAGCTGTTTTTCATCATCTGGAACTTGTTTCTGCCATATCTCCCAAACGGTGAGTCCGTTTGGCTAATGTGACCACTCTACGGAATTGTAAACCATCATCCGGAGCCAATGGAAGTGGTTTCAGGTCAAAACACCTTTCCAGTCAAAAGTTATGGCCAAAACAGTGCCAACTAGGGGTAAAATGGTCATTTAAAAATCAGGAAAAATCTTGAACATGGGAAATGACCCCAATAGTCATCTCCCAAAGTTACATGACCATACGACTTCGTATGTGAAAGGAATAAATCTTGAACATGGGTCGTTACACAAAACCTCCCTTAAGTATCACATCGCAAGTTTCAGAACCCTCTCCATCCATTTCTACACTGAAGTTCCTTCATTTGGTGACCCATTTTGCCAACATTCCTCCGCTTCGTTCTCCTTCTACAACATAATAAAAATCGAATAAAAATCACCACTTCAAAATATCTATCTATCGACCCCAAAAACGTACAACGCGACATCACCATTGGAGTCGCGCCTCACAGCTTCTAACGGCACTTCAGTATATCGCGCGTCATTTTTAGGCACGCAACCACCCAATTAAATCATGGTCGACTCTCCTCATTGGCACGCAACCACCCAGAAGAGCAGCTCACGACGATTACAAATATATTTATTTGGTGATTTGTAGAATTGATTTCATTTCTAATGATTTTCCAAGACTCATGAAATTGTCTGAGGGAGAATAGAACAGCGGCGGTAGTGTTTGACCAGATGAATGAAGTATTAGGTTTAGGTATTACTGTTGGGTTATTTATAGGATAAAAGTATTGTTTGTATTTGTCCTTTAAAATTCCTGTGATCACATACAACATCCAAAAATCATGAAAATTGGTATGTAGCTACAGTTCAACATTACGGACCCAATGAAACTGGTTTCGTTGAATTCCGACTTCGTTTGCTCACACAGCGTATTTTTAAAGTCAAATTATTGACTATTTTTCAGATAAAAATCCCACACGGACACATGCTGACTTCAAAAATCACGAAACTTGACATCTAACCATAATTTTACATTGCGGATCCAACAAACTTAGTTTCATCGAAAACGGAGGTCATTTGCAAAACTGACTATTTTTAAAGCTCTAAATAACTCATTTAAATATATAAATATATTTAAAAACAATTAAACAAAATATAAATAAATATATATTATCGTATATATATTCACATAGAATATCGTATAGCTCCAATTGGATTTATAACTCGATATTCAAATCCCGGTTGAATCGATAATCAATTTATATTGAAAAATCCTTTTATAATATTAATAAATTGCTATAATTTATAAAGGAATTCCAAAGCGACTTTTCAAAAATTTGATTTGGACATAAATCAAAATCTACACAATGAAATCCCGATTTTTCTCTTCCATTAGAAAAATATACTTCACCAGCTCTGAACGTTTCTTGTTTCACAGAAATCCGATTTAAAACGGATTATGTATATTCAATTGAAATTCGAATCGCCAAATTATGAACTGCAGCGGCATTTCGAGCTCAATTATAATTATAATATAATAATACGTTCAACTGTCATTTATATAATATATTTGTTATTGTAATTCAATTTCAAACTGAATTATATATTTTGAATTGTCCAATTCACAAAATATTGCCATTTCAGCTAATTCTGGTTATTTCAGAATTAAATATATTATTCTGTTAATTAATTTAAATAAATATCCACCATTATTTAATTAAACAACCATTATATTCTCTAAATCACTATTTAAATAATTAAATAAATTAATTATTATATCGCTGAAAATATTGGGTCGTTACATCTCGTGTGCCTTGTCATATTATCCTAATCGATCCCCCTACGACTTTGATTTGTACCGTACCTATGAAGTGTCCTCTGATAGCCACTACATACTGTGGACTTTACAGTATTTGTATAGACTACGTACTTTGATTTTGTACCCGGATTTTCAGAACCAGTTTAAAATTTTTAATTTAGCAATTTTAATGGATTTTGAATATTTAATATGATTTATTTTAAAAAATAATGACTAAAAATTCATTTAAATCAGAGTTAGAATGAATAAATTTATTTTAATTATATAACGAGCCTGAAATAGGCACGGTAGTTTGAAAATTCGATTTCAAATTTCAATTGGATGTACAAGATTCAAAATAAATCGAATTTCTGTAAAACCAGAAGTATTTGAATTTGTTTAATTATATCTTTCTAATGAATATGAATAATCCAGATTTCATAGCGAGAATTGAAAGTTATGTCTAGTTTAAAGTTTGAAATAGCCGCTATGGAATATATATATATATATATATATTAATAGAATATATAGCCCTTATAAGTAGCCATTTTGCAAACGATCTCCATTTTCGATGAAACCACTATTGTTGGATCTGGAATGTCAAATTATTGCTAGATTCCAATTTTTATAATTTTTGGAATTAATATGTGAGCGTGGTGAATTTAAACGCGTTTAGTAATTTTAGTTTGAATTTAATCGACTGGAAAATGACCTTTTTTCAGTCGATTACCAAATTCAAACGAAAATAGTTTTTTCAGGACCATATCGTCAAAACTTAGCTAGATTTATTTTTCTGGAATTTTTGGAGTCAGTATGTGGCCCCGATAAATTAAAATGTACGTTGAAATCAATTTTGAACGTTATATTAATTTATATTTTAATTTTGATGAAAATTGATCGAAACAGTCGAATTGGCTTATGGGACATATCCCATTGTGTTCGAAATGGGGGTATTTAGCTAGAGGCGAAAGTCGTTGGGTTCAATTTTGAGTTCGAATTAAAAAGTTACTTTTTGAAAATAAATTAAATTAATATATATATATATATATTATTATACAATACCCTCTCCTCTTCTACTTTCTCTCCCCATTCAGTTCCAAATCGAGATTAAATTAAAAAAAAAGAACCTCCGGAGCCTTAACCCGTCGCCGTACCCTGCGTCATGCTGTCCTAGGTGCGCCGCCGCCTCCTCCAACGCGTCGCGCCGCCCCCTGGCCACCTCCCCCTTCCCGTCGTTCTCTCCCTCCCTCTCTCTTCCTAAACCCATTCATCCCTAAGACCATCCAAATCAGCATGCTCCAGACCCCTACGCCACCTCAGCACCGCTGTGGGACCCCTTCCCCCCCATTTGCCAAAAACCTTAAAAATATGCGAGTTTTTATTTCTACTCTTATTTATTTATGTAACTAAAAATATGATTTTTAAATGAGATAGCGTTAATAAAAATGTTATTTTTATTATGAAATAATTTTATATAAAGATATGATTTTTAATTATATAAAGATATGATTTTTAATTAGGGTGTGTTTTTTACAGGTCCCTATTTACTTTTTAAATTAGGCTCACATCCGATCATAAACTTATTGTAAATTTAGTCCCTATTTTTCAAAAATTCAACAAAAAAATAAAAAAAAATCACGTAAATTCGTAATTAATTAAAACAATTAATCGTGAAAAAATTCAGGTGAAAGAACATCAAAAACCACAACAAAATCAAGAATTACACAAAAAACAACGAAATGCAGTAAAATGCATCGACAGATGCATATAATTCAATTAGTCGCATACATGTATGCATTTATTTCAATTTTTCTTCAAAACTGCAGTATAAATGCATACATGTATGCACATACTTTGAAAACATGCATTTTCTGATGCATTTACTCAAAAACAACATACATACATGCAATTTGTTCACTTTTGCATATATTTTGTCATAGATGCACACATGTATGCAGTTATACAGAAAAATTGTATATATGTATGCAGTTATTCAAGAGGCGTGCATAAATATGTGCATGTGTATTCGAATAGTTGCATATATGTATGCAACTATTTGCAGTAGTTGCAAACATATATGCAACTATTTTTTTTTCTTTACGTGGACTTCTGAGATTATTTCCAGATTTTAGAAATTATTTTTTTTAAATCAGTGCCGCATTTTTTTTGCAGAAAACGAAGAAGGCGGAATGTTTGAAAAGTTTCAGGCGGCACATAAAAATAGGGGGTGGGTTTACAATTAAAACATGGGAGGGATGTGAGGTGTATTAAGTTTGAAAATACGGATGTGTGCCAAATTTTCACTTTTAATTATATAAAAAAATGATTTATATATTTATAGTAGCGATATAAAAATATGATTTTATTATATATATATATATATAGCATCATAAAAATTTGATTTATATATATAATAGCGATATAAAAATATGACTTTTATATATATAGTAGCATAATAAAAATATGATTTATATATATTGTAAACTTTATAAAGATCTGATTATATAAATATATATATATATTAGCATAGAATAAAATTGGATTTTTAATACATGTAAAGTATTTAAAAATGAAATTTTTAATATATATAACATTGAATATAAATCTGATTTATATATATATAACATTGTATTGAAAATGTGATTTTTAAATATATGAAGAATTATTAAAAATGTGATTTTTAAATATATGAAGCGTTATTAAAATGTTATTTTTAATATAAACTGCATGAAACAGATTGCGTTGGAATCGCGGTAAAGAACACTATGCACTGGAACAAATCCAAATCGTTAAATTAAAGACTGACGGAGTGGAAACCAAAGGTGAGAACTCCTTCTCACTCTATTTATTTTACAATTAAAAATATTCTAGGCTGCAGACGGGGCTTAGAAGCCCCGACACTATTTATTGTACAAACCATGTTGTTTGATTTGAATTATATGGAGCCCAACAATAGAATTCGCACAATCACATAACTTGAAAGCGATGTATGTATATTATCGACACACGGATTTCATACTCCGCGAATAGCCACTTATGGCGCCATAAGTCATTGGGGTAGTTGAGTATTTATTTATTTGGATGGTCTACATGATTTTATTTTGATTGTAAAATTGGTTGTGGACTAATTGTGAATTGATTGGAATTGGTTTGTGTATGGCGCGAGCCAGTATTAGGTGAGGGATAAGGCTAGACCTTATTCTGGTTATAGTATCGTGCCGTTATGCTGCCAAATTTTTCTAAAAAGTGTTAGAAAAATTTAGTTAGTTGACAATATTATTTCTAGCTTATAACTGCGACAAATAAAATAATATTTGGATAGTTAAAAATAAGTTTACACATCCATTTACAAGTCGAGCGACTTGTTTATGCTCGCCTATTTTTATGATATCGATTGGGTCGATAAATTTTACACATCGCCCAACTACACAAATAATATTCAGTATTTGTTGGTTGAAACCCCACACGGGTATTGGGATGATATTTGATGTACACTAATCCCAATTGTTTAGCTGTATGTCAATCGATTAGTTGACAGACTATTGTAAGCTTTATTTATATATATTTAATGCTTATGCAATTGTGTAATGCACTCTGGATGATGGTTGACTGTGAATAATTGTTGTTGTATACATTTGTTGTATGAAATCCATATAAATAACATTATATGGCAATTGACTGTGTCTGATTCCAATTCATAAGGAACGAATATTTTAAAATAATGAATATTTTGAAATAACGAATATTTTAAAATAAAATTCTGTAAAGGATTAAAATATGAGTTTGATGTCCGATTTTAGATGGACATAAAAATATTGAAATGTGTGAAGCCGTGTTGATTAGATTTGCGCCATTTTAACGCGTACGATATTTATATCGATTTTATTCATTTTTATAATGAATATTAAAAAGGAAATGATTTCAAATCTGATATTTTGACAATATTATTATTTAAATTTTGTAATGATATGGAATATTCAATTTTGATTTAAAATTGAAAATGAAGTTAGAATCATTTTAACACGAATTTATAAAATATATTTTAAAATGGAAATGAACGAAATATATATAATATGTATTATATATATTTAATGGCCTGAATAGAACGCGTCGTGCCGCGACCGTTCGCCAATTTCGACCATTGATTTTGAATTGACATTACGGGAGATTCGTCCATCGGATTCTCCTAAAACCGGAACCATTGGGTTCGTATCGAAAAGAGCTTTCCAAAGAATATAAGATATTTGAAATCTAACAGTTGGATTTGGAATTATGTCAAAATCAAATTTGGAAAAGGTCATTGTAAGTGCAGTTTGATGACCGTTTATCGAAATTGACTGAAAATGCCTTAATAAAATTATTAAAATTATTAATAATTTATGTAAAATCATAATAAATGATTGGAAAGAATTGGGATGACAAATTCCACGTTTGTAAAGATAAAAAAATATTTTTATCAAAATGAACTAGTTATTAACTAGATTTGAAATCCAATAATTTTTAAATAAAATAAATTGGATTTGTGAATGGTTTTAATATAACCAGAAATTTCCAATGAACAAATTGGAATGGATTTGGAACAGATTTGGAATGGAAATAATCTTCAGAATATTTCGGTATTGGATTCCGTGATTATACGGATATTGTTATGGAAATTTGGAAGATATATTTATATCGTTATTTCCAATACGATGTTTGTTGGTTTCAGAATTTGATATTGAATATAAGCCAATATAATTTCTATTCAGAGCCTTATATTTAATATCAAATGGGATTTTGGGTTTGTCGTGAATGGTGTCTTAAATAAAATTGTTCTTAAACATCATGTGAAAAGCATAAATCTTTTAATTCAGATTATTAGAGCTTCCAATTATATTTAGTAATTGGAATAAAATGGAACGTGAATTGGGTTTATTATGAATTGTGTTTTTAACGACATTCGTTCTTTAACCCGATTAACAGTGAAATGTGATTTGGAATATATAAATCTTTTATTAAGATTTAATAGGAATTTTCCAAAGTAAAGTTTTCCAATTTAATATATTAAATTGGAATTGAATGGAATTCGATTTAGTAATAATCGAAGTGAACTTCTATGGAGGAAGACTGTTAATATGTATGGAATTAAAAAGGCTTTGTCGTTATTCCATTTATATTATTAGTCGGATACGGAAATTGATATCGATTATATATATTGATCTGTTTTTCCGTGAAGATTCCAAAAATTAATGGAATGTGATTTTGGGTTTATCGTGAACTGTGTTTTAAATAACATTGGCTCTTTAACCAAGTTAAAGACATGATTTCATGTCTAACATTGTATTTCGAACTGTATTGTTTATCTCTATTATATATATATATCCGTTTGGTGGCAGAGAATTAATTCTCTTGCTTAACACCCTTCTCTAAGACGTACGAGCTTAGAGGATATATATCGGCAGAAATCAATGGTACGGTGTAGATTGCCGATGCGGCATGTTTGATTTCCCAAAGTTAAATGATCATTAATAATGATTGTTAGAAGATTAAAAATAAGTGGAGTTTTAATGAATCTTTAATTAGGTTGAAATGAGAATGTGATAAATTAAATTATCAAATTCGGGAAATGATCAAGAATGGAGTACCACCAGTTTTACTCCAAGCGATAGTTAAATTTTAATTAGATTTGAACGTGAAATGGTAATTAATTTTAACAGTAAGACCGTGGTGTTAGATATGGAGTATTACCAGTTTTGCTCCATGGGATGAATAGGTTGGAATTGGGAAATTAAACAAATGATTACTTCGGTATGGTTCAATAATCCCGACTAGTTGATAAATCTTAACTTGGTTTAGAGTTGAGATCCAAAGGAAGATTAAAGAACAAGTTTAAAGAATTTATTTTTGATAAAATTAACGGCAACCTTTCCCTAATGATATGAATATTTAAATAAAAGAATATTCGGAATTGGAATGAGGCGTATGTTGTGTTTCTGTAGCACTTGTTTATAGCATACGCGAGTTATTCGGAAAGGTCGGGTTTATACCCATTCTGAATAACTGATTCTACGATAAGTCAACGATGAAGAAAGCGATTGAAGACCGGAGGTCTTCACATTGTTTAGATGATTACTGATGTCTTGATTGGGCTGTACACCCAAGACAAGGTAATAAGTAGTGATCATCCAGACGTACTTGGAGATCAACTGAATATGTGAGGACCTCTCTCCTGTATTGGACAAATGGAACGAGGAATAAGGTGCCTCTGGTTTCGTTCAGACCCAGAACGAAATAGTAAATGGATGTGTGTCTGGCATTGGATTTTGTTCTGTGTTGATTGATCTCTATTAAATATATATCTGTTTGGTGGCGGAAAAATTATTCTCTTGCTTAACACCCTTCTCTTAGATGTATGAGCTTAGAGGTTATATATCGATAGACATCAGTCATGTGGCGTGAATTGTCCACGTGGCATGTGAGATGCAAATGATCAAGGCTTCTGTTGAAAAGCAGAGTCTTGTGGTTGATTATCAAAGCACGACTTTAAATGGCATAGCTTTGTGTATAGCGTTAATTCGCGAGCCTCACACCTTGGTATGAGTCAAAAACGGGATCGTCACTGCAGGGAGTGCACGATGTTTCCTTCTAACTATGGGTGGTGTCATGGTATGGAGCCCAGACACTTATTTATTTTTATCTATGTGGATGATGGATTGCGAGGTGCATCGGATATATCAGTTACTACGGAGCCGATGGATAGGTCCGATAGGACCGGAAAACGTGTGTTCAGGAATAACCAATCCACTAAAGTATGTGTGGACTGACCCTGAAGATCCAAGGGTTGTTGCGCGGTGTGTAATCTTGAGGCATTTACTAGAGTGTCTCGATCGATAAGGAGCCATCCCTGGCCTCAAATCATTTCGAAAATCCAATTTCCAATACGTGAAATTTCGGTTTTGATTGTAGAGCCTAGTATGGCGACATGATATATAGTACCCATGTTGTCTATGATTGATACATTTATATTTGAAGTTGTTTTTGACACTATACATTTAGAATAGTATCAAATGATTTGTTTTAAACGTATCAAGCTTGTTTGGCTATTATAAGAGAAAACTCTATCCTCCGGCTTGCGTTGCATTATGTGATGGGACCTGAGTCTCATAATAGCTTCATTTTTTGAAAAGCATTGCGCTATTTATAAACTGTTATATGCACTGGTATTCTTTAGAGGAAACCCATTCCGTGTTATACGGCGTGGTCCCTTGATTTACCAAATTTTAATGTAAAGTTTTAAATAACTATTTTAGTTCTCACACCAGTCCTATGACTGACCTAAGTTTATTGTTTCAACCTAAACTCTAGGTGCCCCCATTTTCCATACGTGAAGCTAGTAGTTTTAGTTTTGCATATATTATATTCATAGGATCCTGGATTTACAGCTGGAACTATACTCGGAAAGCAATGAATCCGTGTATTGCTTTCAGTTGTGCTATGTATTATTTTTCCGCTGCATTGTAATTTTGAATCTCTGATATTTTCCAATATGTAATATTTATTCATACTCTGTTATATTCTTGTACTCTGATGTAAGTTGTTGTAATAAGCAATGAAATGTTCTTCTGTTTTTGTTCTGATTTGTCGTGTTCCCAACTCAATCCAGAATTTCCCGAAAGGGCGAGTTTGGGTCGTTTCATTTCCCGTAACATCTCTTAAGTTTTTGCACTTGTATTATCACATGAAATTGATTTGACTAATATGAGAATATTTTAGTTCTAATCCAAGTGTTTTTTGGTCTTTTCATTTATGCTTGGGTCAGCCTGAGTTTTTAGTTATTGAAGATACCATTATGGAGATGAAGATGTAGCTCAACAGACGTATTTATTACTATTTATTCCGCCGCAAATATTGGTATGTTTATTATAGTTAACTCTAATAATTGTTGTAAAATATAATCAAATATATGTTTTAACAGCTTCATGAACTGTTATTTATTTATTATATTTTGTCCTTCCGCTGTGAGATTTTGTGATTGTTTTTCTTCTTTCTTCTTTTTCTTATTTAATCCCAATAACTATCTGCATTTTTGATTTGTTTAAGTTGACATTTGAGGACCATTGTCGATTTGAACAGTAAAAAATTTCAGATGTTACAACTGGACAAACCGAAGGCACTATTATGTAAATCCATCATGGGCAATTTCTATGTAGGATTGACAAAATAGCCCTTGCGTTAACTCTGTCTTCAAGGTCTTCATCTTGACTTTAAATTAAACAACACCTAGGTCGAAACAAAGTGGTATTTGGATTTCGTTTAGAAGATCAATCTCGGTCTCTTTGAATCGATAAACGTTAATATCTTTTAGGGCCAAGTGATACTTAAAGTAATCTGGTTATCATATTCAAAAAAATGTTAATATTTATATTGGTTATCAAAACTTATCTACTGGAATTATTTAACATATAATATTCCAGATTTCAATAATAGTTTGACATAATCTAAATAAGACGGGTAAAATGTCTAATTTTAACCAACCAAGTTTATAGAGTCATACCATAGCATTACAATCAATCCAAATCCAACAGATCTTGTTCATCCTAATTAAACAATTCAAATTCAACTAAACATCATTCATAAGTTGGTTGATCTTGGAAATGGATTATTTTCAAATCATATTCATCTAGATTTTATTCAGTTTAAGAATCCCATTTATTTTTATTTATTATAACAGTATTGTTATAATCCATACTTCGTTATATATATGACTTATAAATATAACTATTATTTTATTTAGATGAATAATTAATTCAATATATAATTTATTTAAATCTTATTTAAAATGGAAAGTGAACGATACTTTCCTGAATTCAACTTAGTCGATTACCGATTCATTATCTCTTTCTGATTATTTCCATTCCATTTGCTTCCCGAACTTTGGAATAATCATATCGTTATCGGTCAACCAAATTTTCTCTTTCCAACTGTTCTCATCTGCCAAACATTTGCTTCCAACGTTATTCGGTTTAAATTGTGAATATCCTTCCTTCTGGATTCGTTTATCACAACTAGTTTCACTAATAAAGACCAGTACATTTGCTTTTAACGTAATTCAATTTTGAGATCATTTCTTGACTAAATTATATTTATCAACCTATGTTGATTAAAATAATATTTTGTTTCAAAATATTTGAGTTCATCATAACGCAATATTATTGACTATCAGCCCCATCTATTAATCACTATGTCTCGCCAATTACAGTTCAACTAATCTAACTTGAATTAATTAACTGGATATTAGATCAAAGTGAATCCGTAATTTATTTATTTATTTATATTAATTCGAGAAGAAATAAATTTAACTCTATTTATCATTGAACTTTGTTTACTTCTAATAAAGCTCAACTGCGTATATAATGATCCTTATCTGATAATTTACTGTCATCTCCATTTCAGTTTTTTAGTCTCTATAAGAACTTTCAGCCTACGCAACCACATCAAAACCAAAATAACACTGTATTTTTTGGAAAAATGATATATCACGTTAGAACCCACAAATATAATCACATCGTGCCATTCCTTCTTTCCCCTAAAATCCAATCCGAGCCTCCATTTAAGAACAAATCAATACCTCACAAACTAGAAAATATTAACTGAAGTGCTTAACTAGGAAACCAGAGAGGGTAAGGAGCTCGATGTCGGGGAGGAGTGGGGTGAAGATCGGGGGTTAGGTGTCGGTGCAGTTCGAAGGAGGAGGCGCGGTTAGTTTCAGAATTTTGAACATATCACGCAATGTTAATCGTTATGTTATGAATTCCTCTTCAAAGAGAGAAGGTTTTGACAACTTGCAGATCTGAATCCATACCCTTTCCAATCCCACATGAGCCACTAATTGTTTCATCCTAAGATCTATTACTTTCATGCACGGTTATACCTTAAGACCCATCCACTTTCCCTTTGCTTTTCTTTCTTCTGTTCGAACAATCACAGTGCATAGCCTTGTGCACATTTTTCATGTGCACTTCCCATTTTTTTCCTTTCTTTCCAATTTCTGCTTTTCTCTTCCTTCTTTCCTTCCATTCTTTCTTCTACCATTTTCTTCTCTATTTAACCGATTGTGCACCCTACGTTTTCTATGAACTATTTGTACTAAATATGAATAACATTACATTTTAAGTGAATAGGTGCATGATGTAATATTTTCGCACAATGTAATTAGTTGAGTCCAGGTACCTACTTTAAATCTGATCATTTAAAAAGGGAATTTATCAATCAATTCTACAAAACACCATCTATACAAATGTAAACTAGTCGGGGAAACATGAGTTTCATGTTACACTAATATAGCAGGAAGCATTAATTTGTTTATAAATAGAATCAGTGACCACAAACTGATTTCCAGACTTGTTAAAAATTCTAAAATAGAACTTATTAAGAGCTAGTGACTGTTAAGCATTCAACTTTTATAAAGGTATGTAGATCCTTGAAAGAACCAAATGACACTGACTAGAAGTAAACAATCCAGTCATATTTCTTTCTTCGGCAGCACTTTTCCATGTTTTTAACATGATTAAATTAACGAAATAAATACATCAGTAGCATATAAATTTACATACACTCAGTAATAAATTTAAATGAGGGTAAAGGGGAAGTTTACTAACATAGTTTGTATTCTCTGTTTTTTTAAGACATAACACCATTCGAATATTGTTAATTATACTTCAGCTATTTAACTAACATCCATGTTTGACAACATAAATTCATATATGTATATATCAGCATAAATGCCATCTTAGATTTAACATTAATCGGTGCATATATTAGGAGAAAAAAGGAGTGCTTACTCAGCTTTTTGTTTTACTGTTCTTATGAAATTTCCAAGTTTCTAGTTTTATATGCAGGTAGAAAAAAGAATATCCATTCAGAAACATGTATACAGATATAAATGATTTCATCATATACATATATAACAGTAAATAAAATGGGGAATTTTACTCACTTAATTGCCCACTTCGTATGTTATTGGTTTCCCTTTGCTCTCAGGTTTGTGTCCAGTCTTAGCTTCTGGTTTTATTTTCTAGTTCGAGTGATATGTGAATGAAAATTGTGACCATGGTATGTACTTATAGATAAGGGAAAATGGTAAAATAATGTGGTACGTCCCACTGTAGGAAAGATATAAGTGTAGAGGCTATGTTAGTAGCTGTCTGTAAGGTCATTCACATTTATTTATTTATTTATAGCTAGTCAGTTTTCATCATATAGCAATGTACAAGACATGCACTTATGTGTTTTCAAAATACAACTTAGCTCTTAAGTTCTCGGCTGTCACATGTTGGCTGAAGGGATGTCATAAGGGCTGGCTTTGCTTGATTGATAGGATGTGCCTAGGCTGTTGTAATTTGGTTTTGAAAAGAGGTGGAAAGGGTGTCTTCTTCATGGCTAGCATGAGAAGGAGTAGACGTACAACCATGTGCTAATAGTTGTAGGAATTAGGCTTAAACTAGTCAGAGTTCTTGGTTTCAAGTATTAATTGAATGAGATGTGTGGTTAAGGCCTTCTTTTGATTTGAAAATGGTATGTTGCTGCCTATGTTTGTGATTGAAGAGAAGTTCACATGCTGCTTCATTTGCAAGAGGGAATATGCCTAGGCTATGTACAAAAAAAGGAAAATTATCACTTACTTCTTAAGGCAAATCAACTCATGATCTTGTTGTATAGATTTTTGTACATGTAAATGTCCCCTTCTATTTAACAATTCATGCTATTAAATAGTTGTACATATCAGGGATTTCAAAATATCAAATCTTGTACAATAAAATATTTAAATTAATTGATTTTTATTTTATTCCATTCTATTTAATTCAAATGCTACTTTCTTTTCATATGCTTATGTAATTTTACCTAAGTAATTCTATATTTACATACAAAAACAAAATTAAATGAAAATAAAAATGTTAAAACAACATTCAGCTATGTACATATAATTTAAACCATAAATATACATATATCTGGAATTTCCTTAGTTTATTATTCTAAAATTTATTATTTTAACTCAAATTACTGAATTTATCCATAATAAACCGTATTACAAACTTAATCAAAATCCGGGACGTTACATGTAACTTTGTTGAAAGGATGTGACATCATAAGGTTGTTCGTTTGAAAGAAGTTAAAAGAAAAAATCACATCATAATATAAGGTAATGATATTGAATTCAAGTGGTTTGAAAAATACCGAAATGAGCTCCATCTTACTACTCTTTTCATTTTCATGTCATACATAAATATCCTTAATATATAGTGTTGTACGACATTTGAAATGTCTTTCTGTTTGATAATTATTTATCACTAGTGTGCTACCCGTGTGTTGCACATGAAAATATTGTTAACAATGATTATTATATTTTATTTATTGTTAAAATAATATGCTATATACAACCTTTTCAAACTTAATTGTGATATATTAATTACAAACTGAAATGATGTTCAATTATTGCTATCAACATATATATGTAGCTACTAATGTCTTAATCGAGAAAAAAATTATAACAATATAGATGTGAATAATTTATGTTATATGAGATATAATTATTATATGTGTGAGTGAATAAATAACTTTATCATTCTTGTTGTATGGTAATTTGTATGTACATTCAACTCTCATTTTCGTAAAAATACATAAATGAATGTAAATAATTTAGGCTATGTATTCGTAATTGAGAGGAGTTTTTATTTATTACTTTGTTTTAGTTTTTAAACAATTTTGTCTTTGTAGCTAACCATATGTTTCATGTAATTGCAAGGATTATACTTACAATTGTGATGATTGCAAATATTATTATGCAACGTCAAGATGAATTGTGATTTGGGTAAGGTTTGTAATGTATAGAAAGATGGAATGTTAACATTTTTTGTATCAGTTAATCTACATGTTCACACCTTAATGTTGTAAAATATAAATTGATCTTCTAAAAGTTTCTAAAAGTAAAATTACGTTATGCAATAAACAACAACTTTTTTCGGGATAAATGAATTGGGAATTAAAAAAGATGTTGTATTTAAGTACACATTTATGTTATGTCATTTGACTAACGAAATTATTTTATTATTATTTTTAATTGTATAGGAATATTGCATATATTTATATTATTGTATTTTTAGGATTTATTTGATAGATTAATTAGTGATACTTAATCAAATATTTAAATAGATTATATAAGATTTACACATTTAATTAGATATATGGATTTAAGTTTAAAATATTAAGAGAGAATGGAAATGAGTTTTTAAGTAATTTTTTAAAAATAGATGCTGAAGTTCATAAAATTCTTCATTTTAATATTTGATAAATTTATGGACCAATTATGTTAACATAAATTTGTTACTAATGTTAGTGTATATAATTTGCGTTATGCAGCTTTTTTTATTTAAATGTTTTTTTAGCAATTTTTTGATGTATCTATAGTATGCATATTTAAAATTTTAGAATATTAATTGACTAATTTTACCAAATAGTTTGTATTTTGGATCAATTAATTAATTTAAATATGTGGGTTTCAATGTAAATATTGGAAAAAACCCGAAAAATATATGTAAATAATTATAGAATTTTTTAGAAGTAGTTGTTCAAATGTAAAACAGTGTAAGAGGTCAATTGTAAAATGACAGATATTGGAATTTTAAAAATAAATTAACTGAAATCTGAGAGAATTAAGAAGAATGAAGATAGCTCCTAAAATTAACGTGGGAGCTTAAAATTCTTTTGCTTTACTATTATTTAATAATTTATTATTTTTAATTGTATTTGAATATTGCATATATTTAAATTATCGTATTTTTAGGTTTTATTTGATAGATTAATGAATGATCGTTAATCAAATATTTAAATAGCTTATATAAGATTTACATAATTAATTAGATATATGGACTTAAATGCAAAATATTAAGAGACAACAAAAAAGAGTTTTTAAGTAATTGTAGATAAAATAAATTCGGATGCTGAAGTTAATGAAATCAACATTTTAATATCTGATAAATTTTTGGACGAATTATGATAACACAAATTTGTTATTAATTATCGTCAATGTATATAATTTGTGATATGTAGTTTTTTTATTTAAATGTTTTTTACCATTTTTTTGACATATATGTTGTATGCATATTGAATCTTTTAGAATATTAGTTGACTAATTTTATCAATTAGTTTAAAGTTTGGATCAACTAATTAATTTAAATATGTGGGTTTTAATGTAAGATATTGAAAGAAAACCAGAAAACATATGTATATACTTATAGAATTTTTTTTAAAGTGGTTGTTTAAATGTAAAATAGTGTAAGAGTTTAGTAAATAATTGAAAAATAACAGATACTAAAATTTTAAAAATAAAATATCAGAAATCAAAGAGAATTAAGGAGAATGGAGGTAGCTCCTACAATTAATGCGAGAGCTTAAAATTCTTTTGCTTTACTATTTAATAGATTTTAGTCTTGCAAGGGACTTTTATTATTTGCAAAGTACGAATTCAAATGATGTTTCAGTTCATGTTCCTTTTTTTCTTTTTCATATGTTTAAGTTAGTTAGAATTATTTTTCTCTTTTATTTACTTTCAATTGTGGATATGTATATTTGGTGAATTTTTAATTTTTGTACAATGCGAAGTCCATTTCATTTCAATCTACATAGCTCTTATTTAATTATTCTATCTGTTGCTTTTTTATCTATTTTGTACCTTCCATAACAATTATACACTAAATTGAAATTGACCCCCCTTAACCAAATGTGGAGTCCCTTTAACAATCCCTTAAATAATACTATTAAAAAGGGTTGCTCATTAAATTATAGGGAAAAACTCGAAGTGTGATACCTCACACCCCTTAACATGCCCCAAAAGTGATCATGCTAAGGAATATGGAGCGTCTAAGCATAAGAAAACAATCACAGAGACTAATATCCACAAGACATGAAAATAAATACAGTGGAAACATTTAAAATAAAACAACTTCATATTCGAAGCCAAATTATTATTCGGAATAATTCATACCAATAAACAAGCTAGATGTCTCATATAATCTCAGCCTTACGTACTAAATCATAGTACAAAACAAAACATTTCCCCTCTAAACTACCAAATTAAACCAACAAAGATAAAAAGACTTAAAGTAGAAGAAAGAACACCAATAGAAAGTAATATAAGATCTCAGAAATGAATATTCCAAGTTGTTTGAATCGATTAATCTCTTCCCTATGAATCTACGGGAAGAGAAGAAAGAAAGGAAAGTGGGTTAAACTTAAAGTCTGGTGAATGAAAGGATTATTAGAATTTTAAGCAGATTAATAATAACTGACCGGATAATAGTTTTAGTGTTACAAAGGTAATGTGTACATTCACAACTTGAGATGATTTCTAAGATAGTTAGATTTTTCAAGTTGATTGTCTGCATAATAATTCCTACCATGGGAGTATTTTTTATGGATTAATTCCTATTTCTACCGAAATCGATCAACCTTTCCTAGCTACAATCAAAATAGTAAGGTAGCTCTCCCCTTGCGCTAACTAGGAACCTGCTCGTACAATGAACTAGCATCAAACCTTATCATCACTCATCTATGGATCCACCTGATGGACATTATCTAACACATGGACGGAATAGGGGATTATTTACCCTGGTTGAATCCTACACACTCGGTCGTCACTGGTACACACTAAGCTATCACTACCCCCACCCCCATTTTGACCACTTATTCACAACCATCAGCATTGCGTGTCTAATCTTAACCCATAAGATCAAAGATCTTCTGTCTTCCAATCTAAATGATATGTTGCCAGTATGAATCATAAAAAAAATTCTATTTGCGCATTCCCAATAGTCAATATCCTTGATTTAAGTTTTATTTATTTGCTCGGTCCTTAAGATTCGAGTCTTATTTATTTGCTCAGTCCCAAAAATCTTATTCTTTTCTACGATATTCTACTTTCACCAAGACAAGTTCAAATATCATAACAAGTTTTATTATTTCTATTCCTTTTTAAATTATAATGCGTGTTGTAATTTATTTGCAAGCTTCCAAGGCTTACTCTTTTTCAATCCAACATCCTTTTGTCATAGATCTACAGGTTTCATAGCGCTTTTCTATAATTTCAGTCTATTACATTTTCATTTCAAATTTACATGTTTTCTCATGTTTGCCTATAAATTTATTGTTTCCTTGTTAATCCATTTTTGGTGAAAATTACTCTTTTATTATTTTTCATGTTGGTAAAACAATTAAATTTTCTTTTCGAAAATAAGCTTTATAAAAATATCAATGTGTACAAAAGAAAGGTAGATTACTGAAATAAATTGGAAAATAGAAATAACTATAAAGAAAATGATTGAAATATACTTACGGAAAATAAACTAGAGAACTGAACAAAACTGTCAACTATAACTATTTGCAACCCAATTACTTTAGTTACTAAAAATCTAAATAATTATAATCACTTACCTTTTGTCCTTATTTGAAGCTCACAGTCCTCCTAATCTTTTGTTTTTATTTCTAAAATATTCTCCCAGGAAATAATTAGATTTAGGTAACTCCTTAGTTAAGAGAGAACCCCGAGGAGAAGATTTGAGTGTGAGAAAATGATTAGGCTTAGGGTCTTATTTATAAGTGAGTTAGGAGAACTCAGGCTGTAGGATTGTCTTGATTAGATCTAGGTCAGTCACATCAAGTTTCCAAATCCAACCATCCAATCCAAAATCAAACACACCAAATATCATAAAGAAATTCAAACATTAGACTTATACCTAGATGCTTTTGCATCCAGGACTTTTGGCGAGTCAACCCGACCTCCATTGGGGTCGACCCGTACAGGCCAATTTTCTTTTCTTTTCTTCTTTCTGCTTTGAACTTAATTTTTAATTTCTAAAAATTATTATAACTTTTTTAAATTAGCAAGGATTTCAACAAGTTATATATGGAAATTACCTACAAAATTGCCATAGAATCAATGCTGCAACTCTTATAGCGAAATTCGAAAAATTTCCATAGCTTACTATGCTATTTAAGTAATAACTTAATTAATTATTGTTAGACAAAAAAGTGGCACTAGCACCCAATAGACTAAGAATTGTTGAGAATAATAATCTCAAAACAAAAAAAGCAATCGACACACACGATTTATAGTGGTTTGGCGTTAACGAGCTTACATCCACTTTATAGCTCTTCGGTTGATGAATTGAGTACAATTACAATGTAGATAATCACTCGATTTCACAAGTACAATTAATAATCTCTCCAAATTTGTAGATTTATACTCAAGAATTCGGAGTATAATTTGAATAAAACAGAGGAATATTGGTAACGGCAAAGTTTGAGTACTTGGAATGCCAAAAAGATCCTTCAAAATGACAAGTCTTAAGGTATTTACAGGAACGAGCAGCAGGCAGGTCAATGGATGACGTGGCGCTCATTCCTGAAATCTCAGAGTGGTTCATGAGTTAGTGGAGAGGTGGTTACAGCAATGGTTCGTGACACGTGTTCGTGGATCCGTAGCTTTCGGTCTGGGGTTCAAACGTGGGTTGGTTACTTCAACTGTTTGGAAGGGGTCGGGTTGCCCTCACGTCAAGCCAATCCGGTGAATATACTTTGGACATGTTGTATCCTTTAGGTGCGAGCGGGTACCCTTGAACCAATAACCCCGACCCGATGACCTCGACCCGAGCCATCTATGTTGAAATCGTAAAGAGGCGAATGATTCCTCTAACTCATTCGTGGGTACTTAGACTCTGCATGGCCTGGTCACGAAGCATACCAACATTTTGCCCCCTCGAAGTACGTTTTATTAGAAATGAGATGTGCTTTGAAATAACCAACCTTTCTATTTGCAAACTGGTGAACGCCAATGGTCATGTCTGTCTATATAATCGCAACGCTTTATGAAATCGCACTTCGTGATTTCTAGAACAAGTATAAATACAAGAACGGATCCCCAATCTTTTTAGCCATGTCCAACAACTTCAAACTCTCGATCAAGTTATAGACAACTTCTTTGGTAAATTCTTTGATTTCCCTCGAATTAAATTAAAAGATTTCAAATTATCTAATGCTTTACTTCGCTGATCCTTTTTCAAATATGTGCTTAGGACCCTTAACCATGGACTCCAATTTTTCTCGCATTCATTTACCCTTGAGATTCGTCCATCGGGTCGGATCGTGCTTGGGACCAGGTACTGCATCACTTAATTTTTGAGGCTCTAGACCACTTCGATAGTTGGGCCTCTAGATCGATCTGAGCTGTCAAGTCATTGGGTATACGAACATCCCATCTCCTATGGTATATAAGGCCTTTCCCTTTTATTTTCTAACTCACTTTTTACCGCTGTCATATTTACCCAATTACCAGAAATCGTAATTCTTGTTCTCTCCTACTTCATCAAATTTCGAACTCGGTTGCATAGGTAGTTACAAATCATCATGTTATAATTTCAGTTCTTGCTTAAATCTGAACTATTAGTGAATTAGATGCGATTATTGCCCTTGTCTCCATCGCTCTTCATCAACGATCTCAACATCATCCTCTTTGGGGCCATCGTCGGCGCTGGTGGTGTTAGTCACTTTCAGACCGCGGTCAAGAGGTAGAGTGTCTTCAGATTTAGGAGCTAGTTCGTGGAGGTGGATTATTTGAAGGATGAGGAGGAGATGATGAGGTACTCACGATCGTGCTCGCACTCAAGACTTGGGCGTGGTATTGGAGATGAAAGTTTGAAGAGAATGCGTACTTTAGTGAGAGCGGGTCGAGGAAATGATTGGGGATAGCACTAGGTCGGGTCGATATTCAGCGACCCGATCCCAACATGCGATTCGGCTAAGACACACGAGCTAGTCCCAGAGTGCATGTCAAGCCGATCATGCAGCTCGTCCCTGATGTGTGAACCAGACCTTATTTGCGAGCCTACTTATAAATGTGAGCCCTAGCATGCGACCCCCTCTTTAGCAATATAAATTCACTAAACATGCTCATACATTTCTCGACCAAAGCCAACTACAACTTGATTAAACTGATGGACAGTTAAGATAGAGCCTTTACTAAACATTCTAGACCCAACAAGCATATAGCTCAATAACATATGTTAATAAATTGCATGCATGTCTGCTTACTTTATGTTTTCTTTATTACAGTACCGCACACACTAGCATACACACATGAGGGGTAGGCAACTATACTCTAATCTTGATGTTTGTTCTATAGTACAGCTAACATGTTTGGTAGACGTTCAACAAGATTGTCTGTAAAGAGCGTGACTCTAGGATCATCTAGATCCAGATGTGCTACCATCAGACTCAGACTAGGAAAATTCGGGTTTCGAATTCGAGGTAGACATCCATGAAGAGGCAACATCACCTGGAGAAGAAGTATCGTTAGACAAAGAGGAGGGAGGAGGAATAGGGGACAACCGGGCTCCCGATGAGTTTGAAAGTGCTGCCATCTTAAATGCCCCCGGTGATTTTGTGGAATTGAGAATTGATGAAACAAAGCTTAGAAGAATATGTTTAAGGCATGGAATCCATTGGGTGGACATCTTGATTGCAACCTGTGCCGAAAGACCTCATAACCCCCCGGAGGGATACATGGCCACTAGCAAAATAATGTGTACAGTAGGAGACATTCCTCCATTTCTACTGCTAGTTTTTGAGTTTCTGAGGCGATTGCATATAGCCCATATGCAGCTCCACCCCAACGCATATGTTTACATGTATACTTTGTATGTAAAGTATGTGGAAATCTTGGGTACGGAGCTTAGTTTTGAAGACTTAAACTTCTTCTATCACTTCAAGCATCGCTCAAAGGGAACTCCATCCTTTATTTTCTCCAAATCAGTGCCTAATAAGAAAATCCTGAATGAAGATTACAACAATGCTGGAGATATAAAGCCGTCATAGACTTAGAGTTTGGACTGGAAGAAACATCTCTGCTAGTTTTAAAAACTTTCCAAATAATTTTAGGAAAGATATCAAAAATAAAAATAAAAATTTCAAGAAGGGGAAGGGTAAGAAGAAGAAAATTAAGCAGGAGAATAAGAAGAGAAAATAATACAAAAAAAAAGTAGAGGTGAAGATGGTGATCTTGTGAATATAGAGCTATCAAGGTGGAAAAACGATCGATGTTCTTCTTTAATTTACCATATTGAGAGGTTATTTTTTTTCATTAAACAATAATACAATTTTTTAGTAATGAAATTTAACATTGTTGATTTTTGTAGGAACTGACAATGCTTCATAATTTAGACGTAATGCATGTAGAAAAAAATGTTAGTGAAAGCAAAATAAGCACGATGCTGCATGATAGCAAATCGAAAGATGGAATTAATTGTAGAAAAGATTTAGAAAAGTGGGGAATTCGACGTGGCCTTTATACACAATCAGGTGGAAAAAAACCATATCTTCCACCAGATCCATAAACATTGTCCAAATTTGAAGATTTTTTTGTAAAACGTTGTATAATTTTAAGGGACCTGATGGTTATTGCTCGAATTTAAGAGCTCTATATCGTTGGAGGACTGTAAAATTAGTGGTTTGAAGTCACAAGACTATCATGTCCTATTGTAACAATTGTTGCTGGTTGCAATAAGAGGATTGTTACCGAAGAAGCTAAGGAAAGCAATAATTTGTTTATGTTCATTCTTCAATAAATAATTCCAACGTGTTCTTGAAAGAGAAAAACTACAACATATTAATGATGAGATTATTCCAATTTTATGTGAACTTGAAAGACACCTTCATTCTTTGATATAATGATACACTTGACAGTTCATAGTGGAAAAGAAGTCAAATTATGTGGACGGTTCGTTTTCTTTGGATGTACCCATTGAAAGATACATAAAGACACTAAAACATTATGTAAGAAACACTATACGTCCTGAGGGGTGTATTGCAGAAGAATGCATGAAATATTTTAGTGAAATCTTAAAGAAATCAATACAAGTAGAAGAGAAGGAAGTCCAAAATGAAAATTATGAAAATGATGTCATACTTGAAAGATAACCAATTTCAACTTACAAAATAATTACACTGCTTGAAAATGAGAAACAAGTTGCTCATTTGGCTGTGCTAATGAATATGGCTATAGTGGAACCATTTTTAGAGTAAGTGACTATTGCATGTTGTTCTATTGTTCAATTTTTTTTATTGCAACTTATCTGTTTTTTTTTTCTTTTATAATAATTTGCATTTTGAGGAGTTGCAACACTCAAACAAGCGCATAGAAAAAAATGCGACCTCAGTTTGGAAAACCACACAAATAACTTTGTCGATTAGATTAAGAAGAATGTGAGTTGAATTTTAAAATATAATATCATTAATTTTAAATATATTATTATTGAGATCTAACATAAATAATATTTTCATTTATAGATACCTTATGATTCGAACGATCACAACACAATGTTAAAATGGATTGCCTATGGTCCAAGGAGTAGTGCATTGTCTTGTATAGGTTATATCATCAATGGAGAATGTTTTCACACAAAAGATATTGAGAGAAAATCACAAAATAGGGGAGTCACTTATGAGCAACCACAATGTGTAGCGCAAGCATAAAAGATATTTCCTATAACGACCCCAAACCCCGAACGACGATGTATAAATTATATTGTTGATGTATGAGTTATATAAGCGTTGTACACCTCATATATAAGCGTTGTATAAGTTGTACGTTCGATGTATAAGTTATATATGCGTTGTAGAAATTATATATGCATTAAAATGATTGAAATGAAGTGAAATGAAATTGAAATATATTTATATACGAATATATATATATTTTTATATATATACTCCCCTCGTCCACAGACCATGGACGATATATATTGGTTGTGATGTTGTTTGAATTATTGGTTGATGTGAAATTTGGTGAAAATCATGACTGATTGATTGTGGTTGAAAAATACCTGTTTGTGGTTGAGAATTATTTTGGATGAAACCATATAGGATTAGTTTGTGGAAAAGAAAATAAACATGCTCGTGATATGCGTACGAATTAGATGCATGAAATCCCATTGTCAAAAACCGCGAGGTTTTAAGGTAGAGCGAGTAGCCGTACTCAGGACAGTGTCGGTTTTAACTACCCTGTCGTTATGCTGCCGAAATTTTCAATAATATTCATGTGTTAGAATAATTTTCATGTGTTGAAACTATATTCATGTGTTGAATAAATATTCATGTGCTGAATAGGAATTCATGTGTTGAATGAAGTTCATGTGTTGAATAAATTCTTTAAAAGATAAAAATAAAATTTTTACCTTATGTAGGAACTATATAAAATAATCGTGTTTTGAAATAAATTGTTTTACAATAAAAAACACATTTTTATTATATATATAAACTATAGAAAACGTTAATGTGCTGAATAAAGGACTAGAACGATAAAAATCATATTTTTATCGTAGATGTGAAGTCGAAAACATTCATGCGTTGAATATATAGATTGAACAATAAAATCTACATTTTTATTGTGAATATGAAGTGCTATAAAGATTTTTGATGATAAGAATATCATTTTTATCAAATATATGAAGTGAATATGGTTTTGAAATCGAAGAATGAATTATATTTATATATATACATATATAAATATAGTTAAAATATATTGAATAACAAAGCTGTAGTTCGCGTTTTGAAACTGTGATTCCAAACGATTATTGCGGGAGATCCGACCATCGGATTTTCCCGAAACCGAAACAGTTGGATTCGCTTTGGAAATATCTTTCCAACGACACCCACTTTGTGAAAATCCAACTTTGGATTGTCTGGAATGTTTAATTCAAATATGAAGAAAAACAGCGCCAGAATCGATTATATATATATAATTAAATTAAATCGAATAACGACGCTGTAGTTCGTATTTTAATATCGTAACTTCAAACGATTAGTGCGGGAGATCCGACTATCCGATTTTCCCAAAACTAAAACCGTTGGATTCGTTTTGAAAAGATCTTTCTAATGACATATAATTTGTAAAGATCCAACGGTTAGATTTTCATATATGTATAAATCAAATCTGAAGAAAAACAAGGCCATGGCCGCGTTATGGCCTGAAGCGTCGTTTGAATGAATTGGCTATTTTTAAATAAATAAAAATAGCGATAAATCATGATAAAATATTATAAACGATATGGAATGGAAATAAACTGAATTTGCTCGGTTTATTTGATATTTGATGGTTGAATGTGTTTGGCGTGAAAATTACATTAAAGAATAGAATTAGTGATATCAAATAATTTAACCATTGAAATGAATTGATTTGAAATTCTAAATATACGTGAATTATTCGAAAAGGTCGAGTTGGTTCTCATTTCAAATAATTGATCGACGATTGAAAATCGAATATATGAAGACGGTGCAAGACCGGTGATCTTCACGTCGAATGGAGGGGTGCTACTGATGCTCATGATAGGAGTAACTACCTTGAAGGGGCTGAAGTAGTAGCCGTCCGGACGTACTCGTTGATTGTCTGGATATGCGAGGTATTGAGTGCCTCCGGTTTCGTTCAGACCCAGAACGAACTTGTAAATGGACTGTGTGTCTGACATTGGATTTTGTTCTGTGCTGATTGATCTCTATTAAATATATATCTATCTGGCGGCGGAGATCTCTTGCTTAACTCCCTTCTCTGAGACGTACGAGCTCAGAGGTTATATATCGATAGAAATCAGTCGCATGGAGTGAATTGCCTATGTGGCACGCCTAAGTGGCAGATGATCAAGGCTTCTATTGAAAAGCAAAGTCTTGTGGTTGATGATCAAAGCACGGCCTGTGTAGCATAGCTTTGTGAATATCGTGAATTCGCGATCCTTACATCCCGGTATGAACCAGAAACGGGAGAAGATCTAGGGAGAACATGCGCCTCTTTCTAGCTAGGGTGGTGTCGGTGACCTACCAGCCCTGACATTTATATTATTTTCACCTGTGTGGTTGTTCGATTGCGAGGCGCCTCGGATATGGAGTATTTTGGCTCATTTACGCCCCATAGGGCGGGGAGATGTATTGTTCAGGGTTTTATTTTAATCTGTTGTGTGTGGACCGGCCCTGTGGCTCCTAGGTGCAGTTGCGGCTGTAGCCTGAGACATGGGCTGGATTGTCTCGAATTCGGTAAGGACTGTCTTTTGCCCTGGTTCATGACGGAAATCCAATTTTCAAATACGACATTGTGCGGTTTTGATTGTATACGTATATATGGCGACATAGTGGTATGGGGCATTAATGTCGTCTATGATTGATACTTATGATTTGAAATTGTTTTTGAAACATATAAACACTAGTAATAATGTCAAATGCTTTTGTTTTATTCATATCAAGCATATTTTGGACATTATAAGGTAAAAACTCTATCCTCCGGTTTATGTTGCATTGTGTGATGGGAACTGAGTCTTATAATAGCTTCATTTTTATAAAAAGCATTGCGATGTTTAAAGATTTACTTGTTTTGAAGCACTGGCAATCCAATGGAGTAAACCCGTTCCGCGAAGGTGGCGTGGTCCTGTGATTAGCCATATTATAAAATGTGTTAAGTAGATTTCTCATACCAGTCCCAGGACTGACTCGTAGTTTGTTTCACTTGCAAACTCGGGTGCCCCTTTTTCTACACGGGCAGCCTTGTATTCAGGTTTTAGCAGGCTCTTTCTGGATAGCTGGAGCTGAAGATGGATTCTATCATTTGTCTCTTTTTATGTTGTTCAGCTCCTATTGTACATATTATGTTTGTTTTCCGCTGTAGACATTTATGCATAGCTAAACTGTATTTGTACTAAGTATGATCCCCTATTCTATATAACTCTGATTATGTTTATCCAGTGTATTCCATTGTACATTATCTGGTGTATTTATTCACTTCTGTTCTGCTGTTATCTGTTTATGTGTTATAATCCAAAGATTACCCTTGCCACTGTCGTTCGGGGTTTGGGGTCGTCACAAATGTGGTATCAGAGCTTTGGTTAAGCTTAGTTCTGGAATATAACATATTAAAGAACTCATCAGAAATAGAACCAACAGTGTTCTAAGACAGATCGCTCATTTCAGATAGGATTGGTAATATCCTAGAATGAGTGAAGCAGAATGAAATACACCTCGATAGACACACTTACATTTAATTATATGTCTCTATGTTATAAAATTACCTTTTCTGTTGGCCTAACACTTTGTCTGCTATTTGCAGACATTGAAAAATGAGTGACAGAAGTATAGGAGGTAGGGCAGAACCAGATATTGAGGCTCTATTAATTAAGTATCGTAATATGGATTGGAGTTAGTATGTGAGGAGGAGTATTTTAGAATTTTAAAAATATATAAATAAAATAAAAAAATATGATTAGCCCTCACTTTTTCTCTCTCCCCGTAAACACCAGAAGCGAACGACGGAAAAGGCATACCGCCTTCTCTCCTCCATTCCTCCTCCTACACGCAAAACTAAACATAGGTTATTTGGAACTTTTTGAAGAGGGTCTCGAGAGCTTCAAATCAACACCAGCCTCGCCCTCCCTCGTTTCTTCTCCGCCGAGATCTGCACCCCCGAAGTCGGGGTCTTCAAACCGCCACCGCCGTTGATAGGGACCACCGAAGTGGTTCCTTCCACCACGCGCGGGTGCGCCCCCGCCTAGCGCTTCAACGTGGCGCAGGCCGATCGGCCCCTAGCTACGCGGATTCGAAGAAAAATCCATACCTAGTTTTGAATGAAATTAGAAGGTAACGGTTTATTTTATTTAAAAATGTTCTATAGCACTTTAAAACGCTATGGTTTTTGATTTCACTGAAAAAATCATATCTTTTTCGTTTGTTGACGAAATCCAGTGAAACAAGAGACAGTGGACTCGTGCAGACGTCTTCTACATTCTAAAAGAGACCGGATATTTTTCTGAGCCTTCTACAATCTTTGGTGGAGTGGAACCCAATGTGAGATTTCTGAATTATAAACGATATGGAAACGACGATGTATAAATTATATTGTCGATGTATGAGTTGTATAAGCATTGTACACCTCATGTATAAGCGTTGTATAAGTTGTACGTTCGATGTATAAGTTATATATGCGTTGTAAGAATTATATATGCATTGAAATGATTGAAATGAAGTGAAATGAAACTGAAATATATTTATATACGAATATATATACTCCCCTCGTCCACAGATCACGGACGATATATATTGGTTCTGTTGTTGTTTGGATTATTGGTTGATGTGAAATTTGGTGAAAATCATGACTGATTGATTGTGGTTGAAAAATACCTGTTTGTGGTTGAGAATTATTTTGGATGAAACCACATAGGATTAGTTTGGGGAAAAGAAAAATAAACATGCTTGTTTGCATACGAATTAGTTGCATGAAATCCCCATTGTCAAAAACCACGAGGTTTTAAGGTAGAGCGAGGAGGGGTACTCGGGACGGGGACGGTTATAACTACCCTGTCGTTATGCTGCCGAAATTTTCAATAATATTCATGTGTTAGAATTATTTTCATGTGTTGAAACTATATTCATGTGTTGAATAAATATACATGTGTTGAATAAGAATTCATGTGTTGAATGAAGTTCATGTGTTGAATAAATTCTTTGAAAGATAAAAATAACATTTTTACCTTATGTAGGAACTATATAAAATAATCGTGTTTTGAAATAAATTGTTTTACAATAAAAATAACATTTTTATTATATATATAAACTATAGAAAACGTTCATGTGTTGAATAAAGGACTAGAACGATAAAAATCGTATTTTTATCATAGGTGTGAAGTCGAAAACATTCATGCGTTGAATATATAGATTGAACAATAAAATCTACATTTTTATTGTGAATATGAAGTGCTAAAAATATTCATGTGTTGAATAAAGATTTTTGATGACAAGAATATCATTTTTATCAAGTTTATGAAGTGAATGTGGTTTTGAAATCGAAGAATGAATTATATTTTTTTATATATAAATATAATTAAAATATATTGAATAATGAAGCTGCAGTTCGCGTTTTGAAACTGTGATTTCAAACGATTATTGCGGGAGATCCGACCATCGGATTGTAACAACCCGAAAATCTGGGCCAGTTTAAAAATTTTATTTTGGCAATTTTAGCGAATTTTGAATATTTAAAATAGATTATTTTAAATAATATCGACGAGAAATCTGTTTTGAATATAATTCGAACGTATATATTTATACGCGTCGTCGTTAGAATATAAATAATTATATATAATTATAAAAGGAATTGAAAATGGCGCGGTAGTTCGAAAATTCGATTTCTAATTTCAAATGAATATACAGAATTCAATATAAGTCAGAATTGAACGAAACAAGAAATATTTGAATCTGTATAACTATATCTTTGTAATGAAGTTAACAAACTGGGATTTCATCTTAGAAATGATAAGATATGTCCAGTTAAAAATTAGAAATAGTCGCTGTGGAATTTATATATATTTTTATATATATAAGGCCCTTAAAAATAGCAATTTTGCAAACGACCTTGGATTACGACGAAACCAGTTTTGTTGGGTCCGTGATGTCGAGTTATTGCTAGATTCCAAATTTCATAATTTTTCGAATCAATATGTGAGCGTGGCAAAGGAAAATGCGTTTGACCATTTTCAGTTGATTTTAATCGACTGGAAATTGGCCATTTTTCAAACGGTCTCGGAATTCGACGAAACTAGTTTTGTTAGGACCGCATCGTCAATACGAAGCTAGAAAATATTTTTCTGGAATTTTTCTAGTTAGTATGTGACCCCGGTAATTAGAAATGTACGTTTAAAATTCAATATAATGATTTAAATGTAAATTCAACAGAAACTGATCAAAGCGATCAGATCAGCTTACGTTACATATCCCATTGTGTTCGGAATGGGGGTAATTAGCTAGGGGCGACAGTCGGTGGGCTTGATTTCGAGTTAAAACGAAAAGTCAACTTTAAATTGAATTAAATAACTAAATTAAAATAAAAAAAAATATAAAATATACCCCTTCCCCTTAAAAACCCGCTGGCCCCCCCCTTTTGTTTTTTTCTCAAATCGATTTCAAATAAAAAAAAAAAAAAAGAGAAAGGCGACGGGGTGGGGGGCGAATCGCGCCGCCGCGGCCAGCGAGGCCGCCGCGCCTCAGGCGCCGCCTCCCAGGAGGACCACCGCCCTCCTCCGCTTCAAACCCGACCCTCTGCCCTCTCCTCTCCCTCCTCCCAACTCACGAAGCTCAAAACCCCACCGCGAAGACCACCACGCTCCCCTCGAAGACCGCCACCGATGAACACCGCAACCACCATCTTCGCCTCCGCCCAGTCAACCCCGCATCCCCTCCGAGCCGTCGACGAGTCCCCCCTGTAAGTCGTTTTTCAATTTATTTGTTTTCTTTTTTTTTTATATTAATAAAAGTTTAAAAACTGGATTTTTAGAAGTTTAAAAACTGGATTTTTAGAAGTTTAAAAACTGGATTTTTAGAAGTTTAAAAACTGGATTTTTAAAAGTTTAAAAACTGGATTTTTAAAAGTTTAAAAACTGGATTTTTAGAAGTTAAAAAAAACTGGATTTATAGAAGTTTAAAAACTGGTTTTAAAAGTTAAAAAAAACTGGATTTTTAGAAGTTTAAAAAAAACTGGATTTTAAAAGTTTAAAAAAAAACTGAATTTTAAGAGTTTAAAAACTGATTTGAAAAGGATAAAGGAAAAAAAAAAAAAAACTGCATTTTTAAAAAGGCAAAACTGCATTTTAAAAACAAAAACTGTTTTGAAAAACTGTTTTGAAAAACTGTTTAATAACTGATTTGAAAAGGAAAAGAAAACTGATTTTATTTTAAACTTTGAGATAGAGAAAAAAAGGGGTTTGATCTCTTAATAGAAAAAGATTTGAACTTGAAAATAAAGATCATATTTTTAAAAACAGAAAAGATGGAATTTTTGTTAAGTAGAAATAGTAAGGTATGATTCTTATATTTTTAAAGCAATAAAAATATAATTGTTACATCATAAGAATAGTAAAAATATAATCTTTGCATAGTAGGAACTATAAAAATCAAATCTTTGTTTTTGAAAAAGGTGAAATCTTTAAATTTAAAAAAAGGTGAAATCTTTAAATTTAAAAAGGCGAAATCTTTAAATTTAAAAAGGCGAAATCTTCATATAGAAAATAGCGTGATAAAAATATAATTTTTATCTATATAACATAGTAGAAAAAAACTTCGATTTTTATATATTGAATAGCAAAGTAAAAATTCGATTTTTACATATTGAATAGCGAAGTAAAAATGTGATTTTTACGTATGTAGTGAAAGCAGCAACGAAGGTGACAAAAAGGCGAAACGACGAAGACTTCTGCAAAAGAAGAGTCGAGATGGTTGGATAGCTAAAGGTGAGAATTTCTCACCTTTCTATTTTATTTCTAGTTATATATATATACTAGGATGCAGACGGTGCTTAGTAGCACCCGACACAATCGTCCACAGACCATGGACTTGTTTGTTTGACTGTTTGGTGATTGATTGCGATATTGGTTTGAATGTGGTTTGTGGTGTGAAAAATCGAATCGATAAATTGGTTAGGATTAGACGTGCGCCGTTATAAGGCGAAGGAGTAAGGCTAGGTTAGACCCTTACTCCAAAGTTTGTGGTTTGCATAACGAATTGATTTGATTGATGTGTGAATGGCGTGGGCCTTCACTAGACCGGGGATAAGGCTAGGCCTTGTCCCGTTTCTAGTATCGTGCCGTTATGCCGCCGAAATTTTCTAAAATATGTTAGAAAAATAAAAATATCATTTTATTTGTGTAAATGAAGAATAGAAATTCATATGTCAAAATAAAATGTGTTATCGTTAAAAATATAATTTTTAACGTGAATGTGAATAAATAAATATTCATTTACAAACCAGACGGTTTGTTTATGTACACCTATTTGAATGACGTTGATTGGGTCGATAAATTTTACACATCGCCTAACTGCACAAATAAAATATGTGTTTGATTGTTTGAAACCCCACACGGGTGTTAGGATGAAATTTGAAGTTCACTCATCCTGATTGATTAAATATGTCGATCGATTGATTGACAGGCTGTTATAAGCGTTGAATATCTATATTTGATGCTTATACAGTGTAGTGCACTTTGGTTGATGGTTGATTATTTTCAATGCTATTATATACATGTGTTGTATGAAAATCCATATAATTAATTTTATATGGTAATTGATTGGGCCTCATTCCAGTTTTGAAAAAGAAATATTTGAAAAAGAAATATTTGAAATAGAATATTTGAAAATAAAGGAATATATGAAGCCGTGTTGATTAGATTGACGCCATTTTGACGTGAACGATATTTATATCGATTTTAAAAACGAATTCGAAATGAATTGAAAACGATTTCGAAATGAAATGAATTGAAAACGATTTCGAAATGAATTGAATTGAAAACGATTTCGAAATGAATTGAATTGAAAACGATTTCGAAATGAATTGAATTGAAAACGATTTCGAAATGAATTGAATTGAAAACGATTTCGAAATGAATTGAATTGAAAATGAATTCGAATTGAATTGAAAACGATTTCGAAATGAATTGAATTGAAAACGATTTCGAAATGAATTGAATTGAAAATGAATTCGAATTGAATTGAAAACGATTTCGAAATGAATTGAATTGAAAACGATTTCGAAATGAATTGAATTGAAAATGAATTCGAATTGAATTGAAAACGATTTCGAAATGAATTGAATTGAAAATGAATTCGAATTGAATTGAAAACGATTTCGAAATGAATTGAATTGAAAACGATTTCGAAATGAATTGAATTGAAAATGAATTCGAATTGAATTGAAAACGATTTCGAAATGAATTGAATTGAAAACGATTTCGAAATGAATTGAATTGAAAATGAATTCGAATTGAATTGAAAACGATTTCGAAATGAATTGAATTGAAAACGATTTCGAAATGAATTGAATTGAAAACGATTTCGAAATGAATTGAATTGAAAACGAATTCGAATTGAATTGAAAACGATTTCGAAATGAATTGAATTGAAAACGAATTCGAATTGAATTGAAAACGATTTCGAAATGAATTGAATTGAAAACGAATTCGAATTGAATTAAAAGCGAATTGAAATGAATTCAAATTGAATTGAAATTCGAATTGAATAGAAATGAATTTTGAAACGAATTTATAAAGAAGAATTCAATTTTGATTTGAATTGAAAAGGAAGTTGAGATTGCTTTTGAAACGAATTTTAAAACTATTTATATAATTCGTTTTAAATAGAAATCGACGAAGTATATATTATATATATATTATATATATAATATAATGGCCTGAATAGAACGCGCCGCGCCGCGGCAGTTCGCGAATTTCGACCATTTATTTCAAACGGACATTACGGGAGATCCGACCGTCGGATTCTCCTAAAACCGGAACCGTTGGGTTCGTATCGAAAAGAGCTTTCTAATGAATGTTAGAAATTTGAAATCTAACGGTTGGATTTGGAATTATGTCCAAATCAAATTCGAAAAAGGTCGCTATAAGTGCAGTTCGATGGCCATTGATGGAAATCGACTGTACGGGCCTTGATAAAATTATTAAAAATAGTAATAATTTGTGTAAAATCATAAGAAATGATTTAGAAAGAATTGGGATGAAAAATTCCATATTAGAAAAGATAAAAATAGATTTTTATCGAAATGAACTAGTTTTGAACTAGAATTATAATTCTATTTATTTTTAAATAAATAAATTGAATTCGAAAAGGGTTTTAAAAGTAACCAAAATTCCAATGATTACACTGGAGTGGATTTGAATCGAAATTGTCTTCGGAATATTTCGATGTTGGAATTCATGATTATACAGGTGTTGTTATGGAAATTTGAAAGATATATATGTATATCGTTATTTCCAATACGACATTTGTTAGTCGTAGAATTCGATATTGAATATAAGCCGATATATTTTCTATTCAGAGCCTTGTATTGAATATCGAATGTGATTTGGGTTTGTCGTGAATGGTGTCTTCACTAACACTGTTCTTGAACCCAGCTGAGAAAAGATTAAATCTTTTTATTTAGATTTAATGAAGTGTACCAATTAAATAACATTTAATTGGAATTGAATTGATATTGATTTTTGGGTTTATCGTGAACAGTGTTTTAAATAACACTCGTTCTTTAACCCGATAATTAATGAATGTGATTTGGGTTCGTCGTGAATGGTGTCTTCACTAACACTGTTCTTGAACCCAGCTGAGAAAAGATTAAATCTTTTGATTTAGATTTAATGAAGTGTACCAATTAAATAACATTTAATTGGAATTGAATTGATATTGATTTTTGGGTTTATCGTGAACAGTGTTTTAAATAACACTCGTTCTTTAACCCGATAATTAATGAATGTGATTTGGGTTCGTCGTGAATGGTGTCTTCACTAACACTGTTCTTGAACCCAGTTGAGAAATGATTAAATCTTTTTATTTAGATTTAATGAAGTGTACCAATTAAATAACATTTAATTGGAATTGAATCGATATTGATTTTTGGGTTTATCGTGGACAGTGTTTTTAAATAACACTCGTTCTTTAACCCGACGATTAATGAATGTGATTTTGGGTTTATCGTGAACCGTGTTTTTAAATGACACTGATTCTTTAACCCAGTCAAAAGATTAAAACTAAGTGGAGTTTTAATGAATCTTTAATTAGATTGAAAAGATCGAGAATGGAGTATCACCAGTTTTGCTCCAGGCGATAGTTAAATCTTTAATTAGATTTGAACGTGAAATTTAGAAACTAACTGTCGGTTAGCCAAGCAGAATGGTTTTCTGGATATTGATCTGATGTTGGTTTCGGCCTTCGGGGTTAATATTTGGGGAATTATTCTCTTGATTAATTTACGGTTAGTGACTAATGAATTGGAATGAGGCGTATGTTGTGTTTGTGTAACACTTATTTAAAATATACGCGAGTTATTCGGAAAGACCGGGTTTATCCCATTCTGAATAACTGATACGACGATAAGTCGAAGATGAAGACGATGGTCGAAGACCGGAGGTCTTCACGTCGTTTGGGTGATAACTGATGATCTTGATTGGGCTGTACACCCAAGAAGATGGAAACAGTTAGTGATCGTCCAGACGTACTTGGAGATCGATGGATATGCGAGGTACTAGGTGCCTCCGGTTTCGTTCAGACCCAGAACGGACTTGTAAATGGACTGTGTGTCTGACATCGGATTTCATTCTGTGTGACTGATATCGGTTGCATAGGATGGTTTGCCTGTGTGGCATGCTAAGATGCAAATGATCAAGGCTTCTGTTGAAAAGCAAAGTCTTGTGGTGATGATCAAAGCACGGCCTTTGTGGCGTAGCTTTGTGTAACGTTTACCTCGCGTGTTTCACACCAGGTATGAACCAAAAACGGGAGACGGACCTCAGGGAGGACTTGCGTTTCTTTCTAGTTAGAAGTGGCGTCAGTGGTTTTACACGCCCTGACGAGTTTGACTTATGTGGTTGTTGCTGTTGCGAGGCGCCTCGGTTATATCGGTTTCGGCCGATGCATTCTGGTCGGCTGACGGACCAGACTTACACCCCATAGGGTGGGGAAACGTAGTGTTCAGGCATTTTAATCCACATCGGTGGACCGGCCCTGTCGCTCCAAGGTCACTCGAGCTCTGACCTGTGGCTCGGGCTAGAGAGTCACGAATCGGTTGAGGACTATCTTTTGCCTCGGTTCATAGACGGAAATCCAATTTCCAAATACGTGACATTTGCGGTTTTATTTGTAAACCTATATATGGTGACATAGTGGGATGGGGCGCTCATGCCGCCTATGATTGATACTTATGATTTGAAGTGTTTTATACACTATGCACTTATAATAGTATCAAATGATTTGTTTTAAACGTATCAAGCATTCTTTGGCTGTTATAAGGGAAAACCCTATCCCCCGGCTTGCGTTGCATTGTGTGATAGGACCTGGGTCTTATAACAGCTTCATCTTTCTTTATTTAGCATTGCGCTGTTGGTTTTATGCACTGGTATTCTTGGGAGGAAACCCGTTCCGTGTTATACGGCGTGGTCCCTTGATTTACCTAACTTTAAAAACAAAGATTAACAACTGTTTTAGTTCTCACACCAGTCACATGACTGACCTGGAGTTTATTGTTTTAACCTAAACTCTGGGTGCCCTTATTTCGACACGGGCAGCTAGTAGTTTTGGTTTTGCAGATTTATATTCACAGGATTTTGGTTTACAGCTGGAACGATATCCGGAAAGCTTTGTATCCGTATATCTTCTTCTAGTTGTGTATTGTATTATTTTCCGCTGCTATGTATTTAAATGTAATTTAAATCTCTGATATTTCTGTGTAATATTCATTCATACTCTGTATATTCTTGTAATCTGATGCATTGTTGTTATATACAATGAAATGTTCTTCTGTATGCGTTCTATTGTGGTTTGTTCTCGAACTATCCGACGCTTTCCTTTACGGGGAAGTTGCGGGTCTTTACATTTGGTATCAGAGCTTTGGTTTACAAAGCAGAGAACAAGACACATTAGAACCGTACGAAAGAATTCATCAGAAATTGGATTAGTAATATCCAACGAGAATGACTCATTAGAGATGCGATCAGTAGTATCCTAGAACGAGTGTGAAGAGTATATTTTTGAAAATGAAAACAAATTTTTGTTTTGAAAATTTAATCAATTATTCGTATTTGATTATCTATTTAAATTGATGTGGACAATCCAGTATATATAGATTTTGCGTATACGTCTGATCCGCGTGTATTCGAAGTTTTAATATATTGGATAGATATAGAGTCGCACTCTAGTCGCCCGGACATGGTCCTGATGATGAAGTATACCATCACCAGCATTTATTTTCGAGTAACGAAAGTATGATATCTATATATTTCCATTAGGCTGGTGTGAGAACCAAATCTTATATAGCTAGAACACTTTGTTGTGAATTGGCATCAAAAACAAGATTTTCAGTATATATATCAAAATTATGAATTTGAAACGTTAAATTCACTAATTGATTGATGTTTGTGTTGTTTGTTCATTTGTTTGCTAATTTTAAACCATTTAGCCTAATTGAATCAAATATTGGATTATATTGAAAATTGGTCGCATTTGCTTGCATATACATATACTTATATTGAGCAGGTCATAGCAAGGAGGCTAGAGCCAGAGAATAAAATTTGTTTGCCCGACAAATAGGTACATGTTTACTACATAATTTACTGTTTTGTTTGGGTGATGATGATTTTGTGAGCCTATTGGCTAGCCGCTTGGCTTTTTCTTTTTCTTTTTGAGATCTGAAGGACCGGGGAAGCTATTTGAAATTCCCCGATGCTCCCGGTGCAGGGGAGGTTATGGCGAAATTTTTCGAAAATTTAGGGTGTTAGCCAAATTTTTGAAATTTTGAAAATTCTCAGAAACTAAAGAGTTGGAGAATGGAAGCCTGATCGATCGTAGAGCTGAATAATCAAACCACTTTCGACTTTGTTCCTTTTCGGGGACGAAAAGTTTTAAGTGGGGGAGATTGTAACAACCCGAAAATCTGGGCCAGTTTAAAAATTTTATTTTGGCAATTTTAGCGAATTTTGAATATTTAAAATAGATTATTTTAAATAATATCGACGAGAAATCTGTTTTGAATATAATTCGAACGTATATATTTATACGCGTCGTCGTTAGAATATAAATAATTATATATAATTATAAAAGGAATTGAAAATGGCGCGGTAGTTCGAAAATTCGATTTCTAATTTCAAATGAATATACAGAATTCAATATAAGTCAGAATTGAACGAAACAAGAAATATTTGAATCTGTATAACTATATCTTTGTAATGAAGTTAACAAACTGGGATTTCATCTTAGAAATGATAAGATATGTCCAGTTAAAAATTAGAAATAGTCGCTGTGGAATTTATATATATTTTTATATATATAAGGCCCTTAAAAATAGCAATTTTGCAAACGACCTTGGATTACGACGAAACCAGTTTTGTTGGGTCCGTGATGTCGAGTTATTGCTAGATTCCAAATTTCATAATTTTTCGAATCAATATGTGAGCGTGGCAAAGGAAAATGCGTTTGACCATTTTCAGTTGATTTTAATCGACTGGAAATTGGCCATTTTTCAAACGGTCTCGGAATTCGACGAAACTAGTTTTGTTAGGACCGCATCGTCAATACGAAGCTAGAAAATATTTTTCTGGAATTTTTCTAGTTAGTATGTGACCCCGGTAATTAGAAATGTACGTTTAAAATTCAATATAATGATTTAAATGTAAATTCAACAGAAACTGATCAAAGCGATCAGATCAGCTTACGTTACATATCCCATTGTGTTCGGAATGGGGGTAATTAGCTAGGGGCGACAGTCGGTGGGCTTGATTTCGAGTTAAAACGAAAAGTCAACTTTAAATTGAATTAAATAACTAAATTAAAATAAAAAAAAATATAAAATATACCCCTTCCCCTTAAAAACCCGCTGGCCCCCCCCTTTTGTTTTTTTCTCAAATCGATTTCAAATAAAAAAAAAAAAAAAGAGAAAGGCGACGGGGTGGGGGGCGAATCGCGCCGCCGCGGCCAGCGAGGCCGCCGCGCCTCAGGCGCCGCCTCCCAGGAGGACCACCGCCCTCCTCCGCTTCAAACCCGACCCTCTGCCCTCTCCTCTCCCTCCTCCCAACTCACGAAGCTCAAAACCCCACCGCGAAGACCACCACGCTCCCCTCGAAGACCGCCACCGATGAACACCGCAACCACCATCTTCGCCTCCGCCCAGTCAACCCCGCATCCCCTCCGAGCCGTCGACGAGTCCCCCCTGTAAGTCGTTTTTCAATTTATTTGTTTTCTTTTTTTTTTATATTAATAAAAGTTTAAAAACTGGATTTTTAGAAGTTTAAAAACTGGATTTTTAGAAGTTTAAAAACTGGATTTTTAGAAGTTTAAAAACTGGATTTTTAAAAGTTTAAAAACTGGATTTTTAAAAGTTTAAAAACTGGATTTTTAGAAGTTAAAAAAAACTGGATTTATAGAAGTTTAAAAACTGGTTTTAAAAGTTAAAAAAAACTGGATTTTTAGAAGTTTAAAAAAAACTGGATTTTAAAAGTTTAAAAAAAACTGAATTTTAAGAGTTTAAAAACTGATTTGAAAAGGATAAAGGAAAAAAAAAAAAAAACTGCATTTTTAAAAAGGCAAAACTGCATTTTAAAAACAAAAACTGTTTTGAAAAACTGTTTTGAAAAACTGTTTAATAACTGATTTGAAAAGGAAAAGAAAACTGATTTTATTTTAAACTTTGAGATAGAGAAAAAAAGGGGTTTGATCTCTTAATAGAAAAAGATTTGAACTTGAAAATAAAGATCATATTTTTAAAAACAGAAAAGATGGAATTTTTGTTAAGTAGAAATAGTAAGGTATGATTCTTATATTTTTAAAGCAATAAAAATATAATTGTTACATCATAAGAATAGTAAAAATATAATCTTTGCATAGTAGGAACTATAAAAATCAAATCTTTGTTTTTGAAAAAGGTGAAATCTTTAAATTTAAAAAAAGGTGAAATCTTTAAATTTAAAAAGGCGAAATCTTTAAATTTAAAAAGGCGAAATCTTCATATAGAAAATAGCGTGATAAAAATATAATTTTTATCTATATAACATAGTAGAAAAAAACTTCGATTTTTATATATTGAATAGCAAAGTAAAAATTCGATTTTTACATATTGAATAGCGAAGTAAAAATGTGATTTTTACGTATGTAGTGAAAGCAGCAACGAAGGTGACAAAAAGGCGAAACGACGAAGACTTCTGCAAAAGAAGAGTCGAGATGGTTGGATAGCTAAAGGTGAGAATTTCTCACCTTTCTATTTTATTTCTAGTTATATATATATACTAGGATGCAGACGGTGCTTAGTAGCACCCGACACAATCGTCCACAGACCATGGACTTGTTTGTTTGACTGTTTGGTGATTGATTGCGATATTGGTTTGAATGTGGTTTGTGGTGTGAAAAATCGAATCGATAAATTGGTTAGGATTAGACGTGCGCCGTTATAAGGCGAAGGAGTAAGGCTAGGTTAGACCCTTACTCCAAAGTTTGTGGTTTGCATAACGAATTGATTTGATTGATGTGTGAATGGCGTGGGCCTTCACTAGACCGGGGATAAGGCTAGGCCTTGTCCCGTTTCTAGTATCGTGCCGTTATGCCGCCGAAATTTTCTAAAATATGTTAGAAAAATAAAAATATCATTTTATTTGTGTAAATGAAGAATAGAAATTCATATGTCAAAATAAAATGTGTTATCGTTAAAAATATAATTTTTAACGTGAATGTGAATAAATAAATATTCATTTACAAACCAGACGGTTTGTTTATGTACACCTATTTGAATGACGTTGATTGGGTCGATAAATTTTACACATCGCCTAACTGCACAAATAAAATATGTGTTTGATTGTTTGAAACCCCACACGGGTGTTAGGATGAAATTTGAAGTTCACTCATCCTGATTGATTAAATATGTCGATCGATTGATTGACAGGCTGTTATAAGCGTTGAATATCTATATTTGATGCTTATACAGTGTAGTGCACTTTGGTTGATGGTTGATTATTTTCAATGCTATTATATACATGTGTTGTATGAAAATCCATATAATTAATTTTATATGGTAATTGATTGGGCCTCATTCCAGTTTTGAAAAAGAAATATTTGAAAAAGAAATATTTGAAATAGAATATTTGAAAATAAAGGAATATATGAAGCCGTGTTGATTAGATTGACGCCATTTTGACGTGAACGATATTTATATCGATTTTAAAAACGAATTCGAAATGAATTGAAAACGATTTCGAAATGAAATGAATTGAAAACGATTTCGAAATGAATTGAATTGAAAACGATTTCGAAATGAATTGAATTGAAAACGATTTCGAAATGAATTGAATTGAAAACGATTTCGAAATGAATTGAATTGAAAACGATTTCGAAATGAATTGAATTGAAAATGAATTCGAATTGAATTGAAAACGATTTCGAAATGAATTGAATTGAAAACGATTTCGAAATGAATTGAATTGAAAATGAATTCGAATTGAATTGAAAACGATTTCGAAATGAATTGAATTGAAAACGATTTCGAAATGAATTGAATTGAAAATGAATTCGAATTGAATTGAAAACGATTTCGAAATGAATTGAATTGAAAATGAATTCGAATTGAATTGAAAACGATTTCGAAATGAATTGAATTGAAAACGATTTCGAAATGAATTGAATTGAAAATGAATTCGAATTGAATTGAAAACGATTTCGAAATGAATTGAATTGAAAACGATTTCGAAATGAATTGAATTGAAAATGAATTCGAATTGAATTGAAAACGATTTCGAAATGAATTGAATTGAAAACGATTTCGAAATGAATTGAATTGAAAACGATTTCGAAATGAATTGAATTGAAAACGAATTCGAATTGAATTGAAAACGATTTCGAAATGAATTGAATTGAAAACGAATTCGAATTGAATTGAAAACGATTTCGAAATGAATTGAATTGAAAACGAATTCGAATTGAATTAAAAGCGAATTGAAATGAATTCAAATTGAATTGAAATTCGAATTGAATAGAAATGAATTTTGAAACGAATTTATAAAGAAGAATTCAATTTTGATTTGAATTGAAAAGGAAGTTGAGATTGCTTTTGAAACGAATTTTAAAACTATTTATATAATTCGTTTTAAATAGAAATCGACGAAGTATATATTATATATATATTATATATATAATATAATGGCCTGAATAGAACGCGCCGCGCCGCGGCAGTTCGCGAATTTCGACCATTTATTTCAAACGGACATTACGGGAGATCCGACCGTCGGATTCTCCTAAAACCGGAACCGTTGGGTTCGTATCGAAAAGAGCTTTCTAATGAATGTTAGAAATTTGAAATCTAACGGTTGGATTTGGAATTATGTCCAAATCAAATTCGAAAAAGGTCGCTATAAGTGCAGTTCGATGGCCATTGATGGAAATCGACTGTACGGGCCTTGATAAAATTATTAAAAATAGTAATAATTTGTGTAAAATCATAAGAAATGATTTAGAAAGAATTGGGATGAAAAATTCCATATTAGAAAAGATAAAAATAGATTTTTATCGAAATGAACTAGTTTTGAACTAGAATTATAATTCTATTTATTTTTAAATAAATAAATTGAATTCGAAAAGGGTTTTAAAAGTAACCAAAATTCCAATGATTACACTGGAGTGGATTTGAATCGAAATTGTCTTCGGAATATTTCGATGTTGGAATTCATGATTATACAGGTGTTGTTATGGAAATTTGAAAGATATATATGTATATCGTTATTTCCAATACGACATTTGTTAGTCGTAGAATTCGATATTGAATATAAGCCGATATATTTTCTATTCAGAGCCTTGTATTGAATATCGAATGTGATTTGGGTTTGTCGTGAATGGTGTCTTCACTAACACTGTTCTTGAACCCAGCTGAGAAAAGATTAAATCTTTTTATTTAGATTTAATGAAGTGTACCAATTAAATAACATTTAATTGGAATTGAATTGATATTGATTTTTGGGTTTATCGTGAACAGTGTTTTAAATAACACTCGTTCTTTAACCCGATAATTAATGAATGTGATTTGGGTTCGTCGTGAATGGTGTCTTCACTAACACTGTTCTTGAACCCAGCTGAGAAAAGATTAAATCTTTTGATTTAGATTTAATGAAGTGTACCAATTAAATAACATTTAATTGGAATTGAATTGATATTGATTTTTGGGTTTATCGTGAACAGTGTTTTAAATAACACTCGTTCTTTAACCCGATAATTAATGAATGTGATTTGGGTTCGTCGTGAATGGTGTCTTCACTAACACTGTTCTTGAACCCAGTTGAGAAATGATTAAATCTTTTTATTTAGATTTAATGAAGTGTACCAATTAAATAACATTTAATTGGAATTGAATCGATATTGATTTTTGGGTTTATCGTGGACAGTGTTTTTAAATAACACTCGTTCTTTAACCCGACGATTAATGAATGTGATTTTGGGTTTATCGTGAACCGTGTTTTTAAATGACACTGATTCTTTAACCCAGTCAAAAGATTAAAACTAAGTGGAGTTTTAATGAATCTTTAATTAGATTGAAAAGATCGAGAATGGAGTATCACCAGTTTTGCTCCAGGCGATAGTTAAATCTTTAATTAGATTTGAACGTGAAATTTAGAAACTAACTGTCGGTTAGCCAAGCAGAATGGTTTTCTGGATATTGATCTGATGTTGGTTTCGGCCTTCGGGGTTAATATTTGGGGAATTATTCTCTTGATTAATTTACGGTTAGTGACTAATGAATTGGAATGAGGCGTATGTTGTGTTTGTGTAACACTTATTTAAAATATACGCGAGTTATTCGGAAAGACCGGGTTTATCCCATTCTGAATAACTGATACGACGATAAGTCGAAGATGAAGACGATGGTCGAAGACCGGAGGTCTTCACGTCGTTTGGGTGATAACTGATGATCTTGATTGGGCTGTACACCCAAGAAGATGGAAACAGTTAGTGATCGTCCAGACGTACTTGGAGATCGATGGATATGCGAGGTACTAGGTGCCTCCGGTTTCGTTCAGACCCAGAACGGACTTGTAAATGGACTGTGTGTCTGACATCGGATTTCATTCTGTGTGACTGATATCGGTTGCATAGGATGGTTTGCCTGTGTGGCATGCTAAGATGCAAATGATCAAGGCTTCTGTTGAAAAGCAAAGTCTTGTGGTGATGATCAAAGCACGGCCTTTGTGGCGTAGCTTTGTGTAACGTTTACCTCGCGTGTTTCACACCAGGTATGAACCAAAAACGGGAGACGGACCTCAGGGAGGACTTGCGTTTCTTTCTAGTTAGAAGTGGCGTCAGTGGTTTTACACGCCCTGACGAGTTTGACTTATGTGGTTGTTGCTGTTGCGAGGCGCCTCGGTTATATCGGTTTCGGCCGATGCATTCTGGTCGGCTGACGGACCAGACTTACACCCCATAGGGTGGGGAAACGTAGTGTTCAGGCATTTTAATCCACATCGGTGGACCGGCCCTGTCGCTCCAAGGTCACTCGAGCTCTGACCTGTGGCTCGGGCTAGAGAGTCACGAATCGGTTGAGGACTATCTTTTGCCTCGGTTCATAGACGGAAATCCAATTTCCAAATACGTGACATTTGCGGTTTTATTTGTAAACCTATATATGGTGACATAGTGGGATGGGGCGCTCATGCCGCCTATGATTGATACTTATGATTTGAAGTGTTTTATACACTATGCACTTATAATAGTATCAAATGATTTGTTTTAAACGTATCAAGCATTCTTTGGCTGTTATAAGGGAAAACCCTATCCCCCGGCTTGCGTTGCATTGTGTGATAGGACCTGGGTCTTATAACAGCTTCATCTTTCTTTATTTAGCATTGCGCTGTTGGTTTTATGCACTGGTATTCTTGGGAGGAAACCCGTTCCGTGTTATACGGCGTGGTCCCTTGATTTACCTAACTTTAAAAACAAAGATTAACAACTGTTTTAGTTCTCACACCAGTCACATGACTGACCTGGAGTTTATTGTTTTAACCTAAACTCTGGGTGCCCTTATTTCGACACGGGCAGCTAGTAGTTTTGGTTTTGCAGATTTATATTCACAGGATTTTGGTTTACAGCTGGAACGATATCCGGAAAGCTTTGTATCCGTATATCTTCTTCTAGTTGTGTATTGTATTATTTTCCGCTGCTATGTATTTAAATGTAATTTAAATCTCTGATATTTCTGTGTAATATTCATTCATACTCTGTATATTCTTGTAATCTGATGCATTGTTGTTATATACAATGAAATGTTCTTCTGTATGCGTTCTATTGTGGTTTGTTCTCGAACTATCCGACGCTTTCCTTTACGGGGAAGTTGCGGGTCTTTACATGGATTTTCCCGAAACCGAAACCGTTGGGTTCGCTTTGGAAATATCTTTCCAACGACACCCACTTTGTGAAAATCCAACGGTTGGATTGTCTGGAATGTTTAATTAAAATCTGAAGAAAAACAGTGCCAGAATCGATTATATATATATATAAAAATTAAATCGAATAATGACGCTGCAATTCGTAATTTGAAATCGTAACTTCAAACGATTAGTGCGGGAAATCCAACCGTCGGATTTTCCCAAAACTGAAACCGTTGGATTCGTTTTGAAAAGATCTTTCTAATGATATAAAATTTGTAAAGATCCAACGGTTAGATTTTCATATATGAGTAAATCAAATCTGAAGAAAAACAGCGCCACGGCCGCGTTATGGCCTGAAGCGTCGTTTGAATGAATTGGCTATTTTTAAATCAATAAAAATAGCGATATATCGTGATAAATTATTATAAATGATATGAAATGGAAATAAACTGAATTTGCTCGGTTTATTTGATATTTGATGGTAGAATGTGTTTGGCGTGAAAATTACGTTAAGGAACAGAATTAGTGATATCGAATAATTTAACCATTGAAATGAATTGATTTGAAATTCTAAATATACGTGAATTATTTGAAAAGGCCGAGTTGATTCTCATTTCAAATAATTGATCGACGATTGAAAGTCGAAGATATGAAGACGGTGCAAGACCAGTGATCTTCATGTCGAATGGAGGGGTGCTACTGATGCTCATGATAGGAGTAGCTACCTTGAAGGGGCTAAAGTAGTAGCCGTCCGGACGTACTTCTTGATTCTCCGGATATGCGAGGTATTGAGTGCCTTCGGTTTCTTTCATACCCAGAACGTACTTGTAAATGGACTGTGTGTCTGACATTGGATTTTGTTCTGTGCTGATTGATCTTTATTAAATATATATCTGTTTGGCGGCGGAGAAGTTATTCTCTTGCTTAACGCCCTTCTCTGAGACATACGAGCTCAGAGGTTATATATCGATGGAAATCAGTCGCATGGAGTGAATTGCCTGTGTGGCACGCCTAAGTGGCAGATGATCAAGGCTTCTGTTGAAAAGCAAAGTCTTGTGGTTGATGATCAAAGCGCGGCCTATGTGGCAAAGCTTTGTGTATATCGTGAATTCGCGAGCCTCATACCCCGGTATGAACCAGAAACAGGAGAGGATCCAGGGAGAACATGCGTCTCTTTCTAGCTAGGGTGGTGTCAGTGACCAACCAGCCCGAACTTTAATATTATTTTCACCTGTGTGGTTGTTGGATTGTGAGGCGCCTCGGATATGGAGTCATTTGGCTCATTTATGCCCCATAGGGCGGGGAGACGTATTGTTCAGGGTTTTATTTTAATCCGATGTGTGTGGACCGGCCCTGTGGCTCCTAGGTGCAGTTGCGGCTGTAGCCTGAGACATGGGCTAGATTGTCTCGAATTCGGTAAGGTCTATCTTTTTGTAATAACCCGAAAATCTGGGCCAGTTTAAAATTTTTATTTTGGCAATTTTAGCGAATTTTGAACATTAAAAATGAATTATTTTAAATAATATCGACGAGAAATTTATTTTGAATATAATTCGACGTATATATTATATACGTCGTCGTTAGAATATAAATAATTATATATAATTATAAAAGGAATTGAAAATGGCGCGGTAGTTCGATAATTCGATTTCAAACTTCAATTGAATGTACCGGGTGCAAAACAATCCGGATTTTAGTTAAACCAAGAACATTAGGATCTAATTGATGATATCTTTCCAACGAATCCGACAAATTGAAATTTCATAGCGGGAATCAAAAGATATGTCCAGTTGAAAATTCTGAATAGTCGCTATAGAATTCAGGCCCTGGAAAATAGATATTTTGCAAACGACCTCGGATTTCGACGAAACCACTTTTGTTGGGTCCGTGATGTCAAATTATTGCTAGATTCCAAATTTCATAATTTTTCGAATCAATATGTGAGCGTGGTAAAGGAAAACGTGTTTTGACCATTTCAGTTGAATTTAATCGACTGGAAAATGACCATTTTTCTAACGGTCTCAGAATTCGACGAAACTAGTTTTGTTAGGACCGTATCGTCAATACGAAGCTAGAAAATATTTTTCTGCAATTTATAGAGTTCGTATGTGACCCCCAGTAAATTGAAATGTACGTTTAAAATTCAATATAGTGATTTAAATGTAAATTTAACGGAAACTGATCGAAACGATTGAATTGTCCTACGTGGCATATCCCATTGTGTTCGGAATGGGGGTAAAACGCTATGGACGACAGGCGGTGGGCCTCGTTTAGAGGTCGTTTGTGAAAGTCAACTTTTTGCAATTAAAAATAAATAAATTAAATAATATAAATTTTATAAAAGCCCCCCCTTACTTCTTCTCTCCCGATTCAGTTTTAAATAAATAAATAAAAACAATGACACAGGGGAGGGGGGCGCGATTCGCCGTCGCCGCCCATCAGAGGCGTTGCGCCTCTGGCGCCACCTCCCCAGGCGGAGCCGACCACCCCCAGACCCCTGTCCTCCTTCTCCGTCGCCCTACCCTCTCTCCACCTCTCTTTTCTAGCCGAACTGACCACCACCAGGTCCTATGACCGCCGCCGGCGACTGCTAGCCCACCCCCACCTCACCAGCGACGCCACCACTCCCCTTCGGCCACCCATCGTCGGAAACCGTGGCCCCTCCCTTTCAAACCCCCCTCCTTCGATTGAAAATCGCTCCCAAGCCCGGAATCCCGTCACCATCCACCCGTTGACCCGCCACCAGCGCAGGAGCAGCACCTCCTGCCGCCTCTGACGCGACTCCTTAGCCCTCCTTCATTCGGTTCTACGTGAGATTTATTTATTTTATTTCATAGGATTTATCGATGTTATTTTCAGTTTTTAATTTATAAAAGGTAGGGTTTTTAATTTATAAAGATAAGTTTTTATTTTGTTGAAGAAAAGTCGGATTTTTTATTTATAACAAAGACGATATTTTTATATTATAGAAAGGCTAAAGATATTATCTTTATGTAGTAGAAGAATTAAAAATATAATCTTTGCATAGTAGGAACTATAAAAATATAATCTTTATGTGATAGAGAATATAAAAATATCATCTTTGTATATATGTAAAGGAATAGAAATCTGATTTTTATTATATATACGTTGAATTAAAAATGTGATTTTTATAATGTTATTTTTATAAAGGCGAAATCTTTATATGAAGAATGGCGTGATAAAAAATATAGTCTTTACTATATAGCGATTATAAAAATATGATTTTTATATTTTTAAAGTAGTAAAAATATAATCTTTTATATTGTAGAAAGATAAAAATATAATCTTTGCATAGTAGGAACTATAAAAATATAATCTTTATGAGACAGAGATGTAAAAATGTGAAATCTATATTTTTGAAATGGAATTTTATATATATTGAATAGCATAATAAAAATTCGATTTTTATATATTGAATAACATAGTAAAAATTCGATTTTTACATATGTAGAGAATACGGGCAACGAAGGTGATAAAAAGGCGAGAATGAAGAAGATTTCTATAAATGAAGAGTCGTGGTATTGGATAGCTTTTGGTGAGAATTTCTCACCTTTCAATTTCATTTTCTAGTTATATATATATACTAGGATGCAGACGGTGCTTAGTAGCACCCGACACAATCGTCCACAGACCATGGACTTGTTTGTTTGATTGCAAAAATAAGTTAGATTATTTGATTGAAATTGAATTGTTTGGGTGAATTGAATGAATTTGATTGATGTGTGAATGGCGTGGGCCTTCACTAGACCGGGGATAAGGCTAGGCCTCGTCCCGTTTCTAGTATCGTGCCGTTATGCCGCCGAAATTTTCTAAAATATGTTAGAAAAATAAAAATATCATTTCTATTGTGTAAATGAAATGAATAGAAATTCATGTGTTAAAATAAAATATATTATCGTTAAAAATATAATTTTTAACGTGAAAGTGAATAAATAAATATTTATAAACAAATCGGCCGATTTGTTTATATACACTGATTTGAATGACATTGATTGGGACGATAAATTTTACACATCGCCCAACTGCACAAATAAAATCTGTGTTTGATTGTTTGAAACCCCACACGGGTGTTGGGATGAAATTTGAAGTTCACTCATCCTGATTGATTAAATATGTCGATCGATTGATTGACAGGCTGTTATAAGCGTTAGATATCTATATTTGATGCTTATACAGTGTAGTGCACTTTGGTTGATGGTTGATTATTTTTCAATGTTATTATATACATGTGTTGTATGGAATCCATATAATTGACATTATATGGTGATGTATTGGGCCTCATTCCAATCGGGAAAATAGTGAATATTATAGAAGAAGATTCAAGTGATGAATATAAAAATAGTCATGTGTTGACGATGTTCATGTGTTAAAAATATTCGTGTGTTGAGTAAAATATTTTATACAATGAAATTACATCTTTATCATATTTAAAATTAGAACTACTTTACGGTGGAGTCTAATTGAAAATCAAACGATAGATACCATATTTTTATAAAATATTTTACATAACAAAAATAGTCGTGTGTGGAAAGAAATATAGATTCATGTGTTGAAAAGAATAAATATTCATTTGTTGAATAGAATAAAGAAGTTTTTGAAAAATATAAAGCCGTGTTGATTATTTTTGTGCCATTTTGACGTGAACGATATTTATATCGATTTTATTCAAATTGAAATGAATATTATAGTGAATTTGAATTGAATTGAAACGAATTTGAATTGAATATAAAATGACTTCGAATTGAATTGAATATAAAACGAATTCAAGTTGAATTGAAAACGAATTAAATTTAATTGAAATCGATTCGAATTGAAATCAAATAGAAAAGGATTCGAATCGAATTTGAATTGAAACGAAATTGAATTGAATTGAAACGAATTTGAATTCGAATTAAATAAAATTGAAATGAATTCGAATTGAATTGAAATCAAATCGATTTGAAATTGAATGTAGTGTTGAAATGGTTTTGAAAACGAATTTAAAACGATTTATATAATTCGTTTTAAATAGAAATCGACGAAATATATATTATATATATTATATATATAATATAATGGCCTGAATAGAACGCGCCGCGCCGCGGCATTTCGTGAATTTCGACCATTTATTTCAAACGGACAAAACGGGAGATCCGACCGTCGGATTCTCCTAAAACCGGAACCGTTGGGTTAGTATCGAAAAGAGCTTTCTAATGAATATTAGAAATTTGAAATCTAACGGTTGGATTTGGAATTATGTCCAAATCAAATTTGAAAAAGGTCGCTGTAAGTGCAGTTCGATAGCCGTTGATGGAAATCGACTGTACGGACCTTAATAAAATTATTAAAAATATTGATAATTTGTGTAAAATCATAATATGTGAATTGGAAAGAACTGGGGTGAAAAATTCCACATTTGAAAAGATAAAAATAGATTTTTATCGAAATGAACTAGTTTGAACTAGAATTAAAATCAATTTATTGTTGAAATAAATAAATTGAATTTGAAAGTGATTTTAAAAATAATCAATATTCCCAATACGTGGATGGGACTGGAGTTGAATCGAAATTATCTTCGGAATATTTCGATGTTGGATTTCATGACTATACAGATATTGTTATGGGAATTTGAAAGATATTTTATATCGTTATTTCCAATACGATATTTGTTGGTTTCAGAATTTGATATTGAATATAAGCCGATATATTTTCTATTCAGAGCCTTATATTTAATATCAAATGTGATTTGGGTTTATCGTGAATCGTGTTTTAGATGACATTGGTTCTTTACCCCAGTTAAAGGCAAGATGTTGATTTTTGAAAGGATTAAAACTAAGTGGAGTTTTAATGAATCTTTAATTAGATTAAATTGTGAATTGATAATTTAAATTATCAAATCTAAAAGGTGATCGAGAATGGAGTACCACCAGTTTTGCTCTAAAGCGATAGTTAAATCTTTAATTAGATTTGAACGTGAAATGGTAATAAATTTTACCGATAACACCGTGGTGTTAGTTGTGGAGTATTACCAGTTTTCTCCATGGGATATATAGGTTGGGATTGGGAAATAAAATAAATAATTACTTCGGTGTGGTTCGCTAATCCCGACTAGTTTGGAAAACCATAATATGGTTTGAAATGATATCCAAAGGAAGATTAAAGAATAAATTTAGAAGAATTTATCTTGGATAAAATTAATGGGAACATTTCCCTAAGAATGTGTTGTTGTGAATAAAAGAATATTCTGAATTGGAATGAGGCATTCGTTGTGTTTGTGTAACATTTGTTTACTATATACGTGGTATATCCAGAAATGCCGGGTTATACCCATTCTGAATAACCGATTCGACGAGATGTCGAAGATGAAGACGGTGGTAGAAGACCGGAAGTCTTCACATCATTTGGGTGATTACTGATGATCTTGATTTGGCTGTACACCCAAGATGAGGGAAACAGTTGGTGATCGTCCAGACGTACTTGGAGATCGATGGATATGCGAGGAAAGTGCCTCCGGTTTCGTTCAGACCCAGAACGAACTTGTAAATGGATTGTGTGTCTGACATTGGATTTTATTCTATGTTGATTGATCTCTATTAAATATACATCTGTTTGGCGGCGGAGAATTTATTCTCTTGCTTAACGCCCTTCTCTGAGACATACGAGCTCAGAGGTTGTATATCGATGAACATCAGTCGCATGGAGTGAATTGCCAATGTGGCATGCGTAAGTGGCAATTGATCAAGGCTTATGTTGAAAAGCAAAGTCTTGTGGTTGATGATCAAAGCACGGCCTGTGTGGTGTAGCTTTGTGTATAACGTGAATTCGCGAGCCTCACACCTCGGTATGAGTAAAAAACGGGATAGTGACAGCAGGGAGAGCACGACGTTTCTTTCTAGCTAAGGTGGTGTCAGTGACCTACCAGCCCTGACATTTATATACTTTTCACCTGTGTGGTTGTTGGATACGAGGCGCCTCGGATATAGGTCTGTAAGGACCGGGAAACGTGTGTTCAGGAATTGCCAATCCTCAAAAGTAAGAGAGGACCGGCCCTGAAGATCCAAGGATCATAGTGGGGTCCTGAGACATTTGCTAGAGTGTCTCGAACGCGAAGAGGAGCTTGCCCCTTGCCTCGGCTCATGACGGAAATCCAATTTCCAATACGTGATAGTGCGGTTTTATTTGTAGAACCTAGTACGGCGACATAGTGGTATGGGTCATTAATGCCGCCTATGATTGATATTTATGATGTGAAATTGTTTTGACACTATACACTTATAGTAATATCAAAATAATGTGTTTTAAACGTATCAAGCATGCTTTGGCTGTTATAAGGTAAAAACCCTATCCTCCGGCTTGCGTTGCATTGTGTGATGGGACCTGGGTCTTATAACAGCTTCATTTTTCTTTATTTAGCATTGCGCTGTTTGTTTTATGCACTGGTATTCTTGGGAGGAAACCCGTTCCGTGTTATACGGCGTGGTCTCTTGATTTACCTTACTTCAAAAATAAAGATTAATAACTGTTTTAGTTCTCACACCAGTCCCTTGACTGACCTGGAGTTTATTGTTTTAATCTAAACTCTGGGTGCCCCTATTTTCCGCACGGGCAGCTAGTAGTTTTGGTTTTCCAGATTTATATTCACAGGTTCCTGATATACAGCTGGAACGATGCTCGGAAAGCTCTGTATCCGTGTATCACTTCTAGTTGTGCTTTTGTATTATTTTTCCGCTGCTATGTAATTTATTGTAATCTCTGATATTTATCGAATGTAATTTATTCATTTATACTCTGTATATTCTTGTATCTGATGGAATTGTTGTAATAACAATGAAATGTTCTTCTGTATGCGTTCTATTTTGTCTTGTACTCAATTCTATCTGTGCTTTCCTTAACGGGGAAGTTCGGGTCGTCTCATTTTTCCTTGGTTCATGACGGAAATCCAATTTCCAAATACGACATTGTGCGGTTTTGATTGTATACGTATATATGGAGACATAGTGGTATGGGGCATTAATGCCGTTTATGATTGATACTTATGATTTGAAATTGTTTTTGAAACATATAAACACTAGTAATAATGTCAAATGCTTTTGTTTTATTCGTATCAAGCATATTTTGACCATTATAAGGTAAAAACTCTATCCTCCGGTTTGTGTTGCATTGTGTGATGGGAACTGAGTCTTATAATGGCTTCATTTTTATAAAAAGCATTGTGATGTATAAAGATTTACTTGTTTTGAAGCACTGGCAATCCAATGGAGTAAACCTGTTCCGCGAAAGTGGCGTGGTCCTGTGATTAGCCATATTATAAAATGTGTTAAGTAGATTTCTCATACCTGTCCCATGACCGACTCGTAGTTTGTTTCACTTGCAAACTCGGGTGCCCCTTTTTCTACATGGGCAGCCTTGTATTCAGGTTTTAGCAGGCTCTTTCTAGATAGTTGGACCTGAAGATGGATTTTATCATTTATCTCTTTTTAGGCTGTTCAGCTCCTATTGTACATATTATGTTCTGTTTTCCGCTGTAGACATTTATGTATAGCTGAACTGTATTTGTACTAAGTATGATCCCCTATACTGTGTAACTCTGATTATGTTTATCCAGTGTATTCTATTGTACATTATCTGGTGTATTTATTTATTTCTGTTCTGCTGTTATCTGTTTATGTGTTATATTCCAAAGATTACCCTTGCTACCGTCGTTCGGGGTTTGGGGTCGTCACATTTCCCAAGTGGTTGACGTGATTACTTATTATGGGATATTAACCGATATAATTTTGTTAGACTGTCATGCCTTTTATGTTCCCATCTTTAAGTGTCATTGGATAAATATAGGAAATGGTACGAAGGTAGAATATGAATTTACCCTTGTCAATTTACATCAAAATCAAGCTTCATTTTCGAAAGATGCATATATCCTTGCATCTCAAGAAAAACAAATTTTCTATTCAAGGGAAGATGATAATTCTAATTGGTATATTGTGATAAGGGCACCATCAAGAAGTTTTCATGAGATAGATGTAGATGGCTCGTTTGACGAACTTAGCATGGATATATGAAATTTTAAAGAAACTGATATGGAGATTAAAGATTTTATGAGGATCTTAGCTATTTTAAGGAGGATTGCGAAAGAATACTTGAGTAGTATATCACTACCTATGTTAGGGAAGATTATGCTTTGTAGCTATAACTTCATTATAAAATCCAACACTTCATTATATTTTTTCTATTTGCGTTCCTTTTAGATTGGAGACAAACTGACATTAACAAATTATAATATTAGTCTAGCTCATATTTTGTTGTAGTTATAACTATACTTTTATGTTTTAAAATCTCCTAAACTATCGTTATTTGTTGTGAAAAGCACTATTATTTTACAGTAAATGGAATATTCAAGTGTAGATGAAAATATGTAGTGTTTTGCATATTCAGGATGGCCTTAGTGCATAAGTTGGTTCTTATAGTGCTTGTTCTTCTATATATTTTATGTTCTTTCTCATATTTTAGTAATAGGAAATGGGGGCAATCACGCAGCAATAGAAAAAAGCAAATCAACCAAAATTGTAATCATGAAGCATAATAAATGGAAGAAGCATATTGAAGACAACAACGATCAAAGCGAGGGAAATCAAAAGTAGAAGAAGATAATTGAGCACAAGCAGTAGAAAATAATTCACCATAAGTAGTAGAAGATAATCTAGCACAAGCAGTAGAAACTAATCCACAAGTAGTAGAAAACAATTCTAATGCATTTGAGAACCATACAATGCAAAACGAATGATACGTGGAAGCCAATATGGAAGCCGATGGGCCTATTGAAGGTGCAAATGCAAATCCGCCAAAGAAAAAAACAAGTAGAGGTCCTACGAAAATGAAGAGACTTCCTTCAACTTTCACAAATCGTATTGAAAATGGATTTAATGAGAATGTTGAACCAATAGGTGAAGGATCAATCCATTAATCTTCTTTTTTAGGACAACTTGTACGAGAGCATGTTCCATTCATACTTAGTAATTGGAGACACCTTGACTCTAATTTGAAAGCCATTTTATGGGATTGCACTCAGGTATATTTTGTAATTTTTATCTTGTTGTGTTTATTTAGCACATATACATACATGCATCAGAACTTAATACTTATTGTATACTATGATCCAATAGTAAATCTAGTAATACGCACCTGCACTGGAACCGTTTATTATCATTTATTACGTTGACAACGAAGTCATCTTCACTATGGACTATAAAATACCCAGACGTCTAAATACTTCTTCATGCTTATTTTTAAGCCGAGAAAAAAATCCAGATGTAACAACCTGAGTTCTTGGTTAATTACCTGCCAAAAGGATTAATAAATTTAATTCTTATGATGGAATAATAATGAAGATAACTAAATCAAAGTGAGAGTGGTTGACTTGATTATTTAAGTTAAGTTGGTATTTGGGAGGTTGATAATAGAATTTAATCACAAATAAGTGGTTAAATTGTATTACACAAATTTAACTGGGAAAATTTTGAGTTAAATTGGACAGTTGCAAAATTAGAGAATTTCAAATGTTAATGAGTAATGCAGTATATGTTAGTTTTGGAATATCAAGGGGTAAGTGTTTGTTAATAAGCATTTAATGAGAAAATCAATTAAAAAGGATTTAATGACAAATATTATCATTTTTGGGTTTTTATATGTAGTATTGAATGAGCCTTAAAGTGTAAATTGATTATTTTCTCATAAATTATGATATATTAAATTTCATAGAGAGTAAGTAGGATTAATTATTCATGTGTATATGAGAAATGTAAAAATATAAGCGAAATATTTTTAAAATGTTGAAATGTTAGAAAAATATGTAATTTATGAAATTGTTATTACGCATGCAAATCTTGTGTAACAATGATTATTTAAAGATAATAAGTCTCAAAATGTTTTAGAAATGTTGTTTACAAATTTAGTTAACTTTGTTGTTTATTAGTTGTTGGCTATGTATGAATAATAGTAAAGAAAAATGTGTAAACATGGTGATGTTAGCCTTAAACTAGTGTCAAAAGACTTAATTGGGTATTTAATTGGCTAATTAAGAGTTAGGAGGCTTTAATTGAGGTTAATGGGCCTAATAACACCCTAACACTAAGAAAATGTACGGAAAGTTAGGGAAGTATGTACTTTTTCATCTTTCTTCCTTCTCTAGTAAAACGCAAGAGAAAAAATTATGGAGGAAACGTACTTCTAACAAATTCAAAGCCTCAAATCCATTTAAAACTTAAGATTTTGATATCTAAATCTAAGAGAAGTAGTTAATTGATCCTAAACTAGTCTCTAATTCTGGTTTCCATTTCAGTTTGTAGAGAAATCTTTTTACAATAATTTCCATTTGTTGCATGTTGTAGATTTGGTTTCTACAGGGAAGTGAGAAGGTTTTTCTCAACTATAAAGCTCAAAATCCTCAAATTTCTTGCTCAAATCGCTGCTATTTACTCTAAGGTGAGCAAATCTCACACCTTTATAGTCTTCAGCAATTTTGTGTTTAATTTGTAGCTTGTGGTTGAAAATGTGCGGAATTCTTATAGTTGTTCATCTTTTTCTGAGTTATTGAAAACACAGCCAATACTTTAGCTGATATATCTCGAAATCTACTTGATGTTTTTGACTAATTTTTTTGTTTTAAAGCTTGGCATCTGGTCTATAATTCTGCAAAGTTTCATCGTGTTTCGATTACCAGAAGTTGGTGAGATCGGCCCTCAAAGTCCGGGTTTCGTCGTGAAATCGACGTGGAACAAAACAACATCCAATTTCAAGTTATGGGTGTTGTATCTCCTTCGTTGTTCAGTGGAATTGGTCGATTTTTTTATTTCAAATTTTGGGATCTTGTCTATAAATCTGCAAAATTTTATGCCAATCCGAGGTAGTTTGGTCATTCGAATCTGGTCCTGAAGTTGGACCTAGAAGTGAATTCGGCCGAGGCTGAATTTCAGTCTAGAGTCCAAATTTGGAGCTTTATAACTTTTTCGTGCAATGTCAAAATTTAATGAGTCCTTTTTTAGTTGAAATTCAGGTATTTCTACTTTATGTACTTCAAATTTTAGACCAATAGGAGATCGTTTAGTCATCAGAAACTTACCTCAAAGTTGCAACCTGAATTGATTTGGTGTGCATTTGCTTATACCAATACTAGATACCTTTGTGTCTTTGTGTGTGATGTTTTGACTTGGCTATTACTTCATTAACTTGAGTAACCTGGTTCACATCTTAAACAGTCTGATCTCCAAATTAAGAGATACTTTATGTTGATTATTTTCTAGACTTTTGATGACATTGGGTACACGTGCACGATTTTGAACTAGCTTTCCAGTATGTAAATAAATATTGATTTTACTATAGTTTCAGGGTTAAAAGAGTTTTATAATTTTGGTTTTCGAATTTAAATGGCTTCAAAACAATAGCATAAAATTATTTTCATAAATAAGTGGATTTCATAAAGAAAGAAATTGGTTTTGAGAAATCGATTTACGAACCATCTTAGAAAAAAATCAAGTATTTTCCTATGTAAAAACCACATTTTTCTGCACTCTTCAAGATGACGTTTGGATGTTGAATAACATCGTACACTTCATAGTATGGGACAAGGTAGTATACGAAGTCGTTTAATTACAGTATAGTTAGATTAAAGTCGTTGTCCAATTAATGATAACTTGGGGTTTTCTATGGTTGCTAGTACGAAGTAGACAAGCGACTTGTAAACCAAATAATGGGAATGTGTGGTATGTGACACACTATTACCACTGTTTGGATTATTAATTGTGAGTTACGTTAGTGACGCATTCTAAGGATATTAAGCTAGTACTTGATCCAGGAGGAAGCCGGGACTCGGGGAAGTCACGTATATGTATTCACTTGATCGAGATAGTCAAGATACACTCGGCTGGGGTATTCGTTGTGACAGGCGCCTAAATTGAATAAATATAAGTGCTAGGATATTGCCCGGGATGAGCAACACTATAGCTCGGGGTGGGCTATAATTCACTTAACAGCATGTGCACATATTATGGGATGATTTTATTATTGACTTGGTCTTTAATGATTTTACTTTGATCAGGATGATCATACATTTGGAAAATTCACATTTCCCTGATGATTTCATTTGTGGAATTTGTTGGAGAGTGGAGTTCTGATGACAACAACCTTATTTCAATTATCATTATTAATTGATTATAAAATATATACTAACATCTCTATCTAGAATATATATATATATGCAGGATTTGTATACAGGACTTAAATACTGAAGACTGCACATTTTTAGAGTTTCAAGAGATTCAAGACTCATGAGTTATCAAATTATCAAGATTTCAAGAAAAATATAGTAATAGAGTCTAGTTTATTTATAAGCCTCTAAATAGCACTTCAGGTTCAAACTCTGGTTTCAAATTTCAAATTCTATTTTCAAATTCAACTTATCTTACTTATGATTTCAAATATATAAGTTTAATGTTTTAATATATATATATATAAGTTTATATATAGTTATATAGTTTTATAGTTTTAAATCTTATAACTTTATAAATATGTTTATATAATAAATTATTATGATTTCATATGATTTTACACCTTAGAACATTCATTTATATTACTAAGTTCTGATTCAAGTATTTCCATAATAATATATATGTTTAAACACTTGAAAAATAGTTTTAAAAATAAATATATTATACATATGTCGACATACATAAATAGCTATGTCGACATACAGCTGTCATTTTTTCAATTTTCAAATTGGTAACGATTCTGAAATGACGTTGCAACCATTGAGACATTATAAATAGGGGTTGATTTTGAATTTTTTTCATTATTCTTCTTCTCTATCTTCACCCCTTTTCATATCACAACTAAAATACTTCATTTTCATTATTTCTACACTTATACTTTGTCGATTTCTGCTCAAATTGTATAAAACTTCATCTCTTCTCAATCTCTATCTACTACTATCAATTTGGAAGTGCTATTGAAGAGTTATAGGGCTGTTGTAATCATTTGGGAATTGTTTGGAAAAGGCTGTATTCTTTGTAGCCCTGAAATCAAGGAAAGGGAGCGGTGTTAACCTTGTAGTAGTGAAATCAAGGGTGTTTGGAGCGGTGTTAACCTTGTAGCCATGAAATCAAGGGGTTGTACTTGGATATTGAAAATAATAAAACTCTGCGCAATCCAGTGTTGCATGGGAATGGACTTAGGAGCAATCCGAACCAGTATAAAATCTGGTGTGTTCTTTCCTTTTCTGCATTTTATATTTATTTGTTTCTGTGTTTATGTTTGATTCTGTGTTTATGATTATCCCTGGTAGGTGTGATTCATATAGTAGATCATTTAAGTTTAAGATTTTCATAAATTCCTCACAAACACTATTCACCCCCTCTAGCATTTGTTTTGCCTTAAGATCCACATTCCGCAATCCCTAACAATTGGTATCAGAGCCTAGATTTTCAAAAAGTTCATAATCAGATTTCTGAAAATATTAAATGGCAGCCAACAGTAGTAATAATAGTTCTTTTGTAGAGTGTCAGTCCACTGGTAGACCACCACTGTTTAATGGCAATAATTATTCATTTTGGGTATGTAGAATGAAAATATATTTACAATCAGTTGGATCACGCACATGGAATAATACACAGACTGAATATGTTGAACCCACTACAAATTTTGCACAATGGACTAATGAGCAAAAGGCTGCTGCACAGAGTAATTCTAAATCCATGAATATGTTGTTCTGTTCATTAGATAGAAATGAATTCTATAGAGTGTTAGTTTGTAAATCTTCTTATGAAATATGGATAATATTACAAGTTACTCATAAAGGAACCAATAAAGTGAAACAGACAAAGATATCAATGCTAATTAATCAGTTTGAGTTATTTAAAATGAATGAGAATGAATCTATCTCTGATATGTATTGCAGATTCCAAGAGACTGTGCATTCATTAATAGCATTGGGAAAAACTTATTCATAAGAAGACCAAGTCAGAAAAATACTTAGTTCATTAACTCTAGAATGGGATCAGAAAACACTGGCAATTGAAGAAGACAATAATGTCAGTGAAATGAAGATTGAGGAGTTAATTGGGAATTTGATATCGTTTGAAGTTCAATTACAGAAAAGAAAGGAAAATAAGTCCATAGAAAAGAAACCTATAGCATTCAAAGCGACAACAAATGTTTCTGATTCAAGCAGTGAGGTTGATGGAGAAATTGCTTTAATGACAAGGAATTTTAAAAAAATTCTAAGATATAAAAGGAGAAATAACTTTCGAAGAAATAATCAAGAAAATTCGGGAAGAAGTGATGATCACTGTTATAACTGCAACAAACCAGGCCATACAAAGAGAATGTGTGCATACCCAGATAAATCAAATCAACAAAGACAACAGTAATTCATCAAAGAAAAGAAAGAGGGCATACGCAACTACTTTAGACGATTCAGATTCATCATCAAATGATTAAGAGAAAGAAACCAGATATTCAAATATGTGTTTCACAGCGATAGAGAATTCAGAAAAATATCAAAGAAATAGATCTAAAAACTAGGTACACCTTAATTAACTTTTAATTTCTTTGATTGATTTGGATGAATGGATGTTTTGTTTTGTTTTCCTTGTTTGAATCGGAAATTCAAATTTTAAAATTTAAACTTGAACTTTAAAATTCAAATTTTGAAATTTGATTTTTGAAATTAAAAAACAATAATAAAAGTAATAAATAGTAAATATAATAATAAAATAAAATTTAGACATTTGTTAGGATTAATATTATTTCAAGAAATAATAAATCTGAAATATAAAACATTAATATAATAAAAACAAAAGTCAAATCAACATGTCCTTTGAAATTCAACATGTAATTCGACATACACAAATTGACATGTCGACATATAAGCCTGTAAATGAAATCAAATTTTGAATTTCAAAAGTTTAAACTTTCAAACTACCCTCCAACTTTTCACCAACTCCCAGGGTCTGAAAAGGTGTCTTTAATTTCTGAAAAGTTGTGTCCATTCAACCTTTATTTATTTATCTATTCAATCCTACTTTCTCCACCTCTCATTCAAATTTCAAACAACTTTCTTCATATCTATACTCTTTAAAAACAAACCTTTAATGGCTTCCTCAAGCGCACCCCAAACAATGAGATTATCGAAAACCGTCAAAGGATATCTCTATAATGATAAAGAAGAAGAAAATGCCTATGTGGACTACCTAGAAAATGGAAAAGTCAATACGGGAGCCTTCGCCATCTTTGAAGATTTTCCATCTTACAATCTTTATTCTCATTTCGAACAAAATGGAATTTTGATTCTAATAGATTCACGGGATAACAATAAAGCGTATTATCCTAATCTAGTCAAAATTTTCTATGCAAATTTAAATCGTGGCTTTTACAAAGGAGATGAAAATCAAGTATGGAGTTGGGTAAAAGGCACTCAAATCGTTTTAGATTGTGAAATTTTGGGTAATATCTTGAATTGTAAGAGTACGGGCTCAGATATTTCAAAGTTCGAAATTAATGAAACTGATTTGGGAACCTTTCATCACATATTTGAAAGTGATGCTCATTTGGAATTCAAAAATCATTTTTTCTGCCCAAAAGAAAGAATAGTCAACCTCCACCTTTAACATATAATCACTCCTTGTTCCGAAAATTTCAACTACCCTGCCCTCAAAGTTCAAAAAGCACTCTTTGCTATTATTGGTGTTTATGACATCAATTGGGCCGATATGATTTTAAAAGAATTTTATCCCAAAAGAAATGTCCACAAGAGAAAATACTCTTTATTATGGAGTTTATCTCACTCGGATTTTCAAATATTTTGGAGTGGATCTCAAAGAAGAAGAATTTGTGTTAAGAAAGGTGCTTAACTTGGGAAGTATACATCTTATGCAAATTCCAATCATCTTTAAGACTTATGAAACATTCGAAGATAAACAAGCTTGTATGCAACAACAACAACAACAAGATCCTATGTATATCGAAGAAGAAGAAGAAGAAACTTCTTTGGAAAGTATAGAATGCCCATCTAATACTAGAAACATTTCCAAAGAAATGCCTGTCCAAAATCAAGCAAAGTTAGCCAAGAACCAAAAGAAAATCAAAAAGACTCTTACCCATATGTCTCTAAGTTCATTGGCAAAATAGGAAGAAAACTTGGAATATCATATTCCTCCTCATCATCCACTGAAATCTAAGCTTATCTAGTTTATGTTATCTTTCGTATTTTCTTGTATTTGCTTTCAAATCTCGTATTTAGTATCTTATATTAGTTGAATGTATTTGCTTTCAAGTAGTAATGAATGGTGTTTATTTCTGTTAAAACAATCTTTATTTTACTGTAAAAAATCATTAGAATTGAATACATTAAGATAATATAATAAGGATTAATTAAAAAATAAAAATAAACAAAAAATTACTAATGTATGTCGACATATAACTGATAGTTTTTCAAATTTATTCAAAATTTAAAATTTAAATAACCAACTAATGTCTATTCAATTCCAACGAATTCCAGACCCTATAAATACTTATTTAATTTAGAAAAATTTATTCTATAATTTCTCCTTCTTCTCTAATCAATTCTTATCTAAAATATCAAATTATGGAAAATCTCATTGATAATTTGAGTGAGAATCTTGAAGAAACTTTGAATTCATTCAAGAATATCCAATCTATGATACTATGTAATCATCGTCGTCTCAAATTAAGTCAAATAAAGATGTAGAACATCAAGAGAAGCACTTTGATGCCATCTGTTGGCTAATATCTTATCTTTTCAAAGACGAAGACAACAATCTCGCTAAAGCACCACCCATAAAAGAAGATGAAGACTGAGAGGTAATCAAGAAGGATCCAATCTTTGGAGGAGACATATGGTTGGAAGTTCCAAAAGATGTTTGATTTGAATTGTTTGGTATGATTGGTTTGATTTTAATTTTTGAACTTGTTTGTAAATATTGCTTGGTTTGGACAGCTTGGATTTGAAAACTTAGATATGTATGGATTGTAAATATTGATTGAAATACTTGAATTGTTTGAACTGTTTATACTCTTTCATGTTAGAATTAGGATAATATAGGCTTGAATTTAGGGGAGTCATAATCTTTTAGATATATTAAAGATTTAGGGGGAGTACGTTTAGAATTTCTTTTTGTTGATGACAAAGGGGGAGAAATTACAAAATAAGAATTAGTTATGCTTGGTTTAAGGGGGAGTATGTAAGATTCATGATGAAAGGGGGAGTAATAGAAGGACTAGATCAAAAAGTATCAACATGTATGAATATTTTATAAATCAAGGTTGTCATCATCAAAAAGGTGGAGAATTTTGGAGAATGAAGTTTTGATGACAACAACCTTATTTCAATTATCATTATTAATTGATTATAAAATATATACTAACATCTTTATCGAGAATATATATGTTTGTGTGTGTTCAGGGTTTGTATATAGGACTTAAATACTGAAGACTATACAATTTTAGAGTTTCAAGAGATTCATGATTCAGATGAGATTCAAGACTCATGAGCAATCAAGTTATCAAGAATCAAGATTTTAAGAGTTCAAGAAAAATATAGTAATATAGTCTAATTTATTTGTAAGACTCTGAATAGCACTCTAGGTTCAAATTTTGATTTTCAAATTTTGATTTTCAAATTTTATTTTCAAAATCCATCTTATATTACTTATGATTTCAAACATATAAGTTTAAAGTTTTAATATATATATATATATATATATATATAAGTTTTTATATATTATATAGTTTTAAATCTTATAACTTTATAAATAAGTTTATATAATATATTATTATGATTTCATATGATTTTACATCTTAGAACATTCATTTATATTACAAAGTTTTGATTCAAGAATTTCCAGAATAATATATATGCTTAAACACTTTAAAAATAGTTTTCAAAATAAATATACTATACATATGTCGACATACATAAATAGCTATGTCGACATACAATTATCATTTTTTTCAATTTTCAAAAGAAGTGTCTTTTCACTATTTGTAACGTTTCTGAAATGTTGCAACCATTGAGACATTATAAACAATGGCTGACCTTGAACTTTTTCATTGTTATGCTTATCTATCTTCACCCCTTTTCATACCACCATTAAAATAAGTCATTTTCTTGATTTCTACACTTATACTTTACCGATTTCTACATCAATTGTATAAAATTTCATCTTTTCACAATCTCTATCTACTACTATCAATTTGGAAGTGCTACTGAAGAGTTACAGGGATGTTGTAATCATTTTGGAATTGTTTGGGAAAGGGTGTGTTCAAATTACATATTAGTTAATAAATTGGTCAAAGCAAAGTCTAAGGAGGAAAGACTTCAAATGAAACCGGATAATATGAAAACTATGACGGAGTGGAATGATTTTATCAACCTGAAAACTAGTGCCAAATTAAAGTAAATTATTATAAATGGTCACCTTTATATGTGAATTAACTAGTCAGTATATTTTAATTTTTTATTTCAACAACAAAGTGAAACATTAAAATCCATTAGGTGCAAACAGATGCCACATACATGCAGCCGTAAAAGAATGGTACACTTAGCTGCTGGTATGGTCAGAAAATATTTCAATGTTGTGATCTTGTCATGCCATTTATGAAGTTATGATAAATTGTTTTTTTCAAATTTTTGTTACCATAGAAAAACAAGAGTCCAAATCCCTCTTCTATCTCTCGATCTGATGTTTGGATTAAATATCACACTCGAAAAAATGGTGAGCCAACGAGCTCAGATATTGAAGAAACTATTGTATGTGATTTCACTTTAAGTTGACATATTACAAATGGTTTAAGAATGTGATAACGTTAAAGGTTACAATGTATGTTGACCTTTACAGGGGAAGATTAAAAAGTTTAACGTTCAACACAGTCTACCACAAAACCTACTATGAAAGAAGATGCTCTTTCAGCAGTGCTGGAAAATGATAGACTAAGATGATTAAGAGGAATGGGAAGAGGTATGACCCACACTAGGTTTTTTTGTCATAAGCTAATAAAAAGTAAACAATGCAACCTCAAAACAGAGTTGCGGATCTGGAGAAGACAGTTCAATTACTAGTATCACAAAACCAGGTATTTCTAAAACGAATGGCAAGAAGTTATAACTTGTATGTAGCAATTAGTTATTTGCATTCTGTGAGTTTAGAATCGTAGTGGATCATTGAATAAACTTTTTGTTGAGTAATGACTACATAAATAATTCATAATAAAATTTAAGTTGTCATATAACCATTTGAGATACTAATGGCTCATTGTAAAATCAATTTATTATAAAAACTAAAAAGTCATAGGGGTGTTTGATTCTCTTTCTTAGTTTCAAACTTCACTTTTTGCAAACCCAAAGATAAAATAAAGATTATGTAATTGCAGTTTGAACAGTCTGCATACATGCTGGACACTGCTGCATGTACAGGCTTGACACTGCTGCATGTACACATGGTTTCTATATTGTGTTATGCTAAAAAGGTGAATCATGGGTTATATGCCAAAACATAAGAAGTTGGACCCTGTTCATAAAAGATGACTCAATCATCCCTATCTAGAATTGATCAGAAATGAGTTGCATGTACACATGGTTTCTGATCAGACGTCTGAATACTTACCTAGGCATATATTTTTTAGGCCGAGAAAAAATCCAATAGTCTGGATAAAAATATCCATACGTCTAAATTTTTATTTATATATTTTTTTTAAGTCGAGAAAAATTACAGATGTTTGGATAAAATATCAGACATCTAATCATTATTCAGGTGTTTTTCTGATTCTGTAATCAGACGTCTGGCAACATATCCAGACGTCTGACACACCTGTCTCAGATGTGCATATCTTCCTTGTTTTCGAGCTATGTTTAATGCTTTATGTTGAGTAAAAATAGGATATTTCTCTTTAGATATCATGTATATACCATTATTCAAAAAAAATAACTGAGTATGTCGTAAGGGAGATGCAAAAGTGATGAATTAGAGTCATATATAATTAAAGTACCATATCCACAATACACAACAAACTAACATCATCAAGTTAACACAAGCATAGCATACAACAAATAACAATCAAAACACAACCATGTCACAAAATAGAGTTGAATATATACATAATTTTTCATAATTTGTAAATTAAGCATCGGCGTCTTTAGGTTCGATTCTTGCTTGTTTTGGGTCGCTTTCCCCTTTTTCTTCCACTATATCCTCCTTGTCATCGGATTTCTTTGGATCTTCATTTTCTTTAGGTTCGATTCTCCCTTCTTTTGGGTCTCTTTCCCCTTTTTTCTTCCACTATCTCCTCCATGTCAGCAGATTTCTTTGAATCTTATTTTTTTAGGTTTGATTCTTACTTCTTTTGGATTGCGATCCCCCTCTTTTTCTTCCACTTTCTCCTCATTATCACCAGATTTATTTGAATCTTTTTCTTTAGGAAGTCTTTCGAGTGAAAAAGGAGGAAATGGCAGAGTCCAATCCGTTGTTGGGTACATCGTAAAATTTCAATGAGAGATCATGCTACTGCACTCATTATTTTCTCAACTGTTGTGAGATGAGACGCTAGTGTAAATTTCATATTTGTAATAGGATTCCCCAAGGAAACTTGATTTTGATACAATATTTATTGATTATGAATGACGAAATGATTCGTCTGGAAGAATTTATGTCGTGGGAGAAGTCATACTGTAATAACCCGGAAAATACGAGCCAATTTAAAAATTTTAAATTGGTGATTTCAGAGGAATTTGAACAATTGAAATAGAATATTTCAATAAAATAGTGAATTAGAAATAGTGAGTCAGTTTGAAAATTTGAATTCAAACTTTGACTGACTATGCAGGGTGGAAAATATAACGGATTTTAGTGAAACCAAAAATATTTAAATCTGTTTATCAATACCTTTCTAATGAATCTGAAATGGACTGTGTGTCTGACATTGGATTTTGTTCTGTGCTGATTGATCTCTGTTAAATATATATCTGTTTGGCGGCGGAGAATTTATTCTCTTGCTTAATGCCCTTCTCTGAGACGTACGAGCTCAGAGGTTATGTATTGATAGAAATCAGTCGCATGGAGTGGATTGCCTGTGTGGCACGCCTGAGTGGCATATGATCAAGGCTTCTGTTGCAAAGCAAAGTCTTGTGGTTGATGATCAAAGCATGGTCTGTGGGACGTAGCTTTGTGTATAACGTGAATTCGCGAGCCTCACACCTCGGTATGAGTCAAAAACGGGAGAGTGACTGCAGGGAGAGCACGACGTTTCTTTCTAGCTAAGGTGGTGTCAGTGACCTACCAGCCCTGACATTATATATACTTTTCACCTGTGTGGTTGTTGGAATGCGAGGCGCCTCGATATAGGTCTGTAAGGACCGGGAAACGTGTGTTTAGGAATTGCCAATCCTCAAAAGTAAGAGAGGACCGACCCTGAAGATCCAAGGATCATAGAGGGGTCCTGGGACATTTGCTAGAGTGTCTCGAATCGGAGAGGAGCTTGCCCCTTGCCTCGACTCATGAAGGAATCCAATTTCCAATACGAAATATGCGGACGTGACTGTATTACTAGTATGGCGACATAGTAGATGGTAGCTATGCCGCCTAGGATTGATATTTATGATTGAATTTGCTTTTGAAACATATATACACTAGTAATAATATCAAACACTTTTGTTTTATTCGTATGAAGCATTTTTGGCCATTATAAGGTAAAACTCTATCCCCTGGCTTGCGTTGCATTGTGTGATGGGACCTGAGTCTTATAATGGCTTCATTTTATAAAAAGCATTGCGATGATTTAATCATTTACTTTATTTCATGCACTAGCACTCATTGGAGTAAACCCATTCCGCGAAAGTGGCGTGGTCCTTTGATTTGCCTTATTATTGTTGTTAATAAGTTATGTAGATTTCTCATACCAGTCCTATGACTGACTCGTAGTTTGTTTCACCTTGCAAACTCAGGTGCCCTCATTTTCACACGGGCAGCCTAGTTACAGGTTTCTGACGCACTTTTTGGCTCATGGCGAGGCTTGACTACACCGTGCTGACTTGGGTTTTCTCCGCCATTATTGTATCTATATTATGATTCCGCCATCGGTGATGTAGACTGATATTTATTTTGTGTACTCTTTATGTATGATTCCGCCTCAGGCGATGGTGACTGATTATGTATCATTATGCACTAAGTTGTATCCTGTACTGTGCTTCTCTGATGTGATGATATCTATATGATTCCGCTGTCATATGTGTGTAAATTATTCTATTTTCTGTTTATGCTATTATCTGTGATCTGCTAATGATGATTAACGTGTTATATTCCAATGATTATCCTTAACACCGTGTCACGGGGTTTTGGGATCGTCACACATACCTTCAAATGTTTGATATTGAAAAGCTTGTTGGGAGGAAGATTTCGGCATATCCTGAATATTCTCTTAATGATGTTCTTGCAACGGAATTTGTTGACCTTGAAGTTTATCTCTCCATTTGTTGAGAATGCAAAATGTTGGTGGTTTTTGCAGGAGATGCATCAAGAAAAACAATTTTTTAGTCGCTTCCTTAACTGGAATTTCCTTAAACGTTGATAAATTAGTCAGAACTTCTTTTGCCTTTAATAATCTCGTAATAAACGGAGCATAGATAATTGATTGTCGAGACCGATTCCAAAAATCTTTTAGTTCATCAAAGATAAATTGATCTCATTAACTTGAATACCAACAAATATAGCATATAAGGCTCTATGCTCAAGATCAAGTATTTTTTCATGACTTCCAAGATGAGAAAACATTGTATTTATAAGAACTCGAGAAAGAAATCTCGCTCTTGGCCTTAAATATTTAGTAGAAAATTGAAGCAAAGAAAAACCAACCCGGACCAGTTTGGAATACTTTCAATAATAAATTCACATTACAAACAACTTGCTTAACTTTACAAAAACCTTTGAAAGAATGGAACTCTCATGATACACGACCACACATAAACATGGCACGTGTTTTTACCTTACGATAACAAAATCACTTTTTATATCAAAATCCAATGATGTTATAATAATGTTTGTCAATCCAAAAATAAATAGAAATATAGCCGAAAAGCTTGCATCTCACTTTACAACATAGTTGATTTACATCTAAAAACGTATGGCTCATATTGGAGTTTTGATTTCCAACATAACAAGGCATGGAACTACCTCCGGATCAGTGTTCTTTAGAGGGGAAACACTGGGTTCAACAAGAACATCTTGCAACCAAGTCACACATGACCGGCCACTCATTCAACTTGAGTGTACCGAATATATTATCACCCACGGTTGGGATCAACAACTGGTTCCCGTAAGCATACATAAGTAATAGAAGAAGAAACAAATGAGTTTTCTCTAGATGGTGACAATACACCCTAATGGGAATGACCCACATAGCCATGTTGCTTGCCCAATTTCTATCACTTCCCAGTTGATGAGGCTTAAGGTCACGATTACCTTTTAGACCATCACATTAACTTAGAATGCAACATTATTAGATCCATCAAATCACTAATTGATTTGCAAAAGTATACTCTGGGTGTTAAGCTAAAAGAAGTTTCCTTCTTCGCCACTAAACTTGGTATATTTGTAAAAATCAACGTGCATGACTCTTAGGAAATACTCTATCAGATATTCGTCCATGCAAGTCATCCAGGAATAGGATGAACCGAAGGCACTCCCCTACCGTATCCTATAATGGAATCACCCCCAAGTATCGATAGCAAGTAGTCCTTGAAATCCAAAGATTTCAATCACGACAGAATCACCGTCAAAATATCTCTGGTCGCAATCCAAAGATATTCATCAGGTGGTTCTTCCGCTTATGAAGATCCACGATCTTCATTTTTTTCAAATTGCATAAGCGTCCCTGCAAGTTAGTTCTGAATGCGTAGATGATTCAAAGAGGTTTTGGGTCTAATTCCCATCCGGGTCTCTTCGAACTAACTCATCAGAAGTCAAATGGGTATATTTATTCGATATTCGGTTGTTTAACCATTAAATCACAATAGTACCATCAAGTACATGAGAAGCTCAGGACCTTGTTACTTAAAATCATTCATTTAAACCCATTTCATCGATTTAAAATTGGTTTTATAACTTATCACAACAAATCTCTTTTGTTTTCGTTACTTGAAAATAATAACCAACACTTATACTTTTAGAATAAACATATTCCAAAACTCATCTCTTTATTTCCTTCTACCTCGAAAATATCGTTATATTTTTACAAAACCCTTTTACTTCCTTTACTTTGGAAAATATTGCTATATATTCTTAACCAAATGGTACAAATCTAATTACCTATCTTATATATGGGCCAAATGATGTTATTGACATATTTCTTATTATATAAACCTAAACAGTTATCTTTAACTTCAAAGCTTTGCCAAATGACGTTTACAATACGCTTTCGAAAATAATAGTTAAGTTTTCCATAATTTATTTCCCCTTTCAGACCAATTGTTTCATTTTCCTCGAAAACCATGGCCGTTTACTTATTTTTTGGAATAAGTGCCTTCCCAAAAACCTTACTATTTTCTTTGTTTAGAAAATAGTGTTATATACTTAACCGAATGGTATAAGTATAGTCACACTTCATATTTGGGCCAAACAATGTTAAATTATGAAATGTATACTTTAAAACCCACTAGTTTTGATTCCATCTCAAAATCTTGCAAATAAGTTGCAATATTTCTCTTACGGAAATGCTAAACTATTTTCAACATCTTTTGCTACTAATAGCTAATACCATCCCTTGATAATAGTGAAGTCGTTCAAGTTGGGTATTTTATTTACCTCTCATACCTTGATTTATGACGTTCTTATCTTAAGATAGATAAATTTTCGTAACTCTAAACTGATATTAATCATAATATCACATCAAATTCAATTTACTACTCCATTTAAAATATGGTTTTATAAACCCTTTCTTATTTTTAGAAGTCACTTCTTAATTTGTTGAATGAGTAAGTTCTTATTAAAACATCACCTTTTAACTTAAACTTCTTTAAACAATTTGTTTTATAACTTGGGTTGTATTACAAGATTCAATTAGCAAACCCCTTACCAAGTCCAATTACAAAATCCTTTTTTTACCCATTCATTTAACAATTTGCCTTTTTGAAAATATCATTTCATTTTCATTCATTTTGGTTAATTCCATGATTAAGTAAACTCATTTTTAAATCATCGAATAAGCTTAAAATTTCCTTTATGAACTTTATTTACAGACTTGAATTTATTCTGTAAATCCTTTTATTCAGTTTAACTAAATTTTATTACTAACTTGATTATCTTCTTAAATGAATTTCAATTAAATGATAATTACCTTAATTATTATTAATTAAAATAATAACTAACTTCAATATAAACCAAGTAAGAGTAGTTTATTCAATTATTAACTAAGTAAAAGTTGTTAACTTCGTTATTATGTAAAATAGAATAGTTAATCCATTGAAAAGGTTATTAAAATAATGATTAACTTCATTAATAACTATCAACTCGATAGTTATCTTTAAACATATTTTACTAAAGGGTTAATTAACTTCTAAGAACACTCATTAAGTTTAATGACTATTTTGTTAAACTATTTCTATTAGATTAATTCAAAACGAATAAATCTAATAACCAATTCCAAATAAACTATTGACTTAGTCAACTTGAAAACATCAGCTAACTTGTTAACTGATAACAACTAATCAGTCGTCTTGAACTAATTAATAATATAGTTAATTTAGTAATATCGCTTAATTGTTTTCTTGAAAACAATTATTTTAGATTATTAACCTTTAGACTATATTATGACTTACAGGAAAATATTGTGAAGGACAAAAATATTGGGCTTTTTGTTCACAAGGACAGTCCATTTATTTATTTTTCTCCAGGACAATATATAAGATTTTATCGCATATCTAGCGCGCGCAATTACCTCTTTAAGAAACATTCTCGTTACCCTAATTTCGCATCATCTCAAGAGAAAATCGATTTGCAAATTTGCGTTTGAAAATTCTGTGCGCGTCTTCTCCAATTCAGATTTTCAGACGCGATTACTCAGGCACCTTTGCAAAATCAATTTTCCTGTGCGCGATTGGGCTATTTGTTAGGTGCGATTTTCTTTTGAGCGATTATAATTTTCCTGTGCGCGATTGGGCTATTTGTTACGTGCGATTTTCTTTTGAGCGATTATTTTTTGCTTTCCCTGTTCTGAAATTCCTTTGCGCGATCTTTTTCAGTTTTTAATTTTTTTTATGTGATCGATTCTCTTCAGGTTTTCTCGGATTGATTTGAATTGGTTGATTAATGGATTCGATTAGCAGCACCAGCAGGTTATATGTTTTACTCTCAGCAATTTTTTTTCCTTTACATTGTGTTCATAGATGTATCAAATTGTCCTCACTTTTTGGTTGTTTTCATGTAGATTACGGTATTTGTAATGTGTTATGCTATGTGGTTAATGGATATGCTATCAGTTTTATTCTGTCAAATATTATAAGTTGTAGTAGCTCTATATTGCAATCTCTTAAGGCATGTGGTATTGGTGTTATGTTCATAAATATTATGTTTATATCTGGGTATCAGTTTTATGTCATTGGTGGTATCAGTTTGGTCTCTGTTATTAATTGTACAGCATTACAATATCAGTTTTATGTCATTTGTGGTATCAGTTTGTTCACTGTTGTTAAGTGTACAGCAATGCAGTATCAGTTTTATGTCATTGATGGTATCAGTTTATTATCTGTTGTTAAGTGTACAACAATACAGTATCAGTTTTGAATCAAAATTTGTAACAGTTATATAATAATTTGCTGACTTCTTTTTTTTCCCTTTTTTTCTTTTTTTTTCAGTGGTGATGATAGTCTTTTGGTTTTGTTTTTGTTCAACAATCTTACCTTCAGTACTCGGTTGACCGTTAAAAGTTCATTATATGGTTTGAAGAATGAATTATGCCATCATTGGTCTCAACTTACTCCTGATTCAATTGAGATTAGTTATTTGCTTGAGAACAAAATAACATTTGTTGATACTAATTCCGATCTTCAAAGTGCAATCTGCTTTCAACTATATAAAAAGAGTGCTTTCTTTTCTTTCACTATTAAGCGGAAGGATTTTCATCTCCAAAATATTGATACAAGTTCTCATTCAACTGCATCTGAAGTTTCATCTAATGCATCTTTGTGTTCTACAATTGTTGTACATGGAAAAAGTTACTTAAAAGACATGATGAAGAGAGGATCAAATCTTTCCATTTCTGATTTTAAAGGGTTCTGTTTTGGTAGTGCTATTGACTTTAGGGGATTATTGATGGCATATCAAATTCAGACAGGATATGAACTAATTTTTTTAAAGAATACTTCTTCTAGGATAACAGTTGTTTGCTCTTCTTTGTCGTCTACTGGATGTCAATTTAAAGTTCATGCTACTTGTGATTCCACCCAACTTAATAGGTTTTTCATACGGAATTTAGTTAGTGAGCATTCTTGTGGTGGTGGACTTAAAAATTTGAGCAATCCGAATATTTCTAGCTCGTTTATTAAATTATTGATTATAGATGAAATTCGTGATCATCCAAGCAAGAAGCCTAAGGATATCATAGATGATTTTCGTAGAGAATATAATATTGAGTTGAATTATCCGGTTGTTTACTCTGCAAAAAAACTTGCTTTGGCTGAATTGTATGGTAATGATGCTATGTCTTATGATGACTTGAGATGGTATTTGGAGGCACTACAACATCATAACCCTGGTAGTTATGTTGATTTAGAGGTTAATGCCAGTACTAACCAGTTTGAGAGAGTGTTTATTGCTCTTTCTGCATGTATACGTGGGTTTGAGTATTGCCGACCCATGATTTTTTTGGACCCTACTCACTTAAAGGGACGACCAGGTGTACTGATGGGAGCTACTACAAAGAATGGTAATCAAGGTATTTTTTTGTTTTATGTGTTCAAGTTTTTTTATTTTCTTACATATTGGTGTTAGGTGACATGTAATATCAGCTTATGTTAAGTCTTATTTTAAATTGTTTTTATATATCATTTTTAGAAGCCTGATAGTATCAGTTTCTTTAAGTATTAGTTAATGTTTATTTTTGCAGTTACTTGGTATCACTTTTCATATCATGATAGTATCAGTTTTTATGATGTCTTGTTAAAAAATAATTTTCCAGTTTTCAGGTATCAGTTTTATGTGTCTGGCAGTATCAGTTTTTTAAATTTTTACTTAATAATTATTTTTTCCAGTTTCCTGATATCAGTTTTCATATCCTGGTAGTATCTGTTTTTATGATTCTTGTAACAAATTTAATTTCCAGTTTTCTGGTATCAGTTTTATGTTCCTGATAGTATCAGTTTTTTTTTACATGTAATTTGATTGTCTATTTGGCTGTTATTTAATTTGCAGGCTTTTTCCCCTTAGCTATGGGTGTAGTCTCCATTGAAAATGTGGATAATTGGAGATGGTTTTTAAGGCACTTGAAGAAAATGCTTGAAGAAACTCGTGATTTGGTTTTTATTTCAGATCGTCATCAAGGGTTAGTTTTGGGTATTCGTGAAGTTTTCCCTAATGCATTTCATAGTTTTTGTTATCTTCATATGGAACAAAACTTGCTTTCAGCTGTTAAGTCAAAGAATACAAATGTTTCGATTGTTGACTTGTTTAAGTTGTGTTCTCGAGCTTCAAATTTAAATGAATTTGAAGCTGCATATTCTAAATTTTTGGATGTTGGAGGTACTGCAGCTATGAACTTTTTAAAGGATAAACCGTTTGATAAGTGGACTGATTTGTTTTTTAAGGGTAAACGATATGGAGAGTATAGTTCAAATGTAGCTGAAAGTTTTAATAGTTGGATTATACAGGAAAGAGCGTTGCCAATTACTTCATGCTTAGATGGAATTAGGATTAAAATTATGGAACAAATGTCTAAAAGGAGAAAGGAGTGTCATTTGTGGACTACCATTCTTTGTCCATCTATGGAGCATAGGTTAAAAGGGTTGATTGATGAAGGGTTTGGTTGGGTTGTTTATAAATCTTCGGAATTCATATTTGAAGTCAAGTCTCCATCTTCGCATCATGTTGATCTTCAAAATCGAAGTTGTACTTGCAATCAATGGAAAGTTACCGGATTTCCTTGTGCTCATGCTATCAAGTGCATTACTAAATCTAAACTTCGGGTATACGATTTTGTTGAACACTATTTCACCGTAGATGCTTATCGATCTTCTTATGCTAATCCAGTGAATCCAATTCCGAACTATGATAAGCCCATTGTTGATCCTTGCAATGAAGATTTCATTAAGCCTCCTAAAGACAAACGTGGTGCTGGTAGACCTTCTACCAAACGAAAAGGTGGATTCGCATTTTTTCAGAATAAACAAAATCAGTGTGGTATGTGTAAGCAATATGGCCACAACAAGCGCAACTGCCAAGCTTTGAAGAATTGATATTTTCTTACAATTGTATTACAGATTTTATAGTTTTTTCCTTCACTTTATGCATTCAAATTTGGAAATGTAATAAATTTGAGATTAGTTGTGAGTATTCATTGAATTTTTCGTTTACTATCATGTTTTAGTTGATGCTTTTATATATATATATATATATATATGTATGTATGTATATGTATATATGTTTGTTTGTTCTGTGTCTATTTTATGTTGCTTGTTTTGTAGATGTCAATTATTGATGATATTGGTATCATTCAATGTTGTAATATACTGTTTCTGGTATCAGTTTTGAATCATAATGGTATCAGTTTTGGTACTGTGATGATATTGGTATCATTCAATGTTGTAATATACTGTTTCTGGTATCAGTTTTGAATCATAATGGTATCAGTTTTGGTACTGTGATGATATTGGTATCATTCAATGTTGTAATATACTGTTTCTGGTATCAGTTTTGAATCATAATGGTATCAGTTTTGGTACTGTGATTATGTTTACACCAATGTGGTATCAGACTTTCAAGCTAACTGATATCTGTTTTGATAGTGAGATTTGTTTATGCTAATATGGTATATTTTTGTCAAATTACCTGGTATCTGTTTTGAACGAAATCTGGTATCATTTTTTGACTGTGACTTTATTTACATGATTAAGGCATCCTTTTGATATAAAAATAGGTTGGTATATGAATTTTAAAGCCATAGTTACTTGATTAGATTTTTCTATAAGACATATTTTATGTGCGATAGGTATGTACTTGGTTTAAGAATTCCTATGAGATATGGTTTTGTTCTCAATCATGGGCTATTATATTTTGTAATAACATAGTCAAGGTATTACTTTTGGAAGCACGTTAATAATATAGTATCAGATTTCTTTCTGAAATTATGTATACATTAACATGGTATTAAATTATATATACATTAACATGGTATCAGATTTGTTTCTGAAACTATGTATACATTAATATGGTATGATCGAGCTCATAATCGAGTTCATGACTGGACAGTTGACCGAGCATGTGAATGAGCACATGATTGTGAACATAACCAAGCCCTTAACGGAGCCCATAACTGAGTCTATGATCGGACAATTGATTGAACCCTTGAGCTGGTACATTATTGAGCACTTGACTGAGGATATGATCGAGAACACGACAAATTACATGACCAAGCCCATGACTTTTCCCATAACCAAGCACATAACCGAACACATAACCAAGCACATGATCGAGCACATGACCAAGTGCATGGTTAAGCATATAACAAATCACGTGGTGGTATAAGTTATGGTATAGTTAGTAGTTTTCTAGTATCGGTTTTTCATTCATGCTGGTATCAGTTTGGGATATTTATATTTAACATCAGTAGGGTATCTGTTTCGAGCTATTTCATCTTTTATCATGTTTTGTTAAAATTATAGTAATTTGGTATCAGTTTTGTGTTAAATCTGGTATCAGTTTTTTTTTTTTACATATACATGTCAATTTGGAAAAAATGAGATATCAGTTTCATAGATACAACCATAAAACAGTTCACAACACGTGATTCAATGCATTTTGACAGCATAAAACTCATTTGTAACATCGCAGCAATTTCAAGCTAATATAATATCATGATATAAAAAAAAATTCCCACAAGAAATGTTGAACATTTGCAACATTTGACGTCCATTACAATAGCTAAAAACAAGTAGTTTTGAAACAAATATCATCATATATACATTTCTAACAACCAACCAATTTCGACTACCAACTACAATCATTTTTCCTCCTAAGAAAGATTAGACATAAAGTCTGCTAAATCCCAACAATAACCATTGCTTGCCAAAATTTCATACACTAGCTGCGCTCTACATTTCAACATGTTCTTCGGAGCAACCGTTAGAGGAATAGCTGTTTTGTTCATTGATATTATAAAAACCATAACATATATCGCACAGTCAAGCCTGTACAAAGGAAATCATGATGTTAGTTGTATAAATACTCATTCATGCTGAGTATTAAAATTAATATATGGTAAAGAATTACGTGTTACAGTCTTGTTGTGCGCATTTTTCTTGAAGCATTTCAGATGTGCTGAGTTGCTTATTTGTAACATTATGTTTTTGCCATAACTGCGGCAGTAATTCCTCAACTACAACTCTCTGTAAAACATAAGCAGGTTATATGTTAGTGATATAACTGCAGCAGTAGTTTCAAACATATACAAGTAGTGACTTCGTACCAATGCTAGTGCGGCTTTCAAACTTCCATTAGTGTTCGTGGTTGATCTTATAGGCCGATTGGAATCGAAATGTGCCAACTGCATATTTGCATATGATAAAGTCACTAGCATCCAGTGATCTTCACAATGCAATGGAAAGTAAATAATCTCCGTCATCTCGTTTATCACAGCCTTTTCTAAAATGGGAACAGCTATTGCCTTTATAAGTGATTCGATTTTTTCAGCCAGTGCTTTCTATTCATAAAAAATATTGTTATTGTTATTTACTAATTTTAAGAAATATTATTGCACAAAAGTGACCTGAAATTTTACTTACCGTTCCCATCGTCGGCATTGCATAATTGTTTTCTGTTAAAGCACAATACCTTGTAAACCAGTCGATAATCTGTAATATACATACATATGTGTATAAGAAGTCATATGATATTGCGAAATAAATATGATACTATCAGGCTATGAAAACTTATATCAAGATACTGGTAAAATAATTTTTAACTAGAAATAAAAACAAACTGATACTACCAGTCTATGAATCTGATATCACGATACTGGAAAAATAATTTTTACCATGTAATCAAAAAAACTGATACTACCAGTCTATGAAATCTGATACCACGATACTGGAAAAATAATTTTTACCGCGTAATCAGAAAGACTGATACTACCAATCTATGAAATCTGATACCACGATACTGGAAAAATAATTTTTACCGAGTAATCAAAAAAACTGATACTACCAGTCTATGAAATCTGATATGTTAAAACTGATACAGGTCTAGTTAAAATTTATGTAAAGTACAAGATGGACCAAGCAATTCAACAGTATGGACACCTATAATTCAATTGCGTAACGAAACAGCTAGGTCTAGTTAAAGTGTGAACCAGAGTGCAGCAAGAGTATACAATATTGAAAACAGGGTGGTAAAGCATCACAATCTGACATAGGTGCAACAACACACAGACAGGACAAGTTCAGATTTATGTCTGTGAGTGTACACATAAATGTCCATCATTTCAACTTAAACACGTGCACAATCAAACATGCACACAATGCATGTACAAGTAGATCAGTATCAAAAACAGAGATGCTCACTAGTTAAAATTTAGTACAAATAAATTTTTACCAGAAATTAAAAAAACTGATACTAACAGGCTATTAAAACAGATACCAAGAAACTGCAAAAATAAAATTTACTATAACTCAAAAAAAAAATGATACTAGCAGACATTGAAAATAGATACTAACAAGCATATATATGGTACCTGTCCGTCCGTGAAGGTCCCTTCCAGAACATTAACAAGCATACGTTTCGTTATGACGCAACCAGCTAAAATTGTGTCATCATTTATCATAACATCCCTGTTATGTAGAAATGAAAATTATAGTTAAGTTTTGAACGAATCTCTAGTAATATCGATAGAAAAAATGTGTACTTACAAGTTTCTTGCTTTTGCAACAGAGAATTTTTCTTTAACCAAGGCTGCTTGTTTTTTATTCAGATATTTAACACTGTCGCAATGCGACAAATTCAATTCTGCCCATGATGCTTCCACAATAGCTAGTGGCTTTTCAACTCTAATTGGTTCTTGCTCTACATTTTTCTCTGTTTTCTCACTTTGTTTTTCTTCATGCTGCTGCTCTTCGTTTTTTTCTTCTTCTGATTCTTCTCTAGGTTGATCTTCCCTGTTTTTTCCTGCTTCAATACTTGTTTTTTTTTCCTTTTTTTTTGAAATTGTAGGATAGTCAAATGAATCTCTTCTAGTCTTCTTCCTTTCTCTCTTTTTTATTCTGTTTACATATGATGGCGGATCGTCTTTTGATGGCATTTTTTTTCTTGTTGCTCGGCCGATTTTCTTTCTTCTTGTATTTCCTTAATTATTTGTGTGATACCAAAGTCGAAGTTGGGTGGATTGACTTCAACCGATACATTTTTTCTGATTTCTGAGCTTTGTTCATCTGGATTTGTTTTTTCTGCAGTTTCAAAATTTTCATTTCATTCTCAACATTCTCATTGTCATTGTCAACATTCTCATTGTCGCTTTTTCCTCCTTCATCATTATGTTGAGAATGTGAATCACTTTTAGTCTTTTCCGAATCGGATTCCGGAAGTTTCGTTTGAACTGTAATTCTTTCTTGCAACTGTTGTTCCAAACTAACAACCTTTTTTTCTGCTTCTCTTCTCAAAAATCTTTCATTTGTCAAATCTTTTTTCAGTTTCTTGTTTTCAACTTCAATTTTGTCAATATGAATTTTCAACACTCTCATACTCACATCGTCCTCAAAAGAATCCATTTGTGTTTGCTGTTCTCGACATTTTCTTTTTTTTGATGCTGGGCGTTCTTCTGATCTCTTTGATTTAGAAGAAATTTCATCTGCTGTTTCCAATTTTTTCAATTCATGTGGCTGCATGTCTGAAATTTCATGAACCTAAAAAAATAAATTTGTTTTGATAACATCAGTTTTGATAATAATAATGTTAAAGTTCTAATACCACTCGACACTTTAGAATGAAACCGTGAATGTGAAAAATTAAATTTCAGTTAACAAAAAGAAAAATAGATACTACCATCCTAATAAAACTGATACTATGCTACTGGACAAATAAATATACTGGGAAAATTGATACCACTAGGCTAGTAAAATTGATACCACCAGGCTAGCACCCAAAAAAACTGATACCACCAGGCTAATAAAACTGATATCAATATACTGGGAAAAATAATTTTTAAGCAGGACTAAAAATACTGATACTCCAGTCTCCTATAACTGATACCAAGAAAATGCAAAATTAAATTTTAACTAAAACTGATACTACCAGTCCAGTAAAACTGATACTACATAAAGACCTGAAAATTTTATTTATACACGAAATCATAAGAAATAATACTACCATAATCCTAAAACTGATACAACTGAAATTAAAAAACATATACCTCTCCTTCATTGATGTCATTCAGGAACTTTTCGGTAACATATTCCTTCAAGCCTCGTAGATCCCATCTAGCAAATCTTGGGTATTTCTCGCTAACTGAGCATCGTGGCTTTATTATCTTCATTTTCTCACATATGCAATACTTCGTTAAAAAAACAAAAAAAAAAGTTAATAAAAGTTGTGCCAACTTCACAAATGTTAGAAAAAATCAAATAAAAAACAAATAAATTACCAGCGGAAGCATTGCACATCCAGACATATTCCTTGGATTATGAATGAAACTTTTAACAAATTTATGGAAATTCTTTTCAATGGTCAATGGCCAAGAAACTGTTTTAATTTTCTCCATATCACACAAGTACTGCAGAAGTCCCCATCTCAATTTTTGTTGATTATTTGGGAAGAAAAAAGTAACTACAATGTCCATGATGAGAAGAGTAGGCAAGTCTTCCATCTTGTACTCCTTCTCTTTATCTATTATTTTCTTTATTCTATCTTCAATCACAGGTCTTGTGATATATGTCGATGATCCAAAATTCCGTAAAGCGTAACTTTTACAAGCTGATGGAATTGTTTTGCTAGTCATCATTTTGGGAGGCTCTATATTATTTCCAAGAATTGGCAACCCAAAAAGTAAGCTAATATCTTTGGCCGTTACTGTCATTTTTTCTTTGCCAAAGATAAAAGCTCCTTCTTTTGCTGAATAACACTTATAAATCGCATCCAAATTTTCCGTATATTTCTTACATTCCTTCAAACTTATTTTTCCTTCATAGAAAACATTGAAAAGGTTGAAGAATGGTGATCTTTTCAATAGTTCTAGTTGTTTTTTGCTTAATGTTTTTTTCTCCTTCACAAGCTTTATGATTTTATAAGAAGGTTGTAGCCCACATCTATACGCAGATTCAGTTTTATCTTTTTCGGCTTTTGCGGTTGTTTTATCTTTTGGTTCTCGTGGCCGAGGATTAGCAAAATCATCGTCCTAATGTAAAATAGAAACATTATTGAAAACTAATAAATTACTATTTAGATAACAAAATGACACTATATTCATGTAAATAAAATTTCAGTAATAATACTGATACCATATTGGATTCAAAACTGATAACAAAATGCTTTCAAAAATTGAACCATTATTCTAAATTTCAAAACTGATACCAGTTAACTGGAAGAACTGATACCACATACACATAAACAAATTTTTATTACCATAACTGATACTAGTGTGATTCCATAACAGATACCAGGTATCAGTTTTTATACTACAACATTAAAGCTCACTAGTTAATTGTTCCCAGTTATGATACTACAATTCTTATTTTTATGATTATGGTATCAGTTTTCCAAATTACGTAGTATCAGTTTGATACTGAAGGTAATCTAGCAATTTTCAAAGCATTCTGGTATCATAGTTTTAAAAATTTGTGGTATCATTTCTAAAACAACATGCTAACTATAAGTTTTAATACCACAAGACACTTCAGAATGAAACCGATACTACCATCCTTATAAAACTGATACTACCACCCTAATTAAATTTTAGTTAAGAAAAACAAAAACAGATACTACCATCCTAATAAAACTGATACTATGCTACTGAACAAATAAATTTAATTAGCACTCAAAAAAACTGATATCAGAGTTTTTAAAATATTTATACCGAGTTTTCTTCTCCACTTTTAGCCTCTTCAATCTTCTTTCTAGTAGTTCTCTGATCTTTCATAGCACTTTCTCTATCATTTCTTTTTTTGCTTCTTCTCTCTCTTTGTTGAACTACTTTTTGTTGCATTTGTGCTAGGGTTTCGTCATCTTTTTCTGTTTCTGTAGGGTTAGTCATTGACTTTTTCCCTTCCGTACTCAGACTGGCCTCTCTTTCTGGCTCGTCGATTTCTAGGGTTCCAGCGGCTTGATTAGTTGGGATTTCCATGGTTTTGGTATGATTCAAATCGGCTTGATTTTTTTTTCCCATTTCTAGGGTTTCTGCTTCCGTCTGAACTTGATCAATAGGTATTTCGGGTTGATTTTCCGCCGAATCAACTTGTGCCGATTTAGATTGAATGTCTGGCGATTTAGTTTGCTCTTCTTCAACAATCAAATTCGTAGGGTTTTCGGATGACATTTTTGTACGAAATTTTGAAAGTACGAACGATCGATTTTGTGAAGTAAAACGGAATGCAGAGAGTTTTTTGAGAGAACGGACGGATGTGTTTTTTGATTGAATTGTGTTACTGGACTGGGCTTTTGTCCTTCACATAAATTTTTTAAAGGCCTGTCCTTTTGGATAAATAATTTATATTTTTTGTCCTTATCAATTTTTTTCCCTATGACTTATTCGTTTATAAAAATTACTTAAAACGTAAGAAATTGCTAAATAAATCATTTTATGGTACCTTTATAAAAACTAATTTATAAATATCGATTTTATTTATAAAACTTCAATTTAAATTAATTTATAAAAAATAAGATTGAAAACTTTACTTCTGTTATAAAAATAAATTTTTATAACTTATTTTTTCGTCAATTCGCCTGATGACAAATCAATATCTTTAAAAAGATGGAATTTAGGTCATCTGGTGCTAATCACTTAATCAATATTATCTATTGATTAAAACACAACAATTGTTGAATTTTAAATTCAACAATGAACATCCGAACAATGATCAATATCCAAATAGTATTTAACGTTACTTGAGTTAAACAATTCATATGTAAATAATATGAAAACAAAGAACGTACAAAATATTTAAGGAATCTAGCTCCCCCAACCTGTTTTTTCCCTGCATCACAGCTCAATATATCATATTATAATTGCATGTGAAATAAATAGCCTGATCTAAATAATTTAAATAACGAAATACAAATAACGACGATCAATAATCAATAAACATCTAAACATCCAATTTATGCTTCTCAGCGATAAATATTAATTATATGAATTTAATAACATCATAGAATTCCAGAAGGCGTGAGAGTTAACTCACAATTTGATTCGATCGATGATTTCAGATCGTTTTATCTGATTTCAAACTAGCGTTTAAAATCAGATAAAATTTCAGCTACCTCCAAAGCATTCTGAACGAGCTCGTATATGTTGTATCCGTCGCCATGATTTCAGTAAATCTTGTTTCCTCTAATTCTATTCAAGTGTGAACAAGTTATACTTGTTATAACATTTAAATTGAATTAAAATAAACTTTATTCGCTAGTTTCAACAATTAACGTTAATCACCTTACTTGATATATTTAAAACCTGCATAACACATCACTAGCACCAAACATCTGTGATAAACGTCGTGACTTTCTCCGGCTTCTTCCCCATTTGTTCGAACGCACCCTTTCACCCAAACTCTTCGATCACCACCGTCGATTTAAACCGATGGACCTCCATCAGACGCCATTGCTCCGACCACCTACTTGCGCCACGCCTTCCCCCCGGTCCGGCCTTATACCATCGTCCCTAACTCTGGTAAACCTCCTCCTAACATGCCTAGTATCGAGCAAGATTCTAGCTAACCTAGCTCGTTGGAGCACCAACGATAATGGCTAAGCATAGGCCTCCCTGAGATGATCGATTTTTGTTCAGGACCCAAAACCACTTGCTCCTGTAGGAGGAGATCGAGGCTGGCTTGTTCGTGGAGACATGGGTCGTTGATTTTTTTTGAAGATGAAGTTTGGATTGGGGCAGCAGTTGCAATATGTTCATACATATACATATTAATCAAAAAATTGCTTTCAGCCACAAATTTTGACCCAATCCTTATAGGATTTGTAACAGCAAAGTTAACGTGCCGAGATTCTCTTCTGAGATTTTGAAAAGACTAAAGCAAGATTTGGAAAGGTTTCGGTGAACATTTCATTTTAACTTTCAAAGATATGCGAAAATTTTGGGTCGGATGCACTGAGATTTTTGACTCAACTGATATTTCGAAAAGATATGGTAGATTTCGTTTTAATTTTACTGAAAGCGACTCCTATTTGATATTATTTAACATGTCGTTTGACGTTTACAGATCGTATGCACACATACAACATCCGATCAAAACAAAATTCGAAATCCTACAATAACATAATATTCTGGACCCGATGGAAATGGTTTCATCAAATTTCAAGACTATATGAAAAATCACTATTATTATTTCAAACAGTTAACCAATATGTGTTTATACCGCACATGATCACATAATAACTCCAGCTGACTTTGAAACTTGAAATCTTACAATAATTAACCATTAGAATTTTATAAAAATGTTTCTTTGAAATTCGAGGTCATTTGAAAACTGGTTTTTTTCAAGTTACATACTAAATCAATAAAATATACATCAATTTCAAAACAAATAAATTCTTTGATATTAAATTATTATCATATATTCAAAATAGAATTTACACAGCCTCAACTATCTTAACTCGATTTTAAATTCCCGGTTATATCGATATTCAATTTTTTAAAAATTCTTTTATTTTATTAAATAAATTGTTATTGTTCATAAACAATTCCATAGCGACTTTTTGAAAAATTTGATTTTGACATAACTCAAAATCTACAATATGAAATCTCATTTTTCTCCTTTATTAGAAAATTATAATCTAATAGATCCGGTAGATTCTTGTTTCAAAAATTTCCAACCTATATTGGATTATGTACATCCATTTGAAGTTCAAAATGTAAAATTACAAACTACCACAACGTTGTGAGCACGTTTTTAATTAAATTTAAATGATACGTTCTAACTTCATTTAATAAACGAACTCGTTATTATAATCCAAATCTAAACTTAACTAAATCCTTTATATTGTCTAATTCATACTATATTGCAAATCCAACTTATTTCAAGTATTTTCAAATTAAATTTATTATTTTACTATTTAAATTGAATTAATATTCAAAATCATTGAATTCGAGTTATTTAAATTTCAAAATCAACATTTAAACCTATTTTAAATGTTCAAACTTAATGGTTAAAAATCTGAGTCGTTACAAAAGATTTTATAAATAAATTAATATTTATAACTAGGTTTTGTAAAGTAATTATAACGTGATTTGTATAGCAAATTCCTATGTTATAAATAAGTTTTAAATTTTGGTTTTTGTTAAATTATAAAACCATGTTTTGTACTTAAATGGGTTTATAAGTGATTTCATCTATTTTGAACAAGTTTAATAATAAATTTATTAAACTTGTAAAACAACGTAGAAATGATATTAGATTTTAGGATTGAAATATAAAAAAGATTAGAAATTTATAACTGTTTTAATTTGATTTCAAAATAAACTATAAAGGACTTGTTTTAAAAATAAAACAAGACTTGGTACTATTTGAAGTTTATAAAGAAAGGGAAATCAAGTCCTATAATAAGATTTTAAATGAATTTTACAAAGGATTTTTTTTTTGAAAGGGATTTTTATAAATAAATCCAAGTTTTGTAGACAAGGTTTATAAAAGATGCGTAAAGCGAATAAGATGGTTTTAATAAGGGATTGCTTAATAAATGAATTAAGTAAAACTAATTTTTGCTGGAAAGAGATTTTCAAATGTAAGAAAGGGGTTTCTAAAACTATATGTATATTGAATGGTAAGTGAGATGAATTTCGATGTATTGGATATTGGAATTTGTGTTACAAGCGTTATCTATCTTGAAGATGAAAATGTTGTCGAATCAAGGTTTGAGAGGTAAACAAAATACCCTAAACTGAACGACTTTATTTGTTATTCGAGGGATGGTACTAGTTTGAAAAGGAAAGTGACGTTGGGAATTAAATTATTATTTCCATAAGCAATATTGCAACTGTAATTTGCAAAGTTTATAAGTAAATAAAACTTTTTAGTGTTTTATAGCAAACAATGTATCACATGACATTGTTTGGCCTAGATATAAATTGTGACTATACTTACGCCATTTAGTTAAGTATAAAGCATTTTTTCTAAGTATTGAAAATAGTAGGGTTTTATGAATGTAATAACTCCAAATTGATAAGTTTGTGGCTATGTTTTCCAAAATAATGAAAACATGAGATTTATGAATATACTTATCCCGTAGAGACAAGTATATGGAATCATTTTTTAAAGAATTGATGAAATGATTTAAAGGAATGGTTTTAATTAAAGGGGAGTGTGATGCTAATGTACTTAACTGTAAAAATATAGATTGATGGTTAAAGAACTAACTATCATAAAATTCCCTTTTTACTTATGACGTGTTGGTTCGAGGAACCAGGATTGGAACTGGATCCAAAACCACTTCGAACTTACTTAACATTCAAAAATGAATTTGCAGGTATGCTTATGCGTATTAAGAGATTTGAAGGCGTAGGCTTTAAAATGGAAAGGACTACTTGTTGATGTCTTTGGTAAGCTACCAGGATTATACTTGTAGCAGTAGTCCCTACGTTCTAGGGTTTTATATGATGTAGTAAAAGAGTATCTCTAATTTTTCCTCTTCATGGACAACTTGTATGGATGGGTGTCTAACATTGCATTTATTAGGTCACATACATTAATTTTTTCAAATGTACATCGGTTTGGTGGTGAAGAAGGCAACTTCTCTTAGCTTAACACCCTTCTCTAAGACATATGAGCTCATAGCTTGTATTTTTGTGGATGTCAACTAGTGTTCGATGAAATAGCAATGTGGCATCCAAAGATGGAAACATGATGTTAACAATTTTTTCGTCAACACCGTAGATAGGTCTATGGAAATGGACCGTGGAGAAAGCGTCCGGTTGCTAAGAACCTAACGGCTTGAGCAGGAATATTCTGATGTTCCAACCGCATAGCAAAATACACACAAAAATATACTGAAAAGTAGCATAGCACGCGGAAAAAGTAATAACGCACAATTTATAGTGGTTCGGTTCAACTTGAACCTACATCCACTTTTAGGACTTTGATGATTTTATTCATGGAGAGGTTACATAAGAAATCCACAAATTGATTTACATATTTGGATTAGTTCTCTTTGAAATGAGAGGAAGATTGTAGAATGAGGAAGATGATCCCCCTTAAATTAGACCCCTGTCCTCTTATTTATAGAGGTTTTGGGCCCCCTTTTGTTGCTTTTCTTTCCCGCCACTTTTTTGGTGCCATCTTTTTGTTCCTGTCTTTGGCTTTTGCTTTTTTCTGTCTTTTTACGCCTTTCTCCTGCTCCTACAGCCTTCTGCTGTCTGTTTTGTCTTTTTTTGCCTTTCTTCTGCTTCCTACAGCCTTCTGCTGCTAGTTTCTGAACCCCTTCCGTTATCGGTTCCTGAAGCCCTTCTATAAGTTTTGACTTTCTCTGACTGTCTTCAGCTTTCTTTAGCTTACTCTAGCTATCTTTATCTTACTATAGCTTCCTTTAGCTATCTCCATCTTTTCTAGTTGTCTCCAGCTTTCTCTAGCTTCCTCTAGCTGTCTCTAGCTTACTCTAGCTGTCTCTAGCTTCCTCTAGTTGTCCCCACCTTTTTTTACCTTTCTCTACCTTTCTCAAGCTTTCTCTATCTTTCTCTACCTTTCTCCACCTTTCTCTACTGTTCTCTAGCTCTCTCTACCTTTCTATACCTTTCTCAAGCTTCCTAGACCACGTTGAGGTTCCTAGACCCCTTCTGTTGTTGGTTTCTAAACCCCGTCTGTTGTCGGTTCCTGAACCCCTTCTATTGTCGGATCCTGAACCCCTTCTGTTGTCAGTTCATGAACCTCTTCTGCAGGTTTCAGCTTTCTTTGACTTTCTTGTTTCAGCCATTATTCTCAAACAATACGTCCGTTTGTTTAATACGACCACTCTACAGAATGAGAAACCATCATCTGAATCCAACGGAGGTAGTTTCAAGTCTGAATCTCTCACCAATCAAACATTATAGGAGAAATAAGATTTCATCTTCTTCTTTTGGTGTTGACATAGCTGTATCCAGGGCTTTTCCTTTTACATTTTCTGGTATTGGAGTTACTGCTTCTTTATACTTTGCCAGTGCGAATTTTGGTGTTAGCACATGATATGTATGAAAGGTAAAAATGTAGCCTCTAGCCTCATCAACCGGTAATGACTAAATCATTGGATATGCTTTAGCGCTAAGTGGGTAGCACCCAAGTGCGGTATTGTCACAACCCAATCTAGATCAGATGACTCTTTTATTATTGTATGTTGAGGTTTCGTTGCTGATCACAACCAAGGTGGTGGAATATTATGTATAATCTAGAGAGGGGTTGGCCAGTCTTTATTCACAGGTAGTCCATGCAAGGCTCTCAGTATGGTTTATCTAGAGAGGTATCGTGATAGGTGGTATCCCGATGCTTTGTCATAGTACGGAAATCCATACTCCAATACGAGCCTTTTACGATTGTAGTTGTATACCTAGTATGCCAGAATTTATTTAATGTAATAACTTTGGCTAGATTGATAAGTATTTGTATTTTAGACATTATCATAATATCATGGGATTTTCTAGAAATTGTTTTGGTTACTGTTAGGGAAAAACACGTGCCATGTTTATGTGTGGTCGTGTTTCACGAGAGTTTCATTCTTTCAAAAGATTTTCTAAAATTAAGCAAGTTGTTTGTGAACTAAGTTTTCTCACTGTAAGTATTCCAGACCAATCCGAGTGTTTTTGCTATCCCTCAAAATGTGCTCGGGTCAGACTTCGTATATTTTCCAATTTTGCTTGGATTGGTTTGAAGCTACAGAAGAGGAGCTGAAGTCGGGTCGTATTCTCGTATTTCCTATATTAATTTATTTATGTTGTGTATGTTGTATTTATCAATCATTGTACATATATATTATTATGACTATATAGGCTGATCTAATTGTATACTCTGATTATTTATTCATGTATATATATATAGTTTTTCTCTTATGTAAATTAGATTAGTATATTATATTTTATTCATTCCATTCTGATATTCCGATCCTTTCTGATTTTGATATATTTTTGTTCTTCTTCTTCTCGTATTCTAATCTTTCTTTCTTCTTTATCACCCTCTAACTTCTTTCTTTTGACTTTTTGTACTTGAGTTTAGGCACTTGAATATAGAGGACGTATTTCAGTTATACTCCTCTCAGGAAAATCTCAGGTCAACCCACTTTACATATTTATAGCAAAGTACATCGTTCAGATTCCAGCGACAACCTTGGTACTCTGGATAGCCGTGATAATGACACCCAACCCTTCTTTTATTAGTAGCTACAAGCTTATAACATATATACCACTATGGTATATAGGTCAAGAAGTGTGGTCGAAACCGTAGTCGTTACACCCGTCTTTCTGTCATTTGGTTTGACGATTCTACCCAAGCATGGCTTTCCAAATTATAATCACCAATAGAGGCAACGCTACTATGAACTATTTCAAACTAAGTTTTAGGAACAAGTTCATATTTAGCTTTTCATTATTTAGCATGCTCTACCGATAGATTATTGGTTATTTCCCAATTATCCACATCTGTTCACCTATTAAATTTTGAAAAATTTGAAAAAAAAAATTGATAAAATTCTGGTGTTTGTGCTTACAATATATAAAGAAAAAAAATGTCACTTCCATATTAAAGTGACAAAGAATTTTCACGCTATTGACATATTAAAGTGACACGCTGATCGGGTCTCCGATGTTGACAACACGTTGTTGTGTACACACTATACGATTTTAATGATACACATTGCATGCTATTAAAGTATTTTAAGTGACTAAACACTGCACAATATTAAAGATTCGTTATTGATAGTACGTAAGAAACACTGCAATACATATTCGCAATTGACTAGAGGACTACCTGAGTTGTCTAACTCATTCAGCATTATAGCCATGATGTATTTGAACCCAAGTTTATTTGAAATTGTATGAGAGTGAATTTATAATTATTAATTTTAAAGAAGATTAAACGAAATATTTGTATTTAATTAACTTGAGCTCGTCCCGTAGCGGTTGTTCGTAAACTCCTAGTTCAAACTTCAAACTAATACACTGAATCAAATATAAATCGAAAATCTATGAGATAAGAATCTCCTAGATCTATTACAATACGGTTTCGTAATAAAAGAGAAAAACCAAGATTTCATCATTCTGATTATGGGATATGTCAAAAATGATTTTTTTTAAAAAAATCGCGGTATGCTAGTTCGTAAACCAAAACCAAATATTATATATTAATGAGAGATTTAGGACAAGAAAATACATCAAACAAGTAATACAACAAACATGAAGTATGAAAAAGAAACAAGAACTGCCATTACATCAACACAAAAAACGAAAAAGATACAAAGTGCAAATTGGTACATTAAATTGGTGTGGAAATACAATTCCACACCACATTAAATAAAATTGTAAAGCTTAATCAGAGCCATAGCACGTAAACCAACTATAACGATATTCATATGCTTCATGACCAATGAATTATGTTTCTTATTCTAACAAGTAACGCCAATCAAAAGTGGAATGAATTGCTTCAAAAACATCCTCATCTTCAACAAGCTCAATAATCTCGCGGTAACAATCACAATCATCCATAAAAACGCAATGTTTTTTTATGAATTTCTGCAGTGGACCTCCTCGAAGGGTAGTTGGGATGGTTGACCATGTTCGAAAGTATTTCATGGATTAGACCCCCACCATTTTGCAGCATAATATTGTGCCTTTGATCAACGTCAATATATGCTTTAAGTACAAGAAATTCGGAAGAAGACCAACTAATGTCGGTCATCTTCACCTGTCAGTGGAAGTATATGTTAGGATGAATGAAGGAAACTATTTATAAGTAGTTGAACACAAATAATAACAATGAATTGACTACTACATGTAGTGATAAATATCATTCACTACATATTCAGCACTACTACATGTACTAATAGTACAACAACAACTTAATCACAGTCAACAACATAATATTAGTACAACAGCATTACGATAATACAGTAGTACCATATAGATTACATAAACAACAATGAGAATATAGTAATGTAAATAGATAAAATAAAAACATCAACAAAAACACCATAACCTGAAAGACTACAATCAATCTACATATCATCAAAGTCAAGATTGTTGAGATCAGTTATGTCCTTATCAACACTAATACGAGTCCTAGGATGATTGCGCTCCTCATCAACGGTGGTAAGCTCATTAATACAAGTTATCAAATCATTTATGCTACATTGATGCTCGATGTACATAACATGTCTTACCCGTAGCTACATCTAATATAAATCCACATACGGAAATGCAGTTGGATCCAGGTACTGAGTAATTGGTTGGCGAGGAATATCCACATACGTATCACTACCTGTAGCTGTAGGAATAGCCATTGTCCAACCATAATCTCATGCCTGAGGGGAGGTGGAGGTGGGTATAACCGAGTGCTCTGAGTAAAGCCTGAAGCGTCGGGGGAACAATACCATGTCTGATAGTTGAGGAGCCAATTAAATCAATTGCTACTGCATGTACCATAGATGTTGTATGTACTGGAGTGTAAAATCTACGCCAAAAAGCTTTGTAGTCCAAATTAGGAATGATGATATAATTAGATTCCACCACTCTTATCCTCGAGATGCTTCCAAATTTGTAGCCATATACACCACTAAAGAAAAAGAATCGGGACGTGGATCATTGGGAACTAATTACCTAATAATATCTGCCTCCAACAGCTTTCCCCAAGAAACCTGTAACAACCACCAGTGGAAGGATAAGAGACTAAAGGAAAACATCTCATCGTAAACATAGCAGCATAGACAACACCATCAAATATGGTGAACCCTCATAAGGATACCAAGTGATACTCCCCCGTGTGGTGCGTAACTCGATTTGATTACGAGCCACAACAAATATGTGATGTGTCTGACCTCTTTTTGTAGGTCTCTGGATCTTACGAGCCAACGCCCGCACTCGGGGAAAGAATAGAGATAAAGTTTGATCCAATGTCGGATAAGCCATATTATGGACGTACTCGTAGTACTAGTACTGTAAAATCTGCCAAAAACCGGTAATCGACGTAGACCTCTCTCTAACAACACACTGATGGTCTAAGGAGCGATATATATTTATATATATATATATGTGTGTGTGTGTGTGTATATATATATATATATATATATGCTAGGATAGGTATCCCCCAATCATATAAAATTGGTCTCTCAAATGTTAAATTTGCAACCGCCGCTACATGTCCAACCGACAACATGTTTCATGTATTTGAACTAAAAAATGTTTCCCATCAAATATAGAATATATAGCCATGCAATCTCCATTAGGTGGTTTTGTTCCCCTTGGACATTAACTAAATATAGGATTGTCTGTCTAATATAACTAACCATCAGTTGTAATCCAATAGTCATCCCATTTTCAAAGTCAAAATGAGGAAGTGGAGACAATAAAAGGTCAGGGCGTTGATAATCCTCATTGTAAGGTAATGTTTCACCCAGTCCTACCGATAGTCCAGTAAGCACGGTAAGATCTAAATGAGCGATTCCTAACTCTCCAAGCCCAAATGAAACGTATATGTGGTCTTCCACCAACAGGAGGCTAACGCCCCCAACCAGCTGAACAAAGAAAATCATGAGATGACTCACCTTTACAGTAGTGTTTCCCGATTAAAGTGAAGGCCAAGTGGATCTAGACCACCTTCTCGAACAGCTGCTTCACCAATAAATCGGAGAGAGGTGGTGGCAAAATCGAAGCTGGTGGCTTCACTGGAAGTCGCGGAGCAAGCAGAGGTTAATTTCTGGTGAGGGAGCTGGTGATTCGACGTTTTGGCTTGCATGGACGAGAAAACCAAGGTGATGGCGGTGGCAATTTTATATTTGAAGGTAGAGGAAGGTTGCGTGATTTTGATTTGAATTTAAGGAGGGGAGTTTTTTTCTAGGCTAGTTTAAAGTGAAGGAGATGAGAAAGTGGAATGGTTTTGGTCTAAAATAAGTTTGCAAAAATTGGTATAGAATAATTAAATAAGATAGTTAAGCTTATGTACAAAGTAATTTAAATAAGGTAAATAAATTTGATACTTTAGTTCAAATAAAACAATTGTAAAACATATAATAGTTGTAAAATAAATAATACTAATTTCAAGAAATAATCCAATCTGAATCAATTTTCCGAAATCTTTTCAAAAAGGTTTAAATGGTGTTTAAATTTAAAATTTAAAACATTCGTTATACCTATTAAATTAATTTACAGTTAAATGAAGCTATTTTAAAATATGAGATAATTTGATGATATATAGTTAAGTGAAACGTACTAATGAAATCACCAAGAAATGTGTGTATAACGCCTGTTGTATCATAATTGCAAATCATGGCATATAAACGAATAACACTCGGTCATGAGCCACGAGTTCTATCTTACCGTGCCTAGTTAAAAATGGGTCAATAGATAAATTTCTAATCTACTTGAGGTCACTATTATTTGTAAACAAAAGATATGTAACTTATAGAATCTTCAGCACACGTGCTTGTATGCTCTTCACTATTGGGAAGTACTCGAAAATTGCTCAGTTCTTTGTTAACTCCAAAATTCTGATCAATCTTCGGATCAAGGTCATTTTTTGCTGAAGCTCGTCGTCTTCTACTAACGTCACATCAACGTGGAGGTGCGACCTCTACTTCAATCAGAACGTTTTCTTTTTGACATTTCTTGTGATGGTACATTTCCAGCACTGCGACTCACACTATGTCGGAATGCTCTTAAAACTCTTCTAAATATTTCTTCTTCAGAATTTGATACGGAAGGAGGAAAGAATAAGGATGAAGAAGGATAGATGAAATGCACCCATAGTCGGCCTTTATAAAGCCGACTTTGAACAGAAAAAATAGTCGGCTATCTAAAAGCTTGCTATTTTTATGGTTTGGATCGTAATCCAAAATTATGACGTGGATTACGATCCAACGGATGTGGATCGTAATACACGCCATATTTTTTAGCCGGCTTTATAAAAATCGGTTAAGGGAGCACAACTACTTTATACTAGAGTTGTTGTGATTTCTTCCATTGGAGGTTGGTGGGGTGTTAACCTATCCGGATTTGACCCTGACCGAACCTCTTATTGGGACTGCTCTTAGTATTACTAATAAGACAACCATGTACTTCAGATTAAAGAAAATGGGGGTGGAACACATCCTAAATTTAGTCGATCTTCATTCACTAAACCTCTTTTCATCCAACCATGTGTTTTGGACAAAACACCCAAAATTTGATTAGGACCCTTACATAGAGGTGGGCGCGGTTCGGTTCGGTGTGGTTTGAAGCTCAATCCGCTCCCGCACCACATCAAACGGTTGATCAAAAATACAAACCATTATACTAATCGTTCAAACGCTTCGGTTCGATTTCGATCTAATACGGTCCGGTTTTGGTTCAGTCTGGTTTGAACTCGTATTAGATATGAAACAAGAAAATTACTTCCATCAACAATCAATTTAGGATATTGTATAACGTTGTGTCACCTGAAGATTAAAACACATATTGTTATCTTTAATTAATGTAATTACAATATACATTGAAAATAGAATATATATCGCTAAAATAAAAGTTAGAAGGAATTTGTTAATTTTTTTATCATAACATTGTCGGTGTAGCTATGTGGTTCGGTTCGGTTTAATATGGTTTGGTAAAAGTTCAAACTGCAACCGGACCGTATCGCAAGTCGGTTCGATTTGGGTTGTTTGCTTTAGAGAGAGAATCCGGTGCGGTTTTCCACACCACTTTTGCGGTTCGGTCTGAGCAGTTTCCGCATTTCGGTGCGGTTTATGTGCACCCCTACCCTTACCTTTGCCTTGGCTTAAAAGCTGAACTGTTCGATTCAATATTTGGAAACTGTCCATTTTTTGAACTTTTGCTTTCAACTTATTACAAACTTTGGCAAAATTGAAATGCCTACAATGAATTGGTCATATAGCCCTATCGATTCATTTGCTACGTATAATCATCCTTAGTTGTAAAGTAAGGAATCCATCCTCCACTGTCATCACAAGGATGTATATATTATCTCAAATCTTCAATAATTGGTTCCATATAGATCTCTTCAATTATATTTAATATTATTCAAAAAACAATCTGAAATAATTGGAAGGATCATCAAATGTTATTGAGCAATTATATAGACAAACAGTAACACCTATGTTGTAATCAAGTTACTGTTTATAGCATAGATTTTACTTTCTCTTTATCTTGAATATTTATAAACAAAATATAATTTTTTTGCACTGTGGTGATTAAATCTCACTGTCCTGGTAACATTTTCTTTCACTTTGTAGAAGGAAAAAAAGCATGAAATAGGGTACCATGCATTTTAGGTATATTGTACTGATATGATATAACAATACAAGGGTACGTACAGTAGTGTGGTTATTGCATTTGTACATAGCAAATCATATAAAATCTAAATTTATGCACTTTACATGTATGATGATTGCAATGGAAGTCACGGGCAGAATGATGTGGTGGGATCCTACGCATTAAAGACACCACACATGAAGTGTTTGAACTCTGATTGCTTTGGCTTTGCCCAGCATGCTATGTATGCATGCATTTATTTGGTAGCTTCTCTTCTTTTCTTTCATGTTTGTACATATTTGCCTCTTCTCAATATTCTTTATTTCCAAAACAAAAACAAAACCATATACATATATATATATATATATATATATATATATATATATATATATATATATATATATATATATATGAGGCAGGCTCAATGACCCCGTAACAGTGAAGCACCCCAATAGTTTTTCACTTTTCCACCACACATTTTTCCCCTCTTTTCTTCCACTCATTCTCTCACCTCCCACTAACTTAAACTAATATAGAGAGAGAGTGTGTGAGTGTGTGTAGCTCCAGAACACGTCTGTTTGATAACATCTAGTTTGCATCTCATTTTAAGTCACTCAGCTGTAATTTAATAAGTTAGTGGAATGTGGAAGAAATATAGATATAAATATACGGTCATAATCAGAAGCTATATGGGTGGTGCACTGTTTGGGTTGCTCATTGTTAATTGCGATGTTTAGTGACTTTTAGGGTTAATCTTGAGGTGAGATACTTAAGCATGATGTAATGGCCTATGTAATATGCATGTTTGCATATTTTGGAAATATCCTTATCTTTTTGCAATAATTGAATTGACCATAGGTTATGCTTACCTTTGTGTCCGTGTGTCAACCGTGAAATATGTATATCATATATGGATCAGGTACATGCCTCCATCACCAAAAATTTGACCGCTGATATCTCAATAAAGTATACTTTACTCTGAAGGCTTCTAGATATGTAGAACATTCCTTGTCTATACTAACATTTTATGGAATATATTGTTCAAACTTTAGTAAGCGTGTGTATTTTTTTTTAGCCACATGCACGCTTTTGTTTTATGTTACAAAATTTGCTCTTTCAACTTTCACAAATATTCCATGGACGATCGTTTCACTTTAATCTAATAAGAGAAGTGTTTGGTAATATAAATCATATAATATTTAGGTAAAAGTACGAAATAATATCTTCATGTAATCAAATCTAAGTAAAATCTAGACTTTTAGGACGGAATAAATATTCTTTTAAGGAAGATGATTGAATACCAATAATGAGACATCACATGTATCGCGAGATCTTTTTGGTCCAGTTTGACGAATAAATCCTATAATAGTACAGATAATTTATGATTTATATTTGACTAGCAAACCATTTAATCATCACAAATTTTTAGTCTTTTAGGTTTTAATTAAATTCTTAGTCTCGTTAACGGCAAACCCAACAAACACATCATTCAACAAATTTTAACGTTGTCAATTCATCAATTCCAATTTTTGAAATGGGATAACATTTTATATATTGACCAGATTAAAAAATTGTTTTGATCATTAAATCATAAATTTAATAAACTTTCCAGAGACATCCATTATGGATATCTAAGAATAAGAATTTTAAAATCATAATTTTATATATGACAGATTTTCCAAGTATGTCAGTTTTCAAATTAATTTTGGGTTCGAAGCTAGTTTCAAAACTTATTATCAAATAGAATTTATTTTGTTCAGTCAGCAGCACGACCAGTACTTCTATTAGTTGCACCCGATATTCAATAAAATTTAAATTAAAAAGAGTCTATGCTTGCTTTATTTCTTAATAAAAAAACATAAGTTTTAATGTGGCTCCATACATATTTAAAAAACATAAGTTATTTCTTAATACGAGCATCACGGCACGCGCTTCGCGCGTGATCATGGCACACACTTCGCGTAAGGATTATTGTTCCTTAAGTACTGCGTATTTTACATATGCAAAAAAATATTTGTATTAATATTTGGTTTATTATTCTCATTAAACGTGCTTTATCTGTTGAGGACAAAACATATTCTTATTTCCTTTACCTTCCAAACTTCTTTCAGACAACATTCACTTTTATTTACACATATACTAAGACATTCACTTTTATTTGAACATATACTGAGACATTCACTTCTCACGTTCATGGTCTCACGCAAGCAACAGGGGACAATGCTCCCATTTACTTTACTATTTAAAAGGAACATAAAACATTATTTTTCATACAAATCACGAAGAAAAACCTTAGAAACAAAGTACATAGGTTGAGGGCAAAGAACGCTGGTTAAACTTAAATGTGGTGTAATCTTATTTATGCGTTTACCTGGGAAAAAAATCACCTTTTGAATGAGGTGAAGCTTCAAAAATTTAAACCCAATAAATAAAAAAGTAAATTTGTTGTGCAGTGTATTCAATTTTATGAGGCAGTGAGTATTGGGAAGATAGGTATGAAAGAGGAGAGAATTTCAAGCAAAGCGTAGAGGAAACGAGGAAAGAAGCGTGAAAATTAATTGGATGGTGTGCCATATTTGAAGGTGAATGGCTGTTTCTAGAATATCGCATTTGCAGGGGAGACTGACCTTTCAAATGCACCTACGCGGATGTCAGATTTGAATAAAAATCATTAAGATTTTATTTATTTGACTTTAGCACGTTCTACTATTTATTAATTGCTAATTTATATCTTAATACACAATAATAAATGTCGTTATTCAAATTTAAATGCTTATTCAAATTGTCATTGGATATGGAAAGAGTAATCTAATTATATTAATTGCCTATTTATAAACGTTACAACACTTATTTTATAAACACATATTTTTTTAAAATAATTTCAATTAGAGGGTAATAGGTGGCAGTGAATAATACTGGTAATGTTAATATAAAAATTCATGGTTTTATACTTATAGCTAATAGAATAAGCAGTGAAACATTCAATGCAAAATTTATATTAATTGCCTATTTATTAATTTCCTATTCATAAACGTTACAAAACTTATTTATAAATGCATATTTTTTTAAAATAATTTTAATTAGAAGGTAATAGATGGCAGTAAATAATATTGGTAATGTTAATATAAAACGTCAAGGTTTTATATTTATGGCTAACAGAATAAGCAGTGAAACATTCAATGAAAAATTTATATTAATTGGCTATTTATTAATTGCCTATTTATAAACGTTAAACACTTATTTATAAACACATATTTTTTTAAAATAATTTTAATTAGAAGGTAATAGATGACAGTGAATAATATTGGTAATGTTAATATTATGTTAAATGCGTAAAGGATTTAAAGTCTGGTAATAGTGCATAAAGGAAACAAATTCTAGTATGCTGGTTATGGTATTCTTGAATAAGATGGAGTAATTATTGTTGATGCAATATTATGTTAAATTGACCTATTATGTCGCTGATGCAATATATTACGAAGTCAGTACGTTTTTTTTCCAAATATTTTAAGGGGCATTTTCGGTAGTTTACGTGTACACCAAAAAAGTGTGACACCAAACATATTTCAACTATTATTAAAGATATACGGAACAAAGAGCTGAAGATATTATCATTTTTGGGCCATAATTCATTTCAGTCTTAGTTATGGGCCGACTAAGTATGTCATGACTGACACCGGCGTCCGATCCACACAAGCCCACTTTCTTGTTAATTATTCTTCATATCGCTCTTGCTGGCTGACTGGGTATCCTTTTTTAATCGGGTTAGATTGAAGTTCGGTGCATTAGCACCATCCAATAACAAAGTAATAGAATTTATGTAATTTTGCCCTGTTAGATACGTTCGTAAATGACCTAGGAGCTAAAGCTTTAGAACCCGTTAATGGAAACACGAAAATCTGAAATGGGTAGAAATCTCATGTTCGGAACAATAGATACAAACGCCAATGTAAAGGTGTTCGCATCTAACGACTATACATTTATCATTTGTAAAAGTAACCGTTTATACTTTATGTCATGTTCATTTTTGTATAATGAATGATATTTTGTTTTTTTGTTTTGCCATCATGGTAGTTGAAGTTATATGTATATATTGCAGATGGGCATAAACCGCATCGCTATACCGAAACCGCCTCTACCGAACCGTAAAAACGGTGCGGAAAACCGGACCGAATCTTCTTTTTAAAGCAGGTACTTCACACCTGACCGACTCGAAACGATACGGTCTGGTTGCGGTTGGAGCTGTTAACTCAATCGTATTAAACCGGACCGAACTGAATAGTCGCACTAGCAGTCTTATTATAAAATTATATCTAATTCCTATTTAATTATTGATTTTAACAATGTATATTCTATTTTAGGATATGTCGCTGTTATATTAATAATAATTTTTTATCACAAATGAGAAAGTTATAGTTTTAGTATAGTAGTTTCTATATATGTTTTCTGGACAAATGCGAGTTGTAATCTTATTTGAGTAATCTTACTTAATGTTTATGCATTGATTAAAATTGATATTTGGTCAATGTACTAAAACAATCTCACCTGTTATTAAATTTAGAATTAAACTATTTAAACAGTTAGAAACCAATTTTTCAGTTTTGGGTAACATTGTGTGTTTTACCCTTTAAGTAATACTGCATGACACAGTTGTAAATTGATTATTGATGCAAATAATTCTTTTATTTATATTTAATACGGCTTCAAACCGGACCAAATCAAAATCGAACCGTAAAATATTAAAACCAAACTGAACCATTTAAACGAGTAGTATAATGAGTTGTATTTTTGATCAACCGTTTGATGCTGTGTGGAAGCGGTTTGAGTTTCAAACCGCACCTAACCGACCCGCGCCTATTCCTAGTATACATAAAAACACATATGCTCATCAGAATCATTTTTTGCCGTCACATTTTCAATTTTTCTATCTGCAATCATGCAAATAAGTTTTGTTGGTTGACAACAAATAAAATAATAGACGTACATTAAAAATCACTAAACATACACAAAAAATTATGATAAACTATTTATATACAATATATTACTTTACACACACTAGGGATGTCAATGGATACCCAATAAATCTGAAATCCATCCGCATCTGTATCCGAAAAGCGGGTAATATCCGATATCTGAATAAACGGATGCAGATACGGATACATTGATATCCGCATCCGGAAATTATCCGTTCGAATTTTTTTAACACTGTACTCATAATTATATGTATTTTAGTGCAAAAGAATGATATTTTTTCAATGCTTTATTAAGCTAAAGTTTTGTATTATAAGCACTAAATGCATATTAGGTTCTCAAATCAATTTAATTACATCATATTTGTTTATTTTTAATACTTTTGTGATCAATAGAATTGAAAAACATTTATGTTAAACTAAAAAAATTCATTTATATTTCTTGATTTATCGATCGGTGGTGGATATGATAATTATCCGATATTCGTCCGTATCCGCGGATACGGATATCCGATATCCGAAAATGATTTTGGATACAGATATAGCACTATCTGTATCCAAAAGTATACGTTAACAGCCTAACACCCACCATGTCTTTTATGAAATTACTCATGTTTTCATCTTTTTGTTTTTTCTCTTCAAACTTTAAGTACATTTAGCCAAAATTTAAATTTCCTAACATCAAATTGAATAAAATTTAACAAAATGAACTTTAGTATATTTTATGGTAGTATTGTCATTTTTTCGAACTTTTGAATAATTTCTAGATTTCAACAAAATTACTTTAATTTTAGAAGAAGAAAATATAACATTTCTAAATTAGAACATTATTTCTAAATTTCTCTTAGTTAAAATTTTAGGTTTTATGATGAAATAATTCATTTACAATTTCATTAACATATCTAGCTTGCATCAAACTTTAGTACTTTTATGGTTAATCTGACTAATTAAATGCAAAAGTTAAGAGCGACAACTAAGAGAAAAGGGTATTTTAGTAATAAATTTTTATAGAAAAATAGTGGTGTATGTATTTTTGGTGTTTGAACAAAATTTATCAAGAATAATATACGATAGTCATCCATTATTAACAAACACGACAATTGAAAATAACCTCGAACATGTTGTGCTAAAGGACCTTTGAGTTAATTAGTTACTGTCATAAGCCTCCAACTTAGGTTCTAGATGTTACGAGTTCGATTCACTTTGGCATCAAAAGGAACACTATGTTTCAATAAAGTATCACTCTTACTATCAAAAAATAGCTTGTAACACCTCATTTCCTAAGATTCAAAGCTAAGGACTACGGATGTTACTTTCATCTATAGTATTAACTTTCGATAATAGAAAACGGCAGGCTAATAAAATAAAAGCATCTAAGAACATGAGAATATGGAAAAATCTTGAAATAACATTCATTACATACCCTATTTCACATGACCCGTTCAAAGAAAATATAAATATTACAAATTACAAGAGCAACATATGAAGATGCCCTCTTAGATGACTATATGAAGGGGCAATAAATAGCTTTACTTTGAGATTTATCCATAAAAGATAAATAAACATACAGTGGAAAACTCTTTGGTACCTATAGCCTCCTGCTCGTCTTTGGAAGCTTTACTCGAAGAAGATAATCTGGAAACCTTAACTCTCAACCTAGTTAAAATTAGTACTCGATAATTAAAAGGGAAAGCAGAAATTATATGGAACATTCAAACAGACTGGTATGAATACGTTTCTATATGACACTGTGACGACAGCCATAACTCATGCACTTAACGAGAGGAATAATGCGCTAAAAGATGTGCCAGGCAACAATGAACGATCATCAGGGTGAAATAATACAAGAGGAACCTATCGTGTAACTCACAACGTAAGGATAAAATATAATAGAATATATACAACATGCAATAATAGTGAAGCAGAATTGAGAAGAATCTTAAACTTTTTCACATCACCATGAAATATCCATGCAATATTGGAATATACCATAAGAGGTCTGTCCAAAATGCCTCAATACAAGACACTCAGAGAACCATGCAACAAACATAATAGCGGAAACAACAACTAGTAGATAGTAGCAAATAATACGTAAGCCTCCTGCTCGTCGTCGCTCAGAAGCATCGTGTCATCAAGATCTATCACGTGTCGCATGCTACCTAGTCTGCCTATCCATAACACAATATATGAGCATCCCAAGGTAATAAGTGGAACATAAAACCTTGAGTCAGACAACAGTCTTAATGAGCGATAAAACAGCTATCTAACATCATCAATAAAGTACATGAGAAATAGACAGATAAATCAACCAATCTACCAACTCAACAATAGAGAAGAATCCAAACCTGTCTCCCCCACTTCTGACAGTGATAACCTTTATAACAATCAAGATAGAAAACATAGCAGACATAGCAACCAGTTATCCAGCGTAGACCATCCTAATCGAGAACAACATCCCCTAAGCATAATCCCCGAAGGCCTAAACCAACATCAGACAAGCACCCAAGAGATGTCTCCTTCGGCGTTGAACAATCTATGCAGGATGATACAAGCAAATCAACCAACATCCATGAGTCTGGCTATCACCTCCTATACTGCTTTGAAACTATCGTTAATCGTATGACTGGCCGACCATGCCATCCGTCAAGGGCTAATGGTAACCCGGTTTTAGCAAAACTCCATACGACGTCATGACTCGTATCAACGCCTTTAAATGATACCCAGGGTACTCGACCATCTAACTTCTAGTCTTTTGGGCGTCCCCATTATACCCCTGCTTTGAGTCATGCCTCAGCCTTCAATATCTCTAGTCATGCGACTTGATGATTAACCATAAGCTCAAGCGACTTCTCGAGCAATCATTATCCACGAACTCACAACTTTGAGTCATCTTCACGTTCGTTGTAATACGATGATCGACAAACACTTCAAAACACTTCGAACATCCCATCTTGAATTAGCTTCGAAGCCATAACCATCGTCAAACCAAAAACATACATCATTTGGTCGAAATTCGATTCACAATGTTTCACCGTTTTGCTATGAATCTCAAATCACAACGTTTAATTTTCATTTCACAGCGGTTGTAAAACACCATGGTTACTTAGCCAATGCCTAATCCATCTTATCACTCGATCTGTCAGTGCGTCCCTTGCCCGATCAAGCATTTCCACGTGCACACCTCTTCAGATCACTCGGCTAATCCAAGCCAATTTGCCAATCCCGATCCATCATTCCACAACATTTCCAAAACATTGTGCCCAAAGTTGCCTGATCCACCTCCTGAACCTTGTCGGTCCACACCTTTCTTCGGTGTGCACTCTGCCCGATCCACCATGAAAACGTGCCTGATCCATCTCTAGAAAACATGACTGATCTATGCTTCTACAGCGTTTCCCAAACGTTGTCTGATCCAATATTTTATGGCTTTGCCCAATCCATCTAGATGCTTGCCAAATCAAGCTTTTTCACGTGCGCGTCACCTAGTTTTCTTGCCTGATCCATTAGTTTTGGCATGCCCGATCCGTGAATTTGGCACTTGCCTGATCCATCACTCCAACCAAGTCCGATCCATGGAATTCTTTGCCCAATCCATACTTTTTCATTGTGACGATCCATCAACCATGAAACGTACCCGATCCATCGAAGTTCACTACATGTTTTTCCCTCCGATCCATCCTGAAGTTCGACTGGTCCATCAATGCTTGCGCACACACAACTTCGACTAAATCCATGCTTGAATTCGACTCGATTCCACACTCGAAAACCAGTTTGATTCAAATTCGTGAAATCTCAACAAAATCACGCAATCATCAATAATCACAAATACGTCAAATATCATCATATCATAATATAAAATTCACCAAATCATGATAAAACAATATATGAACAAAATAATGGATCGAAACTTGCATAACATACGAACTAACATAAGAATTACATATTCAAGTTGCTAGATTAGATCCTATGGTGATTCGAATGAAAATATACTTACCATGAGGTAGATCTAGTATGAAAACAACTTGAAATGATGAAAATAAGATCAAACAACCCATATACTTGATTGAATCTGTGCAAGAGATGCTTATCACTCAACAACACTTCAAATTGGGTTCAAATCAACGATTTACAAATCTAGACAGTGAAGAACAATCTCTGAATCTCTTAATTTGATGCGATCTACTCTCTTTCGTATGTTGAACTTCCATCTCCTAATATAGATCTAAGAAAATAATGGAGTAGAGAGGTATTTGATTGGAATTGAGAGAATATCAAACCCCAAACAAATAGAGAAATGAAGAAACCAAACAATTCCCCTTGCCTCTACTCTCTATTTATAGCCGTCTAATCAGCCCACTAATGGATCACACCAAATCAGCCCACTAATGACTAGTTAGCCTATCTAGAAATTGTGTAACACCAAAACAGCAATTCTTCCCAAACCGCTGAACCAAATTTTAATGTGACCACTCTATGGAATTGGCAACACCATTTCCTTTCCAATGAAATCGATTCCAGCACTTGATTCGATCCTATTCAATATTATGCCGTAAACAAAAACAACAGGGGCTAAATGGTCACAAATAAAATTGGTAAAAATCATGGACATGTCTCATACCGCTTGAACAACTATCAAAATATGAGAATGGTCCGACCCTTGGGGAATCAAATAGAAATATTTAACGATCCCCTGATATGCAAAATGTAGGTCTTTACATTCCCTCCTTTCCCTTTAGGAATTTCACCCTCGAAATCCCAAGTAAACACAAGCAACCGAAGCAACTCTGCATGCCTATTGTCAACAAGCAACCAGTTTACCATTCAAACTAGCATCCATCAAGCCATGCATCCATCCTTAACCTAACACGTAGAATTCTAACGAATAGTACAAGTTACAATGGTGTAAGGTGACACGACATTAATGAGTCATACCAACGAAAAGTTATGGATGGATTGTTTTCATAATCTCTTCTGTTTCCCAAGTACAGTCGTCATCATCCTCACTCTATTGCACTTTGACTAGCTTAACCATCTTCCTCCTAAGTTGTTTTGTGTCACTACCCACAACGCGAAGCGGGTTACGAGGTCTCATAACTATGGACTCAACTTCTAGGCCTTCGTATTGATCCAGAGATACCACCACATTCGAATCATGCACTGTAATAACCCGGAAAATCTGGGCCAGTTTAAAAATTTTATTTTGGCGACTTAGACGAATTTTGAAGATTTAAAATAGATTATTTTAAATAATATTGACGAGAAATTTATTTTGAATATAAATAGAACGTATATATTATATATGTCATCGTTAGAATATAAATATTTATATATAATTATAAATAGAATTGAAAATGGCGCGGTAGTTCGATAATTCGATTTCAAACTTCAATTGAATGTACCGGGTGTAAAACAATCCGGATTTTAGTGAAACCAAAAACATTAGGATCTAATTGATAGTATCTTTCCAACGAATCCGAAAAATCAAAATTTCATAGCGGGAATCAAAAGATATGTCCAGTTGAAAATTCTGAATAGTCGCTATGGAATTCAGGCCCTTAAAAATGGAAATTTTGCAGATGAACTCGGATTTCGACGAAACCACTTTTGTTGGGTCCGTGATGTCAAATTATTGCTAGATTTCAAATTTCATAATTTTTCGAATCAATATGTGAGCGTGGCAAAGGAAAACGCGTTTGACCAGTTTTAGTTGATTTTAATCGACTGGAAAATGGCCATTTTTCAAACGATCTCAGAATTTGACGAAACTAGTTTTGTTAGGACCGTATCGTCAATACGAAGCTAGAAAATATTTTTCTGGAATTTTTCGAGTTCGTATGTGACCCCGGTAATTTGAAATGTACGTTTAAAATTCAATATAGTGATTTAAACGTAAATTTAACGGAAACTGATTCAAACGATCGAATCAACCTACGATACATATCCCATTGTGTTCGGAATGGGGGTGAAACGCTATGGACGACAGGCGGTGGGCCTCGTTTTGAGATCGAAAATAAAAGTTGCTTTTTAGCGAAAAATAAATTAATTAAATAATAAAAAATAAAATGAAATGAAATATACCTTCCTCTCCTTAACTACCCAGCCCCCTCCCCCCCCCCCCCCGTTCGTTTCATTTCAAAATAGAAAGAAAAAAAATATACTTCGTTCGATTCCTCCCGCCGCCTCCACCCTTCGCCATCATCACCCACGACCGCGCCCCTGCCGATGATCCTCCCCGTCGCCACCTTTCCCTCCTCCTCCTGCGACCTTCCGCGAACCCTAGCCGCCGCCTCCCGAACCCTAACCACCCACCACTGGCCGACGCAACCCCCAAACCCCCCCTCGTCAGTTCGAACCCCCCCAGACCCGATTCGAGCCCCCCCACGAAGGAATCACGACGAAAACAGCCCCACCCGATGACTGCTGCCGCCGCAAGCACAGCCCCCCCTCCGCTGTAAGTTCTTGACCCATTTTATTTTCATTTTGATTTCTACTTTATTTTGATTTTTAGTTTATTTAGTTTATTTAAATCAGTAAAGAAAGATTTTTAAAAATGCAAAAGGTTAGATTTTTAAAATAGAAAAGATGAGATTTTTCATATGGAAAAGATGTAGATTTCTATTATGAGACTATCGAAATAAAAATACAATTTTTATCGAGGTAAAAATATGATTTTTATCATATGAATAAAAATATAATTTTTATACTAGTGGCATAATAAAAATATGATTTTTATATTTTTAAAGTATTAAAAATATAATCTTTACTATATAGAAGATGTAAGAATATGATTTTTGTTTATGATGAGAATTAAAAATATAATTTTTACATGATAGGAATATTAGCAATGTCATATTTATTTGTTGGAAAAAGGCGAAATCTTTATTTTAGAAAAGGCGAAATCTTTATTTTAGAAAAGGCGAAATCTTTATTTTAGAAAAGGTGAAAGATCTATTTTTGAAAAGGGGGAACTTTATATAGAGAATAGCGTGATAAAATAGAATTTTTATCTATATAGCATAGTAAAAATTCGATTTTTATATATTGAATAGCAAAGTAAAAATTCGATTTTTATATATTGAATAACGAAGTAAAAATTCGATTTTTATATATTGAATAACAAAGAAAAAAAATCGATTTTTACATATGTAGTGGCTACGGGCAACGAAGATGACAAAGGCGAGAACGAGAAGATTTCTATAGAAGAAGAGTCAAGGAGTTGGGATAGCTATTTGTGAGAATTTCTCACCTTTCAATTTCTTTTTCAAATTATATATATATACTAGGATGCAGACGGTGTTTAGTAGCACCCGACACAATCGTCCACAGATCATGGACTTGTTTGTTTGGTTGCATAGATTAGTTAGATGATTTGATTTGAAATTGAATTGTTTGGTGAAATGAATTGATTTGATTGATGTGTGAATGGCGTGGGCCTTCACTAGACCGGGGATAAGGCTAGGCCTCGTCCCGTTTCTAGTATCGTGCCGTTATGCCGCCGAAATTTTCTAAAATAAGTTAGAAAAGTAGAAAATATCATTTTATTTAAAGAATGAACTGGATAGAAATTCATAAGTTGAAATAAAATGTTTTGTCGTTAAAAATATAATTTTTAACGTGAAGTGAATAAAATAAAATATTCATTTACAAATCGGACGGTTTGTTTATGTACACCTATTTGAATGACATTGATTGGGACGATAAATTTTACACATCGCCCAACTGCACAAATAAAAATCTGTGTTTGATTTCTTGAAACCCCACACGGGTGTTGGGATGAAATTTGAAGTTCACTCATCCTGATTGATTAAATATGTCGATCGATTGATTGACAAGCTGTTATAAGCGTTAGATATCTATATTTGATGCTTATACAGTGTAGTGCACTTTGGTTGATGGTTGGTTATTTTTCAATGCTATTATATGCATGTGTGGTATGGAATCCATATAGTTAACGCTATATGGTAATTGATTGGGCCTTATTCCAGTTTAGAAAATAAAGAATAATATAACATAAAGGTTCATGTGTTGACTGTACTCATCCGTTGAGATTAGTCATGTGTTGAACGAAATATTTTTATAATAAAAATTACATCTTTATCAATATAATATAAAGGTTCATGTGTTGACTGTACTCATCCGTTGAGATTAGTCATGTGTTGAACGAAATATTTTTATAATAAAAATTACATCTTTATCAATATAATATAAAGGTTCATGTGTTGACTGTACTCATCCGTTGAGATTAGTCATGTGTTGAACGAAATATTTTTATAATAAAAATTACATCTTTATCAATATAATATAAAGGTTCATGTGTTGACTGTACTCATCCGTTGAGATTAGTCATGTGTTGAACGAAATAATTTAACAAAAATAGTCACACGTGGACAGTACTCATTCGTTGAGATTAGTCGTGTGTTGACAAAATAAATAAATATTCATTTGTTGAATAGAATAAAGGAATATATAAAGCCGTGTTGATTAGAGATGCGCCATTTTGACGTGAACGATATTTATATCGATTTTATTCATTTTAAAATGAATATTGAAAAGAAATTTTGAAATCGAATATTTCGAAATGAAATGAATTGAAAACAATTTCGAAATGAATTGAATACAAAACGATTTTGAAATGAAATGAATTGAAAACAATTTCGAAATGAATTGAATATAAAGTGATTTCGAAATGAATATAATATAAAACGATTTCGAAATGAATATAATATAAAGAAATTTCGAAATGAATTGAATATAAAACGATTTTGAAATGAAATGAATATAGAAAACCAATTTGAATTGAGTCGAATAGAAAACCAATTTGAATTGAGTCGAATAGAAAACCAATTTGAATTGAATCGAATAGGAAACCAATTTGAATTTAATCGAATAGAAAACGACTTTGAAATCGAATTGAAAACGAATTCAAATTTAATTGAAAGCGAATTGAAATGAATTCAAATTGAATTGAAATTTGAATTGAATAGAAATGAATTTTAAAACGAATTTATAAAGAAGAATTCAATTTTTCTTTGAATTGTAATGGAAGTTGAAATGAATTTTGAAACGAATTTAAAAACTATTTATATAATTCGTTTTAAATAGAAATCGACGAAATATATATTATATATATTATATATATAATATAATGGCCTGAATAGAACGCGCCACGCCGCGGTAGTTCGTAAATTTCGACCATTATTTCAAACGGACATTACGGGAGATCCGACCGTCGGATTCTCCTAAAACCGGAACCGTTGGGTTCGTATCGAAAATAGCTTTCTAACGAATATTAGAAATTTGAAATCTAACAGTTGGATTTGGAGATACGTCCAAATCAAATCTGAGAAAGGTCGCTATAAGTGCAGTTCGATGGCCGTTGATGGAAATCGACTGTACGGGCCTTGATAAAATTATTAAAAATAGTAATAATTTGTGTAAAATCATAAGAAATGATTTGAGAAAAATTGGGGTGAAAAACTCCATATTTGAAAAGATAAAAATGAATTTTTATCGAAATGAACTAGTTTGAACTCAATTTAAAACCCGGGTTTTTATTTTTAAATAAATAAATTAGATTTAAAAAGGGGTTTTAAATAATCAGAATTTCTAATATATTTGATCGGATTTGAAATGGGTTTATCGTGAACTGTGTTTTAAATAACACTAGTTCTTTAACCCGATAATAAATAGAATTTAATTTGGGTTTGTCGTGAACTGTGTTTTAAATAACACCTAGTTCTTTAACCCAGTAAAAGGAGTTTTAACGAATCTGCAATTAGATTGAAATGTGAATTTGTAATCTAAATTACCAAATTTAGAAAATGAGCGAGAATGGAGTATCGCCAGTTTTGCTCCAAAGCGTTAGTTAAATCTTTAATTAGATTTGAACGTGAAATGGTAATTAATTTTACCGATAACACCGTGGTGTTAGATATGGAGTATTACCAGTTTTGCTTCATGGGATGAATAAGTTGGGATTGGGAAATAAAATAAATAACTACTTCGGTGTGGTTCGCTAATCTCGACTAGTTTAGAAAAACCATAATTTGGTTTGAAACGACATCCAAAGGAAGATTGCAGGATAAATTTTAAAGAATTTATCTTGGATAAAATTAATGGGAACCTTTCCCTAAGAATGTGGAATTTAGAAACTAGCTGTAGGTTGGCTAAGAAGAATGGTTTCCTGGGTATTGATCCGATGTTGGTTTCGGCCTTCGGGGTTAATGTTTGGGAAATTGTTCTCTTGCTAATTTGCGGTTAGTGACTAATGAATAGGAATGAGGCGTATGCTGTGTTTGTGTAACATTTGTTTTCAATATACGCGGGTTGTTCGGAAAGACCGGGTTTACACCCATTCTGAATAACCGATTCGACGATATGTCGAAGATGAAGACGGTGGTCGAAGACCGGAAGTCTTCACATCGTTTGGATAATTACTGACGATCCTGATTGGGCTGTACACCCAAGAGGATGGAAATAGTTGGTGGTCGTCCAGACGTACCTGGAGATGGATGGATATGCGAGGAAAGTGCCTCCGGTTTCGTTCAGACCCAGAACGAACTTGGAAATGGATTGTGTGTCTGACATTGGATTTTATTCTGTGTTGATTGATTTCTGTTAAATATATATATGTTTGGCGGCGGAGAATTTATTCTCTTGCTTAACGCCCTTCTCTGAGACGTACGAGCTTAGAGGTTATATATCGATAGATATCAATCGCACGACATGAATTGCCTGTGTGGCATGCTGAGTTGCATGGATCAAGACTTCTGTTGGAAAGCAAAGTCTTGTGGTTGATGATCAAAGCACGCCTACGTGGCAGCTTTGTGTATAACGTGTATTCGCGAGCCTCACACCTTGGTATGAGTTAAAAACGGGATACGGACCGCTGGGAGAGCACGACGTTTCTTTCTAGCTTTGGTGGTGTCAGTGACTTACCAGCCCTGACATTTATATACTTTTCACCTATGTGGTTGTTGGAATGCGAGGCGCCTCGATTATAGGTCTGTAAGGACCGGGAAACGTGTGTTCAGGCATAATTAATCCTCTAACGTAAGTGAGGACCGGCCCAGCCGCATCCGGGGTTGCCCAGAGTGTGTAGTCCCGAGACATTTGCTAGAGTGTCTCGAAGCGGAGAGGAGCTTGCCCCTTGCCTCGACTCATGACGGAAATCCAATTTCCAATACGTGTATCGCGGTTTTAATTGTAGAACTAGTATGGCGACATGATATATGGTACCCATGCCGTCTATGATTTATATTTATGATTGAAGTTGTTTTGACACTATACACTTATTATAGTATCAAATGATTTGTTTTAAACGTACCAAGCATGTTTGGCTATTATAAGGGAAAACCCTATCCTCCGGCTTGCGTTGCATTGTGTGATGGGACCTGGGTCTTATAATAGCTTCATTTTTTGAAAAAGCATTGCGTTGTTTATTCTATGCACTAGTATTCTTGGGAGGAAACCCGTTCCGTGTTATACGGCGTGGTCCCTTGAATTACTCTCTTTTAAAGTAAAGCTTTGAATAACTGTTTTAGTTCTCACACCAGTCACATGACTGACCTGGAGTTTATTGTTTTAACCTAAACTCTGGGTGCCCTCATTTTCCGCACGGGCAGCTAGTAGTTTTGGTTTTGCAGATTTATATTCACAGGATCCTGGTTTACAGCTGGAATGATATCCGAAAAGCTCTGTATCCGTATATCACCTTCAGTTGTGCTTTGTATTATTTTTCCGCTGCTATGTAATTTAATGTAATCTCTGATATTTATCGAATGTAATTTATTCATTTATACTCTGTATATTCTTGTATCTGATGGCATCGTTGTAATAACAATGAAATGTTCTTCTGTTTGTGTTCTGATTTGTCCTGTTCTCAAACGATCAGGGATTTCGAACGGTTTAGATCGGTTTAACGACTGATTCGGATCGAGCGAAATTCCAGGCCGTCACATTTGGTATCAGAGCTTTGCTTTACAGAGCTCGAGAACAAGACACATTAGAACCATACGAAAGAATTCATTAGATATTGGATTAGCAATATCCAATTAGAATGACTCGTTAGAGATAGGATCAGTAGTATCCTAGAACGAGTGTGAAGAGTATATTTTTCAAATGAAAACAATTTTTGTTTTGAAAATTTAAACCATTTTAAACGTATTTGATTATTTATTTATTTTGAATATGGACAATCGAGTATATAAAGATTTTGCATATACGCGTCATGAACGTATATTCGAAGTTTTAATATATTAGATAGATATAGGATTACACTCAAGTCGCTCGGAGATGATTTTGATGATGGAGCTCCATCACCAAGATTTATGTTCGTGTTTCGAAGGTGTGATTTCTATATATTTCCATTAGACTGGTGTGAGAACCAAAACTTATATAGTTAGAACACATTGTTGTGAATTGGCATAAAAACATGATTTTTTGTATATGTATCAAAATTATGAATTTGAAACTCTAATTCACTAATTGATTGATGTTTGTGTTGTTTGTTTATTTGTTTGATAATTTTGAACCATTATGCCTAATTGAATCAAATATTGAACTGTATTGAAAATTAGTTGCATTTGCTTGCATATACATGTATATCATTGAACAGGTCATAGCAAGGAGGCTAGAGCCGAAGAATAAAATTTGTTTGCCCGACAAATAGGTACATGTTTACTATAATTTACTATTTTGTTTGGGTGATGATGATTTTATGAGCCTATTGGCTAGCCGCTTGGCTTTTTCTTTTTGAGATTAGAAGGTCCGGGGAAGCTATTTGAAATTCCCCGATGCTCCCGGCGCAGGGGAGGTTATGGCGAAATTTTTCGAAAATTTAGGGTGTTAGCCAAAATTTTGAAAATTTGAAAATTCTCAGAAACTGAAAAGTTGGAGAACGGAAGCAAAATCGAACATAGGGCTGATTGATCAAACCACTTTCGACTTTGTTCCTTTTCGGGGACGAAAAGTTTTAAGTGGGGGAGATTGTAATAACCCGGAAAATCTGGGCCAGTTTAAAAATTTTATTTTGGCGACTTCGACGAATTTTGAAGATTTAAAATAGATTATTTTAAATAATATTGACGAGAAATTTATTTTGAATATAAATAGAACGTATATATTATATACGTCGTCGTTAGAATACAAATATTTATATATAATTATAAATAGAATTGAAAATGGCGCGGTAGTTCGATAATTCGATTTCAAACTTCAATTGAATGTACCGGGTGTAAAACAATCCGGATTTTAGTGAAACCAAAAACATTAGGATCTAATTGATAGTATCTTTCCAACGAATCCGAAAAATCAAAATTTCATAGCGGGAATCAAAAGATATGTCCAGTTGAAAATTCTGAATAGTCGCTATGGAATTCAGGCCCTTAAAAATGGAAATTTTGCAGACGACCTCGGATTTCGACAAAACCACTTTTGTTGGGTCCGTGATGTCAAATTATTGCTAGATTTCAAATTTCATAATTTTTCGAATCAATATGTGAGCGTGGCAAAGGAAAACGCGTTTGACCAGTTTTAGTTGATTTTAATCGACTGGAAAATGGGCATTTTTCAAACGATCTCAGAATTTGACGAAACTAGTTTTGTTAGGACCGTATCGTCAATACGAAGCTAGAAAATATTTTTCTGGAATTTTTCGAGTTCGTATGTGACCCCGGTAATTTGAAATGTACGTTTAAAATTCAATATAGTGATTTAAACGTAAATTTAACGGAAACTGGTTCAAACGATCGAATCAACCTACGATACATATCCCATTGTGTTCGGAATGGGGGTGAAACGCTATGGACGACAGGCGGTGGGCCTCGTTTTGAGATCGAAAATAAAAGTTGCTTTTGGCGAAAAATAAATTAATTAAATAATAAAAAATAAAATGAAATATACCTTTCTCTCCTTAACTACCCAGCCCCCCCCCCCCCCGTTCGTTTCATTTCAAAATAGAAAGAAAAAAATATATATACTTCGTTCGATTCCTCCCGCCGCCTCCACCCTTCGCCATCATCACCCACGACCGTGCCCCTGCCGATGATCCTCCCCGTCGCCACCTTTCCCTCCTCCTCCTGCGACCTTCCGCGAACCCTAGTCGCCGCCTCCTGAACCCTAACCACCCACCACTGGCCGACGCAACCCCCAAACCCCCCCTCGTCAATTCGAACCCCCCCCAGACCCGATTCGAGCCCCCCCTCGAAGGAATCGCGACGAAAACAGCCTCCCCCCCGATGACTGCTGCCACCGCAAGCACAACCCCCCCCCCCCCCCCCCGCTGTAAGTTCTTGACCCATTTTATTTTCGTTTTGATTTCTACTTTATTTTGATTTTTAGTTTATTTAGTTTATTTAAATCAGTAAAGAAAGATTTTTAAAAATGCAAAAGGTTAGATTTTTAAAATAGAAAAGATGAGATTTTTCATATGGAAAAGATGTAGATTTCTATTATGAGACTATCGAAATAAAAATACGATTTTTATCGAGGTAAAAATATGATTTTTATCATATGAATAAAAATATAATTTTTATACTAGTGGCATAAATAAAAATATGATTTTTATATTTTTAAAGTATTAAAAATATAATCTTTACTATATAGAAGATGTAAGAATATGATTTTTGTTTATGATGAGAATTAAAAATATAATTTTTACATGATAGGAATATTAGCAATGTCATATTTATTTGTTGGAAAAAGGCGAAATCTTTATTTTAGAAAAGGCGAAATCTTTATTTTAGAAAAGGTGAAGGATCTATTTTTGAAAAGGGGGAAACTTTATATAGAGAATAGCGTGATAAAATAGCTTTTTTATCTATATAGCATAGTAAAAATTCGATTTTTATATATTGAATAGCGAAGTAAAAATTCGATTTTTATATATTGAATAACGAAGTAAAAATTCGATTTTTATATATTGAATAACGAAGAAAAAAAATCGATTTTTACATATGTAGTGGCTACGGGCAACGAAGATGACAAAGGCGAGAACGAGAAGATTTCTATAGAAGAAGAGTCAAGAGTTGGGATAGCTATTTGTGAGAATTTCTCACCTTTCAATTTCTTTTTCAAATTATATATATATACTAGGATGCAGACGGTGTTTAGTAGCACCCGACACAATCGTCCACAGACCATGGACTTGTTTATTTGGTTGCATAGATTAGTTAGATGATTTGATTTGAAATTGAATTGTTGGGTGAAATGAATTGATTTGATTGATGTGTGAATGGCGTGGGCCTTCACTAGACCGGGGATAAGGCTAGGCCTCGTCCCGTTTCTAGTATCGTGCCGTTATGCCGCCGAAATTTTCTAAAATAAGTTAGAAAAATAGAAAATATCATTTTATTTAAAGAATGAACTGGATAGAAATTCATAAGTTGAAATAAAATGTTTTGTCGTTAAAAATATAATTTTTAACGTGAAGTGAATAAAATAAAATATTCATTTACAAACCGGACGGTTTGTTTATGTACACCTATTTGAATGACATTGATTGGGACGATAAATTTTACACATCGCCCAACTGCACAAATAAAAATCTGTGTTTGATTTCTTGAAACCCCACACGGGTGTTGGGATGAAATTTGAAGTTCACTCATCCTAATTGATTAAATATGTCGATCGATTGATTGACAGGCTGTTATAAGCGTTAGATATCTATATTTGATGCTTATACAGTGTAGTGCACTTTGGTTGATGGTTGGTTATTTTTCAATGCTATTATATGCATGTGTGGTATGGAATCCATATAGTTAACGCTATATGGTAATTGATTGGGCCTTATTCCAGTTTAGAAAATAAAGAATAATATAACATAAAGGTTCATGTGTTGACTGTACTCATCCGTTGAGATTAGTCATGTGTTGAACGAAATATTTTTATAATAAAAATTACATCTTTATCAATATAATATAAAGGTTCATGTGTTGACTGTACTCATCCGTTGAGATTAGTCATGTGTTGAACGAAATATTTTTATAATAAAAATTACATCTTTATCAATATAATATAAAGGTTCATGTGTTGACTGTACTCATCCGTTGAGATTAGTCATGTGTTGAACGAAATATTTTTATAATAAAAATTACATCTTTATCAATATAATATAAAGGTTCATGTGTTGACTGTACTCATCCGTTGAGATTAGTCATGTGTTGAACGAAATAATTTAACAAAAATAGTCACACGTGGACAGTACTCATTCGTTGAGATTAGTCGTGTGTTGACAAAATAAATAAATATTCATTTATTGAATAGAATAAAGGAATATATAAAGCCGTGTTGATTAGAGATGCGCCATTTTGACGTGAACGATATTTATATCGATTTTATTCATTTTAAAATGAATATTGAAAAGAAATTTTGAAATCGAATATTTCGAAATGAAATGAATTGAAAACAATTTCGAAATGAATTGAATATAAAACGATTTTGAAATGAAATGAATTGAAAACAATTTCGAAATGAATTGAATATAAAGTGATTTCGAAATGAATATAATATAAAACGATTTCGAAATGAATATAATATAAAGAAATTTCGAAATGAATATAATATAAAGAAATTTCGAAATGAATTGAATATAAAACTATTTTGAAATGAAATGAATATAGAAAACCAATTTGAATTGAGTCGAATAGAAAACCAATTTGAATTGAGTCGAATAGAAAACCAATTTGAACTGAGTCGAATAGAAAACCAATTTGAATTGAATCGAATAGGAAACCAATTTGAATTGAATCGAATAGAAAACGACTTTGAAATCGAATTGAATTGAAAACGAATTCAAATTTAATTGAAAGCGAATTGAAATGAATTCAAATTGAATTGAAATTTGAATTGAATAGAAATGAATTTTAAAACGAATTTATAAAGAAGAATTCAATTTTTCTTTGAATTGAAATGGAAGTTGAAATGAATTTAAAAACTATTTATATAATTCGTTTTAAATAGAAATCGACGAAATATATATTATATATATAATATAATGGCCTGAATAGAACGCGCCGCGCCGCGGTAGTTCGTAAATTTCGACCATTTATTTCAAACGGACATTACGGGAGATCCGACCGTCGAATTCTCCTAAAACCGGAACCGTTGGGTTCGTATCGAAAAGAGCTTTCTAACGAATATTAGAAATTTGAAATCTAACGGTTGGATTTGGAGATACGTCCAAATCAAATCTGAGAAAGGTCGCTATAAGTGCAGTTCGATGGCCGTTGATGGAAATCGACTGTACGGGCCTTGATAAAATTATTAAAAATAGTAATAATTTGTGTAAAATCATAAGAAATGATTTGAGAAAAATTGGGGTGAAAAACTCCATATTTGAAAAGATAAAAATGAATTTTTATCGAAATGAACTAGTTTGAACTCAATTTAAAACCCGGGTTTTTATTTTTAAATAAATAAATTAGATTTAAAAAGGGGTTTTAAATAATCGGAATTTCTAATATATTTGATCGGATTTGAAATGGGTTTATCGTGAACTGTGTTTTAAATAACACTAGTTCTTTAACCCGATAATAAATAGAATTTAATTTGGGTTTGTCGTGAACTGTGTTTTAAATAACACCTAGTTCTTTAACCCAGTAAAAGGAGTTTTAACGAATCTGCAATTAGATTGAAATGTGAATTTGTAATCTAAATTACCAAATTTAGAAAATGAGCGAGAATGGAGTATCGCCAGTTTTGCTCCAAAGCGATAGTTAAATCTTTAATTAGATTTGAACGTGAAATGGTAATTAATTTTACCGATAACACCGTGGTGTTAGATATGGAGTATTACCAGTTTTGCTTCATGGGATGAATAAGTTGGGATTGGGAAATAAAATAAATAACTACTTCGGTGAGGTTCGCTAATCTCGACTAGTTTAGAAAAAACATAATTTGGTTTGAAACGACATCCAAAGGAAGATTGCAGGATAAATTTTAAAGAATTTATCTTGGATAAAATTAATGGGAACCTTTCCCTAAGAATGTGGAATTTAGAAACTAGCTGTAGGTTGGCTAAGAAGAATGGTTTCCTGGGTATTGATCTGATGTTGGTTTCGGCCTTCGGGGTTAATGTTTGGGAAATTGTTCTCTTGCTAATTTGCGGTTAGTGACTAATGAATTGGAATGAGGCGTATGTTGTGTTTGTGTAACATTTGTTTTCAATATACGCGGGTTGTTCGGAAAGACCGGGTTTACACCCATTCTGAATAACCGATTCGACGATATGTCGAAGATGAAGACGGTGGTCGAAGACCGGAAGTCTTCACATCGTTTGGATAATTACTGACGATCCTGATTGGGCTGTACACCCAAGAGGATGGAAATAGTTGGTGGTCGTCCAGACGTACCTGGAGATGGATGGATATGCGAGGAAAGTGCCTCCGGTTTCGTTCAGACCCAGAACGAACTTGGAAATGGATTGTGTGTCTGACATTGGATTTTATTCTGTGTTGATTGATTTCTGTTAAATATATATCTGTTTGGCGGCGGAGAATTTATTCTCTTGCTTAACGCCCTTCTCTGAGACGTACGAGCTTAGAGGTTATATATCGATAGATATCAATCGCACGGCATGAATTACCTGTGTGGCATGCTGAGTTGCATGGATCAAGACTTCTGTTGAAAAGCAAAGTCTTGTGGTTGATGATCAAAGCACGCCTACGTGGCAGCTTTGTGTATAACGTGTATTCGCGAGCCTCACACCTCGGTATGAGTTAAAAACGGGATACAGACCGCTGGGAGAGCACGACGTTTCTTTCTAGCTTTGGTGGTGTCAGTGACTTACCAGCCCTGACATTTATATACTCTTCACCTATGTGGTTGTTGGAATGCGAGGCGCCTCGATTATAGGTCTGTAAGGACCGGGAAACGTGTGTTCAGGCATAATTAATCCTCTAACGTAAGTGAGGACCGGCCCAGCCGCATCCGGGGTTGCCCAGAGTGTGTAGTCCCGAGACATTTGCTAGAGTGTCTCGAAGCGGAGAGGAGCTTGCCCCTTGCCTCGACTCATGACGGAAATCCAATTTCCAATACGTGTATCGCGGTTTTAATTGTAGAACTAGTATGGCGACATGATATATGGTACCCATGCCGTCTATGATTTATATTTATGATTGAAGTTGTTTTGACACTATACACTTATTATAGTATCAAATGATTTGTTTTAAACGTACCAAGCATGTTTGGCTATTATAAGGGAAAACCCTATCCTCCGGCTTGCGTTGCATTGTGTGATGGGACCTGGGTCTTATAATAGCTTCATTTTTTGAAAAAGCATTGCGTTGTTTATTCTATGCACTAGTATTCTTGGGAGGAAACCCGTTCCGTGTTATACGGCGTGGTCCCTTGAATTACTCTCTTTTAAAGTAAAGCTTTGAATAACTGTTTTAGTTCTCACACCAGTCACATGACTGACCTGGAGTTTATTGTTTTAACCTAAACTCTGGGTGCCCTCATTTTCCGCACGGGCAGCTAGTAGTTTTGGTTTTGCAGATTTATATTCACAGGATCCTGGTTTACAGCTGGAATGATATCTGGAAAGCTCTGTATCCGTATATCACCTTCAGTTGTGCTTTGTATTATTTTTCCGCTGCTATGTAATTTAATGTAATCTCTGATATTTATCGAATGTAATTTATTAATTTATACTTTGTATATTCTTGTATCTGATGGCATCGTTGTAATAACAATGAAATGTTCTTCTGTTTGTGTTCTGATTTGTCCTGTTCTCAAACGATCAGGGATTTCGAACGGTTTAGATCGGTTTAACGACTGATTCGGATCGAGCGAAATTCCAGGCCGTCACATGCACACACATCCGTAGAAAAGATACATGAAACACATTGTGCACACTTGACATCTTCTTAGGTAAATCCAATCTATAAGCGAGCTTTACCATCCGCTTAACTATCGGAAATGGTCCAACAAACCTTGGAGCTAACTTTCTTTTATGTCCAAACCGAACAACATTCTTCAACAGAGAAATCTTCACTAAAACCATGTCACCAACATCGAACTCCAAATCTTTTCGATGTTTATCAGCATATCTTTTCTGACGATCTTGAGCTGCCTTCATTCATTGCCGCAAGTTATCGACATAATCCGATGTCTCTCTGATCATTTCTGGCTTAACTATCAACTTATCTCCAGTCTCTAACCAACATGTCGAAGAATTACAGGTTTACCATACAACGCCTCCTATGGTGCCATCCCGATGCTAGGCTGGTAGCTATTGTTATATGCAAACTCAACCAAATGTAGAAGGTCTTCCCATGGTCTCCCAAGTCCAATACACAAGCGCTTAGGAGATCTTCCAAGACACAGTGAACCCTCTTGGTTTGACCATCAGTCTGGGGATGATAAGCCATACAGAAACACAACTTAGTTCCTAAAGTCTCTTTCAAACTCTTCCAAAATCCACTTCTGAACAATGGATCTCGATCACTCACTATACTCTTCGAGATACAATTGGATCGAACTATCCACTTAATATATAGCTCAACCAACTTCGATGTTGTCCTAGTCGATTTGACCGGAATAAACCTGCGCTCTTGGTCAAGCAATTTACGATGACCCAAATCCCGTCATTTCCCGCCCTGGTTCTAGGCAGTCTATTGATAAAGTCCATTGATACTTGCTTCCATTTCCACGTAGGAACATCTAATGGATGAAGCAATCCACTCGAATTGTTTTGTTAGGCTTTCACTAACTAACAGTGCATACACTTAGAAATGAACTTTCCAACATCCCTCTTCATTCATTTCCAGTAGTAAGCTTGCTTCATGTCCTGATACATCTTGTTACCACAAGGATGAATCGTAAACTTTGAGTGATGACATTCCTTCAAAAGCTCATCCATCAATATCAGGAACAACCAGTTGTCCTCCCTTTCGAAGCCAATCTTCTCAATCAACTTCGAATTCCCTATCTTCAGGTTCCATCTTCTGGATAATCTCGACAAGCTTTACATCACGCTTTTGACTTTCGCCAATCCTCTCGATGAGATTAGGTCTTATCCATAAGCTTGCCAACCTCTGAACCTCTAACTCACACCGAGGCCTGAAATCAAACCCTCCCAAGTACCCGAGGTGCTTCCATTCCGAAAAAATCGCTCCTAAACTTGCATGTCTTCGACTTAACGCATCCGCCATTGCGTTACCTTTACCAGGAGTATTGTTTATACTAAAATCATATGGTGCTAGAAAATCTAACCACCATTGCTTCCTAAGATTCAAATCCTTTTGGTAGAAAAGGTATTTCAACGATTTGTGATCCATAAACAGCTCGAATCGAACTCCCAAAAAGTAACGTCTCCACCTCTTTAGAGCAAACACGATCGCTGCCAACTCCAAATCATGAGTTGGATAATTCCTTTCATGCGGCTTTAGTTGTCGACTCTCATAAGCCAAAACTCTATCCTTCTGCATTAGCACAACTCCAACTCCAGTACCACATGCATAGGTATATACTACCATATCCTCATTCCCACTCGAAATCATCAAAATAGGTGCACTCTTCAGTCTCTCCTTCAGGATTCCAAAAGCTTTCACACACTATGCATCCCATGTGAACACTTGGTTCTTCTTCATCAATCCTGTTAAGGATGTAGCTATCTTGAAGAAATCCTTAATAAACCGACGAAAAAAACCCTCCAATGCAAAGAAACTCCTTACTTTCGTTGCATTCTTAGGTTTGTCCCAATCCTGGATTGTTGCCACCTTAGCGGGATCCACCGCTATTCCATTTCCAAAAACAACATGGCCTAAAAACCTCACTTCACTCTTCCAGAAGTGACACTTCGAAAATTTAGCTCTCAGCTAATGCTTTCGCAAGATTTCCAAAACAACTCGCAAGTGCGTCTTATGCTCTTCCTCATTCCGGGAGTAAACCAGAATATCATTCACGAATACAAGCATGAACTTATTCAACTGATCTATGAAAACCTCATTCATAAGATCCACGAAATATGTTGGTGCATTAGTCAACCCAAATGGCATCACCAACCATTCGAAGAAATCGGATAGTGTCCTAAAAGCTGTCTTCGGCACATTATCCATTGCCACCCTCAACTGGTGGAATCCCGTTGCCAAATCCATCTGAGAAAACACCTTGGCTTCATGAAGATGATCGAGCAAGTCATCTATCCTTGTCAGCGGATACTTGTTCTTCTTGGTCACCTTGTTCAGCTCACGATAATCCATGCACAATCTCAAAGAATCATCAGCCTGGTTGCAAGCACAACTGGTGTACCCCATTCGGACGCACTTTGCCGATTGAGTCCTTTTTTCAAAAGGTCTCATACTTGCACCTCTAACTCCTGTTGTTCCTTAGGCGCCATCTGCCTAAGGGCCATCACGATATGTCTAACACCTTCGAACAAATCGATTCTGAACTTAATCTCACGATGCGGCGGCAACCCTTTGACCTTGTCAATGACGTCATCAAACTCACTAGCGATCGACACAGATGACAAGTCATTCCGTGGAATCACAAGAGAATTCAAAAAAGCTTATGAAGACCCCATCTTCAGGCTTACACCGAATCACAACGACTCGCCCTTCCACATTCCCAACTGTTACCTCAAGCTTCTCGCAGTCAACTTTAGCCGCATACCTCTTGAGCCAGTCCATACCCAAGATGATCCCAAACCTTGCGAAGTTCAAAACAAAGCAATCACACATAAAGGAGAAACTATGACTCGATAACACTAGACCATGACAAATCATACACAAAATGGACGAACCCCTAACTGGATTAGTCACAATCAATGGTCTATCCCAAATCTCGGGTCCCAAACCCAAGCGACGCATAAGCTCATTACAAATGAAAGAATGTGATGCTCTAGTATCAAACAACACTAGAGCTGAAACATATCTAATGGAAAGAATACCTTAAATAATGAAACTCTTCCCTTTCTCCTTTACCGTATGAGATGTTGAAGAAGATGACATGGCTTCCAAAGCATACGCCTTCATTATCTCCTTTCCTTTTGCCAGTTCTGGAAAATCTTTCTTGTCATGCCCAGTATTCCCACACTTAAAGCACTTCCTTTCAGCTTTCGAATTCCTGCAATCCTGGGAGAAATGGCCCTTCTGCTGGCAGTTATAGCAAATTACCTCGCCAGTGTAATCAGCCACAAATCCGTATAATTCGAATTGACTAAATACAACTCACGTCCAACCCAAATTGCACGAAAATACGAATTATTTTTAGAAAGAAAGAAAAATAGAGTAGAAGAAAATAGATATAAGATAGAATTGAACAATAACACAAAATCTCGCAATCACAGTGGAATAAAATATAATATATATAATCATTGTTGAAATACAAAACTATATTTTTACTTATACACATCATCAGAGTACATCACATTTATAACACAACGGAAATAGACTAAATATCTAACGTTGAAGCCTCCTGCTCCAAGCTCCTTCAGTATCTATAAAATCCTGAACTTCTTGACCGCCCGTACAAATTTGGGCACCCAAGAGTTAGGGAAAATGTAGAAAAATAAACTCTACGTCAGTCACGGGACTGGTATGAGTAAACAATTTTAAAACAGCTTGATAAATAAAGGATATCTCATAAGACCACGCCGTAAAAACAGAACGAGTTTTCCCTTATGTGAATCCACAAATAACTTTGTTTAACTTTCAAAAACGGTTTGAAAGAAAAGACAATCGTAAGACCAACCTACACATAAACATGGATGGTTTTTACCTTACGATAACCCAAAGCATTTTTGTATCAAAATTCTTCTGATATTATAATAGTGTCTAAATCAATTGTATCGCAATCTAGCAGAACGCTTGCATCTCACGCTCTACATACATAGTGTACAATCAACACTTCGAGCGGTTATTGGATAATGGGTTTCCAACTATGAAAAGGTATGGAACCAACTTCCGATAGTCTATCTCTAGAGAGGAATGCACTGGGTTCAACAAGAATATATTGCAAGCCGACCACGCATAACCGACCACTCATTTCTCTTGAGTGTGTCGAATATATTGTCACCTTACGGTTGGTGCCGACATAACCATTCCTGGGAGATACAGAAGAGAAAGAAGAAAAAATAGGAATTTCTTTAGATAACGATAATACACCATAATTGGGAGCGACCCACTTAGCCATGCTGCCAGCCCGATTTTCGTCATTTCCCGGTTGTAAGGCTTGAGGCTGAACTTACCTTTAGATATAACACATCTTTGTTTACTTTGAATGCCACATCGTCAAACCCGCCAAATCACAAATTGATTCCCCCAAAAATACCACGAGTATAAAGCTAGAAACGAATTCCTCCGCCATCAAACGTAAATACGTTTGAAGAAATCAACTTACACAATTTAATAGGCATACTCTGTTAGACATTCGTCCATACAAGTTGTCCTAGGTCAGGACAAACCGAAGGCACTATTTGTAACAATCCGGAAAATTGGAACCAATTTAAAAATTTTATTTTGGAAATTTTAATGAATTTTGAATATTTAAAATGATTTATTTTAAGTAATAACGACTAGAAATTTATTTTGAATAGAATAAGAATGTATATATTTATTTAAATCGAAATTAGAATATAAATATTTATCTTAATTATATAAAGAATTGGAAATGGCGTGGCAGTTTGAAAATTCGATTTCAAATTTCAAATGAATGTACAGGGTTCAAAATAAACCGGATATTAGCAAAACCAAAAATATTTGAATCTGTTTGAAAATATCTTTCAAACGAATCTGAAAAATCCAAATTTCATAGCGGGAATAAAAAGTTGTCCCCAGTTAAAAATTCAGAATAGTCGCTATGGAAAATATAGCCCTTTAAAATAGCGATTTTGCAAACGACCTCCGTCTTCGACGAGATCACTTTAGTTGGATCTGGAATGTCAAATTATTGATTGATTCCAATTTGCAGAATTTTTGGAATCAATATGTGAGCATGGTGAATTTAAACGTGTTTGTTAAATTCAGTTTGAATTTAATTTACTGGAAAATGACCATTTTTCAAACGGTCTCCAAATTCAATGAAATTAGTTTTGTTAGGACCGTATCGTCAAAACATACCCAAATTTATTTTTCTGGAATTTTTGGAGTCCGTATGTGGCCCCGGTAAATTAAAATGTACGTTTAAATTAAATATAAATTGATTTAAATTTTAATTTAAATGAAAACTGATCGAAATGATGGACTGGGCTTACCATTCATATCCCATTGTGTTCGGAATGGGGGTATTTGGCTAGGGGCGATAGTCGTTGGGTTCGATTCGGAGTTCGAATGAAAAATTAACTTTTGGGATAATAAAATAATTAAATAAATAATATAATTTATTATATAACCATTCTTTCTCCCTCCCTCTTCTTCAGTCAACACGGGTTAGAGAAAAAAAGAAGAAAAAGGAAATCGAAGTCGTCGTTCAGCCCTAGCCCTCCTCCCGTTGTCGCACCTGTGTCGCCCCCACTCCCCCCCAGCGGCGCCGCCGCCTCCACTTCCCCCACGTCACCCTCCTCTGTTCATACCCTCATAGCCCCCAAACCCTAACCTGCGCCCTAGCCTCCCTAAATCAGACTGCCGTTCACTGCTCCACTACACCGTCGCCTCACCCCCCATTGCCACCATCGCACCCTCCAGCACCCGGCGCGTCACCAACGAGCTTTGGCACCCCCTCCCCCCTCCCCCCATTGAAAAATAGTACGTTTTTTATTTTGATTTAACTTATTTATTTGTTTTTCTATATGCTTAGCTTTAAAAAATCAGTTTTTTATGTAGAAAAATAAAAAGATTGGATTTTTAAATAGGAAAAGTTATGATTTTAAAAAATAAAAAGATTTGATTTTTAAATAGGAAAAGTTATGATTTTTAAATTGGAAAAGTTATGATTTTTAAAAATAAAAAGATTTGATTTATAAATAGGAAAATTTATGTTTTTTTAAAATAAAAAGATTCGATTTTTAAATAGGAAAAGTTATGATTTTTAAAAATAAAAAGATTTGATTTTTAAATAGGAAAAAAAAATTAGATTTTAGAAAATATAAAGATAAGATTTATAAAAATATAAAGGAAAGATTTTTTTAAAAAAATATAAAGATGCGATTTTTATATATGTAGTAGCATTGAATAAAAATTCTATTTTAGTTATATAAAAAAATTCGATTTTTAAGTATATAAAAATATGATTTTTATATATTCAATAGCGATATAAAAATATGATTTTTATATATTCAATAGCGATATAAAAATACGATTTTTATATATTCAATTGCGATATAAAAACATGATTTTAATATATTCAATAGCGATATAAAAATCTGATTTTTATTATATATACAGCGATATAAAAATGTGATTTTTATTTGTATAGTAACAGAATAAAAATGTGATTTTTAATATAAAAATCGTGTGAAACAGATTGCGATGGAACTAGTGGAAAACAAATCCAAATATGAATCGTTCAGAAATAAAACTAGAGGAATGGATCCCAAAGGTGAGAACTTCTCCTTAATTTATTTGCTAGTTAAAAATATATATTAGGATGAAGACGGTGCTTAGTAGCACCCGACACCTTTGTTTGAAGTCATGTTTGTTTGGTTGATTAGATTATTTGGTTGAATTTGGTTTGGGAAATGAATTGAATTGATAGAATTTGGTATGTACATGGCGCGAGCCATTAGTAGGCGAGGGATAAGGCTAGACCTTATTCCGGTTCTAGTATCGCGCAGCCAAAATTTTCTAAAAATATTTGAATAATAAAAAATCATTTTATTGTATATATGAACTGTATAAAATATTCATATGTTGAAATAGATATTTTATTGTTAAAAATATAATTTTTAACGGGTATATGAATGAAAATAAAGATTCATTTACAAATCGGACGATTTGTTTATGTACATGCTTTAACTGATATTGATTGGGATGATATATTTTACAAATCGCCCAACTGCACAAATAATAATCAATGTTTGATGTTTGAAAACCCTACACGAGTATTGGGATGATATTGGACATACACTAATCCCAATAAGTTGTATGTCAATCGATTGGTTGACAGACTGTTGTAAACGTTAATTATTTATATTTAACGCTTATGCAGTTGTGTAATGCACTCTGGATGATGGTTGACTGTGTTTGATTATTGTTGTGTACATGTGTGTATGAAATCCATACAAATAAAATTATATGGTAATTGACTGTGTCTAATTCCAATTCGAAAAGAACGAATATTTTAAATTAAAGAATATTTTAAAACAACGAGTAATGAATATTTTAAAATAACTAATATTTTAAAATAATATTCAGTAATGGATCAAAATATGATTTTGATGTCGGATTTGGGATGGGCAAAAAAATATTTAAATATATAAAGCCATGTTGATTAGATTAACGCCATTTTGACATGAACGATATTTATATCGATTTTATTCATTTTTATAATGAATATCGAAAAGGAAGTGATTTCGAAATCTAATGTTTTGAAAATATTATCATTTATACATTAATGATATGGAATATTCAACTTTGATTTGAAATTGAATATGAAGTTTAAATCATTTTGAAAACGAATTTAAAATGATTTATAAAATATGTTTTAAATGGAAATCGATGAAATATGTATAACATATATATATATTATATATATATATATTTAATGGCCTGAAAAGAACGCGCTGCGCCGTGGCAGTTCGCGAATTTCGACCATTGACTTCGAATGGACATTACGGGAGATCCGACCATCGGATTCTCCTAAAACCGGAACCATTAGGTTTGTATCGAAAAGAGATTTCCAATGAATATAAGAGATTTGAAATCTAACGGTTGAACTGGAATTATGTCCAAATCAAATTTGGAAAAGGTCGCTGTAAGTGCAGTTCGATGACCGTTTATGGAAATCGACTATAAGGGCCTTGATAAAATTATTTAAAATATTAATAATTTGTGTAAAATCATGATAAATGATTTAGAAAGAAAGGGGTTGAAAAATTCCATACTTGAAAAGATAAAAATATATTTTTATCGAAATGAACTATTTATGAACTAGAATTATAATCTAATATTTTTAAATAAATAAATTGGATTTGAAATGGTTTTAAAAATAACCAGAATTTCCAATATATGAGTTGGAATGGATTTGAATCGAAATTATCTTCGGAATATTTCGATATTGGATTCCGTGATTATACGGATATTATGGAGGAATTTGGAAGATATATATATCGTTATTCCTAATACGATATTTGTTGATTTCAGAATTTGATATTGAATATAAGCCGATATAATTTCTATTCAGAGCCTTATATTTAATATTGAATTGGATTTTGGGTTTGTTGTGAGTGGTGTCTTTACTAACACCGTTCTTAAACCCAGTGTGAAAAGAATAAATGTTTTAATTAAGATTTAAAGAAGAATTACCAATTAAATAACATTTAATTGGAATAAAATGGGATGTGAATCAGGTTTATTGTGAACTGTGTTTTTACGACATTCGTTCTTTAACCCGATTTACAGTGACATGTGATTTGGAATTTATAAATATTTTTATTAATATTTAATGGAAATTTTCCAAAGTAAAGTTTTCCAATTTAATGTATTAAATTGGAATTGAATGGAATTCGATTTGACAATAATCGAATTGAGCTTCTGTGGAGGAAGACTGTTAATATATAAGGAATTTAAAAGGCTTTATCGTTATTCCATTTATATTATTAGTCGGATACGGAAATTTATATCGATTATATATTGATCTTTTTTCCGTGAAGATTTCATAATTAATGGAATGTGATTTGGGTTTATCGTGAACTGTGTTTTAAACGACATTAGTTCTTTAACCCAGTTAAAGATAGGATTACATGTCTAACTTTGTATTTCTAACTGTAAGGTTGATCTCTGCTAAATATATATTAGTTTGGTGGCGGAGAATTTATTCTCTTGCTTAACATCCTTCTCTGAGACGTACGAGCTCAATGGTTATATACCGGCAGAAATCAATAGTATGGTGTAGATTGTCGATGTGACATGTTTGTGTTTCCAAAGTTAAATAATCATTAATATTGATTTTTGGGAAGATTAAAACTAAGTGGAGTTTTAATGAATCTTTAATTAGATTGAAAGGGGAATTGATAATTTAAATTATCAAATTTGGGAAATGATCAAGAATGGAGTATCATCAGTTTTGCTCCTAGTGATAGTTAAATCTTTAATTAGATTTGAATGTGAAATGGTAATTAAATTTACCGATAACATCGTGGTGTTGGATATGGAGTATGAAAAGTTTTGCTCCATGGGATGAATAGGTTGGGATTGGGAAATTAAACAAATGATTACTTCGTTAAGGTGCGCTAATCTTGACTAGTTTGGAAAACCTTAATATGATTTGAATTGATATCCAAAGGAAGCTTAAAGAATAAATTTAAAGAATTTATCTTTGATAAAATTAATGGGAACCTTTCCCAAAGGATATGAATATTTAAATAAAAGAATATTTAGAATTGGAATGAGGCGTATGTTGTGTTTTTATAGCACTTATTTATTATATACGTGAGTTATTCGAAAAGGCCGGGTTCATACCCATTTTGATTAACTGATTCGACGATAAGTCGACGATGAAGACGTTAGTTGAAGACCGGAGGTCTTCACATCGTTTGGATGATTACTGATGTCTTGATTAGGCTGTACACTCAAGATAAGGTAATAAGTGGTGATCGTCCAGACATACTTGGAGTTCGACCGGATATGCAAGGACCTCTCTCCTGTATTGGACACGAGACGAGGAATAAGGTGCCTCCGGTTTCGTTCAGACCCAGAAACGAACTTCTAAATGGATGTGTGTCTGACATTGGATTTTATACTGTGTTGATTGATCTCTATTAAATATATACCTGTTTGGCGGCGGAGAATTTATTCTCTTGCTTAACACCCTTCTCTGAGACGTACGAGCTCAGAGGTTATATATCGATAGACATCAGTCGCATGGTGTGAATTGCCTGTGTGGCATGCTGAAATGCAGATGATCAAGACTTCTGTTGAAAAGTAGGGTCTTGTGGTTGATGATCAAAGCACGGCTTTAATATAGCAGAGCTTTGTGTATAACGTTAATTCGCGAGCCTCACACCTCGGTATGAGTTAAAAACGGGATAAGGGACCTAAGAAGGACATGACGTTTATTTCTAGCTGTGGGTGGTGTCATGGTTTTGCAAGCCCAGACATTTTTATATATTTTACCTATGTGGTTGTTGGAATGTGAGGCGCCTCGGATATATCGGCTACTGCGGGAGCCGATGGATATAGGTCCTATAGGACCGGGAAACATGTGTTCAGGAATACTAACCCACTAACGTAAGTGTGGACCGGCCTTGGAGGATCCAAGGGTCTACTGCAGGAGATCCTGAGGCATTTGCTAGAGTGTCTCGAAGCCAGCGAGGAGTGCCTCCCTTGCCTCGACTCATGACGGAAATCCAATTTCCAATACATGACATTTTGGTTTTGATTGTAGAGCCTAGTATTGGCGACATGATAGATGGTACCCATGCCGCCTATGATTGATACATTTATATTTGAAATTGTTTTATACACTATGCACTTATGATAGTATCAAAATGATTTGTTTTAAACGTATCAAGCATGTTTGGCTATTATAAGGGAAAACCCTATCCTCCGGCTTGCGCTGCGTTGTGTGATGGGACCTGGGTCTTGTAATAGCCTCATTTTTTCAAAAAGCGTTGCGCTGTTTGTTTTATGCCCTAGTAATCTCGGGAGGAAACCCGTTCCGTGTTATACGGCATGGTCCCTTGAGTTACTTTGTTTATTAAGTAAAGATTTAATAATTGTTTTAATTCTTACACCACTCACATGACTGACCTGAAGTTTATTGTTTTGACCTAAACTCTGGGTGCCCCTATTATCTACATGGGCAGCTAGTAGTTTCGGTTTTGCAGATATTATATTCACAGGATCCTGGTTTACAACTGGATTGATATTTGGAAAGCTCTGTATCTGTTTATCTCTTTCAGTTGTGTTATGTATTATTTTCCGCTACTATGTAATGTATTTTAATCTCTTATATTTATCAGATGTATATTATTTGTACATAATCTGTATATTCTTGTGCTCTGATGTAAATTGTTGTAATAAGCAATGAAATGTTCTTCGGTTTGTGTTCTGAATTGTTCTCATTACAATCCGGGCTTTCCTTTACGGAGAAGTTCGGGTCGTTACACGAGATCACTTAAATCTATCTTAGGCAATCTCTACGTAGGATCGACATAACAGCTCTTGCATAAACTCTGTCTTCAATAGTCTTTGACTTACAACGTATATATCGTATCGAAGTGGAACTTAGATCTGGGTCTCCTCGAAAACGATGACGAAAAGGTCCAGATTTGATAGTTGGTTATTAATCTATCAGATATAAAATAAAATAACAAGTTTATTTCCATTGGATCTGCTAGGCTTTATTTAAATAATCTAAATTATTTATAATTCAAACATCAACTTATTTATATATTTATTTGTAAACATAAGTATTAATTAACTTAGAAAACTCTTATTATCAAACATTACATGATAACCTTACTTTTGAATATACATTTCATAGCTGAAAATGATATTCAACTCTAACACTCATTCGAACACAAACTAATACGATCTATCGATAATAGCGTAATCGTTCAAGTTAGGGTATTTATTTCACCTCTCGGACTTTGAGTCAAAATCATTCTTATCGTCAAGATTCGTTGAAGTTTGATATCCATAATATCTCCCAAACAAGAATTGGTAAATTTCAGATGATTTCCAAATATTTAATCATTTCAAAACAACGTTGTTGTTTTGAATCATTTATTAAGTTAACTTGGTTAACTTAAATACTAAATAAGGGATTTCAATCCAGTTGATCGACTTGATTACCTTTTTCTTTGACAACTTAATTATCTTTAAAACTTGCTTATTTAAAACATCACCTTGCATAATTTATCCAAATTGAACTTCCCTATTTAATTGCACCATTAACTTATCAAAAACTGTTAATTAAACATTTATTTCTTCTCACAATTCATTTAAGAAAACAAATAACTTTAAATGATTACAATAAATATTTCTTTTTAAATTAATAATATAATTAATTTAAAATAATCCATTTAATTGTTTCTTAAAAACAATTATATTCAATTATTAAATCTTATGTTCATTTCTGAGTTACTTTACAAAAATTATAACTTAGCAAGACCAATGGTATATATAACAGTTCAGAAACGTTCAAGTCGTTATCCTAATCTGCACAAACAACCATGTAAATACAATTCAATCTAATCAACTAATAATATAATAACTCAACAAATACGTCAAACTAATATAATAGCAGAACGGTGTTTCTTTCTGCTAATAGGGTGTTCAAACAATTCGGTCGATCAAATATATGGTGGAATGGTGTTTATTTCCACTAACATATGTCAAATAAAAACACATATAATTATGATTAACGCAATTAAACACAACTAAATTATTAAATCAATTAATTAAACGACCAATTCAGTATTTACTGCATTACAGATCAATACTGATCTATTTAAAACAATTTACGATTTATTTACTTAATAAATCTATTTATTTCAAATTTAGCTATTTAAAACTCGATAACTTTGTTGAGTTACTTACATGCACCTTTGGTCGAATCAACTCCACTGACACAAACCCAAATCTACACAAGAATATATTCTTGATCTACTTATATGTATACATATATAAACACATAATTTAAATATCTAATTATATTTTATTTAGATTTTAATTTAACCATCTTTCTTCTTTATAATTATTGTAATTTAAAACAACCCACATAATTCTTGAATATATATCTACTAATATATATATATAGTGTATAAATTATTTAATCTGAAATTTAATTTAATTCTTTTTTTATATACCAGGCCCAAGCCCACAGCCCAGAGACCCAAGCGTTAGCCAAAAACCCCCACACCCCATCCTTTTCTTTCGGTTAAAAGCTTCAGTAATCAAACCAAAAAGAAACAAACAATATACCCAAAACCATCTTGTACACAGAAATGCACAACCTCACCGTGCACGTGCCTCACGTCTTCGACCATCGGTGAGCTATCGTGACCATCCACGCATGTCACATCCCCATCTCCAATCACAAATGACCAACCATTCAAGTTACAGAATCCCTTCTTCTCAAAATCATCATTCAACACCATTAAATTGAAAAACAAAGCCCCAGGTTGCAACTGAATATCAGTCTCTTCCAGTTGCCACCGACCACGTTGATCATTGACACCACCGCCGATCGACTCCCTGATGTCACGAGCTCCTCCATGATGATTTTCAGCACATTCGGTCAATTGTAGCCCCATACAAGAAAATCAAAAACACACACTTAAACATCTACCAAAAACCTAAATCCTCATTGCCCAAACTCCTCCAACCACCGAAATGTGCCAAACTGCATCCATACCTTCGTCTATCGCCCACACATCTCCTCATATATCAGTTTCTGACTTCATTGACTAAACCCTATGAATTTATTTATTTAACTCAAAACCATAAAATAAACTTAACTTGAGATATAAAATGCTAAATATCTGGATTCTTACTTTAAAAATCATGGTTTCATCAAAGCAACATCTTCATATGCCCGAATCTCTATTTTGTGATGATCAAAACTTTGGATTTTAACCGTTCTCTGTAGTATTATATATATATACACACACACACACATACATACATACATACATACACGGAAATATGTAAATATATTTGAAGTGAATTTATTTTTTTAGACAAACTTCTAACACAACTTTTGTTTAAACATCATGTTTAAATCTCTATAGATTTTTAGTTGTCAATTTTAGATGTTTATAGTAGTTTAATACAATAAACATAGCCTGTATATTATGTTTCCATGCTTTTGATTTGATTCTCTTCAGGTTGCACCCCTTTCCAGTTTTAACATGATGACCATATTTTCAAGGACATTCAGAGGTATTTAAACATGAGTTTGAACTATTATCAAACCATACCAGTTTAATGGAAACATGGTGTTTTAGTTATGAACACCGCTTTTACAGATTTCATGCAAATGGTCACAATGTGTTGTTTTCTATCCTATACCATTTTTTTCCAGTTTAATATGTAGATTTTATTTACTAAACACGGTATATGTATATATATATATATATATATATATATATATATATATATATATCAGAACAAAAATGGGAGAAATTTACTCACAAAGTTTGGCACTATTTCATGCATTTTCAGATCATGAGTTTACAGTGTTTAATCAAGAACAGATTAATATATATATATATATCATATGTGAGGTATCACAAACAAGTATACACACTTTACACTTGCAACATTCAGTTTCAACCAAAGAAATGTTTAAACAGATATTTTAAAAAAATGAGTTTACTCAAATACTGGTTTACTCAAATACTGGTTTACTCTATTTTCCTGCAATTGCTTTTAGTTTCCAAGTTTTAATTAACTACACATCCAAGGAATTTATACATATATCTATGTTTGCACCATCACAGTAAAAATTAACAACAACTTTAAAATAAGAAAGGGGTTTACTCACCTTAGTTGTGTTCATAGTTTTGTTCCAGTTTTCCATTTGATACATTCCAGTTGTATATATCCCAGATCCAAGTCCATGGTTTCATTGTTGCTTCTTATTTTCTCACTAGTTTGCCACACTGGTTTCTATCATTTGATTCCAATTTTGGTTCAGATTTTTGTGGGAATGTGTGAGGGGAGACCACTACATTTATTGGTGAATAAATGTATAAAATACAAACAACTTGTAGGCTTTATAGGGGTGTTTAGGTTGTCCAAATGTTTAGTCATTTCCATATTTTCTTCTTCCATTCTTATGAAGTGCATGGCCATGTCAAAACAGACATGCATATTGTAACAACCATGTGCTTATATGGTTTAGGTAGGATCTAGGCTATATAGGTTGTCTCGATTCTTTGATTGAAATTGCTAGGCTAGGTTACATACATACATATATACACGCACACACACACACACATATATATATATATAAATACATATATATATATATATATATATATATATAGCTACTGTGATTTGAATTTAGAGGTTTATGTGGTAAGATTTTATCTAATATGTACATAAACATGTGCATATCTTTGTGCACTCGTGCCACATGATCTTCAAAAAGTTGAGACTTCATTTCTAAGCATATATACATTAATTTGTGATGTGCTCTTAGGTTCTTAAAATAGCAAATCATAGTTACAACCTACATACTATCATTAATTTATCGTGACCTCTTAGAAATCAATTGTTCAATCCTCATTAATGCCAAAGTCCTTTATTTCTTTCTCATGAAGTAAATACAAAGCTTAATATGGTTATTTTAATTTCACAAGAGTTAAAATCAATTTATAAACAAATGATAACATTTTTCTTAGCTTATATATATATATATATGTGTGTATGTGTGTGTGTGTGTCTATGATAAAGAATTTAACATATATACACATTCACATGTGTTTAAAGGTGATGTTATATACAAACTTGATTTAGTGGTATACTGGATATCTTTTGAAAACCGATGGCCACTTTCTAGTTGTACAAATACGTACCATGTTGTATAGAAACACATACATATACAAGTAAGTCAAAATATACACATAGGATTTTTAAATAATTATTATTCAAATTTTCTATGAGATTTAAATCTAATATTGTCTTGATTTTTAACTAGAGTTTAAAACACATTAAAAATACAAACAAAATCATGCAACATTACCTACTGCTTTTATATTCATATATACACCAGTCGAGAATTCTAAAACATTATAATGCATATATAATTGGAATTCTTCACAATATTTATTATTCATAATTTATTATTTCAATCAATTACTGAAATAATCCATAATAAACTATAGTGCAAACTTAGTCAAAAACTGGGATGTTACAGCCTTACTGCTTTTTATGGCTGTCTTTTCCTTTTTGCTGTTGTTGCTTCCTCTTTTTGTTGTTACTACCCTATTGTGTTTTCGGCTCCTCTTTGACTGCAACAACAATATCTTCTTCCTTAGCGAACAAACTCTCGTGCCTCAAAGCTTTTCCACGATCTTCTCGTAAATATCATTCATATGATCAACCAACTGATTCCCAAGATACTAATCCAAGCCCATAACGAACCTCCCATTCTTTTAATAAGGAGAGTCAATATACGAACGAGCATATTTGGATAAAGCTTCAAAGTCCAAAACATAATCCGACACTGGTCGACCATTCTGTTTCAAGTCTACAAACTTCTTGGATAGAACCGACTTCTGAGCGGTTGAAATGAACTTCATCTCGAACTTGACTCGGAACTAATCGCATGTGATCTCATCTTCTGGAGTATATAAAGTGACAGAGTTCCACCAATCCATAGCTCATCCTTGTTACTTCCTTGATGCAAGCTTCCTCTTAGTCGCATCCTCAATACCCAAGTCTCCAAATATATGAATGCAAGTATCTAGCCACCCATGAATATCTATAGTCAGCTCTGTCCCTTTGAACGGCTTCCCACCAGAAGTAGTGAAATCTTTACACAGCTTCGCGAAGTCCACAACCCTTGGCACCTACACCTGAACCCCAACATCTACCGGGATGCTCCTAGAGCGGGTACCCTCCTCATGATTACTGCCATCATAGCCTCGAACATAGCTGGATAACTTGGTATACCGCCATTACCCCCTCCAAGAACAGTCTCCTCCCTAATAGTATGTTTCAACGATCGACGACTCATTCTAAATCTGAAAAATAGAATGATTAGTCCACACCCAAGAAAGACTACAATGGAGTTCAAGCGTTACTATGCTATACACTAATATATAGTATACATCCATCAGAAATCTACAAATACATCTCTTATATGTCATTACGTCTGATACTAAATGTGACGACCGCCCATAACTTGTGAAGACCCGCAACTTCCCCGTAAAGGAAAGTGTCGGATAGTTCGAGAACAAACCACAACAGAACACATATAAAAGAACGTTTCATTGTATATTACAACAATGCATCAGATTACAAGAATATACAGAGTATAAATGAATATTACACAGAAATATCAGAGATTTAAATTACACTTAAATACATAGCAGCGGAAAATAATACAATACACAACTAGAAGGAGATATACGGATACAAAGCTTTCCGGATATCATTCCAGCTGTAAACCAGGATCCTGTGAATATAAATCTGCAAAACCAAAACTACTAGCTGCCCGTGTCAAAATAAGGGCACCCAGAGTTTAGGTTAAAACAATAAACTCCAGGTCAGTCATGTGACTGGTGTGAGAACTAAAACAGTTAATCTTTATTTTTAAAGTTAGGTAAATCAAGGGACCACGCCGTATAACACGGAACGGGTTTCCTCCCAAGAATACCAGTGCATAAAACAAACAGCGCAATGCTAAATAAAGAAAAATGAAGCTGTTATAAGACCCAGGTCCCATCACACAATGCAACGCAGCCGAGGATAGGGTTTTCCCTTATAACAGCCAAAGAATGCTTGATACGTTTAAAACAAATCATTTGATACTATTATAAGTGCATAGTGTATAAAACACTTCAAATCATAAGTATCAATCATAGGCGGCCTGAATGGCCCATAACACTATGTCGCCATATATAAGTTTACAATCAAAACCGCAAATGTCGTATTGGAAGTTGGGTTATCATTTATGGTATGAACCGAGGCTAGGGGCAAGATCCTCAACCGATTCGAGACGCTCTAGTCCGCCCCTCAGGATCAGAGCTCGAGTGACCCTTGGATCGTCAGGGCCGGTCCACCGATGTGGATTAAAATGCCTGAACATGCGTTTCCCCACCCTTTGGGGCGTAAGCCTGGCCCGTCAACCGACCAGAAGCATCGGCCGAAACCAATATCACGAGGCGCCTCGCTTTTCAGCAAGTAATAATAAGTAACATCCACATGAGTCAAACTCGTCAGCCAGTTCAAGCACTGACGCCACTCCTAACTAGAAAGAAACGCATGTCCTCCCTGAGGTCCGTCTCCCGTTTTTAGTTCATACCGGATGTGATACTCGCGAATCAACGTTACACAAAGCTACGCCACAAAGGCCGTGCTCCGATCATCACCACAAGGCTTTGCTTTTCAACAGAAGCCTTGATCATTTGCATCTTAGCATGCCACACAGGCAATTCACTCCATGCGATTGATATCCATCAATATATAACCCCTGAGCTCGTACGTCTCAGAGAAGGGCGTTAAGCAAGAGAATAAATTCTCCGCCGCCAAACAGATATATATTTAATAGAGATCAATCACACGGACTAAAATCCAATGTCAGACACACAGTCCATTTACAAGTCCGTTCTGGGTCTGAACGAAACCGGAGGCACCTAGTACCCCGCATATCCTTCGATCTCCAAGTACGTCTGGACGATCACCAACTGTTTCCATCTTCTTGGGTGTACAGCCCAATCAAGATCATCAGTAATCACCCAAACGACGTGAAGACTTCCGGTCTTCGACCACCGTCTTCATCTTCGACTTATCGTCGTATCAGTTATTCAGAATGGGATAAACCCGGTCTTTCCGAATAACTCGCGTATATTTTAAATAAGTGTTACACAAACACAACATACGCCTCATTCCAATTCATTAGTCACTAACCGTAAATTAATCAAGAGAATAATTTCCCAAATATTAACCCCGAAGGCCGAAACCAACATCAGATCAATATTCAGAAAACCATTTTGCTTGGCCAACCGACAGTTAGTTTCTAAATTTCACATTCATAGGGAAAGGTTCCCATTAATTTTATCCAAGATAAATTCCTTGAATTTATTCTTTAATCTATTTTTGAATCTCAATTCAAACTAGTCGGGATTAGCGAACCTTACCGAAGTAATCATTTATTTTAATTTCCCCATCCCAACCTATTCATCCCATGAAGTAAAACTGGTTATACTTCATATCTAACACCACGGTGTTATCGGTAAATTCAATTACCATTTCACGTTCAATTCTAATTAAAGATTTAACTATTGCCTGGAGCAAAACTGGTGATACTCCATTTTCGATCATTTCAATCTAATTAAAGATTCATTAAAACTCCACTTAGTTTTAATCTTTGACTGGGTTAAAGAATCAGTGTCATTTAAAAACACGGTTCACGATAAACCCAAAATCACATTCATTAATCATCGGGTTAAAGAACGAGTGTTATTTAAAACACTGTCCACGATAAACCCAAAAATCAATATCGATTCAATTCCAATTAAATATTATTCAATTGGTACACTTCATTAAATCCAAATAAAAAGATTTAATCTTTTCTCAACTGGGTTCAAGAACAGTGTTAGTGAAGACACCATTCACGACAAACCCAAATCACATTTGATATTCAATATAAGGCTCTGAATAGAAAATATATCGGCTTATATTCAATATCAAATTCTACGATTAACAAATGTCGTATTGGAAATAACGATATAAATATATATCTTTCAAATTTCCGTAACAACATCCGTATAATCACGAATTCCAACATCGAAATATTCCGAAGACAATTTCGATTCAAATCCACTCCAATGCAATCATTGGATATTCTGGTTATTTTTAAAACCCTTTTTAAATTCAATTTATTTACTTAAAAATAAATAGAATTATAATTCTAGTTCAAAACTAGTTCATTTCGATAAAAATCTATTTTTATCTTTTCAAATATGGAGTTTTTCATCCCAATTCTTTCTAAATCATTTCTTATGATTTTACACAAATTATTACTATTTTTAATAATTTTATCAAGGCCCGTACAGTCGATTTCCATCAATGGCCATCGAACTGCACTTACAGCGACCTTTTTCAAATTTGATTTGGACGTAACTCCAAATCCAACCGTTAGATTTCAAATTTCTAATATTCGTTAGAAAGCTCTTTTCGTTACGAACCCAACGGTTCCGGTTTTAGGAGAATCCGACGGTCGGATCTCCCGTAATGTCCGTTTGAAATAAATGGTCGAAATTCACGAACTGTCGCGGCGCGGCGCGTTCTATTCAGGCCATTATATTATATATATTATATATATAATATATATTTCGTCGATTTCTATTTAAAACGAATTATATGAATAGTTTTAAAATCGTTTCAAAAGCTATTTCAACTTTCTTTTCAATTCAAATCAAAATTGAATTCTCCTTTATAAATTCGTTTTAAAATTCATTTCTATTCAATTCAAATTTCAATTCAATTTGAATTCATTTCAATTCGCTTTCCAATTCAATTCGAACTCGTTTTCAATTCAATTCGAATTCGTTTTCAATTCAATTCAATTCAATTCGTTTTCAATTCAATTCATTTCGAAATCGTTTTCAATTCATTTCATTTCGAAATCGTTTTCAATTCATTTCATTTCGAAATCGTTTTCAATTCATTTCATTTCGAAATCGTTTTCAATTCATTTCATTTCGAAATCGTTCTAAAATCGATATAAATATCGTTCACGTCATAATGGCGTCAATCTAATCAACACGGCTTCATATATTCCTTTATTTTCAAATATTCTATTTCAAATATTTCTTTTTCAAAATAATTGTTATTATCAAAATATTTCGTTCAACACATGACCAATCTCAATGGATGAGTACTGTCAACACATGAACTTTTATTTTATAATAATAAAGGTGTAAATTTTATTACTAAAATATTTCGTTCAACACATGACCAATCTCAATGAATGAGTACTGTCAACACATGAACTTTTATTTTATATCGATAAAGGTGTAAATTTTATTACTAAAATATTTCGTTCAACACATGACCAATCTCAATGAATGAGTACTGTCAACACATGAACTTTTATTTTATAATATACTTTATTTTTCAAATTGGAATGAGGCCCAATCAATTACCATACAAAGTTAATTATATGGATTTTCATACAACACATGTATATCATAGCATTGAAAAATAATCAACCATCAACCAAAGTGCACTATACTGTATAAGCATCAAATATAGATATTCAATGCTTATAACAGCCTGTCAATCAATTGATCGACATATTCAATCAATCAGGATGAGTGAACTTCAAATTTCATCCCAACACCCGTGTGGGGTTTTCAAACAATCAAACAAAGATTTTATTTGTGCAGTTGGGCGATGTGTAAAATTTATCGACCCAATCAATGTCCTTCAAATAGGTGTACATAAACAAACCGTCTGGTTTGTAAATGAATATTTATTTATTCACATTCACGTTAAAAATTATATTTTTAACGATAAAACATTTTATTTCAACATATGAATTTCTATTATTCATTTACACAAATAAAATGATATTTTTATTTTTCTAACATATTTTAGAAAATTTTGGCGGCATAACGGCACGATACTAGAAACGGGACGAGGCCTAGCCTTATCCCCGGTCTAGTGAAGGCCCACGCCATTCACACATCAATCAAATGAATTTATTTCACCCAACAATTCAATTTCAAATCAAATCATCACTAATCTATGCAACCAAACAAACAAGTCCATGGTCTGTGGACGATTGTGTCGGGTGCTACTAAGCACCGTCTGCATCCTAGTATATATATATAACTAGAAAAAGAAATTGAAAGGTGAGAAATTCTCACAAATAGCTATCCAAGCTCCACGGCACTTCATTGATAGAAATCTTCATCGCTATCGCATCTTCGTCATCTTCGTTGCCCGCTTTCACTACCTATGTAAAAATCGAATTTTTACTTCGCTATTCCATATATAAAAATCGAATTTTTAGTTCGCTATTCAATATATAAAAATCGAATTTTTAGTTCGCTATTCAATATATAAAAATCGAATTATTAGTTCGCTATTCAATATATAAAAATCATATTTTTAGTTCGCTATTCAATATATAAAAATCATATTTTTCTTTCGAAGTTCAACATATAAAAACCATATTTTTATTTCGAAGTTCAACATATAAAAACCATATTTTTATTTCGAAGTTCAACATATAAAAACCATATTTTTATTTCGAAGTTCAACATATAAAAACCATATTTTTATTTTTCAAAAATCTCGTCTTTTCCCTTTTTAAAATCTCATTTTTAAACTATGGTTTATATTTTATAGACAAAGATGATTTTAATTCCAAATCAGAGGGAAATTTTATTTTTAAGTCAAAGTCTATTTTATATTTTCTATTTGGAAGTATTTTATTTTTCCAAAACAATCCTGTTTTATATTTTTCAAAATCAATCCTAATTTTATTTTAAAACCTTTCTAACTTTATTTTTATTCAAAACTGCATTTATATTAAAAAAAAACTACTGCATTTACATTTTCAAAACCGAAAAAAAAAAGAAATGCTCACTGTTTATCTCAGGAAGATGAACCCGTCATTTTCAACATGAGCTCCATCCCTAGGGCTAGGATCTGCGCATAACCCGAGGCACTAGAAGCCGATCCACCTTCGCCACATCGAAGCTCCAAGAAGACCGCGCCTCCCCCTTGAGTTCAGGCGAACTCGATCACCGTTCGTCGCCGGAAATGGATGGGTAACCGCGATAGTTTGAGGGGTGAAATCGAACAATACTCACCACGATAAATCATGAAACTGGTACGGGCTTGAAGTGGGAAGAAATCTCCACCGAATCCACATTAAAACCTAGGCGAAACTCGATATGGATATGAAGAAATTTGGGGGATTTTAGTTTGAGAATCGTCCGTCGGTTTTCTTCTTGGAGGTGCTGAAGACCCCCTTGACCACGAGATTAGTTTCTTAGGGCTTTGACCAATTTATTATATATATATATATATATATAAAAATATTTTATTCGTTATTTAACCTGCTCAATGATACGAACTTCATATCAAACCCAACGACTATCGCCCCTAGCCAAATACTCCCATTCCAAACACAATGGGATATGTTTCGCAAGCCAATTCGGCCATTACAATCAGTTTCCGTTGAATTTACATTTAAATCACTATATTGAATTTTAAACGTACATTTCAAATTACCGGGGTCACATACTAACTAGAAAAATTCCCGAAAAATATTTTCTAGCTTCGTATTGACGATACGGTCCTAACAAAACTAGTTTCGTCGAATTCTGAGACCGCTTGAAAAATGGCCATTTTCCAGTCGATTAAAATCAAATGAAATTGGTCAAACGCGTTTTCCTATGCCACGCTCACATATTGATTCGAAAAATTATGAAATTTGAAACCTAGCAATAATTTGACACTGCGGATCCAACAAAACTGGTTTCGTCGAAATCCGAGGTCGCTTGCAAAATGTCCATTTTTAAGGGCCTGAATTCCATAGCGACTATTCAGAATTTTCAACTGGACATATCTTTTGATTCCTGCTATGAACTTTTGATTTTTCGGATTCGTTGCAAAGATATTCACTATTAGATTCCATTATTTTTGGTTTCACTAAAATCCGGATTGTTTTGCACCCGGTACATTCAATTGAAGTTTGAAATCGAATTATCGAACTACCGCGCCATTTTCAATTCCATTTATAATTATAAATAATTATTTATATTCTAACGACGGCGTATATAATATATACGTTCTAATTATATTCAAAATAGATTTCTCGTCGATATTATTTAAAATAATCTATTTTAAATATTCTAAATTCTCCAAAATTGTCAAAATAAAAATTTCAAACTGGCTCGCATTTTACGGGTTGTTACAATCTCCCCCACTTAAAACTTTTCGTCCCCGAAAAGGAACAAAGTCGAAAGTGGTTTGATTAATCAACTCTACGCTCGATCTGGCTTCCCTTCTCTAACCTTTTAGTTTCTGAGAATTTTCAAAATTTCAAAAATTTGGCTAACACCCTAAATTTTTGAAAAATTTCGCCATAACCTCCCCTGCACCGGGAGCATCGGGGAATTTCAAATAGCTTCCCCGGTCCTTCAGATTTCAAAAAGAAAAAGAAAAAGCCAAGCGGCTAGCCAATAGGCTCATAAAATCATCATCACCCAAACAAAACAGTAAATTATGTAGTAAACATGTACCTATTTGTCGGGCAAACAAATTTTATTCTCTGGCTCTAGCCTCCTCGCTATGACCTGTTCAATGTAAGTATATGCATATGCAAGCAAATGCGACTAATTTTCAATATCGTTCAATATTTGATGCTGTAAGGCATAATGGTTCAAATTTTAATTATTCAAACAATAAAACCATCAATCAGTTAGTGGATTAGAGTTTCAAATTGATAATTTTGATACATATACAAAAATCATGTTTTTTTTTATGCCAATTCACAACAATAAGCCCTATCTAATTTTGGTTCTCACACCAGTCAATAGGAAATATATAGAAATCCCACCTTCGAAACACGAACATAAATACTGGTGATGCACGTGCTATCATCAGTACCATCTCCGGGCGACTAGAGTGTGATTCTATATCTATCCAGTATATTAAAATTTCGAATACACGCGGATCAGACGAATACGCAAAATCTATATATACTGGATTGTCCACATCAATCTAAATAGATAATCAAATACGAATAATTGATTTAAATCTTCAAAACAAAATTTGTTTTCATTTGAAAAAATATACTCTTCACACTCGTTCTAGGATACTACTGATCCCATCTCTAACGAGTCATTCCCGTTGGATATTACTAATCCAGTTTCTGATGAATTCTCTCGTATGGTCCTAATGTGTCTTGTTCTCTAGCTTTGTAAACCAAAGCTCTGATACCAACTGTGAAGACCCGCAACTTCCCCGTAAAGGAAAGTGTCGGATAGTTCGAGAACAAACCACAACAGAACACATATAAAAGAACGTTTCATTGTATATTACAACAATGCATCAGATTACAAGAATATACAGAGTATAAATGAATATTACACAGAAATATCAGAGATTTAAATTACACTTAAATACATAGCAGCGGAAAATAATACAATACACAACTAGAAGGAGATATACGGATACAAAGCTTTCCGGATATCATTCCAGCTGTAAACCAGGATCCTGTGAATATAAATCTGCAAAACCAAAACTACTAGCTGCCCGTGTCAAAATAAGGGCACCCAGAGTTTAGGTTAAAACAATAAACTCCAGGTCAGTCATGTGACTGGTGTGAGAACTAAAACAGTTAATCTTTATTTTTAAAGTTAGGTAAATCAAGGGACCACGCCGTATAACACGGAACGGGTTTCCTCCCAAGAATACCAGTGCATAAAACAAACAGCGCAATGCTAAATAAAGAAAAATGAAGCTGTTATAAGACCCAGGTCCCATCACACAATGCAACGCAGCCGAGGATAGGGTTTTCCCTTATAACAGCCAAAGAATGCTTGATACGTTTAAAACAAATCATTTGATACTATTATAAGTGCATAGTGTATAAAACACTTCAAATCATAAGTATCAATCATAGGCGGCATGAATGGCCCATAACACTATGTCGCCATATATAAGTTTACAATCAAAACCGCAAATGTCGTATTGGAAGTTGGGTTATCATTTATGGTATGAACCGAGGCTAGGGGCAAGATCCTCAAACGATTCGAGACGCTCTAGTCCGCCCCTCAGGATCAGAGCTCGAGTGACCCTTGGATCGTCAGGGCCGGTCCACCGATGTGGATTAAAATGCCTGAACATGCGTTTCCCCACCCTTTGGGGCGTAAGCCTGGCCCGTCAGCCGACCAGAAGCATCGGCCGAAACCGATATCACGAGGCGCCTCGCTTTTCAGCAAGTAATAATAAGTAACATCCACATGAGTCAAACTCGTCAGCCAGTTCAAGCACTGACGCCACTCCTAACTAGAAAGAAACGCATGTCCTCCCTGAGGTCCGTCTCCCGTTTTTAGTTCATACCGGATGTGATACTCGCGAATCAACGTTACACAAAGCTACGCCACAAAGGCCGTGCTCCGATCATCACCACAAGGCTTTGCTTTTCAACAGAAGCCTCGATCATTTGCATCTTAGCATGCCACACAGGCAATTCACTCCATGCGATTGATATCCATCAATATATAACCCCTGAGCTCGTACGTCTCAGAGAAGGGCGTTAAGCAAGAGAATAAATTCTCCGCCGCCAAACAGATATATATTTAATAGAGATCAATCACACGGACTAAAATCCAATGTCAGACACATAGTCCATTTACAAGTTCGTTCTGGGTCTGAACGAAACCGGAGGCACCTAGTACCCCGCATATCCTTCGATCTCCAAGTACGTCTGGACGATCACCAACTGTTTCCATCTTCTTGGGTGTACAGCCCAATCAAGATCATCAGTAATCACCCAAACGACGTGAAGACTTCCGGTCTTCGACCACCGTCTTCATCTTCGACTTATCGTCGTATCAGTTATTCAGAATGGGATAAACCCGGTCTTTCCGAATAACTCGCGTATATTTTAAATAAGTGTTACACAAACACAACATACGCCTCATTCCAATTCATTAGTCACTAACCGTAAATTAATCAAGAGAATAATTTCCCAAATATTAACCCCGAAGGCCGAAACCAACATCAGATCAATATTCAGAAAACCATTCTGCTTGGCCAACCGACAGTTAGTTTCTAAATTTCACATTCATAGGGAAAGGTTCCCATTAATTTTATCCAAGATAAATTCCTTGAATTTATTCTTTATTCTATTTTTGAATCTCAATTCAAACTAGTCGGGATTAGCGAACCTTACCGAAGTAATCATTTATTTTAATTTCCCCATCCCAACCTATTCATCCCATGAAGTAAAACTGGTTATACTTCATATCTAACACCACGGTGTTATCGGTAAATTCAATTACCATTTCACGTTCAAATCTAATTAAAGATTTAACTATCGCCTGGAGCAAAACTGGTGATACTCCATTTTCGATCATTTCAATCTAATTAAAGATTCATTAAAACTCCACTTAGTTTTAATCTTTGACTGGGTTAAAGAATCAGTGTCATTTAAAAACACGGTTCACGATAAACCCAAAATCACATTCATTAATCATCGGGTTAAAGAACGAGTGTTATTTAAAACACTGTCCACGATAAACCCAAAAATCAATATCGATTCAATTCCAATTAAATATTATTCAATTGGTACACTTCATTAAATCTAAATAAAAAGATTTAATCTTTTCTCAACTGGGTTCAAGAACAGTGTTAGTGAAGACACCATTCACGACAAACCCAAATCACATTTGATATTCAATATAAGGCTCTGAATAGAAAATATATCGGCTTATATTCAATATCAAATTCTACGATTAACAAATGTCGTATTGGAAATAACGATATAAATATATATCTTTCAAATTTCCGTAACAACATCCGTATAATCACGAATTCCAACATCGAAATATTCCGAAGACAATTTCGATTCAAATCCACTCCAATGCAATCATTGGATATTCTGGTTATTTTTAAAACCCTTTTTAAATTCAATTTATTTACTTAAAAATAAATAGAATTATAATTCTAGTTCAAAACTAGTTCATTTCGATAAAAATCTATTTTTATCTTTTCAAATATGGAGTTTTTCATCCCAATTCTTTCTAAATCATTTCTTATGATTTTACACAAATTATTACTATTTTTAACAATTTTATCAAGGCCCGTACAGTCGATTTCCATCAATGGCCATCGAACTGCACTTACAACGACCTTTTTCAAATTTGATTTGGACGTAACTCCAAATCCAACCGTTAGATTTCAAATTTCTAATATTCGTTAGAAAGCTCTTTTCGATACGAACCCAACGGTTCCGGTTTTAGGAGAATCCGACGGTCGGATCTCCCGTAATGTCCGTTTGAAATAAATGGTCGAAATTCACGAACTGTCGCGGCGCGGCGCGTTCTATTCAGGCCATTATATTATATATATAATATATATAATATATATTTCGTCGATTTCTATTTAAAACGAATTATATGAATAGTTTTAAAATCGTTTCAAAAGCTATTTCAACTTTCTTTTCAATTCAAATCAAAATTGAATTCTCCTTTATAAATTCGTTTTAAAATTCATTTCTATTCAATTCAAATTTCAATTCAATTTGAATTCATTTCAATTCGCTTTCCAATTCAATTCGAACTCGTTTTCAATTCAATTCGAATTCGTTTTCAATTCAATTCAATTCAAATCGTTTTCAATTCAATTCATTTCGAAATCGTTTTCAATTCATTTCATTTCGAAATCGTTTTCAATTCATTTCATTTCGAAATCGTTTTCAATTCATTTCATTTCGAAATCGTTTTCAATTCATTTCATTTCGAAATCGTTTTCAATTCATTTCATTTCGAAATCGTTCTAAAATCGATATAAATATCGTTCACGTCATAATGGCGTCAATCTAATCAACACGGCTTCATATATTCCTTTATTTTCAAATATTCTATTTCAAATATTTCTTTTTCAAAATAATTGTTATTATCAAAATATTTCGTTCAACACATGACCAATCTCAATGGATGAGTACTGTCAACACATGAACTTTTATTTTATAATAATAAAGGTGTAAATTTTATTACTAAAATATTTCGTTCAACACATGACCAATCTCAATGAATGAGTACTGTCAACACATGAACTTTTATTTTATATCGATAAAGGTGTAAATTTTATTACTAAAATATTTCGTTCAACACATGACCAATCTCAATGAATGAGTACTGTCAACACATGAACTTTTATTTTATAATATACTTTATTTTTCAAATTGGAATGAGGCCCAATCAATTACCATACAAAGTTAATTATATGGATTTTCATACAACACATGTATATCATAGCATTGAAAAATAATCAACCATCAACCAAAGTGCACTATACTGTATAAGCATCAAATATAGATATTCAATGCTTATAACAGTCTGTCAATCAATCGATCGACATATTCAATCAATCAGGATGAGTGAACTTCAAATTTCATCCCAACACCCGTGTGGGGTTTTCAAACAATCAAACAAAGATTTTATTTGTGCAATTGGGCGATGTGTAAAATTTATCGACCCAATCAATGTCCTTCAAATAGGTGTACATAAACAAACCGTCTGGTTTGTAAATGAATATTTATTTATTCACATTCACGTTAAAAATTATATTTTTAACGATAAAACATTTTATTTCAACATATGAATTTCTATTATTCATTTACACAAATAAAATGATATTTTTATTTTTCTAACATATTTTAGAAAATTTTGGCGGCATAACGGCACGATACTAGAAACGGGACGAGGCCTAGCCTTATCCCCGGTCTAGTGAAGGCCCACGCCATTCACACATCAATCAAATCAATTTATTTCACCTAACAATTCAATTTCAAATCAAATCATCACTAATCTATGCAACCAAACAAACAAGTCCATGGTCTGTGGACGATTGTGTCGGGTGCTACTAAGCACCGTCTGCATCCTAGTATATATATATATATATAACTAGAAAAAGAAATTGAAAGGTGAGAAATTCTCACAAATAGCTATCCAAGCTCCACGGCACTTCATTGATAGAAATCTTCATCGCTATCGCATCTTCGTCATCTTCGTTGCCCGCTTTCACTACCTATGTAAAAATCGAATTTTTACTTCGCTATTCCATATATAAAAATCAAATTTTTAGTTCGCTATTCAATATATAAAAATCGAATTTTTAGTTCGCTATTCAATATATAAAAATCGAATTTTTAGTTCGCTATTCAATATATAAAAATCATATTTTTAGTTCGCTATTCAATATATAAAAATCATATTTTTCTTTCGAAGTTCAACATATAAAAACCATATTTTTATTTCGAAGTTCAACATATAAAAACCATATTTTTATTTCGAAGTTCAACATATAAAAACCATATTTTTATTTCGAAGTTCAACATATAAAAACCATATTTTTATTTCGAAGTTCAACATATAAAAACCATATTTTTATTTTTCAAAAATCTCGTCTTTTCCCTTTTTAAAATCTCATTTTTAAACTATGGTTTATATTTTATAGACAAAGATGATTTTAATTCCAAATCAGAGGGAAATTTTATTTTTAAGTCAAAGTCTATTTTATATTTTCTATTTGGAAGTATTTTATTTTTCCAAAACAATCCTGTTTTATATTTTTCAAAATCAATCCTAATTTTATTTTAAAACCTTTCTAACTTTATTTTTATTCAAAACTGCATTTATATTAAAAAAAACTACTGCATTTACATTTTCAAAACCGAAAAAAAAACATTGTAAAAAAAAAAAAAAAAAGAAATGCTCACTGTTTATCTCAGGAAGATGAACCCGTCATTTTCAACATGAGCTCCATCCCTAGGGCTAGGATCTGCGCATAACCCGAGGCACTAGAAGCCGATCCACCTTCGCCACATCGAAGCTCCAAGAAGACCGCGCCTCCCCCTTGAGTTCAGGCGAACTCGATCACCGTTCGTCGCCGGAAATGGATGGGTAACCGCGATAGTTTGAGGGGTGAAATCGAACAATACTCACCACGATAAATCATGAAACTGGTACGGGCTTGAAGTGGGAAGAAATCTCCACCGAATCCACATTAAAACCTAGGCGAAACTCGATATGGATATGAAGAAATTTGGGGGATTTTAGTTTGAGAATCGTCCGTCGGTTTTCTTCTTGGAGGTGCTGAAGACCCCCTTGACCACGAGATTAGTTTCTTAGGGCTTTGACCAATTTATTATATATATATATATATATATAAATATTTTATTCGTTATTTAACCTGCTCAATGATACGAACTTCAAATCAAACCCAACGACTATCGCCCCTAGCCAAATACTCCCATTCCAAACACAATGGGATATGTTTCGCAAGCCAATTCGGCCATTACAATCAGTTTCCGTTGAATTTACATTTAAATCACTATATTGAATTTTAAACGTACATTTCAAATTACCGGGGTCACATACTAACTAGAAAAATTCCCGAAAAATATTTTCTAGCATCGTATTGACGATACGGTCCTAACAAAACTAGTTTCGTCGAATTCTGAGACCGCTTGAAAAATGGCCATTTTCCAGTCGATTAAAATCAAATGAAATTGGTCAAACGCGTTTTCCTATGCCACGCTCACATATTGATTCGAAAAATTATGAAATTTGAAACCTAGCAATAATTTGACACTGCGGATCCAACAAAACTGGTTTCGTCGAAATCCGAGGTCGCTTGCAAAATGTCCATTTTTAAGGGCCTGAATTCCATAGCGACTATTCAGAATTTTCAACTGGACATATCTTTTGATTCCTGCTACGAACTTTTGATTTTTCGGATTCGTTGCAAAGATATTCACTATTAGATTCCATTATTTTTGGTTTCACTAAAATCCGGATTGTTTTGCACCCGGTACATTCAATTGAAGTTTGAAATCGAATTATCGAACTACCGCGCCATTTTCAATTCCATTTATAATTATAAATAATTATTTATATTCTAACGACGGCGTATATAATATATACGTTCTAATTATATTCAAAATAGATTTCTCGTCGATATTATTTAAAATAATCTATTTTAAATATTCTAAATTCGCCAAAATTGTCAAAATAAAAATTTCAAACTGGCTCGCATTTTACGGGTTGTTACATAACTCCTACAATTAACAAAAGGAATAATGTGTTGAATGATGAGCCAAACAGCTATGGACGATCATCAGGGTAGAATAATACAAGCGGAACCTGTTGTATAACTCACAGCGCAAGGATAAAATATAAGAGAAGATATACAACAGGCAATAATAGTGTAGAAGAATTGAGCGGAATCTTAAACTTTTTCATATCACCATGAAATATCCATATAACAATGGAATATAGCATAAGCGTATGTGAAAAATGCCTCACTACAAGACACCCAGAGAATCATACAACAAACATAAAAAAGGGAACAGCAATTAGTAGATAATAGCAAATAATATGTAAGCCTCCTGCTCGTCATCGCTCAGCAGCATCGTCTCATCAAGATCTATCACCTGTCACTTGCTAACTGGTTTTCCCATCCACAACACAATGGATGAACAATCCAAGGTAATAAGAGGAACATAAAACCTTGAGTCAGAAAATAGTCATAATGAGCGATAAAACAACTATCTAACATCATCAATAAAGTATATGAGAACTAGATAGATAAATCAACCATTCTACCAACTCAACAACAGAGAAGAACCCAAACCTGTCTCCCTCGCATTTGATAGTGATAGCCTTTACAAAAATCAAGATAGAAAACATAACAGACATCGCAACAAGTTATCCTGCGTAGACCATCATAATGGAGATCAACATCCCCTAAGCACAAGCCTCGAAGGCCTAAACCAACATCAGACAAATACCCAATAGATGTCTCCATCAACATTGAACAATCTACGCAAGATGATACAAGAAAATAAACCAACATCCATGAATCTGGCTATCACCGCCTATCCTTCTTTGAAACCATAGTTAATCGTATGACTGGCCGACCTTGCCATCCGTCAAGGGATAATGGTAACCCAAGTTCTAGCAAAACTTCATACGCCATTATGACTCGTACATAGGCCTTTCAAAGATACCCAGGGTACTCGACCAGCTAACTTCTAGTCTTTTAGGCATCCCCATTATACCCCTGCTTTGAATTCGCTAGAACCTCCGACTAACGATAATCCCTCAGCCTTCGACATCTCTAATCATTTGACTTGATGACCATTAATAAGCTCAAAGGACTTCTCGATCAACCATTATCCATGAACTCACAGATTTGTGTCGTACTCACATTCATTGTAATACGACGATCAACGAGCACTTCAAAACACTTCGAACATCCCGTCTTGAATTAGCTTCGAAGCCACAACCATCGTCAAACCAAAAACATATATCCTTTGGTCGATATTCTATTCATAGCGTTTCACCCTTTTGCTATGAATCTCAAATCACAGCGTTTAATTTTCATTTCACAACGTTTAATTTTCATTTCATAGCGTTAACAAAACGCTATATGGTTACTATGCCATGCTTGATCCATACGATCACTCGATCCATCAGTGCGGCTCTTGCCCGATCAAGCATTTCCACATGCGCATCCCTTCAGATCACTCGGCCGATCTGTGCCAATTTGCATATCCCGATCCATCATTCAGTAGCATTCCAAAATATTGTGCCCAGAGTTGCCCGATCCACCTCCTGAACCTTGTTGACACACACCTTTCTTCGATGTGCACTCTGCCCGATCCACAATGAAAGCGTGCCTGATTCATCTCCAGAAAACATGACTGATCCATCCTTCTATAGCATTTCCCAAATGCTACCCGATTCAATATTTTATGGCTTTCCCCGATCCTTCTAGATGCTTGCCAAATCAACCTTTTTCACGCGCGTGTCACCAAGTTTTCTTGCCTGATCCATTAGTTTTGGCACGCCCAATCCATGTATTTGGCACTTGCCTGATCCTTCACTTCAACCAAGCCCGATTCATGGAATTCTTTGCCCGATCCATACTTTTTATCGTGTCGATCCATCAACCAGGAAACATGCCCGATCCATCGAAGTTCACCACGTGTTTTTTCCCTCTGAGCCGTCCTGGAGTTCGACCAATCTATTAATGCTCGTGCAGACACAACTCTGACTAAATCTGTAACACCCCGAATTTCAGTTAACACTGATATTCACTAATTACAGAATTAATAATCTCAGATCTGAGAATCAGGGGAAACGGGTTACGTCATTGTGTTCGTCTCGGAAAAATACGCGAAATATAGTCCGAAATTTGGTAAATCGGAGTCCGTATGACCCGGTTAAGGCCCAAAGAAGTTTTCGGGAAATTTGAATTTCGAAACATGCAGAAATGGGGGCCAGGCGGGAAAACTCCCGCCCAGCCAAGTCGAATTGGCTGTCGACAGGGCTGTCGACTTGCCTGTCGACATGCCTGTCGACTTGGCAGTCGACAGGGCTGTCGACTTGCCCTGTCGGCTGATTCTGGCCTGGGTGCACCTGGTTGAGTTTTGGGCTGGGTTGGAGGGCTTGGGACGAAATCTGACGGACCTAAACTAGCCTAGGGTTAATCTAAGGGTCTAAAACACAACCTAATCCTATAAATACACCCTAAGACTACCCTAATCCATACTAAAAATAGAATCTATGCCATCATGCCGCCAAAATGCAACTTAGAAGGAGCCTCCACTAATTAGAGAAGAGGATTGCAAGCTAATCAACTACTAATCCACCTCTACTTCAACTCTAGCAACTATCTAAGGAGATAATCTTGGAGTTTGTGAGTTTCTATCACTTTAATAACCAATTGCTAAACTAAGTAGATGAGATGTGATGAGATCATATGGTTTTGCTTGCGGATCAATGGGTTTTAGGTCATATGTTATGATGCTAGTTTGCTAATCACTATGTTTAACACTTATTCATGATGACACTATGTTTATGCAAGTTAAGTGTTTGGGTTTATGCATGTTAAGTGGTGGGTTTTATGCATGCTAAGTATTTGGTTTTATGCATGCTAAGTGTTTGGTTTTATGCAAGTTAAATGCTTGGTTTTATGCTAGAATCATGTGTGAAATAAGTGACATGACATGTAAGTTTAACCTATGAGTTTGGATCTATAATATGCATAATCTATCCAAGTTGTTTGGATTAGTGATATGCATAACATATGCGAGTTTATCTTTGTATGTCATACATACATATGCAAGTTCATATGTAACATGTTATGCAAGTTTGGTGGTTGATTATATGCAAGTTCATATGTAACATGTTATGCAAGTTTGGTGGTTGATTATATGCAAGTTCATATGTAACATGTTATGCAAGTTTGGTGGTTGATTATATGCAAGTTCATATGTAACATGTTATGCAAGTTTGGTGTTTGATTATATGCAATTCTATATATGACATGTTATGCAAGCTTGGTGGTTGATTATATGCAAGTAACATGTGCAAGTTTACACCTTTGTATATCATACATACATATGCAAGTTTACCCCTTTGTATGACATAAGTACATGTGCAAGTTCATCCCTTTTAGACCTATGACATGTATGCAAGTTGACACCTTTATAATAGGTCTATGACATGAACATTTATGCAAGTTACCATCTTTATGACATATGTGATTCATGCAAGTTTGGGTTGGTTATTTATGCAAGTTGGGTTTATGGTCATATATGCAAGTTGACACCTTTTAAACCCATGATAATGCTAATGATATTCTAAGTTGAACCCATTGTGTGTATGATGAACCTCCTCTTTTAAAGTATGTCATGTTAACGTATTTACGTGGGGACGATGGGGTAAAAATTAATGAACACATAAAATTATGTGAAGTTGGTATGATTAAACATACCATAAAGTGGATGGACATAATTGGGAATTTACCTATTAAGTTAGGTCTACCCATATTATGGAATTGGGAATTTACCTATTGAGTTAGGTCTACCCATATTTTTTAAATATTTGTAATTAATTAGGGATAATTAATACAAATTATGGGGGTGATTAATTAGGTGTAATTAATCGACTAAGACACGAGGTTGGACCCTTTTGTAGCATAAGACTGCCCGGAACCGACCGGCAAATCCAGCGGCTACAAATGATTGGCCCAATGTGAGAGGTCTTAGTCATAAACTAAATATGTGACAAGTGTAAAGACACGAGGTTAGACTCTGTTATGGTGTAAGGCTGCCCGGAACCAACCGGCATATCCAGCTGCCATAAAAGACAGTCTAATGTGAGAGGTCTTTACAAAGGTTACGATCTTAATTAATTAAGAAACACTTAACCAAATTAGCATGTAGTGGGGCATGAGGGGTTAAGTGGGTGCCTTGGGTGGCATGTAGTAACTAGTGGGGGTGCCTTGGGTGGCATGAGGAAACTAGTGGGTTGCCTTGGGTGGCAATAGAAAATACGATTAGAATACTTAACCAAAGTGGAACATGTAATTAAACATGATTAAAGGGTTAAGTAAGTGCCTTGGGTGGCATGTGGGAATCAAGTAAGTGCCTTGGGTGGCATGTGGAAATCTAGTGGGTGCCTTGAGTGGCAATTAAAATATGATTAAAAGACTTAACCAAAATTTATAACATGTAAGTGGACATGGTTAAAGGGTTAAGTGGGATTCACTAGAAAAGACAAGCTTAGGTGGGTAGCTTGTGGGGGCCCATTTCAACCAATATCCCAAACGTATCTTTGTGGGCTCGACCCAAGTCGAGGACGGGACACACATATTGGGCTTGACTGTAAGAGGCCAAAACGGGTTAGCGGTGGCAACGCAAGTCCAACGGGTTTCATATGCGTGTGTGGACCCGGGCTGGTAAGTAAGACGTTGTTGCATCGTGTAGGTATAAGCCGTGCACCGTTGATATTATCAGGTTGCCACTTTGGGGGATGATACACCCCACTGTGGGGCCAGCACGGGTATCTACGTTAGGGAGCCAATCGAATGGGGGGTAGTGGGTACACCTAGTGGAAATAGAGGCAGACGGCACCTATGTAGTCAGCTAGGGGTACACGAAACTACTAATTATAGATTACTAAGTATACTTAGTGGGATCAACCTTTAAATTGGGAATGACTGGTGTGGTGCAGTGTAGTAATTATCCTTGGGTGGGTAGATGCGTCTTTACGGTTCTCTTAGTTCATCCTAAGTCTAGTTGGCTGCTTAGTGTAGCCATTTATCCCAGTCGTTACCGTATATCAAGCTCATGTCTTACTCTGGTTACTTTAATGATTGTATTGTTAAAGTTATAGGACTCACTCAGACTTATGTCTGACCCCGTTGTTTTTATCTTTTTCCCAACCCTCAGGTTATCAGAGTGGGCCTAGCACTAGTGGGCTTTGATCAGACTGCTTTATCTATCTTTTGGAGCTTGGACCGTGGATGTAAAGCTCAGTTTATCTTTTCTATTATTGCTATTAAGTTATGTAGTGGGATTATGTACTTTTGTTCTATCAGGATGGATATTATGTACTTGACTCTTGTTTATGGTTTTGGTGTAACCAAACATGTTTTACTTTCCGCTGCAATGAAATGATGTTTTAAATTCTCAAGTATTACTTATATCTGTCTTGTTGTAATTTTTCTGTTCTATATTCACTTAAAATACTCCACCGATGTTATGGCATTCCCTTAGTGAGTGACCGTAGCGGGTGTGGGGTGTTACACGTGGTATCAGAGCTTAAGGTTACCAGAACAGATAAATTTTTTAGGAAAACTATTTTCTAAGAATATTTTTGAAAGGAGTATTTTCAAAAATATGTCTTTTAAGAGAAAAGTTTTTGAAAGAAAAGCATAATCCCCAATAGCCATATCCATATCTTTCAAATTCTCCATTTTGAATCTCTTCCTCTCTCGTTTTGAGTTTCCCCTCCGCGTATAGATGATCTTTCTAAGATAGATAAGAATGGAAAACCACTTCAAGGGACTTAGACATTAGTCGGACTAGAAGTTGGTTCAAGAAGGAGGAGGACTTGTAGGTACCTATTGGATAGACGATGGGAGGAAGGCTCAAATAGTTGTTTGGTTAATGAAGAGCGAAAACTCATTTTGATGGGAGGTTACGAGTGGAGAATGGGAAGAAGAGGGCTAGTAGTTATCCTTTTGGGAGGAATAGGACACCTTATTAGGATTGTCCAAAGAGGCAAGGGCAAGGTACGGAATCTCCTGGAGGGTAGTTGTATTCCCTCACGGCTAGTGTACCAGATGGGGATAGGACCGTCTAGGTTGGAATTTGGATTTCTTTATTATCCGGTTCGAACTTTATTTGATTCTGACGCATCGAGTTCGTTTATCTCATCATTGTTAGTTGAGTCACTGCACTTAGACACCAGTTTAGTAGATGATCCCTTAGTTGTTTCAAACCCAATTAGGGCTCCATGATGTGTTTGGGTTTGAAAGTTTCTATACTTAGCGTTGAGTTTAGATGTGATGCTTTTTGGGCTTCACGGGCTATGGGTTAGTTTTGGGCATGGACTGGTTATCCAGTAGTGGTGTCGTTCTTGATTTTGAAGGGAGAGTTGTTAGGCTTATGACCCGCTTGGGTAACACTCTCGAGATCTCTTGTAATCCCATGGAATCTGTTATGCTAAGTTATTTAGAATCGCTTGACACGTCGGTCGAGAGTTTGCGATCTGTTAGAGTGGTCCGGGAATACTCGGATGTGTTTGAGGAGGTGAAGGGCTTACCTCCGGAGCGGGAGATTGACTTCCGAATATATCTGGTAGACAATGCCAAACCAGTATCTTGGCCAGTGTGCCACATGGCTCCTCGTGAGAGGAGGGAAATCCATAAGCAAGTAGGCGATTTGCTTGAGAAGGGGTTCATAAGACGAAGTATATCGGAGTGGGGTGCTCCAGTAGTTTTTGCCACGAAGGCGGATGGGTCCCTCAGACTTTGTGTAGGTTAAAGAGAACTAAATAAACTCACAAAGAAGAATAGACACCAATTGCCGAGGATTGATGATCTCTTTGATCAGTTAGTTGGCGCCTCAGTATTTTCGCAGTTGGACTTAGCCACGGGGTTTCGTCAGTTGAGAGTGGCTGAGGATAGTATAGAGAAGACTGCCTTTAGGACTCTAGATGGTTTTTATGAGTGGCTGGTGATGCCATTTGGTTTGACGAACGCCCCCTCATACTTTATTGATTTGATGAGAAGGGTGTTCAGGGAGTACCTAAATAAGTTCGTGATGGTCTTTGTAAATGACATCTTGGTCTTTTCTAGGAGCGAAATAAGTTTTCGTATGTGCTCAATAGGTTGAGCAAAGCCAGTTATGGGAAAAACGGTGGTTTTGGAGCGGGACTGGCGAGGACATCCAGAGTTGGACAAGGGCTTAATTATTTAGCCGTTTTTACTAGTATCATCTCACGTAGGTCGTCTGAATTCGAAGGAGGTATCCCTTAGGTGTTTGTCTGATATTGGTTTAGGCCTTTGGGGCTTGCATTTGGGGGATGTCGAGTTCGACTAGGGTGGTCTGCGTGAGAGATGGACAATTGTGATGATTTTGGATGGGGTAATATCCTGGTTTTCTCTAAAAGTGGAGAAGAGCATGCCCTACATCTTAGGGAAGTGTTGGAGACTCTTCGAGCGCATAGTCTTAGGACAGCAAAAGTGGATGGGATTCTTAGCATCCTATGAGTTTTAGATAGCGTATACCCATGGCAAGGGTAACGTGGTAGCGGACGCCTTAAGTAGAAAAAGGTTGTCCTTGAGTTCATTGTTCGTTGAACGACGGAGCTTAGAGTTTATTTCTATGTTTGACTTTAGACCTTCCGTTGACTTTGTACCCGGTTTGCTAGCCTCCTTGGAGGTTAGGCCTACTCTTTTGGGGCGGATTGGCGGAGCACAGCGAGACGACCCACAGTTGGTTGAGTTAGTAGAGAAGCTCATGAGGAGGGGGAGTCGTCCAGCCATTTGAGTAGGTACACCCTAGATGGTAAGGGGTGGTTGCGTAGAGACGGTAGACTTTGTGTACCGCAAGACGAGGGTTTGAGGAAGGCTATACTTGATGATGCACATCGTTCGAAGATGACCATTCATCCCGGTAGGGACAAGATGTACCAAGACATGAAGCGAGTTTTCTTTTGGGTCAGTATGAAGAAAGACGCGGCCGAGTATGTCGCTAGATGCTTGGTGTGCCAACAAGTAAAAGCGGAGCAAAAGAAACCCGGTGGGTTGCTTCACCCATTGGAGGTTCCGCTATGGAAGTGGGATAGTGTCTCGATGGATTTCGTCAATGGATTACCAAGATCGAGGAAGGGTAATACGGGAATTTGGGTTGAGGTAGACAAACTTACTAAGAGTGCCCATTTTATACCCGTGAAGAGTAAGAGGACTGCTCAATGGCTAGCTTCAATCTACATTCGAGAGATTGTTAGATTGCACGGTGTACCTTCCAGCATAGTGAGTGATCGAGATCCTATCTTCACTAGCGAATTTTGGAAGAGTTTGAAAGAGGCGGTAGGGACTCAGTTGTGTTTGAGCACCGCAAATCATCCTCAGACGGACGGCCAGACCGGGAGGGTGAATCACATTTTAGAAGACCTTTTGAGGCTATGTATCTTAGATTTTGGATGTACATGAGAAGAGCATCTTCCATTGGTGGAGTTCGCATATAATAACAGCTTTCAGTCTAGTATTGGCATGGCTCCTTTCGAAGCTTTTTATGGAAGGCCTTGTCGATCACCTACATGTTGGTGGGAATCTACGGATAAGATCTTGCTTGGGCCCGATATGGTTAGGAAGACTTCGGAAAAGATTGATTTGATTCGAAGAAGGATGAAAGCGGCGCAAGACAGACAGAAATCTTATGCGGACAAGAGGAGAACAGAGCTTGAGTTTGATGTTGGGGACATGGTCTTTGTCAAAGTATCTCCGTAACGGAATGTGGTTCGCTTTGGATCTGTTGGGAAGTTAGCACCAAGGTTTGTTGGACCGTTTCCTATTAAGAAAAGGATTGGACAGATGGCCTATAGAGTGGAGTTGCCCGACAGACTTAGTGGTGTACATGATGTATTCCATGTGTCACATTTGAGGAAGTGCCTACATGAGACCGCAGAGGTGGTAGAGCCAAGCTTGCTTAGAGAAGTAGAGATAGAGCGTGATGCGACTATTCGACGAGCTCCTACACGCATCCTTGGGTCAGAGATTAAGAGGTTGAGAAACAGGGAGGTTCAACTAGTCAAAGTGCAATGGGGAGAAGATGAGAGCAACGCTACTTGGGAGACGGAAGCGAAAATGCGTTCATTATGCCCATTCCTTTTTGAGGGTATGTCTTTTAACTTCTCCTTTATCGTTTGTCTAGTACTTATCTTATCTTTAGTATGTCCTCTTGTTAGTGCCTTTGCCCTTTAGATAGGGTAAACCTATGGTTGAAACATGTGTTTGAGACATGTTATGATTGATGGATGCATGTGGATGCAAGTGTTTGCTAGTGGTTGTTCGTGGATGCATATACACACACTCTAGACACTAGATCGGCTCAATCACTTCATATTGCATATTGCATATAATTGTGTGTAGGTAGCTATATTTATGGATGTATAATGGTTGTGTTATCATATGGATGATGCATTTTGGTGAATGATTGTGCACTCATGTAGATATAGTATGTGTCGATAGGGTTCTTTCGCATACATATTGGATGCATGGCACTATCACGGTTTGCATATGTTCATACATTAGATAGGGAACATATACACACACTTTTTGCATATGCTCATACATCAGTAGAAATTGTTTTAAGGACAATGGATGCCCGTGTTTGATGGATTGAGTAGATGGTTGTTTGGATGGTAGGATATGCATTCTCCTTAACTTGGAGATTTCGGGGACGAAATCCTTTAAGGAGGGGAGAATGTAACACCCCGAATTTCAATTAACACTGATATTCACTAATTACAGAATTAATAATCTCAGATGTGAGAATCAGGGGAAACGGGTTACGTCATTGTGTTCGTCTCGGAAAAATACGTGAAATAGAGTCCGAAATTTGGTAAATCGGAGTCCGTATGACCCGGTTAAGGCCCAAAGAAGTTTTCGGGAAATTTGAATTTCGAAACATGCAGAAATGGGGGCCAGGCGGGAAAACTCCCGCCCAGCCAAGTCGAATTGGCTGTCGACTTGCCTGTCGACATGCCTGTCGACTTGGCAGTCGACAGGGCTGTCGACTTGCCCTGTCGGCTGATTCTGGCCTGGGTGCACCTGGTTGAGTTTTGGGCTGGGTTGGAGGGCTTGGGACGAAATCTGACGGACCTAAACTAACCTAGGGTTAATCTAAGGGTCTAAAACACAACCTAATCCTATAAATACACCCTAAGACTACCCTAATCCATACTAAAAATAGAATCTATGCCATCATGCCGCCAAAATGCAACTTAGAAGGAGCCTCCACTAATTAGAGAAGAGGATTGCAAGCTAATCAACTACTAATCCACATCTACTTCAACTCTAGCAACTATCTAAGGAGCTAATCTTGGAGTTTGTGAGTTTCTACCACTTTAATAACCAATTGCTAAACTAAGTAGATGAGATGTGATGAGATCATATGGTTTTGCTTGCGGATCAATGGGTTTTAGGTCATATGTTATGATGCTAGTTTGCTAATCACTATGTTTAACACTTATTCATGATGACACTATGTTTATGCAAATTAAGTGTTTGGGTTTATGCATGTTAAGTGGTGGGTTTTATGCATGCTAAGTATTTGGTTTTATGCATGCTAAGTGTTTGGTTTTATGCAAGTTAAATGCTTGGTTTTATGCTAGAATCATGTGTGAAATAAGTGGCATGACATGTAAGTTTAACCTATGAGTTTGGATCTATAATATGCATAATCTATGCAAGTTGTTTGGATTAGTGATATGCATAACATATGCGAGTTTATCTTTGTATGTCATACATACATATGCAAGTTCATATGTAACATGTTATGCAAGTTTGGTGGTTGATTATATGCAAGTTCATATGTAACATGTTATGCAAGTTTGGTGGTTGATTATATGCAAGTTCATATGTAACATGTTATGCAAGTTTGGTGGTTGATTATATGCAAGTTCATATGTAACATGTTATGCAAGTTTGGTGGTTGATTATATGCAAGTTCATATGTAACATTTTATGCAAGTTTGGTGTTTGATTATATGCAAGTCTATATATGACATGTTATGCAAGTTTGGTGGTTGATTATATGCAAGTAACATGTGCAAGGTTACACCTTTGTATGTCATACATACATATGCAAGTTTACCCCTTTGTATGACACAAGTACATGTGCAAGTTCATCCCTTTTAGACCTATGACATGTATGCAAGTTGACACCTTTATGATAGGTCTATGACATGAACATTTATGCAAGTTACCATCTTTATGACATATGTGATTCATGCAAGTTTGGGTTGGTTATTTATGCAAGTTGGGTTTATGGTCATATATGCAAGTTGACACATTTTAAACCCATGATAATGCTAATGATATGCTAAGTTGAACCCATTGTGTGTATGATGAACCTCTTCTTTTAAAGTATGTCATGTTAACGTATTTACGTGGGGACGATGGGGTAAAAATTAATGAACACATAAAATTGTGTGAAGTAGGTATGATTAAACATACCATAAAGTGGATGGACATAATTGGGAATTTACCTATTAAGTAGGTCTACCCATATTATGGAATTGGGAATTTACCTATTGAGTTAGGTCTACCCATATTTTTTAAATATTTGTAATTAATTAGGGATAATTAATACAAATTATGGGGGTGATTAATTAGGTGTAATTAATCGACTAAGACACGAGGTTGGACCCTTTTGTAGCATAAGACTGCCCGGAACCGACCGGCAAATCCAGCGGCTACAAATGATTGGCCCAATGTGAGAGGTCTTAGTCATAAACTAAATACGTGACAAGTGTAAAGACATGAGGTTAGACTCTGTTATGGTGTAAGGCTGCCCGGAACCAACCGGCATATCCAGCTGCCATAAAAGACAGTCTAATGTGAGAGGTCTTTACAAAGGTTACGATCTTAATTAATTAAGAAACACTTAACCAAATTAGCATGTAGTGGGGCATGAGGGGTTAAGTGGGTGCCTTGGGTGGCATGTAGTAACTAGTGGGGGTGCCTTGGGTGGCATGAGGAAACTAGTGGGTTGCCTTGGGTGGCAATAGAAAATACGATTAGAATACTTAACCAAAGTGGAACATGTAATTAAACATGATTAAAGGGTTAAGTAAGTGCCTTGGGTGGCATGTGGGAATCAAGTAAGTGCCTTGGGTGGCATGTGGAAATCTAGTGGGTGCCTTGAGTGGCAATTAAAATATGATTAAAAGACTTAACCAAAATTTATAACATGTAAGTGGACATGGTTAAAGGGTTAAGTGGGATTCACTAGAAAAGACAAGCTTAGGTGGGTAGCTTGTGGGGGCCCATTTCAACCAATATGCCAAACGTATCTTTGTGGGCTCGACCCAAGTCGAGGACGGGACACACATATTGGGCTTGACTGTAAGAGGCCAAAACGGGTTAGCGGTGGCAACGCAAGTCCAACGGGTTTCATATGCGTGTGTGGACCCGGGCTGGTAAGTAAGACGTTGTTGCATCGTGTAGGTATAAGCCGTGCACCGTTGATATTATCAGGTTGCCACTTTGGGGGATGATACACCCCACTGTGGGGCCAGCACGGGTATCTACGTTAGGGAGCCGATCGAATGGGGGGTAGTGGGTACACCTAGTTGAAATAGGGGCAGACGGCACCTATGTAGTCAGCTAGGGGTACACGAAACTACTAATTATAGATTACTAAGTATACTTAGTGGGATCAACCTTTAAATTGGGAATGACTGGTGTAGTGCAGTGTAGTAATTATCCTTGGGTGGGTAGATGCGTCTTTACGGTTATCTTAGTTCATCTTAAGTCTAGTTGGCTGCTTAGTGTAGCCATTTATCCCCAGTCGTTACCGTATATCAAGCTCATGTCTTACTCTGGTTACTTTAATGATTGTATTGTTAAAGTTATAGGACTCACTCAGACTTATGTCTGACCCCGTTGTTTTTATCTTTTTCCCAACCCTCAGGTTATCAGAGTGGGCCTAGCACTAGTAGGCTTTGATCAAACTGCTTTATCTATCTTTTGGAGCTTGGACCGTGGATGTAAAGCTCAGTTTATCTTTTCTATTATGGCTATTAAGTTATGTAGTGGGATTATGTACTTTTGTTCTATCAGGATGGATATTATGTACTTGACTCTTGTTTATGGTTTTGGTGTAACCAAACATGTTTTACTTTCCGCTACAATGAAATGATGTTTTAAATTCTCAAGTATTACTTATATCTGTCTTGTTGTAATTTTTCTGTTCTATATTCACTTAAAATACTCCACCGATGTTATGGCATTCCCTTAGTGAGTGACCGTAGCGGGTGTGGGGTGTTACACGTGGTATCAGAGCTTAAGGTTACCAGAACAGATAAATTTTTTAGAAAAACTATTTTCTAAGAATATTTTTGAAAGGAGTATTTTCAAAAACATGTCTTTTAAGAGAAAAGTTTTTGAAAGAAAAGCATAATCCCCAATAGCCATATCCATATCTTTCAAATTCTCCGTTTTGAATCTCTTCCTCTCTCGGTTTGAGTTTCCCCTCCGCGTATAGATGATCTTTCTAAGATAGATAAGAATGGAAAACCACTTCAAGGGACTTAGACATTAGTCGGACTAGAAGTTGGTTCAAGAAGGAGGAGGACTTGTAGGTACCTATTGGATAGACGATGGGAGGAAGGCTCAAATAGTTGTTTGGTTAATGAAGAGCGAAACCTCATTTTGATGGGAGGTTACGAGTGGAGAATGGGAAGAAGAGGGCTAGTAGTTATCCTTTTGGGAGGAATAGGACACCTTATTAGGATTGTCCAAAGAGGCAAGGGCAAGGTACGGAATCTCCTGGAGGGTAGTTGTATTCCCTCACGGCTAGTGTACCAGATGGGGATAGGACCGTCTAGGTTGGAATTTGGATTTCTTTATTATCCGGTTCGAACTTTATTTGATTCTGACGCATCGAGTTCGTTTATCTCATCATTGTTAGTTGAGTCACTACACTTAGACACCAGTTTAGTAGATGATCCCTTAGTTGTTTCAAACCCAATTGGGGCTCCATGATGTGTTTGGGTTTGAAAGTTTCTATACTTAGCGTTGAGTTTAGATGTGATGCTTTTTGGGCTTCACGGGCTATGGGTTAGTTTTGGGCATGGACTGGTTATCCAGTAGTGTTGTCGTTCTTGATTTTGAAGGGAGAGTTGTTAGGCTTATGACCAAATATCGTCATATAGAATTCACCAAATCATTATAAAACAATAAATGAACAAAATAATGGACCTAAACTTGCGTAACATATGAAACTAACATAAGAATTACTGATTTAAGTTGCAAGATTAGATCCTATGGTGATTCGAATGAAAATATACTTACCATGATGTAGACCTAGTGTGAAAACAACTTGAAATGATAAAACTAAGATCAAACAACCCATATACTTGTTTGAATCTGTGTGAGAGATGCTTCTCACCAACACTTCAAATTAGCTTCAAATCAATGATCTACAAATCCTGACAATGAAGAACGATCTCCGAATCTCTTAATTTGATGCGATCCACTCACTCTTGATGTTGATCTTCATTCTTCTAATTTGTATCTAAAAAATAATGGAGTAGAGAGGTATTTGATTGAAGTAGGTGTTAAGGATACAGAATAGGGATCTTAAGGCAGAATTAACACTAGAGGGGGGTGAACAGTGTTTATAAGAAATTTATAGAAATCTTTAACAATCTTGAATTACTATATGAATCACACAATAATTGTCACACCAGAGATGATCACAAACATAGAAACAATCACAGACACAGATATAAGTAAATATAAAATGCAGAAAAGGGAAGAACCGCTAGATTTTATACTGGTTTGGATTACCCCTATGTTCAGTCCCACCCAACGCTGTATTGTGCAATGTTTTATCAATATCAAAATCCAATTACAGCACCCTTGATTTCACGGCTATAAGTTTAACACCGATTCCACCATCCTTGATTTCACGGCTACAAGGTTAACACCGTTCCCTTTCCTTGATTTACAGGCTACAAGGAACACACCCTTTCCCAAACAATTCCCAAATGATTACAATAGCCCTAGAACTTTTGAATAACACTTCCAATCAGAGATTATTTGATAGAGATTGAGAATAGAAGAAGAACGATATATTTTGGGTTGAAATCGACAGAGTATAAGTGTAGAAATCAAGAAATTTAAGTATAATAATGGTGGTAAGAGAAGGGACGAAGAAGGAGAAGGTAAAGTGATAAAAATTAGAAATTAACCCCTATTCATTGAGCTTGAAAGCTTGCAACATTTCTGAAGCGTCCCAAAATATGAAAAGGCGCTTGCTTTGAAAATTAAAAATGTGAAAGTTATTTATCGACATACCAATATGCACATGTCGACATATACATGTTTTATGAATTTCTAAAATCATTTTTCAAGTGTTAAAACTATATATTTATATATATATATTCTGGAAATTCTTGAATCAAAACTAATGTTTCAAAATGAATTTTCTAAGCTGTGAAAACATATAAAAAATATAGTAATATATAATTTTAAACATATAAATACATTTATAAAGCTATATGATATAAATCAGTAAAACATATATTATAAACATATATATATATATTTGAAATCATAAGTAAAAAGTTAATAATTCGAAATTATTTAGAAAAGGAGTTTGAAAATAATTTTGAAATCTGTAACGACCCGGTTTTTAATCGATTTTGCAAACGACGGATTACAAAACTAAATAATTTGAATTTCTAATTTTAAACAACATCTTCATAAGTTAAGGTAAATATATTTTAAGTGACTAATATTTCAAACTTCAAATTTAAAATCTAACTTATGATTTACCTTTTTATAACAAAATTAATAAAAAAGTTAATTCGTCTTAAAACAACTTCCTCTGCAATTTCATATATCATAGGATTTTGTCAAATTAAGAATAATCCTTAGCAATTAAAAATATAATATGAAACTTGTAATAATCAAAACACATGGTCACATAAACAAGGCAAGCAGGCAGTATGTATAATAGAGACATGCCCAGATATAGATCATGTAAGATAAGGTAAATATGGAATTCGATTTATCTCTTTTGATTACATATCAAACCAAAAATAATAGGTATGACAAGTTATCAATTCAATAAACATTAACATATAACCTGTAGACAGTAGGTTTCTAAGATGAAAAGAGACAAAAGAAATCATGTAATTATTAAGAAAATAAGATTTGTAGGAAGCTAAATAGATAGGAAAAAAGACAAAAACATCATGAATTTAAGTAGATAAGATTTGTAGGCAGCAAAATAGAAAAGAGAATAACAATAATAGAGCCCGGGATTACATCAATAGAGTACCATATTAAGGAAACAAATAAAATAAAATTATCTAAATGATCGTAGAAATTTAAAACACAAGTACAAATATCTGAATCTTGAAAGAATGCCTGCGACAATGTTTAGATAAGAATTTATGTTGAAAGCAACAAGTTTACCAATAGGAAGCTTGCAAGCATTAATAAGGCTAGAGACTAATCCACCAACTATATTTAGTTCTAAATTATAAGCAGTAGGAAAACATCACTATCGAAACACTTAAGATAGAGCTGGATATAAAGGCAAAAGATTTTAATAAAGTAGTCGCAAGGAAAAACTGAACAAATCATACAATAAAAACATGTGCAAGCACTCTACAATAATTAATACATGCTCAGAGTAACACTGAATAATTGGAACAACAAAGCTATCCAAAACAGTAGCAAAATCTTATACATTTAATAACCTCTACAAACTAAATTATCTCATTCTAATCACACTAAATGTTTGTTTTTTTTCCTTTACATACTTGCCAAGGATATTTGTATGAAAACTAACATATATATAACACTTTAATCTAAAGAAAAATGGTTTGTTGAAAAACAAAAACAAAGCAAAAATCTGAAGAAAGAAAAGCAGAGGAAAACACAATGAGTAAACACCTTTTTAAATCCCCTGTTTTCCATGCAACTTGTTGTGAAGATTTATTACTTCATGTATGTAATATACGTATCGAATTATATTGACAAAAAAATGTGGTTGTTTATTGTTGGGCATAATGGTTGAAACTGATAATGTTCATTGCGAATATTATGCCTGGAAAATGAACATTTCTGTCGTTCTAACCTTTAAAAATCAATAGCAAGAATCCTAGTTGGTTATAAGGGTTGAATGCAACATAGGAGTTGTTTATTTTTGTCTAATGCATGCTCTAAAATTGGTTTGAATTCATATAGCAACGTATACCGCTATAAATTATAAATTACAATGAAGAAGAAAGAAAAGTCAAAATTTAAAACCTCATTATTTTACGATTCAGGTATATGGATGAGATCGTACTTTAAAACCATGAATTTTGATAACAAGATTATGATTTATAATAACTTAGACAATGAGATTTTTGACACGATCGGAAAAAGGGTCTTTGATCAATTTTCGGCAACCTTGTCGATGGATTAACTTGCCGTTTGTTCTAGACGACTATGACACATGCCAGAATATAGGAAAATATCAAATAATTTTCCAATGCACTGGATTTTGAGAACAAAGTAAAAACAATTGTTTCAGTTTAAATTTTTAGGGCTAAAATTATACTGAACTACGCTACCTATGGTGTATATAAAGGAATCGAATCAGGTGCATTTAAAAGGGGGAAGAGTCAGCTTCGTTTGACTTGAGTTTGGCGGCGACTGGTTTTAAGTTGAGGTGAGGCCTGGAGTTTCGGTGAAGTCTATTTTCGGTGAGTGGTGTGTTGATGGTGCATTTCTTGAATTGATGAAAGGCATGGTGTTTTGAGATCGACAGTGGTGTAAGAGAGTTAGAAGACGTTTGTGGCAACCGTCGCGGAGTCGAGATCGTCGGAGAAGAGATGGTTCATGTGCACTATGAAAATAAAATAGTAATGTGTAAGTAATATATATATATATATATATATATTTGAAAATTGGTAACATTTATTGCATATACCAATCTATAACAAACAACGTCTCTCGATCATTTACTCGTACAGTAAATTCTTACAAATAAAAAACATAAAACCGGTAAAATCAACCAGTATCAACAAGTTCCACTCCCCACTTCTTCAGCAATTCAACTTTTCCATAACTTCTCTTCATTTTAGATCCATTGCCATTGACTAAAAACATCACTTCTCTATCAATCATTCCCAGTCTGACTTCCTTTGACAAGCACTTGTTACTGAAAATACGTGAGTTCCTCTCCATCCATATTTGATAAACAGCAATTGTAAATGCCGCGCAAGCAACATACAATGTCTGATCCTTTTCTTTAAAACCATTCATAATCTTTACTACTTCATGCTCCAGAACACTTGAATCATCCACTGCCAAACCCAGCTTTGATGCAATTGAATTCCAAATGAATGCAGAAAACGTGCATTCAAAAAAATAGATGATGAACAGATTCTTCAGACTGACCACATAAGCAATAACTATTTTCTTCCATCATACCAAAGCGAACCAATCTATCTTTAGTATATAACATGTCATTTGCAGCTAAATATGTAATAAAAGACATTTTATTTGCATTTTTAGCATGACAAATGACTTTATGAAAAGAAACAGTAGTATCCCTTCTTCTAATCTTCTCCCATGCTTTATGAAATGATAAAGTACCTCCCTCATACCATTCGAAGTAATCCTGATTGCCAAAAGCATGAACATAAACTTGATTGACTTCATTCTATATTTCTCTAGTGGTAGGATGCATCAAGCAATTCAAATTACCATCCACTACAATAGAAGAGACCGACTCGTCAGCATTCCCCAAAGCATTAAATTTAGAAAAACCAAGCATATCGATCAAGCATTTGCAATTGATCCAAGGATCAAACCATAATGATGTGGAGGATCCATTTACTATGACTTTATTGAAAAAATGCTTGCCAAAAGACCTTAATCTCAGCATTGCTTTCCACGTACTTGAGGCATTATTATCAGTTTCCATGCTCCAAAACTGTTTTCCTTGGCAATACTTTGAATGCATCTAGCTACTCCCTAATGATGGTGTAGATAGAAACCTCCACATAAGTTTAATACAAGCAACCTTTTTCAGCTCAGAGAAGAGTTTTAATCCAATACCCCCTTCTTCTTTTGGCAAACAAAGTTTCTCCCATCTAACCTTATGAGTAGATCCACCCCAAAAAAAGTCAGAACACATTACATTTAACTTATCTAGAACATGTCCAGGCAGCTGATATACAAACAACCAGTATAAGACAGTAGGAGTAATCACTGACTGAATGAGTTCTGCTCTCCCTGCAAAGCTGAGGAACTTCACATCCCATGACTGAAATTTACTTTGAACTCTATGCAACAGGCTTTGACAATCATTATAGTGGATATAATTTGAAGAAATAGGAACTCCAAGGTACTTAACAGGTAATTGATCCAATTGAAAACCAAGTATATTTAATGTATCACCAATGTTCTTAGCAAAAGCACTAAAATATACCTTAGTTTTCATATCGCTCACAGTTAAGCCATTGTAATGTCTTAACTTGCCAAAAGTATCTTTCAAAGAATTAGCACATATGGAGTAATTCCTACCAAAAACCATTAAATCATCTGTGTAGCGTAGATGTGTAATTGCAGGCTCATTTCTTTGAATAGGGAAAAATCTGCTTTGAACAGTCACCTCATTCATACAATAACTAAAATATTCCATTGGCATTGAAAACAAATATGGGGATAAAGGATCACCTTGACGAGTACCTCTATTTAAAGATATAAAACCCCTCGGCACACCTTTGAATGATGATGGAAAAAGTGGGTGTAGAAATACATTCATATATGATGTTTATGAAATGTACTGGAAACCCCATTTTAAACATGATATGGCAAATGAATTCTCTTGAAATCTTGTCATAAGCTTTGTTTAAATCCACTTTAACAGAAAACTTAATAACCCCCGGTCTTTTAATATACCGAGAAGGAATATAAGCACACTGGTTTGGGGAAACTAAATATGTTAAGTACCATTTCATCCTATAGCAAAGTATTTTACTAAAAAAATTATAATACAAATTGCAACAAGAAATTGGACGATAATGGGATATATCAGATGGCCTTTCAACTTTAGGTATTAATGCAACAAAAGTGTGATTAATACCTTTGGGCAGTTTTCCATACTCAAAAATATCCTGCATAGCAGCTGCTAAATCCAATTTAATCTCTTCCCGGTGAAGTTTAAATTTTTTTGAGTTACAACCATCAGGTTTAGGGCTCGTATCATCATGTATTGAATCAACAGCTTTATTAATTTCTTCTAGAGAGATAGGTTGAAGCAGAGACTTCTTTCCACGATCATTCATAGTGTATGAAGATTGAAAATCTGGGACATCTTTGATCACTTCCCCATTGAATAAATCAGTATAATATGATATTGCTTCATTTGCAACTTCTTAATATTTAAAAACTAGTTCCCCATCAGAATTTATCAAAGCCTTCAAGTGATTTATATATTTTCTGGTTGACATTTTAGAGTGAAAAAAACTTGAATTGGTGTCACCATCTTGCAGCCAAGAAATTTTTGCTTTTTGTCTTGCACTCATCATATGAATTTGTTTATGCAAATGTAATTTTCTTTTGGCTTGAAGCATGCTATCAAAAATCTCAAGATTCTCCGAATCAGCATCAGACTTTAATTCCTTTTCTCTGAAGATGTTTTCAGCTTCTAAGAGGGAAGCATTATCATTTGGCCTCAATCTATTCCATTCCTTAAGCTCGATTTTACAAAATGATAACTTCTTCATGAAATTGTAACTTGCAAAACCCCCAGCATTCGTGCTTAATCCTCTGTGTATACATTCAGTATAACCATGCTTTAAAAACCACTCATTTGAATATCTAAATGGCACACCTTTAACTTCATTATTATGGATCAATTCAAACAATAAGGGGTTATGATCACTTGAGAGTTGAGAACAGATATGGCTTTGAGTTCAGTAAAGGTTTGTAAACAAGCTTGATTAATAAAAAAATTATCAATATTATTTGCCATTCCATGCTTCCTCCAAGTATAATTGAAACCCACTGCCTTCACTTCGAAAAGACCAGATTGAGAAATACAGTTATTAATAGCTCTCATATGCTGAAAGGGAATAGGAAGACCACCTTTCTTGTCAAGATATGAAGTAGAGTTGTTGAAATCACCCATAAGAACCCACTCTTTATCAATCGTTTCTGCCTCATGAATTATGTGTTGCCATATAATTTGCCTCTCTTGGAAAAGAATACTTGCATATATTATTGAGATGAATAAAGAGAATCCTCTAGAATTAGTAGCATGGACAGTTACATGTTGATCAGAAGGAGAAACCACAATAAAAGACCAAACATTAATATTCCAGATAATCAAAATTCTAGCAGAAAAACTCTCAGACCTATATGGAAAAACTCCTAATTATTAGGAATTAATTAGCTAAATCTTCTCATATTATCACTATTTAATTTGTTTTCAATCAAACCAACAAATCTTGAATTTCGTCAAGAGGAATAGAACATCACCCATTCTATGGGATGAGTTCATCCCTCTGACGTTCTACACCATGAATGTCATTTAATTACAACATTGCTCCACGTAGACCTTTTAGCAGAAGCAACAGTAAATTTCTTCTTACCTTTTAATTGAGCAAGGTATTCACTATTAGTAGTAACACCACTAGAGATGTCCATATTTCCTTCATCATTAGTATTTTCCTTTATATTATCAACAATTTCTTCAAGTTCACCATTCAATAAATCTTTTGGCAGATCAGTGTTCAAAAAAATCTAAATTTCCACTTCCATCAGCTTTCTTTCCACTATTATCCTCTGTTAAATCATTTGAAGCCTGATCCCCCATATTTGAAGAGCTAGCTCCATTTTCTCTTTGATTAGTCCAGGCTGGATCATTATGGATCTCATGAACGCTTAAGCTATGGCCAAACCTTTGACACTTCACACATCTATGAGGTACATACTCATATTCCATATTCACAGATTTTGAACTTCCATTATGCAATAACAGAGGAATTTTATCAACCAGTTTAGCTTCAAGATCATTTTCAACAAGAATTCTGGCATACTTAGTAATTTTCTTACTAATTGCTAGATCATCAGCTCTACTCGGAGTAGCAATAAAGCTCACTATCGAAGAGAATGCTCTATTAGACCATAACTCCATATCTAAATTGCACAATTTCACCCAGATCTGGACACTACTAGCAGAAAAATTATCAAAAATATAACCAGGAAACCATCTGAACACCATTAAAAGCCTTCCAAAATATGAATACGTTGATGTTCTCAAAACTTTCAAACAATCAGCCTCATCCATGAATTGAATCGTGTAATTAAAACCAGGAGCAATATGGATCAAAAAATTACCACCAGGCTTCCAAACTTTGTCAACATATACCCTGATCTTAACGATAGTGAGCTTGCAATCTACAGGATGAAATGCAATGGTATTCGTCCATGAATCTGTAGAAGATTTAAAAGTTTCTTCCGATATATAAACATAATTTTCCGTCGGCTTTACAAAGTGTAGAGAAGCAAAACCCACATCGATTGAGGAGTCACTGACACTAGAATCAGGGATTTCAGATGATAGATTTGGATTTGGATTAGGATTTGAGTTTGGATTTGAATTAAGATTTGGATTTGGCGGGGGAACGTCCGCCATTTTAGAAGAGGAAAGTTCTTATGATATATATATATATATATATATGTATATATGTATATATATATAAGTTAAAGAAAGAGGAAAGCCAGGTGCGTGTATCAGGCGTACGAATGTTGAAGGAAATTTATATACTACAAGTAGCAATAATTCATGTAGTTGCATGACTTGGGAATGGAGCGGTTTTTCCTGGGTATGGTTAAAAAGAAGAAGAGAGCCAAGGCATGCAATAATTATATGTATGGTAAGAAAGGTTGTATAGTAAAAGGCCTGGGATGCAAGCAGAAGTGGACATAGTAGCAACTGGGAATGGTTGCGTGAAGAAGAAGGGAAACTGGGCTATATACATTATACGCTATGTTGATGCATAGTGCGTCAGGTAACCATTATTTGAAATAGTTGCATGGCTTAAGGAAATGGGAAATTTTGCCTTGTATTACTGCATGGAAAAAAAACAATACTTGTTGGGCATTTAAGGTTCTGGGAATAAAATTTACAAAAATAAGGAAGTTTGAATGCATGTAGGAAGTGGAAAACTAAGGGTCTGGGGCATCATAAAGTGTGGAGACGCATGGGTCTGCTATGGTGAAAGGTGGGCCAAGATGTTGGCTTGGGCCTGGTAGAAGATAACGTTATTTATCACTCAAGTTAAAAAAAGCTAGCATGGGAAACATATAGAAGTAACATGGGAAGCATACGAGATAAAAGAGCTGTTAGCATGGGAAGCATACGGAAGTGGAAAAATTTAGGACCCAGAGTGTCATGAAGTGTGGATCTGCCTAGGTAATGCTTGCATGAAGTTAAGTGGGCTTGGGCCTGAAAATATGAAAGTCGGTATTTAAACACTTTTAATAATAAAAATGGATTCAACTACTCAATTATTGCGTGGATGCTTGCAAGAAAAGCAAATGAAAGAGGAACCTTAAGATTATTGCATGAGTTTAGGTGGGCTTGGCCATGTTGGAAAAAATGGGTTAGAGTTTTATAAATAAACATTTTTATTTATTTCCGTAAATCTATTTCGAATAATAAATCTTGTGAATTTTAACAAGCCAAGATAAACCATTTAAAACTATATAAATATATATTGAATTGCTAACTCGAATAATGAAACGCTGACATGTTTTTATATCATCTTGCATCGACCGCTGTTTTCAAATTAGAAGTTAATTTGAATAATTTAATTCGAGAGAAAAGGTCATGATATTAATATGCAATAAATTTCCAAATAAATAATTGTATTGTAACGACCCAACTTTCGAACACCTCGGAAGTAGTGTCATTAATAAGAATAAGAATAGATAGAAGATAAAATCATATAAACATCAGAATCTCATAGCGTAATTTTTACAAAAGATGATACTTCATAATATTATACAGCAGTACATATTACATCAGAGCATCATAGATCTAGTGATACTAGCCACTTCATAGTACAACTTTAATTATACATATCATTGATGACTAACTTGCAGACTTATAATTATACAGTAGATCTAATAAGTAGACCAGCACACAGAAAGTTCCATCCCAGCTTTCCAAGTTTTATCCAATCCTGATTCACTTGTCTATTCATAACAGGTGTTATGAATACCCAAGAGTTTAAGGGAAACACAGAAAAATAAACTCTGGGTCAGTCAGGGGACCGGTATGAGTAAACAATTTTAAAACAAGTTAAAGAAACAGAAATATCTCATAAGACCAAGCTGTGAATACAGAATGGGTTTTTACCTTATGAGATAAACACTTTGTATACTTAGAACATATATTATCATAGCGTCTATTAGTTTTCACAAATAAATTAGAATCTAGAAGAATGCTTGCATCTCACATTCTCCAATATAGTATACAAATAAAAACCGCTTGGCGCTTATGGAAATTGGGTTTCCAACTATGACAAGGTATGGTACCACCTTCCGATGATGTATCTCTAGAGGCAAATACACCTGGGTTCAACAAGAACGTCTTGCAACCCGGCCCACACATGACCGACCACTCATTTCGCTTGAGTGTATCGAATGTATATCACCAACGGTTGGGCTCAAACCACCGTTTCCCAAAAAGGGACAGCATCGAAAAAGATTAAATAAGTAAAAGGAATTTCTCTAGATAGGTGATTATACACCCTAATGGGAGCGACCCACATAGCCATGCTGTCTGCCCGATTTTTGTCATTTCCCGGTTGTGAGGCTTGAGGCTAGACTTACCTTTTCATCATCACTGTTTATTTTCTTTGAATGCCACATCATCAAAAACTCGCCAACCACTAATTGACTTCCCCAAAAATATATTATAGGTATACAGCGAGAGAAACGAATTCCTCTGCCCCTGTATAAATACGTTTGGAGAGATCAACTTACGTGATCAGTTAGAATTACTTTGTCAGACATTCGTCCATACAAGTTGCCCTGGGATTGGACAAACCGAAGGCACTATTCTAAAATAGTCCTTGTATATCGCCGTCTTCAATTTAAAAATCTCTGACGCGCGGCGTATAATCAAATCAAAGTGAAATATTTATTTCGGTCTCTTTGAAATGATTAGCGAATCATTTCTTTTTAAATTATTAATCTAACATGACTATAATCTAATTACACATATAATTACAGTCAAACTAAACAGTATATAATCATCTTGATTATATCTGGTATTTTGGTCATCTTTTAGAATGGACAGTTTCAGTGTACGTGCCGCACATGGTTTTTCTTTCCATTTTGTTCGTCAAAAATAAATACGTACATTATTCTTTAGAAAATATTTCTCATAATTATTCCTTAATCTAATTATTCAAAAATGAATTAAATTTATGATTTACAATTTATATTCAGCCTTTTACATTTTGTATTGTTTCGTCAAATTTTCCCTTTTATTCTTTATACTCGATCTACTTCCTATTTTCTTCTATAGACCAAATAAAATTTCTCTTTTTATTTATTAACCTAAACATGATTAAAATATGATTTATAAAATACAAAACAGTATATATATCAAGGATTTTAGATTTACAGTCTAAAACCGTAATTTGAGCATATACTTATCATACGGTTTTCCTTCTATTTGCTTGTTATCTTTGAAATTCAAATATTTTCTTAGAAAATTATTTTCTAATTCAAATTATAAACAAAATTTATAATTTAATCTAAATTTCAGCTCCAACACTTTATTTTCAACTTTTGACAAAAACTGCACGTGATCCTAATTCACTTCCTTTTTCTCCTCTTGCTACTTTAAATAAACATTCTATTTTTATTTAAATATTTATTTTTTTCCTTATTTATTCCTATTTTAAATTTAATTTATTATTTAATTAAATTGATTTTAATTTAAATTTATATTCAAAAATCTTTATTTGGAAACAAATATAGCAAAGTACCAGTTTTGTTTCGTGGTGTGCGCACATAAAAATCAGCCTGGTTACCATGATTTTCGCAAAGTACCACATTCCTAACGAAGTACCATTTTGCCTAAAGTACCACCCCCTTGAACACGTGATTTTTGGCCTGATCACCCCCAAAACACTGGTAGCTTCACTCCCGATCACCCACCATACACGTGCACGTGCACATCCCCACGCGCCACCTTCCATCACCTCCGACCATCCACACATGTCCCACCACTTCACCTGATCACGTTGCACCATCCTAATCATCTCCTCCATGCCACCAGTAAATTTTCACCGTCCATCTCCATTTCCAGAAAAAAATGCCATCTAAGAAAATGACCACCACGCTTCACCTCGACCATGCGCCACCGCCCCCTCCTTGCCACATCACCCTAACACCCCGACGCCCCCTTTCCCCTTGGACCGCACCCCCTAGGCCTCTCGACGACGAGTAGTTCCGGCGAGAAAAACCGTACCCAAAAACCAAGCTTAAACCCTATTTGCACCTCGTCCTCATAATCCCTTCATTTGAAAAATAAATTAGTATTTTTCCTAGCATCCCTGAACCTAGATGATGCTTCACCCCCAACCCCACGGCCTCACATCGCTTGGGTGGTCGGAATTTGATCGAAATTCAAATTCTGATCATCCTAACATAAATCGTGATCTAAGACCTTAAAAATCATGAAACCACTTCTAAAAATCATCATTTTCATTAAGGATTCCATTCATGTATTCTAATTGGTTTTATATGAGTTTTGAAAATTCAATGAAACAGAGAGGTTTTAACAGTCCGTGTTGTTTCCTGTTTCAAGTACAATGGTTGTTTAAGTATATATTGCATTCTTTCTTATTTTTAATTGGTTTAGTGGTGATGTTGTGTAATAATCTAACCTGGAATCATACTGAAATCATTTAACTTAAAGTTATTTACCAGGGATCAACAATTTGCTCTAACAAAATAACAGGATCTGTCAACCTGTTAGTATAAGTTTCCTATACCAAATGTTAATCAATTCAAGTACTTACCCCTAGTTCTTTGATTAAGACAGGAAAGTGATTCAACCAAGGTTGCATCCAACAAAACAAAGCAAACCATAACATACAAAGGGACAGTTCAAAATAGAAAAAAATGCAGGAATAATTTCTGAAAAAGTTTACTCATCGGAAAGCTTGAAACCCTTACTATTTTCTCTTCTTACTGATCCTATTCAAGTGCTTGTGTTGTGTGAGGAGAATGGGTGTGCTTATGGTTTATTTATAGTAGAGGAAAATAATAAAATATGAGTGCATAGAATCAGTTTTTAGATTTTGTGTGTGACAAATGATTGACAACTCAAAAAAATCTTTTTTCTTACCAAATCAAAACACCACCTCCTCACATTCACATGGCTTATATCAGCCATCCTTCATACTGAAATCTCTTGCACATGTTCATTCCTTTCTCCTATTGGTTTTTATGAAATATCACCTTAAATGCAAATGGTACAACCATGATCTTTCTCTAAATCTATCATTGTTTTAAACAAATTATAGTATCATTTTTGTACCATATATACTCAGAATTTTCCTTGGATTTCTAAACCATATCTTCACATGACAATTTGATTTAACAACAAAACATAAAATATTTACTTGGCTTTCAAGGTAATCTAAAATTTGAAAGTTCTTGTACCATTTTGATCTCGGCCATGTGATGATTTAACATGGAAACATCTTGGGAAAGTCTATGTTTTAGTATTTATCTTGTATAGGCAAGGTTTGTGGTTGATATGCACAAGATTTGTAAAATCTTTAAGCACATGTTATGACAAGGTGAACATGTTTTTGAAAAATGCAAAGGAAAATGACATTTCAGAAAATCTTGTGAGAAAAGAGAATGATTTGAAACTGAAAATACATTGATCTAAAGTGATTTTGCCATGTGAACAATATTTCTCTAGATTCTCTTTACTAGCTTATTTCTAGTGTAGGTGTTATCCTCAAGTATATATATATATCTATATGAAAACATGTTTGCAAAGAGAAATGGTATTTCATGTTATAGTGTTGATGTATATGTGAACATGAACTTGCTTTGCCAAGAATGGTTTTGGTATGTTTGTATTCAAGAGTTAAAAGTTTTCAAATCAAGAATTTACAAAAAACCAAATTCTTAATCCTTTGAAAAAAATAAACAAAACATATGGAATAAAATGGCATTTTTAAACTTGCTATGTATAAGTATTATTCTACATACATGTATAAAATAAATTTAAACAAACGCTATTCAGTACATGTTATCATACCTGAATGTGTAAAAAAAATGGATTTTAGTAAGTGTTGTGATACATGCATATGTAAATGCTATTATACATGAGTTAACATGTTTTGCAATTTCAAGGTCTGGATTTTAAATCGTATTTGTAAATATGTACTTATGATTAGTTAATATCTGTGTTAGTGATATGGTAAAATACCGGGTCATTACAATCTACCCCCCTTATGAAAATTTCGTCTCGAAATTTGTAAATAGTTGATTAGAGTTATCGACACCCATCAATAAATATTTTATTTGTAACAGCTATTCCCATAATTGGATATATCTGTTACTATGGTTAGAAAAAATTTCCATTTATGTATTACTACTCTTGAATTTCCATCAACTTCCAAATATCCTTGAAAGAAATCTCAAGTCTTATTCACTTCATTTCTTTGAATCAATCTTGCTCAAGCATATGTATGTGTCCAAATTCCCTTTTTAACTCACCAGTCAATTTACTTAACTCCGTTAAGTATCCCCCAAAATCTTTATACACTTAGTTGATTATCTCCATTTCGGGACTCACAAATATGATTTAATTTCACAAATCGACCAGTTCACATTCCTTGAGTTCATACTCGATTAATACTTAAGTCTATACTTAATTTCAGCAAATCCAAATTTTAAATTCAATTTAAAATTCTAACCTGATTTCTTGTACCAATATGATTGGATATTATTCTAATTTAATCCAACCATATTTAATTTATCTTTAGGCTGACCCTAGTTAATTAACTCCTTTTATCTAAAAAGAGTAAGGTACCTTCTGAACCTCCTTCCATTTTCACATTCTCAGAAGTTGATGACTTATCCATTAAAGCATAGACCTTTGGTTGCTGTGCCTTTTTCATAAGTGGACAGTTTTTAACCAAGTGCCCAGGCTGATGACAGTTATAGCATGAAAACTTTTGGGGAATAGCATAACTTGTTCCCTTTTGTTTCTGTTGAGGTTGCTCCGGTTGCTGAGACTGCTGTGGCTTTTCCCTTGCTGGCTTCGTACAAAACCTAGCAATATGTCCCTTCTCCTTGCAGTTATGGCATTGCGTATCTTTATAACGCTCTTTGGCTTTCTCCCCCATCTTGGGTATTCCCTTGTTGTTCCAGTTCGGATTAAATTTCCTTTTGTTGGAATTCTCGCCACTGGGTTCTCCTGTCTGCTGTTTTGCAACTGGCTTCTTTCCCTCTAGTGCCTCATAACGATCTGCCATATCCACCAGATCGACAAATGGAATCTTGAGATGCCCAATCATCTGAAACTGCAGGTTATCCTTTAATCCTGTTATGAACATTTCATTCTTATTGAGTGGGGTATTGATCAGTTCTGGCCCGAAACAAGAAAGTGAATTGAACTTGTTCTCATATTCGGATATTTTCATGTTCCCTTGCTTGAGATCGATGAAATCCCGATACATTCTAGTCTTTCCTGCAGCAGGTAGAAATTGTGCTTCGAAAGCTTCCTTGAATTTTTCCCAAGTGAAGTCTTCCTTAGGAACATTTGTGGTCTGAGCATCCCACCAAATAACAGCAGCTTCTTGAAGTTGCCACGAAGCTAAAAGACGTTTCTGCTCATCATTCAAATTCAGTCCTTTGAAAATCCTCTCGCAGGACCTCAACCATGCTTGGACTTCAATGAAATATTCCATCCCTTCGAAAACTTTTCCTCCCAGAGTCGTATACTCCTTACAAATAGTTGCAAAGCTTTTATCCTGCTGGACTGGTGCAACTTCCTCCGCAGTTTCTCCTTGATCCTGGGATCCAGTATTATGACCAGTAGTAGTGGAAGTTCCACTAGCTCGACCTCTTCGTCCTCGGTTACTCATCTTAATCACTTGAATATAACAGGTCATCATTCCAGACTTGATTGGATATAACTAACTTAGGTATACCATCCAAGTTGATCTAACTTTATTTTAAATTTTCAAAAATACGCTCTCTCACACTCACCCAACGCCTAGGTAATCAGTAACCTAAGCTCTGATACCAACTGTAACGACCCAATTTTCGAACACCTCGGAAGTCGTGTCATTAATAAGAATAAGAATAAATAGAAGATAAAATCACAGAAACATCAGAATCTCACAGCGGAATTTTTACAAAAGATGATACTTCATAATATTATACAGCAGTACATATTACATCACAACATCATAGATCTAGTGATACAAGCCACTTCATAGTACAACTTTAATTATACATATCATTGATGACTAACTTGCAGACTTATAGTTATACAGTAGATATAATAAGTAGACCAACACACAGAAAGTTCCATCCCAGCTTTCCAAGTTTTATCCAATCCTAATTCACTTGTTTATTCATAACAAGTGTTATGAATACCCAGGAGTTTAAGGGAAACACAGAAAAATAAACTCCGGGTCAGTCAGGGGACTGGTATGAGTAAACAGTTTTAAAACAAGTTAAAGAAATAGAAATATCTCATAAGACCACGCCGTGAATACGGAACGGGTTTTTATCTTATGAGATCAAAACACTTTGTATACTTAAAACATATATTATCATAGTGTCTATTAGTTTTCACAAATAAATTAGAATCTAGAATAATGCTTGCATCTCACATTCTCCTATATAGTATACAAATAAAAACCGCTTGGCGCTTATGGAAATTGGGTTTCCAACTATGACAAGTTATGGTACCACCTTCCGAGGATGTATCTTTAGAGGCAAATACACCTGGGTTCAACAAGAACGTCTTGCAACCCGGCCCACAAATGACCGACCACTCATTTCGCTTGAGTGTATCGAATGTATATCACCAACGGTTGGGCTCAAACCACCGTTTTCGGAAAAGGGACAGCATCGAAATAGATTAAAGAAGTAAAAGGAATTTCTCTAGATAGGTGATTATACACCCTAATGGAAGCGACCCACATAGCCATGCTGCCTGCCCGATTTTTGTCATTTCCCGGTTGTGAGGCTTGAGGCTAGACTTACCTTTTCATCATCACTGTTTATTTTCTTTGAATGCCACATCGTCAAAACTCGCCAACCACTAATTGACTTCCCCAAAAATATATTATAGTTATACAGCGAGAGAAACAAATTCCTCTGCCCCGGTATAAATACGCTTGGAGAGATCAACGTACGTGATCAGTTAGAATTACTTTGTCAGACATTCGTCCATACAAGTTGTCCTGGGATTGGACAAACCGAAGGCACTATTCAAAAATAGTCCTTGTATATCGCCGTCTTCAATTTAAAAATCTCTGACGTGCGGCGTATAATCAAATCAAAGTGAAATATTTATTTTGGTCTCTTTGAAATGATTAGTGAATCATTTTCATTTTAAATTATTAATCTAACATGACTATAATCTAATTACACATATAATTACAGTCAAACTAAATAGTATATGATCATCCTGATTATATCTGGTATTTTGATCATCTTTTAAAACGGACAGTTTCAGTGTGCGCGCACGGTTTATTTTTCATTTTGTTCGTCAAAAATAAATACTTACATTATTCTTTAGAAAATATTTCTTATAATTATTCCTTAATCTAATTATTCAAAAATGAATTAAATTTATGATTTACAATTTATATTTCAGCCTTTTACACTTTGTATTGTTTCGTCAAATTTTCCCTTTTATTCTTTATACTCGATCTACTTCCTATTTTCTTCAATAGACCAAATAAAATTTCTCTTTTTATTTATTAACCTAAACAAGATTAAAATATGATTTATAAAATACAGAATAGTATATTATCATCTTCTTGTATCAAGGATTTTAGATTTACAGTCTAAAATGGTAATTTAAGCGTATACTTATCATACGGTTTTCCTTCTATTTGGTTGTTATCTTTAAAATTCAAATATTTTCTTAGAAAATTATTTTCTAATTCAAATTATATACAAAATTTATAATTTAATCTAAATTACAGCTCCTACACTTTAATTTCAACTTTTAACAAAAACTGCACGTGATCCTAATTCACTTCCTTTTTCTCCTCTTGCTACTTTAAATAAAAATTCTATTTTTATTTAATTTTTTCCCTTATTTATTCCTTTTTTAAATTTAATTTATTATTTAATTAAATTTATTTTAATTTAAATTTATATTAAAAATCTTTATTTGGAAACAAATATAGCAAAGTACCATTTGTTGCCAGATTACCAGTTTTGTTTCGTGGTGTGCGCACATAAAAATCGGCCTGGTTACCATGGTTTTCGCAAAGTACCACAATCCTAATAAAGTACCATTTTGCCTAAAGAACCACCCCCTTGAACACGTGATTTTTGGCCTATCACTCCCAAAACACTGGTAGCTTCACTCCCGATCACCCACCATACACGTGCACGTGCACAGCCCCACACGCCACCTTCCATCACCTTCGACCATCCACACACGTCCCACCACTTCACCTGATCACGTTGCACCACCCTGATCATCTCCTCCATGACACTAGTAAATTTTCACCGTCCATCTCCATTTCCAGAAAAAATGCCATCTAAGAAAATGACCACCATGCTTCACCTCGACCATGCGCCACCGCCCCTTCCTTGCCACGTCACCCTGACACCCCGACGCCCCCTTTCCCCCTGGACCGCACCCCCGTAGGCCTCTCGATGACGAGCAGTTCCAGCGAGAATAACCCAACCCAAAAACCAAGCTTAAACCCTATTTGCACCTCGTTCTCATAATCCCTTCATTTGAAAAATAAATTAGTATTTTTCCTAGCATACCTGAACCTAGATGATGCTTCACCCCCAACCCCACGGCCTCACATCGCTTGGGTGGTCGGAATTTGATCGAAATTCAAATTATGATCATCCTAGCATAACTCGTGATCTAAGACCTTAAAAATCATGAAACCACTTCTAAAAATCATCATTTTCATTAAGGATTCCATTCATGTATTCAAATTGATTTTATACGAGTTTTGAAAATTCGATGAAACAGAGAGGTTTTAACAGTCTATGATGTTTCCTGTTTCAAGTACCAGGGGTTGTTTAAGTATATATTGCATTCTTTCTTACTTTTAATTGGTTTAGTGGTGATGTAGTGGTAACAATCTAACTGGAATCATACTGAAATCATTTAATTTAAAGCTATTTACCAGGGATCATCAATTTGCTCTAACAAAATAACAGGATCTGTCAACCTGTTAGTATAAGTTTCCTATACCAAATGTTAATCAATTCAAGTACTTACCCCTAGTTCTTTGATTAAGACAGGAAAGTGATTCAACCAAGGTTGCATTCAACAAAACAAAGCAAACCATAGCATACAAAGGGACAGTTCAAAACAGAAAAAAATGCAGGAAGAATTTCTGAAAAAGTTTACTCACCGGAAAGCTTGAAACCCTTAGTATTTTCTCTTCTTACTGATCCTATTCAAGTGCTTGTGTTGTGTGAGGAGAATGGGTGTGCTTATGGTTTATTTATAGTAGAGGAAAATAATAAAATATGAGTGCATAGAATCAATTTTCAGATTTTGTGTGTGAAAATGATTGACAACTCAAAAAAATCTTTTTTCTTACCAAATCAAAACACCACCTCCTCACATTCACATGGCTTATATTAGCCATCCTTCAAACTGAAATCTCTTGCACATTTTCATTTATTTCTCCTATTGGTTTTTATGAAATATCACCTTAAATGCAAATGGTACAAGCATGATCTTTCTCTAAATTTTTCATTGTTTTAAACAAATTATAGTATCATTTTTGTACCATATATATTCAGAATTTTCCTTGGATTTCTAAACCATATCTTCACGTGACAATTTGATTTAACAACAAAACATAAAATATTTACTTGGCTTTCAAGGTAATCTAAAATTTGAAAGTTCTTGTACCTTTTTTATCTCGGCCATGTGATGATTGAACATGGAAACATCTTGGGAAAATCAATGTTTTAGTATTTATCTATTGTAGGCAAGGTTTGTGGTTGATATGCACAAGATTTGTAAAATCTTTAAGCACATGTTATGACAAGGTGAACATGTTTTTGAAAAATGCAAAGGAAAATGACATTTCAGAAAATCTTGTGAGAAAAGAGAATGATTTGAAACTGAAAATACATTGATCTAAAGTGATTTTGCCATGTGAACAATATTTCTCTAGATTCTCTTTACTAGCTTATTTCTAGTGTAGGTGTTATCCTCAAGTATATATATCTATATGAAAACATGTTTGCAAAGAGAAATGGTATTTCATGTTATAGTGTTGATGTATATGTGAACATGAACTTGCTTTGCCAAGAATGGTTTTGGTATGTTTTTATTCAAGTGTTAAAAGTTTTCAAATCAAAAATTTACAAAAAAACAACATTCTTAATCCTTTGAAAAAAATGAACAAAACATATGAAATAAAATGGCATTTTAAAACTTGCTATGTATAAGTATTATTCTACATACATGTATAAAATAAATTTAAACAAACGCTATTCAATACATGCTATCATACCTGAATGTGTAAAAAAAAAAGGGTTTTAGTAAGTGCTGTGATACATGCATATGTAAATGCTATTATACATGAGTTAACATGTTTTGCAATTTCAAAGTCTGGATTTTAAATCGTATTTGTAAATATGTACTTACGATTAATTAATATCTGTGTTAGTGATATGGGTAAATACCGGGTCATTACATGTATTTTATTTTAAAATATAACTTGACCCTAGATAATATTGACGTACATCGATTCAAAGAGACCGGCTCGGTATTTAATATGAAATTTGAATACTACTTTGATTCGACTTAGGCATTCGATTTAATTAAAGTCAAGTTGAAGACAATGAAAAGCAAGGGATACTGCTACTAATCCTGAGGGCGATTCCAAAATGGATGTAGTAGAGTTAGTACCTTCGGTTTCATTCAGTCCCAGAATGAAATTATATGGACGAATTCTGACAGAGTATTTTCCAAATAATCACGTATATTGATTTCCTCAAACGTACCAAGTTTGGTGGCAGAGAAGACACCTTCTCTTGCTTAACACCCAGACTATTTTTTGTGGACGTAAATTAGTGATTTGATGGATCTGACAATGTGGCATTTAAACGAAATGATGAAGTGGTATTCTAAAAGAAAATCGTAGCCTCAAGCCTCATCAATGGGGAAATGACTGAAATCGAGCAGGCAACAGAGCTATGTGGGTTATACCCATTAGGGTATATCGTCACCTAATCTTGAGAAATCGATTTGTCCCTATTATATGCTTCGGAATTTATTCGGTTGACTAGCTACCAAATGTGGTGATGATATATTCGATATACTCAAGTAGAATGGGTGGTCGGTTCTGTGTGGCCAGGTTGCAAGATGTTCTTGTTAAACCCCAGTGTTTCATCTCTAGAGAACACTGATCGGAAGGTGGTCCTATACCTAGTCATGTTGGAAATCCAAACTCCAAAAAGAGCCATACGGTTTTTATTGTATACAAACTATGTCGAGTGAGATGCACGCTTTTCGTCTATATTTCTATTTATTTGTGAATTGATAGACACTACTATAATATCACTAGATTTGATATAAAAGTGATTTGGCTATCGTAAGGTGAAAAACACGTACCATATTTATTGGTGGTCATGTCTTACAAGAATCCCATTCTTTTCAAAATAGCATTTCTGAAGTTAAACAAGTCACCCCATTATGCAGCATGGTTTATAAGACTCTTTTAACTACTCATCTATTATTTTAAAATAAAAATTGTTTACTCACATCAGGCTTATGTCTAATCCAGAGTTTATTTTTCTTGTTTTCCTAAACTCTTAGGTACTCATAATACTTATTATGAGTAGTCAGGTGATCCAGGTTTTGAATCACTGTCTATGGAGAAGTTTGGCAGGACTGTAGAATAACAACCATGCTAATACTTATATATGCAACTTTATGTTATATTATGGTGTGTAAAATGGATAGGTCATAAGACTATAAGTATGTATTATCTGTATGCTGTGAAACTCTGATGTATAATTATTATGATATCTATAAATTATGTGTGTTATTATGTTTTATCCAGTTCCGTTGTGAGATTCTGATATTTTGTGTTATTCTATTTTCTATCTCTTTCTTATATTTCTTAATAATGACTCGGCATCCGAAGTGTACGAAAGTCGGGCCGTTACAAAATCAATTTGAAAAGGAATTTGAAAACAGAATTTGAAAGTGCTAACCGGAGTTTTACATACTAACTAGACTCTATTACTTTAATGATCTTGAACTCTTGAAATCTTGATATCTTGAAAACTCATGAGTCTTGAATCTCTTTTAAAATCTTCAATCTCTAAAACTCTTGACTGTACAGTCTTCTGTATGTAATTCCTGCATACACACACACATACACACACACATATGTGTGTGTATATATATATATATATTGGATAAAGATGTTAGTATATATTTTATAACGTTAAAAAGGTTGTTGTCATCAAAATTCCATTCTCCAATAATCTCCCCCTTTTTTTATGATGACTACCTTAGTTTATAAAATATTCATACCTGATATTACATATTGATCTGGTTTCTAGAATACTCCCCCTTTCACTGTGAATTCTTCCTGACTCCCCCTTAAACTACGCCTATCTTAACTATACCCTATTTTATAATTTTCCCCCTTTGTCATCAACAAAAAGTATATTAACTATACTCCCCCTAAATTTATACTATTAATGATCCTAGTAATTAATACTATGTATAACTCCCTCTGAATCTAAAATACTCCCTAAATATATAATTTTCCTAAAATTCCCCCTAACTTTATGATAGCACTAATATAATTCTACTAAGTAAACTTAAATAGGAGGATAATCCATACAAACATATTATATAAACTAAGCAAACAATCCAAATAAATTTACAAGCAACCAATTTAAGCTTTGTTGTTACAAAATATCAATTCAAATAAATTCAAACATAAAGCCAAACATTTCTTGTAACTTCTATTTATCCTAAGAACCTATAAAGCTCCTGCTTTAATCTAATACTATAAGAACTATAAAAAAGTAAAGTAATGAAATCTGAAAGAGATGAGTATAGGTATATTATTTAATACCTACATATGCATAAGTATATTTCTAACGAACCTATAAACCATAAAATGAAATTCAACCATGTCAAATAAGCCAATCAAGTTATTCAAATCAAACAAGTCAAACAAATCAATTAAGTCAAACAATTCAAACAAGTCAATCAAGTTAAATAAATCAATCAAGCCAAATAAGTCAATCAAGTCAAACAAACAATGTTATGTATTTAATTAATAATCCTATATATTTCTAAGACAACAACTCCCCATACAGTATACTTGTTATGTGTGGAGTTAAAAGTTAGCATGTAATGCAGTGTGTGGCGTTTTTTAGTTATAATGCAATATAAAATGTATGTCATGTGCAAAGAAATATGAAACGATATATTGAATGAAATGCAATTTGTGATGTGAATGATTTGAGATGTATTGTAATTTATAATAATGATATATGATATGAAATAAGATATGTAATGATAATATGCAGAATGATTTGGTGATGATATCTATTGTGGTAAAATATATTCAAACTACTATCTAGATATTATGCATATATATATATATATATTATAAAAAAAAGTCAATCAAAAAAAATAATATACATTAATTTCTAGACTTAGGTTAATGATACTATTCAAAGCGATTGAAAGAATAATAAAGATAAGAGTTTAATGGTAATATATTCATGATAGATAGTAAAATATTTAGAATAATTCTATGAGAAATATGAAGTTAAATACTCTTAGTAGGGTGCTTATTTTTAAAATAATATAAAAATTGGAGTTCTTTTTAAAGAGAATATAAAACTATATCATACGAAGTAAACTAAAAAACTATAACTTCTTATATTTTAACTACAAATAATATATATATATATGTACTTTTTATATCAAAATATTAAGTTAAACATACAAGTTTAATAAATCTTAATAAAATAAGGAATCAAAATTAGTATTAAATTACAAATAGTATTTGTGATAATGTATCCCAAAATTGTTATGAAATTATATGTGAAAAATATATAAGTTAAACTATGTATGTTTAAACATCATATAAAAGATTTAATAAATTTATATTTTATAACAATGTCAAATGTTTGAAAATTTTGATTATTTCAAGCATATTAACATATCTATGTACTATATAATATATACTTTCAATATATTTTTGAAACAAAATATTTGAAACATAAGTAGATGAACAAAATTGATAACTAGAGTTTGAACTGACATTTTTCATATTGAAAAGATGTCCTTTAAAATTTTTCAAAACCAAATCAAAGAGTAGTGAAATTTAAATTTAGAATAAGAAGATAGATAAATTTTAATTAGATTAGTATATATGTATACTATGGTATATGAATCAAAATATCTAGAATTATAAAAGATATAAATTTTTATACCTAACTATGTGCATAAATATATATTCCTAAATTCAATGATAATTATGAAATAATTGTAAAGCGTACCTCTTTTTGCATTCCTTCTTTTTGTTGTTTTTCCATTGTCATGAACCACACATCCATGTCTTCCAGAATTTGACGATGAGATCTGCTCTATTGCGACGGACTTGTTTTTCTGATCAACATAGTATATTCATATGCTAATTTAAAGATCATATGAGAAAGATATTGATGATTTAGTAGTTTAACCGTCTTGGCGCCAAAAATTTGAATTTGAATGAATGGACACTTCAACTATTGTAAATAGGCCCAAAAGTCATGTCTCTTCATAACCATTTCTCCTTTTCTTCCTCTTCCCGTTTTTCCACTTTCAATCAATCTTCTAAGAGGCATAATTTCTTTATTTCTTAACGGAATTGGATGAGACTAGCGGCTAATCGAAGAGGAAGGCAAGGGCTATGATTCAGTAATAGTTTGGTAAAGAATTTGAATGATATTGTGGTGCAGTAGGCTGAATCAGTGAGTGGAAAATAGAAAATCCCGTATACGATATTCTATTTTGGATAGTCAACTTCAAACTACCATATCTCACTCAGTTTTGATCGGAATTTGATGATCTACCCATCAAAAATACTGCGAGAACAAGAACTTAAATCTAGAAAAGGACTTGGGACAAAATATTTCAAATATATGGATTAAATATGGGAAATACCAAAGGTAGTTTTGGTTTCATTTTCCTTTTGTACACCAAAACTTCATTTGATCATAACTTAGCCATTTCTTGACAGATTCGCATGAAACTAGTGGCATTTTGAAGCGAATGAAGAGTAGAATAATATTGAATCAAGTTGTAGAAGAAAATCAAAAGTTTTATGTAACACCCCATGATTTTAAATATTAAAAATTAAAGAATACTTAATTTCAAATGTGAGAATTAAGGGAAACGGGTTGCGCCATTGCGTTCGTCTCGGAATTCTGCTTGAGATAGATCCGAGTTTGTGTGAATTGGACTCTGTATGAAAAAATTATGGCCTTCTGAAGTTTCAGAATTTAATTAAATTAAAAACAGCTCAGGTTCAGAAAATTTCAAATTCAAATTTCAAACAGGGAAGCGGGTTGGGCGGGAAAATTCCCGCCTAAAGCCAGGTCGACCAGGGGGTCGACCTCCCTATACAGGTTGACCGGGGATCGACCTCCCTATACAGGTCGACCAGGGGGTCGACCTGCCCCCCCTCCCCCGGGCAGATCTGAAAGGTGACGATGTTTTGAGTCAGTGCTGAGTCATTAGGGATGAGGTGTTATTCTATCTTGTCTGGATGGTCTTGATTGCTTCTACGATAATCTGACGGCTATTAATTAATTAAAATTCTATATAAGCAACCCAACTCTCAACCTAAAATTACACAAATTCATACCAAGAGCCGCCACGCCGTCAATGGGGAACCTAGAGTAGCCGCCGTTCTCTTTCAACTCAAAATCAAGATAGAAGCAAGAATCAAAATCAAATCTAAATCTAAATTAGAATAACAATTAGTCTACATCAAAGGCGAGCAATTCAGTTTCAGAATACAGATCCCAGATAAACAAGACTATTCTTTTGTTTGTGAGTATAATTTCTTTCACAAAATAATTAATTAATTTAATTGCGATAAGTTATAATTGGGATTGTGAGAATGTGACTATTGAATCATGTGATGTTGAATTATATGCTAGTTCTTATGTGAATCTCATGCAAGTTTGTGATGTTGGATTATATGTTCTTATATGAATCTTATGCAAGTTTGTGATGTTGGATTATATGTTCTTATATGAATCTTATGCAAGTTTGGGATGTTAAAACATATGTGAATCAAGTATATACATATGCTAGTTTATATGCAAAACATGTGACATTAATTTACATGTTTAGATCCATATGCAAGTTCACATCTTTATGTTTAGATCAATATTTAGATCCATGGCAGTACATAGTTATGCAAATTTATGTTCTATATGACCATTGCCTATGCTAGTTTTGTATGTGAATCATATGCTAGTTTGAATGAAATTCATATGCAAGTTATAGGAAAACCATATCTGTATATGCAAGTTCACATCTTTATGTTTAGATCTATATTTAAATCCATGATAGTTTATACAAATTTATGTATACCCATTGCCTATGCAAGTTATTGGCTATGCAAACTTATGTCATGATTCTTAGACCTATTTTATGTGTTATGCAAGATATGATGTTGCTTTTTTTTTTATAAGTTAGACTATTTGCAGGTCTAACATATGTCATATTAAAACGTACGAATAGCGTGGGGACAATGGGATAATATTAAATATTAAAATTGTGAATTGGCATAAAATGGCTTTAAAGGTATATAAATTAATTTGAGACATTAATTGGTATAATTTTTATACCTAAAGAGTATGGACATAATTTAGGTGACAATTATGGACATAATTTGGAAGTTATTGGAAATTTGAATAGGGATAATTAATTCATACTGGGGTGAAATAATTTGTTATAATGAACGCCTAAGACACGAGGTTAAACTCATTTGTGGTGTAAGACTGCCCGGACCCGCCCGACAAATCCAGCAACCACAAACGGTAGTCTAATGTGAGAGGTCGAAGGCATAAATTAAATGCGTAACAGTTGTAATGACACGAGGTTAGACATGTTTGCGGTATAAGACTGCCCGGACCCACCCGGCAAATCCATCAACCGCAAACGGGAGTCTAATGTGGGAGGTCTTACAAGGGTTATGGTTATAATGAACTAAGTAACACTTAACCAAGATAAACATGTGGTGGGACATGGGGGCTAAGTGGGTGGCCAGGGTGGCATGTTAAATACGATTAGAAACACTTAACCAAGTTGAAAACATGTAAGAAGACATGAATAAGAAGGGGTTAAGTGGGAAATTCTAGTGGGGACCAAGCATAGGTGGAAAGCTTGTGTCAAGTATGGGGACCCTTTTTAAACCAGTAACCCATTAAGTATCTTTGTGAGCTCGAGTTAGATCGAGGACGGGACACGCTTACTGGGTTTGATTGTAAGAGGTCAAAATGGGTTAGCGGTGGCAATGCAAGTCCAATGGGGGCATGTGCGTGCATGGGCCCAGGCTGGTAGGTAAGACGTTGTTGCATCGTTTAAATATAAGTCATGCATCTTTTGTGGTACCGGGTTGCCACTTTGAGGAGTGATACACCCCACTTTGGGACCAGCATTGGTATATACGAGTTAGGGAGCCGATCGCATGGGGGTAGTGGGTACAACTAGGGGAGATAGGGGCAGGCGGCACCTATGAAGGCAACTAGGGGTACACGAAACTACCATTATCATTGTTATGTTCAGTAGGCAGGATCAACTTTTAGGGTGACTAGTAATGGTGCAGTATAGTAATTATCCTATAGTGATTAGGAATGAGATTAACGCCAGAATATTCCTCTTGTTTGCTTTGTCATGCCCACTTGTTTCACAGTCATTCCTTGTTTTACCAATTTATGCCTTATCCTAATTACTTTGATAATTATATTGTTAAAGTTATTGTACTTGCCAGACTTCATGTTTGACCCCCTTGATTTTGCCTATTTTCTTCCTCCTCTCCCCCCCAAGGTTCTCAGGGTGGGACTAGTACTAGTGGAGCTTGATCTTGGATCTCTTTCTCCCTCTTTTGGAAGTGCTTGGATTGCTGAAAGTAAAGTTCAGCTCATCTCTTTTATGGCTACTTGTGTTGGGGTTATGCTTTTTACTTTATGTACTCAAAAATCAATTTGTCAAGATGGATATTAAGGGTTTTACTGTTGGTTTATGAAGTTGTTGTAATCAAACAATTTATCCACTGTAATAAAAGTTGTTTTAAAATTTTCAAGTACCAATATATGTATCTGTCTTGTTATATTCTATTCTATACACTAATAATGCTCCATGAAAGTTAACGCACTCCCTTTGAGAGTGACATTAATGGATGCGGGGTGTTACATGTGGTATCAGAGCCAAGTTACCAGAACAGATATGAATTTTGAAAATTGTTTTTCAAAAGCATTTTTATAAAGAAATACTTTCAAAAATATGTTTTAAGGAAAGTATTTTCAAGAGAAAAGTTTGTTTTAGAAAAACATAAACCCCAAGAGCCATATATATTTCCTTTTTTTCTCCATGTTGAATCTCTTCCTTTTTCTTTTTCAGCATATCTGGGGAACCTGAGATACCCGAGGGCATACCGATACCAGGCTGGTTTAGAAGGTATCTGGAGGCTAGGGCCACTACCGCAGGCCCAGCAAATGTTCCTCCTCCCCCAGCTGCATTCGCTCCTCCTCCACTACCTTGCGTTGATACTTTTTCGAAGATATGCAAAAAAATTCGGGCAATGGGAACGAAACCTTTTCACGGATCAGAGACATTTGTTGAAGCTCGAAATTGGCTTAAGGAGGTGGAAGATTTATTTGGTATATTCGAGGTAGAAGATGGAAGGAAGGTCCAATTGGCTGCGTGGTTAATGAAGGATGAAGCCTCGTTTTGGTGGGAGGTCACGAATAGAGAGCGTCCAGTGGAGACATGAATGGATTTCAGGCGTAGGTTCGAGATGAAATTTCTCTCACGAGCAGAAGAAAATTTATATATGGAGAGGTTCTTAGCATTGAAGCAAGGAAATTTATCAATAAAGGAGTACGTCAACAAGTTCAATCAGTTGGCGAGATTTGGCTTAGACTTGGTGAACACACCTGAGAAGAAGGCCCTGAGGTTCGTTAAAGGTTTGAATGAGCCGCTACATGGGTTGGCTATGACCCACATTCCGATGGGGGCTACCTTTGAGAGATTGGTTGACATGGCGCTTATGCATGAAGAGGAGAAAGGTGCTAATGCTAATAAGGCACTGGAGAAGAAAGGGGATCAAAAGAAATCGCAACAGCAAAACAAGAAAGGTGGTAAGGATAACAATAGCAAAGGAAAGAAAAGGTGCTTTAATTATGGGACACCAGGCCATCTAAGCAAGGACTGTAGGAAAAAGAAGAAGACTGGCTGCTTCCACTGTGGAGAGGCAGGACATCTAATTAAAGACTGCCCGAGGAAACAGGGGCAAGGGCAAAGGACAGGGTCCACTTCTGGAGGGCAGATTCAGGCTCTCATGGCACCGGGACAGGCAAGAGGGCAGGTTCATGCTCTCATGGCACCAGGACAGGAGAGAGGTAGAAACATTTCCGTTGAAAGTTTAGATTTTTTGTTTGATCATCCTGTTTGTACTTTGTTTGACTCTGGCGCTTCACACTCGTTTGTATCTGCTTCGTTAGTTGAAACATTGCACCTAGATACTAGTCTAGTTATGGATCCCATAGTAGTCTCAAATCCTATTGGTGGTTCGGCTCATCTTTCAATGATTTGTCGGGATTTGAGAGTGTCTATCTTGGGCGTTGGGTTTGAATGCAACGCCTTCTTCTTGGCTTCATGGGCTACAGCTTGATTCTAGGCATGGATTGGCTAGCTAGATATGGTGCCATCCTATATTGTGAAAAAAGGGTAGTTAGATTGTTGACTCGTTGTGGAAAGACCCTCGATATTTCTTGTGACCCTAGAGGTCTGGTAATGCTTAGCTACCTAGAATTTCTTGACGCATCCAATGATGATTTGGAATCTGTTCGTGTGGTCCGCGAATACAGTGACGTCTTCAATGAAGTTCGAGGTTTACCCCCGAGGCGCGAGATAGACTTTCGAATATACCTAGTAGATAATGCAAAGCCAGTTGCATTACCAGTGCACCACATAGCTCCGAGAGAGAGAAGAGAACTCGGAAAGAAAGTGAAAGAATTTCTTGAGAAGGGGTTCATAAGAAGAAGTATTTCAGAGTGGGGTGCTCCAGTCGTTTTTGCTACGAAAGCTGATGGTTCACATAGATTGTGCGTGGACTATAGAGAGCTGAATAAGCTAACAAAGAAGAACAGACACCCATTGCCGAAGATAGATGATTTAATCGATCAGTTGGTGGGTGCTTCAGTTTTCTCGCAATTGGATTTGGCTACAGGGTTTCATCAGCTAAGGGTGGCTGAAGACAGCATAGATAAGACTGCATTTAGAACTCCTGACGGTTTCTTCGAGTGGCTCGTCATGCCTTTTGGTTTGATGAATACACCCGCATACTTTGTTGACTTAATGAGTAGGGTGTTTAGGGAGTTTCTAGACAAGTTTGTGGTAGTCTTTGTGGACGATATCCTGATTTTCTCTAAAAGTGAAGAAGAGCATACCCTATATCTTAGGGAAGTCTTAGAGACCCTACGAGCACATCAACTTAAAGCTAAGTTCTCCAAGTGCCATTTCTAGAGAAAAGAAGTGAGGTTCTTAGGACACGTGGTCTCTAAGGAAGGGATAGCTATGGATCCCACAAAGGTGGTGGCAATTCAAGATTGGAAAATTCCTAAGAACGCAACGGAAGTAAGAAGCTTTTTAGGGCTGGCTGGTTATTATAGGAAGTTCATTAAGGACTTCGCGAAGATATCAACCCCACTCACTCGGTTAACGAAGAAGAACTTGACTTTTGCTTGGGATGTTGAATGTGACGATACTTTCCAACGTCTGAAGAGGGTTTTGTCGACAGCTCCAGTTTTAGTTTTGCTAGACGGGAGTAAGCCATTCACAGTATATACCGATGCTTGCGGGACAGGGCTTGGCGCAGTTTTAATGCAAGATGGAAGGGTGATATGCTATGGTGGAAGGCGGTTGAAAGCCCACGAGAAAAATTACCCTACCCACGACTTAGAGTTGGCTGCCATAGTTTTTGCGCTTAAGTCAAGGCGTCATTATTTGCTTGGCGAGAGTATTGAGTTGTATACAGACCATAAGTCGCTAAAATACTTGTTCTCTCAGAAAGATCTAAACTTGAGGCAACAGAGGTGGATGGAGTTTTTGGCATCCTACGATTTTGAGATCGCATAAACCCCTGGCAAGGGTAACGTTGTAGCCGATGCCTTAAGTAGAAGGAAGTTGACTTTAAGTCCTTTGTTTGTAGAACGGCAGAGTTTGGAGTATATATCTACCTTTGAATTCAGACCCTCTGTCGAATATGCACGCGGATTGTTGGCATCGGTAGAGGTGCAACCTACACTTTTGGGTCGAGTTGGAGAGGCGCAGCAAGATGACCCACAGTTGGAGATAGTAGGCAAGCTTATAGGAGGGAAGTCTTCGAGTCATCTTAATAGATATGTTATAGATGAGAGAGGCTGACTGTGTAGAGATGGGAGACTTTTCGTACAACAAGACAAGAGTTTGAAGAAGGCAATTCTTGAAGACTCACATCGCTCTAAGATGACCATACATCCCGGTGGTGACAAGATGTATAGGGATATGAAGCGAGTTTCCTTTGGGCCGAAATGAAGAAGGACAAGGCTGAGTTCGTTTCTAGAAGCTTAGTGTGCTAGCAAGTCAAGGCGGAGCAAAAGAAGCCTAGAGGTTTGCTCCACCCTTTAGAGATTCCGCTGTGGAAATGGGAAAGTGTTTCCATGGATTTTGTAGATGGGTTGCCAAGATCAAGGGAGGGTAATACGGGGATTTGGGTAATTGTAGACAGACTTACCAAAAGTGCCCATTTTATTCCCGTTAAAAGTAGGAGGACCGCCGCATGGTTAGCATCTGTTTACCTTCGAGAGATAGTTCGTCTGCACGGCATACCCTCTAGCATTGTGAGCGATAGAGATCCCATTTTCGCAAGCGAATTTTGGAAAAGCTTACAAGAGGTGGTTGGAACACAATTATGCTTAAGTACCGCTTATCACCCTCAGACGGATGGCCAGACCGAGAGAGTAAATCAGATTCTAGAAGACCTTCTGAGGCTATGCATCTTAGACTTTGGAGGAACATGGGAAGAACACCTTCCATTAGTGGAGTTCGCCTATAATAACACCTTTCAGGCCCGCATTGGCATGGCGCCTTTTGAGGCACTTTATGGGCGACCATGCCGATCACCTACTTGTTGGTGGAAATCCACGGACAAGGTTTTGCTTGGACCCGACATGATTAGGGAGACTTCAGAGAAGATAGACCAAATTCGACGCCGAGTGAAGACGGCACAGGACCGACAGAAGTCATATGCTAGTAAAAGACGAACCTATCTTGAGTTCGATGTTGGGGACATGGTTTTTATTTAAGTGTCACCGTTGAGAAACGTAGTCCGTTATGGATCAGTAGGAAAGTTGGCACTGAGGTTCATAGGACCCTTTCCAATTAAAAAGAGGATTGGTCAGATGGTGTATAGAGTAAAGTTGCCAGAGAAGCTCAGTGGTGTTCATGACGTGTTTCACGTTTCACATTTGCGCAAGTGTTTACATGATACGGCGGAAGTGGTGGAGCCGAGCACACTCAAAGAAGTGGAAGTAGAGCGCAATGCCACGGTTAGACGAGCTCCTACACGCATTCTCGGATCGGAGGTCAAAAAGCTACGCAACAAAGAGGTCAAGTTGGTCAAAGTGCAATGGGGAGATGATCAAAGAGACGCGACTTGGGAGACGGAAGACAAGATGCGTATGCTGTATCCTTTCCTTTTTGAGAGCATGTTTTAACTTCTTCTTTTTCTACCGCTTTGTTGATACTTGTCCTATCATTTAGTATTATCTTTTCGACGACATCTTCGATCTTTAGTTAGGAAGAACCCTATGGTTGCAAACATGTGTTTGAGACATGTTATGTTTGATGGATGCAAATGGATGCAAGTGGTTGCTAGTGGTTGCTCGTGGATGCATGTACACACATATTAGGCACTAGATCGGCTCAATCACCTTCATATTGCATATAAATGTGTGTGCATATCTAAATTTAAGGATGTATAATGGTTGAGTTATCATATGGATGCTGCATTTTGATGAATGGTTGTGCACGCATGTAGAAATAATATGTATTGTTAGGATTCTTTCGCATACATAATGGACACATGGCACTATCATGATTTGCAATAAGGAGGTCAACTGAATCAGTAGACTGCCTGATTTTGAATTAGATAAGGAACATATACACACACTTTTTGCATATGTTCATACGACATTAGAAATCTTGTAAGGACAATGGATGCCTGTGTTTGATGGTTGAGTAGATGGATGATTGGATGTTAGGATATACATTCTCCTTAACTTGGAGATTTCGGGGGCGAAATCCTTTAAGGAGGGTAGAATGTAACACCCCGTGATTTTAAATATTAAAATTAATGAATTAAAGAATACTTAATTTCAAATGTGAGAATTAAGGGAAACGGGTTGCGCCATTGCGTTCGTCTCAGAATTCTGCTTGAGATAGAGTCCGAGTTTGTGTGAATTGGACTCCATATGAAAAAGTTATGGCCTTCCGAATTTTCAGAATTTAAATAAATTAAAAATAGCTCAGGTTCAGAAAATTTCAAATTTCAAACAGGGAAGCGGGCTGGGCGGGAAAATTCCTGCCCAAAGCCAGGTCGACCAGGAAGTCGACCAAGGGGTCGACCTCCCTATACAGGTCGACCAGGGGGTCGACCTGCACCCCTCCCCCTCCGGGAAGATCTGAAAGGTGATGGTGTTTTGACACAGTGCTGAGTCATTAGGGCTGAGGTGTTATTCTATCTTGTCTGGATGGTCTTGATTGCTTCTAAGGTAATCTAACGGCTCTTAATCAATTAAAATTCTATATAAGCAACCTAACTCTCAACCTAAAATTACACAAATTCATACCAAGAGCTGCCATGCCGTCAATGGGGAACCTAGAGTAGCCGTCATTCTCTTTCAACTCAAAATCAAGATAGAAGCAAGAATCAAAATCAAATCTAAATCTAAATAAGAATAACAATTAGTCTACATCAAAGGCGAGCAATTCAGTTTCAGAATACAGATCCCAGAAAAACAAGACTATTCTTTTGTTTGTGAGTATAATTTCTTTCACAAAATAATTAATTAATTTAATTGCGATAAGTTATAATTGGGATTGTGAGAATGTGACTATTGAATCATGTGATGTTGAATTATATGCTAGTTCTTATGTGAATCTCATGCAAGTTTGTGATGTTGGATTATATGTTCTTATATGAATCTTATGCAAGTTTGTGATGTTGGATTATATGTTCTTATATGAATCTTATGCAAGTTTGGGATGTTAAAACATATGTGAATCAAGTATATACATATGCTAGTTTATATGCAAAACATGCGACATTAATTTACACGTTTAGATCCATATGCAAGTTCACATCTTTATGTTTAGATCTACATTTAGATCCATGGCAGTACATAGTTATGCAAATTTATGTTCTATATGCCCATTGCCTATGCTAGTTTTATATGTGAATCATATGCTAGTTTGAATGAAATTTATAGGAAAACCATATCCGTATATGCAAGTTCACATCTTTATGTTTAGATCTATATTTAGATCCATGATAGTTTATACAAATTTATGTATACCCATTGCCTATGCAAGTTATTGGTTATGCAAACTTATGTCATGATTCTTAGACCTATTTTATGTGTTATGCAAGATGTGATGTTGCTTTTTTTTATAAGTTAGACTATTTGCGAGTCTAACATATGTCATATTAAAACTATGAATAGCGTGGGGACAATGGGATAATATTAAATATTAAAATTGTGAATTGGCATAAAATGGCTTTAAAGGCATTTAAATTAATTTGAGACATTAATTGGTATAATTTTTATACCTAAAGAGTATGGACATAATTTAGGTGACAATTATGGACATAATTTGGAAGTTATTGGAAATTTGAATAGGGATAATTAATTCATATTGGGGTGAAATAATTTGTTATAATGAACGCCTAAGACACGAGGTTAGACTCGTTTGTGGTGTAAGACTACCCGGACCCGCCCGGCAAATCCAGCAACCACAAACGGTAGTCTAATGTGAGAGGTCGAAGGCATAAATTAAATGCGTAACAGTTGTAATGACATGAGGTTAGACACGTTTGCGGTATAAGACTGCCCGGACCTGCCCAGACCCGCCCGGAAAATCCAGCAACCGCAAACGGGAGTCTAATGTGGGAGGTCTTACAAGGGTTACGGTTATAATGAACTAAGTAACACTTAACCAAGATAAACATGTGGTGGGACATGGGGGCTAAGTGGGTGGCCTGGATGGCATGTGAAGTACGATTAGAAACACTTAACCAAGTTGAAAACATGTAAGAAGACATGAATAAGAAGGGGTTAAGTGGGAAATTCTAGTGGGGACCAAGCATAGGTGGAAAGCTTGTGTCAAGTATGGGGACTCTTTTCAAATCAGTAACCCATTAAGTATCTTTGTGAGCTCGAGTTAGATCGAGGACGGGACACGCTTACTGGGTTTGATTGTAAGAGGTAAAAACGGGTTAGCGGTGGCAACGCAAGTCCAGTGCGGTCATGTGCGTGCGTGGGCCCGGGCTAGTATGTAAGACGTTGTTGCATCATGTAGATATAAGCTGTGCATCTTTAGCGGTATCTGGTTGCCGCTTTGGGGAGTGATACACCCCATTGTGGGACCAGCACGGGTATCTACGAATTAGAGAGCCGATTGCATCGGGGTAGTGGGTACAACTAGTGGAGATAGGGGCAGGCGGCACCTATGAAGGCAACTAGGGGTACACGAAACAACCATTATCATTGTTATGTTCTGTAGACTTGATCAACTTTTAGGGTGACTAGTAATAGTGCAGTATAGTAATTATCCTATAGTGATTAGGAACGAGATTAACACCAGAATATTCCTCTTGTTTGCTTTGTCATGCCCACTTGTTTCACAGTCATTCCTAGTTTTACCAATTTATGCCTTATCCTAATTACTTTAATAATTATATTGTTAAAGTTATTGTACTCGCCAGACTTTATGTCTGACCCCCATGTTTTCGCCTCTTTTCCTCCCCCCCCCTCTCCCCCCCCCCCCCAGGTTCTCAGGGTGGGACTAGTACTAGTGGAGCTTGATCTTGGATCTCTTTCTCCCTCTTTTGGAAGTGCTTGGATTGCTGAAAGTAAAGTTCAGCTAATCTCTTTTATGGCTACTTGTGTTGGGGTTATGCTTTTTTACTTTATGTACTCCAAAAACAATTTTTCAAGATGGATATTAAGTGTACTTGGTTTTACTGTTGGTTTATGAAGTTGTTGTAATCAAATTATTTCTCCACTGCAATAAAAGTTGTTTTAAAATTTTCAAGTACTAATACATGTATCTGTCTTGTTATATTCTGTTCTATACACTAATAATGCTCCATGAAAGCTAATGCATTCCCTTTGAGAGTTGCATTTTGTATTGATTAGGTACTCATTTTTTTTGTAGATTGTCAATAACATATCCATCTTATTCTTCTTGATTAATGAACGATCATCTTGGTGTCTTTTGGCCAGTAATCATCAGACATAACTCTTCCCCTGTAAAACAACACAACTTTTCAAAGAATTAAGTGACTTTTCAAAATAAAAACTGTAATTTTTTAAAAATTACATCATGATGGTTCTATGACATATCCATATTAAAAATAGTGTTAAAAATTGCCATTAAAACTTTTCGAAAAATCAGATTATGATAACTTTGAAAACTACGCTCTGATACCAATTGTTAAGAATGCGGAATAAGGTTCTTAATGTAGAATTTACACTAGAGGGGTGAATAGTGTTTATAAGAAATTCATAGAAATCTTTAACAATCTTGAATTACTATATGAATCACACAATGATTATCATACCAGAGATGATCACAAACATGGAAATAATCACAGACACAGATATAAGTAAATATAAAATGCAGAAAAGGAAAGAATACGCTAGATTTTATACTGGTTCGGATTACCCCTATGTCCAGTCCCACCCAATGCTGGATTGTGCAATGTTTTATTAATATCAGAATCCAATTACAACACCCTTGATTTCATGGGTACAAGATTTACACCGATCCACCACCCTTGATTTCACGGCTACAAGATTAACACCGCACCCTTTCCTTGATTTACAGGCTACAAGGAACACACCCGTTCCCAAACAATTCCCAAATGATTACAATAGCCCTAGAACTCTTGAATAATACTTCCAATCAGAGAATATTTGATAGAGACTGAGAATGGAAGAAGAACAATATAAATTGTGTTGAAATCGACAGAGTATAAGTGTAGAAATCAAGAAATTAAAGTATAATAATGTTGGTAAGAGAAGGATGAAGAAGGAGAAGATAAAGTGATAAAAAATCGAAATTAACCCCTATTTATAGAGTTTGAAAGGTTGCAATGTTTTTAAAGCGTTTCAAAATATGAAAAGACACTTCCTTTGAAAATTAAAAATGTGATAGTTATATGTCGACGTACTAATATGCACATGTCGAAATATACATGTTTTTTTGAATTTTTAATATCATTTTTCAAGTGTTAAAACCAATATATATATATATATATTGAAAGTTATTGAATCAAAACTAATGTTTCAAATTGAATTTTCTAAAGTGTAAAAGCATATAAAAAATATAGTAATATATAATTTTAAACATATAAATATATTTATAAAGTTATACGATATAAATCAAATAAGACAAATATTATAAACATATAAATATATATATTTGAAATCATAAGTAAAAACTTAATAGCTCGAAATCATTTAGAAAAGGAGTTTGAATATAATTTTGAAACAAATTGAAAACAGGATTTGAAAGTGCTAACCAGAGTTTTACATATTAACCAGACTCTGTTACTTTGATGATCTTGAACTCTTGAAGTATTGATATGTTGAATACTCATCAATTTTGAATTTCTATTAAGATCTTGAATCTCTAAAACTCTTAACTGTACAGTCTTTAATATATATTTCCTGCATGTAATCCCTACATATATATAAATATACATATATATATATATGGATAAAGATGTTAGTATATATTTTATAACGTTAACAAGGTTGTTATCATCAAAATTCCATTCTACAACGGTAGGGAGAATCTAAAACCCTAAACAAATAGAGAAATTTATAGCTATCTAACTATCCCACTAATTGGCCATACCAAATCATCCCACTAATGACTAGTTAGTCTGTTTAGAAATTGTGTAATGCTGAAACAGCGATTCCTCCCAAACCGCTGAACCAAATCTTTAACGTAACCACTTTACGGAATTGGCAACACCGTTTCTTTCCCAATGAAATCTATTCTAGCACTTAATTCGATCCCATTCAAAATTTATACCCTAAACAAAAACAATAAGGGTAAAATGGCCACAAACAAAATTGGTAAAAATCATGAACATGTCTCACACCCCCATGAACAACATATCAAAATATGAGAATGGTCCGACCCTTGAGGAATTAAATAGAAATATTTTATGATATTCCGATACGTAAAATGCGGGTTGTCACAGACACCGTAAAGTAACTAGCAAGACCACGTCGCTTAGCGGAACAGGTTTCCCCTCACTAATACAGAAGCATAGAAACAAAACCTGTGCTCCTACATTTCAATGTTTAGAATAATACAAACCAGTAACAATAGAAATGTGATATGCAATCATGTTGTGCATTTTCCATCCCTCTTGTTATACTGACTAACTTTCTTAATGGAACATTTACATGTATTTGATCTTACCAATCATGTAGGTATCATTCTACTTTCCTAATTCATTAACAAGAACTTTTTTTTCTTCAAATTAGGATATCCTTCCTCAGCTTCTGGATTAATTTTCCCTAACAAATTTATGAAGTAACCCTTTGAGATGGATGTCGGATAACTACCAGGCATCCTCTTTGTTTTATCGGTAAGACTGACTAAGAACCTAGTAGTTTTATAATGTTGGATAATTATAAACCCTCCACTGGATGTCGTTTAACTGCCTAGCACCCTCTTGCTTTTATTTGTAGAGTGACTAAGAACCTTGTAGTTTTATATCTTGGAATAACTAAAATCCTTTACCAGATGTGGATTATCAATCGAACATCTCATAGTTTTATCCGTAGGATAACTAATAAAATGGTAGTTTATGGATTTCTATAAGACCTTTATTCAAAATAGTGTATTTTTATCTATATGGTTATTGTAAACTTTTTAAACCTGATGTGGAACCACTGTAGACATTTCATAGTTTTACCCTAAGTTAACTGACAAACTATATGTTTATTTTATACTTGTCTCTCTAATAAGTGTTCATGTTGGATTGGTATATCCCCAATTTATCCCTCTCTTTGTTACCCCCAATGTGTTCAGTCAAATGCAATAACATGTATGGCTTCCTAATATTATTCAAACAGGAGCCCAGCTTTCCGAGACATAACTATGATAATGATGCAATCAGCTCGCTGCCGAAAGCATCCAATAATTCAGTGGGTTCCGTAAAGCTCTTTCCGACCCTAATCCCTTTCGACCCCTTCCTTATGTGTCAAAGTCACATAGTAAATCCAGATGAGAAAACAAGATACAAGAAACTACTATTGCAAGCAAGCAGGCCTAAGAAAACATACGATAATCAATTTGTTCAATAAGTTAAGGCTTAAGTTTGAACTCATCCCCTTCGATTCCAATGAAGGGTATTGAGGCAACAACCTCTCCCTCTTACATCTGATTTTTGAAAGGCAAACCTCTTCGATTATTTCCTCAAGATTCGGAGTCAAAAATAAACAAAGCCATGTTGTCATCACGCAAAAAAGCAAGCGATCATAACCCGACAACATAAACTATGTCGATAAGGTATAGAGGTGATAACCTCCAGCTAGTTTCAAAATAACAAAAATGTGTCTCCTCGACAACACGACCAATGCCACCAGTTCGCAGAGGCAAAACCTCACAACATCTTCAATATAATATTTCTTGACGAAAACAACTATGTCCATGGAAATAAGCAAGGAAACAACTTTATAATGACCTGTCGTTATAGGCAATCCAGTTCAAGAGTTTTTAGAAACAAGTATAAACCAATATTTTAGACACTAGCAATGTCGACCGAGCCATAGGAATAAACCTAGGTCTCGAAAATAGTTTATAAAACCATTTTATAAAATAATTAGCAAATCAATCCCTTCAGCAATAGCTGTGTCAAATGAAACTGTGGTAATAAGCCGACCTGATCTTTGGTTAAACCTTACCGACATTAACCATGTGGATATGACTCTAAAGCAATAGGTTATAAACAATCCTAACCCACATCAACTATCTCGGTAAGTTTCACATGCAATAAACCGATAAACCCAACAACAACCAATGATCAAAATTTATATTGGAAAACCTACCCTTCTGAATCCACCAAAGGATGTTGAGGCTATAACCTATATTCTAAGTTTTAAGGAAGTTAAATAGAACTCCCTTCCGGTTTCCCGAAGATGGAGACATGATAACCTCCTTTTCTTTATAAAAGTAAAGTCTTCATCATGACAGGTCCCTCCAATTCCTACGAAGGGTGTTGAGGCGGCAACCTCACACCAATGTCATAGGTAGACAACCCAACCATCAAAATGAAGGAATTTTTCCAATACTGTTAGATGGAACAAAAGCTATATATATGCTCTAGATCCTTTAAAACATAGTTTTGAAAATAGATATCTTCGATCTTGTCGAGAGATAAAGGGACAATATCCCGTTTTATCTTTTATAATGCAAAATTAATGTAGACAAACCCTTACAACGAGATCCTTTCAACATCATTGTAGGAACTTAGGCATTATGCCCTTTACTTTTATTTAAAGGAACTTTAGAAAATCCTACTCCTTTTGGCGCCCACGAAAGGTGTGGAGGTAACGACATTATATTTTTTAAGGAAATCCTTTATATCCAAAATCTTTAGAAAACCAATCCCTTCGTCACTATCGAAGGGTTTGGAGGCATTAGCCTTTCAAATTAATATAAATCATGAAGGCTCCTTTCGATTCCAATGAAAGGTTCCAAGATAATATGATTTTATCTTTTTATGATCTATGTTCTAGAGAGTCGGGCATAATTCAACATCATCGAAAGGTGCCAAAAAAATAAGACTTTATCCTTATAAAACAACGGTGAAGGAAGTGTGATGGCCCAAAAACTCGTACCCTTTAAACCGATAATAACAACCATTATCCGATTTAAATTGAATGAATCCTTGAACCATCAAGGGTAGTATAATAAAACGAACATAACAGAATCTAACTTGAATGGAATAATATATAATGTAAACAATATTCTTTACAGGAGAGAACTTTTTAAATACAGATATCAGAGTCTAACGTAAATTAAGCTTGGACAGTTATAATTACCTGTCCTTACAGTTGCTGACAACACAACAATCAAATATAACAAATATAGATTATAATAGAATATGTCTATACTTCTGAAGAAGGTCTCCAGCTCTCCTCTGGAAACTCCCCTATCTTCAACTAAAACTGAAATAACTCGGATCTGACCCTAGCATTAAAAACACATGGATCAGGCTTGGATAAACCAATGTGAGAAAACTCAATAATAAATGATAATGTCATATATATATATATATATATATCAGCTTTAGGTGGATGAAAATCCTTTTAAAATCATCAAAAAAACAATGCCTAGTTTGATTCTTGATTAATGGCTGCCTGGTACGCAATCTACCTCGTCCTTCTTGACCATTTCCTCGTCGCTCATGCCTCGTTGCTTAGCTTCCCCAAATTTCATGAAACACAACCCTCTCTTGCGTACGAGAATTGATCATTCTTACAATCTAACCCATCGATCTTCAGATCTCATCCCGAATCGCTGGCTAATTCTTTTGTTGTGTTGGCTGATGAAATCATTGTAGCACTTTTGGACAACTTATATGGACGAACGTACGATGTTGTACTTCTGATGTGCATATGAATATACATATATTTCGTAGTGTTGAAAGTTACTCTCTTATGCCATACGTGTTCTTCTTTGTGACATACAAGCTCAAAGATTGTACGTTAGTGGAAATCAGTTGCATGTGTTGAACTTGGCAACCTGGAATTCAGAGTAAAGGAAGCACTAGTGTAAGGAAATCATATACTTTTGTCCTCAACAACCAAAGCTGGCACAGACATGACACTTGGTGAGGTTAAGTGGGTAGCGCCCATTTGGAGAGGTTCATCGCCCTTCTAGATTTCTCTTTATACATCGAGAAGTGGAGTATGTGTGAGATCCTAGGTAGATTGGCTACGATCGAGGTGATGATGTATTCGGCCAGTACACCACACAAAGGTGGGTCCTTGTAGTTGATTCGGCCTTACCGGTTAGGTGGATAATAGTTGGTCCTTGGCACATCTCTGTAGAGGTGTACTGTACAGAGATTAATTCCCTTACCTTGCCATAATATGGAGATCCATTCTTAATACGTATCATGTTTTTTATGTAGATTCCCGACAAGAGCACAAAAGTTAATTATGGGAAACATTTTCACATATGTATATTGTTTTATTTTAAGATGATTCAATAGACATTATAATAATACCACTTGATTTGATATAAAACTATTTGGTTATTGTAAAGGACCATGTTTATGTGTGGTCATGCCTTGAGAGTTCCATTCTTTCAAAAGATTTGTTAAAATTAAGCAACATGTTTGTGATATGAGTTTTCTCATTCCGGTATTCTAGTTTGATCTGAGCACTATTTTCCTTAATGCTCGAGCCATATCGATTATGTTTTCCAGATTAGCTTTGAAGTTTCTTGGAGCTTTAGAAGAGGAGCTCGAGCTTAGAAGTATTTACGTATTTCCTATATTATCTATTTTTCCGTTGTGCCATGATGATTGAGGTTGTCTATGTTCCATTGTGCTATGTGTTGTATATATCAACATTTGTGAGGATATGTTATTATAACTATCTAGGCAGATTTATTTTTTTAGGTCTGATTATTAATACCAGTACGGAGGCATGTCCGTTGGACGTGTGCATAGATAAATTTAACTAAAACTGGAATTGAGTTAAACCGTGAACTCTTTGTATCATGTTACCTTATTTGGTAGGCAAAACACCTCATAATGGGTAAAAAAAGAATTTGTACATGACATCAGTATTAACCATTCTTATGCTTCCTAGACAAAAATTTGGTGTACTGTTAAAGTAAAGTCTAATAAATTCTATACTAAACTAATGACCTAAATTAATATAATAACACCAATTATTATATGACTGTTGAACAATTTAAACCAATCGAACATCTATGACCTGAAAAAGTAAGTAGTATAATAAAAATGTTTAAAAATATTATTTTATTGGAAGTCTCAAAACGTTCGTCAAAAATATGTAACCTATAAATACATATATCTAGAAAAATAAAGAGGATATGGACTTTAATATTGAATGAAACTTTCCTATAAATTCAAATGCCATAGAGATACATATATTCTTGTTCAAATTCTATAATCATAAAAACAACCCTATATTTAAAATTCTACAAATAGATTATACTTAATAGTGTGTCACATATAACCATAGATACGTTTATACATATAGTAGTGTGTGATACATTCATTATACTCAAATAGCAATGTGTGGTACATATATTCAGTGCAGCTTGCAGTAACACATTCCCTCTACAACACATTTCGTCCCCAGCCACACCCAGCCTTTGTGCAATGCCACTAATGGATTTCTTCAAGGTTTAAGAAAACTTTGCAAGCTACATACACCCACTGATATAGCCCAAAATTCATATACGGTAACACCTTGACATGTTGCAGTTCAACATGAATTATATAGGATCTAAAGTCCTTGCATATTTATGAATAGATGGATCATTAAACTATGCTTTAAGAAAATGTAGCAAGATCGTTGAGCATCAAGCAAAGCATAATAGCTATTAAGGGCAGATGCTGCATCAATGCCCTAAACTGAGAATTTGAATACCTCTGCTAAAACTATTACATATAATATTGTCAATATATCATGTACCTGGCATAAAAAAATAGTACTATATATACAACGTCACAAAATACCTGGAAACATAAATTTTATAATTACAAAAAGTGTATACAACTGTTATCAATAAAGCAGACCTAGAAACATAAATTTTACAATTACAAACAATGTATACATCTTGTTTAGCTACAGTCAATCACAAAACATTCCATATTTCACCATAGAAAGATGCTGACATCGAAGTACATTTCATTGTATATTTAGTTGAGTGTGATAAATTTATAAATATTGTATATCAAGAAAGATATATACATCTCATATTTGCTTTTTTACTTTTTGTTCATGTTTCTTTCAATGGAAATTTGTTTATGGTATTTCTCTTATCTGTTGATATACTATTCCGATTGCTCTCTCTGTCAAGTACCACATTATTATTCAAGAATTAAAAAAAAATTCTAAATCTCTTATTCTGATGGATAAGCAAAATGTATTGAGAAAATTCCTTATTTTGTACTATATACAACTATTAAGTTACATATACTATTAGGAGGCAACAAATTAGACAACATAAAAAATAAAATAACTAAGATTTATGTGAATGTCAACTAAATAGAATGAAATGATAAAGTTTTATATATATGCGGGTTTTATATGAAAAAGAATATGTTATATGGTGATTCCTTTTTGTGCCAATTCACGCTTTAGTTGAAATATGTATGAATAAACTGCTAAGTTATTCTAAGATGTGAAGAACAAATCCTTAGTTCGAGTGGTAACTTGTAACATACAACAGCAGAATGGAATTTTAAAAATGTATTAGTAGCTAGTTAAATGAAATATGGATCACTAGAACATGAAAATCATTAGTTTACTAATAAACCAAGACAACAACCAGAGTAGTTTATCATGACATGTCTGAAACGAAGATATATTACCAAAATGTTGGAATTTTAAGTAAAAATAAGTAGAGAAACAATACCTATGTGTTCTTTTAAACCTTCAGTAAATGAAGCACTAGATCAACCCATCTTTGTCGCTCAATTGTCGCTTCTTGTTAGTTAATGGATTACTGATGCTTCATGCAATCAAAGTATGTCCTTAAATTATCATGTATGTTGCTGGTTTGGACAAAAGAGCAATCAAAAGAAAATAAGACTTCTTGTAATACCACAAGCAGAAAACAAAGGCAGGTGAAAATGCATTTAACTATATCGGTCCAGTATGGAATGGAAAATTTTCTTGGCAAACAGAAAGCAAAAGTAATCAGTGTGCATGGAAGTTAAGCAGTAAAAAAGATTTTGTTACTGTAGCATGAAAAAGACAATAGTTGTGCTTCACACTCCGATGATGTTCAATATATCATTTGACACATTTGTTTATTCTTCTCTCCAGTAAGGTCCAATAACTGGTTCAAGTTTAGATTCCTTCTTATTAATAATTCCAGTAGATTCCAGCAATAAAGGTCACATGCTTCACTTCATAAGTACTATGTTTAGTTCTCTAGAAATTAAATCCCTGTATGAACGAAGCATGAATGCGATGGAATTTTACATATATAAAAATTTAGCATGTAATGATAAGTTTCTTTGTGTAGTTTGCACAAATTTGTAAGTGTGATGAAGAGGAAGAAATGTCATGTTTGGCTGTACAGAAATTAAATACATGCATGAATAAAGCGCTAGTGCATTGCAGTGTTCATATGTAAAGAGCTAGTGCATAACGATCCTTTTTTGTGTGTAGTTTATGTAAAAAGTGGAGCATAGATGCATTTATGGAGACATACAGAGAGAGAAAGAGAGAGAGATGAGCATGTGTATGGAGAGTAAAAACATGAGATAACGGTACTTGAAGTTGTGTGCATGCACTATGCGCAAAGGATAATACTTTTCATGTATAGGTTTGTACGTCAGATGAAACATTACTTGTACCCGTGTAGCAAACATAATCATCAGAGTTACATATATACTATACACATCCCACTGTTTAGTGCTTATACACCTCGATAATTTAATTTTAATAGTTTTTACATTGTCATCAAGGTAGCATAGGTTTGACATCTATCCAGATTTACAAACAACTGTACGTCTATAAACCAAAAAGATACATGCCCAATTCAAATACTTTCTAATTTGTTATTGTTACTACTAAAATTAACAATGATATGAGCTGGCGGTGAAGGGGCATCGGATGACCGAAAGCTCATGAAAACTCTTCAGAAAGTAGGGTCAAGCATTAGGAGGAGCCAAGAGAAGGGAGAAATGATCCGAAAGCTGCATCAACCGAAACCTTCCTAGGAGAAAAGATCGTGAAAGCTATAGGATATAACCGGCAGGACCTATCCGACAGGGTCAATTCGACAAGATCCTTTTAGCAACGTCAACCAGACAGGAGATACTACGACAAAAGTCATCCTGTCGAAACCAAGAGGTATAAAAGCAACAAATCTATCAAATGAAGACCGAAACCTGTTTTCATGACGCCTATCGTACAAATACCGAGAGGCCGCATTGATAAAGTAACAGGGGAGTCACCTGGAGCAACCTTCTGAAAGATCGGGCTACACCCAAAAATCCCACCAAAACATAGACTGGAATCTCGAAAGAGATAAAAGCTATCCACACTAGTCTACTTAGCACAGACGCCGACAGTGGTCCCGAACCAGTAGCTAACCACATACATAATGAGGGCAGGCTCCTCTAAGTATTCACGGGAAAACCGGAAGCCTATATCCAAAAGAATATGACCGAGGGCATACACATGGGAGCTCAAGATACCTTCCGGGAGGCTACCTCAACAGCAAGCATATATTCCCCTCGAAGAGGCTGCCGACTAGCCGAAGCCTTCGTCGAGAAAGCCATAATTAGCATGGCAAAGCAGCCGAAAGTAAAAACATCCGAGACCAAGGAAAAAGGCAACGGACAAAGGCTCCTGAAGGCCCAATAGCCCAATATCGGAAGGGGCACTAAGTTTCCTATAAATAGGACTCCAGGGGTCGCGTTTAATAGGGGGCTCATTTTTTTTTATTTGGCTAATCTCTGTATTTCCTCTCTTAAAACCCTCAGATGGAAATCAATAAAAGAAGTTCTTTTGCTCTGGTCATGTATTATGAATCAAAGATTAATAAAATGTTCATCCATATTCAAAGCATCTTACCGTGAGTTTGTCATACTATTTTACTTTCTCATTAATTATCGCGGTTAACTGTTTAATTCCTGCAAATGCTCGGGTTCTTGTCCGGACCTTCTTGCAGGTAGAAGGGAACACCCTTTCCTATAGATCTAAACCCCGCATGTTAGCTTCTGCCCTCCCAACAAACTTAGATCTCCTAGCGTGCTTAGCGGGAATCCATCGCTATCCGCCATTAGTCCTTTGTCAGTAGCAACAGACTAGTAACCCTTCTTTCCAAAGTCTCGTCATCTAGGGACGGAGAACTAATTCAAGCCCGCAAAAGCTAGACAGTCTACCTATTCCCCCTAGATTCATCCCCATTGACCTACCTACGATGTTGACGATAAATATCGTTAACATTTTGGCACTAGAAGGAGGGCCTGAACCTCCGATCCTTTGGTTAACCTTTCCACATACCCACCTGTGTTGTTCCGTCGCGGATTGGTCTAGACCTTAAAGAGGCGAACCTTATGGATAAATAATCTCTACTAGTTGCTAACGGATTTCCCGACGGGGAAATTATTGACGAGCTATGGGTGATCAAAAGGTTCAAATTAGAAACCCTCCATATCCATGAGAAAGAGAAGGATGTAGAACCCTATGATCCTGATCGATGGAGCATTAACCCCTTCCATGTAGGACTAACTCCGATTTTTTTCCTTTACCAATCCTCGATGGAGAGATATAACTACTTTCTCTATACCAAAGAAGCCATCCTCATAAAGGCTAGATGTGACACCCTATGTCCATTAATGTCACTCACAAAGGGAATGCATTAACTTCTATGGAGCGTTTTAAGTGTGTATAGAACAGAAACTTAACAACAAGACAGATATAAAACAGTACATAAAAATTTAAAACTTCGATAATTGTAGCAGTAATAGATAAGTTTGATTACATCATCAAAAACCAAAGACTAGAGTCAAGTACATAATATCCATCTCTGTTTAAATCAGAGTACATAAAATGAAAGACATAACCCCAACATAAAATAGCCATAAATAAGATAGGCTGAACTTTTACTTCAGCGATCCAAGCAACTTCTAAAGAAAGAGATAAAGCTGTCCAAATCAAGCTCCACTAGTGCTAGTCCCACCCTGAGCACCTGGGGGAGGGAAGGGAAGAAAAGAGGTAGAAACAAGGGGGTCAGACATAAAGTCTGGCGAGTGCAATAACTTTAACAATATAATCATTAAGTAACTAGGATAAGGCATAAGCTGTAAAATAAGGAAATGACTATGAACAATTGGGTATGATAGAGCAAACAAGGAAATAAGATGAACAAAGATAACGTTAAAGGCGCCCTAATCACTATAGGATAATTACTATACTAGACCACCACTAGTCACCCTAAAGGTTGATCCCGCCTACAGAACTTAATAATGCTAATGGTAGTTTCGTGTACCCCTAGCTACCTCCATAGGTGCCGTCTGTCATTATCTCCACTAGGTGTACCCACTACCCCCATTCGATCGGCTCCCTAACTCGTAGATACCCGTGATGGCCCTACAGTGGGGTGTATCACTCCCCAAAGTGGCAACCCGATACTACCAAAAATGCACGGCTTATATCTACACGATGCAACAACGTCTTACCTACCAGCCCGGGCCCACACACGCATATGAACCCGTTGGACTTGCGTTGCCACCGCTAACCCGTTTTGACCTCTTACAATCAAATCCAATACGCATGTTCCGTCCTCGACTTGGGTCGAGCCCACAAAGATACTTAATGGGTTACTGGTTTGAAAAGGGCCACCGTGCATGACACAAGCTTTCCACCTACGCTTGGTCTCTCTAAGGTTTTTCCCCACTTAACCCCATTCTTATTCATGCCTTCTTACATGCTTCAATTTTGGTTAAGTGCATCTAATCGTATTTCAAATGCCACCCAAGACACCCACTAAATTCCACATGCCACCCAAGGCACCCACTTAACCACCTCATGTCCCACTACATGTTTATCTGGTTAAGTGTTTCTTAATTCATTAAGACCGTAACCTTGTAACGACCTCCCACATTAGACTGGCATTTGTGGCAGCTGGATTTGCCGTGCGGGTCCGGGCAGTCTTACACCACAAACGAACCTAACCTCGTGTCTTTACAACTGTTACGCATTTAATCAATGCCTTTGACCTCTCATATTCGACTGGCATTTGTGGCAGCTGGATTTGCCGGGCGGGTCCGGGCAGTCTTACACCACAAAAGAGTCTAACCTCGTGTCTTAGGCGGTTTATTATTACATATCTTCATTTAACCCCAAATTGGATTATTATCCCTATTCAAATTTGTAAATAATTTCCAAATTCATTTATGTCCATAATTGTCTCAATTATGTCCATAAATACCAGTTATGCCAATTAATACCTTAAATTTATTATATGCCTTTTTCAGGCCATTTATGCCAATTCTGAATAGGTGTATATTCAATATTACCCCCATCGTCCCCACGTTGTTCGTTTGTTTATCATGACATATACATATATTAGACTATAAATTAGTCTAATACATAAAAGGGAAGAAACATCACTAATTTGCATAACACCCAAAATAGATCTAACTTGCAAATAAGAATTACAACATAACTTGCATAAACTTTGTATAGTCATGAATCTAAACATAAACCTAAAAGGTGTGAACTTGCATGTATATGATATAGTTTTTCACTTAAAACTTGCATAGGCCATAATCACAAACTTGCATAAAACTATACATGTCATAGATCTAAACATAGGGGTGTAAACTTGCATATATGTGATATAATTTTTCACCTAAAACTTGCATAGGCCATAATCACAAACTTGCATAAAACGATGTATGTTATAGATCTAAATCTAAAGGGTGAACTTGCATATATGTGAATCCAATTTCTACCTAAACTTGCATATAATCACTTTATTTGATTCACATGTAAACAAGTGTACAATTCACATAGAAACTATCATATAATCTACACCCAAACTTGCATATAAAATGATGTCAAACGTGAATCAAGTTGAACATAGATGATTTGGCACATGAAAAGTGATCCACAACATAGCTATCATGATAAACAACTAGCATATATTCACAAAAGATTAGATTTTTCCAATGATTCACAAACATAGCCATATAACCCAATTTATATCTCAACCCAATTAACTTATTAATTATCTTATTAAAAAAATTGAACTCACAACTCAAAGAAGGTCTTGAGTTCTGAAATATGAGTTCTGAAATTGATTTAGCTCTCCTTTGAAGTAGACAATTCGTTGTTGTTGTTGTTGTTGTTATAAATTTGATTTGAATTGAGTTGATTAGCTTTTCTTTCTCCTAAATGGTGGCGGCTACTCTAGGTTGCAAGGTGACAACATGTCGACCAAGGTTCTAATTTTAATTAGGTTTTAGGGTTTGAGTCTACATGTGTTTATATAGTAGAATTAATTTAGGCCATCTGATCAACCCAGAATTAACCATAGCCATTCAGACCATATCAGAACTATCCAGAAACCCTAATGATTCAGCAACCAGTCACAAAGTCGTCATCTTTCAAATCTGCCCGGGGGGGCAGGTCGACCCCCAGGTCGTCCTGTAGGGGGGAGGTCGACACTAAGGTCGACCCCCTGGTCGACCTGGGTCCTGGGCGGGAATTTTTCCGCCTAGCCCGCTTCTGGTTCAAAATTTGAATTTGTTTTCGAGCTGTTTGATTTTATTTAATTTTATGGAAACTTCCGATAGCCATAACTTCTTCTTCATACGAAGTCCAATTTACGCAAACTCGGACTTTATCTCAACTAGAATTCCGAGACGAACACAATGGCATAACCCGTTTCCCTTGATTCTCAAATTTAGATTTAAGTATTCTTTAATTTATTAGTTTATGTTAACAGAAAACACGGGTGTTACATTCTCCCCTCCTTAAAGGATTTCGCCCCGAAATCTCCAAGTTAAGGAGAATGCATATCCTAACATCCACTCATCCATCTACTCAAGCATCAAACATAGGCATCCATTGTCCTTACAAAATTTCTAATGTTGTATGAACATATGCAAGAAGTGTGTGTATATGTTCCTTATCTAAGGCAAAATCAGGCGGTCTACTAATTCAGTTGACCTCCTTAATGCAAGTCATGATAGTGCCATGCGTCCATTATGTATGCGAAAGAATCCTATCGATACATATTATTTCTACATGTGTGCACAACCATTCATAAAAATGCAGCATCCATATGATAACACAACCATTATACATCCATAAATTTAAATATGCACACACATTTATATGCAACATGAAGATGATTGAGCCGATCTAGTGCCTAGGGTGTGTGAATATGCATCCACGAGCAACCACTAGCAACCACTTGCATCCATTTGCATCCATCAGACATAACATGTCTCAAACACATGTTTCAACCATAAAGTTCTTCCTAACTAAAGATCGAAGATGTCATCGCAAAGATAATACTAAAAGATAGGACAAGTATCAACAAAGCGGTAGAAAAAGGAGAAATTAAAACATACCCTCAAAAAGGAAAGGGTACAACGTACGCATCTTATCTTCCGTCTCCCAAGTCGCGTCCCTTTGATCATCTCCCCATTGCACTTTGACCAACTTGACCTCTTTGTTGCAAAGCTTTTTGACCTCCGATCCGAGAATGCGTGTAGGAGCTTGTCTGATCATGGCATTGCGCTATACTTCCACTTCTTCGAGCGTGCTCGGCTCTACCACTTCCGCCGTATTGTGTAAACACTTACGCAAATGTGAAACGTGAAACACGTCATGAACTCCGCTGAGCTTCTCTGGTAACTTTACTCTGTATGACATTTGTCCAATCCTCTCCGTAATTGGAAAGGGTCCTACGAACCTTGGTGCCAACTTCCCTACCGATCAAAAGCAGACTACGTTTCTTAACGGTGACACCTTAATAAAAACCATGTCCCCAACATTGAACTCAAGATCCGTTCGTCTCTTATCAGCATATGAAATCTGTCGGTCCTGTGCTGTTTCCATTCGCCGTCAAATCGGGTTTATTTTCTCCGAAGTCTCCCTAATCATGTCGGGTCCAAGCAAAACCTTATCAGTGGATTCCCACCAACATGTAGGTGATCGGCACGGTCGTCCATAAAGAGCCTCAAAAGGTGCCATGCTAATGCTAGCCTGAAAACTATTATTATAGGCGAACTCTACTAGTGGAAGGTGTTCTTCCCATGTTCCTCCAAAGTCTAGAATGCATAGCCTCAGAAGGTCTTCTAGAATCTGATTCACCCTCTCGGTCTGGCCGTCCGTCTGAGGATGATAAGCGGTACTTAAGCATAATTGTGTTCCAACCGCCTCTTGTAAGCTCTTCCAAAATTCGCTTGTGAAAATAGGATCTCTATCGCTCACAATGCTGGAGGGTATGCCGTGCAAACGAACTATCTCTCGAAGGTAAACGGATGTTAACCATGCGGCGGTCCTTCTACTTTTAATGGGAATAAAATGGGCACTTTTAGTAAGTCAGTCTACAATCACCCAAATCCCCGTATTACCCTTCCTCGATCTTGGTAACCCATCTACAAAATCCATGGAAACGCTTTCCCATTTCCAAAACGGAATCTCTAAGGGATGGAGCAAACCTCCGGGCTTCTTTCGCTCCGTCTTGACTTGCTGGTACACTAAGCATCTAGCAACGAACTCGGCCATGTCCTTCTTCATTCCGGCCCAAAAGAAAACTCGCTTCATATCCCTATACATCTTATCACCACCGGGATGTATGGTCATCTTAGAGCGATGTGAGTCTTCAAGAATTTCCTTCATCAAACTTTCGCCTTGTGGTACGCAAAGTCTTCCATCTCTGCGTAGCCAACCACTTTGTCTATAGCATATCTATCAAGATGTCTTGAGGACTCTCCTCCTATAATCTTTCCTACTATCTCAATCAATTGTGGGTCGTTCTGCTGTGCCACTCCAACTCGACCCAAAAGTGTAGGTTGCACCTCTAATGATGCCAACAATCCGGGTACATAATCGACAGAAGGTCTGAAGTCAAAGGAATATATATACTCCAAGCTCTGCCGCTCTACAAACAAAGGACTTAGAGTTAACTTCTTTCTACTTAAGGCGTCAGCTACAACGTTACCTTGCCAGGGGTATATGCGATCTCAAAATCGTAGGATGCCAAAAACTTCATCCATCTCTGTTGCCTCAAGTTTAGGTCCTTCTGAGAGAATAAGTACTTTAGCGACTTATGGTCTGTATACAACTCAAACCTTTCGCCAAGAAAATAACGACGCCACGACTTAAGCGCAAAAACTATGGCCGCCAACTCCAAATCGTGGGTAGGGTAATTTTTCTCATGGGCTTTCAACTGTCTTCTACCATAGCATATCACCCTTCCCTCTTGCATTAAAACTGCGCCAAGCCCTGTCCCGCAAGCAACGGTATATACAGTGAATGTCTTACTCTCGTCTGGCAAAACTAAAACTGGAGCTGTCGTCAAAGCCCTCTTCAGACGTTGGAAAGCATCGTCACAGTCAACGTCCCAAGTAAAAGTTAAATTCTACTTCGTTAATCGAGTGAGAGGGGCTGATATCTTCGTGTAGTCCTTAATGAACTTCCTATAATAGCCAGCCAGCCCTAAAAAGCTTCTTACTTCAGTTGCGTTCTTAGGCGTTTTCCAACCTTGGATTGCCACTACCTTGGCAGGATCCACAGCTATCCCTTCCTGAGAGACCACATGTCTTAAGAACCTCACTTCTCTTCTCCAAAAATGGCACTTGGAGAACTTAGCTTTTAGCTGATGTGCTCATAGGGTCTCTAAGACTTCCCTAAGATGTAGGACATGCTCTTCTTCATTTTTAGAGAAAACCAGAATATCGTCTACAAAGACTACCACAAACTTGTTCAGAAACTCCCTAAACACCCTACTCATTAAGTCAACAAAGTATGCGGGTGCATTCGTCAAACCAAAAGGCATGACGAGCCACTCGAAGAAACCGCCAGGAGTTCTAAATGCAGTCTTATCGATGCTATCTTCAGCCACCCTCAGCTGATGAAACCCTGTAGCCAAATCCAGTTGCGAGAAAACCGAAGCACCCACCAACTGGTGAATAAATCGTCTATCCTCGGTAACGGGTGTCTGTACTTCTTTGTTAGCTTATTCAGCTCACTATAGTCCATGCACAAACTAAGTGAACCATCAACTTTTGTAGCAAAAACGACTGGAGCACCCCACTCCGAAATACTTCTTCTTATGAACCCCTTCTCAAGAAATTCTTTCACTTGCTTACTGAGTTCTCTTCTCTCTCTCTCTCGGAGCCATGTGGCACACTGGTAATGCAACTGGCTTTGCATTATCTACTAAGTATATTCGAAAGTCTATCTCACGCCTTGGGGGTAAACCTTGAACTTCATGGAAGACGTCACTATATTCACGGACCACACGAATAGATTTCAAATCATCATTGGATGCGTCTAGGGATTCTAGGTAGCTAAGCATTACCGGACCTCTAGGGTCACAAGAAATATCAAGGGTCCTTCCACAACGAGTCAACAATCCAACTACCCTTCTTTCACAATCTAGGATGGCACCGTATCTAGTTAGAAATCCATACCTAGAATCAAGCCGTAGCCCATGAAGCCAAGAACAAAGGCGTTGCATTCAAACCCAACGCCCAAGATAGACACTCTCAAATCCTGACAAATCATAGAAAGATGAGCCGAACCACCAATAGGATTTGAGACTACTATGGGATCCGAAACTAGACTAGTATTTAGGTGCAGTGTTTCAACTAACGAAGCAGATACAAACGAGTGTGAAGCGCCAGAGTCAAACAAAGTACGAATAGGATGATCAAACAAAAAAACTAAACTTTCAACGGAAATGTTTCTACCTCATTCTTGCAGCGGTGGGACCGCGAGAGCCTGGACCTGCTCCCTTGCCTGCCCCGTTGCCATAAGAGCCTGAAGCTGCCCTCCAGAAGTTCTTTCCCCTTGTCCCTGTTTCCTTGGGCAATCCTTAACTAGATGACCTGCCTCTCCACAGTGGAAACAGTCAGTCTTCTTCTTTTTTCTATAGTCTTCACTCAGATGGCCTGATGTCCCACAATTAAAGCACTTTTTCTTTCCTTAACCATTATTGTTCTTCCTGTCTTTCTTGTTTTGCTGTTGTGGTTTCTTTTGATCTCCTTTCTTCTCAGGTGCCTTATTAGCATTGGCGCCTTTCTCCTCTTCATGCATAAGCGCCATTTCAACTAGTCTCTCAAAGGTGGCCCCCATAGGGGTGTGGGTCATAGCTAACCCATGTAGCGGTTCGTTCAAACCCTTAACAAATCTCAGGGCCTTCTTTTCGGGTGTATTCACCAAGTCCAAGCAAATCTCGCCAACTAGTTGATGTATTCTTTCACTGATAGATTCCCTTGCTTCAACGCCAAAAATCTTTCCATATATAAATTCTCTTCAGCCCATGAGAGAAACTTTGCTTCAAACCTACGCCTGAAATCCGGCCATGTATCAACTGGACGCTCTCCATTAGTGACCTCCCACCAAAACGAGGCCTCATCCTTCATTAACCAGGCAGCTAACTGGACCTTTCTTTCATCTTCTACCTCAAAGATTCCAAACAATTCTTCCACCTCCTTTAACCAATTTTGAGCTTCAACAAACGTTTCCGACCCGTGAAAAGATTTCCCGCCCATTGCACAAAAGTCCTTGCATATCTTTGCGAAAGTGTCAACACGAGGAGGAGGGGGAGGGGAGGAGAAGGAGGAGCATTTGCTGGGCCTGCGACATTGGCCCTAGCTTCCAGATACCTTCCAAACCATCCTGGTATCGGTATCCCTTCGGGTATCTCGGGAATTCCAGACATGCTGAAAAGAAAATGAAGAGATTCAAACGAAGAATTCGAAAGAAAGATATATGGCTCTTGGGGTTATGTTTTTAAAATAAATTTTCCTCTTGAAAATACTTTCCTTAAAACATACCTTTGAAAGTATTTCTTTATAAAAGTGCTTTTGAAAAATAGTTTTTCAAAATTCAAATCTGTTCTGGTAACCTTCAGCTCTGATACCACGTGTGACACCCTATGTCCATTAATGTCACTCACAAAGGGAATGCATTAACTTCTATGGAGCATTTTAAGTGTGTATAGAACAGAAACTTAACAATAAGACAGATATAAAACAGTACTTAAAAATTTAAAACTTTATTAATTGCAGCGGTAACAGATGAGTTTGATTACATCATTAAAAACCAAAGACTAGAGTCAAGTACATAATATCCATCTCTGTTTAAATCAGAGTACATAAAATGAAAGACATAACCCCAACACAAAATAGCCATAAATAAGATAGGCTGAACTTTTATTTCAGCGATCCAAGCAACTTCCAAAGAAAGAGATAAAGCTGTCCAAATCAAGCTCCACTAGTGCTAGTCCCACCCTGAGCACCGGGGGGGGGAGGGAAGAAAAGTGGTGGAAACAAGGGGGTCAGACATAAAGTCTGGCGAGTGCAATAACTTTAACAATATAATCATTAAGTAACTAGGATAACGTTAAAGGCACCCCTAATCACTATAGGATAATTACTATACTGCACCACCACTAGTCACCCTAAAGGTTGATCCCGCCTACATAACTTAATAATGCTAATGGTAGTTTCGTGTACCCCTAACTACCTCCATAGGTGTTGTCTGCCCCTATCTCCACTAGGTGTACCCACTACCCCCATTCGATCGGCTCCCTAACTCGTAGATACCCATGCTGGCCCCACAGTGGGGTGTATCACTCCCCAAAGTGGCAACCCGATACTACCAAAAATGCACGGCTTATATCTACATGATGCAACAACATCTTACCTACCAGCCCGGGCTCACACACGCATATGAACCCGTTGGACTTGCGTTGCCACCGCTAACCCATTTTGACCTCTTACAATCAAATCCAGTACGTGTGTCCCGTCCTCAACTTGGGTCAAGCCCACAAAGATACTTAATGGGTTACTGGTTTAAAAAGGGACCCCATGCATGACACAAGCTTTCCACCTATGCTTGGTCCCCTCTAAGGTTTTTCCCCACTTAACCCCATTCTTATTCATGTCTTCTTACATGTTTCAATCTTGGTTAAGTGCATCTAATCGTATTTCAAATGCCACCCAAGGCACCCACTAAATTCCACATGCCACCCAAGGCACCCACTTAACCCCCTCATGTCCCACTACATGTTTATCTGGTTAAGTGTTTCTTAATTCATTAAGGCCGTAACCTTGTAAAGACCTCCCATATTAGACTGACATTTGTGGCAGCTGGATTTACCGGGCGGGTCCGGGCAGTCTTACACCACAAACGAGCCTAACCTTGTGTCTTTACAACTGTTACACATTTAATTCATGCCACACATTAGACTGGCATTTGTGGCAGCTGGATTTGCCGGGCGGGTCCGGGCATTCTTACACCACAAAAGAGTCTAACCTCGTGTCTTAGGCGGTTTATTATTACATATCTTCATTTAACCCCAAATTGGATTATTATCCCTATTCAAATTTGTAAATAATTTCCAAATTCATTTATGTCCATAATTGTCTCAATTATGTCCATAAATACCAATTATGCCAATTAATACCTTAAATTTATTATATGCCTTTTTCAGGCCATTTATGCCAATTCTGAATAGGTGTATATTCAATATTACCCTCATCGTCTGCATGATGTTCGTTCGTTTATCATGACATATACATATATTGGACTATAAATTAGTCTAATACATAAAAGGGAAGAAACATCACAAATTTGCATAACACCCAAAATAGATCTAACTTGCAAATAAGAATTACAACATAACTTGCATAAACTTTGTATAGTCATGAATCTAAACATAAACCTAAAAGGTGTGAACTTGCACGTATATGATATAGTTTTTCACTTAAAACTTGCATAGGCCATAATCACAAACTTGCATAAAACTGTACATGTCATAGATCTAAACATAGGGGTGTAAACTTGCATATATGTGATATAATTTTTCACCTAAACTTGCATAGGCCATAATAACAAACTTGCATAAAACGATGTATGTCATAGATCTAAATCTAAAGGGTGAACTTGCATATATGTGAATCCAATTTCTACCTAAACTTGCATATAATCACTTTATTTGATTCACATGTAAACTAATGTACAATTCACATAGAAACTATCATATAATCTACACCCAAACTTGCATAAAAAATGATGTCAAACGTGAATCAAGTTGAACATAGATGATTTGGCACATGAAAAGGGATCCACAACATAACTATCATGATAAACAACTAACATATATTCACAAAAGATTAGATTTTTCCAACGATTCACAAACATAGCCATATAACCCAATTTATATCTCAACCCAATTAACTTATTAATTATCTTATTAAAGAAATTGAACTCACAACTCAAAGAAGGTATTGAGTTCTGAAATCTAAGTTCTGAAATTGATTTAGCTCGCCTCTGAAGTAGACAATTCGTTGTTGTTGTTGTTATAAACTTGATTTGAATTGAGTTGATTAGCTTTTCTTTCTCCAAATGGTGGCAGCTACTCTAGGTTGCAAGGTGACAGCATGGCGGCCATGGTTCTAATTTTAATTAGGTTTTAGGGTTTGAGTCTACATGTGTTTATATAGAGTTTAGAATTAATTTTGGCCATCCGATCAACCCAGAATTAACCACAGCCATTCAGACCAGATCAGAACTATCCAGAAACCCTAATGACTCAATAACCAGTCACAAAGTCGTCATCTTTCAAATCTGCCCGGGGGGGGGGGGGGCAGGTCGACCTGTAAGGGGGAGGTCGACACTAGGGTCGACCCCCTGGTCGACCTGGGTCCTGGGCGGGAATTTTCCCGCCCAGCCCGCTTCTGGCTTCTGGTTCAAAATTTGAATTTGTTTTCGAGCTGTTTGAATTTATTTAATTTTGTGGAAACTTCCGACAGTCATAACTTCTTCATACGAAGTCCAATTTACGCAAACTCAGACTCTATCTCAACCAGAATTCCGAGACGAACACAATGGCGTAATCTGTTTCCCTTGATTCTCACATTTAGATTTAAGTATTCTTTAATTTTTTAGTTTATGTTAATAGAAAACACGGGGTGTTACACTAGAGGAACCATATTCGAACAAAGCGTTGAGAAAACTTCCATTCCTCCGGCCAATAAAAAGTCTGAAAGAGATATACCCCCATGTCGAAAGGCAATTAAAAGGAAGTGTAGAGATAAAGAAGGATGACAAAATTAATTAATAAATGGGCCAAACTGCAACAGCGAAAGAAGAATTTCGAGTCAAGGTTACCAAAGGGTTGTAAGCTCACTACATCGATTGAGGGTATCTATTTCCTGACTAGACATGAGTTGAACTTTTGGTCATCGTTAAAGAAGAAACCCAAGAACGAAGCCAAGAGACAAGGGTCATATTACTACTACTATATGGTAAACGGACAAAAAACAAACCACTACAGAGTTTTAGTGGGAATGATCATTAAGTTCTTAAACCAAGGAAAATTACAAAGATATGCAAAGAAAGCGTAAGTGGTCATGCCGCTAAAACCTTCTAGAAATAGTAAAGGAAAGATTATTTGTCTGATTGCGAAGAAGAAAATCTCTACAAACTTAAAATGACCAAGGACGGGTCAAGTCACAAACGGATAAAAGAAAAGGAAAAACCCTTGTTAGCGCAGAATTGGTCCGGGCAAGGCATTCCCCCAAGGGGAGGTGTGTGTTAGTCTTTTCCATGCCCAAATCGGAGGGGAATAAGTTAAAGCATCAAAAGCGTAAGCTTCCATTTCACAACAGAAATGGTCGTGGCGGTGCATCTAAAATTAGCACGCCCTTCCTTTGCTCGCAGAAGAGTACGCCCTGCCTCTGCTAGAACTAAGCACGTCCTACCTCTGCTCGTAGAAGAGCACGTCCTACCTCTACTTATGTTCCGCGTTACCCGCAGAAGGTAATGCAAAACCCTATCATCGGTTACGATGGTCAGGATAGGGCACCCCTCAGAAGGGGGTGGCGTGTAAGCATCTATTAGTGCCTACGATGGTCAATATAGAGCATCCAAAGAGTAAACCTTAGTTTTGTGCCTACGATGTCCCTGCCTAAGTTTTTAAGACCTTATCATCGCCTACGATGGTTAGGATAAGGCGCCTCCTGGAGGGAGGTCGGGTAAGTCCTTGGGCCCTGCTTGTGGATAAGATAGCCAAGCGCACTGGACGCACATGCCCAGAGGGTGGCCAACAAAGCACATACATCCTCTGCTTTGACACCAAAAGCCCAAGGAGTGGTTCAGGAAGTACGTACAACATCTACTTCACAAATCAAAACCAAAGGGGATACAAAAACAACAAATATCGGAGGGGGATCCGGCGTTCTATATATTAATGCCCTAATCTAGGTCAATTCGGATCTTCACAAATATCGGAGGGTGTTCCGGTCTTCTATATATTAATGCCTGAATCTGGGTCGATTCGGCTCTTCACAAATACCCGAGAGGGTTCCAGTGTTCTATATATTAACGTCTGAATCTGGGTTGATTCAGCTCTTCACAAAAGTCTTCTATATGTGAATGCCCGAATCTGGATCGATTCAGCTCTTCATAAATCCCCGAAGAGGTTTCCTGCCTCCTACCTATATTAATACCCTATCTGGGTTGATGTGGTTTTTCACGAATATCGGAAAAGGTTTCTAGTCCTCTACTTATGACGACACCCGAATCTGAGTCAAGGAGGACCTTCGCAAAGTACCGGGAGAAGGATCTCAGTTTTATCTCAACATTGAAACTAGAAGAGGGGATCAGGTCTTACACCGCCACCAAAATCTAAATAACCCCGATCTGAAACGGATCCGGAAGGTGATACTAACCAACAGGAAAACTCCAAAATGGTTATCACAAATTAGAATAACCATATATATACTCACGGAGGATAGGCCACAAAGCAAAATTTGGAAGAAAACGGGAGGTTCATCATCAAAACAATTCCGAGAAAAAAAGGGGTATCTCTTTCCTCACTTAGAAAAATTTCTCAAAACATTTATATGCAAGCAATTTTTATACATGTTTCACATCTACAGCTGTTATACATAGTAAACATTGTTAATACACAAAGTTCACTCACCAAAGAAAAATCACTACATTCTCAATACCCCAATTATAGGTATAATTATATCTCACTACTAAAATATATTATTAAAGATCCGGGTCCTCCCCATCATCAGGCAAAGGAGGGTCGATGGCATGACGAAGTGCGATACTTAGTAATTTGTTAAGCTTCCGCACTTTCCTACACGTTTCGTCTAAATGATTAGAAGGCTTAATCTGAAATTTCAAGGCTCTGTTATAAGCCGTACACATTGCCCTAAGAGAACTGTTTTCCTTCTCTAACTCGAAAACATCCATATGCAAATTGTGCCTTTCTTCTTATAAACGTCTAATTTGGTCAGCATACCTGACGACACGATCATGAGAATCCTTAATCAACTTAGTATCGTAAGTCCCTTTCATCTTGACTACCACTATTTTGCACCATTCAGAAATGGCCGATTCCTTTAGCCCGGGGGGAGGGTTATTCAAATAATAAAACTTCCAACGAGTAGGGGTCTCGCGAGAGGTCGCAACCCCAGAAGATGAAGAACCCGTCATAATAGGAATCTTCTTGAAACAATATTCCCACGTCTTGCATTTTGTAGTGGCGTTGTTCAAATCAATTTCCAAATCAGCACTACGTTGACGTAGATGCCTCAATTCATCTTCAAACTCGGTAGAGGGTGTAGTCTTTATGTATTCCCTCAATCCAAGAATAGTCCTATCTCTCACTTCTAGCTGTTCTTTCAAAGCATTCATCCTCTCAGTCAAATGTGTGATGGATAAATTCTGATGTAAAATCTTCCTCTCCTGGGACATAGGAAGAGTCTCTCTCACCGGCGACGCTCTGCCCCAAGACGAAAGAATCTCGTGTTGATCAACCTGCCCACAGGTATACAGGAATGCAGTTACGATTTTATTTTATTTTCAATTTGCAAGAATAAAACCCCTTTTCTTATATGTATCTTCACGAGTTACACCCGAAATCAATCTATTATGACATATAGACAAAAAGGGGAATTATAAAAAGATCACTTCTTCATACATTTATTGTTTGCATAGTGCCTCAACATGTTTAATCCTAAAACTCTTTAGCATCGCTTCATGATCCCCTCTCATAAAGTTAAAGGAGAGCTGAGGAAATGCGGTATAAACGCTCTTAAGTCTCTCAAGAAAACGCTTTTCCCTGAAAGCGTAAATAGGTTTGTTCAAACTCCTTTCTCAGTCTACAAATCATGCGTAATGCATCCTCATAATAAACAAAATTCTGTCATGATGCAAACAAGCATATTAGCCTTTATGTGTAATGTAGGGGAACTCCATACAAGCGTTACATAGGTCGCGAAATTAAGATTACTAGTGTGCCACCTGCCATATATAAAAATGGTTTGAATTCTTCTGTTTTGTTTTCTAACTCTGCTTATGGAAGGAAACAACTTTTCTTTTGTCTATTGTAATGATAGGAGACTAGTTGTAGTCGAATATTCAAGAAAAGAGAAAAAGCACGTCCACTACACCATAATGGCCATTTGGCAACTCTTGTTTTTTCCAACTGCCAACACTTATATGTGTTATAGACTAGCGACACTAATATGTGTTGCCATAGCAAATATGTGTCACCAAAAATGTGCTAACACTTGTATGTGTTGCTAGGCCTAGTCAACTCTTATTTTCTAAGGGCAAAAGGGTAACTTATCACACATAACCCTAATCTTACCTCAACACTTATTCCTCAACACATATTGAACTCACGGCCGCATCAAACGTAAATAAAAAATGGGCTTAGAAGAAATTATATCAGCGATTAGCTAATCCTCTCTCCACTACTTCGATCCTCTCAAATCCTCTCTCCACTTCTACGATTTGGGGCTTCTACGAATTGGGGGTTCTACGATTTGGGGCTTCTACGAATTGGGGTTCTACGAATTGGGGCTTCAGGTAAAAAATTTGATGTAGTAGATTAAACAAATGGATCTCTTTAGTAGATTATAAAAAAATGGATTCTCCGTGTGTAATATTGTAAAATGGATAAGATAGATGCTTAATATAAAAAGCTCAAATGTGAAATAAAGGATTAGAACCAGGAAAGGTTTGAAGTTTTGTTAAAATTTTTAGAACATCGGTAATTGTTGCTTTGGGCTACCGTTATTTGTATTAGTTGTCTTTAACTAAACTACATTTTTTACATATATTATTTGTTTGTTCCCGTGCCTAATCAGTCTAGTTTGCTATGATTATTACTACCCAAGACTTTGAGACATTACGAAACCAAGGCTTTTTAAATGAGCAAATACTATCAAAATCCATTTATGCGATTCAGATTTGCAAATAATTATAGAACATTCATTGGTTGAATGGGTGGAACAGGGTAAGAAAGAATCTGGTAAAAGACTGATCAGAAGACCAAAAATCTAGAAGAGGAAAGTTCTTAACATGAGTTCTTTATAAGTATTTATCCTAATTTCAAAAATGGAAAACTGGGTTGAACGGTTGATCTCTAAAACCTTTGCAGTTGGTTTTCTTTGATCCAGAGCATAATCCAACTTATATGAATGTTTCTGTTGTTTGTTATTTTCTTGAAAAATATGCTTCACTTATAGAAACTGTTGGTGATATTATTTCGAAGAAATGTAACGTGTTATACCCCATAATTTTTGTTGTGCCAATCCAACATAACTTATTTTATATAGAGGCAATCAATTTTTTTCCCAAAAAAAAAAAGATTTGAAATGTTGAAGCTATATAAAAATAATTCCAACTATTATACATCTACACATATATACACATACAGATGGATTGGTGGGTTTTCAGTAACCAACAGACCAAACTCCATCCTCAACTCCTGAAGAAGTGTCATAAACCTTCACATTTTGGACCATTAATATTATACTTAATGATGTTGTTCAATGTGTTCAATACCCTGGTTAGATGAGCTGCCTTGTGTGTTTTCATGGATTATCAGAAAAATATGGATGCATGTATTTAATTTGCAATGCTTGCATATTATTCAGGTTTTTTTTTCAATTCTAAACAATTTTAAACAATCACTAGCTACAAGTAACCTGTCATCACTACCATGCATGTATATATACAAGCACTTGAACATTGTCTTACATACTCGAACAAATTGAAAGTTGCTCTCTCAATCAAACCAAACATGAATGATGTGTTTTTGGATGCAAACATGAATGAAAGTGCATGCAATTTTAAGATCAAAGGGGATTGCTTCAACTGTTATAGTGTGATATATCTTGGTGACACCTCAAAAGTGGTTGCCGAGGTAATATATGTTTCCTTTTTACTGAAAATTGCAACTAACTTATGTGTAGTTAGACTTCCACATATATGCAAGTTGTTTATGTAAATTCAATTTATTTATTTTTCATGCACTTCCTTTTTTTTAGATGATCAAAGAGTCAGAAAGTGGAAATGGAGTCCAGGTGAAAGAGGCCTTTTAGAACTTCAATCCATTTCGGCAGCCTTGTGCATGCCAAAACCTATGTAAGTTTACACCAATCCAACTTTTTATCAAGGTGAAAACTTTTTTATTGGGCACTTATTATGATCGAGATGTTTAAAAGAGAAAACAATTTTTTGTGCTTAGTTTAATTCTCTCATTTTCGAAAAATATATGAAATAATGATATTTGCAATGTTCAGTTTCAGTTTCGAGAACTCAGTGCACGCCATGGTAGAATGCAGTGCAGTTTCTCCATTAATAACATGCATGGTCGGACATTTTACTGAGACGACATGCTTTTTATTGAGAAAGCTATTGGTTTACCAGTCCATGTCGAAGTCTTTGAACACACTTGCTAATTAGATTAGAGCGTAAAAATTATAATCGGTTTTGAGTCGGCAAGATTACTTAGAAGTGTTAGGTTATGAAAATACAGTTTTACATCGTTATGTCTAAAAATGTATTAATATGATATTTTTGGGGATCTAAGACTTCACCGAAACATGATGTTTTCATTTAGATACTAATGCTTGAGCCTTGATATAATAGGTTGACAGGGTTGCATTCTTAGAATTTAAAAATATATTGAGTTAATATATAAGTCATACTTTGAGGTTTATGTCAAGACAGCGTACTATAAATCTATGAGTGTTTCATAATTTGATTATTTCATGTGAAAAATGAAGAAAGGGTTGAACTGCTCTCTCAAGTGCATGATCCCCGGTCCAATGCGCTTAACTTATACTGCTGCAAAAATTCTTATGCATAGAAGTTCATATGTTTTGATACTTCTGTTTACGACATTGTAGAGAATAAATGCAAGAAGTTGTCCAGACGTGCATACTCATATGTTTTTGTGACATTTCATGATTTATTCTTTACTTGCTCTTCGCATGCACAACAAAACATATTCTCAGTTGTTAGCGATGACAGGTTAACCTATCCGCCAAAAGCACACCTAAACTACTGTACTTGGTATCATTCAGTAAACAAATAATAATTTTCCTATTTTGCTCTTTATAGAGCATTTGTCAGTTTGTTCCTTAAGTACTTGCTTATGCCTGTCCTGTGGGTTTTTCATTTGGATTAAAACCGTAACTTTATGAGACATTGTGCAGAAATTTTGGACTGATTCGAGAACTCGAAACTGAAACTGAGCAATGTTCAGTTTTGAGTTCTCGAAACTGCGAAACTGAAACTGAACAATGCGCAGTTTCGAGTTCCGAGTACTCGAAACTACGCAATGCTCAGTTTCAGTTTCGAGAACTCGAAACTGAACTGAGCAATGTTCAGTTTCGAGAACTCGAAACTGAAACTGAGCAATGTTCAGTTTCAGTTTCGAGAACTCGAAACTGAGAAATGTTCAGTTTCGAGAACTCGAAACTGAAACTAAGTGCAATTCGTTATTGTTTTGCAATTTGTTATTTTTGTAAAACTAAGTGCGTTTATATTTTGTAGGCACTTGTGGAGGAGGAGGAAAAAAACAGGATTTGGAATGTAAAAGCAACGAGCATGCAAACATGTTTGATCTTGACAATGATCCTATCGCCAAAGTTGAGAGATAGTGCCAGATGTTGAGAAAGTTGTTTGGATAACAGAAGTTTTAGATCCGGAAGCACCAATTTACGATGGTCCTCAAAACGGACACTACAAGCTTTGTGAATTTTCAGATGGAGGCTTTGTGATATGGTCCCTGATTCGCCTTCATAATATCTAAAATTCTATGTATCTTTAGTAAAACTTTGTATTGTTTTTTGTAATTTGAACTTGATATTATGGTATTTTGAAATTGAAAGCATTATGCAAAAGTGACATTATTGAATTTGAATTATGGAAGTGTACTTTTATTTGAATTGATATGTTGAATTATATGTGATTGAAAATCATAAAAACATGTTATATAAGTGTTAGCAATTTATGTATGCCAACATTTATAAGAGTTAGTAGGATTATGATACTGACATTTATAAGTGTTACCATATCTTATAGTTCCAACATTTATAAGTGTTAGCAATGGATATGTTTGTAACTCTTATAAGTGTTACCATATCTTATGGTTCCAACATTTATAAGTGTTAGCAATGAATATGTTTGTAACTCTTATAAGTGTTACCATATATTATAGTTCCAACACTTATAAGTGTTAGCAGTTACTCTGCTTGTAACACTTATAAGTGTTAGAAGTTACTCTGCTTGTAACACTTATAAGTGTTAGCAGTTACTCTGCTTGTAACACTTATAAGTGTTATAGGAAATTCCTCACAGGCCGTTGGTGACACATAAAAGTGTTACAGAAATTATTTGTAACACATATACTTGTTGGGAATCCACTGTTTTGGTGTAGTGGTCCGGAGTGAGAACTATACTCGAGGAGAAGGAACTTCATGACCAACAGCTTTCTTCCCTTCCGAAAGACTGGAGGGGCGACCTTCTTTAAGCAATGACGATTCAGAGTTGTAGACAAAATGCTTATCTTGGCAGCCACCACTATTGCCACCATTGTCCCTATTGTTACCAACAGAAGCGAGAGTCTCCCCTTCCTTGCCTATATCGTTCGGAAGACAATCAATATATAAAAGGTCCTCCATTTTGAGTTCGCACCTCTGTGGTATCTCGACTCCTTCTTCGCTCAACTTAATCCTTTCCATAACTCGGTCCCGAACGAAGGGAGGAATTTGGGTGGTTCGGTGTTTGGGAAGACTTTGAAGGTTATCGAAAAGAAGGTGAAATAAGGCATCTTCATAGCAGTTAAACTTAGTATTGTAACGTGAACTTGCAAGAAATTAGAAATCCTGTCTCCAGCTGCATAGATTATCTGGGTAGCATGAGAAAGCTTCTCATCCTTCTTCCAAAGTTCATCAGTGTGATTAACCACGTCCTCCGCTATCTGGTGCTCTAAGGCCAACACTTTATCGGGTGTTACATCCTTAGTCTTCCTCTCTTTCTCTAAAGCTGACTCGGCATGTTCCATGGAAGCTTTCAACCTTTCGCACTCATCGCTCAAGGCTGTGTTCGCTTCTCGAAGCCAAGTGATTTCAATAACAGAGGAAGAAGGAATAGGCTTAGACAATTGTCATTCCTTGATAGTCTGGAAAATTAGAAGCATTCAACATACAGTCACAACAAGTGGAAAACACAGAGTAAAAAGAGAATGTTGTACCTTAAGCTGTCGGGTTATCAAATGCTGGTAGAAGTCCACCATGTCGAAAGAGGTGGAAGGTAATGAGATGTCAGAAAGTTCAGGTCCAGAAAGAACAAGTTTCACAAGATCAGTAAAATCCGTTGGAGAATCAAGGAGCTGCGAAGGCTCAGCGGGCCTAGAAGCGGGAGTACGCGGCATGGCACCTGCACCCGCTCTAGATGTACTTGTACGGGATAATGGGAAAACACCACTTCTTGTTTCTCTGTTGGAAGCACTCCGGAAGATCACAGAAGCAGGAATATCAAGCTTTAGTCTCTTAGTTGGCGGATCAATAGGTAATTCGACCAACCTCTAATAACAACAACAGTAGATCGATTCAAAGCATCAGTGAGAATAGGGGTTTCCGAAGTCCAAAATCCTAGTCAAACGAATGACTAAAGAAAGATTCAAGAACGCGGAAATTTGGTATAAAAAAGACCTCAATAAAGAAACTATCAAGTCAACAAAGCATACCCGGAAACAAAGGAGTCGAGGGAGCAAACACTCCTGAGCATAACAACAAGCGCTTAGAGCCAGGAAGATGAACAGGTGGATGCCCCAAGACCTTTTGTCCGTTAGGGAGGAGGTTATAGAGGCACAAATTGTCCTTGGTTAGTAGATTGGACCGACCTGGCGGCTTTTCGAGTAGCTTCAAGATGAGCTCAGATACACGGGACTAGCTATCAGTTAAAGCCACTTTCTCAGAAGCAAAATCTGGGAGAAAGATAAGTCAAAAATTAAAAAAATAGCCACTCGCAAAGGGTTAAGAGGACTCACCACAATCAGCAAATTGGCCTGAAATACCGGCAGGACATTTGATGAAGAAAAAATGATCTTCCCAGGGTATAGCCTTACCTGTACCATCATTAATAGTCTTCCGCAAGGGGGTTGCGTGGAATACGGGGAAGTCGATACCTCTTGAAAAACACATTAGGTGTCAAATGAGGTTAGAAGTAAGAGAAGCCTGATCGATTCAAGAGTAAGTACTTCAAGACATAAAAGCAGTGTATAAGTGCTTGGTGAAAGTTGAACGGGCGCAATCTCCAAGTCCCGTAGAAGTCGAAACACAAAGGAAGGAAAAGGAAAGAAGCCTCCATGCTAGATATGAGCATCTAAGTAAGCTAAATATCCTTCGGGAGGATGCATGATGTCATCGCGATAAACTGCAGGGATAGCCTCCACATTGTCCATTCCAAAGCTGGCAAGAATGAAGTTTACTTCATCTTGAGAAGTAATAAACGGCTTCTTCAAGATGAAAGGCTTCCTCCTCCGAGAAAGGCCACAAGCATCAATGGATGATAGACCGAGACTCCTTTTATCAGACATAGTGCTGCCAGGTGATATAATTTCGTAAGCACGTAAAATTCATATCCCACTCATTAAAGCACTCAAAGATGATAACATATAAACCTATTAGCAATGGATAGTCAGAATAGTGAATGTTGGGACAACTCTAAGTACCATTCCAGTTGCTTAATTTAGAGAATAGATTCTTTTGTGAAAATTGCGTGTCTCAAACCCTAAAATTAATATTTGGGGAAAAAGGCATATGAGCAGATTGCCATGAATTGCCTCTTAGGTCATTAACATTCGAACAATTTATGTTCAACATGCAAAAACCTAGCTAATTTGGGCAAAACAATTTAGCCCTTAAATTAAAGAACAAAACAGAGATATTTACCAGAGGTTCAGGCAATAAAATTCCCAAAATAAGCTTCAAGTCCTCAATGAACCAATAATTTGGTTCGAGAAATCAATGTTGTAGGTAAAAGGTGAAGAAGAAGTAGTGGTATATATGTAAAGGAATTTACCCAAATCCCTACCGTACAAACAAAGACCAATCAACATCCCCGAGAAAGGAAGATCAAAAGACTCGGATATGACACTTCGAAAAAGATAAAGAGTTTGACTTGGAAAGTCGAAGATACCCCTTCATTAGGTGGGCAAATATTGCTACCAAAATTAACAGTGAAATGAGCTGGCGATGAAGGGGCATCGGATGACCGAAAGCTCACAAAAACTCTTCAAAAAGTAGGGTCAAACATTAGGAGGAGCCAAGAGCAGGGAGAAATGATCCGAAAGCTGCATCAACCGAAACCTTCCTAGGAGAAAAGATCGTGAAAGCTACAGGATATAATCGGCAGAACCTATTGGGCAAGGTCAATTCAACAAGGTCCTTCTAACAACGTTAACCCGACAGGAGATACTACAGCTAAAAGTCATCCTGATCCGAAACCAAGAGGTATAAAAGCAAGAAATCCATCAGATGAAGACCGAAGGAACCTTCGGTATTAACCCTCCTAAAACCGATACGTCGGGAAGCTAAAATTTCAAGATCATCAAAGACAGGAGCGCATGAAGATTGTCCGGAACCCGTTTTCGTGACGCCTATCATTCAAATACCGAGAGGCCGCATTGATAAAGTAACAGGGGAGTCACCTAGAGCAACCTTCTGAAAGATCAAGCTACACCCAGAAATCCCACTGAAACGCAGACCGGATTCTCAGAAGAGATACAAGCTATCCACACTAGTCTACTTAACACAGACGCCGACAGTGGTCCCGAACCAGTAGCTAACCACATACACAATGAGGGAAGGCTCCTCTAAGTATTCACGGGAAAACCAGAAGCCTTTATCTGAAAGAATATGACCGAGAGCATACACACGGTAGCTCATGATACCTTCCGGGAGGCTACCTTAACAAAAAGCATATATCCCCCTCGAAGAGGCTCCCGACTAGCCGAAGCCTTCGTCGAGAAAGCCATAATTAGCACCGCAAAGTGGCCGGAAGCAAAAACATCTGAGACCAAGGAAAAAGTCAATCGACAAAGGCTCCTGAAAGCCCAATGACCCAATATCGGAAAGGGCTACAAGTTTCCTATAAATAAGACTCCAGGGGTCACGTTTAACACGGGGTCATTTTTTTATTTGGCTAATCTTTGTATTTCCTCTCTTAAAACCCTCAGTCGGGAATCGATAAAAGAAGTTCTTCTGCTCTGGGCATGTATTCTGAATCAAAGATTAATAAAGTGTTCATCCATATTCAAAGCATCTAACTGTGAGTTTGTCATACTGTTTTACTTACTCATTAATTGTCGCGGTTTACTGTTTATTTCCTGCAAATGCTCTGGTTCTTGTCCAGACCTTCTTGCAAGTAGAAGGGAACACCCTTTCCTATAGATTTAAGCCCCATATGTTAGTTTATGCCCTCCCCACAAACTTAGATCTCCTACGAGCTTAGTGGGAGTCCATCTCTATCCTCCGTTAAAGCCCTTTGTCAGCAGCAACAGATTAGTAACCCTTCTTTCCAAAGCCTCATCATCTAGGGGTGGAGAACTAATTCAAGCCGCAAAAGCTAGACAACCTACCTGTTCCCCTTAGATTCATCCCCATTGACCTACCTCCGGTGTCGACTATAAAATTCGTTAACAGTTACCGATTGTATTGAGCCAAAAATATAAAAAGGAACAGAAAATTAAAAACAAATAACATATATAGTGATAGATTTGAGTAAAAGATTGATTATTAATCCAATGTCAACAATGTTAAAGAATTGAAATTTAGCAATATATTTAGTAGCTGCTGGAAAATCCATAGCTATAGGGCAGGACAAAGTCGAGAAGTCACTAATCCAGAGAGATTATATTCCTTTTACATTGAGTTTTCCTGTCATATTTGATATAAATTAAAAGAAAACCCTTGCTTACCACTTAAAAAAAGAAAAAGAAAACATCATGCACTAAATAAACAAAAATCTGCATAATCAAGTTAACTTCATGATTAAGATCAGAAATCACAGTTAATAGAAGAAGTCAGTGAAATCTACAATCTAACAAATAATTTTTGAATGAACAGTGTACTAACAAATAAATATTCTATGATCAAACAATACCTTCTCTTCCTTTACTACTCAATGATCAGGATGAAGCCCCCTACGTTTCCAAACTCGTTGTAGTCCAAGACCGCTCATTTTCCATTCCGCTTCTTGTTCATCAATTAATTACTAAAGGTCGACCTGAAGGCACAAGCGACGTCATGGTATTTTCTGCAAATAAAAGAGTTGAATTTGTCATTTTTTAAAGCAACTGAATAGTAAATCAATGTTAATTGAACAAAACACAATTAAAGAGAACTCAGACATATACCAAAAGCAAGCAGTTTACCTAAGTAACAACGGGTGGAAACCTCGCCAATCTTCGTCGCGAACCTCAAGCATATCGACATCGAGTTGGAAGAAGAAGAAGACAACATAGTACAACCACCCGAGGAGGTTGAGCCATTACTTCCACTACAAAATTGTGAACTCCCTAGTTGGATCTGAAAGTCAGATCAAATTCCGTGAAAGGCGGTGCAGTCGGCGAAGGGTTCGGGAGAGTTAGATACATAATATAGGGCTTTCGACTGGAAAGGAAAAGAACCAAAAGGAGAACTTTTTATGACACATTGGAAAAAAAAGGAGAGACTGGTGAAAGTAGGGAGACGTGGTGGACTAACAATTGAAACAATAGTGGAGCAGGTGAAATAGCACATAAACCCCAATTTTCTTTTATGTGCTATAATTTTCGTATAAAAGAGGGTGGGCTATTTTAGAAGTTTAAAAAAGCTTCACCACCCTAAAAGATTTGCTTTATTAGTAGAGATTTGTATATGGATATATATGCAGGTTATTTTTACATAGGAAAAAGTGTTGTTATATCATATTTTTTCATTCTGCTGTGAGATTTTATAATCTACTCTGGTTTTGATGTTGTCGTCTTCTTCTTACTTTCTTCTTTCTTTTATTCTAAACTTTCTTTCTCACCCTGTAATTTCTTTCTCCAAACGTTTTCTCCTATTATTTCGATTCAGTTTGAGCATTGGGCACGAGGGTCCGAGCAAGTCATTTCACACAATTTTGTAAGATAATCACTATATAACATGCAACTGAAATTCATGAAATCGAATTACTGAAAAGATTAGGATTTTTTTGGAAGTAATAACAGAAGAGATTATCATTTTATAATGATGCGACGAGAGTTAGGAGAATGAATTATAGTTCTTTTGAGGAAAGTAAAATTGTGAAATTACGAAGAACAAAAAAAAAAAAAAGTTTAAAGATTTGCTGAAGCAAATGCTTAGAAAGAAATAGAAATATGGATGGTAATAGACCATAGATGAAACTAAGTTTAGATTAGACGAGAATGAGAGAACGGAATAAAATTATTTTATGGAAAAAAAAAACTTTTGCTCTACTCAACTTTAATACACACATCCATATCAAATTTCCAAATCAAATTATCTTCTCTTCTCATCATAAATATAACCAACGTCATCTTCAGCAATGCAATGCATAAAAATAGATCTTCAACATGTCGTTGAGTTAAAGAAAAATTGATTGTGAGTTTTCTAGCTTCAATATTGTTGCTTGTCAAGGAGATAAGTAGCACATTTGATAGGTTGAAATTTATTTGCAGCTTTTAATAAGGTGAAATAAAGAATACGAACGGAAAATTGGAATTGTTGGAAAATGGATATTTAAAGGTGAAAAAGGATACAATGGAGAATGAAAAATGAAATAACAACGGTCAAAACATGTGCATATGCCATGTAATGAAAGTTCGCTTATGCTTTGCTTAAGCATCGCTCAAGAGCTAAATGCATGTATAACACTTAGTTTTTTTGTAAAAGCAAAACAATTAAGTGATGAGCGCTTAAACGCGTTTAATTAGCGCTTCGTTCAAATTTAAGCAACGCTTAAACAATACTTAGCGAAAAAAATTTAATTAATTTCAAAGTTAAAAAATGCGGATTATAGCAGAAAAAAAGAAAAAAAAAATGAAAAAAAAAAAAAAAATGAAAAACCCCACGTTCTTAACCAAATATTTTGGATGATGCAATAACATATGATTATTTTATTTAATAAACATACATGTTTCGCACTCAACCCAAACACGCTGACTTTTAATGGAAAACAAAAGGCATATTCACAACATATGAATTTATAAATTAATTAAAAAATTCAACTTTAGCTCTTTTTGATAAATATTTGGTATGCATATAGCTCACTTTGCACACACAAATAAGGTAAAATAACCATTTTATGATAGATTTATATAGGTATGGAGCTATGTACAGAGTATACTAAAAAGTTAGATAATGCTTAAGCGACATTAAATAAAGCAATACTCCTATCGTCTTGCTTTGCGCTTGCTATAGCATATTGCATGGGGCAGATGAGAAGCGTAAGCGGTAAGCCAGATGATTGGTGTGCAACAAAAGAGCTTGGGAAGACACGTTGGTAAAGTTACACTGAATTTTAATACAATTCAAGTCAATTTGTAACAGTTCAATCTAACCTTGAACATGTGACGCAATTAATTTTGAGATAATGCAACCAAACTTAACAGGATGAAGTTGACTTAATATAATACAATTCAAGCTGACTATGGATGCAGTGGCAATAGAATGGACATCCATTTTAATTTTTTAATACGATTCAAACCAGCAAACCAATTTTCAATTTTTTTTTATAAAATATGGAATTAGTCGAAGAAATTCTCAATCGAATAGTATTTTGTTTTTTCTTTATAAAAAAAAGAGAATGGGGTTCTTTTAGGCAAATTTAAACATTAGAATTTAGTGATTTTTCTTTATAAAAAAAGAAGAATGGTTGAACTTAGCAAATTATAGGGTTCAAATAGAATTTGCCATTCCTGTAGAGCATCATTGTTAATGCTTCGGTTTGGTTAAGAGACGTCACGTTCAACAAACGAGAATTGGGTACACTCCCGTCAATTTTTTTTTTTTAATTTAATCATTTAGAACGGTCTTTCCTATCAGACCTAAGCCAGATACATCCAATCTAGCAGCAAACGTGCTTACAAACCTCGCAGAATATTAAAGAAAAGTAACATTTTAATTTTCATTTTACTTTATGCAATGAATTAACTTATCGCCTTGTTATTCAAAGAAGAAAAATCAAGTTAGGGTTTCAAAATTCATGGCGAGTCCAGAAGTGGCGACGGCAACAACTCTCACCGCTCGATGTAAGGTTCCTATTGCGTCTCCGCCGTCAAAAGAGGAGACCATCTGGAAACGTTTGATAGACGCTGGATTTGACGAGAAGGTGGTCGAAAGGAGAGATAAAGCCGCTCTTATTTCTTACATTTCTCAGCTAGAATCGGAGGTTTTCCTTTTACTTCTCCATAATCATGTTTGATTTTTCTTGGGACTCTTTATGTTGTTCAGTTAAAACAGTGAGAAAGTTTAGAATTGGGGAATTGGACAGCAAGAAACGAGTTTAGTAGTTCTACATCTTTCTATATTGTTTAAATAAGCATTAATTTTGATATTTGATGCTAGTGATAATGCGTACTGATAAATTAGTGATCAGCTTTATTAGTAATGGTATAAACTGCTTAACTATGTTTCAAATGATTATACAGTTTATAAAGCTTGAATGCTTACTGCGATATTAGGCGACAACAATCTCCAAGGTTATGTTACTTCCTTTTGTCTGCTTTTCAGGAAAATAAAAGGGGAAACCTGTGTTATCAAAGCGCGTGCTATAGCGACAAATAGCACATAGCGCAGTCCTTGCGCTATTGTATTTATAATAGCGCAACGGTTCCATATAGCGCAAAAATAGCGCGCTATTTTATCATAGCGCATAGCTCTAAATAGCGCGCTATTTTGATTGTCTCTTTTTTAAATGCTTGGACAGTGAATTAAACCCAAAATAGCATGCTGTTGTATTTATAATGACTCAGAGGAAAAATGTTGTAGAGCATGACTCGAAAGAAGAAGAAATTGATGATTGTTTAAATAATGATTAATGGTTATGATTTAGATGAAATTAGTTATTATATTTTAAAATTTTAGTAGCATAATATAATTTCTATGTTTTGTTATTGTACACTTGAATTATGTTTAACTTTTGTTTATTTGAGTCTTGTTATTGCAGACTTCATATATTATTGTCATTTGATCTTATTTTCACTTTACAACTTTTCTTATTTATAATTTTTTTTAGTACTTGTTAGAGAAAAAAACATTTTGTACGAAAGTGTATTTTCATGCCTTTTTTCTTTGAGTTTCATATCACCATAATTGGTAAATATAAATAAATTTCATTATAACCCACAATTATAAGAATAAATTTCAATTTTGTAAGACATAAATACATTATCCATCAATTATTTTGAATGTTCAATATAAACTATCAAATTTTCTGTAATATAATTACATTTTAGATAAAAATATATTTAATACATGCATGCAATATGGTAATGCTTGTATCTGGAGTCTTGAACGGTTTGGATATCACGCAAAATATGCAAAAATAAAATAAAAAATCCAATTAGGCAAAATATATTTGATTGCTTTTATTTTTTTCTAAATGAATGCAATAGCGCGCACTATAGCACAGTGTTGTCAATAGCGAATAGCGCAAAATAGCGCAAGGCCTGCGCTATGCGCTATAGCGCGCGCTATAATGGTTTTTTTTTTTTTTTTTTTTTTTTTTTTTTGCTTACAGAAAAGAAGATCTTAAAAAAAAAACACAGGGAAAAGGCACAAAAGGAAAAAACTGTATGTTTAAAATCTCCAAAAAGAAAAAAAAACCGAAAATGCATGTTCAAAAAAGAAAAAGCAAAATAGCGCGCTATTCATGGCTGCGCTATGATAAAATAGCGCGCTATTTTTGCGCTACACGGGACCCCTGCGCTATAAGAACCAAAATAGCGCAACCTGTGCGCTATGTGCTATTTTGCGCTATAGCGCGCTATAGCGCTCTCTATGACAACTATGCTATAGCAAATAGCGCAAGCCTTGCGCTATGCACTATAGACTACACTAAAACTACAATAAAATGCGATGGCACAGTTATAGTTATATTTCAGACGCTATTATAATTATGAGATTGATCAAATATGGCTTAATGTGTAGTAATCAGTAAACAGATTACTTGTTTTGATGAGCTTCTTGTTTTGAATGGTTGTGTGTGTATGTATGTATGTATATATATACACACACACACACACATATATAGTGTGTGTGTGTGTGGGTTATCGGGACACAAAAAAAGAACACACACAAAAAAAAATCTGACATGAATGGAAATGCAAAAGGTATCACAGCATATTTTAACATTCGTATCTAGTTATATCTCAGTTTGTCTTCGACTTGATTTTTAATACCTAGTATAGGAATTTGGCCTCTTTTTTTGGGCAGCACGATCCATTTAACATCAACATCCTTGCAAAAGTTTATCTTATTCATACCGTTAAAAATCATTCTTTTAAAATCTTTGATTAAAATAAATACTATGTAACTGATATAACAGTAAGGATGGTTTATGAGGGGTAAAAGACAGTTAGGAAAAAAAATACGTGGTCACTGATGTAATGGTGCTCATGACTGTGAGTGTGGTTGCCAATAACTTATAAATAGCAAAATATAGCTTATAAGTTCTGTAAACAACTTGAGGATTGGATGACAACTTGACTGTTTGATATAAGTAAAAGGAATAAGTTAATAATTTATCCGGGAGAAAACGTTACTTATGACTTATTCTATGTTTCACAACTAAAATTTATCAAAATTTTAAGTTATTCCTCTCATTATTCATTTAAACTAAATGTTTGAACTCAATACTTAGAACTTAACAGAGTTGTTACAAATGGGGTCGAATGCTATTTTCAAATAGCCATAGACAGGCCTGCCCATAGAGAAGTCTTGCCATTATATACTTGTTTCTTCACTATCTTTAGGAACTGTGTATTATATTGGAAAGTTGAAAAGATATGCTGCAGAGTGTAGTTTCTTGCTGCATTTCCTAACGTGAACTTGTTTGTTTTCTTTACAATGAAGCTAGAATGATACTAATTTGAAATTGCAGCTTTACGAGTACCAACATAATCTGGGGCTACTAATATTAGAGAAAAAAGAATGGATGTATAAATGTGAACAAGCTCAGGCTTCAGCAGATGTAGCTATAAATGTGTATAAGTGCGATCAAGCTGCACATAGTTCTGCCTTAGCTAAAGCAAGGAAACAAGAAGAGAATCTTAAAAGGGCATTGGCAATCGAAAAGGAATGTCTGGAAAATGTAAGTGAACATTTATGAAATATATGATGATTTTTTTAATGTTATTTCCTAGCTCAGTTTGGTTATATCATCTTCATCAAATAGAGAAATGTGGTTAACCAACATACATAAATAATTTTAGTATCAAGTTCAAAAAAACTGGGGGTAATATAGCACACCACAGGATTTGTTTTTTCTTCCTAAAATATGCCTTTTCATACAAACTATCCTAATTTCTCAATTTGTAGAAATATTTAAAGTACATTAATTGTTTTAAAATTACTGTTATACCCATTTTTTTAATTGAACAATGCGCTTTTTGTACACATATGAAAAGCCATTGTACTATACTAGTACCATTAAACTATCAAATTACTTGACGTAAAATTGCTCTATCTTTATTTTTAAGTTTTTATCTACAGTCAGAGCAGACAACTCATATCATTTACGTCAAAATTATTATGTTCTGATGATCTACCCTCAAATAACTATGCTTTCTACATATGCTGATAGCTCTACTTGCTTTACTAATGATTACAAGATTACATAATAAATCTTTAAATATGCACGCTTTCTGTGTAATTTTGGATTTACGGCATACTTTGATGTTTTAAGTAATTCTTCAGTCACTAGGATTAACATATAAGTTAGAACCATAACACTTGATATGAGCAAGTGGAAATCATAAATAAGATGGAAAAAGAAAACACAGGGAGAACTGTCTAATGCTAAACACCTTGGACACACCCAGGCAAGGAAAAGCGGACGCTTGTCATATCCATAACGTAACATTTCACATAATTGGTTAGATATGATGATGCAATTAAGTTCTGTTAGCGTGAGTATATTGCAACAGTCATGTTTTTTTAACTGATTAATACCTCTGTTTGATATGTATGTATATCTTCAAAACTGAACATTCTTTTGTTATGTTTTCAAAATTGTGAATGCACTAGTTTTTTTATATTGTTTACATATATGTTACTTATTTTGTTAATGGTATGCATACTTTTGTTCTTCTTTTTCGTACTACAATTTCTAATTGTATATAAATAAATAATGCTTTGATGTCGTGCCTCAAAAGGTTCATGCATATTTCTATTGATTAAAATACAGCAAACTCTATATTACTAGTTTTTCAGCTGCCAAAGAATAACATACATGATATCTTATCCTAGACGATGTATTTATCCAGAAATATGTTCTCAATTTCACACATCGTTTCTTTTTAAAGATTGAGAAAGCACTACATGATATGCATGCCGAGTCTGCTGAAACAAAGCTTGCATATGAAAGAAAGGTATTGGAAGCTCATGAAATGACGAAAGATGCTCAAAGGAAGTTGGAAGAGGCTGATGCTAAGAGACGGTCTGCTGATTCTTTGCATGCTGAGGCAAGTCGTTTCCGGAGTTCTGCGTTAATAAACTCACAGGATATTGAGGCTCGTGAAGATGATCTCAGACGACGCCAGATATCATTTCAAGCAGAGTAAGTTGCGTTTTTAATCGGCTTGCTTATATTGCTTTTTCATCCAAATTAATCCGTGTGAGTTTGTCTCTACTCTTCTCCAATTCATACATCAATTGTTTCTTATTGCAGTCATGTATCCATCTGTTAATATGAATTTTCTAGTTATTTTTAATACCACTCATTGTACTTTTTCTTGTACTATGTATTCTTCTTTTTTCTCTTTGAAATTGGTCTTTAAGGCCGGTGCTAATGCTTTTCTGTTTTCTATGATTTAGATGACTATATATTAGTGATGTTACATGAATCTTTGGCATTATATAGATGTGATGCAAAAGAAAAGGAGCTTAGCCTTCAGAGACAGTCCCTGTATGATAGCAGGAAGATTTTGCATCAGGAGCAAGAGAGGTTATTAGAGGGTAAAAACTTGTTGCATCAAAGAGAAAATTGCATGTACGAAAAAGCAAAGGAATTGAGTCGTTTTGAAAAAGAGCTGAATGAAGCAAAAACAATACATGAAGAAGAATGCGGACGTCTTACTGAAAGAAGATCTAGTTTAGATCTTGATATTGCTTCTTTAAGAGATAGGGAGGAGGTACCTATTTTCATTCATTTTGTCTAGTTTTATGCATACTTAGTATTTACTAGATATATTTTATGCTATTCTATGATGTTATACCAATAAATTTATTGATCTATACACCGACATTTGCAGTCTCTCATGGAAAGAGAATCAGAGCTTAATAGTAGAGAACGGGAATTGCTTCTTTTAAAGGAAAAGATTTTAAGCCGGGAATTTGTGAGTTTGCTTTTGAATGTTCATGTCTATTAAATTAAGTCCTATTTCTAATATATTGATGCTTAATTATTTGGGATCATTGTAGGATGAGTTGCAAAAACTTGATTCTGAACACCAGTACACTTTGAAGAAGAAAAAGCTGGAATTTGAAGCTGAACTAGAAGCGAAGCTCAAGTTGTTTGAAGATGACGTCCAGGCGAGAACATTACTTTTTGTGGAAAAAGAACTTGAACTTAGCGGAAGAGAAGATATTCTCAAGGAGAAAGAAGCTTATACGGAGGCTCTAGCAAAGAAGTTAAGTGACCAACAAGAAAATATATCGAAGAAGTTGAAACTACTAGACGAAAAAGAAGAATATTTGCTTTGCATCAAAAAGGAATCAGAAAGTTCTGCGCTCAATCTAAAAAATATAACTGAAGAAATGAAGAGAATGCAAATAGAGCTTGAGAAAATAAGTAGTTCTCTCGAACACAAAAAGGAAGAAATTTTACTTGAACAGAAGAAGCTTGAAATCAGTGATTGTGAGAAAAATGATTTACTTGTTCTAGAAACCAAACTCAAAGAGGAGATTGATAGTTTCAGGTGCAAACAATCCGAAATTGATTTAGAAGCTAGTAAACTGAAAGCTGAGAAGGAGAAGTTTGAGGCTGAATGGGATATAATCGATGAGAAAAAAGAGGAAATAAGAAAAGAAGCTGAACGGGTCGCTGAAGAGAGAAAACTGATCACCGTATATCTTAAAAACGAGCATGATTCCATTAAATTAGAAAGGGAAATTTTGCGTAATCATTTTAGATCCGAAACAGACTTTCTGTCTCGGGAAAGAGAAGAATTCATGAATAGAATGGGACAAGAACATTCAGAATGGGTCCTCAAAATTCAAAGGGAAAGAGATGATTTTGTCCGAGACATTCTTGTTCAAAGAAGCGAGCTCGAGAATTGCATTGAGAAAAGAAGGGAAGAAGTCGAGAATTACTTAAAAGAGAAGGAAGAAGCTTTTGAACAAGAAAAGACAAAAGAACTAGAGCACATTAATTCTCAGAAACAAATGATTGCAGGGCAGTTAAAGCATGTTGAATCTGAAGTAAAGAAGCTTGATAAAGAAAGAGTAGAAATCGCTCTTGATCGTGAACTGAGGGAGAGAGAGTGGGCTGAAGTGAAGAGTTCAATAGAAATGCTTGATGTTACGAGGGAGAAGTTGCAAAAGCAGCGTGAATCGTTGCATGCAGATCGCAAAGAGATAGATGATAAAATTCAACGTTTGAACAAATTGGAGAATCTTGATATAGAATTAGGAAATAAGGCTGCTTATGAGCTTAATCCTCAGCATGTGGTTTCAGGTTATTCAAGTTTAAAAAATTGCACCAATAATGAAATTAAAAATGGAGAAAGTATGAGTAATAAAGAAATGAAACTTTCAACCAATAGTTCACCCAGTATACCGGCTACTTCATTCATGAAGAAATATGCTAAAGCTATATTTTGGAGTTGGTCTGATATGAGCGATGGAGAGGAAGCAAAAACTATACGAATATCAGGTAAATGTGCTGAAAATATGTCTGAGGTTGAGTATAAAATTTCAGCAGATAGGAAAAATGTTAGAAAAAGATTCAATGAATCAGTACGAATTGATGAAACCGGCATGGTGCTTGAAGGAGAGAAACAGAAGAAAGCAAAGCATAGTCAAAGCGATGCAGCAGAAGAAATGTCTGCAATTAGGTAATAAGTCATTTTGAGAAATGTTTTCTTTTATGGGTAATGATTGGATATGGCAAAATTTCAGTCTATGTTTATTTTATGTCTGAATCAGCGGTAAAAATATGGTTGGTTCTGTTATTTTCTCTTTATTTACAAATGCGCTAAATCAAACCGATGATATTTGGAAATCGAACCAAGCCTATGGTTTGGTTGGTTTTCGGTTTGATCAAACTAGAAAATGTTTTGGGCTTTAAGATTAACGTGCCCAATGTGCACAAAATGAAAACATAAACCTATGATTTACATGTCCTTATCTAATATTTTTGTGTATTTGACGTGTAATACTGATTTATTCAAAAACTTCAAAATAGAACTTTTGTAAAACACAAAGTTTTAAAATAAACAGCCATCGCTTTCAAAAATCAGCTTTTCAAGCACATCAGTATTCAGCCATACTGCAAACATTTGCATTTTTGCAAAAATTTACAGATAAATAAATAAAGTGAAGTTTAATTTTGGTCGTTTTAACTGTAGATTAAGTGTGTATCTGATTTTAGAGGGAAAAAAAAAAACTGTTGAAAATAGGTTTTTGTGTATTAAGTTTTTGAAAGGGGAGGATCCTTAGTTTCGATTGCAAAAGTTTAGCTTGATTGTTTAGCTATAATAATAATAATAATAATAATAAAAAAGGTTAAAGCATTGCTTTGTCAGTGTTTAGCAGTTTAGTTGATTACAAACGGATTATCACCCTATCTAACTTCAAAACCAACCAAGATTCCTTACTGAATAACTTTGGTTGGTTTATTTGGTTTTGACCGAAGATTGCTTGTCGGAATGCTACAGGATTATATTTTTGTAATTTCACAGCTGCTTGTTGGTATTGCTTATCAAATTCGATATTATTTGTTGCAGCTGATGGTTGTAAATTCAATCAAAGAAGAATCAGATGTGGAAGGAAGTTTTGTAAAAATAGAATTTCTGACATATAGCTGACTTGGTGGCGTGGTGTCTGCTGTATACTTATTATATATATATATATATATATATATATATATATATATATATATATATATATATTGTGTGTGTGTGTGTGTGTGTGGGTGTGTGTTTTATTTTTTTTTCTTGTTTTTTGTGTGAGATTTCATGCTGCAAATCTGAAGAGCATTTGAAATTGCCGTGTTTTGAAGGCATATGTTTTGGTGAATCTTGTCTATAGTCTGTAAGATCTTTCTGGTACCTTGTATTTAGCAAAATTTGCGACATGTTGATGTATTTTATCTGATAACGCTTATGTCCAATTCTATGTCAGGAAGTTTCTGCACCAACGTTGCGAGCTTTTGCTTCTCTATTAACTATTTACCGTCTGTGTATGAGCTATTCCTAAACTTCGCTACCTTCATTTACATATCTGTAATTGAATCTTGCCAAATGTATTGTGAAATCTATTTCCTACTTTTTAAATATTTTACGTGAATTTTGCTTGGACAATAATTATATTCTTTTCAGGTTTGTAATGGATACCTTATGTGGATATGTTATGTTAATGTCTGAAATTATTTGTTGAACATTCGAATATCAATAAATCTTTATTAATAATTCTCTTGGAAGCGCAAAGTTTTGGTTCGACCATGAGCTTTCCAAAATGCCCTTATGTATGAATTTTAAAATATACTATATTGTTATTTAACCTAATCTCCCCAATAAATTAGACATTTAGTGTCATTTAAATTAGGATGTAATAAACTTTTTCAACAAATTCAAAATACCCCGCTAACATCGCTCATATGTAAGTAGGATTTCATTACAAATTTTAACCGTTTCCCTATATGTATTATCAAAACTTAATAGTAGATAGAATATTTATATAAATTAAAATCCTAAAAGTTTGTTCATTTGAAATTTTCAACCATAAATTGTAGTCGCAAAACAATTGATTGATTGATTAATTAATATGAAATTAGTAACTTAAATTAATTATAATTAAAATTGAAAATAAAGTATATTGGAAACAAAATGTATGTCTATACATCTTTATTAATAATTCTCTTTGAAGCGCAAAGTTTTGGTCCGACTATGAACTTCCCGAAAATCCCTCATATATGAATTTTAAAATATACTAAATTATTATTTAACATAATCTCCCTAATAAATTAGACATTCAATGTCATTTAAATTAGGATATAATGAACTTTTTCAACAAATTCAAACTACCCCGCTAATATCGCTCAAAAAGAGAATCTGTAAATAGGCTTTCATTACAAATTTTAACCGCTTCTCTATATATATATTATCAAAACATACCATTAGATAGAATATTTAAAAAACTTAAAATCCTAAAAGTTTGTTCGTTTGATATTTTTAACCATAAATTGTAGTCGCAAAACAATTGATTATTTGATTGATTGATTAATTAATATGAAATTAGTAACTTAAATTAATTATAATTAAAATTGGAAATAGAGTATATTGGAAACAAAATGTATGTCTATACATCTTTATTAATAATTCTCTTTGAAGCGCAAAGTTTTGGTCCGACTATGAACTTCCCAAAAATCTCTCATATATGAATTTTAAAATATACTAAATTGTTATTTAACATAATCTCCCTAATAAATTAGACATTCAATGTCATTTAAATTAGGATATAATAAACTTTTTCAACAAATTCAAACTACCCCGCTAATATCGCTCAAAAAGGGGATCTTTAAATAGGCTTTCATTACAAATTTTAACCGCTTCTCTATATATATATTATCAAAACTTAACATTAGATAGAATATTTAAAAAAATTAAAATCCTAAAAGTTTATTCGTTTGATATTTTCAACCATAAATTGTAGTCGCAAAACAATTGATTATTTGATTGATTGATTAATTAATATGAAATTAGTAACTTAAATTAATTATAATTAAAACTGAAAATAAAGTTTATTGGAAACAAAGTGTGTGTCTATACATATAATATATATTTATATATACGAGCACATACATAGAAGAGGAGAAAAATAATGAAATATTTAATAACAATTAATGTACGTTGCAATTTTGATTAATGTTTGTTAACAAAGAAATTAATGCACGTTAATTAGTAAATATTGTATTTACAAACATAGAAAAGAAGGAAATATTGTATTTACAAACTAATAGGAATATAGTCAATTCCCTAAAATTTCGCTGAACCCAAAAAAATAACATTCGTCTAACCATGTTTTATTCAAAGCAAAAAAATAGCATCTTCCATATTTGACTGGTTCTGGAATACTCTCAGCCTCTACCTACAAATGCAACATTTCTAGAATAAACCATACACCCCTTTAAATATCGTTCAAAATCTCCATTCATATTCACATTTCTCTCCTCATTCTCACCGCTCTTTGTTCATCACTAATGTTTTCTCTTCATTCACCCTTCCCTTCCTATTTTTAGGAAACACTTAAAAAGGGAACGATCGCTATACAATCAATTCGTATTTTTTTTTGTATTTTTTTTTAAATTTGATGTGAAAATTACCTCCAGAGCAGCTTCAATGTCGATCTCAAAGGAACTGAAGAGTCTGGTAGAGCCGTCATCACTTGAGACATTAGGATTGGGGCGATGCTTTTCAACATCGTATTTTAGTATTTGTGGCAGATCGCTGAAATCCCCAAGTTAGTCATTTATTTTTAGTTCTTTCTTATTGTTTAGTTGTTAAACTTTGGGAATATTTCAAAGCTTCAGGCTCCTCAGTTTTAATTTTCTCGATAGTTTGTAATTTGCGAGTTTCGATGACGTCTAGGGTTTGTAAATAGGAATAGGAAGCATTATGATTTGAAGATCTTCTCCACTTCGACCTTTTCAGGCATATTTACCAGTTTATACAATTTTACATATGAACCACCTCTACCACATCTATAAATTGTAAGTTTATTCTTTATTCTCTACAATGTTGTTTTTTTAGCATATCTTTACTCTAAAAAATTGTTTTTTTAGCATACTAGAAAGAACGTATCGTGCCATAGTCACGCGCGAAGCGCGTGCCATGACCACGCGCGAAGCGCGTGCCTATACATCTCGTATATATAATCATAATAAACGTATAATTAACAGGTAGGTGCAGTTTATATGCGTTAAATGCATACAATATAATCTATTAAATAAATAATAAAGTACATGTATATTGTAAATTCTAGTCTGATAAAATCCGAATGGATTATGTTTTATATTTCTTTCGAATATCAGATATTTGTTTGTTTTTTTAGATGCAGTGAATTTCAAAAATTTTCTGGTATGCATGCTTATTTTCAACTTGTGTTGCTCCTATTTTATTCTATGTAAGATGCAGTATCTGTTTGGAAACTAGGGTGTCTACGACCCAATGTAAATGATTCTTAAGGCTATTCAGACACTAGAAGTAGTGAAATCTGTATTAGTTAGTTTTGAATATAATCAAATTGCAAGCAGAAATGAATAATAATTTGAAATGTAGAAAAGTAAATGACATCAAGATTTTTATACTGATTCGGATTAACCAATCCTACATCCAGTCGTGCACTCCACCGTGCAGAATTTCACTATGATCGTTTGTTTTCCACGGGTAGCAAGAACACCTTTACAATTTTAATTTCATGAGCTACAAGATACACCTTCTCCTTATCAACAACAACAAACAATGACAACTAGTCGTATCTTCAATACATATTCTTGCAGATTTGGTGCAATGATCCTATAGTCCTACAATGCCAATACATCTTTGAATTCTTTGAGGAAATAAGATAAAATCAGAGAGAGAATGATATGAATTCAAGTACAACTCTTTGGTATTGTGTGGTTTGCAAATCAATGAATAGGAGTGAAACAGAGTGAATTTGCAAGAATAATAAGATAGTATTCAATGAATTTTTATAGAGAATAAATGGAGGAGTAGAAGAAAATGTGAAAATATGGTGTTGAAAATTCGTTTCTAGGAGCCTTTAAATAGTGTATGAAAGGGTGTCTTTTGGTGAAGGGATGGCGGGAAATAACATCTCAATTTAAATTTGAAAATCTGAAAAGTCGTTATATGTTGACATATGCAAAAATGTATGTCAACATATCTCTATATATGTCAGCATACATACAAATGTATGTCAACATATCTCTAGTATCAATTTTCCTAAATGTGGATTTTGGTGATACGATTGAGGTCAGTGATTGATGAGCTTCAAGTATAATTGTCATGGGATCTTTAACAAGGTATTCTAAGATTCAACCAACTCCTCAACATTTAAAACACCTTTGTTCTTCAGCATTCTTCTCTAACAGGCTTTGGTCTTCAATTGTTCTGATTATCCTTCTTCTATAATTATTCTTATGTACTATTGTTTAAATATCTCCATAATATATCTAATGTAACTGCACAACTCAAAGATATGTTAGTAGTAATGTTTATATGGTTGTTGTCATCAAAATCAATACATAGGATACTTAGGGTATAACAATCTCCCCCTTTTTGATGATGACAACCATATAAATATTTGAAAGATAAAATGTAACACCCCACCTCCGCCAGGGTCACTCTTGCAAGTACACTGGCTTTGGAGGGGTGTTGGACAAGGTAAACATGCATGAAAATATCACAAGACAAAACATATAAGTAAAACAGAGTAAATAAAGCAGCGGATAAAACTACTATTTCAAAACCATAGTCAACTTACATCAAAAGTACTAAGTCATTATTTTCCAACTACTACAAGTCCAGAAACATAAACTGAAAACTAGAAATAACATAAAGTAAACTATCCCCAAAGTAGACGTGGTAAAACCATAGCGAGCTCAAGTCCAAACCGTACATGAGCTATCCAGAAAGCAAGCTAAAGATCCAAGCTAGGTGCTAGTGTTCCCGCCCTGATAACCGGGGGGGGGGGGGGGAGGGGGGAAGAAAAGAGGCGAAAACGGGTCAGTCAAAAAGACTGGTAAGTCCCACCTACTATTAGTATAAAAACTAATAAAGTTAACTGGACATGTAAAACAGAGATGAAACATAGGATGATAACTGGCATGGTGAAAAGTTAACAAGATAGATCAAGTGTGGCATTGCATATACAAGGTTAAGTTTTTGCACCAAGTGTACTAGTATTCTAATCCATGTCAAGTATAAACAAGAAATGATCCCTTGACCCAGAATTGGCCCAACATCATGAGATGACCCAAATCAAGGTCCAACTACACGGTCTAGTCGATCGGCTCCCTATAAGCCTAACTCGTCGAGTGTCGGTGTCATACGGCCCAATCACGAGATGTAGTCGACTGTGCAAGGTCCACCCTAGGGTGTATCCGGGCCCTAGGGTGCCAACCATTGACACCAAAACAAGCACGCACAGTCCAAGCCTACCGGTGCCCATGTCTGCCTTTCATCCCCGGACTATGTGCACGACCATAGTCCGCCGGAATCGACAATGGCGCACCTACCTAGCCGTCCTTTTTTGGTCACTTACATTCAGCCCAGTAATCGTGCCCCACCCCTAGCCTAGTCCCTAGGGTATCCCGATACTCCCTGATGGGTTACTGCTGAAAAGGGCCCCGCAAACTAGGGTTTCTAATGGGTTAAGTGTGGTTAACCCTATCCAAACCATGTATCAAGTTGGTTAAGTATACCCAAGTGGTTCATGACTTAACCCCAACAATCCATCGTGTTTAATTGGTTAAGTATTCATGTGGTCCATGACTTAACCCTACAATGTGGCATTAATTAACTTAATGCACCCCAACCTCTCACATTAGACTTTGTTGTGGTTACTAGTTGAGCCGGGCGGGTCCGGGTAGCTTTACACCACAACCTAGTCTAACCTCGGGTTTTAAGTGCGATATAACCAACTACTCACATTGGGTCCTATTGTTTGTAGCCACTAGTTAAGCCGGTCGGTTCCGGGTAGATTTATACTACAAACTCAACCCAACCTCGAGTTGGCCACTTTCATGTTTTCTACATGTCATGTCCACGTTCATGTTTTCAAGCATAATCACATGTCATATTTTCAAGTCATGTTTCATGTCATTTAAGTTTACCCATAACGTAGCCCCATCGCACGTAAGTTCGCATCAACACCAATAGATCAAAAGGGGGAACATAATGATATGATAAGTTGGGCATAAAGTGGCAAAGTCTATCACAAGTTTAACATGGTGATATATGAGGCAAAAGGGGTTCAACATACTAGCATATAAGGTTATTAGCCTCAAAACATGCATGACATCAACTTAGCAAATAGGTGATAACATGGTCATAGTTAACATAGGGTGATAACTTGTGATTAACATATGGTTCATAACATCATAGGCAAGTTAACATAAAGATCATGAGAGGATCTATGTTGCATTATGCATAACTACCAAGTTCTATGTTGCATTATGCATAACCACCAAATAAAGCTCATAGCTTTCTACCCAAAAATCAAGGTAAATGATACTAGGTTCATGATAGTGCCACAATCATAGATCAAAAGAGTCATACATGGATCTATGCATACAAATATAGCCCAAAGACAAGTATTATACCCAAAAGTCTCATTTCAACTTGCTACATGATCATATTAACTTCATAGTTTAAATCTAAGAGTAGAATAGGGCTTACAAAGCTTGGCTAAGAAGACTAGAACAAAATAAACAAGATTGAGACGAAGCCACACTAGAAATCCCCAAATGAATATAAGCTGCAAGTTGTCTTGAGAAATAAGAAGCTCCTTTGATTTGTATGAAGAAAGATGGCTCTTTTACTAGCTTAGAACACTCAAGCTTTCATGAAGAAGATGAAGGCCATGATATGAAGGTGGAGGCCATGATTAGGAGCATTTTGGCATAACCTAGTTGTGGGATTGATTTGTGATGATTTAGGCTAGGTATTAGGGTATTTTTATAGGTGTAGAGACTAGTTTAAGCCATAGGATTAACCCTAATTCAGATCTGAGCCATTAAATCACGTCACAGGCCAACAAAACAAGACCCAGGAGCCGAAACAGGTGCACCAGGCCAAACTGGCCGACCACCCAGGTCGACAGGGGTGTCGACTGGGCAGTCGACACCACCTGGGGTGTGTCGACTCCCAAGTCGACTCCCCAGTCGACTTGGGGTCTGGGCGGGAAACTTTCCCGCCCAGTCTGTTTGGCTCCAGATTTGAAATTTGAACTGAATTTTGAACTTGGAATTTTCTGAAAACTTCTATGGGCCATAACTGGGTCATACAGACTCCGATTCTCGAAAACTCGGACTCTATTTCGCGTATTTTTCTGAGACGAACGCAATGTCATAGCCCGTTTCCCTTGATTCAGATTTTAACATTTAATTCTGCCTTGATTTATGTTATAACATGTTATTTAGAATACAGGTTGTTACATTCTCCCCACCTTAAAGGATTTCATCCCCGAAATCTCTAAGTTAGGAAGAACGTATCCTACCATCCATCATCCATCTACTCAAAACATCATCCACGAGCAGTCATTGTCCTTAAAAGATTCTAAATGCTGTATGATCATATGCGAAAGGTGTGTGTATATGTACTTATCTAATGCGAAAATCAGGCGGTTACTGATTCAGTAAACCTCCTTAATGCAAAGTATGTTAGTGAAATGAGTCCATATGTATGCAAATTCCTAACATAATTCATAATCTCTACATGAGTGCACATAACATTCATCCATATGCAACATCCACGTGATAGCATAACAAGTTTCATCCATGAATAAGTATAAGCACTCATGCATATGCAATATGAAAGTGTGTGAGCCGATCTTAGTGCCTAATGTGTATCATGCATCCACAAGTATCCACTTGCAAACACTTGCAACCACTTGCAAACATCAAGCATAACATGTTTCAAATACATGTTTCATCCAAAGGGTTTCTACCTAAGGTTCTCATGACAAGGTTAACGAGATAACAAGATAAACATGGATAGCAAAAGAAAGATATGCTAACTAGGAAAAGAGATTGAGAATGTACCCTCAAAAAGGAATGGATAAAGCCCATGCATCTTCTCCTCGGTTTCCCAAGTTGCATCTTCATCGGCTTCACTCCACTGAACCTTTACTAACTTGACTTCTCGATTCCTCAACTTCTTGATCTCCGTTCCCAAGATACGAATCAGAGCTCGCCTCAAAGTTGCCTCTTTTTCTGCCTCCACGTCTTCAAGAATGCTAGGCTCAACTACCTCGGCTGACTCATGTAGGCACTTTCGGAGATGCGAGACATGAAAAACATTGTGCACTCCGGCCAGCTTCTCGGGCAATTCCACCTTATAAGCCATCTTCCCAATCCTCTCTATGATAGGGAAGGGTCCTACGAACCTTGGTTCCAGCTTCCCAACTGCTCCAAAACGAACCACATTTCGCAAAGGAGAAACCTTCACAAAGACCATATCTCCAACTTCAAACTCTAAGTCTGTCCTTCGCTTGTGTGCATAGGATTTCTGTCTGACTTGGGCCGTTTTCATCCGCCTTCGAATCAACTCAACCTTCTCGGATGTGTCCCTTATCATGTCGGGCCCAAGTATAAGCTTATCCGTCGTCTCCCACCAACATGTTGGTGACTTGCACGACCTCCCATATAAAGCTTCGAATGGTGCCATCCCAATGCTTGCTTGGTAGCTGTTATTATAAGCAAACTCTACGAGAGGAAGGTGGTATTCCCAAGTGCCACCAAAGTCAAGAATGCATAGCCTCAACAGATCTTCTAGTACCCTATTCACCCTTTCGGTTTGGCCATCCGTCTGTGGTGATAGGCTGTACTTAGATTCAATCGCGTACCCATCGCTTCTTGCAAACTATTCCAGAACTGGCTAGTGAAGATTGGGTCACGATCGCTAACTATGCTAGAAGGAACTCCATGCAATCGTACTATCTCTCGAAGATAAACAGATGCTAGCCATGATGCGGTCCTCTTGCTCTTCACCGGAATAAAATTGGCGCTCTTCGTGAGTCTATCCACTATGACCCATATGCTGGTATTCCCCTTCCTTGATCTCGGCAATCCATCCACAAAATCCATAGAGATACTTTCCCACTTCCATAGCGGGACCTCCAATGGATGCAGTAGCCCACCGGGCTTCTTCGACTCGGCCTTTACTTGCTGGCAAACAATGCATCTAGAAACAAACTCTGCCACATCCTTTTTCATCCCATCCCTAAAGAAAATGCGCTTCATATCCCGGGACATCTTATCTCCTCCGGGATATATGGTCATCCTCGAGTGATGCGCCTCCTCAAGAACTTTATTTACTAAGTCTCCCACTCGTGGGACACATAGTCTTCCATCACGCCTTAGCCATCCCTTGTCATCAATAGTATATCTAGCGAGGTGACTTGACGTCTCACCCCGAATCAACTTGTCCATGATCTCGACTATCTGCGGGTCTTCCCTCTGTGAAGCCCCAACTTGATCAAGAAGTGTAGGTCTAAGCTCGAGGGATGCTAACGAACCATTCATCGACTCAACAGCAGGTGTGAAATCAAAGGTTGCCAAGAACTCTAGGCTCTTCATCTCAACAAACAAGGGACTCAAAGTCAACCTTCTTCTGCTTAGCGCATCCGCCACAACATTACCCTTGCCAGGGGTATAAGCTATCTCAAAGTCATATGATGCCAAGAATTCCATCCACCTCTGCTGCCTTAGATTCAAATCTTTCTGCGAGAAGAGGTACTTGAGCGACTTGTGATCAGTATATAACTCAAACCTTTCACCTAGAAGATAACGGCGCCAAAATTTGAGTGCAAAAACGATCGCCGCCAACTCCAAATCATGAGTGGGATAGTTCTTCTCATGAACTTTGAGTTGCCTACCCCCAAAGCATATCACTCGCCCTTCTTGCATCAGGACAACGCCTAATCTCGTGCCACATGCATCGGTGTACACGGTAAACAACTTCCCTCCATCGGGTAATGCTAGAACTGGAGCTGTGGTGAGGGATTTCTTGAGCCTTTGAAATGCAAGCTCACACTCTAAGTCCCATGCAAAGACTAAGTTCTTCTTCGTTAACTTAGTGAGAGGAGCTGAAATCCTAGCGAAGTCCTTAATGAACTTCCTATAAAATCCTGCCAGACCGAGAAAGCTTCTCACTTCAGTTGCATTCTTCGGAACTTTCCAGTCTTGCACCGCCACCACTTTAGCGGGATCCACAGCTAAGCCCTGCTTAGAAACTATATGCCCAAGGAACCGAACTTCCTTTCTCCAGAAATGGCATTTAGAGAACTTGGCTTTCAACTGATGAGCTCTAAGCGTATCCATAACCTCCTTGAGGTGTGTAGCATGCTCTTCCTCGTCCTTAGAGAAGACCAGAATATCATCCACGAAGACAACCACAAACTTGTTAAGGAACTCCCCGAACACCCTACTCATCAAATCAACAAAGTATGCGGGTGCATTAGTCAAACCGAACGGCATGACTAGCCATTCAAAGAATCCATCTGGAGTCCTAAACGCAGTCTTATCAATACTATCCTCAGCCACTCTAAGTTGATGGAATCCGGTGGTTAGATCGAGCTGAGAGAAAACAGAAGCACCAACAAGCTGGTCAAAGAGATCATCAATCCTCGGCAATGGGTTTCTATTCTTCTTTGTCAGCTTGTTCAACTCACGATAATCAACACATAGACGAAGCGAACCATCCGCCTTAGTAGCGAATACCACCGGAGCACCCCATTCTGAAATGCTTCGCCTAATGAAATTTTTCTCAAGCAACTCCTTGATTTGCTTGCTAAGCTCTCTTCTTTCTCGCGGGGCCATGTGCCTAACGGGCAATGAAACTGGCTTGGCATTATCAACAAGATAAATGCGGAAATCTATCTCTCGCTTAGGGGGTAACCCCTTAACCTCTTCAAAGACATCAGGATATTCTCGGACCACTCCCACAGATTGCAGATCATCGATGGACGAGTCAAGAGATTCAAGATAACATAACATGACGGGATCCATAGGGTTACAAGAAATTTCTAGGGTATTACCGAGGCGAGTCATGAGCCTCACCACCCTATGCTCACAATCAAGAATGGCTCCATAACTGGACAACCAATCCATGCCCAAAATCAACCCGTATCCCAAAAACCCGAGAACAAAAGCATTACATGTGAATTCTACGGTCAAGATAGAAATCCTCAAATCCATACAAATCATAGATAGATGGACGGAACCCCCAATTGGATTTGAAACACTAACGAGATCCTCAACTAGACTAGTACTTAGGTGCAAACTTTCAACAATATCAGAAGAAATAAAGGTATGCGATGCACCAGAATCAAATAAAGTTCAAACATGAAAACCAGAAATGTAAACAAGGCTTTCTACAGAAATACTACCTCGGTCCGGAACTGGAGCAGTGTTGAGAGCATGCATCTGCCCTCTAGAAGGTCCTGCTCGCTGAGTCTGTCCTTGCCCCTGCCCTTGCTTCTTTGGGCAATCCTTACTGAAGTGTCCAGCCTCTCCGCAATGAAAGCATTCTCCCAACTTCCTCTTCTTCTTCCTACAATCTTTGGCTATGTGTCCAACGATCCCACAGAAGTTGCACTTTCTTGTGTCCTTTACCTTGTTGTTGTTGGCCTTGTTACCCTTGCTGTTCTTATTGCTCTTGTTGTTCTGGTTGCTCTGATTTCCTCCCCACTTGGAGTCCGCCTTCTTGGTTTGAGTCTCATTAGGCTTGACTTCTTTCTTGCCATTCTTATCATCTCCCTGAAGCAAGGCCATATCCACTAAGCTCTCAAAAGTGGCCCCCATGGGTATATGAGACATGGCTAAACCTTGAAATGGCTCATTCAATCCTCGTGCAAAGCGTAGAGCCTTCTTCTGATGTGTGTTAACCATGTCTAAACCGAATCGAGCAAGCTAGTTAAACTTATTCACATACTCCCTCACTGTCATGTCCCCTTGCTTCAAAGATATAAACTTCTCCATTTGTAGATTCTCCTCAGCAGATGATAGAAACTTAAGCCCAAACCTCATCCTAAAGTCGGCCCAAGTCTCTATAGGCCTAGTAGCGTTGGTGACCTCCCACCAATAAGCAGCTTCCTCTTTCAATAGCCATTCTGCTAACAGAACTTTTCTACGGTCTTCCACATCAAAGATGGCAAAGAGGTCTTCAGTTTCTTTTAACTAGTTTCTTGCCTCCACATAAGTCTCTGTCCCAACAAAATTCTTGCCACCCATCGCCTTAAAGTCTTTGCAAATCTTTGCGAAATCCGCTTGTGGACGTTGTGGAGGAGGAGGAGGAGGAGGAAGAGGAACCTCAGGTACGGGAGGAGGAGTGGGAGTGTTTGTTGGGCCCGCATCGTTGGCCCTAGCTTCCAAGTACCTTCGGAACCATCCGGGTATGGGTACTCCCTCGGGAAGATTAAGATCAGCCATGCTGAAAAAGGAAAAGATAAATTTAGAACGAGGAAACAAAGGATAGTGCTAATGACTTTTGGGGAATAGCCTTTTAAAATAAACTAGACTTTTCTTGGAAAATACTTCTTTATAATCGGTTTTGAAAATAGTTTTTCAAAAGGTAAGTTTTAAAAACCTTTTGCTCAAACCTTGTAAACCTTATGCTCTAATACCAAATGTAACACCCCACCTCCGCCAGGGTCACTCTTGCAAGTACACTGGCTTTGGAGGGGTGTTGGACAAGGTAAACATGCATGAAGATATCACAAGATAGAACATATAAGTAAAACAGAGTAAATAAAGCAGCGGATAAAACTACTATTTCAAAACCATCGTCAACTTACATCAAAAGTACTAAGTCATTATTTTCCAACTACTACAAGTCCAGAAACATAAACTGAAAACTAGAAATAACATAAAGTAAACTATCCCCAAAGTAGACGTGGTAAAGCCATAGCGAGCTCAAGTCCAAACCGTACATGAGCTATCCAGAAAGCAAGCTAAAGATCCAAGCTAGGTGCTAGTGTTCCCGCCCTGATAACCTGGGGGGGGGGGGGAGGACGGAAGAAAAGAGGCGAAAGAAAACGGGTCAGTCAAAAAGACCGGTAAGTCCTACCTACTATTAGTATAAAAACTAATAAAATTAACTGGACATGTAAAACAGAGATGAAACATAGGATGATAACTGACATGGTGAAAAGTTAACAAGATAGATCAAGTGTGGCATCGCATATACAAGGTTAAGTTTTTGCACCAAGTGTACTAGTATTCTAATCCATGTCAAGTATAAACAAGAAATGATCCCTTGGCCCAGAATTGGCCCAACATCATGAGATGACCCAAATCAAGGTCCAACTACACGGTCTAGTCGATCGGCTCCCTATAAGCCTAACTCGTCGAGTGTCGGTGTCATACGGCCCAATCACGAGATGTAGTCGACTGTGCAAGGTCCACCCTAGGGTGTATCCGGGCCTTAGGGTGCCAACCACTGACACCAAAACAAGCACGCACAGTCCAAGCCTACTGGTGCCTATGTCTGTCTTTCATCCCCGGACTATGTGCACGACCATAGTCCGCCGGAATCTACAATGGCGCACCTACCTTGCCGTCCTTTTTGGTCACTTACATTCAACCCAGTAATCGTGCCCCACCCCTAGCCTAGTCCCTAGGGTATCCCGATACTCCCTGATGGGTTACTGCTGAAAAGGGCCCCTCAAACTAGGGTTTCTAATGGGTTAAGTGTGGTTAACCCTATCCAAACCATGTATCAAGTTGGTTAAGTATACCCAAGTGGTTCATGACTTAACCCCAACAATCCATCGTGTTTAATTGGTTAAGTATTCAAGTGGTCCATGACTTAACCCTACCATGTGACATTAATTAACTTAATGCACCCCAACCTCTCACATTAGACTTTGTTGTGGTTACTAGTTAAGCTGGGTGGATCCGGGTAGCTTTACACCACAACCCAGTCTAACCTTGGGTTTTAAGTGCGATATGACCAACTACTCACATTGGGTCCTATTGTTTGTATCCACTAGTTAAGCCGGTCGGTTCCGGGTAGATTTATGCTACAAACTCAACCCAACCTCGAGTTGGCCACTTTCATGTTTTCTACATGTCATGTCCACGTTCATGTTTTCAAGCATAATCACATGTCATATTTTCAAGTCATGTTTCATGTCATTTAAGTTTACCCATAACGTAGCCCCATCGCACGTAAGTTCGCATCAACACAAATAGATCAAAAGGGGGAACATAATGATATGATAAGTTGGGCATAAAGTGGCAAAGTGTATCACAAGTTTAACATGGTGATATATGAGGCAAAAGGGGTTCAACATACTAGCATATAAGGTTATTGGCCTCAAAACATGCATGACATCAACTTAGCAAATAGTTGATAACATGGTCATAGTTAACATAGGGTGATAAATTGTGATTAGCATATGGTTCATAACATCATAGGCAAGTTAACATAAAGATCATGAGAGGATTTATGTTTCATTATGCATAACTACCAAGTTCTATGTTGCATTATGCATAACCACCAAATAAAGCTCATAGCTTTCTACCCAAAAATCAAGGTAAATGATACTAGGTTCATGATAGTGCCACAATCATAGATCAAAAGAGTCATACATGGATCTATGCATACAAATATAGCCCAAAGACAAGTATTATACCCAAAAGTCTCATTTCAACTTGCTACATGATCATATTAACTTCATAGTTTAAATCTAAGAGTAGAATAGGGCTTACAAAGCTTGGCTAAGAAGACTAGAACAAAATAAAACAAGACTGAGACGAAGCCACACGAGAAATCCCCAAATGAATATAAGCTCCAAGTTGTCTTGAGAAATAAGAACCTCCTTTGATTTGTATGAAGAAAGATGGCTCTTTTACTAGCTTAGAACACTCAAGCTTTCATGAAGAAGATGAAGGCCATGATATGAAGGTGGAGGCCATGATTAGGAGCATTTTGGCATAACCTAGTTGTGGGATTGATTTGTGATGATTTAGGCTAGGTATTAGGGTGTTTTTATAGGTGTAGAGACTAGTTTAGGCCATAGGATTAACCCTAATTCATATCTGAGTCATCAAATCACGTCACAAGCTAACAAAACAAGACCCAGGAGCCGAAACAGGTGCACCAGGCCAAACTGACCGACCGCCCAGGTCGACAGGGGTGTCGACTGGGCAGTCGACACCACCTGGGGTGTGTCGACTCCCCAGTCGACTTGGGGTCTGGGCGGGAAACTTTCCCGCCCAGTCTGTTTGGCTCCAGATTTGAAATTTGAACTGAATTTTGAACTTGGAATTTTCTGAAAACTTCTATGGGCCATAACTGGGTCATACGGACTCCGATTCTCGAAAACTCGGACTCTATTTCACGTATTTTTCCGAGACGAACGCAATGGCACAGCCCGTTTCCCTTGATTCAGTTTTTAACATTTAATTATGCCTTGATTTATGTTATAACATGTTATTCAAAATAAGGGTTGTTACATAAAATATAATACTTTTTATTTTTGACTCCCCCGAACTCTTTGCACTCCCCCTATCATTTTGTCTAGTATATTTATACCTTTTCTCCCCCTTTGTCATTAACAAAAAGAGTAAAAAGAATTATTTAGTTTACTGCTAGACAATATGTAGAGTTTGTATATGCATATAAATAAAACACAATTGGAGAAATCAAAACATGAAATAAACTAAATAATCAGATGAGTTTTAGTTCTCTTTTCTAACCTGCAACTTTATTTCATAGGACATTAGATTACCAATTAATTCTTCTATTGACATAGTACTAATATCATTGGCTTCTTCGATTGCCAAAGTCTTCTGATCCCATTCACTAGGAAGTGAATTCAAGGTCATTCTGACTTGGTCTTCTTCAGTAATTTTCTTTTCTAATGATATTAAGGCATGTACAATATCTAGAAATCTGGAATACATATTAGAAATAGACTCATTTGGTTTCATTTGAAAAAGTTGAAACTGGTGAGTCAACATAGATATCTTTGTCTATTTTACTTTGTTGGTGCCTTCATGTATGACTTTTAGTGTTCTCCAAATTTCATATGTAGAATTACGAATAGACACTTAATTAAATTTCATATGTAGGATTGGTTAATCCGAACCAGCATAAAAACTCCAGGTGTCATTTACTTTTCTGCATTTCATCTTATTACTTATTTATTCTTTTATTACTTATTTCTGCTTGCAATTTGATTATATTCATAACTAAGTAATACACATTTCAGTACTTCTAGTGTCTGAATAGTCTTAAGATCCATTAACATTGGATTGTAGACACCCCAATTTCCTAATAATTTCGTAATTTTTATTCAGAACGTAAGCTAATGTCATTGCAAATTGTCCGATAAGGTGGGCTGTTAGACATGTAGAATGCTTATTTGTAACTTGACTTAAATTTAATTGACATATGAACATCTAATAACCAAAGATATTTTTTATATTTAATAATATATAATAAGTAGACAATTGTATGTTATAAGTAAAAAATATATAACATTTTTTATTTTAAATTCCTCTGTTGGTGTTATCGACGACAGATTGGTCTTAAAATTCCACTGGTAGATAAGTGTATTTTCAAAATTTCAAAAATAAATCGTTAAAATAATGCTAATTGAATTCTATTTGAGGCTAGAGAGGTAGATACTAGTAATGAAATATAACTAGTTCCAAGGACATTGGCTCATGAGAACGACTCAACATCACTGCCCAACAAAATGGGTAACAATATATCAAAAATATAAACCCATAAAACGACAGCAACATGGAGTGAATTACAGCTAGTAGATGATGAGTTCGAACGTGAATCAACATTTTGAATTTGAGAATACATATAGAAATACAAATATAATTTATTTATTAAACAAAATGAAATATATTGATGAAGGAAATAATGTTTTAAAACATATTTATAGAATTAGACGATCCATTGATGCAATTTCCATTGTACATATTAGTATATTCCATGAACTTATGGCAGCAAACAATAGGTAACCATGTACATTTCCCAATGTTCTATCTTCAAATCTTCCTCGCGTTGTTTACATATTTCAGGAGGCAATATGTTTGGTAAATTCTATTAACACCTTAATATTTTTATCTCAGTTTTTATTTTCTTCATCTTCTTTTTTGTATTGATATTCAGCCAGTTGAATAAGCAGCATCCAAACAAATCAAACGGATCAACCTTAAAGGTTACATGAACATAACAGAAATGGAATCAAGCCATCATTAACAAACCATGAAGATATTTTATCAACTTTAGTGGCACATTACTGATCAATGATAGTTTGGTATAGATCCATATTGCTTCATGGATCTTGTACCATTCTCTCACTACACACTAGCTGTGACTGTAGAAGTTTGTCTCAAGTTCCATAACATCTTTTGCATGCATCCCTTCTTCGACCTCCTCAAGCATTTGAAATCAGTTGGAGTCATAAACAAGTTTATAATGGTTCAAACAAGTCAGAAATTACAAAGTTAACGATAAGATGCCTAATTATTGAAGGTTCGGGATCTCAATGAATGAAATTTTATGGATCGATACTAATCCATACCTATGAACCAGTGTTGAATCCATTTGTTAGCTGATTTGGCCACGTCTTTCCTTTGAACAACTGTCGAAAGATCATAGAGAATGTGGGGAAGAACGTGCCAAAGCCATTTCTGTTGGAGAATGGAGTTTTGATGACAGCAACCTTATTTCAATTATCATTATTCATTGGTTATAAAATATACACTAACATCTCTATCTAGAATATACATATATATATATATATATACATATACATATATATATATATATATATGCATAATTTGTATACAGGACTTAAATACTGAAGACTGAACAGTTTTAGAGTTTCAAGAGATTCAAGACTCGTGAATTATGAAGTTATCAAGATATCAAGAGTTCAAGAAAAATGTAGTAATAAAGTGTAGTTTATATGTAAGACTCTGAATAGCACTCCAGGTTCAAATTCAAATTCTGATATTTAAATTTCAAATTCTGTTTTCAAAATTCAAATTCTGTTTTCAAATTATTCTATCTTCCTTACGATTTCAAATAAATTTAAAATTTTAAATATATATAAGTTTATATATATAGTTTCATAACCTTATGGTTTTATAGTTTTAAACCCTATAATTTTATAAATATGTGTATATAATATATAATTATGTTTTCATATGATTTTACACTTTAGAATATTCATTTATATCATTAAGTTTTAATTCATGAATTTCCAGAATAATATATATATGTTTAAATACTTGAAAAACAGTTTTTAAAATAAAAAATAAAGCACATATGTTGACATACATAATAGCCAATGTTGATATACAACTGTCAGAAAATCAATTTTCAAAGGAAGTGTCTTTTCACTATTTGTAACGGTTCTGAAACGTTGCAACCATTCAAATCTTATAAATAGGGGATGATTTAGAATTTTTTTAAATATAATTCATCCTCTCCATCTTAATCCCACCATTATTCTTTATCGTTTTATTGATTTCTACACTTTTACTTTGTCGATTTCTACTCTAATTACATAAAACTTCTTCTTTTCTCACTCTCTATCCACTACTCTCTGAACTAAAGTGCTATTGAAGAGTTATAGGGCTATTGTAATTATTTGGGAAGTGTTTGAGAAAGAGTGTATTCCTTGTAGCCTTGAAATCAAAGAAAGGGAGCGGTGTAAATCTTGTAGTTGTGAAATCAATGGTGGTTGGAGCGGTGTTAACCTTGTAGCCATGAAATCAAGGGGATTGTACTTGGATATTGATAATAATAAAATTCTATGCAACCCTGTGTTGTGTGGGACTGGACGTAGTAGTAATCCGAACCAATATAAAATCCTGTGTTTTTTCCTTTTTTTATTTTTTTTATTTCGGTGTTTGTGTTTAATTCTATGTCTGCGATCATCTCAGTTGTGTGTGATTCATATAGTAGATCATATAAGTTTAAAATTTTCATAAATTCTTTGAAAACACTATTCACCTCCTCTTGTGTTTGTTTTTCCTTAAGATTCGCCTTCCATATTCCCTAACAATTGGTCTCAGAGCATAGGTTTTCAAAAAGGTCATAATCTGATTTTTGAAAATAATAAATGACAACCAACACTGGTAATTATAGTCCTTTTGTAGAGAGTCAGTCCACTGTTAGACCACCACCGTTTAATGGTAGTAATTATTCATATTGGGCTTGTAGATTGAAAATATATTTACAATCAGTAGGATTAGACACATGGAATAGTACACAGACTGAATATGTTGAACCCACTACTAATTTTGCACAATGGAATAATGAACAAATGGCTGCTGCACAAAGCAATTCTAAAGCCATGAACATGTTATTATGTTCATTAGATAGAAATGAATTTAATATAGTGTCAATTTGTAAATCTTCGTATGAAATATGGAGAACATTACAAATTACTCATGAAGGAACCAATAAAGTTAAACAGACAAAAATGTCAATGCTAATTAATCAATTTGAGTTATTCAAAATGAATGAGAATGAATTTATCTCCGATATGTATTGCAGATTCCAAGAGATCGTGCATTCATTAATAGCATTGGGAAAACCTTATTCAGAAGAAGACCAAGTTAGAAAAATATTGAGTTCATTGACTCCAGAATGGGATCAGAAAACATTGGCAATTGAAGAAGCCAATAATGTCAGTGAAATGAAGATTGAGGAGTTAATCGGGAATTTGACGTCTTTTGAAGTTCTATTACAAAAAAAAGGAAAATAAGCCAACTGAATAGAAATCCATAGCATTTAAAGCAACAACGAATGGTTCTGATTCAAGTAGCGAAGACGATGAAGGAATAGCTTTAATGACTAGGAATTTCAGAAAATTTATGAGATATAAAAGAAGAAATAATTTTCAGAGAAATAATCATGCGAGTTCAGGAAGAAATGATGATCGATGTTATAACTGCAACAAAGCAGGCCATATAAAGAGAATGTGTCCATATCTAGATAAAGCAAATCAACAGACAGACAATGGCAATTCGTCGAAGAAAAGAAAGAGAGCTTATACAATAATTTTAGACAATTCATATTCATCATCAAGTGATGAAGAGCTAGAAACCGGAAATTCAAATATATCTTTCACAACGATTCAGAATTCAGAAAATATCGAAGAAATGGATCTAAAAACCAGGTACAGCTTAATTAATTTTTAATTTTTTGGTTGATTTGGATGAATGGTTTTTTTTTTTGCTTTTTTGAATTTGAAATTTAAAATTAAAATTCAAACTTGAAATTTAAAATTCAAATTTGAATTTTGAATTTTGAAATTCAAATTTGAATTTTGAAATTCAAAATAATAATATAATAATAAAATAAATTTTAGATGTTTGTTAGGATTAATTTTATTTCAAGAAATAGTAAAACCTGAAATATAAATCGATAATATAATAAAACCAAAAATCAAAACATATGTCCTTTGAATTTCGACATGTATGTTGACATATATAAATACATATGTCGACATAAAGGTTTGTAAATGAAATTCAAATATTGAATTTTAAAAGTTTAAACTTTCAAACTTCCCTTCAACTTTTCACCAACACCCAAGGTCTGAAAAGGTGTCGTTGATTTCAGAAAAGTTATGCCCACTCAATCTCTATTTATTTATCTATTCAATCTTATACTCTCTACCTCTCATTCAAATTTCAAACAACTTTCTTATATCTATTCTCTTCAAAAAAAATCTTTAATGGCTTCCTCAAGCATTCCTCAAACAATGAGATTATCCAAAACCATCAAAGGATATCTATACAATGATAGAGAAGCAAAAAATGCCTATGTTGACTGCCCAGAAAATGGAAAGTCAATACAGGCGCCTTCGCCATCTTTGAAGATTTTCCATCTTACAATCTTCATTCTCTTTTCGAAGAAAATGGAGTTTTGAATCTAATAGATTCACGGAATAACAATGAAGTATGTTATCCTAATTTAGTCAAAATGTTCTATGCAAATCTAAATCGTGGATTTTATGAAGGAAATGAAAATCAAATTTGGAGTAGCGTAAGAGGCACTTAAATCGTTTTAGATTACGAAATTTTGGGCAATATCTAGAATTGTAAAATTACGGGCTCGGATTTTTCGGAATTCGAAATCGACGAAACAGAACTGGAAATCTTTCATCACTTATTTGAAAGCGATGATCATTTGGAATTCAAAAATAGCTTTTCCCGCCCAAAAGCAAGAATCATCAACCTCCTTCAACATACCATCACCCCTCTTCTTGAAACTTCAACAACGCCACCTCCAAAGTCCGAAAAGCACTCTTTGCTATCAATGGTGTTTATGACATCAATTAGGCCGATATGATTCTAAAAGAACTTAAGCCCAAAGAAATGTCTACAAGAGAAAACACTCTTTATTATGGAGTTTATCTTACTCGGATTTTCAAATATTTTGGAGCAGATCTAAAAGGAGAAGAATTTGTATCAAGAAAATTGTTTGACTCCACAAATATACATCTTATGCAAATTCCATTCACCTTTAAGCCTTATGAGACATTCAAAGATAGACAAGCTCAAATGTAACAAGAACTTATGAATATCGAAGAAGAAGAAGAAACTTCTTTTGAAAATGTAGAGTGTCCATCCAATATTAGAACCATTTCCAAAGAAATGCTTGTTCAAAATCAAGTAAAGCTAGCCGAGAACCAAAAGAAGATCAAGAAAACCCTTACCAAAATGTCTAAGTTCATTGGCAAAATAGGAAGAAAACTTGGAATATCATCTTCCTCCTCATCATCCACTGAAATCTAAGCTTATCTAGTTTAAGATATCTTTCGTATTTGCTGGTATTTGCTTTCGAATCTTGTATTTAATTTCTTGTATTAGTTGAATGTATTTGCTTTTAAGTAGTAATGAATCGTATTTATTTCTATCAAAACAATCTTTAATTTGCTGTAAAAACATATAAGAATTAAATAAATTAACATAATATAATAACAATTAACTAAAAATTAAAAAATTCCAAAAAAGCACTAATGTATGTCGACATACACTTTTCCCTATGTCGACATATAACTGTCAGATTTTCAAATTTGTTCAAAATTTAAATAACTAACTAATGCCTATTCAATTCCAATGAATTCTGGACCTATAAATACCTATTTCTTCCAAGAAAATTAATTATTCTATCATTTCTCCTTCTTCTCTAATCAATTCTTATCTAAACATCAAATTATGGCAAATCAAATACATATTTTGAGTGAAGATCTTGAAGAAACATTGAATTCTTTCAAGAATATCCTTTCTACAGTACTTCGCAATCAATGTCATCTCGAATTAGGTCAAATAAGGATGGTAGAACAGCAAGAGAAGTATTTTGATGTCATCCGTTGGCTAATATCTTTTCTTTTCAGAGACGAAGACAACAATCTCGCTAAGGCACCACCCACAAAAGAAGATGAAGATTGGGAGGTCATCAAGAAAGATCCAATCTTTGGAGGAGACAAATGGGTGGAAGTTCCAAGAGACATTTGATTTGAAATTGTTTGGTATGATTTGTTTTATTGATTTTAATTTGTTTGAACATTGTGTGGTTTGGATTGCTTGGATTTAAAACTTGTATATATATATATATTGATACATTTGTAAATATTAACTATAACACTTGGATTGATTGATTTGTTTCTGCTTTTTATAGTCATGAATTTAGGGGGAATCATGTAATATTAGTATAGTATCAAGTATTATACTCTTAGAATATATATATATATATATATACACACACACACACGTATATATAGGTTATAAGTACTTATGGAATAGATTTAGGGGGAGTATATTTAGAATTTCTTTTTGTTGATGACAAAGGGGAAAAATTATAAAATAAGAGTTACTTAGGCTTAGTTTAAGGGGGAGTATGTAGAATTCATGATGACAGGGGGAGTATTAGAAGGATCAGAATCAACATGTATGAATATTTTATAAACTAAAGTCGTCATCATCAAAAAAAGGGAGACTGTTGGAGAATGGAGTTTCGATGAAAACAACCTTATTTCAGTTATCATTACTAATTGATTATAAAATATATACTAACATCTCTATCTAGAATATATATACATATATATGTAGAATTTGTATACAGGACTTAAATACTGAAGACTGTACAGTTTTAGAGTTTCAAGAGATTCAAGATTCAGAAGAGATTCAAGAATCATGAGTTATGAAGTTATCAAGATATCAAGAGTTCAAGAAAAATATAGTAATAGAGTCTAGTTTATATGTAAGACTCTGAATAGCACTCCGGGTTCAAATTCAAACTCTGTTTTTCGAATTCTGATTTTTAATTTCAAATTCTGTTTTCAAATTATTCTACCTTACTTATGATTTCAAATAAATTTAAAATTTAAAATATGTATAAGTATATATATAGTTTTATAATCTTATGGTTTTATAGTTTAAACCTTATAATTTTATAAATATGTTTATATAATATATAATTATGTTTTCATACGATTTTACACTTTAGAATATTCATTTATATAATTAAGTTTTAATTCAAGAATTTCCAGAATAATATATATGTTTAAATACTTGAAAAATAGTTATAAAAATAAAAAATAAAGCAAATATGTCGACATACATAATAGCCTATGTCGACATACAAAATTCAATTTTCAAAGGAAATGTTTTTTCACTATTTTCTCAAACGTTGCAACCATTCAAATCTTATAAATAGGGGTCGATTTCGATTCTTTTTATAATTCATCTTCTCCATTTTCACCCCTCTTCATCCCACCATTATTCTTTATCATTTTTTTATTTCAACGCTTCTACTTTGCCGATTTATACTCTAATTAAAACTTCTTCTTTTCTCACTCTCTATCCACTACTCTCAGAATTGAAGTGCTATTGAAGAGTTATAGGGCTGTTGTAATTATTTGGGAAGTGTTTGGGAAATGGTGTGTTTCTTGTAGCCCTGAAATCAAGGAAAGGGAGCGGTGTAAACCTTGTAGCCGTGAAATCAAGGGTGGTTGGAGCGGTGTTAAGCTTGCACCCGTGAAATCAAGGGGATTGTACTTGCATATTGATAATAATAAAACTTTACGCAATCCAACGTTGCATGGAACTAGACGTAGGAGTAATTCGAACCAGTATAAAATCCGGTGTGTTCTTTCCTTTTCTGTATTTGTGTTGATTTAGTTTGTGTTCGTCTCAGTTGTGTGTGACTCATATAGCAGATCATATAAGTTTAAAATTTTCATAAATTCTTCGAAAACACTATTCACCCACCTTTGGTGTTTATTTTTCCTTGAGATCCGCCTTCTGCATTCCCTAACAATTTCCACCGTCTTATACCTGAAAAAACAAGGAGGGGTTTCATTTAGGGAATTTTTTTGCCGCTCTTACATTTTTATCTACTTCTTGTCATTGGCGTGGATCATCACCAATCTAATAGTACCTATTTCTATTTTCGAGAATAAAACTAGAAGAATCACCATGTGGATGTAGACATATTTTATCGAACCTTATAAATCAATTGGGTCTTGTTTATTTTTCATTTTCGTTCACATTTCTTCACTTTTTATTCTTTATATAATCCTTTTGTTGTTACTGTTATTTTTTATGCTAACACTTTGATGTTTTTGCTAAGAAGACCACCTCAGTCTGTTTGGATCCATCATCGATTATTGGTTGATAATCCAAGAAATAGATCCAGCTTTCTTTCCTTTCGATTTTCATTGCTACCCAGACTTGCAAAGCCTACAAAAAGATGCTTGCTATGGCTCTAAGAAGAGATCATGCTACCAAATTTCGTGTTGTAGAGGATGATGCGAATGTTGATTCTTAACATGTTGAGGAAGTGGTACAACCAATTGCTGCTGAAGTTTAGACTTCATCTAATGTGATTATGAGGATCAAAATGGACTTAATGATGAAAGAGGTGAAGGAAAAACAGGGAACAGTTGGAACAACTCAAAAATAGCCATCGCAAGAGAACCAGGAAGGAACTAACTCATTCATGATTAGAATCAGACAGTTCCTCATTGTTATGAAGAGTTAAGAGGAATATGAAGTAGAAAATGGTCTGAAAGAAGGCATGAGCATCCAGGTCAAGGCCGAAAATCGGTAATGAACCAACAACATGGATCAGTATCAAACCATCACCGTTTGGTGAACTATATCCATTCGATATCGAACCATTGCATTTTTTCATTGGTTCCTGACTCCTGAATGAAGGAGATGGCTTGACTTATGGACATGCTTTGAGCAGTCAAGATGGTATAAATAAGACAGTCGCTACAAATCCACTGCAAAGGAACGACTATCGACCTGCCAAGTGATCTATAACGATCCATATTTCTGACCAATGTCAACATTAATACATGCATGGTATTCACGTGACGAACATCCGAGTGTCGAAAAGATAGACTGCTACGAAAGAAGATGTATAACCTAATCTCACAAAACGCAATGGGTAATATTTAATATACATGTTATCTTTACAAAAGAAAATCTTTAAAATAACATCAGAGTGTAACAAACTATCAGCTTAGACATTTATATTAGTACATCTCTACAATTACTTATTAAACGAATAAGAAAAATACATCATATATGTAATTGTATTTTTAAAAACCCCTTGAAAATAAAGGTATTTCGTAAGGCCACATCTCACACAAAGACAAACGGATTTTTCCATTATGATAACCAAAACATTTTTTTTATAGAAAATGCAATGATATTATAATAGTGTTAGAGTTTAATTGGGTTATGAAATTAGTTGAAATTCTTGCATCCTACCTTCCAACATAGTTGGGCACAACTAAGCCTATACAATGATTATTGAAGAACGAGTTCTATCAACGACAAGGCTAGTGGGGTACCGCCTGCCATAGTATACCTCCAGGTAAATGTACTTAGAGCCTTCGTCGACTCCCTATGAATCAGGACCAGTCAACCCACTATTGTATCGAATATCTCATCACCCCCCAATTGCTATGCAATTTTTTTTGTAAACTCACATGAATATAGGATTGTCGACGGATACTTTGGGATGCGGATAGTGTCATATCCGTATCCGCATCCGAAACCATTTTCGGATATCGGATATCCGCATCCACGGATACGGACGGATATCGGATAATTATCCGTTCCGCCAACGATCAATAAATCAATGAACATTAATGAATTTTTTTAGCTTAATATTAAGTTTTTTCAACCTAATTAATTACTAATGTGCTAAAAATAAGTAAATATGATGATAATATATGATTTTGAGCAATTAATACGGATTTAATAGACTTTTAATTTTGCAAAACAATAAACTAGTATATTTAATTATGCTAAAATACATATAATTTAAGCTGCAATCGTGAAAAAAAGTGGACGGATAATTTTCGGATGCGGATATGCCTATATCCGCATCGGCATCCGCTTTCCCGGATGTCGGATATTTATCCGCTTTTCGGATGTGGATGCGGACCGATTTCAGATTTTTCGGATATCCATTGACAGCCCTACATGAATATACCAAATTAATAGTAATTAATCTAGAAGGGTGATTACAATATCCTAATGGATGCGACCCACATAGCCTTGGTGCATATCCTATGTTTTAGTCATTCCCAATTGTTGGGGCTTAAAGCTATATTTTACCTTTTTATAACAACTCCTCTTGGAAAGCTAACACCGCCTTTTGAGAATCAATGAAATGCTAGCATTTGTTCATACAAGTTTTTCAGGCTACGAACAAACCAAATGCACTAATTCTACTACATCCATTTTGGATTCAACCTAAGAAGTAGTATCAAATAGCTCTTGCACTTTAAAGGGTGCCATCGCCAGTTTCATCATCTACAAGAAATCTCCAATTAAAAATGCTTAAGCCGATATAAAGTGGTTTTCTATTAATACATCTGTCCGGCCTTCTCAAATGACAACGGTATTCTTAAAAAGACAAAGATTTGATAGTCAGTTGTTTAGCTATCAAATGCATGAACAATCAAATCACATATTTACCAAGCACGATTAAGCACATAAGCAACCAATATGCCTCATTTAATTAACATTTTCACTAATTAATCTTCTTCAATTATTAATAAAATATTCATATACTTATCCTACTTCGTATAAGTATATTCACAAATCATTTAAGAAACATTTCCTAATTTCAATCCATATACATGGATATAAAATAACCGCTATTCTGAACATTGTTCATTATAAACAAAGCACATTATCCTTTGGTGTTAAGTATGGAGAAGTCATTCCATATCACCATAATTAAGAAGGATTACTTATTTATTCACAAACTTAAATTCTTAATCAAAACTGAAAAGTATACATAATACTATTATATATACTAGACATTAATTTTCACTTGTAAATTTAAACTATCTTTCAGATGATAACAATGAAGTTATTCAAGTTGGAGTATTATTACCTTTTAGACTTTTACTCGATGTATTCTTAGGGTGCGTTCGCAGTCAAATGTAGGCACGCTCATTTTTTTTTCGCGTCGGACGCAAGTACCTTTTCCCCTTTCCAGATAGCGCGATTCTTGAACGTTGGAAAATCAACCGTTGGCGTCCGACGCGTCGGACAACCGTTGGCGTACCCTTTTTACCCACGTACCCTTCCAGCATTTATAAAACCGCGCCCTCCCCCCATTCCTCCCCATCTCAACCCGAATCCTCACCTCTTTACCCACGAATTTTGATTTTTTGGTGCAATTTCGAGCTGCAAAAACGGTAATTTTTTATACCATTGTGTTTCTTTTTCAATTTTCTACAACATATATTTTTTCTGGATTTTTCTGGAATTTTTTTTTTTGGATACGCAGATGGCTTCCTCTTCCACCACTACTACCTCGCAGCCTTTTGTGAATTGGACGGACGACCGGGAGTCCGCTTTCATAGATATTTGCGTTGAGTTCATAGCCGCTCGCGATACAAGCGTCAGTGGGTTCTACGCAACAGTCGCAGCAACAATGAACGACCGTTTTAATCTGGAGTTCACAGAAAACCAGATAAAAAATAAATGGGACAACATGAAGCGCATTTTTCACGAATGGGATGCTCTGCTAAGAACACCTGGCGATGTATGGAATGCAGAGTTCGATTATCTGGACGGTCCTGATGATTTTTGGAGTACCGGCGGTGGCAGACCATTCAGAAAATTCAGGAAGAACTCGCCGGTGAAGTTCCGAGACCAAGACATTATGTTCGAGGGTTGTTTGCGCAAAGATACTTGTGTGTATCCGATTCCTCAGCTTGCGCCTCCTACTGCACCAGCACCTCCACCAACGCCTGTAGTAGCTGGTTCTTTCTCCCCTGCCGACGCGGGTTTCTATACTGGTTGGATGGCTTCGGGTGATCCCCCTTCTGGTCAGCCCTCTAGGCGCAGACAGGCAGAGCGTGCCAGCTCGTGGGTGACCGACCATACGAGACAGCTTGCTGCTCGTTGTTTGGAGCTTGTTCGGAGATCGGGTACGCGTGTGGACCTTTGGGAGATTCTGACGATTTTCCGCAATGATGAGCGGAATGTGGATATTGTTCAGGAGCTTACCGATGAGGGCATATGTGAGTTTATTTCAGCGGAGTTGAGCTTATTACCTCATCGTCGTTTGTTGTAGATTTTCATGTATTTGTTTTAATTCCAGTACCGTTGTGTTCTTTATGTTTTATGAAAAACGTGGTCGTGTTATGAAATATGTTGTCGTTTAGTTTGATGCAATTAGAATTTAATTAAATCAAAACCATTAATTTAACAATTAAATACCACGCTCAAATACCCCGTTCGTAGCTAAAAACGCCTTTCCCCTTCACTACAATACCACGCTCAAATGCCACGCTTAAATACCCCGTTCACGTTCGTTAAGAACACACCCTTACCTTTGAGGATAAACATAACGCTCGTATTTTCTACCAATGGGGACTGGGTTACCCTCTTTTCTCCGCCGCCGCTTCTCCTTTCACATTTTTCTACATTTCCCCTTTCATTTATTCTTTCTTTACACAGCTTGATCTAGATTTCTTCGTTGCTGGAAGGATCAACCTTTTCTTTTCCTTCTTTGAGCCCCGCTCCTTTTTTCCTCCTTTTACAGATCTACTTACTTTTCTCGTTAATTGTCAGTATTCGAGGACTTTGCATCCTCCATCTCTTATTCTTCCTTTTCCTTTTTGCCTTTATGACTATACTGACTTCTCTTCGGATTCCTACACCAGTGTCTTCCTCAACGCAATCCTAACTCTCAGTAGTTGGTTCTGGATCGAATCATTTCGACGTGCGTGGCTAAATTTTTTGGGGATTAAGATTCGATGTGTTTTTTTTAGTTGGCATTGGAACTAGTAAGGGATATTGTTGGGTAAATTTTAAATGTGGCATTATGAAATGATAAAAAATAAAGGGGTAAGTGGCAGTTCATAAAGTCATGTGTCTTTAGAGTCAATTGTCATGTTGATTCGTAAGTCTAAGTGTCATTATGTTAAGAGTCTTATGGAAGTTAGTGTGTCTATTAAAGCTATATTTTACCTTTTTATAACAACTCCTCTTGGAATGTTAACACCGCCTTCCGAGAATCAATGAAATGCTAGCATTTGTTCATACAAGTTGTTCAGGCTACGAACAAACCAAACGCACTAATTCTACTACATCCATTTTGGATTCAACCTAAGAAGTAGTATCAAATAGCTCTTGCATTTCAAAGGGTGCCATCTCCAGTTTCATCATCTACAAGAAATCTCCAATTAAAAATGCTTAAGCCGATATAAAGTGGTTTTCTATTAATACATCCATCCTGGCCTTCTCAAATGACATCAGTATTCTTAAAAAGATGAATATTTGATAGTCGGTTGTTTAGCTATCAAATGCACGAACAATCAAATCACATATTTATCAAGCACGATTAAGCACATAAGCAACCAATATGCCTCATTTAATTAACATTTTCACTAATTAATCTTCTTCAATTATTAATAAAATATTCATATACTTATCCTACTTGGTATAAGTATATTCACAAATCATTTAAGAAACATTTCCTAATTTCAATCCATATACATGGATATAAAATAACCGCTATTCTGAACATTGTTCGTTATAAACAAAGCACATTATCCTTTGGTGTTAAGTATGGAGAAGTCATTCCATACCACCATAATTAAGAAGGATTACTTATTTATTCACAAACTTAAATTCTTAATCAAAACTGAAAAGTATACATAATACTATTATATATATACCAGACATTAATTTTCACTTGTAAATTTAAACTATATTTCAGATGATAACAATGAAGTTATTCAAGTTAGAATATTATTACCTTTCAGACTTTTGACTCGATGTATTCTTACCTTTGAGGATAAACATAACGCTCGTATTTTCTACCAATGGGGACTGGGTTACCCTCTTTTCTCCGGCGCCACTTCTCCTTTCCATTTTCCTACGTTTCCCCTTTCATTTATTCATTCCATACCGCCACTTCTCCGCCGCTGCTTGCGTTTTGTTGTTGGGTTGGTTTTGGTTTGTGTGTGACATTGTGCTTGAAATTGTCTCCTTGGCGATTGTTTTACAACGGAGGAGATGCTTGTTATTTGCTAGGCGTGTGGTGTTACTCCATTCCTTTCCACAACGAAGCAAGTGGTTTTAGCAATTTATGTCATGGTCGCTTGGTAAGTGGAGAAGTTCATTGTGTTGTTTAGCTCATGATGAATTGTGGTTGTTTGCATTGCCACAACTCCTGTAAATTTGGTTATGTCTAATGACTCTAATGTCATCTTTCTTTAAGTAATTGTACTTCCTGTGTGAAGTATACAGATGTCACATTGAGTTATGCAGTACTTCTCTTCTTTGCTTGCATTGGTGTAGCGAGTTTCTGCCTTATGTTTGGGTGGAGTTGACATGCTTTTTTGTACAGTTCAAGTGATGGCTTGGTTGCTGAGCTGTTTTGTTGGCTGTCTACTTTGGTCGTTAGCACCCTTGTGCTTTTAGTCTAGTTCCTGGATTATGTGAAATTCATCTTGGCTTGTCGGAGTATGTGTGATAGTTGCTTTTGTAACTGCAGTTTCTTTGTTTACTGTATCATCTCCTTGCATTGAGAAATTCATGCAACGTCTAGTTTTCCAAATTATCTCTTCTTCCTCTTCATTTTTGCAAAATCCAAACATCCTACATATCATACATAAAATCATACACACCACAATCTCGAGTAGCTCACGTCTGTTGTATATTCTGGGAGACTTTGAATAAAACCCTAAGAAAATTGTCATGGCAAGTCTTAGATGGAATTTCCTGCTATATCCCAATTATGTTTCTGTTCTTTGTAAATTTATTTATACATATTGCTACAATCTTTCCCATTAGAAGGTATATTATTTCTATATAGTTGTGAAACAATATTTATCATTGTAGTATAACACAACACATTGTTGTTGTCGTTATTACTATAATTTGTTGTTATACATTCATTATGGCAACGGTTATTGTTGAAAAATTACTAATATCATATTGCAAAATATTGGAAATTTGATATATATAAACTTGTGAAAGGAGTTTATGATTGTCTAATATCTGTCTTGGTATGCCAATCGTGTAACATAATTCACACTATCCTTCTTTTGTACATTGTCGAGCACACTATTCAATATCAGTTGCCATCGTACAAAATCGACCTAAAGCTATATATTATCAACTTGTTATTTTTCCATCAATCGTGAAAATTTTCTTAGATCGTATTAATAATAATCCCTTCAAACAAATCGTCGCAACTGGCTCCTGAGCCACATTTGAAATTACTGTTGGAATCGTCCTTCAGATGATGAACATTCAGTATTAGACAGACTAATATGCATATCGGTCTTCATTACTAAGAAAGTTTGAATGTGCGAATTTGTGCATAAATTCACCTTCTTAGACATTATACTCTTAACATACTCTATAACATACAACTCACACGGAATTTTTCATAACCTATTCTTATCACATCGTGGTTATAGTCACAAGGAACCAAAGATAAATGCACATAACCAACCAAGATATTCACCTCAGCTAATTCATTATTTGTCCCACTGTACTATTCCTCCTCCACGTTATCAAGAACTTTGAACCCATTATGACAATCCACTTAAAAAGTCATTAAATTCAGTCTTTATGTTTAGAGGTTACATTATACTACCCACCCCAATGCGTTAACTGACATATGTCGAAGCACAACTTGGGGTTATTTTCTTTGGGCTCGCACCAGCCTTAGTCAGAGTTAGAAAATGTATTACAGCCGATAAGGTTATTCTCTGGTATATTCTGTAATTGGGTACTTGGGCCTTAAAGCACCACTTATGTTAAAGCAGTTATATATATTGTCGTATTCTTATTGTGCACATTTCATCAATACAAGTATTTTCTCTCTTCTTCTCATCAATATTACAATATAGAGATTAGACAATTACAAAATACAATATGTACATTCAGTTTCTAATATGGTATCAGAGCAAAGTATCTAACATTACACGGTCGCCATCTAATCGTCGCATCAGAGTATCTTTATCATCTGCGACGAGGTTACATCTAGTGGTAGTTCATCAAAGATCATTTCTTCATCTGAATCTGCCAAGTTTTTCCTGTTTCCCTATATTCTGTGCTTCTGCATTCGATCCTTGAGCCTCGCTAGAACCAGTTTTCACAAATTGCCTCTGGCTGCTCTCTCAAATCTAAGACAGCTTTTTTTTCTCTGTTCCTGATTCTAGAATCAGTTCTTTCCTTCTATTTCATCTTTTTTCAGCAATCTTAGACCTGACCGTTCTCCTTTGATTCATTAGTTTTTGCAAGTGCCCACCGCTATTATCCCCATCAATGCCTCAAAGAGATAACAACATGGTCACCTCTGACAATTCAAGAACCCCAAATTCATCTCAAGCTAGCTAACCTGAAAATTTATCAAAGATTATCATATGTCCACAAAACCAACTCATACCAATTCAACTTGATGAAAATAACTATTTACTATGGAAGTTTTAAGTAGAAACGACTATCGAAGGATATGGGTTTAATGAGTATATAAACGACATCAAGATTATCCTTGAAAAACATGTAACTGATGCCAGTCGAACCCCTAAGGATCGATGCGAAGGAGGAGATGTGATACGGATCAGCCCAAATATGTCAAGGCCGCACTATTAGATAATAGAAGATATTAGGAAATATATGTATTTTCCTTTTGTTTCAGTATTTGTCATTCTGTTGCAATATATTTCAATTCCTGCAAGTTGTTAGGTAGAAAGGTCCCATGTGACCACGTAGGCAAAGCAGCTGGAATACAGCTATATATGTTTGAAGAAAGGAATAGAAAAATAGGGGAAAAAAAGTTAATTCTGAAATTCTTACTGTCTGCTTCCTCACAATATTTTCTTCTTCCTCGCACTGCTCTGTAAATTTCTTCCTGCTATCCCCTAAATCCCTATCAATTGGTGCTTTCACTGCTGTTCTCTCCTCCCTCATCGTCTAGATCTGTTCCTTCACCTCAATTCTCTCCATCGTCCAGATCTGCTGCTTCACCTAAACTTTCTTCATCGTCCAGATCTATTCTGCAAAAAGATTAAAAAAAAAACGAGTCATATATTTCAGATCAGCTTTAAATCCGGTATGTCTGCTACTGATTTTGGAATTTCTAGTAACATACTTAATTTTGATGTTGCTGGATCTATTACAAATGAATCGAGTCAATTTCTACTGGTTACAGTCTATAATGTTATGTATCGAGTCACTGAGAATATACTCCATCGAGTGTTTGATCCATATGGATGTGTGGAGATAATTGATATATTACAAGCAAGTGAATTGGTGCAAGCAATTATTCGATTTGATTCATGTCAAAATGCTAGCTGGGCAAAGAATCAGTTGCAAGGAAGAGATATATATTATTGCTGTTGTCAACTTAATATTCGCTTTTATAAAAAAATTGATAATGCAAATCGAACTGGAAGTATGTTGATGGAGAATGAATTTCCAACCGATTTGGATTTCATACGAACTAAACTTCATGAGATGATGCTTATTACGGAGAGAATGCAAGATACAATAAAAGCAATGAATTCTTCAAGTCTGTTATGTAATGCTACTGCTAACTCTACCACTTCTTCTCCATCAAATCGCTCCAGAATTGACGCCACCACACCTGTTCCGACTCCCCCAACGATGCAGCCTGCTACTGTTACGGATAGTACGACAACAGCTCCTCTCTCACCTAAGTCCCCTATGTCGTCACCTACCCTTTCTAGATCTATACCTCGTCCACCGCCAATAAATTCACTTGCAGCGCCACTTTATCCTACTTTTGCGCCTATGAAAAATAATGTTCATTATCAATCAGATGCTTACTACTCAAGCGCTGCTATTTTTAAAGCATTGGGTGCCACACGGAATTCTTCATGGCATATTGAGCAGATATGGATTGGTGCACATGACATGTTTGCTGAAATGAATAGGCTGCAGCTGGAATGGTCTGGTGCACCAATAGTGTTTGCTGAAATGACTAAGCAGAAACGTGAAAGAAAGATTCTCATTTTTGATCCTGGCGGCAACGTATTTGATGCTAAAGTTTTTCATCAAATATGGTCTAACCATGTCGTAGCTTAATAAAGGGTTGTAGGAAGAATCAATAAGTTTAACAAGTGCTTTCCGACCACTACCTTATGACCTTGAGGACAAGGTCAATTTCAAGGGGATGGTAATGATACGGATCAGCCCAAATATGTCAAGGCCGCACTATTAGATAATAGAAGATATTAGGAAATATATGTATTTTCCTTTTGTTTCAGTATTTGTCATTCTGTTGCAATATATTTCAATTCCTGCAAGTTGTTAGGTAGAAAGGTCCCATGTGACCACGTAGGCAAAGCAGCTGGAATACAGCTATATATGTTTGAAGAAAGGAATAGAAAAATAGGGAAAAAAAGTTAATTCTGAAATTCTTACTGTCTGCTTCCTCACAATATTTTCTTCTTCCTCGCACTGCTCTGTAAATTTCTTCCTGCTATCCCCTAAATCCCTATCAAGATGTGAGCTAGGGAAGCTATTTTCAAGAGTTCGAATGATTGACTTAGACCATCAAACCAAACCTTAAGAGTTGTCTTCCCCTATTATATCGATTACGACCAAGTTACTTGAACCCGAAAACACTTACCTGAAAGTAATCAAACCAAAGAGAAATTTAACGAAGACTATTCTACCCCATATTTAGAATAAAAATAAACCCTCATCAAGCAACCTACTCTGCCTGCTTATTCTGGACAGTTAGGATAGTGCTCTGGCCATGATAACTGAAAGTTGTGGATGAACCAAATTTCTTGGACTAAAACATGCTTCCATTTTTAATGTTGTTTATTTTTGTTGCAACCACCACTGTATATACATGCACTAGTACACATATTAGGGGGTTACATTCATAACACTCTAACCAGTAGCCTTTCATGAATAGCATAACCACCATGGCTGGAAGATATGAAACTCGAGGCTCTGAAGCTGGCGGGGAAAGGTTCTTCCTTCTCGCCTAGATTTAGAAAGTGACACCTCTGCTGAATCAGAAACCAATCACGATCCTCGTCTCGAGGTTGAAGCCCAGGCTCAAAAAGAAAATTCTTCACCCACTAGGGAAGAACGAACCATAAGTGGAGCAGTGGTGGTGGAAGCACCTGACACTCTTCCAAGTACTGTATTTTTAGAGAAACCCACTGACTCTTGGCCTTGCATGATGAGCGAGAAGCAGTTAAAAAGATTAAGTGTTAAGCACAACATTCCTTGGAGTGACATTCGGATTCCGCAAGAAGGAGAACTCCCTCACCATCCACCAAGAGGCATCATGGCACTGACTCGCCATATGTGTACCGTAAGAATCATTCCTCCAATCCATCCCTTCATTATTGATTTCTTGAGGTGTATGAGGTTTGTGCCAATGCAGCTTCATCCAATTACATATGCTAACATGTTGTCATTATATGTTCTATATATAGAGCATCTCCGTCAAGCTCCAATGTTCGAAGATATAGTCTTTTTCTTCAACTTCAAGCACAGAGAAGATTACACTCCTTCCTTTCTTTTCTTTGAAGCTTGCCCATCGTAGAAAAATCATTGAGGATATTCCCAACAAATTGGGAGATATTAGGCACTACAGGTTCTATATCCTACAACCATCGGGATGGGCCCGTCGATGGCTCAAATGTAGTAAGCCTTATATATCAATTGAATGAGACACGGGAAGATTTCTCGCATTGACTATCATCTTGTAGATGATAAACTAACTAAGTTAGTAGGTGGGGAGTTCTAAAGGCGCCTAGACACTCTGGTCGGCCTCGACTTGAAGTATTGAAGTAATAAGATGCACTTGACTAATGCGCTTCTACATCACTATTGGTTCCTTGATGTCAGTAAAATGTTAGGATCCCTTAGGGGTCGAGCGCCTCCTGTAATTTCCTCACCAATACAGGTGTCCCCAGTCGGGGAGACTTCGACAGCTGCTACTAATGTGCCCTCAGTCGAGGGGAGTCTGCTCAACCCTCAGTCAGAGGGAATGTGGCTATTACAGTTTGTGTCTCAGCAAAGAGGAAGAAAGATGCCAATAATATAATTATCAAGGAGGTTTATCTTCTCAAGGCCCGAAGAGGTCTAGTTATAAGGGAAAGATTAAGATCCCTCAAGGAAGTAGTGGAGAAGGAAACCCAGGATCCTCGTCCAAAGGATTCTGTTGTAAGAAAAAGCTCTCTCCTATCCGAGGCAACAAAGGAGAAGAAGTAGATTCTCCCTTTCAAAACTTACGAGATTTGGACATTCCGGAAAACATCCATTCCTCCCAAAACCTAGATTCTGCATCTTTCATCCCCAAGTCTAGGGAAGACATTACTCCTGTCAAGTCTTAGGAAGCAACAACCACGAGTCAAATTCCGGGATCTAGTCCGTTTGTGGGGTCACTTGGGGCATACACAACACAATGTTTTTTTTAAGACAAACAATGTTTTTTTTTTTAACACAAATAGAACTCAAACAAAAACAAGAGAAACAATGAGAACCAAAAAAAATATAACCAAACACTAAGAAAATCACCACACTTAAATGCAAAGGGAGCCAAGAGAAAAAACAAAACAAAAATAAAACTTTTTCCAGATGAATAGGCCCAAGCCCAAGCCCGATATAGAAAATTATTATTATCAGATTAATGATCAAACTTAGAGAATCGCACCCTTCATTCTCCTCTTTTTTCTTATCTTTCTGAAGATCAAAACGAAAATAAAATAAAATTAAAGCAATTCGAACTCCCAACTTGTGATTGACGGAAAATTCTTGAAACCGAAATGAAAGTAATATCAGAAACTTTTGTGGAGCGAGTGTTTGTTGTTGCGTCGAGGAGGTTTGTGGAGTTTGTCCAAGTATTCGAGGCAGTTGAAGCTTTTGTGGAGCTAATTGTTACGGGTGGGTGAGGGTTTAACTGGGGAGTTTCTGATGGAATACGAGGAGTTCGGTTTGCTCTCTGGCGAACTGTTTAGCTGATCGAAGTGATGATTTGAGGGTTGGCAGTTGCGTGGAATTTGGGGGTGAATTTCTGAGGGGCGATTTGGTTGCTTGGGGAGATGAAGGAGGTCGTTGGCGATTGAATTGGGATTTAAGGGTTCGGCTTTGGGTGTTTTAGTAGAGGAGTTTGTGGTTGCGAATTGGGAGCTGCGGCACAGTGTTGGTGGATGGTGTCTGTGAAGTACGGAGTGGTGTATGAGGAGATATTGGCAGAATGTGAATGGTTGAAGTAGTTTGCTATATGAAGCTGCAGTTTGGTGGTGGAAGTGAATGGTGCAGTTCTGGGTTTGGGAAGTGCTTGTATTGGCTTGATGAAGGAAGTTGTTCGAGCTGTTTTCAGGTTTTTGTGACAGTCTGGTGACTGTTAAGATGATGGCAGAATGGTGTAAAAGCACTCATGGGAGGAAGAGTTCAGTGAATGTGGTTTTGGCCAGTATGGGGTGGTGTAGGGGTTGTGGTGATGACTGGTGGAATTTTGAGGAGGAGGTAGAAGACAGAGCTTGTTAGATGGTGGTTTGTGGTCGAATGCTAGCAGTGGTGACAATGAAGTGAAGTTGTATGGTTGATGGTATGTGAATATTGCAAGGAAGGATGGAGTTGCAGTGTTGAAGACTTGCGAATATGGATAGTGGGAGCTGGTTATTTTGGAGGCACAGCAGTGATTTTGTAGGCACAACAATGAAGAGCCGTGAAATGTGGTATATGGTGATGGTGCAGAGGAGTTGAGTGGGATGGGTGGTTGTTTGGGAGAAATCAGTTCACTTATGAGTGGATGCACAAAGCAGACAGTTTGGTAAGTGTGTGATTGTAGGTATTAGACAGTGGTATGGTTGTGAGGTTGAGATCAGGAATGCAAAAGATGCAGAGAGAAAGCAGAATGTATGAGCAATGTAAGAGAGGGAAAACAGAATGTAAAATATGCAGAAGATTTGTATGATAGAAAATAGGAATGCAAATGAAATTGAATTGAAAATGATTGTGTTCCTTTTTTTTTTTTTTAAGAAGATGGAGCAGAAAAAATGAAATGGAAAACTTTGGTATAAACAGTTGCAAGTAGTAGTGAAGGACTAAGTCAAATTCCACTATTAAGGAAAATGAAAATATGCACAACACAAACTACAAACACAGAACACAAAAACAACAGCAAGACTGATCAAAGTGTGGAGGAATTTGCGTGATCAACAGAAAGGTGTAAACAAGAAATGTAACAGAAAGTTGTAAACCAGAAAAACAAACAGGAAAGGCATTTTTTTTTTTTTTTTTTTTTAAATGAAACTAACACTATATGTAGACAATAAAAAAAACACACACACAAAATCAAAACAAACACAAAAACAAAATGAAGCAAAACAAAACAAACACTACTTAACCAAAACAAAAGAACACAAGTATGAACAAAGCAAGTAAACTAAACACAAACACAAACAATTAGAACAAAACAAAACACAAGAAGTATCACACAAATGCACAACCTTTTTTTTTCTAAAAAAAAGGAAAGTAACACGAAACAAAGAAAGAAACAAACAAAACTCAAACAAAGGACAACAACAAAAACACACACAAATAAACACAAACACTTATGAACAACCCTTTTTTTTTAACAAGAAATTAAAACACAATCAAAACAAAAATGAACAAATAACAAACACACAAATGCAATTTAAACAAGGTCAAGCAAAACAAACACACAAATGCAAAACAAACACAAGTGAACAAATCACAAAATGAATGATTTTTTTTTTTAAAGACAACTATGAACAAGAAAATTAATCCGAAGAACAAAACTAAAATTAAATTCTCTCCCCGGCAACGGCGCCAAAAACTTGTTCGCTACAACGGAATTTCTATTGAATTAGAAAACCGTCGCACGAATATTGAAATAACCGCAAGTGCACGGCGTACTATTGTAATACGTAGTGAGTGCGAGTCGATCCACAGGGAAAGAAGTGATTTCAATTTTATTCAATCGAATTAAACCAAACTTTGAATTGTTCTAATAAAAACTATGAAACTAGAAACTAAGTTGAGAGCTAAATATGAAATTAGAGAGTAATTTAGAGGTAAATCCGCTCTCATATTTATGTAAGTTGTCAAACATACAATGTATGATCTCAATAAGTGATATAAATGCAACATTTAAATCACTTATGATTCTCATGAAAATGAAACTAAAGCAAAACTATTCTAAGTATGGTCTATGAACTATTGGCTAGAACTATAGACCATCAAATTTTGTTCATACTTTCATTTCAAAATCAATAATCACTTAGCAAATATTGATGTAACTTGTGTTTATATTGAATAAGCATAGATCATTTGCAAATGCAACATGACCTATCAAACCCATATGTATAAACTCACACCAATATTCACTAACATGAAGCACATATTAAAGATCACAAATCATACACATGTTGAACTTACACAAAGTTAGAGAGCATCATTACCCCTAAATCAAGGGATTAGCCACTCATATGTGTTGTAATATCAACACATGTAAGTTTCAACATTAGTAAATTAAGCAAAATGAAAGAAAAACTAAGTAAAACAAGAAGAAAACTAAACTAAGAACATAAAGTAAATCTAAGCTATGAGCATGAAAGTAAATCTAAGCTATGAACATGAATGTAAAGAGCATAGAAATTAAATTACATTAAAGCAAACAAGTTACATAAAGAAAATGGCTAAGTAGCCATTAAAATAAAAGAGAGCTATGAACTAAACTAAACTACTAAAGGATAAAAGAGAGGATCCAAGAAAGGGATGGATAAATGAACATGAAGGGGGTATATATACAAGATCACAAACCCTAAAACCCTAATCACTCATAATGGGAAATCCCCAAAATGGCCCTTCATGAAGCTTCTAATCCTCTCTTAGCCACTAATGAGTCATGTAGGATGCATGAGGCCTTTTGTCTTATTCAATTAGTCTTTAATAAGAAGCTTTAAGAGAAAGAGGTTAATTTGAGAGGTGGGGTCCTCCATGATCATGTATGAGAATTATTTCCTCTTCATTCCTTTGTATGCATGCATTTGTGCTCCAAATCTTCATGTGTATGCATTATTTGTGCACCAAAATTCCTATTAGAGACAATAACAAAGAACAAGTAAATGCAATCACAAAATAAAACATGCATAAGTGATCAATTTTTCCCAAAATGAGTGATGATTTTGAAAATATTTAAAATATGGTTTGATCGTATAAAACACCCAAAAATGTTCATTTATTTATTTAACAAGAATAAATATGTGAATATAAATGTGCAATTTTACATGCACATCATCAACATAGATATCTTTGTCTGTTTTACTTTGTTGGTGCCTTCATGTGTGACTTTTAGTGTTCTCCAAATTTCATATGCAGAATTATGAATAGACACTCGATTAAATTTCATATGTAGGATTGGTTAATCCGAACCAGCATAAAAACTCCAGGTGTCATTTACTTTTCTGCATTTCGTCTTATTACTTATTTATTCTTTTATTTCTTATTTCTGCTTGCAATTTGATTGTATTCATAACTAACTAATACACATTTCAGTACTTCTAGTGTATGAATAGTCTTAAGATCCATTAACATTGGAATGTAGACACCTTAATTTCCTAATAGTTTCGTAATTTTTATTCAGAACGTAAGCTAATGTCATTGCAAATTGTCCGATAAGGTGGGCTGTTAGACATGTATAATGCTTATTTGTAACTTGACTTAAATTTAATTGACGTATGAACATCTAATAACCAAAGATATTTTTTATATTTAATAATATATAATAAGTAGACAATTTTATGTTGTAAGTAAAAAATATATAACATTTTTTATTTTAAATTCCTTTGTTGGTGTTATCGACGACAGATTGGTCTTAAAATTCCACTGGTAGATAAGTGTATTTTCAAAATTTCAAAAAATAAATCGTTAAAATAATGCTAATTGAATTCTATTTGAGACTAGAGAGGTAGATACTAGTAATGAAATATAACTAGTTCCAAGGACATTGGCTCATGAGAACGACTCGACATCATTGCCCAACAAAATGGGTAACAATATATCAAAAATATAAACCCAAAAAACGACAGCAACATGGAGTGAATTACAGCTAGTAGATGATGAGTTCGAACGTGAATCAACATTTTGAATTTGAGAATACATATAGAAATACAAATATAATTTATTTATTAAACAAAATGAAATATATTGAGGAAGGAAATAATGTTTTAAAACATATTTATAGAATTAGACGATCCACTAATGCAATTTCCATTGTACATATTAGTATATTCCATGAACTTTTGGCAGCAAACAAGAGGTAACCATGTACATTTCCCAATGTTCTATCTTCAAATCTTCCTCGCGTTGTTTACATATTTCAGAAGGCAATATGTTTGGTAAATTCTATTAGCACCTTAATATTTTTATCTCAGTTTTTGTTTTCTTCATCTTTTTTGTTGTTGTATTGATATTCAACCAGTTGAATAAGCAACATCCAAACAAATCAAACGGATCAACCATAAAGGTTACATGAACATAATAGAAATGGAATCAAGCCATCATTAACAAAACATGAAGATATTTTATCAACTTTAGTGGCACATTACCGATCAATGATAGTTTGGTATAGATCCATATTGCTTCATGGATCTTGTACCATTCTCTCACTACACACAAGCTGTGATTATAGAAGTTTGTATCAAGTTCCATAACATCTTTTGCATGCATCCCTCCTTCGACCTCCTCAAGCATTTGAAATCAGTTGGAGTCATAAACAAGTTTATAATGGTTCAAACAAGTCAGGAATTACAAAGTTAATGATAAGATGCCTAATTATTGAAGGTTCGGGATCTCAATGGATGAAGTATTATGGATCGATACTAATCCATACCTATGAACCAGTGTTGAATCCATTTGTTAGCTGAGTTGGCCACGTCTTCCCTTTGAACAACTGTTGAAAGATCATAGAGAATGTGGGGAAGAATGTGCCAGAGCCATTTATGTTGGGGAATAGAGTTTTGATGACAACAACCTTATTTCAATTATCATTATTCATTGATTATAAAATATATACTAACATCTCTGTCTAGAATATACATACATACATACATATATAAACATATATATATATATATATATATGCATAATTTGTATACAGGACTTAAATACTGAAGACTGTACAGTTTTAGAGTTTCAAGAGATTCAAGATTCGAGACTCGTGAATTATGAAGTTATCAAGAGTTCAAGAAAAATATAGTAATAGAGTGTAGTTTATATGTAAGACTCTGAATAGCACTCCAGGTTCAAATTCAAATTATGTTTTTCAGATTCTGATATTTAAATTTCAAATTCTGTTTTCAAAATTCAAATTCTGTTTTCAAATTATTCTATCTTACTTACGATTTCAAATAAATTTAAATTTTTAAATATATATAAGTTTATATATATAACTTCATAACCTTATGGATTTATAGTTTTAAACCCTATAATTTTATAAATATGTTTATATAATATATAATTATGTTTTCATATGATTTTACACTTTAGAATATTCATTTATATCATTAAGTTTTAATTCAAGAATTTCCAGAATAATATATATATGTTTAAATACTTGAAAAACAGTTTTGAAAATAAAAAATAAAGCACATATGTTGACATACATAATAGCCAATGTTGATATACAACTGTCAGAAAATCAATTTTCAAAGGAAGTGTCTTTTCACTATTTGTAACGGTTCTGAAACGTTGCAACCATTCAAATCTTATAAATAGGGGATGATTTAGATTTTTTTTAATTCATCCTCTCCATCTTAATCCCACCATTATTCTTTATCATTTTATTGATTTCTACACTTCTACTTTGTCGATTTCTACTCTAATTACATAAAACATCTTATTTTCTCACTCTCTATCCACTACTCTCTGAACTGAAGTGCTATTGAAGAGTTATAGGGCTGTTGTAATTATTTGGGAAGTGTTTGAGAAAGAGTGTATTCCTTGTAGCCCTGAAATCAAGGAAAGGGAGCGGTGCAAATCTTGTAGTTGTGAAATCAATGGTGGTTGGAGCGGTGTTAACCTTGTAGCCATGAAATCAAGGGGATTGTACTTGGATATTGATAATAATAAAATTCTATGCAACCCTGTGTTGTGTGGGACTGGACGTAGTAGTAATCCGAACCAATATAAAATCTTGTGATTTTTCCTTTTTTGCATTTTATTTTTTTTTTATTTCTGTGTTTGATTCTATGTCTGCGATCATCTCAGTTGTGTGTGATTCATATAGTAGATCATATAAGTTTAAAATTTTCATAAATTCTTTGAAAACACTATTCACCTCCTCTTGTGTTTGTTTTGCCTTAAGATTCGCCTTCCGTATTCCCTAACAATTGGTCTCAGAGCATAGGTTTTCAAAAAGGTCATAATCTGATTTTTGAAAATAATAAATGACAACCAACACTGGTAATTATAGTTCTTTTGTAGAGAGTCAGTCCACTATTAGACCACCACTGTTTAATGGTAGTAATTATTCATATTGGGCTTGTAGAATGAAAATATATTTACAATCAGTAGGATTAGACACATGGAATAATACACAGACTAATTATGTTGAACCCACTACTAATTTTGCATAATGGAATAATGAACAAATGGCTGCTGCACAAAGCAATTCTAAAGCCATGACTATGTTATTATATTCATTAGATAGAAATGAATTTAATATAGTGTCAATTTGTAAATCTTCTTATGAAATATGGAGAACATTACAAGTTACTCATGAAGGAACCAATAAAGTTAAACAGACAAAGATATCAATGCTAATTAATCAATTTGAAGTTATTCAAAATGAATGAGAATGAATTTATCTCCGATATGTATTGTAGATTCCAAGAGATCGTGCATTCATTAATAGCATTGGGAAAACCTTATTCAGAAGAAGACCAAGTTAGAAAAATATTGAGTTCATTGACTCCAGAATGGGATCAGAAGACATTGGCAATTGAAGAAGCCAATAATGTAAGTGAAATGAAGATTGAGGAGTTAATCGGGAATTTGATGTCTTTTGAAGTTCTATTACAAAAAAAAGGAAAATAAGCCAACTGAAAAGAAATCCATAGCATTTAAAGCAACAACGAATGGTTCTGATTCAAGTAGCGAAGACGATGAAGGAGTTGCTTTAATGACTAGGAATTTCAGAAAATTTCTGAGATATAAAAGAAGAAATAATTTTCAGAGAAATAATCATGCGAGTTCAGGAAGAAATGATGATCGATGTTATAACTGCAACAAAGCAGACCATATAAAGAGAATGTGCCCATATCTAGATAAATCAAATCAACAGACAGACAATGGCAATTCGTCGAAGAAAAGAAAGAGAGCTTACATAACAACTTTAGACAATTCATATTCATCATCAAGTGATGAAGAGCTAGAAACTGGAAATTCAAATATATCTTTCACAACGATTCAGAATTCAGAAAATATCGAAGAAATGGATCTAAAAACCAGGTACAACTTAATTAATTTTTAATTTTTTGGTTGATTTGGATGAATGGTTTTTTTTGCTTTGTTTGAATTTGAAATTTAAATTTAAAATTCAAACTTGAAATTTAAAATTCAAATTTGAATTTTGAATTTTGAAATTCAAAATAATAATATAATAATAAAATAAATTTTAGATGCTTGTTAGGATTAATTTTATTTCAAGAAATAGTAAAATCTAAAATATAAATCGATAATATAATAAAACCAAAAATCAAAACATATGTCCTTTGAATTTCGACATGTATGTCGACATACATAAATTCATATGTCGACATAAAGGTTTGTAAATGAAATTCAAATATTGAATTTCAAAAGTTTAAACTTTCAAACTTCCCTTCAACTTTTCACCAACACCCAAGGTCTGAAAAGGTGTCGTTGATTTCAGAAAATTTATGCCCACTCAATCTCTATTTATTTATCTATTCAATCTTATACTCTCTACCTCTCATTCAAATTTCAAACAACTTTCTTACATCTATTCTCTTCAAAACAAATCTTCAATGGCTTCCTCAAGCATTCCTCAAACAATGAGATTATCCAAAACCATCAAAGGATATCTATACAATGATAGAGAAGCAAAAAATGCCTATGTTGACTGCCCAGAAAATGGAAAGTCAATACGGGCGCCTTCGCCATCTTTGAAGATTTTCCATCTTACAATCTTCATTCTCTTTTTGAAGAAAATGAAGTTTTGAATCTAATAGATTCACGGAATAACAATGAAGTATGTTATCCTAATTTAGTCAAAATGTTCTATGCGAATCTAAATCGTTGCTTTTATGAAGGAAATGAAAATCAAATTTGGAGTAGCATAAAAGGCACTTAAATTGTTTTAGATTACGAAATTTTGGGCAATATCTAGAATTGTAAAATTACGGACTCGGATTTTTCGGAATTCGAAATCGACGAAACAGAACTGGAAATCTTTCATCACTTATTTGAAAGCGATGATCATTTGGAATTCAAAAATAGCTTTTTCCGCCCAAAAGCAAGAATCGTCAACCTCCTTCAACATACCATCACCCCTCTTCTTGAAACTTCAACAACGCCACCTTCAAAGTCCAAAAAGCACTCTTTGCTATCAATGATGTTTATGACATCAATTAGGCCGATATGATTCTAAAAGAACTTAAGCCCAAAGAAATGTCTACAAGAGAAAACACTCTTTATCATGGAGTTTATCTTACTTGGATTTTCAAATATTTTGGAGCAGATCTAAAAGTAGAAGAATTTGTACCAAGAAAATTGTTTGACTCCACAAATATACATCTTATGCATATTCCATTCACCTTTAAGCCTTATGAGACATTCAAAGATAGACAAGCTCAAATGTAACAAGAACTTATGAATATCGAAGAAGAAGAAACTTCTTTTGAAAATGTAGAGTGTCCATCCAATATTAGAACCATTTACAAAGAAATGCTTATTCAAAATCAAGTAAAGCTAGCCGAGAACCAAAAGAAGATCAAGAAAACCCTTACCAAAATGTCTGAGTTCATTGGCAAAATAGGAAGAAAACTTGGAATATCATCTTCCTCCTCATCATCCACTGAAATCTAAGCTTATCTAGTTTAAAATATCTTTCGTATTTGCTGGTATTTGCTTTCGAATCTCGTATTTAATTTCTTGTATTAGTTGAATGTATTTGCTTTTAAGTAGTAATGAATCGTATTTATTTCTATCAAAACAATCTTTAATTTACTGTAAAAACATATAAGAATTAAATAAATTAACATAATATAATAACAACTAACTAAAAATTAAAAAATTCCAAAAAAGCACTAATGTATGTCGACATACACTTTTCCCTATGTCGACATATAACTGTCAGATTTTCAAATTTGTTCAAAATTTAAATAACTAACTAATTCCTATTCAATTCCAACGAATTCTAGACCCTATAAATACCTATTTCTTCCAGGAAAATTAATTATTCTATCATTTCTCCTTCTTCTCTAATCAATTCTTATCTAAAACATCAAATTATGGCAAATCAAATACATATTTTGAGTGAAGATCTTGAAGATACATTGAATTCTTTCAAGAATATCCTTTCTACAGTACTTCGCAATCAATGTCATCTCGAATTAGGTCAAATAAGGATGGTAGAACAGCAAGAGAAGTATTTTGATGTCATCCGTTGGCTAATATCTTTTCTTTTCAGAGACGAAGACAACAATCTCGCTAAGGCATCACCCACAAAAGAAGATGAAGATTGGGAGGTCATCAAGAAAGATTCAATCTTTGGAGGAGACAAATGGGTGGAAGTTCCAAGAGACATTTGATTTGAAATTATTTGGTATGATTTGTTTTATTGATTTGAATTTGTTTGAACATTGTGTGGTTTGGATTGCTTGGATTTAAAACTTGTATATATATATTGATACATTTGTAAATATTAACTATAACACATGGATTGATTGATTTGTTTCTTCTTTTTATAGTCATGAATTTAGGGGGAATCATGTAATATTAGTATAGTATCAAGTATTATACTCTTAGAATATATATATATACACACACACACGCACACACATATATATATATAGGTTATAGGTATTTATGGAATAGATTTAGGGGGAGTATATTAAGAATTTCTTTTTGGTGATGACAAAGGGAGAAAATATAAAATAAGAGTTACTTAGGCTTAGTTTAAGGGGGAGTATGTAGAATTCATGATGACAGGGGGAGTATTAGAAGGACCAGAATCAACATGTATGAATATTTTATAAACTAAGGTCGTCATCATCAAAAAAGGGAGACTTTTGGAGAATGGAGTTTCGATGAAAACAACCTTATTTCAGTTATCATTACTAATTGATTATAAAATATATACTAACATTTCTATCTAGAATATATATACATATATATGCAGAATTTGTATACATGACTTAAATACTGAAGACTGCACAGTTTTAGAGTTTCAAGAGATTCAAGACTCATGAGTTATGAAGTTATCAAGATATCAAGAGTTCAAGAAAAATATAGTAATAGACTCTAGTTTATATGTAAGACTCTGAATAGCACACTCCAGGTTCAAATTCAAATTCTGTTTTTCGAATTCTGATTTTTTAATTTCAAATTCTGTTTTCAAATTATTCTACCTTATGATTTCAAATAAATTTAAAATTTAAAATATATATAAGTATATATATATATAGTTTTATAATCTTATGGTTTTATAGTTTTAAACCTTATAATTTTATAAATATGTTTATATAATATATAATTATGCTTTCATACGATTTTACACTTTAGAATATTCATTTATATCATTAAGTTTTAATTCAAGAATTTCCAGAATAATATATATGTTTAAATACTTGAAAAATAGTTATAAAAATAAAAAATAAAGCAAATATGTCGACATACATAATAGCCTATGTCGACATACAACTGTCAGAAATTCAATTTTCAAAGGAAATGTTTTTTCACTATTTTCTCAAACGTTGCAACCATTCAAATCTTATAAATAGGGGCCCGATTTCGATTCTTTTTATAATTCATCTTCTCCATTTTCACCCCTCTTTATCCCACCATTATTCTTTATCATTTTTCTTATTTCTACGCTTCTACTTTGCCAATTTCTACTCTAATTAAAACTTCGTCTTTTCTCACTCTCTATCCACTACTCTCAGAATTGAAGTGCTATTGAAGAGTTATAGGGCTGTTGTTATTATTTGGGAAGTGTTTGGGAAATGGTGTGTTTCTTGTAGCCCTGAAATCAAGGAAAGGGAGCGGTGTAAACCTTGTAGCCGTGAAATAAAGGGTGGTTGGAGCGGTGTTAAGCTTGCACCCGTGAAATCAAGGGGATTGTACTTGCATATTGATAATAATAAAACTTTACGCAATCCAACGTTGCATGGAACTAGACGTAGGAGTAATTCGAACCAGTATAAAATCCGGTGTGTTCTTTCCTTTTCTGTGTTTGTGTTGATTTAGTTAGTCTTCGTCTCAGTTGTGTGTGACTCATATAGTAGATCATATAAGTTTAAAATTTTCATAAATTCTTCGAAAACACTATTCACCCACCTTTGGTATTTATTTTTCCTTAAGATCCGCCTTCCGCATTCCCTAACAATTTCCACCGTCCTATACCTGAAAAAACAAGGAAGGGTTTCATTTAGGGAATTTTTTTTGCTGTTCTTACATTTTTATCTACTTCCTATCATTGGCGTGGATCATCACCAATCTAATAGTACCTATTTCTATTTTCGACAATAAAACTAGAAGAATCACCATGTGGATGTAGACATATTTTATCGAACCTTATAAATCAATTGGGTCTTGTTTATTTTTCATTTTCGTTCACATTTCTTCACTTTTTATTCTTTATATAATCCTTTTGTTGTTACTGTTATTTTTTATGCTAACACTTTGATGTTTTTGCTAAGAAGACCACCTCAATCTGTTTGGATCCATCGTCGATTATTGGTTGATAATCCAAGAAATAGATCCAGCTTTCTTTCCTTTCGATTTTCATTGCTACCCAGATTTGCAAAGCCTACAAAAAGCTGCTTGTTATGGCTCTAAGAAGAGATCATGCTACCACATTTCGTGTTGTAGAGGATGATACGAATGCTGATTCTTAACATGTTGAGGAAGTGGTACAACCAATTGCTGCTGAAGTTTAGACTTCATCTAATGTGATTATGAGGATCAAAATGGACTTAATGATGAAAGAGATGAAGGAAAAACAGGGAACAGTTGGAACAACTCAAAAATAGCCATCGCAAGAGAACCAGGAAGGAACTAACTCATTCATGATTAGAATCAGACAGTTCCTCATTGTTATGAAGAGTTAAGAGGAATATGAAGTAGAAAATGGTCTGAAAGAAGGCATGAGCATCCAGGTTGAGGCCGAAAATCGGTATTGAACCAACAACATGGATCAGTATCAAACCATCACCGTTTGGTGAACTATATCCATTCGATATCGAACCATTGCATTTTGTCATTGGTTCCCGACTCTTGAATGAAGGAGATGGCTTGACTTATGGACATGCTTTGAGCAGTCAAGATGGTATAAATAAGACAGTCGCTACAAATCCACTGCAAAGGAACGACTATCGACCTGCCAAGTGATCTATAACGATCCATATTTTTGACCAATGTCGACATTAATACATGCATGGTATTCACGTGACGAACATCCGAGTGTTGAAAAGATAGACTGCTACGAAAGAAGATGTATAACCTAATCTCACAAAACGCAATGGGTAATATTTAATATACATGTTATCTTTACAAAAGAAAAGCTTTAAAATAACATCAGAGTGTAACAAACTATCAGCTTAGACATTTATATTAGTACGTCTCTACAATTACTTATTAAACGAATAAGAAAAACACATCATATATGTAATTGTATTTTTAAAAACCCCTTGAAAATAAAGGTATTTCGTAAGGCCACACCTCACACAAAGACAAACGAATTTTTCCATTATGATAACCAAAACATTTTTTTTATAGAAAATGCAATGATATTATAATAGTGTTAGAGTTTAATTGGGTTATGAACTTAGTTGAAATTCTTGCATCCTACCTTCCAACATAGTTGGGCACAACTAAGCCTATACAATGATTATTGAAGAACGAGTTCCATCAACGACAAGGCTAGTAGGGTACCGCTTGCCATAGTATACCTCCATGTAAATGTATTTAGAGCCTTCGTCGACTCCCTATGAATCAGGACCAGTCAACCCACTATTGTATCGAATATCTCATCATCCCAATTGCTATGCAATTTTTCTTGTAAACTCACATGAATATAGGGCTGTCGACGGATACTTTCGGTGCGGATAGTGTCATATCCGTTTCCGCATCCGAAACCATTTTTGGATATCGGATATCCGAATCCGCGGATACGGACGGATATCGAATAATTACCCGTTCCGCCAACAATCGATAAATCAATGAACATTAATGAATTTTTTGGCTTAATATTAAGTTTTTTCAACCTAATTAATTACTAATGTGCTAAAAATAAGTAAATATGATGATAATATATGATTTTGAGCAATTAACATGCATTTAATAGATTTTTAATTTTGCAAAAAAATAAACTAGTATATTTAATTATGCTAAAATACACATAATTTAAGTTGCAATCGTGAAAAAAAGCAGACGGATAATTTTCGGATGCGGATATGCCTATATCCGCATCGGCATCCGCTTTCCCGGATATTCGATATTTATCCGTTTTTCGGATGCGGATGCAGACCGATTTCAGATTTTTTGGGTATCCATTGACAGCCCTACATAAATATACCAAATGCATAGTAATTAATCTAGAAGGGTGATTATAATATCCTAATGGATGCGACCCATATAGCCTTGGTGCATATCCTATGTTTTAGTCATTCCCAATTGTTGAGGCTTAAAGTTCTATTTTACCTTTTTATAACAACTCCTCTTGGAATGCTAACACCGCCTTTCGAGAATTAATGAAATGCTAGCATTTGTTCATACAAGTTGTTTAGGCTACGAACAAACCAAATGCACTAATTCTACTACATCCATTTTGGATTCAACCTAAGAAGTAGTATCAAATAGCTCTTGCATTTCAAAGGGTGCCATCTTCAGTTTCATCATCTACAAGAAATCTCCAATTAAAAATGCTTAAGCCGATATAAAGTGGTTTTCTATTAATATATCTATCCCGGCCTTCTCAAATGACAACGGTATTCTTAAAAAGACGAAGATTTGATAGTTTGTTGTTTAGCTATCAAATGCACGAACAATCAAATCACATATTTACCAAGCACAATTAAGCACATAAGCAACCAATATGCCTCATTTAATTAACATTTTCACTAATTAATCTTCTTCAATTATTAATAAAATATTCATATACTTATCCTACTTGGTATAAGTATATTCACAAATCATTTAAGAAACATTTCCTAATTTCAATCCATATACATGGATATAAAATAACCGCTATTCTGAACATTGTTCATTATAAACAAAGCACTTTATCCTTTGGTGTTAAGTATGGAGAAGTCATTCCACACCACCATAATTAAGAAGGATTAGTTATTTATTCACAAACTTAAATTCTTAATCAAAACTGAAAAGTATACATAATACTATTATATATACTAGACATTAATTTTCACTTGTAAATTTAAACTATCTTTCAGATGATAACAATGAAGTTATTCAAGTTGGAATATTATTATCTTTCAGACTTTGACTCGATGTATTCTTACCTTTGAGGATAAACATAACACTCATATTTTCTACCAATGGGAACTGGGTTACCCTCTTTTCTCCGCCGCCGCTTCTCCTTTCACATTTTTCTACATTTCCCCTTTCATTTATTCTTTCTTTACACAGCTTGATCTAGATTTCTTCGTTGCTGGAAGGATCAACCTTTTCTTTTCCTTCTTTGAGCCCCGCTCCTTTTTTCCTCCTTTTACAGATCTACTTACTTTTCTCGTTAATTGTCAGTATTCGAGGACTTTACATCCTCCATCTCTTATTCTTCCTTTTCCTTTTTGCCTTTATGACTATACTGACTTCTCTTCGGATTCCTACGCCAGTGTCTGCCTCGACGCAATCCTAACTCTCGGTAGTTGGTTCTGGATCGAATCATTTCGACGTGCGTGGCTAGGTTTTTGGGGGATTGGGATTCGATGTGTGTTTTTGTAGTTGGCGTTGGAACTAGTAAGGGATATAGTAATTGTACTTCCTGTGTGAAATATACAGATGTCACATTGAGTTATGTTTGGGTGGAGTTGACATGCTGTTTTTGTACAGTTCAAGTGATGGCTTGGTTGCTGAGCTGTTTTGTTGGCTGTCTACTTTGGTCATTAGCACCCTTGTGCTTTTAGTCTAGTTCCTGGATTATGTGAAATTCATCTTGGCTTGTCGGAGTATGTGTGATAGCTGCTTTTGTAACTGCAGTTTCTTTGTTTACTGTGTTATCTCCTTGCATGGAGAAATTCGTGCAATGTCTAGTTTTCCAAATTATCTCTTCTTCCTCTACATTTTTTCAAAATCCAAACGTCCTACATATCATATATAAGATCATACACACCACAATCTCGAGTAGATCACGTCTGTTGTATCTTGGGAGACTTTGAATAAAATCCTAAGGAAATTGTCATTGCAAGTCTTGGATGGAATTTCCTGATACATCCCGGTTATATTGCTGTTCTTTGTAAATTTATTTATATATATATTGCTGCAATCTTTCCCATTAGAAGGTATATTATTTCTACATAGTTGTGAAACAATATTTATCATTGTAGTATAACACAACACATTGTTGTTGTCGTTATTACTATAATTTGTTGTTATGTATTCATTATGGCAACGGTTATTGTTGAAAAATTACTAATATCATATTGCAAATACTATAAATTTGATATATATAAACTTGTGAAAGGAGTTTATAATTGTTTAATTTGTGTTTTGGTATGCTAATCGTATAACACAATTCACACTATCCTTCTTTTGTACATTGTTGAGCACACTATTCAATATCAGTTGCCATTGTACAAAATCGACCTAAAGCTATATATTATCAACTTATTATTTTTCCATCAATCGTGAAAAATTTCTTAGATCTTATTAGTAATAATCCCTTTAAACAAATCGTCACAACTGGCTCCTGAGCCACATTTGAAATTACTGTTGGAATCGTCCTTCAGATGATGAACATTCAGTATTAGACTAATATGCATATCGGTCTTCATTACTAAGAAAGTTTGAATGTGCGAATTTGTGCATAAATTCACCTTCTTAGACATTATACTCTTAACATACTCTATGACATACAACTCACACGGAATTTTTCATAACCTATTCTTATCGCATTGTGGTTATAGTCACAAGGAACCAAAAATAAATGCACATAATTAACCAACCAAGATATTCACCTCAGCTAATTCATTACTTGTCCCACTGTTCTATTCCTCCTCCACGTTATCAAGAACTTTGAACCCATTATGACAATCCACTTAAAAAGTCATTAAATTCAGTCTTTATGTTTAGAGGTCACATTATACTACCCACCCCAATGCATGCATTAAGTGCACATGCATACATGTGATAGTACATATGAGAACATGTAAAAAAATAATAACAGAGATCTGTGTTTAACTGACATATGTAGAAGCGCAACTTGGGGTTATTTTCTTTGGGCTCGCACCTGCCTTAGTCAGAGTTAGAAAATGTATTACAGCCGATAAGGTTATCCTCTGGTATATTCTGTAATTGGGTACTTGGGCCTTAAAGCACCACTTATGTTAAAGCAGTTATATATATTGTCGTATTCTTATTGTGCACATTTCATCAATACAAGTATTCTCTCTCTTCTTCTCATCAATATTACAATATAGAGATTAGACAATTACAAAATACAATATGTACATTCAGTTTCTAATATGGTATCAGAGCAAAGTATCTAACATTACACAGTCGCCATCTAATCGTCGCATCAGAGTATCTTTATCATCTGCGACGAGGTTACATCTAGTGGCAGTTCATCAAAGATCATCTCTTCATCTGAATCTGCCAAGTTTTTCCTGTTTCCCACTATTCTGTGCTTCTGCATTTGATCGTTGAGCCTCACTAGAACCAGTTTTCACAAACTGCCTCTGGCTGCTCTCTCAAATCTAAGACAGCTTTTTTTTCTCTGTTCCTGATTCTAGAATCAATTCTTTCCCTCTATTTCATCTTTTTTCAGCAATCTTAGACCTGACTGTTCTCAGTTGATTCATTAGTTTTTGCAAGTGCCCACCGCTGTTATCCCCATCAATGCCTCAAAGAGATAACAACACGGTCACCTCTGACAATTCAAGAACCCCAAATTCATCTCAAGCTAGCTAACCTGAAAATTTATCAAAGATTATCATATGTCCACAAAACCAACTCATACCAATTCAACTTGATGAAAATAACTATTTACTATGGAAGTTTTAAGTAGAAACGACTATCGAAGGATATGGGTTTAATGAGTATATAAACGACATCAAGATTATCCTTGAAAAACATGTAACTGATGCCAGTCGAACCCCTAAGGATCGATGCGAAGGAGGAGATGTGATACGGATCAGCCCAAATATGTCAAGGCCGCACTATTAGATAATAGAAGATATTAGGAAATATATGTATTTTCCTTTTGTTTCAGTATTTGTCATTCTGTTGCAATATATTTCAATTCCTGCAAGTTGTTAGGTAGAAAGGTCCCATGTGACCACGTAGGCAAAGCAGCTGGAATACAGCTATATATGTTTGAAGAAAGGAATAGAAAAATAGGGAAAAAAAAAGTTAATTCTGAAATTCTTACTGTCTGCTTCCTCACAATATTTTCTTCTTCCTCGCACTGCTCTGTAAATTTCTTCCTGCTATCCCCTAAATCCCTATCAATTGGTGCTTTCACTGCTGTTCTCTCCTCCCTCATCGTCTAGATCTGTTCCTTCACCTCAATTCTCTCCATCGTCCAGATCTGCTGCTTCACCTAAACTTTCTTCATCGTCCAGATCTATTCTGCAAAAAGATTAAAAAAAAAAACGAGTCATATATTTCAGATCAGCTTTAAATCCGGTATGTCTGCTAGTGATTTTGGAATTTCTAGTAACATACTTAATTTTGATGTTGCTGGATCTATTACAAATGAATCGAGTCAATTTCTACTGGTTACAGTCTATAATGTTATGTATCGAGTCACTGAGAATATACTCCATCGAGTGTTTGATCCATATGGATGTGTGGAGATAATTGATATATTACAAGCAAGTGAATTGGTGCAAGCAATTATTCGATTTGATTCATGTCAAAATGCTAGCTGGGCAAAGAATCAGTTGCAAGGAAGAGATATATATTATTGCTGTTGTCAACTTAATATTCGCTTTTATAAAAAAATTGATAATGCAAATCGAACTGGAAGTATGTTGATGGAGAATGAATTTCCAACCGATTTGGATTTCATACGAACTAAACTTCATGAGATGATGCTTATTATGGAGAGAATGCAAGATACAATAAAAGCAATGAATTCTTCAAGTCTGTTATGTAATGCTACTGCTAACTCTACCACTTCTTCTCCATCAAATCGCTCCAGAATTGACGCCACCACACCTGTTCCGACTCCCCCAACGATGCAGCCTGCTACTGTTACGGATAGTACGACAGCAGCTCCTCTCTCACCTAAGTCCCCTATGTCGTCACCTACCCTTTCTAGATCTATACCTCGTCCACCGCCAATAAATTCACTTGCAGCGCCACTTTATCCTACTTTTGCGCCTATGAAAAATAATGTTCATTATCAATCAGATGCTTACTACTCAAGCGCTGCTATTTTTAAAGCATTGGGTGCCACACGGAATTCTTCATGGCATATTGAGCAGATATGGATTGGTGCACATGACATGTTTGCTGAAATGAATAGGCTGCAGCTGGAATGGTCTGGTGCACCAATAGTGTTTGCTGAAATGACTAAGCAGAAACGTGAAAGAAAGATTCTCATTTTTGATCCTGGCGGCAACGTATTTGATGCTAAAGTTTTTCATCAAATATGGTCTAACCATGTCGTAGCTTAATAAAGGGTTGTAGGAAGAATCAATAAGTTTAACAAGTGCTTTCCGACCACTACCTTATGACCTTGAGGACAAGGTCAATTTCAAGGGGATGGTAATGATACGGATCAACCCAAATATGTCAAGGCCGCACTATTAGATAATAGAAGATATTAGGAAATATATGTATTTTCCTTTTGTTTCAGTATTTGTCATTCTGTTGCAATATATTTCAATTCCTGCAAGTTGTTAGGTAGAAAGGTCCCATGTGACCACGTAGGCAAAGCAGCTGGAATACAGCTATATATGTTTGAAGAAAGGAATAGAAAAATAGGGAAAAAAAGTTAATTCTGAAATTCTTACTGTCTGCTTCCTCACAATATTTTCTTCTTCCTCGCACTGCTCTGTAAATTTCTTCCTGCTATCCCCTAAATCCCTATCAAGATGTGAGCTAGGGAAGCTATTTTCAAGAGTTCGAATGATTGACTTAGACCATCAAACCAAACCTTAAGAGTTGTCTTCCCCTATTATATCGATTACGACCAAGTTACTTGAACCCGAAAACACTTACCTGAAAGTAATCAAACCAAAGAGAAATTTAACGAAGACTATTCTACCCCATATTTAGAATAAAAATAAACCCTCATCAAGCAACCTACTCTGCCTGCTTATTCTGGACAGTTAGGATAGTGCTCTGGCCATGATAACTGAAAGTTGTGGATGAACCAAATTTCTTGGACTAAAACATGCTTCCATTTTTAATGTTGTTTATTTTTGTTGCAACCACCACTGTATATACATGCACTAGTACACATATTAGGGGGTTACATTCATAACACTCTAACCAGTAGCCTTTCATGAATAGCATAACCACCATGGCTGGAAGATATGAAACTCGAGGCTCTGAAGCTGGCGGGGAAAGGTTCTTCCTTCTCGCCTAGATTTAGAAAGTGACACCTCTGCTGAATCAGAAACCAACCACGATCCTCGTCTCGAGGTTGAAGCCCAGGCTCAAAAAGAAAATTCTTCACCCACTAGGGAAGAACGAACCATAAGTGGAGCAGTGGTGGTGGAAGCACCTGACACTCTTCCAAGTACTGTATTTTTAGAGAAACCCACTGACTCTTGGCCTTGCATGATGAGCGAGAAGCAGTTAAAAAGATTAAGTGTTAAGCACAACATTCCTTGGAGTGACATTCGGATTCCGCAAGAAGGAGAACTCCCTCACCATCCACCAAGAGGCATCATGGCACTGACTCGCCATATGTGTACCGTAAGAATCATTCCTCCAATCCATCCCTTCATTATTGATTTCTTGAGGTGTATGAGGTTTGTGCCAATGCAGCTTCATCCAATTACATATGCTAACATGTTGTCATTATATGTTCTATATATAGAGCATCTCCGTCAAGCTCCAATGTTCGAAGATATAGTCTTTTTCTTCAACTTCAAGCACAGAGAAGATTACACTCCTTCCTTTCTTTTCTTTGAAGCTTGCCCATCGTAGAAAAATCATTGAGGATATTCCCAACAAATTGGGAGATATTAGGCACTACAGGTTCTATATCCTACAACCATCGGGATGGGCCCGTCGATGGCTCAAATGTAGTAAGCCTTATATATCAATTGAATGAGACACGGGAAGATTTCTCGCATTGACTATCATCTTGTAGATGATAAACTAACTAAGTTAGTAGGTGGGGAGTTCTAAAGGCGCCTAGACACTCTGGTCGGCCTCGACTTGAAGTATTGAAGTAATAAGATGCACTTGACTAATGCGCTTCTACATCACTATTGGTTCCTTGATGTCAGTAAAATGTTAGGATCCCTTAGGGGTCGAGCGCCTCCTGTAATTTCCTCACCAATACAGGTGCCCCCAGTCGGGGAGACTTCGACAGCTGCTACTAATGTGCCCTCAGTCGAGGGGAGTCTGCTCAACCCTCAGTCAGAGGGAATGTGGCTATTACAGTTTGTGTCTCAGCAAAGAGGAAGAAAGATGCCAATAATATAATTATCAAGGAGGTTTATCTTCTCAAGGCCCGAAGAGGTCTAGTTATAAGGGAAAGATTAAGATCCCTCAAGGAAGTGGTGGAGAAGGAAACCCAGGATCCTCGTCCAAAGGATTCTGTTGTAAGAAAAAGCTCTCTCCTATCCGAGGCAACAAAGGAGAAGAAGTAGATTCTCCCTTTCAAAACTTACGAGATTTGGACATTCCGGAAAACATCCATTCCTCCCAAAACCTAGATTCTGCATCTTTCATCCCCAAGTCTAGGGAAGACATTACTCCTGTCAAGTCTTAGGAAGCAACAACCACGAGTCAAATTCCGGGATCTAGTCCGTTTGTGGGGTCACTTGGGGCATACACAACACAATGTTTTTTTTAAGACAAACAATGTTTTTTTTTTAACACAAATAGAACTCAAACAAAAACAAGAGAAACAATGAGAACCAAAAAAAATATAACCAAACACTAAGAAAATCACCACACTTAAATGCAAAGGGAGCCAAGAGAAAAAACAAAACAAAAATAAAACTTTTTCCAGATGAATAGGCCCAAGCCCAAGCCCGATATAGAAAATTATTATTATCAGATTAATGATCAAACTTAGAGAATCGCACCCTTCATTCTCCTCTTTTTTCTTATCTTTCTGAAGATCAAAACGAAAATAAAATAAAATTAAAGCAATTCGAACTCCCAACTTGTGATTGACGGAAAATTCTTGAAACCGAAATGAAAGTAATATCAGAAACTTTTGTGGAGCGAGTGTTTGTTGTTGCGTCGAGGAGGTTTGTGGAGTTTGTCCAAGTATTCGAGGCAGTTGAAGCTTTTGTGGAGCTAATTGTTACGGGTGGGTGAGGGTTTAACTGGGGAGTTTCTGATGGAATACGAGGAGTTCGGTTTGCTCTCTGGCGAACTGTTTAGCTGATCGAAGTGATGATTTGAGGGTTGGCAGTTGCGTGGAATTTGGGGGTGAATTTCTGAGGGGCGATTTGGTTGCTTGGGGAGATGAAGGAGGTCGTTGGCGATTGAATTGGGATTTAAGGGTTCGGCTTTGGGTGTTTTAGTAGAGGAGTTTGTGGTTGCGAATTGGGAGCTGCGGCACAGTGTTGGTGGATGGTGTCTGTGAAGTACGGAGTGGTGTATGAGGAGATATTGGCAGAATGTGAATGGTTGAAGTAGTTTGCTATATGAAGCTGCAGTTTGGTGGTGGAAGTGAATGGTGCAGTTCTGGGTTTGGGAAGTGCTTGTATTGGCTTGATGAAGGAAGTTGTTCGAGCTGTTTTCAGGTTTTTGTGACAGTCTGGTGACTGTTAAGATGATGGCAGAATGGTGTAAAAGCACTCATGGGAGGAAGAGTTCAGTGAATGTGGTTTTGGCCAGTATGGGGTGGTGTAGGGGTTGTGGTGATGACTGGTGGAATTTTGAGGAGGAGGTAGAAGACAGAGCTTGTTAGATGGTGGTTTGTGGTCGAATGCTAGCAGTGGTGACAATGAAGTGAAGTTGTATGGTTGATGGTATGTGAATATTGCAAGGAAGGATGGAGTTGCAGTGTTGAAGACTTGCGAATATGGATAGTGGGAGCTGGTTATTTTGGAGGCACAGCAGTGATTTTGTAGGCACAACAATGAAGAGCCGTGAAATGTGGTATATGGTGATGGTGCAGAGGAGTTGAGTGGGATGGGTGGTTGTTTGGGAGAAATCAGTTCACTTATGAGTGGATGCACAAAGCAGACAGTTTGGTAAGTGTGTGATTGTAGGTATTAGACAGTGGTATGGTTGTGAGGTTGAGATCAGGAATGCAAAAGATGCAGAGAGAAAGCAGAATGTATGAGCAATGTAAGAGAGGGAAAACAGAATGTAAAATATGCAGAAGATTTGTATGATAGAAAATAGGAATGCAAATGAAATTGAATTGAAAATGATTGTGTTCCTTTTTTTTTTTTTTAAGAAGATGGAGCAGAAAAAATGAAATGGAAAACTTTGGTATAAACAGTTGCAAGTAGTAGTGAAGGACTAAGTCAAATTCCACTATTAAGGAAAATGAAAATATGCACAACACAAACTACAAACACAGAACACAAAAACAACAGCAAGACTGATCAAAGTGTGGAGGAATTTGCGTGATCAACAGAAAGGTGTAAACAAGAAATGTAACAGAAAGTTGTAAACCAGAAAAACAAACAGGAAAGGCATTTTTTTTTTTTTTTTTTAAATGAAACTAACACTATATGTAGACAATAAAAAAAACACACACACAAAATCAAAACAAACACAAAAACAAAATGAAGCAAAACAAAACAAACACTACTTAACCAAAACAAAAGAACACAAGTATGAACAAAGCAAGTAAACTAAACACAAACACAAACAATTAGAACAAAACAAAACACAAGAAGTATCACACAAATGCACAACCTTTTTTTTTCTAAAAAAAAGGAAAGTAACACGAAACAAAGAAAGAAACAAACAAAACTCAAACAAAGGACAACAACAAAAACACACACAAATAAACACAAACACTTATGAACAACCCTTTTTTTTTAACAAGAAATTAAAACACAATCAAAACAAAAATGAACAAATAACAAACACACAAATGCAATTTAAACAAGGTCAAGCAAAACAAACACACAAATGCAAAACAAACACAAGTGAACAAATCACAAAATGAATGATTTTTTTTTTAAAGACAACTATGAACAAGAAAATTAATCCGAAGAACAAAACTAAAATTAAATTCTCTCCCCGGCAACGGCGCCAAAAACTTGTTCGCTACAACGGAATTTCTATTGAATTAGAAAACCGTCGCACGAATATTGAAATAACCGCAAGTGCACGGCGTACTATTGTAATACGTAGTGAGTGCGAGTCGATCCACAGGGAAAGAAGTGATTTCAATTTTATTCAATCGAATTAAACCAAACTTTGAATTGTTCTAATAAAAACTATGAAACTAGAAACTAAGTTGAGAGCTAAATATGAAATTAGAGAGTAATTTAGAGGTAAATCCGCTCTCATATTTATGTAAGTTGTCAAACATACAATGTATGATCTCAATAAGTGATATAAATGCAACATTTAAATCACTTATGATTCTCATGAAAATGAAACTAAAGCAAAACTATTCTAAGTATGGTCTATGAACTATTGGCTAGAACTATAGACCATCAAATTTTGTTCATACTTTCATTTCAAAATCAATAATCACGTAGCAAATATTGATGTAACTTGTGTTTATATTGAATAAGCATGGATCATTTGCAAATGCAACATGACCTATCAAACCCATATGTATAAACTCACACCAATATTCACTAACATGAAGCACATATTAAAGATCACAAATCATACACATGTTGAACTTACACAAAGTTAGAGAGCATCATTACCCCTAAATCAAGGGATTAGCCACTCATATGTGTTGTAATATCAACACATGTAAGTTTCAACATTAGTAAATTAAGCAAAATGAAAGAAAAACTAAGTAAAACAAGAAGAAAACTAAACTAAGAACATAAAGTAAATCTAAGCTATGAGCATGAAAGTAAATCTAAGCTATGAACATGAATGTAAAGAGCATAGAAATTAAATTACATTAAAGCAAACAAGTTACATAAAGAAAATGGCTAAGTAGCCATTAAAATAAAAGAGAGCTATGAACTAAACTAAACTACTAAAGGATAAAAGAGAGGATCCAAGAAAGGGATGGATAAATGAACATGAAGGGGGTATATATACAAGATCACAAACCCTAAAACCCTAATCACTCATAATGGGAAATCCCCAAAATGGCCCTTCATGAAGCTTCTAATCCTCTCTTAGCCACTAATGAGTCATGTAGGATGCATGAGGCCTTTTGTCTTATTCAATTAGTCTTTAATAAGAAGCTTTAAGAGAAAGAGGTTAATTTGAGAGGTGGGGTCCTCCATGATCATGTATGAGAATTATTTCCTCTTCATTCCTTTGTATGCATGCATTTGTGCTCCAAATCTTCATGTGTATGCATTATTTGTGCACCAAAATTCCTATTAGAGACAATAACAAAGAACAAGTAAATGCAATCACAAAATAAAACATGCATAAGTGATCAATTTTTCCCAAAATGAGTGATGATTTTGAAAATATTTAAAATATGGTTTGATCGTATAAAACACCCAAAAATGTTCATTTATTTATTTAACAAGAATAAATATGTGAATATAAATGTGCAATTTTACATGCACATCATCAACATAGATATCTTTGTCTGTTTTACTTTGTTGGTGCCTTCATGTGTGACTTTTAGTGTTCTCCAAATTTCATATGCAGAATTATGAATAGACACTCGATTAAATTTCATATGTAGGATTGGTTAATCCGAACCAGCATAAAAACTCCAGGTGTCATTTACTTTTCTGCATTTCGTCTTATTACTTATTTATTCTTTTATTTCTTATTTCTGCTTGCAATTTGATTGTATTCATAACTAACTAATACACATTTCAGTACTTCTAGTGTATGAATAGTCTTAAGATCCATTAACATTGGAATGTAGACACCTTAATTTCCTAATAGTTTCGTAATTTTTATTCAGAACGTAAGCTAATGTCATTGCAAATTGTCCGATAAGGTGGGCTGTTAGACATGTATAATGCTTATTTGTAACTTGACTTAAATTTAATTGACGTATGAACATCTAATAACCAAAGATATTTTTTATATTTAATAATATATAATAAGTAGACAATTTTATGTTGTAAGTAAAAAATATATAACATTTTTTATTTTAAATTCCTTTGTTGGTGTTATCGACGACAGATTGGTCTTAAAATTCCACTGGTAGATAAGTGTATTTTCAAAATTTCAAAAAATAAATCGTTAAAATAATGCTAATTGAATTCTATTTGAGACTAGAGAGGTAGATACTAGTAATGAAATATAACTAGTTCCAAGGACATTGGCTCATGAGAACGACTCGACATCATTGCCCAACAAAATGGGTAACAATATATCAAAAATATAAACCCAAAAAACGACAGCAACATGGAGTGAATTACAGCTAGTAGATGATGAGTTCGAACGTGAATCAACATTTTGAATTTGAGAATACATATAGAAATACAAATATAATTTATTTATTAAACAAAATGAAATATATTGAGGAAGGAAATAATGTTTTAAAACATATTTATAGAATTAGACGATCCACTAATGCAATTTCCATTGTACATATTAGTATATTCCATGAACTTTTGGCAGCAAACAAGAGGTAACCATGTACATTTCCCAATGTTCTATCTTCAAATCTTCCTCGCGTTGTTTACATATTTCAGAAGGCAATATGTTTGGTAAATTCTATTAGCACCTTAATATTTTTATCTCAGTTTTTGTTTTCTTCATCTTTTTTGTTGTTGTATTGATATTCAACCAGTTGAATAAGCAACATCCAAACAAATCAAACGGATCAACCATAAAGGTTACATGAACATAATAGAAATGGAATCAAGCCATCATTAACAAAACATGAAGATATTTTATCAACTTTAGTGGCACATTACCGATCAATGATAGTTTGGTATAGATCCATATTGCTTCATGGATCTTGTACCATTCTCTCACTACACACAAGCTGTGATTATAGAAGTTTGTATCAAGTTCCATAACATCTTTTGCATGCATCCCTCCTTCGACCTCCTCAAGCATTTGAAATCAGTTGGAGTCATAAACAAGTTTATAATGGTTCAAACAAGTCAGGAATTACAAAGTTAATGATAAGATGCCTAATTATTGAAGGTTCGGGATCTCAATGGATGAAGTATTATGGATCGATACTAATCCATACCTATGAACCAGTGTTGAATCCATTTGTTAGCTGAGTTGGCCACGTCTTCCCTTTGAACAACCGTTGAAAGATCATAGAGAATGTGGGGAAGAATGTGCCAGAGCCATTTATGTTGGGGAATAGAGTTTTGATGACAACAACCTTATTTCAATTATCATTATTCATTGATTATAAAATATATACTAACATCTCTGTCTAGAATATACATACATACATACATATATAAACATATATATATATATATGCATAATTTGTATACAGGACTTAAATACTGAAGACTGTACAGTTTTAGAGTTTCAAGAGATTCAAGATTCGAGACTCGTGAATTATGAAGTTATCAAGAGTTCAAGAAAAATATAGTAATAGAGTGTAGTTTATATGTAAGACTCTGAATAGCACTCCAGGTTCAAATTCAAATTATGTTTTTCAGATTCTGATATTTAAATTTCAAATTCTGTTTTCAAAATTCAAATTCTGTTTTCAAATTATTCTATCTTACTTACGATTTCAAATAAATTTAAATTTTTAAATATATATAAGTTTATATATATAACTTCATAACCTTATGGATTTATAGTTTTAAACCCTATAATTTTATAAATATGTTTATATAATATATAATTATGTTTTCATATGATTTTACACTTTAGAATATTCATTTATATCATTAAGTTTTAATTCAAGAATTTCCAGAATAATATATATATGTTTAAATACTTGAAAAACAGTTTTGAAAATAAAAAATAAAGCACATATGTTGACATACATAATAGCCAATGTTGATATACAACTGTCAGAAAATCAATTTTCAAAGGAAGTGTCTTTTCACTATTTGTAACGGTTCTGAAACGTTGCAACCATTCAAATCTTATAAATAGGGGATGATTTAGATTTTTTTTAATTCATCCTCTCCATCTTAATCCCACCATTATTCTTTATCATTTTATTGATTTCTACACTTCTACTTTGTCGATTTCTACTCTAATTACATAAAACATCTTATTTTCTCACTCTCTATCCACTACTCTCTGAACTGAAGTGCTATTGAAGAGTTATAGGGCTGTTGTAATTATTTGGGAAGTGTTTGAGAAAGAGTGTATTCCTTGTAGCCCTGAAATCAAGGAAAGGGAGCGGTGCAAATCTTGTAGTTGTGAAATCAATGGTGGTTGGAGCGGTGTTAACCTTGTAGCCATGAAATCAAGGGGATTGTACTTGGATATTGATAATAATAAAATTCTATGCAACCCTGTGTTGTGTGGGACTGGACGTAGTAGTAATCCGAACCAATATAAAATCTTGTGATTTTTCCTTTTTTGCATTTTATTTTTTTTATTTCTGTGTTTGATTCTATGTCTGCGATCATCTCAGTTGTGTGTGATTCATATAGTAGATCATATAAGTTTAAAATTTTCATAAATTCTTTGAAAACACTATTCACCTCCTCTTGTGTTTGTTTTGCCTTAAGATTCGCCTTCCGTATTCCCTAACAATTGGTCTCAGAGCATAGGTTTTCAAAAAGGTCATAATCTGATTTTTGAAAATAATAAATGACAACCAACACTGGTAATTATAGTTCTTTTGTAGATAGTCAGTCCACTATTAGACCACCACTGTTTAATGGTAGTAATTATTCATATTGGGCTTGTAGAATGAAAATATATTTACAATCAGTAGGATTAGACACATGGAATAATACACAGACTAAATATGTTGAACCCACTACTAATTTTGCATAATGGAATAATGAACAAATGGCTGCTGCACAAAGCAATTCTAAAGCCATGACTATGTTATTATATTCATTAGATAGAAATGAATTTAATATAGTGTCAATTTGTAAATCTTCTTATGAAATATGGAGAACATTACAAGTTACTCATGAAGGAACCAATAAAGTTAAACAGACAAAGATATCAATGCTAATTAATCAATTTGAAGTTATTCAAAATGAATGAGAATGAATTTATCTCCGATATGTATTGTAGATTCCAAGAGATCGTGCATTCATTAATAGCATTGGGAAAACCTTATTCAGAAGAAGACCAAGTTAGAAAAATATTGAGTTCATTGACTCCAGAATGGGATCAGAAGACATTGGCAATTGAAGAAGCCAATAATGTAAGTGAAATGAAGATTGAGGAGTTAATCGGGAATTTGATGTCTTTTGAAGTTCTATTACAAAAAAAAGGAAAATAAGCCAACTGAAAAGAAATCCATAGCATTTAAAGCAACAACGAATGGTTCTGATTCAAGTAGCGAAGACGATGAAGGAGTTGCTTTAATGACTAGGAATTTCAGAAAATTTCTGAGATATAAAAGAAGAAATAATTTTCAGAGAAATAATCATGCGAGTTCAGGAAGAAATGATGATCGATGTTATAACTGCAACAAAGCAGACCATATAAAGAGAATGTGTCCATATCTAGATAAATCAAATCAACAGACAGACAATGGCAATTCGTCGAAGAAAAGAAAGAGAGCTTACATAACAACTTTAGACAATTCATATTCATCATCAAGTGATGAAGAGCTAGAAACCGGAAATTCAAATATATCTTTCACAACGATTCAGAATTCAGAAAATATCGAAGAAATGGATCTAAAAACCAGGTACAACTTAATTAATTTTTAATTTTTTGGTTGATTTGGATGAATGGTTTTTTTTGCTTTGTTTGAATTTGAAATTTAAATTTAAAATTCAAACTTGAAATTTAAAATTCAAATTTGAATTTTGAATTTTGAAATTCAAAATAATAATATAATAATAAAATAAATTTTAGATGCTTGTTAGGATTAATTTTATTTCAAGAAATAGTAAAATCTAAAATATAAATCGATAATATAATAAAACCAAAAATCAAAACATATGTCCTTTGAATTTCGACATGTATGTCGACATACATAAATTCATATGTCGACATAAAGGTTTGTAAATGAAATTCAAATATTGAATTTCAAAAGTTTAAACTTTCAAACTTCCCTTCAACTTTTCACCAACACCCAAGGTCTGAAAAGGTGTCGTTGATTTCAGAAAATTTATGCCCACTCAATCTCTATTTATTTATCTATTCAATCTTATACTCTCTACCTCTCATTCAAATTTCAAACAACTTTCTTACATCTATTCTCTTCAAAACAAATCTTCAATGGCTTCCTCAAGCATTCCTCAAACAATGAGATTATCCAAAACCATCAAAGGATATCTATACAATGATAGAGAAGCAAAAAATGCCTATGTTGACTGCCCAGAAAATGGAAAGTCAATACGGGCGCCTTCGCCATCTTTGAAGATTTTCCATCTTACAATCTTCATTCTCTTTTTGAAGAAAATGAAGTTTTGAATCTAATAGATTCACGGAATAACAATGAAGTATGTTATCCTAATTTAGTCAAAATGTTCTATGCGAATCTAAATCGTTGCTTTTATGAAGGAAATGAAAATCAAATTTGGAGTAGCATAAAAGGCACTTAAATTGTTTTAGATTACGAAATTTTGGGCAATATCTAGAATTGTAAAATTACGGACTCGGATTTTTCGGAATTCGAAATCGACGAAACAAAACTGGAAATCTTTCATCACTTATTTGAAAGCGATGATCATTTGGAATTCAAAAATAGTTTTTTCCGCCCAAAAGCAAGAATCGTCAACCTCCTTCAACATACCATCACCCCTCTTCTTGAAACTTCAACAACGCCACTTTCAAAGTCCAAAAAGCACTCTTTGCTATCAATGATGTTTATGACATCAATTAGGCCGATATGATTCTAAAAGAACTTAAGCCCAAAGAAATGTCTACAAGAGAAAACACTCTTTATCATGGAGTTTATCTTACTTGGATTTTCAAATATTTTGGAGCAGATCTAAAAGGAGAAGAATTTGTACCAAGAAAATTGTTTGACTCCACAAATATACATCTTATGCATATTCCATTCACCTTTAAGCCTTATGAGACATTCAAAGATAGACAAGCTCAAATGTAACAAGAACTTATGAATATCGAAGAAGAAGAAACTTCTTTTGAAAATGTAGAGTGTCCATCCAATATTAGAACCATTTACAAAGAAATGCTTATTCAAAATCAAGTAAAGCTAGCCGAGAACCAAAAGAAGATCAAGAAAACCCTTACCAAAATGTCTGAGTTCATTGGCAAAATAGGAAGAAAACTTGGAATATCATCTTCCTCCTCATCATCCACTGAAATCTAAGCTTATCTAGTTTAAAATATCTTTCGTATTTGCTGGTATTTGCTTTCGAATCTCGTATTTAATTTCTTGTATTAGTTGAATGTATTTGCTTTTAAGTAGTAATGAATCGTATTTATTTCTATCAAAACAATCTTTAATTTACTGTAAAAACATATAAGAATTAAATAAATTAACATAATATAATAACAACTAACTAAAAATTAAAAAATTCCAAAAAAGCACTAATGTATGTCGACATACACTTTTCCCTATGTCGACATATAACTGTCAGATTTTCAAATTTGTTCAAAATTTAAATAACTAACTAATTCCTATTCAATTCCAACGAATTCTAGACCCTATAAATACCTATTTCTTCCAGGAAAATTAATTATTCTATCATTTCTCCTTCTTCTCTAATCAATTCTTATCTAAAACATCAAATTATGGCAAATCAAATACATATTTTGAGTGAAGATCTTGAAGATACATTGAATTCTTTCAAGAATATCCTTTCTACAGTACTTCGCAATCAATGTCATCTCGAATTAGGTCAAATAAGGATGGTAGAACAGCAAGAGAAGTATTTTGATGTCATCCGTTGGCTAATATCTTTTCTTTTCAGAGACGAAGACAACAATCTCGCTAAGGCATCACCCACAAAAGAAGATGAAGATTGGGAGGTCCTCAAGAAAGATTCAATCTTTGGAGGAGACAAATGGGTGGAAGTTCCAAGAGACATTTGATTTGAAATTATTTGGTATGATTTGTTTTATTGATTTGAATTTGTTTGAACATTGTGTGGTTTGGATTGCTTGGATTTAAAACTTGTATATATATATTGATACATTTGTAAATATTAACTATAACACATGGATTGATTGATTTGTTTCTTCTTTTTATAGTCATGAATTTAGGGGGAATCATGTAATATTAGTATAGTATCAAGTATTATACTCTTAGAATATATATATATACACACACACACGCACACATATATATATATAGGTTATAGGTATTTATGGAATAGATTTAGGGGGAGTATATTAAGAATTTCTTTTTGGTGATGACAAAGGGAGAAAATATAAAATAAGAGTTACTTAGGCTTAGTTTAAGGGGGAGTATGTAGAATTCATGATGACAGGGGGAGTATTAGAAGGACCAGAATCAACATGTATGAATATTTTATAAACTAAGGTCGTCATCATCAAAAAAGGGAGACTTTTGGAGAATGGAGTTTCGATGAAAACAACCTTATTTCAGTTATCATTACTAATTGATTATAAAATATATACTAACATTTCTATCTAGAATATATATATACATATATATGCAGAATTTGTATACATGACTTAAATACTGAAGACTGCACAGTTTTAGAGTTTCAAGAGATTCAAGACTCATGAGTTATGAAGTTATCAAGATATCAAGAGTTCAAGAAAAATATAGTAATAGACTCTAGTTTATATGTAAGACTCTGAATAGCACACTCCAGGTTCAAATTCAAATTCTGTTTTTCGAATTCTGATTTTTTAATTTCAAATTCTGTTTTCAAATTATTCTACCTTATGATTTCAAATAAATTTAAAATTTAAAATATATATAAGTATATATATATATAGTTTTATAATCTTATGGTTTTATAGTTTTAAACCTTATAATTTTATAAATATGTTTATATAATATATAATTATGCTTTCATACGATTTTACACTTTAGAATATTCATTTATATCATTAAGTTTTAATTCAAGAATTTCCAGAATAATATATATGTTTAAATACTTGAAAAATAGTTATAAAAATAAAAAATAAAGCAAATATGTCGACATACATAATAGCCTATGTCGACATACAACTGTCAGAAATTCAATTTTCAAAGGAAATGTTTTTTCACTATTTTCTCAAACGTTGCAACCATTCAAATCTTATAAATAGGGGCCCGATTTCGATTCTTTTTATAATTCATCTTCTCCATTTTCACCCCTCTTTATCCCACCATTATTCTTTATCATTTTTCTTATTTCTACGCTTCTACTTTGCCAATTTCTACTCTAATTAAAACTTCGTCTTTTCTCACTCTCTATCCACTACTCTCAGAATTGAAGTGCTATTGAAGAGTTATAGGGCTGTTGTTATTATTTGGGAAGTGTTTGGGAAATGGTGTGTTTCTTGTAGCCCTGAAATCAAGGAAAGGGAGCGGTGTAAACCTTGTAGCCGTGAAATAAAGGGTGGTTGGAGCGGTGTTAAGCTTGCACCCGTGAAATCAAGGGGATTGTACTTGCATATTGATAATAATAAAACTTTACGCAATCCAACGTTGCATGGAACTAGACGTAGGAGTAATTCGAACCAGTATAAAATCCGGTGTGTTCTTTCCTTTTCTGTGTTTGTGTTGATTTAGTTAGTCTTCGTCTCAGTTGTGTGTGACTCATATAGTAGATCATATAAGTTTAAAATTTTCATAAATTCTTCGAAAACACTATTCACCCACCTTTGGTATTTATTTTTCCTTAAGATCCGCCTTCCGCATTCCCTAACAATTTCCACCGTCCTATACCTGAAAAAACAAGGAGGGGTTTCATTTAGGGAATTTTTTTTGCCGTTCTTACATTTTTATCTACTTCCTATCATTGGCGTGGATCATCACCAATCTAATAGTACCTATTTCTATTTTCGACAATAAAACTAGAAGAATCACCATGTGGATGTAGACATATTTTATCGAACCTTATAAATCAATTGGGTCTTGTTTATTTTTCATTTTCGTTCACATTTCTTCACTTTTTATTCTTCATATAATCCTTTTGTTGTTACTGTTATTTTTTATGCTAACACTTTGATGTTTTTGCTAAGAAGACCACCTCAATCTGTTTGGATCCATCGTCGATTATTGGTTGATAATCCAAGAAATAGATCCAGCTTTCTTTCCTTTCGATTTTCATTGCTACCCAGATTTGCAAAGCCTACAAAAAGCTGCTTGTTATGGCTATAAGAAGAGATCATGCTACCACATTTCGTGTTGTAGAGGATGATACGAATGCTGATTCTTAACATGTTGAGGAAGTGGTACAACCAATTGCTGCTGAAGTTTAGACTTCATCTAATGTGATTATGAGGATCAAAATGGACTTAATGATGAAAGAGATGAAGGAAAAACAGGGAACAGTTGGAACAACTCAAAAATAGCCATCGCAAGAGAACCAGGAAGGAACTAACTCATTCATGATTAGAATCAGACAGTTCCTCATTGTTATGAAGAGTTAAGAGGAATATGAAGTAGAAAATGGTCTGAAAGAAGGCATGAGCATCCAGGTTGAGGCCGAAAATCGGTATTGAACCAACAACATGGATCAGTATCAAACCATCACCGTTTGGTGAACTATATCCATTCGATATCGAACCATTGCATTTTGTCATTGGTTCCCGACTCTTGAATGAAGGAGATGGCTTGACTTATGGACATGCTTTGAGCAGTCAAGATGGTATAAATAAGACAGTCGCTACAAATCCACTGCAAAGGAACGACTATCGACCTGCCAAGTGATCTATAACGATCCATATTTTGACCAATGTCGACATTAATACATGCATGGTATTCACGTGACGAACATCCGAGTGTTGAAAAGATAGACTGCTACGAAAGAAGATGTATAACCTAATCTCACAAAACGCAATGGGTAATATTTAATATACATGTTATCTTTACAAAAGAAAAGCTTTAAAATAACATCAGAGTGTAACAAACTATCAGCTTAGACATTCATATTAGTACGTCTCTACAATTACTTATTAAACGAATAAGAAAAACACATCATATATGTAATTGTATTTTTAAAAACCCCTTGAAAATAAAGGTATTTCGTAAGGCCACACCTCACACAAAGACAAACGAATTTTTCCATTATGATAACCAAAACATTTTTTTTTATAGAAAATGCAATGATATTATAATAGTGTTAGAGTTTAATTGGGTTATGAACTTAGTTGAAATTCTTGCATCCTACCTTCCAACATAGTTGGGCACAACTAAGCCTATACAATGATTATTGAAGAACGAGTTCCATCAACGACAAGGCTAGTAGGGTACCGCCTGCCATAGTATACCTCCATGTAAATGTATTTAGAGCCTTCGTCGACTCCCTATGAATCAGGACCAGTCAACCCACTATTGTATCGAATATCTCATCATCCCAATTGCTATGCAATTTTTCTTGTAAACTCACATGAATATAGGGCTGTCGACGGATATTTTCGGTGCGGATAGTGTCATATCCGTTTCCGCATCCGAAACCATTTTTGGATATCGGATATCCGAATCCGCGGATACGGACGGATATCGAATAATTATCCGTTCCGCCAACAATCGATAAATCAATGAACATTAATGAATTTTTTGGCTTAATATTAAGTTTTTTCAACCTAATTAATTACTAATGTGCTAAAAATAAGTAAATATGATGATAATATATGATTTTGAGCAATTAACATGCATTTAATAGATTTTTAATTTTGCAAAAAAATAAACTAGTATATTTAATTATGCTAAAATACACATAATTTAAGTTGCAATCGTGAAAAAAAGCAGACGGATAATTTTCGGATGCGGATATGCCTATATCCGCATCGGCATCCGCTTTCCCGGATATTCGATATTTATCCGTTTTTCGGATGCGGATGCAGACCGATTTCAGATTTTTTGGGTATCCATTGACAGCCCTACATAAATATACCAAATGCATAGTAATTAATCTAGAAGGGTGATTATAATATCCTAATGGATGCGACCCATATAGCCTTGGTGCATATCCTATGTTTTAGTCATTCCCAATTGTTGAGGCTTAAAGTTCTATTTTACCTTTTTATAACAACTCCTCTTGGAATGCTAACACCGCCTTTCGAGAATCAATGAAATGCTAGCATTTGTTCATACAAGTTGTTTAGGCTACGAACAAACCAAATGCACTAATTCTACTACATCCATTTTGGATTCAACCTAAGAAGTAGTATCAAATAGCTCTTGCATTTCAAAGGGTGCCATCTTCAGTTTCATCATCTACAAGAAATCTCCAATTAAAAATGCTTAAGCCGATATAAAGTGGTTTTCTATTAATATATCTATCCCGGCCTTCTCAAATGACAACGGTATTCTTAAAAAGACGAAGATTTGATAGTTTGTTGTTTAGCTATCAAATGCACGAACAATCAAATCACATATTTACCAAGCACAATTAAGCACATAAGCAACCAATATGCCTCATTTAATTAACATTTTCACTAATTAATCTTCTTCAATTATTAATAAAATATTCATATACTTATCCTACTTGGTATAAGTATATTCACAAATCATTTAAGAAACATTTCCTAATTTCAATCCATATACATGGATATAAAATAACCGCTATTCTGAACATTGTTCATTATAAACAAAGCACTTTATCCTTTGGTGTTAAGTATGGAGAAGTCATTCCACACCACCATAATTAAGAAGGATTAGTTATTTATTCACAAACTTAAATTCTTAATCAAAACTGAAAAGTATACATAATACTATTATATATACTAGACATTAATTTTCACTTGTAAATTTAAACTATCTTTCAGATGATAACAATGAAGTTATTCAAGTTGGAATATTATTATCTTTCAGACTTTGACTCGATGTATTCTTACCTTTGAGGATAAACATAACACTCATATTTTCTACCAATGGGAACTGGGTTACCCTCTTTTCTCCGCCGCCGCTTCTCCTTTCACATTTTTCTACATTTCCCCTTTCATTTATTCTTTCTTTACACAGCTTGATCTAGATTTCTTCGTTGCTGGAAGGATCAACCTTTTCTTTTCCTTCTTTGAGCGCCGCTCCTTTTTTCCTCCTTTTACAGATCTACTTACTTTTCTCGTTAATTGTCAGTATTCGAGGACTTTACATCCTCCATCTCTTATTCTTCCTTTTCCTTTTTGCCTTTATGACTATACTGACTTCTCTTCGGATTCCTACGCCAGTGTCTGCCTCGACGCAATCCTAACTCTCGGTAGTTGGTTCTGGATCGAATCATTTCGACGTGCGTGGCTAGGTTTTTGGGGGATTGGGATTCGATGTGTGTTTTTGTAGTTGGCGTTGGAACTAGTAAGGGATATAGTAATTGTACTTCCTGTGTGAAATATACAGATGTCACATTGAGTTATGTTTGGGTGGAGTTGACATGCTGTTTTTGTACAGTTCAAGTGATGGCTTGGTTGCTGAGCTGTTTTGTTGGCTGTCTACTTTGGTCATTAGCACCCTTGTGCTTTTAGTCTAGTTCCTGGATTATGTGAAATTCATCTTGGCTTGTCGGAGTATGTGTGATAGCTGCTTTTGTAACTGCAGTTTCTTTGTTTACTGTGTTATCTCCTTGCATGGAGAAATTCGTGCAATGTCTAGTTTTCCAAATTATCTCTTCTTCCTCTACATTTTTTCAAAATCCAAACGTCCTACATATCATATATAAGATCATACACACCACAATCTCGAGTAGATCACGTCTGTTGTATCTTGGGAGACTTTGAATAAAATCCTAAGGAAATTGTCATTGCAAGTCTTGGATGGAATTTCCTGATACATCCCGGTTATATTGCTGTTCTTTGTAAATTTATTTATATATATATTGCTGCAATCTTTCCCATTAGAAGGTATATTATTTCTACATAGTTGTGAAACAATATTTATCATTGTAGTATAACACAACACATTGTTGTTGTCGTTATTACTATAATTTGTTGTTATGTATTCATTATGGCAACGGTTATTGTTGAAAAATTACTAATATCATATTGCAAATACTATAAATTTGATATATATAAACTTGTGAAAGGAGTTTATAATTGTTTAATTTGTGTTTTGGTATGCTAATCGTATAACACAATTCACACTATCCTTCTTTTGTACATTGTTGAGCACACTATTCAATATCAGTTGCCATTGTACAAAATCGACCTAAAGCTATATATTATCAACTTATTATTTTTCCATCAATCGTGAAAAATTTCTTAGATCTTATTAGTAATAATCCCTTTAAACAAATCGTCACAACTGGCTCCTGAGCCACATTTGAAATTACTGTTGGAATCGTCCTTCAGATGATGAACATTCAGTATTAGACTAATATGCATATCGGTCTTCATTACTAAGAAAGTTTGAATGTGCGAATTTGTGCATAAATTCACCTTCTTAGACATTATACTCTTAACATACTCTATGACATACAACTCACACGGAATTTTTCATAACCTATTCTTATCGCATTGTGGTTATAGTCACAAGGAACCAAAAATAAATGCACATAATTAACCAACCAAGATATTCACCTCAGCTAATTCATTACTTGTCCCACTGTTCTATTCCTCCTCCACGTTATCAAGAACTTTGAACCCATTATGACAATCCACTTAAAAAGTCATTAAATTCAGTCTTTATGTTTAGAGGTCACATTATACTACCCACCCCAATGCATGCATTAAGTGCACATGCATACATGTGATAGTACATATGAGAACATGTAAAAAAATAATAACAGAGATCTGTGTTTAACTGACATATGTAGAAGCGCAACTTGGGGTTATTTTCTTTGGGCTCGCACCTGCCTTAGTCAGAGTTAGAAAATGTATTACAGCCGATAAGGTTATCCTCTGGTATATTCTGTAATTGGGTACTTGGGCCTTAAAGCACCACTTATGTTAAAGCAGTTATATATATTGTCGTATTCTTATTGTGCACATTTCATCAATACAAGTATTCTCTCTCTTCTTCTCATCAATATTACAATATAGAGATTAGACAATTACAAAATACAATATGTACATTCAGTTTCTAATATGGTATCAGAGCAAAGTATCTAACATTACACAGTCGCCATCTAATCGTCGCATCAGAGTATCTTTATCATCTGCGACGAGGTTACATCTAGTGGCAGTTCATCAAAGATCATCTCTTCATCTGAATCTGCCAAGTTTTTCCTGTTTCCCACTATTCTGTGCTTCTGCATTTGATCGTTGAGCCTCACTAGAACCAGTTTTCACAAACTGCCTCTGGCTGCTCTCTCAAATCTAAGACAGCTTTTTTTTCTCTGTTCCTGATTCTAGAATCAATTCTTTCCCTCTATTTCATCTTTTTTCAGCAATCTTAGACCTGACTGTTCTCAGTTGATTCATTAGTTTTTGCAAGTGCCCACCGCTGTTATCCCCATCAATGCCTCAAAGAGATAACAACACGGTCACCTCTGACAATTCAAGAACCCCAAATTCATCTCAAGCTAGCTAACCTGAAAATTTATCAAAGATTATCATATATCCACAAAACCAACTCATACCAATTCAACTTGATGAAAATAACTATTTACTATGGAAGTTTTAAGTAGAAACGACTATCGAAGGATATGGGTTTAATGAGTATATAAACGACATCAAGATTATCCTTGAAAAACATGTAACTGATGCCAGTCGAACCCCTAAGGATCGATGCGAAGGAGGAGATGTGATACGGATCAGCCCAAATATGTCAAGGCCGCACTATTAGATAATAGAAGATATTAGGAAATATATGTATTTTCCTTTTGTTTCAGTATTTGTCATTCTGTTGCAATATATTTCAATTCCTGCAAGTTGTTAGGTAGAAAGGTCCCATGTGACCACGTAGGCAAAGCAGCTGGAATACAGCTATATATGTTTGAAGAAAGGAATAGAAAAATAGGGAAAAAAAAGTTAATTCTGAAATTCTTACTGTCTGCTTCCTCACAATATTTTCTTCTTCCTCGCACTGCTCTGTAAATTTCTTCCTGCTATCCCCTAAATCCCTATCAATTGGTGCTTTCACTGCTGTTCTCTCCTCCCTCATCGTCTAGATCTGTTCCTTCACCTCAATTCTCTCCATCGTCCAGATCTGCTGCTTCACCTAAACTTTCTTCATCGTCCAGATCTATTCTGCAAAAAGATTAAAAAAAAAAACGAGTCATATATTTCAGATCAGCTTTAAATCCGGTATGTCTGCTAGTGATTTTGGAATTTCTAGTAACATACTTAATTTTGATGTTGCTGGATCTATTACAAATGAATCGAGTCAATTTCTACTGGTTACAGTCTATAATGTTATGTATCGAGTCACTGAGAATATACTCCATCGAGTGTTTGATCCATATGGATGTGTGGAGATAATTGATATATTACAAGCAAGTGAATTGGTGCAAGCAATTATTCGATTTGATTCATGTCAAAATGCTAGCTGGGCAAAGAATCAGTTGCAAGGAAGAGATATATATTATTGCTGTTGTCAACTTAATATTCGCTTTTATAAAAAAATTGATAATGCAAATCGAACTGGAAGTATGTTGATGGAGAATGAATTTCCAACCGATTTGGATTTCATACGAACTAAACTTCATGAGATGATGCTTATTATGGAGAGAATGCAAGATACAATAAAAGCAATGAATTCTTCAAGTCTGTTATGTAATGCTACTGCTAACTCTACCACTTCTTCTCCATCAAATCGCTCCAGAATTGACGCCACCACACCTGTTCCGACTCCCCCAACGATGCAGCCTGCTACTGTTACGGATAGTACGACAGCAGCTCCTCTCTCACCTAAGTCCCCTATGTCGTCACCTACCCTTTCTAGATCTATACCTCGTCCACCGCCAATAAATTCACTTGCAGCGCCACTTTATCCTACTTTTGCGCCTATGAAAAATAATGTTCATTATCAATCAGATGCTTACTACTCAAGCGCTGCTATTTTTAAAGCATTGGGTGCCACACGGAATTCTTCATGGCATATTGAGCAGATATGGATTGGTGCACATGACATGTTTGCTGAAATGAATAGGCTGCAGCTGGAATGGTCTGGTGCACCAATAGTGTTTGCTGAAATGACTAAGCAGAAACGTGAAAGAAAGATTCTCATTTTTGATCCTGGCGGCAACGTATTTGATGCTAAAGTTTTTCATCAAATATGGTCTAACCATGTCGTAGCTTAATAAAGGGTTGTAGGAAGAATCAATAAGTTTAACAAGTGCTTTCCGACCACTACCTTATGACCTTGAGGACAAGGTCAATTTCAAGGGGATGGTAATGATACGGATCAACCCAAATATGTCAAGGCCGCACTATTAGATAATAGAAGATATTAGGAAATATATGTATTTTCCTTTTGTTTCAGTATTTGTCATTCTGTTGCAATATATTTCAATTCCTGCAAGTTGTTAGGTAGAAAGGTCCCATGTGACCACGTAGGCAAAGCAGCTGGAATACAGCTATATATGTTTGAAGAAAGGAATAGAAAAATAGGGAAAAAAAGTTAATTCTGAAATTCTTACTGTCTGCTTCCTCACAATATTTTCTTCTTCCTCGCACTGCTCTGTAAATTTCTTCCTGCTATCCCCTAAATCCCTATCAAGATGTGAGCTAGGGAAGCTATTTTCAAGAGTTCGAATGATTGACTTAGACCATCAAACCAAACCTTAAGAGTTGTCTTCCCCTATTATATCGATTACGACCAAGTTACTTGAACCCGAAAACACTTACCTGAAAGTAATCAAACCAAAGAGAAATTTAACGAAGACGTTTCTACCCCATATTTAGAATAAAAATAAACCCTCATCAAGCAACCTACTCTGCCTGCTTATTCTGGACAGTTAGGATAGTGCTCTGGCCATGATAACTGAAAGTTGTGGATGAACCAAATTTCTTGGACTAAAACATGCTTCCATTTTTAATGTTGTTTATTTTTGTTGCAACCACCACTGTATATACATGCACTAGTACACATATTAGGGGGTTACATTCATAACACTCTAACCAGTAGCCTTTCATGAATAGCATAACCACCATGGCTGGAAGATATGAAACTCGAGGCTCTGAAGCTGGCGGGGAAAGGTTCTTCCTTCTCGCCTAGATTTAGAAAGTGACACCTCTGCTGAATCAGAAACCAACCACGATCCTCGTCTCGAGGTTGAAGCCCAGGCTCAAAAAGAAAATTCTTCACCCATTAGGGAAGAACGAACCATAAGTGGAGCAGTGGTGGTGGAAGCACCTGACACTCTTCCAAGTACTATATTTTTAGAGAAACCCACTGACTCTTGGCCTTGCATGATGAGCGAGAAGCAGTTAAAAAGATTAAGTGTTAAGCACAACATTCCTTGGAGTGACATTCGGATTCCGCAAGAAGGAGAACTCCCTCACCATCCACCAAGAGGCATCATGGCACTGACTCGCCATATGTGTACCGTAAGAATCATTCCTCCAATCCATCCCTTCATTATTGATTTCTTGAGGTGTATGAGGTTTGTGCCAATGCAGCTTCATCCAATTACATATGCTAACATGTTGTCATTATATGTTCTATATATAGAGCATCTCCGTCAAGCTCCAATGTTCGAAGATATAGTCTTTTTCTTCAACTTCAAGCACAGAGAAGATTACACTCCTTCCTTTCTTTTCTTTGAAGCTTGCCCATCGTAGAAAAATCATTGAGGATATTCCCAACAAATTGGGAGATATTAGGCACTACAGGTTCTATATCCTACAACCATCGGGATGGGCCCGTCGATGGCTCAAATGTAGTAAGCCTTATATATCAATTGAATGAGACACGGGAAGATTTCTCGCATTGACTATCATCTTGTAGATGATAAACTAACTAAGTTAGTAGGTGGGGAGTTCTAAAGGCGCCTAGACACTCTGGTCGGCCTCGACTTGAAGTATTGAAGTAATAAGATGCACTTGACTAATGCGCTTCTACATCACTATTGGTTCCTTGATGTCAGTAAAATGTTAGGATCCCTTAGGGGTCGAGCGCCTCCTGTAATTTCCTCACCAATACAGGTGCCCCCAGTCGGGGAGACTTCGACAGCTGCTACTAATGTGCCCTCAGTCGAGGGGAGTCTGCTCAACCCTCAGTCAGAGGGAATGTGGCTATTACAGTTTGTGTCTCAGCAAAGAGGAAGAAAGATGCCAATAATATAATTATCAAGGAGGTTTATCTTCTCAAGGCCCGAAGAGGTCTAGTTATAAGGGAAAGATTAAGATCCCTCAAGGAAGTAGTGGAGAAGGAAACCCAGGATCCTCGTCCAAAGGATTCTGTTGTAAGAAAAAGCTCTCTCCTATCCGAGGCAACAAAGGAGAAGAAGTAGATTCTCCCTTTCAAAACTTACGAGATTTGGACATTCCGGAAAACATCCATTCCTCCCAAAACCTAGATTCTGCATCTTTCATCCCCAAGTCTAGGGAAGACATTACTCCTGTCAAGTCTTAGGAAGCAACAACCACGAGTCAAATTCCGGGATCTAGTCCGTTTGTGGGGTCACTTGGGGCATACACAACACAATGTTTTTTTTAAGACAAACAATGTTTTTTTTTTAACACAAATAGAACTCAAACAAAAACAAGAGAAACAATGAGAACCAAAAAAAAATAACCAAACACTAAGAAAATCACCACACTTAAATGCAAAGGGAGCCAAGAGAAAAAACAAAACAAAAATAAAACTTTTTCCAGATGAATAGGCCCAAGCCCAAGCCCGATATAGAAAATTATTATTATCAGATTAATGATCAAACTTAGAGAATCGCACCCTTCATTCTCCTCTTTTTTCTTATCTTTCTGAAGATCAAAACGAAAATAAAATAAAATTAAAGCAATTCGAACTCCCAACTTGTGATTGACGGAAAATTCTTGAAACCGAAATGAAAGTAATATCAGAAACTTTTGTGGAGCGAGTGTTTGTTGTTGCGTCGAGGAGGTTTGTGGAGTTTGTCCAAGTATTCGAGGCAGTTGAAGCTTTTGTGGAGCTAATTGTTACGGGTGGGTGAGGATTTAACTGGGGAGTTTCTGATGGAATACGAGGAGTTCGGTTTGCTCTCTGGCGAACTGTTTAGCTGATCGAAGTGATGATTTGAGGGTTGGCAGTTGCGTGGAATTTGGGGGTGAATTTCTGAGGGGCGATTTGGTTGCTTGGGGAGATGAAGGAGGTCGTTGGCGATTGAATTGGGATTTAAGGGTTCGGCTTTGGGTGTTTTAGTAGAGGAGTTTGTGGTTGCGAATTGGGAGCTGCGGCACAGTGTTGGTGGATGGTGTCTGTGAAGTACGGAGTGGTGTATGAGGAGATATTGGCAGAATGTGAATGGTTGAAGTAGTTTGCTATATGAAGCTGCAGTTTGGTGGTGGAAGTGAATGGTGCAGTTCTGGGTTTGGGAAGTGCTTGTATTGGCTTGATGAAGGAAGTTGTTCGAGCTGTTTTCAGGTTTTTGTGACAGTCTGGTGACTGTTAAGATGATGGCAGAATGGTGTAAAAGCACTCATGGGAGGAAGAGTTCAGTGAATGTGGTTTTGGCCAGTATGGGGTGGTGTAGGGGTTGTGGTGATGACTGGTGGAATTTTGAGGAGGAGGTAGAAGCCAGAGCTTGTTAGATGGTGGTTTGTGGTCGAATGCTAGCAGTGGTGACAATGAAGTGAAGTTGTATGGTTGATGGTATGTGAATATTGCAAGGAAGGATGGAGTTGCAGTGTTGAAGACTTGCGAATATGGATAGTGGGAGCTGGTTATTTTGGAGGCACAGCAGTGATTTTGTAGGCACAACAATGAAGAGCCGTGAAATGTGGTATATGGTGATGGTGCAGAGGAGTTGAGTGGGATGGGTGGTTGTTTGGGAGAAATCAGTTCACTTATGAGTGGATGCACAAAGCAGACAGTTTGGTAAGTGTGTGATTGTAGGTATTAGACAGTGGTATGGTTGTGAGGTTGAGATCAGGAATGCAAAAGATGCAGAGAGAAAGCAGAATGTATGAGCAATGTAAGAGAGGGAAAACAGAATGTAAAATATGCAGAAGATTTGTATGATAGAAAATAGGAATGCAAATGAAATTGAATTGAAAATGATTGTGTTCCTTTTTTTTTTTTTTAAGAAGATGGAGCAGAAAAACTGAAATGGAAAACTTTGGTATAAACAGTTGCAAGTAGTAGTGAAGGACTAAGTCAAATTCCACTATTAAGGAAAATGAAAATATGCACAACACAAACTACAAACACAGAACACAAAAACAACAGCAAGACTGATCAAAGTGTGGAGGAATTTGCGTGATCAACAGAAAGGTGTAAACAAGAAATGTAACAGAAAGTTGTAAACCAGAAAAACAAACAGGAAAGGCATTTTTTTTTTTTTTTTTTTTAAATGAAACTAACACTATATGTAGACAATAAAAAAAACACACACACAAAATCAAAACAAACACAAAAACAAAATGAAGCAAAACAAAACAAACACTACTTAACCAAAACAAAAGAACACAAGTATGAACAAAGCAAGTAAACTAAACACAAACACAAACAATTAGAACAAAACAAAACACAAGAAGTATCACACAAATGCACAACCTTTTTTTTTCTAAAAAAAAGGAAAGTAACACGAAACAAAGAAAGAAACAAACAAAACTCAAACAAAGGACAACAACAAAAACACACACAAATAAACACAAACACTTATGAACAACCCTTTTTTTTTAACAAGAAATTAAAACACAATCAAAACAAAAATGAACAAATAACAAACACACAAATGCAATTTAAACAAGGTCAAGCAAAACAAACACACAAATGCAAAACAAACACAAGTGAACAAATCACAAAATGAATGATTTTTTTTTTTAAAGACAACTATGAACAAGAAAATTAATCCGAAGAACAAAACTAAAATTAAATTCTCTCCCCGGCAACGGCGCCAAAAACTTGTTCGCTACAACGGAATTTCTATTGAATTAGAAAACCGTCGCACGAATATTGAAATAACCGCAAGTGCATGGCGTACTATTGTAATACGTAGTGAGTGCGAGTCGATCCACAGGGAAAGAAGTGATTTCAATTTTATTCAATCGAATTAAACCAAACTTTGAATTGTTCTAATAAAAACTATGAAACTAGAAACTAAGTTGAGAGCTAAATATGAAATTAGAGAGTAATTTAGAGGTAAATCCGCTCTTATATTTATGTAAGTTGTCAAACATACAATGTATGATCTCAATAAGTGATATAAATGCAACATTTAAATCACTTATGATTCTCATGAAAATGAAACTAAAGCAAAACTATTCTAAGTATGGTCTATGAACTATTGACTAGAACTATAGACCATCAAATTTTGTTCATACTTTCATTTCAAAATCAATAATCACTTAGCAAATATTGATGTAACTTGTGTTTATATTGAATAAGCATAGATCATTTGCAAATGCAACATGACCTATCAAACCCATATGTATAAACTCACACCAATATTCACTAACATGAAGCACATATTAAAGATCACAAATCATACACATGTTGAACTTACACAAAGTTAGAGAGCATCATTACCCCTAAATCAAGGGATTAGCCACTCATATGTGTTGTAATATCAACACATGTAAGTTTCAACATTAGTAAATTAAGCAAAATGAAAGAAAAACTAAGTAAAACAAGAAGAAAACTAAACTAAGAACATAAAGTAAATCTAAGCTATGAGCATGAAAGTAAATCTAAGCTATGAACATGAATGTAAAGAGCATAGAAATTAAATTACATTAAAGCAAACAAGTTACATAAAGAAAATGGCTAAGTCGCCATTAAAATAAAAGAGAGCTATGAACTAAACTAAACTACTAAAGGATAAAAGAGAGGATCCAAGAAAGGGATGGATAAATGAACATGAAGGGGGTATATATACAAGATCACAAACCCTAAAACCCTAATCACTCATAATGGGAAATCCCCAAAATGGCCCTTCATGAAGCTTCTAATCCTCTCTTAGCCACTAATGAGTCATGTAGGATGCATGAGGCCTTTTGTCTCATTCAATTAGTCTTTAATAAGAAGCTTTAAGAGAAAGAGGTTAATTTGAGAGGTGGGGTCCTCCATGATCATGTATGAGAATTATTTCCTCTTCATTCCTTTGTATGCATGCATTTGTGCTCCAAATCTTCATGTGTATGCATTATTTGTGCACCAAAATTCCTATTAGAGACAATAACAAAGAACAAGTAAATGCAATCACAAAATAAAACATGCATAAGTGATCAATTTTTCCCAAAATGAGTGATGATTTTGAAAATATTTAAAATATGGTTTGATCGTATAAAACACCCAAAAATGTTCATTTATTTATTTAACAAGAATAAATATGTGAATATAAATGTGCAATTTTACATGCACATCATCAACGTAGATATCTTTGTCTGTTTTACTTTGTTGGTGCCTTCATGTGTGACTTTTAGTGTTCTCCAAATTTCATATGCAGAATTATGAATAGACACTCGATTAAATTTCATATGTAGGATTGGTTAATCCGAACCAGCATAAAAACTCCAGGTGTCATTTACTTTTCTGCATTTCGTCTTATTACTTATTTATTCTTTTATTTCTTATTTCTGCTTGCAATTTGATTGTATTCATAACTAACTAATACACATTTCAGTACTTCTAGTGTATGAATAGTCTTAAGATCCATTAACATTGGAATGTAGACACCTTAATTTCCTAATAGTTTCGTAATTTTTATTCAGAACGTAAGCTAATGTCATTGCAAATTGTCCGATAAGGTGGGCTGTTAGACATGTATAATGCTTATTTGTAACTTGACTTAAATTTAATTGACGTATGAACATCTAATAACCAAAGATATTTTTTATATTTAATAATATATAATAAGTAGACAATTTTATGTTGTAAGTAAAAAATATATAACATTTTTTATTTTAAATTCCTTTGTTGGTGTTATCGACGACAGATTGGTCTTAAAATTCCACTGGTAGATAAGTGTATTTTCAAAATTTCAAAAAATAAATCGTTAAAATAATGCTAATTGAATTCTATTTGAGACTAGAGAGGTAGATACTAGTAATGAAATATAACTAGTTCCAAGGACATTGGCTCATGAGAACGACTCGACATCATTGCCCAACAAAATGGGTAACAATATATCAAAAATATAAACCCAAAAAACGACAGCAACATGGAGTGAATTACAGCTAGTAGATGATGAGTTCGAACGTGAATCAACATTTTGAATTTGAGAATACATATAGAAATACAAATATAATTTATTTATTAAACAAAATGAAATATATTGAGGAAGGAAATAATGTTTTAAAACATATTTATAGAATTAGACGATCCACTAATGCAATTTCCATTGTACATATTAGTATATTCCATGAACTTTTGGCAGCAAACAAGAGGTAACCATGTACATTTCCCAATGTTCTATCTTCAAATCTTCCTCGCGTTGTTTACATATTTCAGAAGGCAATATGTTTGGTAAATTCTATTAGCACCTTAATATTTTTATCTCAGTTTTTGTTTTCTTCATCTTTTTTGTTGTTGTATTGATATTCAACCAGTTGAATAAGCAACATCCAAACAAATCAAACGGATCAACCATAAAGGTTACATGAACATAATAGAAATGGAATCAAGCCATCATTAACAAAACATGAAGATATTTTATCAACTTTAGTGGCACATTACCGATCAATGATAGTTTGGTATAGATCCATATTGCTTCATGGATCTTGTACCATTCTCTCACTACACACAAGCTGTGATTATAGAAGTTTGTATCAAGTTCCATAACATCTTTTGCATGCATCCCTCCTTCGACCTCCTCAAGCATTTGAAATCAGTTGGAGTCATAAACAAGTTTATAATGGTTCAAACAAGTCAGGAATTACAAAGTTAATGATAAGATGCCTAATTATTGAAGGTTCGGGATCTCAATGGATGAAGTATTATGGATCGATACTAATCCATACCTATGAACCAGTGTTGAATCCATTTGTTAGCTGAGTTGGCCACGTCTTCCCTTTGAACAACCGTTGAAAGATCATAGAGAATGTGGGGAAGAATGTGCCAGAGCCATTTATGTTGGGGAATAGAGTTTTGATGACAACAACCTTATTTCAATTATCATTATTCATTGATTATAAAATATATACTAACATCTCTGTCTAGAATATACATACATACATACATATATAAACACATATATATATATATATATATATATGCATAATTTGTATACAGGACTTAAATACTGAAGACTGTACAGTTTTAGAGTTTCAAGAGATTCAAGATTCGAGACTCGTGAATTATGAAGTTATCAAGAGTTCAAGAAAAATATAGTAATAGAGTGTAGTTTATATGTAAGACTCTGAATAGCACTCCAGGTTCAAATTCAAATTATGTTTTTCAGATTCTGATATTTAAATTTCAAATTCTGTTTTCAAAATTCAAATTCTGTTTTCAAATTATTCTATCTTACTTACGATTTCAAATAAATTTAAATTTTTAAATATATATAAGTTTATATATATAACTTCATAACCTTATGGATTTATAGTTTTAAACCCTATAATTTTATAAATATGTTTATATAATATATAATTATGTTTTCATATGATTTTACACTTTAGAATATTCATTTATATCGTTAAGTTTTAATTCAAGAATTTCCAGAATAATATATATATGTTTAAATACTTGAAAAACAGTTTTGAAAATAAAAAATAAAGCACATATGTTGACATACATAATAGCCAATGTTGATATACAACTGTCAGAAAATCAATTTTCAAAGGAAGTGTCTTTTCACTATTTGTAACGGTTCTGAAACGTTGCAACCATTCAAATCTTATAAATAGGGGATGATTTAGATTTTTTTTAATTCATCCTCTCCATCTTAATCCCACCATTATTCTTTATCATTTTATTGATTTCTACACTTCTACTTTGTCGATTTCTACTCTAATTACATAAAACATCTTATTTTCTCACTCTCTATCCACTACTCTCTGAACTGAAGTGCTATTGAAGAGTTATAGGGCTGTTGTAATTATTTGGGAAGTGTTTGAGAAAGAGTGTATTCCTTGTAGCCCTGAAATCAAGGAAAGGGAGCGGTGCAAATCTTGTAGTTGTGAAATCAATGGTGGTTGGAGCGGTGTTAACCTTGTAGCCATGAAATCAAGGGGATTGTACTTGGATATTGATAATAATAAAATTCTATGCAACCCTGTGTTGTGTGGGACTGGACGTAGTAGTAATCCGAACCAATATAAAATCTTGTGATTTTTCCTTTTTTGCATTTTATTTTTTTTATTTCTGTGTTTGATTCTATGTCTGCGATCATCTCAGTTGTGTGTGATTCATATAGTAGATCATATAAGTTTAAAATTTTCATAAATTCTTTGAAAACACTATTCACCTCCTCTTGTGTTTGTTTTGCCTTAAGATTCGCCTTCCGTATTCCCTAACAATTGGTCTCAGAGCATAGGTTTTCAAAAAGGTCATAATCTGATTTTTGAAAATAATAAATGACAACCAACACTGGTAATTATAGTTCTTTTGTAGAGAGTCAGTCCACTATTAGACCACCACTGTTTAATGGTAGTAATTATTCATATTGGGCTTGTAGAATGAAAATATATTTACAATCAGTAGGATTAGACACATGGAATAATACACAGACTAAATATGTTGAACCCACTACTAATTTTGCATAATGGAATAATGAACAAATGGCTGCTGCACAAAGCAATTCTAAAGCCATGACTATGTTATTATATTCATTAGATAGAAATGAATTTAATATAGTGTCAATTTGTAAATCTTCTTATGAAATATGGAGAACATTACAAGTTACTCATGAAGGAACCAATAAAGTTAAACAGACAAAGATATCAATGCTAATTAATCAATTTGAAGTTATTCAAAATGAATGAGAATGAATTTATCTCCGATATGTATTGTAGATTCCAAGAGATCGTGCATTCATTAATAGCATTGGGAAAACCTTATTCAGAAGAAGACCAAGTTAGAAAAATATTGAGTTCATTGACTCCAGAATGGGATCAGAAGACATTGGCAATTGAAGAAGCCAATAATGTAAGTGAAATGAAGATTGAGGAGTTAATCGGGAATTTGATGTCTTTTGAAGTTCTATTACAAAAAAAAGGAAAATAAGCCAACTGAAAAGAAATCCATAGCATTTAAAGCAACAACGAATGGTTCTGATTCAAGTAGCGAAGACGATGAAGGAGTTGCTTTAATGACTAGGAATTTCAGAAAATTTCTGAGATATAAAAGAAGAAATAATTTTCAGAGAAATAATCATGCGAGTTCAGGAAGAAATGATGATCGATGTTATAACTGCAACAAAGCAGACCATATAAAGAGAATGTGTCCATATCTAGATAAATCAAATCAACAGACAGACAATGGCAATTCGTCGAAGAAAAGAAAGAGAGCTTACATAACAACTTTAGACAATTCATATTCATCATCAAGTGATGAAGAGCTAGAAACCGGAAATTCAAATATATCTTTCACAACGATTCAGAATTCAGAAAATATCGAAGAAATGGATCTAAAAACCAGGTACAACTTAATTAATTTTTAATTTTTTGGTTGATTTGGATGAATGGTTTTTTTTGCTTTGTTTGAATTTGAAATTTAAATTTAAAATTCAAACTTGAAATTTAAAATTCAAATTTGAATTTTGAATTTTGAAATTCAAAATAATAATATAATAATAAAATAAATTTTAGATGCTTGTTAGGATTAATTTTATTTCAAGAAATAGTAAAATCTAAAATATAAATCGATAATATAATAAAACCAAAAATCAAAACATATGTCCTTTGAATTTCGACATGTATGTCGACATACATAAATTCATATGTCGACATAAAGGTTTGTAAATGAAATTCAAATATTGAATTTCAAAAGTTTAAACTTTCAAACTTCCCTTCAACTTTTCACCAACACCCAAGGTCTGAAAAGGTGTCGTTGATTTCAGAAAATTTATGCCCACTCAATCTCTATTTATTTATCTATTCAATCTTATACTCTCTACCTCTCATTCAAATTTCAAACAACTTTCTTACATCTATTCTCTTCAAAACAAATCTTCAATGGCTTCCTCAAGCATTCCTCAAACAATGAGATTATCCAAAACCATCAAAGGATATCTATACAATGATAGAGAAGCAAAAAATGCCTATGTTGACTGCCCAGAAAATGGAAAGTCAATACGGGCGCCTTCGCCATCTTTGAAGATTTTCCATCTTACAATCTTCATTCTCTTTTTGAAGAAAATGAAGTTTTGAATCTAATAGATTCACGGAATAACAATGAAGTATGTTATCCTAATTTAGTCAAAATGTTCTATGCGAATCTAAATCGTTGCTTTTATGAAGGAAATGAAAATCAAATTTGGAGTAGCATAAAAGGCACTTAAATTGTTTTAGATTACGAAATTTTGGGCAATATCTAGAATTGTAAAATTACGGACTCGGATTTTTCGGAATTCGAAATCGACGAAACAGAACTGGAAATCTTTCATCACTTATTTGAAAGCGATGATCATTTGGAATTCAAAAATAGCTTTTTCCGCCCAAAAGCAAGAATCGTCAACCTCCTTCAACATACCATCACCCCTCTTCTTGAAACTTCAACAACGCCACCTTCAAAGTCCAAAAAGCACTCTTTGCTATCAATGATGTTTATGACATCAATTAGGCCGATATGATTCTAAAAGAACTTAAGCCCAAAGAAATGTCTACAAGAGAAAACACTCTTTATCATGGAGTTTATCTTACTTGGATTTTCAAATATTTTGGAGCAGATCTAAAAGGAGAAGAATTTGTACCAAGAAAATTGTTTGACTCCACAAATATACATCTTATGCATATTCCATTCACCTTTAAGCCTTATGAGACATTCAAAGATAGACAAGCTCAAATGTAACAAGAACTTATGAATATCGAAGAAGAAGAAACTTCTTTTGAAAATGTAGAGTGTCCATCCAATATTAGAACCATTTACAAAGAAATGCTTATTCAAAATCAAGTAAAGCTAGCCGAGAACCAAAAGAAGATCAAGAAAACCCTTACCAAAATGTCTGAGTTCATTGGCAAAATAGGAAGAAAACTTGGAATATCATCTTCCTCCTCATCATCCACTGAAATCTAAGCTTATCTAGTTTAAAATATCTTTCGTATTTGCTGGTATTTGCTTTCGAATCTCGTATTTAATTTCTTGTATTAGTTGAATGTATTTGCTTTTAAGTAGTAATGAATCGTATTTATTTCTATCAAAACAATCTTTAATTTACTGTAAAAACATATAAGAATTAAATAAATTAACATAATATAATAACAACTAACTAAAAATTAAAAAATTCCAAAAAAGCACTAATGTATGTCGACATACACTTTTCCCTATGTCGACATATAACTGTCAGATTTTCAAATTTGTTCAAAATTTAAATAACTAACTAATTCCTATTCAATTCCAACGAATTCTAGACCCTATAAATACCTATTTCTTCCAGGAAAATTAATTATTCTATCATTTCTCCTTCTTCTCTAATCAATTCTTATCTAAAACATCAAATTATGGCAAATCAAATACATATTTTGAGTGAAGATCTTGAAGATACATTGAATTCTTTCAAGAATATCCTTTCTACAGTACTTCGCAATCAATGTCATCTCGAATTAGGTCAAATAAGGATGGTAGAACAGCAAGAGAAGTATTTTGATGTCATCCGTTGGCTAATATCTTTTCTTTTCAGAGACGAAGACAACAATCTCGCTAAGGCATCACCCACAAAAGAAGATGAAGATTGGGAGGTCATCAAGAAAGATTCAATCTTTGGAGGAGACAAATGGGTGGAAGTTCCAAGAGACATTTGATTTGAAATTATTTGGTATGATTTGTTTTATTGATTTGAATTTGTTTGAACATTGTGTGGTTTGGATTGCTTGGATTTAAAACTTGTATATATATATATTGATACATTTGTAAATATTAACTATAACACATGGATTGATTGATTTGTTTCTTCTTTTTATAGTCATGAATTTAGGGGGAATCATGTAATATTAGTATAGTATCAAGTATTATACTCTTAGAATATATATATACACACACACACGCACACATATATATATATATAGGTTATAGGTATTTATGGAATAGATTTAGGGGGAGTATATTAAGAATTTCTTTTTGGTGATGACAAAGGGAGAAAATATAAAATAAGAGTTACTTAGGCTTAGTTTAAGGGGGAGTATGTAGAATTCATGATGACAGGGGGAGTATTAGAAGGACCAGAATCAACATGTATGAATATTTTATAAACTAAGGTCGTCATCATCAAAAAAGGGAGACTTTTGGAGAATGGAGTTTCGATGAAAACAACCTTATTTCAGTTATCATTACTAATTGATTATAAAATATATACTAACATTTCTATCTAGAATATATATACATATATATATGCAGAATTTGTATACATGACTTAAATACTGAAGACTGCACAGTTTTAGAGTTTCAAGAGATTCAAGACTCATGAGTTATGAAGTTATCAAGATATCAAGAGTTCAAGAAAAATATAGTAATAGACTCTAGTTTATATGTAAGACTCTGAATAGCACACTCCAGGTTCAAATTCAAATCCTGTTTTTCGAATTCTGATTTTTTAATTTCAAATTCTGTTTTCAAATTATTCTACCTTATGATTTCAAATAAATTTAAAATTTAAAATATATATAAGTATATATATATATAGTTTTATAATCTTATGGTTTTATAGTTTTAAACCTTATAATTTTATAAATATGTTTATATAATATATAATTATGCTTTCATACGATTTTACACTTTAGAATATTCATTTATATCATTAAGTTTTAATTCAAGAATTTCCAGAATAATATATATGTTTAAATACTTGAAAAATAGTTATAAAAATAAAAAATAAAGCAAATATGTCGACATACATAATAGCCTATGTCGACATACAACTGTCAGAAATTCAATTTTCAAAGGAAATGTTTTTTCACTATTTTCTCAAACGTTGCAACCATTCAAATCTTATAAATAGGGGCCCGATTTCGATTCTTTTTATAATTCATCTTCTCCATTTTCACCCCTCTTTATCCCACCATTATTCTTTATCATTTTTCTTATTTCTACGCTTCTACTTTGCCAATTTCTACTCTAATTAAAACTTCGTCTTTTCTCACTCTCTATCCACTACTCTCAGAATTGAAGTGCTATTGAAGAGTTATAGGGCTGTTGTTATTATTTGGGAAGTGTTTGGGAAATGGTGTGTTTCTTGTAGCCCTGAAATCAAGGAAAGGGAGCGGTGTAAACCTTGTAGCCGTGAAATAAAGGGTGGTTGGAGCGGTGTTAAGCTTGCACCCGTGAAATCAAGGGGATTGTACTTGCATATTGATAATAATAAAACTTTACGCAATCCAACGTTGCATGGAACTAGACGTAGGAGTAATTCGAACCAGTATAAAATCCGGTGTGTTCTTTCCTTTTCTGTGTTTGTGTTGATTTAGTTAGTCTTCGTCTCAGTTGTGTGTGACTCATATAGTAGATCATATAAGTTTAAAATTTTCATAAATTCTTCGAAAACACTATTCACCCACCTTTGGTATTTATTTTTCCTTAAGATCCGCCTTCCGCATTCCCTAACAATTTCCACCGTCCTATACCTGAAAAAACAAGGAGGGGTTTCATTTAGGGAATTTTTTTTGCCGTTCTTACATTTTTATCTACTTCCTATCATTGGCGTGGATCATCACCAATCTAATAGTACCTATTTCTATTTTCGACAATAAAACTAGAAGAATCACCATGTGGATGTAGACATATTTTATCGAACCTTATAAATCAATTGGGTCTTGTTTATTTTTCATTTTCGTTCACATTTCTTCACTTTTTATTCTTCATATAATCCTTTTGTTGTTACTGTTATTTTTTATGCTAACACTTTGATGTTTTTGCTAAGAAGACCACCTCAATCTGTTTGGATCCATCGTCGATTATTGGTTGATAATCCAAGAAATAGATCCAGCTTTCTTTCCTTTCGATTTTCATTGCTACCCAGATTTGCAAAGCCTACAAAAAGCTGCTTGTTATGGCTATAAGAAGAGATCATGCTACCACATTTCGTGTTGTAGAGGATGATACGAATGCTGATTCTTAACATGTTGAGGAAGTGGTACAACCAATTGCTGCTGAAGTTTAGACTTCATCTAATGTGATTATGAGGATCAAAATGGACTTAATGATGAAAGAGATGAAGGAAAAACAGGGAACAGTTGGAACAACTCAAAAATAGCCATCGCAAGAGAACCAGGAAGGAACTAACTCATTCATGATTAGAATCAGACAGTTCCTCATTGTTATGAAGAGTTAAGAGGAATATGAAGTAGAAAATGGTCTGAAAGAAGGCATGAGCATCCAGGTTGAGGCCGAAAATCGGTATTGAACCAACAACATGGATCAGTATCAAACCATCACCGTTTGGTGAACTATATCCATTCGATATCGAACCATTGCATTTTGTCATTGGTTCCCGACTCTTGAATGAAGGAGATGGCTTGACTTATGGACATGCTTTGAGCAGTCAAGATGGTATAAATAAGACAGTCGCTACAAATCCACTGCAAAGGAACGACTATCGACCTGCCAAGTGATCTATAACGATCCATATTTTGACCAATGTCGACATTAATACATGCATGGTATTCACGTGACGAACATCCGAGTGTTGAAAAGATAGACTGCTACGAAAGAAGATGTATAACCTAATCTCACAAAACGCAATGGGTAATATTTAATATACATGTTATCTTTACAAAAGAAAAGCTTTAAAATAACATCAGAGTGTAACAAACTATCAGCTTAGACATTCATATTAGTACGTCTCTACAATTACTTATTAAACGAATAAGAAAAACACATCATATATGTAATTGTATTTTTAAAAACCCCTTGAAAATAAAGGTATTTCGTAAGGCCACACCTCACACAAAGACAAACGAATTTTTCCATTATGATAACCAAAACATTTTTTTTTATAGAAAATGCAATGATATTATAATAGTGTTAGAGTTTAATTGGGTTATGAACTTAGTTGAAATTCTTGCATCCTACCTTCCAACATAGTTGGGCACAACTAAGCCTATACAATGATTATTGAAGAACGAGTTCCATCAACGACAAGGCTAGTAGGGTACCGCCTGCCATAGTATACCTCCATGTAAATGTATTTAGAGCCTTCGTCGACTCCCTATGAATCAGGACCAGTCAACCCACTATTGTATCGAATATCTCATCATCCCAATTGCTATGCAATTTTTCTTGTAAACTCACATGAATATAGGGCTGTCGACGGATATTTTCGGTGCGGATAGTGTCATATCCGTTTCCGCATCCGAAACCATTTTTGGATATCGGATATCCGAATCCGCGGATACGGACGGATATCGAATAATTATCCGTTCCGCCAACAATCGATAAATCAATGAACATTAATGAATTTTTTGGCTTAATATTAAGTTTTTTCAACCTAATTAATTACTAATGTGCTAAAAATAAGTAAATATGATGATAATATATGATTTTGAGCAATTAACATGCATTTAATAGATTTTTAATTTTGCAAAAAAATAAACTAGTATATTTAATTATGCTAAAATACACATAATTTAAGTTGCAATCGTGAAAAAAAGCAGACGGATAATTTTCGGATGCGGATATGCCTATATCCGCATCGGCATCCGCTTTCCCGGATATTCGATATTTATCCGCTTTTCGGATGCGGATGCAGACCGATTTCAGATTTTTTGGGTATCCATTGACAGCCATACATAAATATACCAAATGCATAGTAATTAATCTAGAAGGGTGATTATAATATCCTAATGGATGCGACCCATATAGCCTTGGTGCATATCCTATGTTTTAGTCATTCCCAATTGTTGAGGCTTAAAGTTCTATTTTACCTTTTTATAACAACTCCTCTTGGAATGCTAACACCGCCTTTCGAGAATCAATGAAATGCTAGCATTTGTTCATACAAGTTGTTTAGGCTACGAACAAACCAAATGCACTAATTCTACTACATCCATTTTGGATTCAACCTAAGAAGTAGTATCAAATAGCTCTTGCATTTCAAAGGGTGCCATCTTCAGTTTCATCATCTACAAGAAATCTCCAATTAAAAATGCTTAAGCCGATATAAAGTGGTTTTCTATTAATATATCTATCCCGGCCTTCTCAAATGACAACGGTATTCTTAAAAAGACGAAGATTTGATAGTTTGTTGTTTAGCTATCAAATGCACGAACAATCAAATCACATATTTACCAAGCACAATTAAGCACATAAGCAACCAATATGCCTCATTTAATTAACATTTTCACTAATTAATCTTCTTCAATTATTAATAAAATATTCATATACTTATCCTACTTGGTATAAGTATATTCACAAATCATTTAAGAAACATTTCCTAATTTCAATCCATATACATGGATATAAAATAACCGCTATTCTGAACATTGTTCATTATAAACAAAGCACTTTATCCTTTGGTGTTAAGTATGGAGAAGTCATTCCACACCACCATAATTAAGAAGGATTAGTTATTTATTCACAAACTTAAATTCTTAATCAAAACTGAAAAGTATACATAATACTATTATATATACTAGACATTAATTTTCACTTGTAAATTTAAACTATCTTTCAGATGATAACAATGAAGTTATTCAAGTTGGAATATTATTATCTTTCAGACTTTGACTCGATGTATTCTTACCTTTGAGGATAAACATAACACTCATATTTTCTACCAATGGGAACTGGGTTACCCTCTTTTCTCCGCCGCCGCTTCTCCTTTCACATTTTTCTACATTTCCCCTTTCATTTATTCTTTCTTTACACAGCTTGATCTAGATTTCTTCGTTGCTGGAAGGATCAACCTTTTCTTTTCCTTCTTTGAGCCCCGCTCCTTTTTTCCTCCTTTTACAGATCTACTTACTTTTCTCGTTAATTGTCAGTATTCGAGGACTTTACATCCTCCATCTCTTATTCTTCCTTTTCCTTTTTGCCTTTATGACTATACTGACTTCTCTTCGGATTCCTACGCCAGTGTCTGCCTCGACGCAATCCTAACTCTCGGTAGTTGGTTCTGGATCGAATCATTTCGACGTGCGTGGCTAGGTTTTTGGGGGATTGGGATTCGATGTGTGTTTTTGTAGTTGGCGTTGGAACTAGTAAGGGATATAGTAATTGTACTTCCTGTGTGAAATATACAGATGTCACATTGAGTTATGTTTGGGTGGAGTTGACATGCTGTTTTTGTACAGTTCAAGTGATGGCTTGGTTGCTGAGCTGTTTTGTTGGCTGTCTACTTTGGTCATTAGCACCCTTGTGCTTTTAGTCTAGTTCCTGGATTATGTGAAATTCATCTTGGCTTGTCGGAGTATGTGTGATAGCTGCTTTTGTAACTGCAGTTTCTTTGTTTACTGTGTTATCTCCTTGCATGGAGAAATTCGTGCAATGTCTAGTTTTCCAAATTATCTCTTCTTCCTCTACATTTTTTCAAAATCCAAACGTCCTACATATCATATATAAGATCATACACACCACAATCTCGAGTAGATCACGTCTGTTGTATCTTGGGAGACTTTGAATAAAATCCTAAGGAAATTGTCATTGCAAGTCTTGGATGGAATTTCCTGATACATCCCGGTTATATTTCTGTTCTTTGTAAATTTATTTATATATATATTGCTGCAATCTTTCCCATTAGAAGGTATATTATTTCTACATAGTTGTGAAACAATATTTATCATTGTAGTATAACACAACACATTGTTGTTGTCGTTATTACTATAATTTGTTGTTATGTATTCATTATGGCAACGGTTATTGTTGAAAAATTACTAATATCATATTGCAAAATACTATAAATTTGATGTATATAAACTTGTGAAAGGAGTTTATAATTGTTTAATTTGTGTTTTGGTATGCTAATCGTATAACACAATTCACACTATCCTTCTTTTGTACATTGTTGAGCACACTATTCAATATCAGTTGCCATTGTACAAAATCGACCTAAAGCTATATATTATCAACTTATTATTTTTCCATCAATCGTGAAAAATTTCTTAGATCTTATTAATAATAATCCCTTTAAACAAATCGTCACAACTGGCTCCTGAGCCACATTTGAAATTACTGTTGGAATCGTCCTTCAGATGATGAACATTCAGTATTAGACTAATATGCATATCGGTCTTCATTACTAAGAAAGTTTGAATGTGCGAATTTGTGCATAAATTCACCTTCTTAGACATTATACTCTTAACATACTCTATGACATACAACTCACACGGAATTTTTCATAACCTATTCTTATCGCATTGTGGTTATAGTCACAAGGAACCAAAAATAAATGCACATAATTAACCAACCAAGATATTCACCTCAGCTAATTCATTACTTGTCCCACTGTTCTATTCCTCCTCCACGTTATCAAGAACTTTGAACCCATTATGACAATCCACTTAAAAAGTCATTAAATTCAGTCTTTATGTTTAGAGGTTACATTATACTACCCACCCCAATGCATGCATTAAGTGCACATGCATACATGTGATAGTACATATGAGAACATGTAAAAAAATAATATCAGAGATCTGTGTTTAACTGACATATGTAGAAGCGCAACTTGGGGTTATTTTCTTTGGGCTCGCACCTGCCTTAGCCAGAGTTAGAAAATGTATTACAGCCGATAAGGTTATTCTCTGGTATATTCTGTAATTGGGTACTTGGGCCTTAAAGCACCACTTATGTTAAAGCAGTTATATATATTGTCGTATTCTTATTGTGCACATTTCATCAATACAAGTATTTTCTCTCTTCTTCTCATCAATATTACAATATAGAGATTAGACAATTACAAAATACAATATGTACATTCAGTTTCTAATATGGTATCAGAGCAAAGTATCTAACATTACACGGTCGCCATCTAATCGTCGCATCAGAGTATCTTTATCATCTGCGACGAGGTTACATCTAGTGGTAGTTCATCAAAGATCATTTCTTCATCTGAATCTGCCAAGTTTTTCCTGTTTCCCTATATTCTGTGCTTCTGCATTCGATCCTTGAGCCTCGCTAGAACCAGTTTTCACAAATTGCCTCTGGCTGCTCTCTCAAATCTAAGACAGCTTTTTTTTCTCTGTTCCTGATTCTAGAATCAGTTCTTTCCTTCTATTTCATCTTTTTTCAGCAATCTTAGACCTGACCGTTCTCCTTTGATTCAATAGTTTTTGCAAGTGCCCACCGCTATTATCCCCATCAATGCCTCAAAGAGATAACAACATGGTCACCTCTGACAATTCAAGAACCCCAAATTCATCTCAAGCTAGCTGACCTGAAAATTTATCAAAGATTATTATAAGTCCACAAAACCAACTCATACCAATTCAACTTAATGAAAATAACTATCTACTATGGAAGTTTTAAGTAGAAACGACTATCGAAGGATATGGGTTTAATGAGTACATAAACGACACCAAGATTATCCTTGAAAAACATGTAACTGATGCTACCAGTAATACTATAGTGAACATAGATTACACAATCATGTGCTTGGATTTTATAATGAATCAACCCTAGTATTGTCCCACAATTGATTGGCTATAAATCTGCTTACAACACATGGAATACTGTGCAAAAGATGATCAGTTTTCAATCATCTGCGAAAGTGATGCATTATAAAAGGCAACCGCAGAGTATTAAGAAGGATGACATGCTAATGAGAGAATATTTGCTGAAAGTAAAAAATATTTGCGACTTACTTGCTTCTGCTGGCCAAAGTATTCCTGACTCCGAACAAATTGTGTACATCATGAATGAGTTAGATGATGAGTATGAGGCTATTGTGTCCATCACATCTTCTATGGACCCCACTCCACCTATCTCTTATGTCCGCTCCACCTTCTTTCCCACGAAGGCAGAATATAACACAAGAAAACTAGTGTTGCCGATCTATCTGTCAACTATGTCTCAGCAAACAAGGTAAAGAATCAAGAAAAACCACAAAACTTCATAGAGGTGGTTTCAACAAAACTCAAGGAGGTAGAGGTGGAAGACGGTACAACCACAACAGGCCACAATGTCAAATATGTGAAAATTTTGGTCATACAACCAACAAGTGCTATTTCAGGTTCGACTCTAGTTACAATCCAACTCAAAGCAATCAAAAAGGCAGCAACATTGGTGCTACCATGGCCAATCTGCAGCAAGACCCAAGAAACCAGACAGCCAACACAAGAAATGATGTTGGAGCAAAAGCTGAAAACATTACTGATAATGCTTGGTTTCCTGACTCAGGTGCTACAAATCATGTCACTAATTCACTCAACAACTTAAATCTAGGAAATAGAGAAAAATAGGTAAGCAATGTATTCAAATGGGTAATGGTCAATCCACTACTATCACTCATACTGGGAATGCTTACATTCAAGGTGATAGAAAACTTTACTTAAATAAAATTCTTAGATTTCCTCAAATAAAGAAAATTTTGATAAGCGTTTCTCAGCTTGCAAGTGATAATAATATTTATTTTAAATTCTACCCTAATTGTGGCATTAGAGATATTTTGATACAGAAATTTTTATTGTAAGGCAAATCAGTAAAGAGTCTCTGCAAATTTACTACTGCAGATTCAAGAGTCATAAAAGAGCAAGATGTCATGCAATATGATTCAGTGTGCAACCAACATTAATTCCTGTGAATTGTGGCATGCTAAACTTCGTCACCCAAGCATGGAGATTGTAAATAAAAGTATGAATGATAAAAATGCTCATATTGATAATGCACACAAATTTTACAGTTGCACTTATTATTAGTTAGAGAAAAGTCATAAATTATCGTTTACAAAATCTAAAACTGTTTACACTACTCCTCTTGAGTTAGTTGCAGTTGATCTTTGGGGTCGAGCACCTATTGATTCTGATAACTGATTCAAGTATTATATCTCTTTTATTGATGTCTATTCAAGATTCACATAGATCTACTTCTTAAAAAGTAAATCTGAAACATACAGTGTTGATCTTCAATTTGTTAAGTATGCTAGAAAACAAATTGGTTGTAGTATAAAAGTTATGCAAACTGATGGTGGTGCTGAATTCATAGTTTTAAAAAAATTCTTTCAAGAAAAAGGCATAATGCATACTTTAATTTACCCTCATACTTCATAGCAAAACGGTTTAATTGAAAGGTGGCATAGACATTTTGTAGAAACATGTACCACGATGCTTGCATATGCATCAATGCCATTATCAACCAAAACTCTACATGGCAAGTGTCTAACAGAGGTTTTTTATCAATCAAAAACCTGATTACACAGAGTTAAAAGTATTTGGATGCTAATGCTTTCCTTACTTAAGAATGTATAAGACACACAAATTAGATATTAGATCTTCACCTTGTACTTTCATATGATATGCTAATAATATTAAAGGCTACAAGTGTCTTGACAGTAATGACAGGGTGTATATTTCTAGACATGTCACTTTCAATGAACATGTTTATCCTTTTAAAGAAAAAGTAATCAAAACTACCAGCAAAATTCACAATGCTGAATTTTCTATCCTATCAGTACCTTTATACACTGATATAATGTCTAATGTTCATAGTCAAATCATGTGAATGATATAGGGCATCAGAGAAATGAATCGTAGTCTGAGTTGAGTCGCACTGGATCCACGGGAAGTTAAAATGGTGTTAGTGATAACACAACCACTCCTAATTCTGAAGTTGAAAACTCAGACAATCAGAATGGAAGTGGCCATGAGACCAGTCAATCAACTCCTCAACCTACAGGTCATCCAATGCTAACTAGAGCCAAATGTGGAAATTTTAAACCAAAGGTCTACTTGACAAACCTAGACAATGAAGAACCATGGAACTATGAACATGCTATGCAGAATGAAAAGTGGAAGGCAACTATGAATGAAGAATGCATTGCACTCATTTCCAACAGCACACGATCTCTTGTTGAACTTCCAAAGCATAAAAATGTGATAGGCTGCAAATGGAAATTCAAACTTAAGAGAAATACAGATGGAACCATCCACAAGTACAAAGCCAAACTTGTTGCAAAAGGGTTTTCACGACAACTAGGCTTTGATTTTAATGAGACTTTTTATCCTATGGTTAAGCCAACAACAATACGGATAATTTTAACTATTGCTCAACATAGAGGCTAGAAAATAAGGCAACTCGATGTTAACAATGTCTTTCTTAATGGGGTGTTACAAGAGGAAGCTTTTGTGGAACAACCACCAAGGTACCATAAGAAAGGAAGCATTGATATTGTATGCAAGTTAAACATGTCTATTTATGGTCTTGAACAAGCACCAAGGGTGTGGTTTGAGAAACTTAAGTCAACATTGGTCAAGTTAAAATTCAATGTCTCAAAATAAGATAATTCTTTGCTTGTAAAATTTAGCAAGGGAACTATTATCTATGTGCTTGTATACGTGGATGACTTTATTATCATTGGAAAAAATGATAATGAAATCAACATATTGGTCAAGCAACTAAACATAGAGTTTACTATTAAGGATCTTGGTCGGTTAAGTTATTTCTTGGGTATTGAAGGCAAAAACAATTCAGATAAAATGATGCTTCTAAGTCAATAGAAGTACATATATGAAATTCTAATGAAATCAAAAATGGATCAGGCAAACAGTCTATGCACACCCATGGTCACTTACATACACTTGTTCAAATTTCAGGGTGAAGCAATTCAAAATACAACTCAATATAGGAGCATATATAGTAGGAGATCTCCAATATGCAACAATTATAAGACCAGAGATTACTTATAGTGTGAACAAAGCAAGTCAGTTCATGCAAAAACCTCTAGATATGCACTGGAAAGCTGTAGAGTGGATCTTAAGATACTTAAAAGGAATATTAAATCATGGTTTAATCTTAAAATCTAGTACTAATCATAATTTGTCTGGCTTTGCAGATGCTGATTGGGATAGTGATCCAAATGATAGAAGGTCTATCAGTGCATACAACATTTTTATATGATAAAACCTTATATCATGGTGCTTAAAAAAAAGACTAATGTATCAAGGTCAAGCACAGAGGTAGAATTTAGAAGTGTGACTGGTGTAGTAGCAGAAATTATGGGATCAAATCATCGCTAGGTGAACTCAAAGTCAACAGTGGCAAAACTACTCAATGGTATGACAATCTAAGCACAGTGGCACCATCTACAAATCCTATTTTACATTGTAGAACAAAGCTTATTGAGTTGAACCTATACTTCATCAGAGCACAAGTTCTGAAAGGAAAAATCAACATCAATAACTTACCGAGTGCATACCAGAAAGCACACATCCTTACCAAAGCACTTTCTGCATCAAACTTCAACAGGCTTAAGAAGGAACTCTGCATCGATGACACTAGAGTTCCCGATGTCACTTCTAACCATCATTCATCCAGATCCAACTCAGTCTCCTCACTAGGCAAGAAGAGAATCATCGAGAACAAGTAGATCTAGATAATTGGCTTCTCTGTCATCATTTTAGAGTACCTCTCTCTCTCACACCTCTCCAGTTTCCTCAAATCAAAAGCTCGAGCATCTCTCTCATGTTTCGCTGACTCCAAATCAGAAGATTGTTCAACTGATTTGAAGTCAATTGAGTTGCCATGAGAAGAGATGGAGAGTGAGTTTGTTGACACTTTTTTAACATGTGTCACCATGACATACTAACGGTGTTAGTGATTGTGTGGCTGGGATCAAAAAGGTGGAATTCAGGGGGTAATCATAGCCTCACACCACTAACACCGTTAGTGGTGTTATGGTGACCCACGTTAAAAAAGTGTCAACAAACTCGTACTTGAAGAGATGAAGGAAACTCTAGTTAGAATTGAGGGAGAGAGCTAGAAAATGTATTACAGCCCAATAGGGTTATTCTCTAATAAATTCTGTAATTGGGTACTTAGGCCTTAAAATCCAATATTACTTATGCTAAGCTTGCTATACTATTGCCGTATTATTATAGTATAGGGCTAAAGTTTCATTAATACAAGTATTTTCTCTCTTCTTCTCATCAATATTACAATTTAGAAATAAAAGAATTACAAAATACAATTTGTACATTCAATTTCTAATAGTCGGTATTTGTGAGAGCGGTCAGACAAAGAAATAAATATTCGTTAGGTTGGTTGCGACAAACTGATGGAAAGAAGAGCGCCTAAATAGTATACGATATGATCATTTTATAGTTGACTCTACAATATACATGTATAGATGCATATATGAGTTCCGTAGATGCTAGAAAATAAACAAATATCAAATCTAATATCTGGCCACGCACCTAAAGAAGAAGAAGTTGCTAAACCAAATTTTTACTTTAACTTGGTCACAATAAAAATAGAGAAGGAAAAGCCAAATGTAAAAGGACTTATGACGTATATCCTGCATGTGGATCAAAAAACAGCTTATGTATACGATATTTTATTTTTGCATTTTGTCTTAGTTACTATTTGTGACAGTGGTCAAACAAACAAATAAATATTCATCAGTTGGTGTGGCAAATTATATTGACAGGAGGATTATGCCTGGTTAGTGTGTATGTATGTGTGTGTGTATATATATAACCAAAGTAATATAGGGGCAAAAGTAATATAGGGGGTACAGTTAATTAAATAATACAGGGGTATGTGTTATACATAGACTAATACCAAAGTAATATAGGGGCAAAAGTAATATAGGGGGTACAGTTAATTAGTTAATTAAATAATATAGGGGTATGTGTTATACATAGACCTTGGTATATAAAATTTAATTCTTCTAGTATATTAGGTTTAGTGATATAATTTAATGGTATATTTAAAATTTCTAGAGTTTCTACTAGAATTTCTATTGTACCAATTAGATATAACGTCATACCTATAAATATTTCTAAAATATCAGTAATAATATGTAGGATAGAATACAAATGTAATTTTGTGGTGTCCATTTTTGTTGATAAATTTTTTACTGATAAGAAATGATATTGTTTTCAATAGGTAGCTTTTGATTATGTTTAAGTGCTATTATTTTTCTTTTTAGTAGCATTGAATGCTATTGTTTTTCTTTATAGTAGCATTTTAAAGCTTCTCCAGAGTTAGTATATATATATATATATATATATATATATATGACATAATTTTTTTTCTAGATTCATTAAGAAACCTTAATGGCTGCTTACAGGTTTTTCCCCAAGGGTGCACTAAGTAAATTTCAAAATAGAGAATTAGGAACTCTGTTTTTATGCGTTGGGAAGCCTTCTAATTTTTATTTTTATTTTGTGTTTCTTTTACCAATCACTATATATATATATATCCATATCCATATAATATTCATTATCAGTGAAGTAATCCATAAAATTGTCAAATTTTTCTATTTGTTTTTTTCATAATATTTCTATATTTTTCTAAATATTGTTTAAAAGTTCTGTCGCTTATTGGTTTTGTTTCTTTTGGAGTATTTATTATAAATGTTCTGTTAATGTTGTCTATGGTATATTCCAAAACAATTTCAGGGTCATCAGTTAAGTTTATTAATTCTTCAGTGTATTTGTTTTTAAATACAGTCGCTATTTCATATTGTTGTTTTTCATTTATTTCCATATTTTTCATTACGTAGAATAGTTTTGATAAGAACTTTTCTTCTAAATGTTGTTCTAGCGTTTCCATTTATTTTTTGAGACAATATTTTAACGAGAAATTTCTTTATAGTAAACTAAAACTCTTTTTTGTTTTACTTTTTGAAAAACAATCAAAGCTTTTGGGAGTAATCGGATAAATCTCTATAACAGTAAGTTCATATCTGGCTGCTTAAATCTTTGATATTTTGTACTAAAATAAAATCTATTTAAAAAGTTTTATTTTTTATTACCAGAATACCTTTTTCTTAAAACAATCCTCACCTTGTTGCTCTTATCTTTTTCCGAACTGTTTAAATAGGTACTTATTCAGATTAAACGAGCTTACGTCTTTTGGATTGATTTTTAAGAGAGATGCATAATCTCAATATCTGGTGTCAAATTAACAATATTCATAAACATATAGTATTCAAGCACATATATCTTTAGACATAAGTAATTTAGCCAGAGAAAGTTTTGACAGAATGATCTTACATTGCTATAGAAATCTTATCCTTTCTTCCCTTAGCTTTGATCATAAAGTTTAGTTGAAGAACATTGAGTAGAATAAGGACGCCATTAAAAAGTTTTGCATAAAGGAAATTATTATTACAATACTTGCTGGAGGATTACAATCAAATTTTTTCGTGTCCTTCTTTGGAGGCTTTACATACTTTATATAGTCTTCATAGCAAGTTTTCCACCGGCAAGTGTGGGTGATTTTCCCACTTAGAAAAACATTACATAAAATAATTTACATAGGCTAGCACACTCATTCAAACTAGCAACGTACAATAATTTTTACAAGTGGCCTAATAATTTATACTAGCGGCCAGCTCACATAACATTATCATTCATATGGTAGGTGGTGTCAAATCTTTAGTGCCAAATCTTCATAATGTCTTTTGTCTTTATTCTTTTTAGGGGAATAATTTACTTTATAAGCTTCTTTATTTCTTGTCACTTCATCAAGTCAACCATTCAAGTCTTCAATCATTCAAATCTTCGGTGCTGTATTGAGAAGCTCTGTCTTCTTCTTTAACTCTAGGTATCTTTTTGTTGTTGGCAATTATATTTGGTTTAGGGTGATATATATCAAACATTTTAAATTTGGGATTAAATTCCTGTATATTTTTACTGATGTATGTCTTAATAACATGAGTTTCGGAGGCTAAGATATAATCTCCATTGTCTATCCATCCTTGGTTTACTCCAACTATGTATGCACGATATCTTTCGTATGCACTTTGTTCGAACATCTTTGTTGTGGAGAAGTTATATGGAGTAAAATGTTTATCCCATTCTGGATAATCTGGGTCAAAATTGTATGCCTTTAACTTGATTAAGTGTCTAGTTGGATAAAATATATTCTTACCAAAATGAGGCGGTATAGAGGTTATTTCTAGGCATACTTCTGTATCTAGTACCTCTGAGAAATAATCTGCAACATTCCCAATAGGCTCAGGCAATTCTGTTTGTGTCCAAGCATCAAGATATAGTTTATGTATGAATCCATAATTTAGCAGAAATTGTGGATCATATGTAGTGCCTTCATTTATCAAAAACTTGTATTGGGACATCTTTATATTTACCTGCGAATAGGAAGCAATGATTGTACACTTGCATTCTGCCATGAAATCTGAGTAATCCTTATATTGGTTTGTACAAGATATATTTTTATTTCTGACTACCTCCCATTTTATTTGAATTCCTTCTATTTGTTTTTCTGCAATGGCTGAAAGGAATTTATAGGCTTTTTTATATTCTGTGATATTTAGATCTATCGGATGATGGAGAAAATATAGTTCTCTTTGTAGTTGATCTGGAAAATTAGACTGATTTTCTTCTTTAGGTTTTTGTGGTTTTAGTGCCAAAATTTACCATTTTTTCTTTACCTTTCATGGTTATAGCTGCAAATGTGGCTCCTGGTCTAAGACTTAGAGTATTACTAGAAGAAGAGATTTCTTCTTTTATCAACTTTCCAGAGGATATATTTTAGGTTTGTTCTATTGTTTCTGAAACTACATAATCTTTTCCAAGTAACTTTCTATTGCTTCTTCTGCTGATTCTTTATCGTAATATCCTTTGAACCAAGGTATCCCATATTTAGGATTTTGTTCTATGTATTTTATTTTGGTGCCTATTTCTTCCCACGAAGTGTATATTCCTGCATCTGGGCCATTGAATAAACAATAGTATGAGAACTTTTTATTTTCATTTTTAGAGAATATGTCTATAAGGGTATATAGAATGCTCATTTTCTGGCTGTTGTCTGTAGAATTTGTTCGAAGGTTCCATATGTTATCTAGCACAAGATGTTGATCTTCTGTTAATGGAATGCTTGTCACAAATCTATTCTTTGTGTATGTCTTTAGATTTTTTTTGCAATCTGGAGAAGTCATTGTCTGTAGATATATTGATAAAAATATACATTAGTCCTTAAAAATTGTATAATTTTATAGTACCTGGGATATGTATTAGATGTCTAGATAAATAGTATAGAGAAAATATCAGGGAGTTTATTTGTTTTTCCCTTGATGTGTTCCCAAATAATTTTGGTTCCACAATTTAATATGGTGTGTCTTAATTTTATCCATCTATTGTTTATGATAGATTTTTCTTTTCTTTTATCAACATATTTTACTATGGCTTCACAATCTGTTCTGATTGTAATTTCTTTATGAGATATTATAAATAAGCGAAATGCTTCAATGCAATATATTATAGCTAATATTTCATAATCTAATGATGTCATATATACTTTTTCTTTATAGGTACCTGAAGTATATCTACATATTTTTTCTGTAGATTTAGGGTCATACCTATTGGTTTTTGATAATAAGATACCTTCCCATCCATGAGATGATCCATCTGTTTCTATTATTAAATATTCTGATTCAAGTGGTAATGTTAAAGGTCTTAAATCTTTTATTAGTTCCTTAATTTTTTGAACTTGTTTTATATCTTCTTCGTTGAATTCTCTTTTTCCTTTAGGGCTTGCTTTGTTATATAAAGGCCCTGTGTATTTTGACAAATTTTGTAAAAATGGTCTGGCGTAATTTATTAATCCAAGGAAAGACTGTAATTGTTTTAGTTTTTCTATTTTATCGGAGAATTCTAGTATTTTCCTTGATATATGAGGTTGTAATTCAATTTGTCCTTTTCCTATTTTTACTCCCAAAAAATCTATTGTATTTTTAAATAATTCTATTTTCTTTTTAGACATAATTAAGCCATGTGTTTCAAATAGTTTTAATATGGTATATAAATGTGAGATATGTTCCTTTTTTGTTTTAGAGAAAACAAGTACATCATCTATATAAACACAAGTAAATTTATTGCAATGTCTAAATATGTTATCCATTTTTCTTTGAAATATTTGTGGAGCATTTTAATCCAAATGGCATTGCTAGCCATTCGTAGTGTCCTTCACTACAAGTGAATGTAGTCCAAGGTATAGACTCTGGGTGCATTTTTACTTGCCAGAATCCAGATTTTAGATCAAATTTAGAAAACCAATAATTATCTTGGATTTTATTAATTAAAATGTCTTTTTATGGTATACAACATCCGTCTTCATTTGTATTATCATTAAGTCTACAATAGTCCATAACCATTCTAGATTGGCCTCATTTTCTTTCAGATTCTTTCTGTACTACAAATGCTGCTGTTCTATGTCTTGAATCTGTTTTTCTTATTATTCCTAATTTATTTAGAATTTGTATATGCATTTTGAATTCTTCTATCATCTAATTGTCATATTTGGGTGATTTAGTTTTTATTGTTATATCTGAGTTGATTATGTCAAGTTTACAGTAAATTGAATCGTTTTCCCAATATTTTAAGGGTTTTTCTCCTATTATTTCTATTTTTTCTAACCTACTGATTATTTGGTCAATGTCATCAGTGCTTAGTAAAATTCTATTTAGTTTGTTTGGATTTATTAGTTCTATATTAGTTTCTGTACTTTTTGTATTTTCATATTTATCATGTTCATAGTTTTCTTCATATTCATTTAATTCTGTATTACATTCCTCATTATTTTTATTATCTATTTTGCAAGATCTTCTTGTATTTCTTGTATTATTTTCTGTTTTTTACATTGTCCTAGTGTGTCGCAAGCACAATGTTTTTGTTTTTCTTTCTGTCCACCACTCTTCTTAAGCGCAAACTCTGATAAAATTGGTGTTAATGTAGTTTTTTTAGATATTTGTAAATAATCTTTATTAAAAGAGAATTGTCTGTTGTCATTTAATAAAAAATCTAATCCCAGTATTAAGCTTATATTTCCTAAGTTCAATTCTGTTACCCATAGGTGGTTTATGGGGTAATGTTGGGACCAATCATTACAGGTGGTACTAAATCTTATTTATACATTTTTTACAACATCTGTTACAATGATTCTTTTTCCATCAAATTGTATACTTTGTTTTGGTTTTTCAGCCTTAGAGACTAAATGATGTGGTATTATTTTTGAACATATTGTAGAGCTTGTAGCTCCTGTATCTATAAATGCTAATAATTGTATTTCTATCCCTTTTATATTTAATAAGGTTAGAATTCTTAGTTCTCTCACTTTTTCTGTATTGCATATTAAGGGTATATTAATTGGTTTATCCAGGTTTTTTAGCTTATTTACAATGAGGTTTTCAATATGGGGTATATCCAAATTATTTGGATTATTAATATTAGATAAAGGAATACTTGTAGTAATTATTTCTTTTCCTTTTCTTATTTGTTCTATTTTTTGTAAATTTATTTTGACTTCATCTAATTCTAATTCTAAATTATTCATTCTTTCTTCTAGAATTTTTATTCTATCTTCATTGATTTTATTTTTGTCTGTAAATTGTATTTTCTTTTCATTTGGTATACTTAGTTCAAAATGTTTTTCTGCACAAGAGTAACATATCTCTATGGTGCATATTTTACATTTAAATCTTTTGTCAAAGGCAGGGTACCAAGGACAAAAATAACATTTTGTAGTATCTGTTCCCATTTTATATTTAAAGTCATGTTCACATTCATCTCTATTTACTAAATTTAATTATTGATCAAAATGATCCAACTGGTTTGTTTGATTTTTTGTTAATTCTTCTATTAATGAATAGTCAGAATTAGAGGGTAATTCTTACTCTTCTAATCCTTCTAGTGATATTATAGAATATGTTGTTGATGTTTCTGAAACATCCGAAGTTATTTCTACTAAATCTTCTTTTACTGAATCAACTAAATTTGATTTTTTAGTGAATAAATTGTATCTTTTAGGACAAGCAGAAGAAAGATGTCCTGGTTGATTACATGCAAAAAATGTAATTGTATTTGTATATGTTTTTCTAGGATTATATTTTCTAACATGTTTTGTTTTGTTTAAATACAGTTTCTTAGCCGTAGATCTTCTTAAGTAGTATTTCTTTGTATAATGTTTCTTTGGTTTTTGTTTCGTGACCATAGAATTTTTAGAGCCATATTGTTGGGGTGTATATATTTGTGAGCAGAATCCATAATTCTTTTGTTTTAATTCTCTCTGTATTTGTATATATGTACATTTTTTCTTTAATTCAGAAATAATATGGGTTATTCGGATTCCTATATTATCGTATGTCTTGGGGATTCTAGGGTACATTTCGTTCCATGAGTTGTGTACTTCTTTACCTAGGTCTCCTGGTAATTTAGAAAATAGCCTATCTCTTATTTCTTTAGAATAATAGTTTCCAGAAGCTGTTGCATAATATAGAAATTCATTCAAAAAAATTATTATATGTTTCCAATCTAGTATCTGTATTTGTTCTAGATCCCTCATGGCTTCTTGTTGTCTTAAAGTTAATCCTGTATTTACTGCTCTTCCAGTTATTATTCTATGTATTAAATATGCAAAGTTGTAAATATTTCCACCTTGGGCTACTGGTGAGGCTACTTCATCTGGGAAATTTAACTTGTATGCTTCCCACATTCCTTTAGCAACATCGCCTAAATAATTTTCTGCAATTCTTACCATTTCTTCTCCTGAATGTATATTTGGGTGTTTAGCAGAGTAGTCTCTAGCTATTGCAGCAGTCCATTGTTCTAGGTAGGTATCTAATAGTTGTGGATGACATTCAGTAACATTGAGTATTACAGAATTTGTTCCAAAAAATGTTATTTCTATTGGTAGTCTTTTTCCAGTTGTCCTTACATTTTTATTCTCATTTGTGTAGGGGTTTACATTTGTTCTAGGAGGATGTCCTAGTCTATAGGTCATTTCTTCTGGTGATCTTTGGGGGTAGGTTACTGTTGACCTTTGGGGATAATTTATTGTACTAGTACTTTCTCCTTGGGCTTCCATTAAGTCCAAATGTTCTGTATATTCACTTATTAGTTCATCAATAAGCTGTTTATGATTTATTTTATTGATTCATTATTTTGATTGGTTATTATTTCGTTAGAATCTTCTAAGAAGGTTTCTAATGTAGATATAGTTTTTATTCTTATATTGTTTTCATCATCCATATACACAAATGTATTATTATCTATTAAATTATTTTGCCTAAGTTGATGTTCTAATTCAAACATCTCATAAGGTTCTAGTACCATTCCAAGTTCTTTTGGGTATATTATCTTATCCATTTATAAACTTCTTTGTAATTCTGAATTGGATTCATCATCGGAATCTATTTCTTGTTGGTTAGATGGTCCATAATCCTTAAATCTTAAAGATATAGATCCATTAGGATTCGTATATGTTACAACATCATTTGGTTTTAATCTGAGTGTATTTTCATTTGGATTTTGTATTGTCCATTCATGTCCAACTAGGACCGCAGAATCTATTTCCATGGGTCTCAAAAATGTAATTCCTGTCGAGGTTAATGTTTTTATTTCTTCATCAAGTTTTATTTTTATTTTGGGTGTGTATTTTGTCATACATTTTCCTAAAAATGTTATATCTAATAGTATATTTTTGCCATTAAAATTTTCAAATCCTTTTGTTTGTATAATTACTTTTATGTGTTTATAGAAATCTGCTAAGGTCATTGTAAAGTTTGGAGACACATAAACAATTCCTATATTGTTATTCATGTCTACTCCTATTGTTCAAAAAATTCCTTTTTCTAATTCTTTATGTCTATAATCTATTAGGACTATTAATAGTTTAGCTCCTATTTTCTGTCTTACTAATCCTCTTCTTCCAATAACTATTAATTCTAAATGAATTAATTTATATTTTTGTATTTTTAATTGTTTAATTGTTTCTGCAGACATCAAATTTATTGTTTGTTGACTTCCATCATTAATTGATAATATTTCTTCTCTGTGGTGTCTGTATAATCCAGTATTTATAGTTAACATTCTTGTTCTATATAATTCTGTAGGATTTAAAGTATTTAGTTGGTTATTAGAAAATACTTCTAAATCACTGTCTACATTTATGATTTCTTCTAATTGAGATTGTGAACTAACAGATCTTCTTAGCATACTGTCTATCCATGTGTTCGAGGATAGACTATTACATTCTATAGGTCTGTCATCACTACTTATGATAGTTCTAGATGTTCCTGCAAATGGTCTTATATTCATTGTGTGTTGTCTAGTTTTTTGAAAGTCAGAAAACTTAGTTTAGTTATCTTACTTTTATTTGGGCCTTCTTCTGATAGTCCTATGTCTAAGTTTGATAATTTTTCCGTGAGTAAGTTAATATCATTATCTTTTTCTTGTGTTGCTATATTTAGCCTGGTAATTTGCCTTTCCATAAGGTCTAATCTATCATGGATTTGGGTCATTATAGCAATAATGGTATTACACATTAAGCATAGTGTATTGTCTGATCTACTTGTAAAATTATCTCTATTATATCCTGCTATGTTGTCAGATTTTTTGAATGTTATATTAACATGATTTATAGCTTCTACGTACCATTTATTATCATATCCCATATTAATTTAGTTGTATATATTTGATTTCTTGTAACGTTTGTTCAATTTTTTGTATTTGTGTTTCAAAATGTTGTTTATTTATTTCAGATTGGTTCTTGACCTGTTGTATTAAATCTTTAGATTGTATTTCGATTTATTTTGGTTTATTTTCTTCTATTAATTGTTTTAGGGAAGCGGTATCTGTTTTGTTTGGAAAACTTTTAAGGTTTAATGCCTTAAATTTCTTAGTTAGCTTTCTTACTGTAATGTCAAATTCATCGATCTTTTGTTAAGAGGTTTTTATGTAATCTTGATTATCTTGTATTTGTTGTAATTTTATATTTCTAGAAGTCATACTTTTAGAAATAAGTTCTATAAGTTTATAAAATCTGTTATTATAGTTTTGTAAAGGATCTCCTAATTCTATTATTAAATCTGTGATAGAATTTAGGTGTTTATTTTCAGAATGTAACAAGTGTAGGTATTCATGGTTTTTTAGATAACAATTATGTTTTTGTTTTTCTAGTTAAATGATTGTTTGGATAGGGTTATGTATTTCTAAGTTTAGATAGTCAAATCTTTAATATTCTGATGTATTGTTTGGTCTGTTTTTGTTCATTATATATATATAATATAATCATTTTGGTGCAGTTGAATCTGCCAAATAGGGTGATGCATATACGATTTAATAATATGTTATTAGATCGATGAGGTAGTTTAGTTAGACGGTGCTTTGCTTGTTTTAAATCCCTTTTTAATACAATCTTCACGTCACATTTCTGTAATATAGAACTTGGTTACGTCGTTCAATAATAGAACGAAATGGAAAAGGCCAAACTAATTATATAAATGTACTGCAAGTGGAACAAAAAAAACAGCTTAGACGGTGTTAAGAGTTGTGCTGAGAATATTATGTCTTTATGTTTAGCTGTTGGGATGCTGGGTTTGTAAAGCCCATTATGTATATATATAAATACCCATCTTGTGTAATAGCATAGATACAATTTTTTACATTGTGAAATCAGTTTTCTCTAAACAACAAAGTTCCTCTCAATCATTTTATTTCTCTATAAACTTTATCATGGTATCGGAGCCCAAATTTATTCCCTAACAGCATTTTCGATCCAGTATTTTGCCATTGCACATCAACTCGTCAGAAAACCTTCATCATTTGAGTTGTATATCCTCTCCTCAGAAAAATTTCATTATTGGAGAGGGGTTGTTGTTCATCTTTAAGTGCCTAACTATAATAGAATCTATACATGGCTGCAATCATTTAATTGACGCGCATATGCATGATTTTGTGACTGCAACTTATAGTGAATCGACTATGCTTAGCAAAAGAAATCAAGAAAACCATTCAAGAAACTGATCGAAACTTGATCTGTGCCTTACTAGAAACCCAAATTAAAAATATCTTCATCATCTCTGAGCCTCTGATTGCAATAGCTAAGCCTTGGCAGTCTTCTCTCAATCCTAATCATCATTTCCTAAGTCTTCTGTCTTTTCTCTTTTCTCCCTATTTTCATCATCATGGACAACAACAATTCTACTGCAACTTCAAATCCCTTGGTGGATATACAGAGAGTGGAGGAACTGCAGATTTAACCAAAACTGTAATTAGTCCCAAATCACAACTTATCACAATTCACTACTAGAATACAGGGTTATTCCAATGGATCTTAGCCATTGGAATAGCCGTGGAATAGCTTTCATGACTTCCAACGGCTTCCAATGGATTATTTCCAACGGCTTAGACCGTTGGAAATCGTTACAAAACAACAGCCAGATAGCCGTTGGAAAAACTAGTTTTTTTATAACAACAAGCATACAACATTCTAGTCACCCCATTTCCAGTCCAATCCGGTTCCAATCCAATTCCAATCAGTTCCACATATATACAACACATATATACCAATAACAATATAAACAACCAAAATAAATCAAAGAAACATCAATATAAACAAAAACAAAACATCCAAAAACCGACACATACATGTTCATAAACCAAATATATCAAATTTACATGTCCACAAACCATCTAAACATATCAAAAGTATCATCCTCACCCACCCCATGCCAAAATGTCATCAACTTCAAGTCATAAAAAACACATACCTCAAGCATCGCTTTCAAAATCAGCAGACGACGAAGGACGACTATCATGATTGTGCACATACTTCACAAACTTATGATTTAGCTGCTCCAACTGCATAGTCTTAAAATGACGCTGCTCATGTAGCTACTCAAACATGATTCTAAGCTCTTTAATTTCTTCTTTGTATTGGGCCTTCTTAGGTTTCAGAGTCTGCAAATAGAATGAATAGTAAAAATGTTATTTTAGCATATAAAATATTATAAAACTGTATTTTTAAACGTTAGTTTATTGTATGTATGCAAAAGAATTCATTACCGCCAGGTTACTGAAGCCACTATTCTCACCGCCACGTCGTCGAGAGCCGGACATAATATACCTGCCACATTGATACATATATAAATCATAATAATTATGATATGATTAACTGTTAAGAATGCAATATTAAACATAAGTAAATGTAATGTGAATAGTTGTGAAAATTACCAAATTTTACTCAGTCTTCGTCGTTTTCGGATTCAGACTTGGTTTCCTGTTTTATGTTGTTTTCCTCTACACTCTCAAATGCATCACTAATACGTTTGCCTCACCATTTAAAGGTCTAAAATCAGTTTGATCGCCTGCAATTGTTATTTCATCATTTTCCTCTAGATCTGCTTGATAGGCTTGTTCACCATGAATATTCTGTCCATCAAACGCAAATCTTGCCTTGGTTTTAAAAACCGCAGACCAAACTGCTTTATCCCGTTTTAGAGAAAGATAAGGGGCATAATAAGCTTGTAGGGCTTGTTCGGTTTGTACAAAAGGGTCTTACTTTTGATAACGTGAGGTATGTTTAATTTATACAAGATTATACTTTGGATGCACGTTAATACCAAAACCAGGAACATTGCTGAACCAGTTACATCTAAACAAATAAACATCCTCTACGGGCTTGTAAAATATGTCAATTGCAAAATCTGAGTTAACTCGCCATAAAAATCATTTATACGATTATTAGGATTTTCGGTGCCTTTAACAAACACACCAGTATTGTTTGTTAATTTTTCAGCATCGTATTCTTTGGTGTTAAATTTATACCCATTAACAAAAAATATTGGATACGTTTTGATTTTTCTTTTCGGTCCAAAAGCTAAATGTTTCAGTCCTTCGTCGAGTACATTATTTATGGAATCAAAAACGTAGTTCCTAAACCAACAACTGAAATCTTTGCTTAAATCGCCGCTTGGATTTTGTGATTCATAAATACTGCAAACAAAAACATTATATGTTACATTATTATTAACACGTTTAATTTAAATTTAGTAAAACTTGAAAAAAAAACTGATTACCTAACTAAAGGAGCAACTTTAGGACAATTAAGAAGAATATATGTGTGTGCTACATGACAATCTTTATCATTTAGCCATATTTCCACACATTTTCCAACATGTCGGCCATGTTGTTTAAAAATAGATAATGTTGATTCAAAAAAAGAATCTTGTTCAACCCTCTCATCATTACGCGGAACGCTTCCAAATGATAAGTTCACATAATCATTAAAATAATGAGAGAAAAAAAGAAGCTTCTTCTTCGATATATGATTTGCAAATAGAACCTTCAACTTGAGTTTTTTATCTCACTTTTTTCATTAAATGATTTAAGTACCGAATAGAAAATAGTTCGGTTCAATATTAAGTTCTATTTATAATTAAATTAACATTTGAATACTTAGTATAATAACATACATTTCGAATGGATACATCCATCCATATTGCACAGGTCCTCGAAGACGTGCTTCCTTTAGAAGATGAACAGGTAAATGCTCCATTACATTAAAGAAACCCAAAGGAAATATTTTCTCTAGTTTGCAGAGCAGTATAGAGATTTCTTCTTCAAATTTACGTAGACGACCAACTTTTAACATAGTTGAACAAAGATCCTTGTAAAATAAGCTAAGTTCTGTATTTACATACCAAACTTTTCCAAGTAACAATTCTTTGAATGCGGTGGCTAACAAATTTTCCATCATTACATGACAATCATGGCTTTTCACTCCACCCAATCTTCCCTAGTCGACACATCAACGAAGATTAGAGGAAATTTCATTGGGAAAACGTAATTCTTCCACCCATTTTAACAGTAGTTTAACTTGGTTGTTGTTTAGTTCATAGCATGCTTTGGGCTTTTTACTATCATTGGGCTTCATATGAAGCTCAGGACAATTGCATATTTCTTCTATATCACGTCTAGATTTCAGATTGTCCTTAGTCTTGCCCTTCACATTCAGAACTGTATTAAACACATTATCAAATACGTTTTTCTCGTTATGCATCACGTCAATATTATGACGGGTTAAGAGATGTTTCCAATAAGGCAATTCCCAGAATATACCTTGTTTGCACCAATTATGAATCGTCGATTAACCTTGAATATCAATTTGTTTTCTAGTTTCATGTATCTTTGGATAATCTTTTACAAGTTCATATATTTCCTCGCTTGACCAAACCGTTGGTGGTCATAGAGCCTCGTGTCTATTAAACGTGAAGTTTTTTATCTCTTCTAGAAGTATGATTAATATGAAGAAAACATCTATGACAATCAAACCATGAAATTTTCTTTTCATACGACAACGAAAATGCTCGTGTTTCTTCCATCTAATAAGGACAAGCAAACCGACCGGCCGTACTCCAACCCGAAAGCATTGCATATGCAGGAAAATCAATAATAGTCCATAATAAAGAAGCGAACATCCGAATTTTTTTCTTTTTTGATACGTCGTAGTTTTCAACTCCTTCAGACCATAATTTTTTCAATTCTTCGATTAACAGTTGTAAGTAAACATCAATACCCTATGTCGGATAATCAAGGTCAGGGATGACAACTATGAGAAACATGTATGGAGTTTTCATACACATCCATGGGAGTAGATTGTAAGGCATGATTATTATAGGCAAAGGCACTACAAGAAAAGGGGTTATCTACAGTTGCAAATCACAACGTTTTCTTCTCCATGCTGTAAAAATCAAGCAGTAGTACATTGGTTTTAGGTTAAAACGCTAAGATAAATTTAAGCGGGAATTAATTTTCACTTCCCTTCATTATTACTAAATTCGGCCGTGTATCCATAAAAATTCCCCAAAATTTTAAAATCTCAATTACAAATTTTCCATCGCATTTTCGTCATCCGCCTGGTCTCTATCTCATTTTCGAATATCCGATCACTTTGCACTGTTGCTCTGGTCTCTCGGTTGCCATAACGGAAGGCAATCGGTTCTAGTGGAGGAATTTCTATTTTAGTGGAGGTCGCACCCATAGATTCTGTTCTGTTTTCGTCGTCCTTAAGTTAACGTAAGCATCGCCTTGATTATTTTATCTTTTTAATTGATTAGCCAATCTTCAATTTTTTTTTAACATCTAGTGTGCTTGTTGAAAATGTTGACTGTGCTATTATCAGTTCATACGTTGTTGTGTCTCATTTAGTATCACTGTTTTATTTAAGTAGTTATGTTAATTTGCTTGTACTCAACAATAGACTGTTACTTCAAATTTTAGAAATTTGCTTGCTTATGTAGTAGATGATGATTGATAAAAATTGGGTGAATCTACACAGGTAACTACATAATTCTCAACATAAATGTAGCTTGCAAATCATATCCTATATTTTGACAAAAGCTAAAAGATAAATTTTTTCCAAAGAACTAGTAGTGAGTGTCAACAAGGAACTCAGAAGTTTGTGCATACCCCTATGAAAAATTCTGGAAATGTAGAAAAAATTCTATGTCCTTGCTTAAATTGTTGAAATCTTAGTCATCAATATGAGAAGGTGGTAGTTGAGCATCTGATTATAAGAGGAATGGATCGTGTACATAAGACAAGTAGGTGGTATTGTCACGACGAGCACAAAAATATAAGCACATATGTTAAGTTCGATGATATATATGATTTATTTGAAGCTATCGATTATGAAAATGAAGATTTCATCAATTATACTTTTCTCGATGATGATAAAGATGAAGACAGTGCACAAAAACGAGAGGATGATTTGTTAAGGAACTTGGAAGAAGCAAAAGCCCCGTTGCATCCTGATTGTATCGATCAAACAAAATTATCTGCCATCCTCGTGTTTTATAATATTAAATGTGAGACTGGTTTGTCTAATACCTGCTTCGATAAACTTCTAAATGTGCAACAATTATTGTTGCCAAAAAATAATATACATCCGAAAACATTATATGAGGTAAAAAAATTCTAAATATATTCGATATGGGTTTTGAAAAAATTCATGCTTGTCAAAATGATTGTTGCCTTTTTAGAAGAGAGTACGAAGATTTGGAAAGTTGTCCTAAATGTGGTGTATCAACATGGAAGAAGAATGAACATACGAATAAAAATATGCGTGGCATTCCGATTAAAGTTTTGAGATATTTTCCAATCATTCCTAGATTTAGAAGAATGTTTAGATCTCAAAATACGACAGAAGATTTAAGATGGCATTTTAGTAACAAAAGCAATGATGGGAAAATTCATCATCATGTGGATTCAATAACATGGAATGTAGTAGATGAGATATGGAAATCGTTTGCAGCTGATCCACGCAATATAAGACTTGGTGTTGCTACCGATGGTGTTAATCCTTTTATGACAATGAGTTCCAAATATAGTTGTTGGCCTGTGATGCTTGTGACATACAATCTCTCGCCAATGTTATGCACGAAAAAAGAAAATATCATCTTAACATTATTGATTCCTGGTCCAAAGCAACCAGGAAATGATATTGACGTACATTTGGAGCCATTAATTGAAGACTTGCAACATTTGTGGAGTAATGGAGTTCAAACTTATGATGCCTTTAGTAGATCGCTTATTAACATGAGAGAGATTTTACTATGGATGATAAATGACCTACTAGCGTATGGAAATCTTACTGGATGTTTTGTGAAAGGCAAAAATGGTTGTCCATTATGCGGTATCAATACTCACCATCGATGGTTGAAACATAGTCGGAAGAGTTGTTATATGGGTCATAGAAGATTTTTAACCCCTTCAGATTCATTAAGAAAGCAAAAAACCTAGTTTGATAATACTGTAGAAAATGGCCGTAGATCTAGAGTTTTGACTGGAAGAAACATCTCTGCTATTTTGAAAAACTTTCTGAATAATTTTGGGAAAGAAATAAAAAATGAAAATAATCATAATAGCAAGAATGGGAAGGATAAAAAGAGAAAAACTGAGAAGGAGAGCAGAAAGAGAAAAAATACTAAAAAAATAATATAGAAGTGAAGATGGTGATCTTGTGAATATAGAGCTATCAAGGTGAAAAAATGATCAATCTTGTTTGATTTACCATATTAGGAGGTTAGTTTTTTTTTCATTGATCAATAATACAATTCTTTAGTAATGAAATTTAACATTGTTGATTTTTGTTAGAACTGCCAATGCGTCATAATTTAGACGTAATGCATGTAGAAAAAAAATGTTAGTGAAAGCGTAATAAGCACGATGCTGCATAATAACAAATCAAAAGACGAAATTAATTGTAGAAAAGATTTAGAAGAGTGGGGAATTCAACATGGCCTTTATGCACAATCTCGTGGAAAAAAACATATCTTCCACCAGCTCCATATACATTGTGACAACCGCCTACAGCCCCCGTGCTGTACAAGAGAAATAATGCGCTGAAGGGTGTGTCAGGCAGCTATGGACGATCATCAAGTTATGGTATATAAGCGAAACCTGTCGTAAACTCACAGCGCAAGGATAAAATATAATAGAAATTATATAACGGGTAGTGATAGTGAAGCCAAAAACACTAAACTTTCATAACAACTAGAAAGTATTTCCCATAAACGTGGATAACGACAATAGTGTCTGTACAATTTGCCTTACTACAATACTCAAAGAAATAGCAAACAACGGAAATCCAATTATTAGATAGTAGTAAAGATAGAACGTCAGCCTCTAGCTTGCCATCGATTAGCACCACCGTTCCCACTAAGGCATCACCTGTCACCTGCTACTTAGTCTGCCCATCCAACAATCGGACGAAAACCCCAAGGTAATAAGAGTAAATATAAAACCTTGAGTCAGACAATAGTCTCAGTGAGCGATAAAACAACTAAAAAACTTCACTAATAAAGTATATGAGAATGGGCAAATAAACGAACTAATTTACCCAGCTCCAGAGAAGAACTTACACCTTCCTTCCCCACAACATGACAGTGATAGCCTTTACGATCCATACACAAAATGGGATAACAATTCAGCCATGGCAACCAGAACAACCATTCATACATAGAAATAGCAACTCAATCATGATCACAACATGCATTCAAACGTCCAAGACCGACTCTAGCTATCACCGCCAACCTTGCTTTAAAACCCATGTTATCGTATGACTGGCTAACAATTTGCCATCAATTGTCAAGGACCACACTTGATGCACCGGTTCTAGTAAAACTCCACACGCTATACTAAACACGTGCTACACGCTATACTCAACACATGTCTAGGCCATACACGACGCCCAAGGCACTCGACCTATAATTGGTCTTCAATTGTACCTCTGCTTTGAGTCCACTAGAACCTACGACAACGATAATTCTTCGGCCTTCGTCTCAATTACGACTATTAATTAGCTCAGAACACTTTAGAGCTATCATTTCACACAAGCTCGGTACTTCCCTGAGTTGTCATCTCTCTAGTCGTAATCAATTACGACTATTAATTAGCTCAGAACAATTTAGAGCTGTCACTTCCCACGAACTCAATACATCCTTGAGTTGTCTCCCCATTTGTTGCATATAACAAACAACAAACACTTTTCAACACTTCCAAGCTTCCCGATTGAATTCACTCTGAAGTCACATCATCATCGGAAGTGTACGACCAGAAATAACTGCCCAGAAATGAAAAAAATGGCTGACCAGAATAGGCCGATGCACTTTGATCCAACCCAACTTCGGTCCGACCCAACTTCGGTCCGACCCAACTTCGGTCCAATCCAACTTTGGTCCGATGCAAAACCTGCATATTGCAATTCAACTCTGATTTCGACTAATACTTCGCCAAACGATAAATCCGACGAAACTAACTTATCCAGTTTATCCAAAAGGATTACAAGCATGTTATGAAATCAACAATATCATTAATATGACAATTCTATCCATGATAATGTCAAATTCACCAAAATCACCATAAATATGCATATGAACAAAAACCACGGATCTAACTTGCACATTAGTATGAAATATCATAGAAATTACCTATTTAATCTTGCTAAATCAGATCCTATGTGATCTATATGAAAATGAACTTACCAATGCATGGATCTAAGGAAAAACACTTGAATCTGATGAAAAACATGATCTACTACCCATACACTTTATTGAATCCATGTAAGAGATGTAATCCACTCACCGATTCTCCGATGCAAGCTAAAATGAAAGAATTATGAATCTGGACAGCGAGCAATTCAAACCAAACTCCTCGATCCGATGAGTTCACCTTTGAAATGATGTAGATCTGGCCTCCAACAGTGTAGATCTATGATTTCCCTCAGATTTGGATTAATGGTGGAAAGATGTTAGAGGAAGGAGATCAATGCCTCTAAATGAGAGAATGGGAAAGTAAACCTTTCCCTCCACTCTCACTCCCTATTTATAGGATTCCACTAGCCCACTAATAGGCCTCCCCAATTCTGCCCATTAGGCTCTCCAAACCTGAACTTGCAACTGAAAAACCTTAAGACAACGATTCCTCCCAAACCGCTGTTCCAAATCTTTAGTGTAGCCACTCTGTGGAAAGGAAATCATCAATTCCTTTCCAATGGCACAGGTTTCACCCTCTGATTCGACCTGAGTCAAAAGTTATGCCCTATACAAGACTGACAGGGGAAAAATGGTCACAAACAAAATTGGTAAAAATTATGGACATGTCTCACATCCCCATAAGCAACATATTAAAAGATGGGAATGATACAACCCTCAAGGAATAAAATAAAAATATTTTACGATCTTCCGATATGTAAAATGTGGGCTGTTACATTCTCCCCACTTAAGAATTTCGCCCCCGAAATTCCAAGCAAACACAACAATTCCGCATGCCTATCATCCATAAGAAGCCAATTCTATCTTCCAAACTAGCATCCATCAAGCCCTGCATCCGTAGCCTAATCCTAGCACGCAGAATTCTACCAAACAAGATACAACTATATATAACAGTGGTACGATATCAAAGGGTCCTACCGACGAAGAGTTCTGGATGAGTCACCTTCATGCTCTCTTCCGTCTCTCATGTACAATCGTCACCATCTTCACTCCATTGTAGCTTGACAAGCTTAAACATCTTCCTCCTAAGTTGTTTCGTGTCATTTCCTACAACACGAAGTGGCTCACGAGTTCTCGCAACTGTGGTTTCCACTTCTAGGTCTTCATACTGCCCTGGAGATACCACCTCATTCGAATCATGCACGAACTTCCGTAGAAACGACACATGGAACACATTATGCACACTCGACATCTTCTCAGGTAACTCCAATCTATATGCGAGCTTTCCCATTCGCTCGACTATTGGAAATGGTCTAATGAACCTAGGAGCTAACTTTCCTTTACTACCAAATCACACCATATGCTTCAACGATGAAACCTTCATGAAAACCATATCGCCAACGTCGAATTCCAAGTCCTTACGACGCTTATCGGTGTAACTTTTCTGACGATCTTGGGTTGTCTTCTTTCGTTACCGAACTATCTCGATACAATCCGAGGTCTTTCTTATCATTTCTGGCCCAAGTACCAACTTATCTCCAGTGTCTAACCAACATGCCGAAGAATTGCATGGTCTCCTATACAACGTCTCATATGGTGCCATCCCAATGCTGGACTGGTAGCTATTATTATATGCATACTTAACCAGATGTAGATGGTCTTCCCACGATCCCCCAAAATCCAACACACAAGCTCTTAGGTGATCTTCCAAAACTCGATTGATTCTCTCGGTTTGACCATCAGTTTGGGAATGATATGCCGTACTCCAAGCACAACTCGGTTCCTAAAGCTTCTTGCAAACTCTTCCAAAATCCACTAGTAAATAACGGATCTCGATCACTCACTATACTCTTTGGGACGCCATGGAATCTAACAATCCATTTCACATAAAGTTCAGCCAGCTTCGACATTGTCCTTGTCGACTTGACAGGAATGAATCTTGCACTTTTGGTCAAGCAATCCACAATGACCCAAATCCCTTCATTTCCTGTCCTGGTTCTAGATAGTCCATCGATTAAATCCATCGATACTTGTTCCCACTTCCATGTAGGAACTTCCAATGGCTAAAGCAAACCACTCGGCATCTTCTCTTCAGCTTTCACCAACTGACAATTCATGCACTTGGAAATGAACTTTCCAATATCTCGCTTCATCCCTTCCCAGTAGTAATCTCTCTTCATGTCCTGATACATCTTGTTACAACCGGGATGAATCATCAACTTTGAGTGATGACATTCTCTCAGAACCTCATCTCTCAATCCATCAATATCAGGAACAACTAATCGCCCTTGCTTTCGAAGCCAACCTTCTCGATCGACTTCGAACTCTTTATCTTCTGATTTTAGCTTCTAGATAAACTCAACAAGCTTTGTATCTTGCTTTGGCTCTCGCTAATCCTTTTGATAAGTGTAGGTCTTATCTATAAGCTTGCCAACATTTCAGGTTCGAACTAAAACCTTGGCCTGAAATCAAACCTTGCCAAATACTCAAGGCTCTTCCATTCTGAAAACATTGCTCCCAAACTTGTGTGTCTACGACTCAACGCATCTGCAATTGCGTTACCTTTACCAGGAGTATACGCTATATCAAAATCATATGTTGCCAAAAACTCTAACCATCATTGCTGACGAAGATTCAAATCCTTTTAGGAGAAAAAAAATACTTCAACGACTTGTGATCCGTAAACAACTCGAATCGGACTCCTAACAGGTAATGTCTCCACATCTTCAGAGCAAACACAATTGCTGCCAATTCCAAATCATGAGTTGGGTAATTCTTCTCATGCGGCTTTAGCTGTCGACTCGCGTAGGCCACAACCTTATCCTTTTGCATTAACATTGCTCCAAGCCAAGTACCACATGCATCAGTGTATACCACCATCTCTTCATTCCCATTTGAAATGGTCAACATCGGAGCACTTGTCAATCTCTCCTTCAGGATTTCGAACGCTTGTTCACACTTCACATCCCATGTGAACACTTGGTTCTTGTTCGTCAATCCTATCAACGGTGCAGCTATCTTGGAGAAATCCTTGATAAACCGTCGATAATATCCTGCCAACCCAAGGAAACTCCAAACATCTGTCGCATTCTTAGGTCTATCCCAGTCCTGGATTGCTGCCACCTTAGCGGGGTCAACCGCTATCCCATTTCCAGAAATAACATGACCTAAGAACCTCACTTCATCCTTCCAGAAGTGACACTTCGAGAACTTAGCCTTTAACTATGCTTTCCCAAGATCTCTAAAACAACTCTCAAGTGTGTCTTGTGTTCTTCCTCATTCCTGGAGTAAACCAGAATATCATCCACGAACACAAGCACAAACTTATTCAACTAATCTCTGAATACCCTCTTCGTACGATCCATGAAATACGCTGGCGCATTAGTCAACCCGAATGGCATCACCAACCACTCGAAGAAACCAGATGGTGTCCTAAAAGCAGTCTTTGGCACCCTCAACTGGTGAAATCCCGTTGCCAGATCCATCTGGAAAAACACTTTGGCTTCATGAAGCTGATCGAACAAGTCATCAATCCTTGGCAACGGATACTTGTTCTTCTTAGTCACCTTGTTCAGCCCACGATAGTCCACACACAATATTAACGAGCCATTTTCCTTGGTTACAAACACGACCGGTGCACCCCATTCAGAAACACTTCTCCGAATGAATCCCTTCCTTAGAAGGTCACGAACTTGCACCTCCAACTCTCGCTGTTCCTTAGGCGCCATCCGCCTAAGAGGCACAACAATTAGTCTAGCACCCTCGACCAAATCGATCCTAAACTTGATATCACGATGCGACGGTAACCCTTTGACATCGTCAAAGACATCCTCATACTCATTAGCGATCAGCACAAATGACAAGTCTTCTTGTGGAATCACAAGCAAATGTATATAGCTAACAAAGACACCCTCTTCGCGCTTAAACTTTATCAACACCTTTCGCCCTTCCACCTCCCCGACTCTCATCTCTAGCTTCTCGCAATTCACCCTTGCCGCATACCTCTTGAGCCAATCCATGCCTAAGATGATCCCAAACCCATTGAAGTTAAGAACAAAGCAATCACACACAAAAGAGTAACCATGACTCGACAACACTAGACCTCGGCTAATCATGCGAAGATTTGACGAACCCCCAATTGGATTAGTTACTATTAAAGGTCTATCACATATCTCGGGTTCCAAACCCAAGCGGCATACAAGCTCAGGAAATAGGCCACAACACCTAGGCCATCCACCACAGCGTTTAGAAGCGCTGCTGGGAACTCCTCCAACTGGACCGATCAGCCTGAATACTCGACCGACCCACTTGGACCCGACCGACCCAAAAATCCCATGCTGACCGACCCAATGCTGCTTCTCACCAAAGCCTTTCAATTGACCGACCCGTCTCTACCATTTGAGACGACCCACTTGCTCTTTTAGAACTGGCCGACCCAAAAAAACACCTCAACACAACCAACCTTGATATGACCGACCCGATCCAAGACTTGTGACCGACCCGATCCAAGACTTGTGACCGACCCGGTCAGCTTCACTCAATTCATTTTCTACTCAGTTGGCTGATCCGACCCACTCCACTATGGACCGACCCGACCGAGTACTAGAGCGATCCGCTCCTTATCCTTCAGACCGACCAGACCACCAACTGACCATGTCTTTGAAAATCCTAACACAATTATCCATCCACCTATGGACTTCTTCAACTGGCTCAGTGCCTTTGAACTATTTTCCTCCCAATGAAGAAAAGTCTTTGCATAGCTTTGCAAATTCTACAGCTCTAGGCACTTGGACTCCAACATCAACCGTAGTTGCCACTGGAGCGGGGTTCCTTCGAAGACATGCTTCAAACATGGCCAGGTATTCATATACCCTACCATTACCCCCTTCCAGTATTAGCTTCCCTAGCAACGTGTCTTGATGATCGTCTACCCATTCTAAATCTGCAATTTAGGATAATTAGCCACTTTCAAGAAAATTGATAAAGAATACAATCGCTACTACTATATATGCTGATATATATAGTAAGCATCCAACTGAAATCTACAAGTACGTCTCTCATACGTGATTACGTTTTAGAGCTTTGGCTAAAATCGTTAACCAGAGCTCTGATACCAAATGTGACGACCGCCCACAGCCCCCGCACTATACAAGAGAAATAATGCACTGAAGGATGTGTCAGGCAGCTATGGACGATCATCAAGTTATGGTATATAAGAGAAACTATCGTAAACTCACATCGCAAGGATAAAATATAATAGAAATTATACAATAGGTAGTGATAGTGAAGCCTAAAACACTAAACTTTCATAATAACTAGAAAGTATTTCCCATACACGAGGATAACAACAATAGTGTCCGTACAATTTTCCTCACTACAATACTTAGAGAAATAGCAAACAGCGGAAATCAAATTATTAGATACCAGTAAAGACAATACGCCAGCCTCCTACTCGCCATCGATCAGCATCGTCGTTCCAACTAAGCATCACCTATCACCTGCTACTTAGTCTGCCCATCTAACACTTGGATGAACAACCCAAGGTAATAAAAGGAAACATAAAACCTTAAGTCAGACAACAGTCTTAGTGAGCGATAAAACAACTAACAAACTTCACCAATAAAGTATATGAGAATGGGCAAATAAACGAACTAATTTACCCAGCTCACCTGCCTTCCCCACAACATGACAGTGATAGCCTTTACGATCCATACACCAAAAGGATAACAATTCAGCCATGGAAACCAGAAAAACCATTCATACATAGAAATAGCAACTCAATCATGATCATAACATGCATTCAAATGTCCATGACTTACTCTAGCTATCACTGCCAACCTTGCTTTAGAACCCACATTATCGTATGACTGGCTAACAATTTCCCGTCAATTGTCAAGGATCACACACAACGCTCTGGTTCAAGCAAAACTCCGCACGCTATACTCAACATGTGCTACACTCTATACTCAACACGTGTCTAGGCCATACATGACGCCCAAGGCACTCGACCTACAATTGGTCTTCAATTGTACCTCTGCTTTGAGTCCATTAGAACCTACGACAATGATAATTCCTCGTCCTTTGTATCTCTAGTCGTTACCAATTACGACTATTAATTAGCTCAGAACACTTTAGAACTATCATTTCACAACATCTCAATACATCCCTGAGTTGTCATCTCTCTAGTTGTTACCAATTACAACTATTAATTAGCTCAGAACACTTTAGAGTTGTCACTTCACACGAACTTAACATATCCTTGAGTTATCTCTCCATTTGTTGCATACAACGAACAATAAACACTTTTCAACACTTCCAAACTTCCCAATTGAATTCACTCTGAAGTCACATCATCACCGGAAGTGTCCGACCAAAAATAGCTGCCCAGAAATGGCAAAAATGGCTGACCAGAAATGGTTGACCAGAATAGGACGACCTACTTTGGTCTGATCCAACTTATGTCCGACCCAACTTTGGTCCGACCCATCTTCGGCCCGATCGAACTTCGATCCATCCCAACTTCGGTCCGACCCAACTTCGGTTCGATCCAACTTTGGTCTGATCCAAAACCTGCATATTGCAATTCAACTCTGATTTCAACCAAAACTTCGCCAAATGATAAGTCCGACGAAACTAACTTATCCAATTCATCCAGAAGGATTACAAGCATGTTATGAAATCAACAACATCATCAATATGACAATTCTATCCATGATAATGTCAAATTCACCAAAATCACCACAAATATGCATATGAACAAAAAACTTGGATCTAACTTGCACATTCATATAAAATATCATAGAAATTACCTATTTAATCTTTCTAAACAGATCCTAGGGTGATCTATATGAAAATGAACTTACCAACGCATGGATCTAAGGAAAAACACTTGAATCTGATGAAAAACATGATTTACTACCCATACACTTTATTGAATCCATGTAAGAAATGTAATCCACTCACCGATTCTCCAATACAATCTAAAATGATAGAATTATGAATCTGGACAACGAGCAATTCAAAACAAACTCCTCGATCCAATGAATTCACCTTTGAAATGATGTAGATCTAGCCTCCAATGGTGTAGATCTATGATTTCCCTCCTTAGATTTGGATTTTTAATGGTGAAAAGGTGTTAGAGGAAGGAGATCAATGCCTCCAAATGAGAGAATGGGAAAGTAAACTTTTTCCCTCCACTCTCACTCCCTATTTATAGGATTCCACTAGCCCACTAGTGGGCCTCCCCAATTCAGCCCATTAGGCTCTCCAAACCTGAATAGCCAACTGAAAAACCTTAAAATGTCGATTTCTCCCAAACCGCTGAGCCAAATCTTTAATGTAACCATTCTATGGAAAGGCAATCATCAATTCCTTTCCAATGGCACAGGTCTCGCCCTCTGATTCGACCTGAGTCAAAAGTTATACCCTATACAAGGCTGACTGGGGAAAATGGTCACAAATAAAATCAGTAAAAATTATGGACATGTCTCACATCCCCATAAGCAACATATTAAAAAATGAGAATGATCCAACCTTCAAGGAATAAAATAAAAATATTTTGCTATCTTCTGATACATAAAATGCAGGGCTGTTACATACATTGTCCAAATCTAAAAAAAATATTTTGTAAAAGATTGTATGATTTTAAGGGACCTGATGGTTATTGCTCGTATTTCAAGAGCTCTATACCGTTGGAGGATCGTAAAATTAGTGGTTTGAAGTAACATGACTATCATGTCCTAATGCAACAATTGTTGCCGGTTGCAATAAGAGGATTATTACCGAAGAAGCCAAGGAAAGCAATAATTCGTTTATGTTTGTTATTCCATAAATTATGCCAAGTGTTCTTGATAGAGAAGAACTACAACATCTTGATGATGAGATTATTCTAATTTTATGTGAACTTGAAAGATATTTTCCACCTTTGTTCTTTGATATAATGATACACTTGATGGTTCATCTTGGAAAAGAAGCCAGATTATGTGGACCGGTTCATTTTCATTGGATGTACCAATTTGAAAGATACATGAAGACACCAAAACATTATGTAAGAAACACTGCACATCCTAAGGGGTGTATTGCGGAATCCTATCTTGCAGAGGACTGCATGAAATATTTTAGTGAATTCTTAAAGAAATCAGGAAAAATAAAAGAGTAGGAAGTCCGAAATGAAGATTATGAAAATGATGTCATACTTGAAGGGCGACCAACTTCAGCCTGTAAAATAATTACACTGTCGGAGAATAAGAAACAAGATGCTTGTTTGGCTGTGCTAATGAATATGGCTATAGTGGAACCATTTTTAGAGTAAGTGACTAGTGCATTTTATTCTATTATTCAATTTTTTTATAGTGCAACTTATCTGTTTTTTTCCTTTTACAATAGTTTGGATCTTGAGGAGTTACAACACTCAAACAAACGCTTAGAAAAACATGCGACCTTACTTTGGAAAACCCACACAAATAACTTTTCCAGTTAGATTAAGAAGAAGGTGAGTTGAATTTGAAAATATATTCTCATTAATTTTGAATATATTATTATCGAGATCTAACATAAATAATAATTTCATTTATAGATACCTTATGATTCGAACGATCACGACACAATGTTAAAATGGATTGCCTATGGTCCAAGGAGTAATGCATTGTCTTGTACAGGTTATATCGTCAATGGAGAACGTTTTCACACAAAAGATATTGAGAGAAAAACTCAAAATAGTGGAGTCACTTATGATGCAACGACCATGTGTAGGGCTAGGCAAAAGATATTTCCTAAATGGTCGACGTGATTACTTATTATGGGATGTTGACCGATATATGTAACACCCCGTATTTTTTAACAACACTAAAGAAGGATAAATTAAATAATAATTAATCTAATATTCAAAATTAGGGAAATCAGACAATGCCATTGCGTCCGTCTCAAAATTCTGGTCAAGATAGACATTTGGTTTCCATAAAAACGGACACCATATGAAGAAGTTATGAGGGATTTAAGTTTGTATACGCGTAGAAGAATTATATATATACACATGAGGTAGAGATTGTCAGAATCTTATCCAAAACAGTTTGAATTTGAAAAATAAAAGTGGCGGCCGATTTCCCGCTCTAGGGGGTTGACCCCCTAGAGGGGTGTCGACACCGGTGTCGACCCCCCATAAGGGGTGTCGACACCGGGGTCGACCTACCCACAGGGGTGTCGACACACCTAGGGCTGACGTGATAGTCAGTTTTAGAGGGTCTGGTAGCTATATATACGTGGTCATTCTCTTGTTTTCTTCATTGAGAATTCATGGTGGCCAAACTCTACTGGTATTTGAACTGATCTGGATCCCTTATCTTCTTCAACTAAAGCAAATCAATTGGAGATTCAAGATCCAATCTTTTCTAGTTGCTTTTATTTTTGAATATTTAAAAGTAAATATGACACGACTATGACTTGGACTTGTTTATATGCCTAGATTATATCAGATCCATTGTAAATTCTGAGTATATAACATTCTAAATTGGTTAGGATTTAGATCTAAATCTCTATCTCGTTGGATCTATTGTAACTTTTGTGGCATTCTATTATGTGAATCTTAAACCTTAATTATGTAGATCTACTTTTAAACTAGTGGATCTAAATTGGTGGACATTTAATTTGTTAATCAGATCTAGTTTATCATCTTGTGCCTATTATGTTAGATTTGAATAGTTGGACATCTAAATGGTTAATTTAGATCTTATTATGCTCACTATGACATCATAGTTATGTTAGAACTAGTACATCTAAATGGTTAATTTAGATCTTATTATGCTCATTATGACATCATAGTTATGTTATAACTAGTAATTGCTACAAGTTCATCAGATTTATGCTCATATGTCCACTTTATCACCATGCTAGTTTATGTTTATGCCAAGTTATGTTAAAACAATCACTTTGGTTATATTCCTATTATTTTCCCTATTATCGTTTATGACTAGGCTATTGTCCAGCCTAGGCATGCCGCCAATTTTGTGAGTGCGCTAGTTAAGGAACAGGGGAAAAAGGTTAATATTGGCATAATTTGAATATAAAGATCATTGGACATATAATTCAAATTGTTGGGTAAAATGGGCATTAACACCTATAAGGGCATAGGTTTAATTAATTGATTAATTAATAATGAATTCCTAGGATTACAATTAGAAATTGTAACTGCATTTATGACCCAAGGTTGGGTTGCATTAGTGGTGGAAGTCTGCGCGGTCCCGACCGGCTTATGCAGCAGCCACTAATGTTGAACCTAATGTGAGAGGTCTAAGTGCGCAAATACGAATCGGGCTATGACACGAGGTATGACCCAATTTGTGGAATAAGACTGCCCGGACCCGACCGACACATCCAGCATCCACAAGTTGTAGGCCTAATGTGGGAGGTCTAGCCCATTATAAACCATAAATGGACATGGTAATAAGTTGGATTACTTAACCAAATCTAATCCATAGGGATTGTATGATTGTGAACTAAAGTTAGGGTTAAGTAAAATTGGTTGGATAGTGGATGGGTTAAGCAAGTCTGGAGGGGGTGGGTAATATTTACATACAGGCCCACAAACTTAACCCGACAAGGTTATGTAATTAAAGACACCTAGTGGTATACATGATCGGTTGGAACAATAAAGTTATGTAATTAAAGACACCTTTTAACGTAAGCATAACTTGTAGAAATAATAGGGCTATGTAATTAAAGACACCTAGTGGTATACATAGCCAAAGAAAACCTAGTGGGATACAAGACAAGGGGGAGCTTGTATCATATTGTGTGGGATCCGTTTCATCCAGTAACCCGTAGTAGGCATCAAAACATGTACTTCATACTAGGTCGGAGAAGGGGCACGCTTACTGGACTGATTGTAACAGATCCAAACGTGGAGGACGGCGTGGGCGGCGCAAACCGACGGCCCATGTGTGTGCATGAGCCGGGCAGAAGGGGATAAGACAAACGTGACACCTGTAGATATAGGGTTGTGCATATCAGCAAAGGGTTGCCACTTTAGTCCTACCGTGGGCCGACACAGAGTATCTACAGAGTAGGGAGCCGTTCGATTAGGGTAGTAGTTAGGGTATATTTGGACGTATGCCTAAGTATACCACCTTATAGTGGAAGGGCCATCTCATTCTGGTTATACTAGTAATAGTGCAGAGTAATCATTAGAGAAGCGTATAACCTTATCATGTCTACCTTTCCACATCTTCCATTTATGTGGTGATCTCTCTTATCCACTTTATATGCCTGTCATGCTACTTTTATTTATTTACTTGCTAACAGTAACTAGACTCGCCAGACTTTATGTCTGATCCTTTTGTTTTCTCTTCTTTCTTCCGTTTCCCCCAGGTTCTCGGGTAGGAAACACTCAGGCTTAGTCAGGACTCAGATATCATCTTGTTAGAGCTGCTTTCGAAGTATGGCTCAAGATCTTATCTCTAATATGGCTTCGTCTCTTTTATTTGGGGAATTATGTTTTCTTTCAAGTATTTATGTACTCTGATGGTAAAAGACAGAAGTTATATTATTGTAATGATTTTTGTGACTTATGACATTTTGGACCACAATGTATGATTTGTGTTTGAAATAAAAATTTGAATATCCGCTGTTATCATATTTATATCTGTCTTGTAATATTCTGTGTTTATTTACCTATAACGCTTCACGAAACTTAATGCATTCCCTTTGTGAGTGACATTAACGGATGTGGGATGTCACACTTGGTATCAGAGCTGAAGGTTACCAGATTAGATAAAAGTTTTTGAAAATTATTTAAAAAAAGGGTCTTAAAAGAAAGTATTTTCAAAAAGAAAAGTCTGTTTTGAAAAACATTCCCCAAAAATCCATACGTAATATCCTTCAGTCCTTTGTCTAATTCTCTTCCTTTTCCTTTTTCAGCATGTCTGGGGAACAAAACATTCCTTATATCCCAGAAGGCGTCACGATACCCGGATGGTTCCGTAGGTATTTGGAGGCCACGATGCTTGCCGAAGGCCAAGAAAATGTTCCTCTTCTAGCTGCACCATTTCCCCTCCTCCCCCTCCTCCTCCAAGAGAAGATAATTTCACTAAGATCTGCAAGGACTTCCGTGCTATGGGAGGGAAGTCGTTCCTTGGGAATGAGACATTCGTAGAAGCACAGAATTGGCTCAAGGAGACCGAGGACTTGTTCGTAATCTTTGAAGTAGAGGATAGAAGGAAGTTTCAGTTAGCTGCTTGGCTGCTGAAAGACGAAGCCTCATTTTGGTGGGAAGCCACCCAAGCTGGACTTCCAGTGGAAACTTGGGAGGATTTTAGACAGAGGTTTGAAATGGAATTTCTTTCCCAAGCCGACAGAAGCATGCAGATGGAAAGATTCTTATCACTCAAACAAGGAAATTTGATGGTGAAAGAATATGTGAACAAATTCAACCAGCTAGCAAGATTTGGGTTCGAGCTGGTGGATACGCCGCACAAAAGGGCTTTGCAATTTGCTAAAGGGATGAATGAACCCCTTCATGGGTTAGCCATGTCCCATATCCCAATGGGAGCCACTTTTGAAAAGCTTGTCGATATTGCCCTAATGCATGAGGAAGACAAGGGAGAAAGGAAGGAAGTAAAGGCTGAGGAAACATCGCAAAATAAGAAGGTGTGGCCCAAGAAGGGGCAACAGTAACAACAACAATAGCAGAAGAAAGGTGGAAAGAATGACAAGGGCAAGGATAAGATAAAATGTCACAATTGATGGAAAGAGGGTCACTTGGTCAAAGATTGTAAGTGAAGGAAGAACTCTTGCTACCATTATGGAAAGGTCGGACACTTTGTTAGGGAGTGCCCGAGGAAACAGGGATCGCAGGGACAAGGTCAATGGGCAAGGACTTTTGGAGGGCAGGTGCATGCTCTCAAGGTCATTACTTCTGATAGAGGTAGAAAAGTTTCTGTGGAAGGCTTAGTTTCGCTTTCAAACTATCCTATTAGAACTCTTTTTGATTCTGGCGCTTCACATTCATTTATATCTAGTTCTGTGGTTGAATCTCTGCACTTAATTACTAGTATGGTAATAGATCCCGTTGGTGGTTCGGCTCATTTATCTATGATTTGTCGGGGTTTGAAAATATACGTGTTAGGCGTCGAGTTTGAACGCGACGCGTATGTGCTCGAGTTTATGGGCTAGGGGTTGATTCTAGGAATGGATTGGCTTACCACGCATGGTGCCATTCTAGATTGTGAGAGGAGGGTCGTTAGACTTCTGACTTGTCATGGAAGGACCCTCGAGATTTCTTGTGACCCACAAGGGTCGGTTATGCTTAGTTTCCTAAAGTCTCTTGATGCATCTATCGATGATCTACAATATGTTCCAGTAGTCCAGGATTATTCTGATGTTTTTGATGAGGAACGGGGCTTACCTCCGAGGCGAGAAATCGATTTTCGTATATATCTAGTGGAAAATGCAAAGCCAGTTGCATTACCAGTGTGCTATATGGCTCTAAGAGAAAGGAGGGAGCTGAGTAAGCAAGTAGGGGAGCTACTTGAGAAGGGATTTATCAGACGAAGCATATCTGAATGGGGTGCTCCAGTGGTATTCACAACTAAGGCGGATGGTTCGCTTTGTTTGTGTGTTGACTATAAGGAGTTGAATAAACTCACTAAGAAGAATAGGCACCTGCTTCCGAGGATTGATGATTTATTTGATCAGCTTATTGGTGCCTCAGTATTTTCCCAGTTAGACTTGGCCATAGGATTTTATCAGTTGAGGGTGGTTGAGGAAAGCATAGATAAGGTTAGTTTTCGGACTCCGGATGGTTTCTTTGAATGGCTAATTATGCCTTTTGGGCTGACGAATGCACCCGCCTATTTTGTTGATTTGATGAGTAGGGTGTTTCGGGAGTTTCTAAACAAATTTGTTGTGTTCTTTGTTGACGATATCTTGATCTTCTCCAAAAGCGAAGAAGAGCATGCCCAACATGTGAGAGAAGTTTTGATAACTCTCTGTGACCATCAGCTTAAGGCTAAAGTTCTCCAAATGCCATTTTTGGAGAAAGAAGGTGCGATTCTTAGGGCATGTGGTCTCCAAAGAAGGGATAGCTGTAGATCCCGCAAAGCTGGTTGCAGTGCAAGATTGGCAGATTCCTAAAAATGCATTCGAGGTGAGAAGCTTTCTTGGATTGGCATGTTATTATAGGAAGTTCATTAAGAATTTGCAAAGAGATCAGCCCCACTCACCAGGTTGACAAAAAATATTTTGGCATTTTCATGGGATATAGATTGTGATGTTGCTTTCCAACGATCGAAGAGGGCTCTGACAACAGCCCCTGTCTTGACCATGCCCGATGGGAGTAAAGTGTTTACCGTTTACACTGATGCATGTGGTACAGGGCTTGGTGCGGTTCTGATACAAGAAGGGAAAATGGTGTGTTATGGGGGTAGACAGTTGAGAGTTCATGAGAAGAACTACCCACATCCATGATCTAGATCAAGCTACCATAGTATTCCCGCTTAAGACATGGCACCATTATTTACTTGGAGAGAAGTTCGAGTTATACACCAATCATAAATCTCTCAAGTATCTGTTCTGGTAGAAGGATCTCAATTTAAGGCAACTACGGTGGATGGAGTTTCTAGCTTCTTATGATTTTGAGATTGCTTATACCCATGGCAAGGGTAATGTGGTGGCAAACGCACTAAGTAGGTAGAGGACGGCCTTGAGTCCTCTGTTTGTGGAGAGAGCTTGGAGTTCATATCAGCTTTTGATTTTAGACCCTCCATCGAGATTCTGCCTGATTTGTTTGCATCCTTGGAGATACGACCAACTCTTATGGATCAGATAGGAGCTCTGCAACAAGGTGACCCACAGATTTTAAACATCATGGAAAAGATCAGAAAAGGGAAGACTTCTAGTCACCTCGGTAAATATGCCATAGATGTAAAGAGGTGGTTGCGACGAGATGGAAGACTTTGTGTTCCTCAAAATGGAAGCTTGATAAAGGCAGTCCTAGAAGAAGCCTACCATTCTAAGATGACTATTCATCCAGGCGGTGACAAGATGTACAGAGATGTAAAAAGGGTTTTCTTTTGGGTTGGGATGAAGAAAGATATGGTAGAGTTCGTTTCTCAATTTTTGGTTTGCCAGCAAGTTAAAGCTGAGAAAAAGAAGCCGATGGTCTACTTCATCTTTTGGAGGTTCCTCAGTGGAAATAGGAGAGCGTCTCTATGGATTTCATAGATGGTTTGCCTAGATCGAAGAAAGGCAATACCAGTATCTGGGTTGTGGTAGATAGACTCACTAAAAGCGCCCACTTTATTCCAGTTAAGAGTAAAAGTTCGACATCATGGTTGGCAGCAATTTATGTTCGTGAGATGGTTCGTCTTTATGGAGTACCTTCCAGCATCGTAAGCGACCGTGACCCCATCTTTACTAGTGAATTTTGGAGGAGCTTGCAAGAAGCATTAGGTACACAGTTGAATTTGAGCACCGCTTATCATCCTCAAACCGATGGACATACGGAGAGGGTGAACAGAATTCTAGAGGGTCTTTTGAGGTTGTGTATCCTAGATTTTGAAGGGACTTGGGAAGAACACCTTCCTTTAGTAGAGTTTGACTATAACAACAATTATCAACCTAGTATCGGCATGGCACCCTTCGAAGCATTGTACGGACGACCCTGTAGATCAACAACTTATTAGTGGGAATCTACATAAAGAATATTACTTGGACCAGATATGGTTAGGGAAACGTCCGAAAAGTTTGACCTTATTCGAGGCGGATGAAGACAACTCAAGATAGGCAGAAATCCTATGCAAACAAGTGGAGGACTGACATTGAATTTCAAGTGGGAGACTTGGTTTTTTTTTAAAGTATTGCCTCTGAGGAATGTGGTTCGCTTCGGATCAGTAGGGAATTTGGCACTTAGGTTTGTGGGACCATTTCCCATAACCGTGAGGATTGGCTAAATGGCCTATAGATTAAAGCTCCCAGAAAATCTATCCGGCGTTCATGATGTTTTCCACGTTTCTCATCTGTGGAAGTTCCTGCATGACACCACAGAAGTAGTTGAGCCGAGGGTATTGGAAGAGGTAGAAGTGGAACGGGAGGCGACAGTCAGGCAAGTACCAACCCGTGTTATTGAATCAGAAGTCAAGAAGCTACGCAATAAAGAGATCAAGTTACTAAAGGTTCAATGGGGAGATAACCCAGAGGATGCGCCTTGGGAGACCGAAGTCAAGATTCATGCTTCATACCCTTTTATTTTCGAGTGTATGTTCTTAACTCCTTTTTTATAAAGTTTTATATGTGCTTGTTTCTATCAATTGAATATATCTTATCCATAGTATTTTTGACCTTTAGATAGGAATCCTATGGGTGTAAACATGTGTTTGAGACATGTTATGTTTGATGGACGCAAGTGGATGCAAGTGTTTGCTAGTGGCTGCCTATGGACGCATATACACACACAGATCGGCTCAATCACTCTCATACTGCATATGGATATGTGTGCATTTCCTTTTTCTTTTATGGATGGAAATGGATGTATTTCCATATGGATGTTTCATTTGGACAAATGAGTGTGCACACATAAATAACTCACGTGTTATAATAGGTTTATTTGCATACATATTGTATTCATGACACTAGCATACATTGCATTAAGGAGGTCAACTGAAATCAGTAGACCACCTGATCTTTCGCATTAATGTTGAGACATATACACACACCTTTGCATATATTCATATAAGCATTAGAAAGCTTTAAGGACAATGGACGCCTGTGATTAGTGGATGAGTAGATGGATGATGGATGGTAGGATACATTCTTTTTAAACTTAGAGATTTCGGGGGCGAAATTCTTTGAATAGGGGAGAATGTAACACCCCGTATTTTTTAACAACACTAAAAGAGGATAAATTAAATAGTAATTAATTTAATATTCAGAATTAAGGAAAACGGAATGCGCCATTTTTCTGTCTTGAAATTCTGGTCAAGACAGACATTTGGTTTGCGTAAAACGAACACCGTATGAAGAAGTTATAAGGGTTTTAAGTTTGTATACGCATAGAAGAATTATATATATACACATGAGTCAGAGATGAGTCAGAATGTTATCCAAAACAGTTCTAATTTGAAAAATAAAAAGTGGCGACATATTTCCCGCTTTAGGGGGTCGACCCCCTAGAGGGGTGTCGACACCGGGGTCGACCCCCCTAGAGGGGTGTCGACACCGGGGTCGACCCCCCTAGAGGGGTGTCAACACCAAGGTCGACCCACCCACAGGGGCATCGACACCCCTAGGGTTGACATGGCAGTCGGTTTCAGAGGGTCTGGTAGCTATACATTCGTGGTCATTTCTCTTGTTTTCTTCATTGAGAATTCATGGTGGCCAAACTCTACCGGTATCTGAACTGATCTGGATCCGTTATCTTCTTTAACTAAAGCAAATCAATTGGAGATTCAAGATCCAATCTTTTCTAGTTGATTTTAGATTTGAATATTTAAAAGTAAATATGACAAGACTATGACTTGGACTTGTTCATATGCCTAGATTATATCAGATCCATTGTAAATTCTGACTATATGACATTCTAAATTGGTTAGGATTTAGATCTAAATCTCTATCTTGTTGGACCTATTATAACTTTTGTGGCATTCTATGATGTGAATCTTAAACCTTAATTGTGTAGATCTACTTTTAAACTATTTGATCTAAATTGTAAGGACATTTATTTTGTTAATCAGATCCAGTTTATCATCTTGTGCCTATATGTTAGATCTGAATAGTTGGACATCTAAATGAATAATTTAGATCTTATTATGCTCACTATGACATCAAAGTTATGTTAGAACTAGTATATCTAAATGGTTAATTTAGATCTTATTATGCTCACTATGAAATCATAGTTATGTTCGAACTAGTAATTGCTACAAGTTCATCAGATTTATGCTCGTATGTCCACCTTATCACCATGCTAGTTTATGTTTTTGCCAAGTTATGTTAAAACAATCACTTTGGTTATATTCCTATTATAGTTTATGACTAGGCTATTGTCCAGCCTAGGCATACCGCCAATTTTGTGAGTGCGCTAATTAAGGAACACGGGGAAAAGGTTAATATTGGCATAATTTGAATATAAACATCATTGGACATATAATTCAAATTGTTGGGTAAAATGGGCATTAACACCTATAAGGGCATAGGTTTAATTAATATATTAATTAATAATGAATGCCTAGGATTACAATTAGAAATGGTAATTGCACTTATGACACGAGGTTAGGTTGCATTAGTGGTGGAAGTCTGCCCGGACCCGACCAGCATATCCAGCAGCCACTAATGTTGAACCTAATGTGAGAGGTCTAAGTGCGCAAATACGAATCGGGCTATGACACGAGGTTAGGCCCAACTTGTGGAATAAGACTACTCGGACCCGACCGACATATCCAGCATCCACAAGTTGTAGGCCTAATGTGGGAGGTCTAGCCCATTATAAACCATAAATGGACATGGTAATAAATTGTACTACTTATTGTATGATTGTTAACTAAAGTTAGGGTTAAGTAAAATTGGTTGGATAGTGGATGAGTTAAGCAAGTCTGGAGGGGATGGGTAATATTTACATATAGGCCCATAAACTTAACCCGATAACATTATGTAATTAAAGACATCTAGTGGTATACATAACCGGTTGGAAAAATAAAGTTATTTAATTAAAGACACCTTTTAAGGTAAGCATAACTTGTTGAAATAATAGGGTTATGTAATTAAAGACACCTAGTGGTATACATAGCCAAAGAAAACCTAGTGGGGATACAAGACAAGGGGGAAAGCTTGTATCATATTGTGTGGGATCCGTTTCATCCAGTAACTCGGAGTAGGCATCAAAACATGTACTCCATACTAGGTCGGAGAAAGGGCACGCTTACCGAACTGATTGTACGAGATCCAAACATGGAGGACGGTGTGGGCGGCGCAAACCGACCGGGCCATGTGCGTGCATGAGCCGGAAAGAAGGGGATAAGACGACTGTGACACCTGTAGATATGAGGCTGTGCATATCGGCGAGGGTTTGCCACTTTAGGACGTGATACATCCTACCGTGGGGCCGGCACAGAGTATCTATGGAGTAGGGAGCCGATCGGTTAGAGTAGTAGTTAGGGTACATTTGGACATATGCCTAAGTCTACCACCTTATAGTGGAAGGGATCATCTCATTCTGGTTATACTAGCAATAGTGCAGAGTAATCATTAGAGAAGCATATACACCTTATCCTGTCTACCTTGTCACACTTGCCATTTATGTAGTGATCTCTCTTATCCACTTTATATGCCTGTCATGCTACTTTTATTTATTTACTTGCTAAAAGTAACTAGACTCGCCAGACTTTATGTCTGACCCTTTTGTTTCCTCTTCTTTCTTCCATTCCCCCTCTAGGTTCTCAAGTAGGAAACACTCAGGCTTAGTCAGGACTAAGATATCATCTTGTTAGAGCTGCTTTTGAAGTATGGCTCAAGTTCTTATCTCTACTATGGCTTTGTTTCTTTTATTTGGGAAATTATGTTTTCTTTTAAGTATTTATGTACTCTGATGGTAAAATACATAAGTTATATTGTCGTAATGGTTTTTGTGACTGATGGAATTTTAGACCACGATGTATGATTTGTGTTTGAAATAAAAATTTGAATTTCTGCTACTATCTTATATCTATCTTGTAATATTCTATGTCTGTTTACCTATAACACTTCACGATACTTAATGAATTCTCTTTGTGAGTGATGTTAACGAACATGGGGTGTCACAATATTTTTTTTAGACCATTATGCCTTTTATATTCCTGTCTTTAAGTGTCATTGGAAAAATATAGGAAATGGTACGAAGGTACAAGATGGATTTGCCCTTGCCAATTTACAACAAAATCATGCTTCATTTTCAAAAGATCTATATATCCTTGCATCTCAAGCAAAACAAATTTTCTATTTAAGGGAAGACTGATTCTAATTGGTATGTTGTGATGAGGGCACCATTAAGAAGTTTTCATGAAATAGATGTAGATGACTCGTTTGAGGAATTTAGCATGGATACCGGAAATTTTGAAGAAACCGATATGGAGATTGATGATTCTTCTGAGGATCTTAGCTATGTTATGGAAGATTGCAAAGGAATAATTGAGTAGTATATCACTAGATATGTTAGGGAATGCTGTGTTAGGGAAGATTGCGCTTTGTAGCTATAACTTCATTATAAAATCCAACACTTATTATATTTTTTCTACTTGCATTCCTCTAGATTGGTGAAAAACTGACAATAACAAATTATTTAAGCTAACTCATATTTTGTTGTAGCTATAAATGTACTTCTATGTTTTAAAATCTCCTAAATTGGCGTTATTTGCTGTGAAAAGCACTTTTGTTTTCCTGTAAATGACATATTGAGGTGTAACTAATATTATGTAGTGTTTTGCATATTCAAAATGGCCTTAGCGCATAAGTGTTTTGATTGTATAGTTCTGCTATATATTTTATGTTTCTCCTCATGTTTTAGTAATAGGAAATGAGCCCAATAATGCGACCACAACAAAAAAGCAAGGCAGCCAAAATATATTCATGAAGCATAATAAATGGAAGAAGCATATTAAAGACAACAACGTTCAAAGCGAGGGAAATCCACAAATAGTAGAAGATAATCCACAAGTAGTAGTAGAGAGCACAAGCAGTAGAAAATAATCCACAAGTAGTAGAAGATAATCGAGCACAAGCATTAGAAAATAATGCACAAGGAGTAGAAGATAATCCTAGTGCATTTGAGAACCATCCAATGCAAAACGAACAACACGTGGAAGCCGATGGACCAACTAAAAATGCAAATGCAAATTGACCAAAGAAAAGAAAGAGTAGAGTTCCTACGAAAATGAAGAGACTTCCTTCAAACTTCACAAATCGTGTTGAAGTTGAATTTAATGAGAATGCTGAACCAATAGGACAAGGATCAATCCATTTATCATCTTTTTAGGACCACTTGTATGAGAGCATGTTCCAGTCACACTTAGTAATTGAAGACACCTTGACGCTGGTCTGAAAGCCATTTTATGGGATTGCATTCAGGTATATTTTATAATTTTTATCTACTTGTGTCTATTTAACTCATTGTTTTATGCCAAGAAAAAATCCAGATGTCTGAATAAAATATCAAACGTCTACATACCTATTCAGGCATAATATTATAGGCCCATAGAAATATAAGACGTTTGTATTAAATATCCAGATGTCTGAGTACTTCTTGAGGCATAATATGTTAGGCTGAGAAAAAATCCAGATGTTTGGATAAAATATCAGACGTCTGAATTCTTTTACAGATATTTTTCTCTAGGCCGAGAAAACTATCAGACGTCTGGATAAAATATCGAGACGTCTTAACAGGCATATTACTTTAGGCCCAAAAAAATTCCAGACGTCTGAATTCTTCTACAGATATATTTCTTTAGGCCGAGAAAACTATCAAACGTCTGGATAAAATATCCAGACGTCTGAAAACTTCTTCAGACATATTACTTTAGGCCGAGAAAAAATCCAGACGTCTAGATAAAATACAAGACATCTGATTGATATTCAGATTGTTTTCTTTTTCTACTTTCATACGTTTGGAAATATATCCAAACGTCTGACACACCTGTTTTAGTTGTGCATGTCTTCCATATTGCCAAGCTAGAGCCATATATAATTAAAGTTTCATATCCACCGTATTTTCCAACTACAATAACATATCTGAATTACTTAACAATAACATACCTGAATTACATAACAATAGCATATCCAAATTACATAATAATAACATACCCAAATATCATAACGAACATAGCAACAACATGTTCGAATTGCATATAGAACATAACATATCCAAGCTGAAGGTTTAACTCAATTTCTGGTTAAAGATTTACTCGGTGATCCACTAGGTGGATGCATTTTAGCTCACGGACCTAATCAGGATTTCATGCTTATTAACTTTATTCAAGTGACAAATGTTGTTTCACTTAACATGTGACGACCCCATACCTCGTACCGACGGTGGCAAGGGTAATCTTTGGAATATAACACATAAACAGATAACAGCAGAATAGAATTAAATAAATACACCAGATAATGCACAATAGAATATACTGGATAAACGTAATCATCAAAGTTACACAGTATACAGGATCATACTTAGTACAAATACAGTTCAGCTATACATAAATGTCTACAGCGGAAAACAAACATAATGTACAATAGGAGCTGAACAGCATAAAAATAGATAAATGATAGAATCCATCTTCAGCTCCAGCTATCCAGAAAAAGCCAGCTAAAACCTGAATACAAGGCTGCCCGTGTAGAAAAAGGGGCACCCGAGTTTGAAAGTGAAACAAACTACGAGTCAGTCATGGGACTGGTATGAGAAATCTACTCAACACATTTAAAATATGGCTAATCACAGGACCACGCCACTTTCGTGGAACGGGTTTACTCCATCGGATTGCCAGTGGTTTAAAACAAACAATTCTTTTAAACATCGCAATGCTTTTTATAAAAATGAAGCCATTATAAGACTCAGTTCCCATCACACAATGCAACGCAAACCGGAGGATAGAGTTTTTACCTTATAATAGCCAAAATATGCTTGATACGAATAAAACAAAAGCATTTGGTATTATTGTTAGTGTTTATAGGTTTCGAAAAAAATTTCGAATCATAACTATCAATCATAGACGACATTAATGCCCCATACCACTATGTCGCCATATATAGGTATACAATCAAAGCCGCACAGTCACGTATTTGGAAATTGGATTTCCGTCATGAACCAAGGCAAAAGATAGCCTTACCGAATTCGAGACGCTCTACCCCATGTCTTAGGATCAGAACGCATCGACCCTTGGATCGTCAGGGCCGGTCCACCGATGTGGATTAAAATGCCTGAACACTGCGTTTCCCCGCCCTATGGGGTGTAAGTGAGCCAACGAATGACTCCATCGGTCCCGGATCGACCGATATAACCGAGGCGCCTCGCAACAGTAACAACCACATAAGTCAAACTCGTCAGGGCGTGCAAAACCACTGACGCCACTTCTAGCTAGAAAGAAACGCATGTCCCCGCTGAGGTCCTCTCCCGTTTCTGGTTCATACCGGGGTGTGAGGCTCGCGAATTCACGTTATACACAAAGCTACGCCACACAGGCGGTGCTTTGATCGTCACCACAAGACTTTGCTTTTCAACAGAAGCCCTGATCACTACGTCTTAGCATGCCATACAGGCAATTCACACCATGCAACTGATGGCTATCAATCACACAGAATAAATTCCAATGTCAGACACACCGTCCATTTGCAAGTCCATTCTGGGACTGAATGAAACCGGAGGCACTATATACCTTGCAAACCAATCGATCTCCATGTACGTATGGACGATCACCACTCATTATCCATATTTCGGGATGCCTCCCAATCAGGACATCAGTTACCATCCAAACGAGGTGAAGATTTCCGGTCTTCGACCACCGTCTTCATCTTCAATTTCTTATCGTCGATTCAGTTATTCAGAATGGGATAGACCCGGTCTTTCTAAGCAACTCGCGTATATAATAAACAAGTGCAACACAAACACACATATGCCATATTCCAGTTCATTAGTCACTAACCGTAAATCAGTAAGAGAACGATTTCCCAAATATTAACCCCGAAGGCCGAAACCAACATCAGATCAAAATCCAGGAAACCATTCGACTTAGCCAACCTTCAGTTAGTTTCTAAATTTCACTTCCATATCTTTTATAATATTTTATAATGATTTATCGCTATTTTTATTTATTTTAAAATAGCCAATTTATTTAAACGACGCTTCGGGCCATAACGCGGCCGTGGCGCTGTTTTTCTTCGGATTTGATTTACACATATCTGAAAATCTAGCCGTTGGATCTTCACAAAATTTATATCATTAGAAAGATCTTTTCAAAACGAATCCAACGGTTCCAGTTTCGGGAAAATCCGACGGTCGGATCTCCCGGTATAATCGTTTGAAGTTTCAATTTCAAAATACGAACTGCAGCGTTGTTATTCGATTTAATTTAATTATATTTATATATTTATATAAATATAATCGATTCTGGCGCTATTTTTCTTCAGATTTGAATTAAACATTCTAGACAATCCAACCGTTGGATCTTTACAAAATTGGTGTCGTTTGAAAGATATTTCCAAAGCGAACCCAACGGTTTCGGTTTCGGGAAAATCCGATGGTCGGATCTCCCGCACTAATCGTTTGAAATCACGGTTTCAAAACACGAACTGCAGCTTCGTTATTCGATATATTTCAATTCTATTTATATATATATATATATATATATATCGATTCTTCGATTTCAAAACTATATTCTTTTCATACATTTGATAAAAATGATATTTTATCCAACCGTCTTCTATTTCAACACTTCACTATTTTTAACAATTCATGTATATAATAAAATTTTGATTTTTAAAGTAAAACAATTTATTTCAAAACATGACTATTTTATGTAGTTCATATAGATGATAAAAATATGATTTTTATTATAAAACAATTTATTTTAAAACGCGAATACCATTCAACACATGAATTTCTATTCAACGAATGAATTTCTATTCAACACATGAACGGTTTCTATAGTTTGTATATATATAGTAAAAATGTGATTTTTATTGTTAAAACAATTTATTTAAAACACGAATACCATTCAACACATGAATACGATTCAACAAATGAATTTTGATTCAACACATGAAGGTTATTCAACATATGGAAATAATTTCAACAAATGAAAATTATTCAAACACATGAATATTACAGAAAATTTCGGCAGCATAACGACAGGGTAGTTAAAACTGGGACCGTCCCTAGTACGGCTCCTCGCTCTACCTTAAAGCCTCGCAGCTTTTGACAATGGGGATTCATGCATCTAGTTCGCATGCAGGCGGCATGTATATTTTTTTCATTTCCACAAACTAATCCTATGTGGTTTCAACCAAATATTTCTCAACCACAAACGAGTATTTTTCAACCGCAATCAATCAATTTCAACCACAAACAATTCTAATCAACCATTCGTAATCAACCAATTTTCACACCATTCACAACCAATAAATATCGTCCATGGTTTGTGGACGAGGGGCGTATATATATATGTATATATTTATATAAGCATTTCACTTCTATTCAACACATATATAATTTTTACAACTCATATATAACTTATATATCGAACGTACAACTTATACAACGCTTATACAAGAGGTGTACAATGCTTATATAACTCATACATCGACTATATAATTTATACATCGTCGTTTTCCATATCGTTTATAAATTAGAAATATCACATTGGGTTCCACTCCACCCAAAATAGCAGAAGGCTCAGAAAAATATGCAGTCTCTTCTAGAATGTAGAAGACGTCCACACGAGTCCACTGTCTCTTGTTTCACTGAATTTCGTCAAGAAACGAAAAAGATATGATTTTTACAGTGAAATCAAAAACGGTAGCGCTTAGAAGTGCTATTATATAGTTAATTAATATAACAGTCGTACCTTCCTTTGAATGTTCGAAACTAGGTTTGCAGTTTTCGCGAAAACCGTGAGGAGGTAGGACAATCGAAGGGTACATCGCTGTAGAGGGCGGAGCAGGCTTCCTGGCGCCGGTGGTGGGGCCCCCTGCGATGGCCAGAATCGGGATTGGCGGCGGTGGGAAGTCGTTGACTTTATGGGGCTCGTGATCGTCGTGGCAACGACGAGGGAGGGTGGTGGTTGGTCGGATTTGAAGAGGGAGGCAGGCGCTATCGAGATTTGGTGGTGGCGGTGGCTATCGGTGGCTGAGGCGGCAGCGATTGGGTCGGGAAGTGGTGAAGAGGGTTCCGCCGTTAATCATGAGGGTAGCGGTTTTTATTTTATTTTATTTATTTTAAATATTTAAAATCCACTAAAATAGCCAATTTAAAAATTTTAAATTGGTTCAGATTTTCCGGGTCGTTACAATCTCCCCCACTTAAAAAACTTTTCGTCCCCGTAAAGGAACGAAGTCGAAAGTGGTTTGATTTATCAACTCTGCATCCAATCTGGCTTCCATTCTCCAACTTTTCAGTTTCTGAGAATTTTCAAATTCTTCAAAAATTTGGCTAACACCCGGAATTTTCGAAAAATTTCGCCATAACCTCCTTTGTACGGGGAGGGGTTTGGAAATTTATTGGGTCGTATTAGGTACCCAATAAATCCTATAAAGCATGCACATATTTATAGTGATATATTCTGGTGTTTACAAGGGAGCGTGTATAGATAATAACTCCAGAGAATAAATTCTCGTCACCCTGTCAAAGCCTGAGGGAGTGTGTATTTTTAATTGCTCCAGAGGATAAATCCTCGTCACCTCATCCCGTGTGGGAAATAAATAATTCATGTGTTGTATCTAATGACTAGAGAGACGTGATTATTGTCAACTCCAGACCCGTGTGGTTTTTTTATTAATCTGGCAATTTATCGTTACAATTTTAAATGGTCATATCAGTCATCAGTTCAACTTGTAAAATATAGTCATCGCCATACAAGCCTCTCGCTCGTATGGTAAATCTTCCACCTCGTCACATAAGCTCCAAATGCTTATGTGGTATATGATGAAGTATGCCTATGTTCATGACACGACCCGAACTTCCCCGTTAAGGAAAACGCGGATAGCGTTGAGTACAAGACAAAATAGAACGCATACAAAAGAACATTTCATTATATATTACAACAATGCATCAGATTACAAGAATATACAGAGTATAAATGAATATTACACAGAAATATCAGAGATTTAAATTACATTTAAATACATAGCAGCGGAAAATAATACAATACACAACTAGAATGAGATATACGGATACAAAGCTTTCCGGATATCGTTCCAGCTGTAAACCAGGATCCTGTGAATATAAATCTGCAAAACCAAAACTACTAGCTGCCCGTGTCAAAATATGGGCACCCAGAGTTTAGGTTAAAACAATAAACTCCAGGTCAGTCATGGGACTGGTGTGAGAACGAAAACAGTTAATCTTTATTTTTAAAGCTAGGTAAATCAAGGGACCACGCCGTATAACACGGAACGGGTTTCCTCCCAAGAATCCCAGTGCATAAAACAAACAGCGCAATGCTAAATAAAGAAAAATGAAGCTGTTATAAGACCCAGGTCCCATCACACAATGCAACGCAGCCGAGGATAGGGTTTTCCCTTATAACAGCCAAAGAATGCTTGATACGTTTAAAACAAATCATTTGATACTATAATAAGTGCATGGTGTGTAAAACAACTTCAAATCATAAGTATCAATCATAGGCGGCATGAGCGTCCCATGCCACTATGTCGCCATATATAGGTTTACAAATAAAACCGCAAAGTCACGTATTTGGAAATTGGATTTCCGTCTATGAACCGAGGCAAAAGATAGTCCTCAACCGATTCGTGACTCTCTAGCCCGAGCCACAGGCAAGTACTCAGTCAAGCCTTGGAGCGACAGGGCCGGTCCACCGATGTGGATTAAAATGCCTGAACACTACGTTTCCCCACCCTATGGGGTGTAAGTCTGGTCCGTCAGCCGACCAGAATGCATCGGCCGAAACCGATATAACCGAGGCGCCTCGCAACAGCAACAACCACATAAGTCAAACTCGTCAGGGCGTGTAAAACCACTGACGCCACTTCTAGCTAGAAAGAAACGCAAGTCCTCCCTGAGGTCCGTCTCCCGTTTTTGGTTCATACCGGGTGTGAAACTCGCGAAGTAAACGTTACACAAAGCTACGCCACAAAGGCCGTGCTTTGATCATCACCACAAGACTTTGCTTTTCAACAGAAGCCTCGATCAATTGCCACTCAGGCATGCCACATAGGCAATTCACTCCATGCGTTTGATATCCATCAATATATAACCCCTGAGCTCGTACGTCTCAGAGAAGGGCGTTAAGCAAGAGAATAAATTCTCCGCCACCAAACAGATATATATTTAATAGAGATCAATCACACGGACTAAAATCCAATGTCAGACACAGTCCATTTACAAGTCCGTTCTGGGTCTGAACGAAACCGGAGGCACCTAGTACCCCGCATATCCATCGATCTCCAAGTACGTCTGGACGATCACCAACTGTTTCCATCTTTTTGGGTGTACATCCCAATCAAGATCATCAGTTATCACCCAAACGACGTGAAGACTTCCGGTCTTCGACCACCGTCTTCATCCTCGACACCACGTCGAATCAGTTATTCAGACTGGGATAAACCCGGTCTTTCTGAATCACTCGCGTATATATTATGAAAGTGTTACACAAACACAACATACGCCTCATTCCAATTCAGAATATTCTTTTATTCAAATATTCCTATACTTTGGGAATAGTTCCCATTAATTTTATCCAAGATAAATTCTTTAAATTTATTCTTTAATCTCCTTTGAATATCAATTCAAACTAGTCGGGATTAGCGAACCACACCGAAGTAATCATTTATTTTATTTCCCAATCCCAACCTATTCATCCCATGAAGTAAAACTGGTAATACTTCATATCTAACACCACAGTGTTATCGGTAAATTCAATTACCATTTCACGTTCAAATCTAATTAAAGATTTAACTATCGCCTGGAGCAAAACTGGTGGTACTCCATTTTCAATCATCTCAATCTATTTAAAGATTCATTAAAACTCCACTTAGTTTTAATCTTTAACTGGGTTAAAGAATCAGTGTCATTTAAAAAAACACAGTCCACGATAAACCCAAAACCACATTCATTAATTATCGGGTTAAAGAACGAGTGTTGTTTAAAACACTGTTCACGATAAACCCAAAAATCAATATCAATTCAATTCCAATTAAATATTATTTAATTGGTACACTTCATTAAATCTAAATAAAAAGATTTAATCTTTTCTCAACTGGGTTCAAGAACAGTGTTAGTGAAGACACCATTCACGACAAACCCAAATCACATTTGATATTCAATACAAGACTCTGAATAGAAAATATATCGGCTTATATTCAATATCAAATTCTACGACTAACAAATGTCGTATTGGAAATAACGATATAAATATATATCTTTCAAATTCCCACAACAACACCTGTATAATCACGAGTTCCAACATCGAAATATTCCGAAGACAATTTCGATTCAAATCCACTCCAATGCAATCATTGGAAATTTTGGTTATTTTCAAAACCCTTTTCAAATTCAATTTATTTATTTAAAAATAAATAGAATTATAATTCTAGTTCAAAACTAGTTCATTTCGATAAAAATCTATTTTTATCTTTTCAAATATGGAGTCTTTCATCCCAAATCTTCACAAATCATTTCTTATGATTTTACACAAATTATTACTATTTTTAATAATTTTATCAAGGCCCGTACAGTCGATTTCCATCAACGGCCATCGAACTGCACTTACAGCGACCTTTTTCAAATTTGATTTGGACATAATTCCAAATCCAACCGTTAGATTTCAAATTTCTAACATTCGCTGGAAAGCTCTTTTCGATACGAACCCAACGGTTCCGGTTTTAGGAGAATCCGACGGTCGGATCTCCCGCAATGTCCGTTTGAAATAAATGGTCGAAATTCACGAACTGCCGCGGCGCGGCGCGTTCTATTCAGGCCATTATATTATATTATATATAATATATATAATATATACTTCGTCGATTTTCTATTCAAAACGAATTATATAAATAGTTTTAAAATTCGTTTCAAAATCTATTTCAACTTCCATTTCAATTCAAAGCAAAATTGAATTCTTCTTTATAAATTCGTTTCAAAGTTCATTTCTATTCAATTCAAATTTCAATTCAATTTGAATTCATTTCAATCCACTTTCAATTCAATTTGAATTCGTTTTCAATTCAATTCATTTCGAAATCGTTTTCAATTCAATTCATTTCGAACTCGTTTTCAATTCAATTCATTTCGAAATCGTTTTCAATTCAATTCATTTCGAAATCGTTTTCAATTCGATATAAATATCGTTCACGTCAAAATGGCGTCAATCTAATCAACACGGCTTCATATATTCCTTTATTTTCAAATATTCTATTTCAAATATTTCTATTTCAAATATTTCTTTTACAAATATTTCCTTTTCAAAACTGGAATGAGGCCCAATCAATTACCATATAAAATTAATTATATGGATTTTCATACAACACATGTATATAATAGCATTGAAAATAATCAACCATCAACCAAAGTGCACTACACTGTATAAGCATCAAATATAGATATTCAACGCTTATAACAGCCTGTCAATCAATCGATCGACATATTTAATCAATCAGGATGAGTGAACTTCAAATTTCATCCCAACACCCGTGTGGGGTTTCAAACAATCAAACACAGATTTTATTTGTGCAACTGGGCGATGTGTAAAATTTATCGACCCAATCAATGTCCTTCAAATAGGTGTACATAAACAAACCGTCCGGTTTGTAAATGAATATTTATTTATTCACATTCACGTCAAAATTTATATTTTAACGATAAAACATTTTATTTCAACACATGAATTTCTATTCAGTTCATTTCTTCAATAAAATGATATTTTATTTTTCTAACATATTTTAGAAAATTTCGGCGGCATAACAGCACGATACTAGAAACGGGACAAGGCCTAGCCTTATCCCCGGTCTAGTGAAGGCCCACGCCATTCACACATCAATCATATCAATTTTATTATGCAAACCACAAAATTTGGAGTAAGAGTCTAACCTAGCCTTACTCCTTCGCCTTATAACGGCGCACGTCTAATCCTAACCAATTTATCGATTCGATTTTTCACACCACAAACCACATTCAAACCAATATCACAATCAATAACCAAACAGCCAAACAAACAAGTCCATGGTCTGTGGACGATTGTGTCGGGTGCTACTAAGCACCGTCTGCATCCTAGTATATATATATAACTAGAAATAAAATTGAAAGGTGAGAAATTCTCACTTATAGCTATCCTAGCTCCACGGCTCTTCATTTGCAGAAGTCTTCGTCGTTCTTGCCCTTTCGTCAGCTTCGTCGCCCGCTTCCACTACCTATGTAAAAATCGAATTTTTACTTCGCTATTCAATATATAAAAATCGAATTTTTAGTTCAAAGTTCAATATATAAAAATCGAATTTTTAGTTCAAAGTTCAATATATAAAAATCGAATTTTTAGTTCAAAGTTCAATATATAAAAATCGAATTTTTAGTTCAAAGTTCAATATATAAAAATCACATTTTTACATCGTTACTATATAGATAAAAATCTCGCCTTTTCAACTATAAAGATTTCCCCTTTTCAAAAATAAAGATTTCACCTTTTCAAAAAATAAAGATTTCACCTTTTCAAAAATAAAGATTTCATATACGATAAAAATCTCATTTTTATCTAATCTAAAATATTTCTTTTATGCGATGAAAAATCATATTATTCTATAATGATGCTTACATATGTAAAAATTATATATATATTTTTCAATTTCAAAACATTATATATACAAAGATCTTACCTTTCATGTATAAACAGAAAGATCTAATCTTTTTATATTTAAAAATATAACCTTTCTACATTGCAAAATCAAATCTTTTCTATTTTAAAAATGTGGTCTTTACTATAAAAAAAATGAGGTCTTTTCTAATTTAAAAACTTCATCTTTTCCATAGCAAAAGTATATAATGAAAACCCAATCTTTCCCACTACTTCCCATCATGTAAAAATTATATTTTTAATACTTTAAAAATATAAGAACCATATTTTTACATCATCTATATAGTAAAGACTATATTTTTAATACTTTAAAAATATAAAAATCATATTTTTATTACTTTAAAAATATAAAAATCATACTTTTATAATGCTGAATACATTTTAAAACAATTCTACCTATAATTTTAAAACAATTAATGTGGTAAAAATAAAAGGAATTACCCTCAATTGCTGTGTTAAGGGGATTACTCCTTTTCTCTTCTTCTCGATGTTCGAACCCGTGAAAACCAAGCCCCCCATTAGCTTCTCCTTCCCGACCACTTCGACCTTGGCACCACCGCCTGGAGCTCGAGCTCCTCCTTCCTGGTGCGGTTTCGTTTCCGCGATGGGAACTGGGTGCGAGCGGGCGCGATAGAAAGGGAGGGGCGAGATCGAAGTTGGTTAGGTTCGGGTGGAGATGGCGAATCGAGGGAGGTGGAAGGAGGCGCGATGTCGGTGAAGGCGTCGGCCATTTTTTTTTTTTTTTTTTTTGATTTGTGTTTTCTGATTAGGGGATAAAGGGAAAGGGAAAAATATAAATATATATATATATAATAATGTTATTTAATTTCCGGAAATTAAGGTTTCACGTCCGAACTCTAAATCCAACCCAACGACTGTTTCCCCTAGCTAAATACCCCCATTCCGAACTCAATGGGATATATATCGCAAGCTGATATGATCGTTTGAATTAGTTTCCTTTAAATTTACATTTAAATCGCTATATTGAATTTTAAACGTACATTTCAAATTACCGGGGTCACATACGAACTCTAAAAATTCCCTAAAAATATTTTCTAGCTTCGTATTGACGATACGGTCCTAACAAAACTAGTTTCGTCGAATTCTGAGACCATTGGAAAAATGGCCAATTTCCAGTCGATTAAAATCAACTGAAACTGGTCAAACGCGTTTTCCTTTGCCACGCTCACATATTGATTCGAAAAGTTATGAAATTTAAAACCTAACAATAATTTAACATCCCGGACCCAACAAAACTGGTTTCGTCGAAATCCGAGGTCGTTTGCAAAATGTCCATTTTTAAGGGCCTTATATATATAAAAATATATATAAATTCCACAGCGACTATTTCTAATTTTAAACTGGACATATCTTATCATTTCTAAGATGAAATCTCAGTTTGTTAACTTCGTTACAAAGATATAGTTATACAGATTCAAATATTTCTTGTTTCGTTCAATTCTGACTTATATTGAATCATGTATATTCATTTGAAATTAGAAATCGAATTTTCGAACTACCGCGCCATTTTCAATTCCTTTTATAATTATATATAATTATTATATTCTAACGACGACGTTTATAATATATACGTTATAATTATATTCAAAATAAATTTATCGTCGATATTATTTAAAATAATTCATTTTAAATATTCAAAATTCGCTAAAATTGCCAAAATAAAAATTTTAAACTGGCCCAGATTTTCGGGTTGTTACAATCTCCCCCACTTAAAACTTTTCGTCCCCGAAAAGGAACAAAGTCGAAAGTGGTTTGATTAATCAACTCTACGCTCGATCTGGCTTCCATTCTCCAACTCTTTAGTTTCTGAGAATTTTCAAAATTTCAAAAATTTGGCTAACACCCTAAATTTTCGAAAAATTTCGCCATAACCTCCCCTGCACCGGGAGCATCGGGGAATTTCAAATAGCTTCCCCGGTCCTTCAGATCTCAAAAAGAAAAAGAAAAAGCCAAGCGGCTAGCCAATAGGCTCATAAAATCATCATCACCCAAACAAAACAGTAAATTATGTAGTAAACATGTACCTATTTGTCGGGCAAACAAATTTTATTCTCTGCTCTAGCCTCCTTGCTATGACCTGTTCAATGATATATATGCATATGCAAGCAAATGCAACCAATTTTCAATACAATTCAATATTTGATACAATCAGGCATAATGGTTCAAAATTAGCAAACAAATGAACAAACAACACAAACATCAATCAATTAGTGGATTAACGTTTCAAATTCATAATTTTGATATATATACTGAAAATCTTGTTTTTGATGCCAATTCACAACAATGTGTTCTAGCTATATATAAGTTTTGGTTCTCACACCAGTCTAATGGAAATATATAGATATCACACCTTCGTCGCTCGAATATAAGTGCTAGTAATGCTGCAGCATTATCAGAACCATCCCCGGGCAACTAGAGTGTGATCCTATATCTATCCAATATATTAAAACTTCGAATATACGCGGATCAGACGTATACGCAAAATCTATATATACTGGATTGTCCAAATTCAAACATAATAACTAATCAAATACGAATAGTTGATTTAAATTTTCAAAACAAAATTTGTTTTCATTTTAAAAATATACTCTTCACACTCGTTCTAGGATACTACTGATCCCATCTCTAACGAGTCATTCTCATTGGATATTGCTAATCCAATATCTGATGAATTCTTTCGTATGTTTCTAATGTGCCTTGTTCTCGAGCTCTATAAACCAAAGCTCTGATACCAAACTGACACGACCCGAACTTCCCCGTTAAGGAAAACGCGGATAGCGTTGAGTACAAGACAAAATAGAACGCATACAAAAGAACATTTCATTATATATTACAACAATGCATCAGATTACAAGAATATACAGAGTATAAATGAATATTACACAGAAATATCAGAGATTTAAATTACATTTAAATACATAGCAGCGGAAAATAATACAATACACAACTAGAATGAGATATACGGATACAAAGCTTTCCGGATATCGTTCCAGCTGTAAACCAGGATCCTGTGAATATAAATCTGCAAAACCAAAACTACTAGCTGCCCGCGTTAAAATATGGGCACCCAGAGTTTAGGTTAAAACAATAAACTCCAGGTCAGTCATGGGACTGGTGTGAGAACGAAAACAATTAATCTTTATTTTTAAAGCTAGGTAAATCAAGGGACCACGCCGTATAACACGGAACGGGTTTCCTCCCAAGAATCCCAGTGCATAAAACAAACAGCGCAATGCTAAATAAAGAAAAATGAAGCTGTTATAAGACCCATGTCCCATCACACAATGCAACGCAGCCGAGGATAGGGTTTTCCCTTATAACAGCCAAAGAATGCTTGATACGTTTAAAACAAATCATTTGATACTATAATAAGTGCATGGTGTGTAAAACAACTTCAAATCATAAGTATCAATCATAGGCGGCATGAGCGTCCCATGCCACTATGTCGCCATATATAGGTTTACAAATAAAACCGCAAAGTCACGTATTTGGAAATTGGATTTCCGTCTATGAACCGAGGCAAAAGATAGTCCTCAACCGATTCGTGACTCTCTAGCCCGAGCCACAGGCAAGTACTCAGTCAAGCCTTGGAGCGACAGGGCCGGTCCACCGATGTGGATTAAAATGCCTGAACACTACGTTTCCCCACCCTATGGGGTGTAAGTCTGGTCCGTCAGCCGACCAGAATGCATCGGCCGAAACCGATATAACCGAGGCGCCTCGCAACAGCAACAACCACATAAGTCAAACTCGTCAGGGCATGTAAAACCACTGACGCCACTTCTAGCTAGAAAGAAACGCAAGTCCTCCCTGAGGTCCGTCTCCCGTTTTTGGTTCATACCGGGTGTGAAACTCGCGAAGTAAACGTTACACAAAGCTACGCCACAAAGGCCGTGCTTTGATCATCACCACAAGACTTTGCTTTTCAACAGAAGCCTCGATCAATTGCCACTCAGGCATGCCACACAGGCAATTCACTCCATGCGTTTGATATCCATCAATATATAACCCCTGAGCTCGTACGTCTCAGAGAAGGGCGTTAAGCAAGAGAATAAATTCTCCGCCGCCAAACAGATATATATTTAATAGAGATCAATCACACGGACTAAAATCCAATGTCAGACACACAGTCCATTTACAAGTCCGTTCTGGGTCTGAACGAAACCGGAGGCACCTAGTACCCCGCATATCCATCGATCTCCAAGTACGTCTGGACGATCACCAACTGTTTCCATCTTTTTGGGTGTACAGCCCAATCAAGATCATCAGTTATCACCCAAACGACGTGAAGACTTCCGGTCTTTGACCACCGTCTTCATCCTCGACACCACGTCGAATCAGTTATTCAGAATGGGATAAACCCGGTCTTTCTGAATCACTCGCGTATATATTATAAAAGTGTTACACAAACACAACATACGCCTCATTCCAATTCAGAATATTCTTTTATTCAAATATTCCTATACTTTGGGAATAGTTCCCATTAATTTTATCCAAGATAAATTCTTTAAATTTATTCTTTAATCTCCTTTGAATATCAATTCAAACTAGTCGGGATTAGCGAACCACACCGAAGTAATCATTTATTTTATTTCCCAATCCCAACCTATTCATCCCATGAAGTAAAACTGGTAATACTTCATATCTAACACCACAGTGTTATCGGTATATTCAATTACCATTTCACGTTCAAATCTAATTAAAGATTTAACTATCGCCTGGAGCAAAACTGGTGGTACTCCATTTTCGATCATCTCAATCTATTTAAAGATTCATTAAAACTCCACTTAGTTTTAATCTTTAACTGGGTTAAAGAATCAGTGTCATTTAAAAACACAGTCCACGATAAACCCAAAACCACATTCATTAATTATCGGGTTAAAGAACGAGTGTTGTTTAAAACACTGTTCACGATAAACCCAAAAATCAATATCAATTCAATTCCAATTAAATATTATTTAATTGGTACACTTCATTAAATCTAAATAAAAAGATTTAATCTTTTCTCAACTGGGTTCAAGAACAGTGTTAGTGAAGACACCATTCACGACAAACCCAAATCACATTTGATATTCAATACAAGACTCTGAATAGAAAATATATCGGCTTATATTCAATATCAAATTCTACGACTAACAAATGTCGTATTGGAAATAACGATATAAATATATATCTTTCAAATTCCCACAACAACACCTGTATAATCACGAATTCCAACATCGAAATATTCCGAAGACAATTTCGATTCAAATCCACTCCAATGCAATCATTGGAAATTTTGGTTATTTTCAAAACCCTTTTCAAATTCAATTTATTTATTTAAAAATAAATAGAATTATAATTCTAGTTCAAAACTAGTTCATTTCGATAAAAATCTATTTTTATCTTTTCAAATATGGAGTCTTTCATCCCAAATCTTCACAAATCATTTCTTATGATTTTACACAAATTATTACTATTTTTAATAATTTTATCAAGGCCCGTACAGTCGATTTCCATCAACGGCCATCGAACTGCACTTACAGCGACCTTTTTCAAATTTGATTTGGACATAATTCCAAATCCAACCGTTAGATTTCAAATTTCTAACATTCGCTAGAAAGCTCTTTTCGATACGAACCCAACGGTTCCGGTTTTAGGAGAATCCGACGGTCGGATCTCCCGCAATGTCCGTTTGAAATAAATGGTCGAAATTCACGAACTGCCGCGGCGCGGCGCGTTCTATTCAGGCCATTATATTATATTATATATAATATATATAATATATACTTCGTCGATTTTCTATTCAAAACGAATTATATAAATAGTTTTAAAATTCGTTTCAAAATCTATTTCAACTTTCAATTCAAAGCAAAATTGAATTCTTCTTTATAAATTCGTTTCAAAGTTCATTTCTATTCAATTCAAATTTCAATTCAATTTGAATTCATTTCAATCCACTTTCAATTCAATTTGAATTCGTTTTCAATTCAATTCATTTCGAAATCGTTTTCAATTCAATTCATTTCGAACTCGTTTTCAATTCAATTCATTTCGAAATCGTTTTCAATTCGATATAAATATCGTTCACGTCAAAATGGCGTCAATCTAATCAACACGGCTTCATATATTCCTTTATTTTCAAATATTCTATTTCAAATATTTCTATTTCAAATATTTCTATTTCAAATATTTCTTTTACAAATATTTCCTTTTCAAAACTGGAATGAGGCCCAATCAATTACCATATAAAATTAATTATATGGATTTTCATACAACACATGTATATAATAGCATTGAAAATAATCAACCATCAACCAAAGTGCACTACACTGTATAAGCATCAAATATAGATATTCAACGCTTATAACAGCCTGTCAATCAATCGATCGACATATTTAATCAATCAGGATGAGTGAACTTCAAATTTCATCCCAACACCCGTGTGGGGTTTCAAACAATCAAACACAGATTTTATTTGTGCAACTGGGCGATGTGTAAAATTTATCGACCCAATCAATGTCCTTCAAATAGGTGTACATAAACAAACCGTCCGGTTTGTAAATGAATATTTATTTATTCACATTCACGTCAAAATTTATATTTTAACGATAAAACATTTTATTTCAACACATGAATTTCTATTCAGTTCATTTCTTCAATAAAATGATATTTTATTTTTCTAACATATTTTAGAAAATTTCGGCGGCATAACAGCACGATACTAGAAACGGGACAAGGCCTAGCCTTATCCCCGGTCTAGTGAAGGCCCACGCCATTCACACATCAATCATATCAATTTTATTATGCAAACCACAAAATTTGGAGTAAGAGTCTAACCTAGCCTTACTCCTTCGCCTTATAACGGCGCACGTCTAATCCTAACCAATTTATCGATTCGATTTTTCACACCACAAACCACATTCAAACCAATATCACAATCAATAACCAAACAGCCAAACAAACAAGTCCATGGTCTGTGGACGATTGTGTCGGGTGCTACTAAGCACCGTCTGCATCCTAGTATATATATATATAACTAGAAATAAAATTGAAAGGTGAGAAATTCTCACTTATAGCTATCCTAGCTCCACGGCTCTTCATTTGCAGAAGTCTTCGTCGTTCTTGCCCTTTCGTCAGCTTCGTCGCCCGCTTCCACTACCTATGTAAAAATCGAATTTTTACTTCGCTATTCAATATATAAAAATCGAATTTTTAGTTCAAAGTTCAATATATAAAAATCGAATTTTTAGTTCAAAGTTCAATATATAAAAATCGAATTTTTAGTTCAAAGTTCAATATATAAAAATCGAATTTTTAGTTCAAAGTTCAATATATATAAATCGAATTTTTAGTTCAAAGTTCAATATATAAAAATCACATTTTTACATCGTTACTATATAGATAAAAATCTCGCCTTTTCAACTATAAAGATTTCCCCTTTTCAAAAATAAAGATTTCACCTTTTCAAAAAATAAAGATTTCACCTTTTCAAAAATAAAGATTTCATATACGATAAAAATCTCATTTTTATCTAATCCAAAATATTTCTTTTATGCGATGAAAAATCATATTATTCTATAATGATGCTTACATATGTAAAAATTATATATATATTTTTCAATTTCAAAACATTATATATACAAAGATCTTACCTTTCATGTATAAACAGAAAGATCTAATCTTTTTATATTTAAAAATATAACCTTTCTACATTGCAAAATCAAATCTTTTCTATTTTAAAAATGTGGTCTTTACTATAAGAAAAATGAGGTCTTTTCTAATTTAAAAACTTCATCTTTTCCATAGCAAAAGTATATAATGAAAACCCAATCTTTCCCACTACTTCCCATCATGTAAAAATTATATTTTTAATACTTTAAAAATATAAGAACCATATTTTTACATCATCTATATAGTAAAGACTATATTTTTAATACTTTAAAAATATAAAAATCATATTTTTATTACTTTAAAAATATAAAAATCATATTTTTATTACTTTAAAAATATAAAAATCATACTTTTATAATGCTGAATACATTTTAAAACAATTCTACCTATAATTTTAAAACAATTAATGTGGTAAAAATAAAAGGAATTACCCTCAATTGCTGTGTTAAGGGGATTACTCCTTTTCTCTTCTTCTCGATGTTCGAACCCGTGAAAACCAAGCCCCCCATTAGCTTCTCCTTCCCGACCACTTCGACCTTGGCACCACCGCCTGGAGCTCGAGCTCCTCCTTCCTGGTGCGGTTTCGTTTCCGCGACGGGAACTGGGTGCGAGCGGGCGCGATAGAAAGGGAGGGGCGAGATCGAAGTTGGTTAGGTTCGGGTGGAGATGGCGAATCGATGGAGGTGGAAGGAGGCGCGATGTTGGTGAAGGCGTCGGCCATTTTTCTTTTTTTTTTTTTTTTTTTTTTTTTTGATTTGTGTTTTCTGATTAGGGGATAAAGGGAAAGGGAAAAATATAAATATATATATATATATATAATAATGTTATTTAATTTCCGGAAATTAAGGTTTCACGTCCGAACTCTAAATCCAACCCAACGACTGTTTCCCCTAGCTAAATACCCCCATTCCGAACTCAATGGGATATATATCGCAAGCTGATATGATCGTTTGAATTAGTTTCCTTTAAATTTACATTTAAATCGCTATATTGAATTTTAAACGTACATTTCAAATTACCGGGGTCACATACGAACTCTAAAAATTCCCTAAAAATATTTTCTAGCTTCGTATTGACGATACGGTCCTAACAAAACTAGTTTCGTCGAATTTTGAGACCGTTGGAAAAATGGCCAATTTCCAGTCGATTAAAATAAACTGAAACCGGTCAAACGTGTTTTCCTTTGCCACGCTCACATATTGATTCGAAAAGTTATGAAATTTAAAACCTAACAATAATTTAACATCCCGGACCCAACAAAACTGGTTTCGTCGAAATCCGAGGTCGTTTGCAAAATGTCCATTTTTAAGGGCCTTATATATATAAAAATATATATAAATTCCACAGCGACTATTTCTAATTTTAAACTGGACATATCTTATCATTTCTAAGATGAAATCTCAGTTTGTTAACTTCGTTACAAAGATATAGTTATACAGATTCAAATATTTCTTGTTTCGTTCAATTCTGACTTATATTGAATCATGTATATTCATTTGAAATTAGAAATCGAATTTTCGAACTACCGCGCCATTTTCAATTCCTTTTATAATTATATATAATTATTATATTCTAACGACGACGTTTATAATATATACGTTATAATTATATTCAAAATAAATTTCTCGTCGATATTATTTAAAATAATTCATTTTAAATATTCAAAATTCGCTAAAATTGCCAAAAAAAAAATTTTAAACTGGCCCAGATTTTCGGGTTGTTACAGTTCAAGAAGTATGCCATGTAGTGTAGTTCAAAATTAATTGTTACTATCCTATGGCGATGTTTATTATTACACACAGAACAACCAGCACTCCGCATCCAATGGCATTCACAGGAGTTGATATAATAATATTTCGCATCCAACTCATTAAGGTTTACCTATTTGTCGGGCACACAAATAAAATCTTTACTCAACAGCTAATCCAATTACCTGTTCAAACATATATAATGCACATGTATATATTTTTATCTATTTTTTAATCAGTTCAATGTGTGACTTAATCGAATAAATTCTACCATTCATTCTCTTATTGATTAAATTAACTATCGTTCTAATAATTTTAATTAATCAAATCTACTATCACACAATGCAAACAACAAGCAATTTTTTTTTAACTTTTTAAAAATATACTAATCAATTTTTATATTCTTTTAAAATCATTCAGACTATATAATTAAAAGTGCACATCCATGGAAAGAAAATAACAACAGAGTAGAGAACTAATTGGTAATGCAAAGTATGGTAAATGTACCTTGCACCGGAGTCAATCAGAGATATCTACTCGACACTTAGGATAGGCTTTCTGAATGCTCTCCTCAGTTTCCCAAGTACAATCTCGCGGATCCCCACTCCATTGCACTTTGACTAAGTGAACCTTCTTGTTCCTCAGTTCTTTGGTTTCTTTGCCGATAATCTTTAGCGGCTATCCTGTTGAGCTGCTTCTTCCACGATCAAGTCTGGATCATGAACGTGCTTTCGAAGTTGAGATATGTGAAATACATCATGCACTCTAGGCAACCAATCAGGCAATTTAACCCTATAAGCGAGAGTTCCGATCCGTTCCAGAATAGGAAACGGAGCAATGAATTTGGGTGCCAACTTCCCAGTTTTACCGAACCGGATAACTCCTCTCATCGGCGATACTTTCAAATATACATAGTCGCCAACAGCAAACGATATATCTCTTCTTCTCCTATCGGCATAGCTCTTTTGTTGGCTTTGAGCGACGAGTAATCATTTCTTAACGAAATTGACTTTGTCGGCAGCTTCTCGGATCATATCTGGTCCCAATACAAGTCTATTACCGGGTTCAACCCAACAAGCAGGAGATCAGCACGGTCTACCATACAAGGCTTCGAATGGCGACATTGTCAGGCTTGCCTGGTAGCTGTTGTTATATGAGAATTCATCCAAATGTAAATGGTCCTCCCATGATCCACCAAAATCTAGAACACAAGCCCGCAATAGATCTTCTAAAATACGATTCACCCTCTCAGTCTGACCATCTGTCTGAGGATGATAGGCGGTGCTCAAGTTCAGCTTTGTTCCCAGTTCTACTTGAAATGCCTCCCAGAATTTGCTAGTGAATATTGGATCTCTATCACTAACTATACTGATCGGCACTCCGTGCAGCCTAACAATTTCCTTGAAGTATATCTGCGCCAGACTCTGAGAAGTTCTGTTTGATCTGACAGGTATGAAATGGGCGGTCTTCGTGAAGCGATCTACGATCACCCAAATACTGTCATTTCCTTTTCTGGTTCTGGGCAAACCATCTATGAAGTCCATGGAAATATGTTCCCACTTACAACCTGGAACTCCAGCGGTTGTAACAATCCAGCCAGTTTCTGTTGGTCGCTTTTGACTAGCGGGCAAGTAGGGCATCGGCTAACATATATTGAAACGTCTCTTTTCATAGCCTTCCACCAGAATGTTCGCTTGAGATCGTTATACATCTTGGTCACACCGGGATGGATACTCAGCTTGGATTTGTGACACTCGTCTAACACTTCCCATTTTAACTCGGGGATGCCGGGAACACAAATCCTTCCTTTCAATCTCAGGGTCCCATCGTTATCTATTTGAAAACACGAGGGTTCGCCTTTCTGAATCCTTTTGATCATATCCTTAATAAAGTTATCCTCCTTCTGAAGAATAGATATTTTGTCAATCAAGGAAGTCATAATAATAAAGTTGGCGATCATTACATTCTTTCGGCTTAACGCATCGGCCACGACATTGGCTTTCCCTGGAGTGTATAGAATCTCAAAATCGTATGCTGCAAGGAATTCTAGCTAATGTTGTTGCCTCAGATTCAAGTCTTTCTGGGTGAACAGATACTTTAGCGACTGGTGATCTGTAAACAGTTCAAATCTCTCACCCAGAAGATAATGTCTCCAGATTTTCAAAGCGAATACTATAGCCAATAAATCAAGATCATGAGTGACGTAGTTTTTCTCGTGCGGCTTCAGCTGACGGCTAGCATAAGCGATCACTTGACCTCTTTGCATTAGTACTGCACCTATGCCTTCTCTAGAGGCATCTGTCCAGACCTTTAAATCCTGATTGCCGTCGATTATGGTTAACACTGGCGCAGTCGTTAATCTTAACTTTAGCTCTTCAAAAGCCTCCTCACATTCTGGATTCCATTTGAATTTTGAGTGCTTCTTTGTAAGCTTCGTTAAGTGACCAGATATCTTCGAAAAGTTTTTAACGAACTTCCGGTAATAACTAGCCAATCCAAGAAAACTACGAACCTCTGTAGGAGTACTAGGCTATTTCCAGTTTTGAATAGTTGTGATTTTACTTGGATCCACAGCAATTCCTTCTTTCGATACGACGTGGCCAAGAAATTTCACTTCATCTTGCCAGAATATACATTTGGATAGTATAGCTTTCAATACATTCCTTCTTAGAATTTCTAGAACCTGTTCCAAATGCTTTTCATGTTCGGCTTTTGATTTAGAGAAGATTAGAATATCATCGATAAAAACCAGAACAAACTTATTCATGACTCCTCTGAACACTCTATTCATCAAATCGACGAAGTATGCTGGAGCGTTACATAAGCCGAACGACATTACTAACCACTCATAGAATAAGTCTGGACATCTGAATGCTGTCATAGGAACACACTCTTTGGCAATTCGAAGTTGATGGAAGCCTGTAGGTAGGTCCATCCTTGAAAATACTTGTGCTCCATTCAGGCGATCCAATAAATCATCGATTCGCAGCAATGGATATTTATTCTTTATTGTCTGCTTGTTCAAATCACGATAATCCACACATAGCCGTAGAGTACCGTCAGATTTTGGGACAAACACCACTGCTGCACCCCAATCAGAGAAACTAGGCCTGATCAGACCCTTCCATACTAGTTGTCGAGTTTGGTTGTCTAATTCCTCTTTCTCTTTCAAGGACATTCTTCGAATAGCGTGAACTACCGCCTTGCATTCGGAATCAAAGCGATCTTGAAATCAATTTCCCTCTGCGGAGGTAAGCGAACAACTTCTTCGAACACATCCGCATAATTCTTGACGACAGGAATATCTTTTACGAGGTCGGGAATATTCTCTGTGACTACAGGGATATTTTCTATTTGGGCTGGAGAAACATCGATAGCTGCCCAGAAGTCTTTTCTATTAGAATTCTGACCTTCACAGGGAATAGTTATATAATCACCTGATTTAATCTTCGCCTTAACGACTCTGTCGGCGCATTTAACCTCAGCTTCATATTTAGTCAACCAGTCTAACCCCAAGATAAGATCAAACTCGGTAAAATTCATGACGACCGCGATAGTAGGGAACCGATAACGTGAAAAAGAAACCGGCACTCCACACACCCAACTGAGATCGAGGGAACCCCCAACCGGATTATGGACAGTCATTGGTTCTTTGAGCTTTTTTAAATTCAAATCCAGTTTCTTAACCGCATTCTTTGCAATAAAGCTTCGCAACGCGCCTGTGTCAAAAAATACTTTAACGGGAATATCTTTGACAGTAAGCCTGCCTTCTAAAACATCCGGCCTTTCTTGAATACCTGAGGGCTCAGAAGTTTCTGTACTTGTACTGCCTTGGATCTCTTAAATAGCCGACAATCCTTTTCAAGATGACCAGTCCGATGGCATTGACTGCATTTTCTATTCTCTAGAAACTTGTCCTTGGATTTAAATTTATCTTTCTTTTGTTTCTTCAAGGGTCCACAGTTTATCGACAAATGCCCTTTCTGATTGCAGTTAAGGCATATGGCAGCAGTTACTGGTTCTTTCTCAGATCTGGCCCTTTTCCGATTGACTTTGGGCTTGTTACTAGCCTCTGGACTATCAGTCACAGACTCCACTTTGTTACTAGAACTGATTTCCTCTTCGTCAAGCAACATACCTTTCTTATGGAGATCTTTATACTGATAAGCCATGTATATCATTTCAGAAAAAGGAAGCTTCACATTCCTCATCACACTATTCTGATATTTCCTTTGCAGGTAATGAATAAATCTCAGATTCTTCCTCTTTGGATCTTGAATCAGATGAGGAGCAAAGTGAGAAAGTTTGTTGAATTTCTTATGATATTCAGGAATGGTCATATCTCCTTGTATCAGATAAGAGAATTCATCACATAATCGCTCAGTCGCTTCAGGAGGAGTAAATCTTTCTAGGAAAATCTCTTTGAATCTATCCCAGGTGATATCACCTTCTGGATTATCTTTGATGATTGTTTCCCACCAGATTAAAGCTTCTTCTTTGAGCACCCAAGATGCTACTAATCTTTTCTGATCATCTCTCAACTGGATACGTTCAAATATTCTTTCAACAGAACTCATCCAAGCTTGAGTCTGAATTATAGATTCATTGCCCGAGAATTGTGCTCCGCCCAGATTTCGATATCTCTTTAATAGAGCCTCTAGACTGGGTTTTGCATTTCTTATGTTTTTTACACTCATTTTTCTAGTACTTCTGTAAATGGCAGATCAAGTGTCAGGTCACAGAAAAGGTATTTTAAAACATAGAAACATATACTTCAAATGTAAATGTGTCTATTGGGTGTATTTCAACTACTTCACTCATACTAGGATTTTACTGATCCTATCTGTAATGAGTTACTCGTCCTAGAACACTACTGGTTCTATTTCTGACGAGTTCGTTAATATGTTATACACCAGCACTAAGCTTAACCAAAGCTCTGATACCACGATGTGACGACCCCATACCCCGTACTGACGGTGGCAAGGGTAATCTTTGGAATATTACACATAAATAGATAACAGCAGAACAGAATTAAATAAATACACCAGATAATGCAAAATAGAATATACTGGATAAACGTAATCATCAGAGTTACACAGTATACAGGATCATACTTAGTACAAATACAGTTCAGCTGTACATAAATGTCTACAGCGGAAAACAAAACATAATGTACAATAGGAGCTGAACAGCATAAAAAAGAGATAAATGATGGAATCCATCTTCAGCTCCAGCTATCCAGAAAAATCCAGCTAAAACCTGAATACAAGCTGCCCGTGTAGAAAAAGGGGCACCCGAGTTTGAAAGTGAAACAAACTACGAGTCAGTCATGGGACTGGTATGAGAAATCTACTCAACACATTTAAAATATGGCTAATCACAGGACCACGCCACTTTCGTGGAACGGGTTTACTCCATCAGATTGCCAGTGCTTTAAAACAAACAATTCTTTTAAACATCGCAATGCTTTTTATAAAAATGAAGCCATTATAAGACTCAGTTCCCATCACACAATGCAACGCAAACCGAAGGATAGAGTTTTTACCTTATAATGGCCAAAATATGCTTGATACGAATAAAACAAAAGCATTTGGTATTATTGCTAGTGTTTATAGGTTTTGAAAACAATTTCGAATCATAACTATCAATCATAGACGGCATTAATGCCCCATACCACTATGTCGCCATATATAGGTATACAATCAAAGCCGCACAATCACGTATTTGGAAATTGGATTTCTGTCATGAACCAAGGCAAAAGATAGTCCTTACCGAATTCGAGACACTCTAGCCCATGTCTCAGGATCAGAACGCATCGACCCTTGGATCGTCAGGGCCGGTCCACCGATGTGGATTAAAATGCCTGAACACTGCGTTTCCCCGCCCTATGGGGCGTAAGTGAGCCAATGAATGACTCCATCGGTCTTGTATCGACCGATATAACTGAGGCGCCTCGCAACAGTAACAACTACATAAGTCAAACTCGTCAGGGCATGTAAAACCACTGACGCCACTTCTAGCTAGAAAGAAACGCATGTCCCCCCTGAGGTCCTCTCCCGTTTCTGGTTCATACCGGGGTGTGAGGCTCGCGAATTCACGTTATACACAAAGCTACGCCACACAGGCGGTGCTTTGATCGTCACCACAAGACTTTGCTTTTCAACAGAAGCCTTGATCACTGCGTCTTAGCATGCCACACAAGCAATTCACACCATGCAACTGATGGCTATCAGTCACACAGAATAAATTCCAATGTCAGACACACTGTCCATTTGCAAGTCCGTTCTGGGTCTGAACGAAACCGGAGGCACTATATACCTCGCAAACCCATCGATCTCCACAAACGTCTGGACGATCACCACTCATTATCCATATTTCGGGATGCCTCCCAATCAAGACATCAGTTACCATCCAAACGAGGTGAAGATCTCTGATCTTCGACCACCGTCTTCATCTTCGATTTCTTATCGTCGATTCAGTTATTCAGAATGGAATAGACCCAGTCTTTCTGAGAAACTCGCGTATATAATAAACAAGTGCAACACAAACACACATACGCCATATTCCAGTTCATTAGTCACTAACCGTAAATCAGTAAGAGAACGATTTCCCAAATATTAAGCCCGAAGGCCGAAACCAACATCAGATCAAAATCCAGGAAACCATTCGACTTAGCCAACCTTCAGTTAGTTTCTAAATTTCACTTCCATATCGTTTATAATATTTTATAACGATTTATCGCTATTTTTATTTATTTTAAAATAGGCAATTTATTTAAACGACGCTTCGGGCCATAACGCGGCCATGGCGCTGTTTTTCTTCAGATTTGATTTACACATATCTGAAAATCTAACCGTTGGATCTTCACAAAATTTATATCATTAGAAAGATCTTTTCAAAATGAATCCAACGGTTCCAGTTTCGGGAAAATCCGACGGTCGGATCTCCCGGTATAATCGTTTGTAGTTTCGATTTCAAAATACGAACTGCAACGTCGTTATTCGATTAAATTTAATTATATTTATATATAAATATAATCGATTCTGGCGCTGTTTTTCTTCAGATTTGAATTAAACATTCCAGACAATCCAACCGTTGGATGTTTACAAAATTGGTGTCGTTTGAAAGATATTTCCAAAGCGAACCCAACGGTTTCAGTTTCGGGAAAATCCGATGGTCGGATCTCCCGCACTAATCGTTTGAAATCACGGTTTCAAAACACGAACTACAGCTTCGTTATTCGATATATTTCAATTCTATTTATATATATATATATATATATATCGATTCTTCGATTTCAAAACTATATTCTGTTCATACATTTGATAAAAAATGATATTTTTATCCAACCGTCTTCTATTTCAACACTTCACTATTTTTAACAATTCATGTATATAATAAAAATGTGATTTTTAAAGTAAAACAATTTATTTCAAAACACGACTATTTTATATAGTTCATATAGATGATAAAAATATGATTTTTATTATAAAACAATTTATTTTAAAACGCAAATACCATTCAACACATGAATTTCTATTCAACGAATGAATTTCTATTCAACACATGAACGGTTTCTATAGTTTGTATATATATAGTAAAAATGTGATTTTTATTGTTAAAACAATTTATTTAAAACACGAGTACCATTCAACACATGAATATGATTCAATGAATGAATTTCTATTCAACACATGAAGGTTATTCAACATATGGAAATAATTTCAACAAATGAAAATTATTCAAACACATGAATATTATAGAAAATTTCGGCAGCATAACGACAGGGTAGTTAAAACCGGGACCGTCCCTAGTACGGCTCCTCGCTCTACCTTAAAGCCTCGCAGCTTTTGACAATGGGGATTCACAGGCGACATGTATATTTTTTTCATTTCCACAAACTAATCCTATGTGGTTTCAACCAAATATTTCTCAACCACAAACGGATATTTTTCAACCACAATCAATCAATTTCAACCACAAACAATTCTAATCAACCATTCGTAATCAACCAATTTTCACACCAATCACAACCAATAAATATCGTCCATGGTTTGTAGACGAGGGGCGTATATATATATATATGTGTATATATTTATATAAGCATTTCACTTCTATTCAACACATATATAATTTTTACAACTCATATATAACTTATATATCGAACGTACAACTTATACAACGCTTATACAAGAGGTGTACAACGCTTATATAACTCATACATCGACTATATAATTTATACATCGTCGTTTTCCATATCGTTTATAAATTAGAAATCTCACATTGGGTTCCACTCCACCAAAAATAGCAGAAGGATCAGAAAAATATGTGGTCTCTTCTAGAATGTAGAAGACGTCCACACGAGTCCACTGTCTCTTGTTTCACTGAATTTCGTCAAGAAACGAAAAAGATATGATTTTTACAGTGAAATCAAAAATGGTAGTGCTTAGAAGTGCTATTATATAGTTAATTAATATAACAGCCGTACCTTCCTTTGAATGTTCGAAACTAGGTTTTTAGTTTTCGTGAAAACCGTGAGGAGGTAGGACAATTGTAGGGTACAGCGCTGTAGAGGGCGGAGCAGGCTTCCTGGCGCCGATGGTGGGGCCCCTTGCGATGGCCAGAATCGGGATCGGCGGCGGTGGGAAGTCGTTGACTTTGTGGGGCTCGTGTTCGTCGAGGCGGTGACGAGGGAGGGTGGTGGTTGGTCGGATTTGAAGAGGGAGGCGGGCGCTATCGAGATTTGGTGGTGGCGGCGGCTAACGGTGGCTGAGGCGATTGGGTCGGGAAGTGGTGAAGAGGGTTCCGCCGTTAATCGTGAGGGTAGCGGTTTTTATTTTATTTTATTTATTTTAAATATTTAAAATCCACTAAAATAGCCAATTTAAAATTTTTAAATTGAATCAGATTTTCCGGGTCGTTACATAACATAATGAAAATTGCAACTCCTTGCAGTTCAACAATTTATTTTAAGCAACCTTTATTATATTTGAAGAAAATTGTGTAGTCCAAGTAATATATATTTGTGTTGTTGTACATAGGAAATGTTTTCATAGGGTTATCTATTTTTCCGTTGCTGCAAAAGAAAAAGAGATAACCTCAGGAAAACACTTCCCTACAGCAACTCAAATGTATATCACCTACACTACACAGTTTGCTTCAAAGATAGCAAAAGTTGCTTCAAAATAAATTGCTGAGCTGCAAGTAGTTGCAAATTTCATTACGTTAAGTGAAACAACATTTGTCTCTTGAATAAAGCTATTAAAGCATGAAAGCCCAATTAGATCCGTGACCTAAAATGCACCACCTAGTGGATCACCGAGTAAATTCTTCCGCTTGGTCACACTTCGTCTAGTTCACACACTTTGGATGAATACATATATGTTCTATGTTCTGTCTCTTCATAATCTGTAAACAGTTAAGATACATGCATTAGTACATCACTCAATCAACAAATACAAAACTAAATATGGATAACTTGAACTTTAATCACAAGTTTAATTTTAAACATACACATACAACCTTTATACAACAAAGTCAGGCATACTTACTAGGAGGAGGCGGTTGACAATAAGAGGATGCCATTGAAGTTAATTTCAGAGGAAACATTTAATTTTTGACTGTTGAAGTTAATTTTAGGAGGCCACTGAAGTTTATACCAAAAAGAGGCCTAAACCAGCAATTTATAGCCGTTATAAGTTCTCAGAAGAGGCCTAAATGCAAATTTTCTTTTTTTTATATAGGCTAGATTTATGTTGGATGAGAAATGGTAAAAGATCCCCATATTTCGGAAAATGGGGTGTATTTTTAGGTGTTCAAAATGCACGTTAGTTAATAAATTGGTCAAAGTAATGTCCAAGGAGGAAAGATTTCAAATGAAACCGGATAATAACAAAACTATGATGGAGTGGAATGATTTTATCAACTTGAAAACTAGGGCAAAGTTTAAGGTAAATTATGTATAAATGGTCATCTTTGTGAATTAACCAGTCAGTATATTTTAATTTTTTATTTCAGCAAAAAGTGAAACATTTAAAGCCATCAGACGCAGACAAATGCCATATACATGTAGCCGTAAAGGAATGACATGCTTAGCTACTGATATGGTCAGAAATAATTTCAATGTTGTGATCTTGTCATGCCATTTATAGAGTTACGATAATTTATTTTATTCAAATTTTTATTACCATAGTAAAACAAGTGTCCAGTTCCCTCTTCTTTCTATCGATCTAATGTTTGGATTAAATCTCACACTGAGCTCGGTTGGTGAAGAACTATTGTATGTGATTTAATTTTAAATTGACATATTACAAATGATTTTAGAGTGTGATAATGTTGAAGGTTATAATGTATGTTGTCTTTTACAAGAGAAGATTAAAAAGTTTAACGCTGAATCACAAGCTACCATGACAACTTCTGTGAGAGAAGATGCTCTTTCAGCAGTGCTGGGAAACAATAGACCAGGACGATTAAGAGGAATGGGAAGAGGTATGACCCACACCAAGTTTGTTTTGTCACAAGCTAATCAAAAACAAACAATGCAACTACGAAATAGAGTTGCAGATTTGGAGAAGATGGTTCAAATGCTAGTACCACAAAACCAGGTATTTCTAAAACGAATGGCAAGAAGTTATAACTTGTATGTAGCGATTAGTTATTTGCATTCTGTGAGTTTAGAATCGTAGTGAATCATTGAATAAACTCTTTGTTGAGTAATGACTACATAAATAATTCATAATAAAATTCAAGTTGTCATATAAACCCAAAAATAAAATAAAGATTGAGTGCATGCAGCAGTTTCATACTTCACTTTTCGCAAAACCAAAAGATTAAATAAAGAAACTGTAATTGCAGTTTGAGCAGTCTGTAAACTAGGTTGGACACTGCTGCATGTACAGGCTTGACACTACTGCATGTACAGGCTTGACACTGCTGCGTGTACACAAGGTTTCTATGTTGTGGTATGCTCAAAAGGTGAATCAATGAATCATGGCTATATGCCAAAACATAAAAAGTTGGACCCAGTTCATAAAAGATGACTCAATATGTATATATACACGTATCTCCTTATCTAAAATTTATCAAAATGGGTTGCATGTACACGTTGTTCCTTATCAGAAATGAGCTGGCTCTTCCATCCCTATCAAAAACTTATCCGTAGAGTTACTTCTTTCATCCCTATATGTGTGTGTGTGTATATATATATATCTCCATGTGCTTGTCTTCACCATACTTTAAAATATTATGATAGACCACACTCCTAGTAATTTAAAGACATAGTCCTACTGTCTTTAAGTTACTTCTTTCCCCTTACCTAAGCCTTATTACCATGTCAATCATGAAGCAGTGGTGTCATGCTCGCATCTATTGAGAGCAAGCCATGCCGCCTTGGTTAACTGATGTCATGCTGCCTTGGTTAACGTTAGTACTATCATGAGGTTATTTTTAGATCCATGCGGAGGGGTATTCAGTACCTTAAAGATACTGAATACCTCATCCACATGGTTCTGAAAATAAACTTTGTGGCAGCACTATTAAACATTTTAAGGGGCTACACTGCTGTCTATATCGCTGTGTCCAATATATTGTTTGTTTTGATATTGATTAAGTTGTCCAATATATCGTTGTATTCTAAATGTATATCAATTTGTCCAATATATCGTTGTGTTCTACATGTATATCAATTTGTCCAATATATCGCTGTGTTCGTTATGATATTGAATGCTTCTACAGACATTTTTTTGACCGAGAAAAAATCCAGACGTCTTGATAAAATATCCAGACGTTTGAATGATTCTATAGGAATATTTTTTAGGATGGAAAAAATCCAGATGTCTGGATAAAATATCCAGATGTCTGAATGAATCTATAGGAATATTTTTTAGGACGGAAAATATCCATAAGTTTGAGTGCTGCTTCAGATTCCATTTTTTTAGGCCAAGAGAAATTTCAGACGTTTTTTAGGCATAATATTTTAGGCTGAGATGAAATCCAGACGTCTGAACAAAAAATCCAGACGTCTGAGTGCTGCTTCAGATATAATTTTTTTAGACTGAGAGAAATTTCAGACGTCTGAATACTTCTTCAGGCATAATATTTTAGGCCGAGATGAAATTGAGACTTCTGGATAAAATATCAGACATCTGATAATTATTCAAAAGGTTTTCTGGTTGTAATATAAAATGTTTGGCAATTTATCCAGACGTCTGACACATCAAAATCAGCTGTGCATGTCTTTCTTGTTGTCCAGCTATGTTTATTGTTTAATGCTTTACATTGAGTAAATATAGAATATTTTTCTTAAGATAGCATGTATACAACACTATTCAAAAAATATAACCGAGTATGTCATAAGAGAGATACAATAGTGATGAATTAGAGCCATATCAAATTAGAGTACCATATCCACAATACACAACAAACTAACATCATCAAGTTATCACAAGCATAACATACATCAAAGTCACAATCAAAACACAACCATGTCACAAAATATAGTTTAATACATACATAATTTTTCATAAATTGTAAATTAAGCGTCAACGTCTTTAAGTTCGACTCTCGCTTTTGTTGAGTCGTTATCCCCCTCTTTATCTACCCCTATGTCCACCTTGTCATCAGGTTTATTTGAATCTTCTTTTTCCTTAGGTTCGATGCTCGCTTCTTTTAGGTCGCCTTCCCCCTCTTTTTCTTCCTCTATCTCCTCCCTTTAATCGAATTTCTTTAGATCTTATTTTTCTTTAGGTTCGATGCTCGCTTCTTTTGGGCCGCCTTCCCCCTCTTTTTCTTCCTCTATCTCCTCCTTATCATCGGATTCCTTAGGTTCAATGCTCGCTTCTTTTGGGGCCTTCGTCCTCTTTATCTTCCACTTTCTACTCCTTGTCACCAGATTTATTTGAATCTTCTTTTTGTTCAGGATATGTACTGAAAAGGTTGGAGATGGTGGATGTGGCGGAGTCCGTGGTCGAGTACGTCGTAAAATTTCAGTGAGAGACCATGTTATTGCACTCATTGTTTTCTCAACTGTTGCGAGATGAGACGCTAGTGTAAGTTCCATATTCGCAATATTATTCCTTAAGGAAACTTGATTTTGATACAATATTTGTTGATTATGAATGATGGCTTGATGAAATGATTCGTTTGGAAGAATTTGTGCCTTGGGAGAAGTCATACCTTCAAAAATTTGATATTGAAAAGCTTATTGGGAGGAAGATTCCGACAAATCCGGAATATGCTCTTGAGGATGCTCTTGCGGTGGAACTTATTTACCTTGACGTTTATCTCTTCATTCGTCGAGAGTGCAAAATGTTGGTGGTTCTTCCGAAAGTTGCATCAAGGAGAAGAATTTTTTACCCGCATCCTTAACCGGAATTTCCTCAAACGTTGATAAATATGTCGGAACCTCTTTTGCGCTTAATATTCTCATAATAAACGGAGCATAGATAATTGTTTGTCGATACATACTATAATTTTTTTTAGTTCATCAAAGATAAATTGAGCCCAATTAACTTGAATACCACCAAATATCGCATATAAGGCCCTATGCTCTAGATCAAGTATTTTTTCATGACTTCCAAGCCGAGGAAACACTGTATTTATAAGAACTCAGGCAAGAAATCTCGCTTTTGGTCTTAAATATTTAATAAAAAACTGAGGCATATCATCTTCCCAAATTTGATGAGTAATGTTATCCCATGGCTTAAAACGCATATCGGGAATATTATTGATATTTGTCCCGGTATTAGAATATTGCAATATATCTCCTATGTTCTTAGCTATGAATCTAATCGTAACTTTGCTAACACTTGACCAAATCCAATCTTTTTCTACTTGAGGATTCCAAAAACCTGTATTGTCTAAGTTTGCATAGAATAGAAATATGGATATCTGGTCAATGTGAAAGTGATAGGAAGAGAATGAGACCAGTGTTACAAGATCAGCATCCTGGCATAAGCTATGTAATTCATACATTGGAAAATCAATGAGATTGTAGAATGGACCAGTATGTAGGATTTTATTCTGCATCAATCCTAACTTTCTATTGCCAAGGGTGCTTTGTTCATCCATCTGTTGATTCGTGATTGTGAAACTATTCGGGGTTTTCCTTCAATAGTTTATGGAGGATTTGATGATTCTTCATCTACCCTCTTTTGTTCTAATGAAGATTTTCTAAGTAGGCATGATTTGCACTGGATTTGGGATTTTAGTGTTACAGAATTATCGATTTGATCGGTGAAATGGAAGAGTGAGGAGTATAAGGTTGCGGTTATTTTTATATAAAAATAACTGACGTTTTGTTAATCAGAACTGTGGTGTGAAAAACAGACATTTGATTTAGCATTTTTTTCAAACCGAGGAAGTTTTCAGACGTCTGGGAATAGTTTCAGATGTCTGTTTTGGATGATTTTTACACCCGTGTATATTTTCAGACGTCTGCTAATTTTTACAAACGTCTGATTTTAGTTTTCCTGTTTTTTATTTTAACCCTATCAATTTTCAAACTTCTCATTTATTGATGTAAACATCTGTTTTTAATTTTTTGTGAGACATCCCCTTAATTTGTATAATTGTTTACATAATTGCATCGCAATCAGCACCAATTAATAATTACTTGCATGATTTTTTATCAGGTTAAAGGAAGCAGCAGAGATGAGAGTCCATCTCAAGTGGTGCAAATGATTTATATTATTGTTGCCATAACAATGTAATTTCTTTGATTTAATATATAATATAAATGATTTTGACTAAATGTAGAGTAAGTATGACCAACCGAATGTCAAATGTAATTTGTTGGATTGGACTAGGATGGACGAAATAGTAGCCGAAGGAAGCGTTCTTTCAACTAACCCTAAAGCACTTTTATACAATATTCCACTTGGACCAAATGCCATGAAAATTTTGATATAATTCCCGAAGAAATTGGATGCTTATTTATAGAGGTCTACTCCTAGGATGATCTCACAAATTGGAGAAGTTAAGGATGAGATAGTAGCATGGCCATCTGACAGAGTTGTACTCCACACTACGATAGTCTCTGAAAATGATGAAAGTACGGTATACTTAATTCTTTATGCATCATTAGCTCTATGATTTAATATAAGAATCTGATAATATTTTTTTTACTAGAGTAAAACTTCATCAACAAATAAGAAATGCAAGTTGTATGATTGGGTTGGAAGCAAAGAATTGGTTGCCGAAGGGTGGTTATACTCTATTGATCCAAATCAACTCGTGGATAATATTCCACTTGGACAGTCTGTTGTGCTTGTTTTGATTGATGCGCCAAAAAAGTCAAACGCATTCTTATGGAGAGAACCATTTGATATGACATATGTTGGAGAAGCTATTGGGTGCAAAGTAGCTTAGCCGCAAAAAAATGTCGTTCTTGAGGATATTAATGCTACGACATCTGCTCATATGCCAAACATAGTATCACATTCAGCGGTAATGTGCACTTTATGTATTTAATTTATAAAAAAATGCATATACCTTGATACTGTTTTATTATTAGAATCAATTCTATTTTGTAGAAAACATATTTATACTGTTTCATATATTACATGACAGACCACTAGTTTCAAGTCAAACATTAAATGCAAGTTGATTAGTGTTCATGGAGCGAAAGAACTTGTTGTTGAAGGACGCGTGTCTTCGACTGACCCAAATGCGATGGTCCATTTTTTTCGTTTGGGAGAAGGTGCCGTTAAAGTTTGGGTTGGTATATTTAAAGTTCCAAATGCACCTTTATGGAAACCTACATCTGAGTTTGAGTTTATTGAAGATGCAATTGGTTCTACTATAGCTTGACCTTCTACAAATGTCACCGCAGAATCGTCTTCAAGTAAGAATGACTTATACTTCTCTTTACTTATCGTCAGTATGAATGATGAAAATAATCCTTATTATGATTGTTTTGGTAGAATTTTACTTCAAGTATGATTTCCCTTTTCACCTCTTAAAACTGAATATTTAAATTTCGTTTAGGAAGATAAAACCGGAAAAAATAGAAGATAAGGTGTCCTAGTTACTTCAAACATTTTGATCTTATACAACTTTTCTTTCTTGCAATTTCGCCGTACTAAGCCGTACACATATTTGTTGACACAAGAAATGTTGCAAAGTTTAGGATGCTGTTTGGAACAAAATATGTTGCCTGTGCATAGAACTGAACTATGCCAACGCTGTCAAGTAGTTTAAGCACTACGACCAGTCAAACAAGCCAATATTGGAAATGTTATATTTATACCGAATTCAACAACAAGATGACTTGATCACACTTGACCTCGTTTTCTTTTCACATTTTCATGTTTAGCCGTACTTTTTAGTTTAGTTGTTAGCAGTTTCTCAATGTCATACATATACAACAAAAGTAGTTATGTATTTTCTTATTGCCAAATCAGGTGTTGATGTTTGATGCATGACGGAAATTCAACTTTGGAGCACACAAGCTTGGACTTTGAATGGTTTATATTCTTGTTTTTTCTCTGTAAGCATCTTTTGTAAAAACAAGTTAGACGGGAACATCGATTACAAAATGTTATATACAACTATTGTCTATTTGGCATATGAATTATTATAACTTATGTGATATAGTTTTATAATTATAATTCTTTTGTATTGTTTGAATTTTGTGATTATTTTGAACTGCATTGTGTAAAAATGATAAATGCTGATTGATGTACCTCAACAACTCTACAGAAACGCTGTGATATATTTTGGAAAAACGTTGTAGCATGTGGGAAAAACAACATTTGCAAATGATAAAAAACGCGGTGATATATATGGTAAAATGCTGTGATATGTAGTGAATAACAACATTTCTAACCAGCACTAAATGATGTAGTATATGTTGGAAAACGCTGTGATATGTGGATGATGATAACATTTCTAGACTTTATACAATGCTATTATATATTCAAAAACGCTGTAATATGCGGACGATAACAATGGTTCTAACCAGTTTAAAACGCTGTTATATATTCATAAAAACGCTATGGTATGCATATGATAACAACATTTCTAACCCATATAAAACGCTGTTATATATGTGATGAAGAAGGAATAATCCGTGTTAGCTATGCAAACATAACAACACAAAACGCTGACAATGCCATTTGAAACGCTGTATAAACATAATAACAACGCCATTTGAAACGCTGTACAAAGATAACAACAACATCAACTAAAACGCTGTAGTATGTCGTTTTTCTGTAGCGATTTCAAAGTATTGTGATATTCCCATGATCTATAAATCCGTGTTGGTAGACAGCATTCTTCAAAATGCTGTAAAATGATATAACATCGTTTTTTAATGCTGTCAATGAACATATTTGTTGTAGTGAGATGAATATTTAGAACAAAAAAAATGAGAAAACGGTGCGAAGCCATCTGTACATAAACCTAGACTAACATTGCAGCTCTCCACTGCGAAATCAGGATATTTCTTGTCAAAATGTTTCCATGCTTCTCCAACCAATGGGTGTGTTAACGTACTTCTTGAGGTGTTCTCATACTGTTCCATCTCATATGATGCGCTGTTACAGATGATGCATATTACTATGAAGTCTAAAGCTGATGGGTAAATAATGCATACACTTGTACGGAACTTCTTTTCCCTTTTTTTCCTTGGTTTATATCTTTCTTGATTACAAAACTTACATTTTCTAAGATTGTTGTCTTCCTTCCAATACAACATGCAACCCTTTAAACATGTATCTATTTTCTGATATGGAAAATCAAAAGATGATATATATTTTTTCACTTCATAATAATTTTCGCAAATTAATTTTTCGGATGGCATATGGTATCTAGCCGCTTGAACAACCGTCATAAATCCAGCTTCCGTAAGGTTGTATTTTGATTTCATTGCATTGTATTCTGCAGTTACCGATAATTGAGTGCTGCTTTCACATCCATTCCAAAGATTTTTTAGCATTATTCAATAAATCATATATTTTTTAGCTTCAACATTTGGTTCCTCTAAGACGTTAACATCGTCGTTACCAATTTGAACGGTAGGGAACGTTGATCGTGCAACATCTTCGACCATATTTTCTATAGATTCGTGCTAACTTCAAGACTACTGACCTCCGTCGATTATTCTTGACTATTAAGGACTACAATTTCTCCATGACGATCCCACAACAAATAATTGGATAGGAAACCCTATTGGCGTAAATGAATCTTAAACATATTCGATATTAAATAGTTCAACAATTTGCACCTACTACACCCGCCGTTCATAGCTCGGGTGGTTCAGGAGTGGGAGATGGGGATCTAAGCACTGTGTGCGGGCAGGTTCGAATCCCGCTATGAACCACCTGGGGGGCTAGGATGTTACGCATCCGTGTGCGATGCCTATACAAAAGCGGGGTAGACACACGGCGCGGGGTTTACTTAAGTGAGCGTCAATGTATGCTGTGATCTTAAGGTTCCACGTGTTACTCAAAAAACAATTTGCACCTACTACATGGACAAGAAGTTCTCTACTGTTTCCAATATTACTTATTGCAAATTTAATAAACACTTTTATCCCATTTTCAAAATGTTCACTTATTGCACCACTTATTTTCCTTCTTTGATACATCCAGCTCCAATCATTAAAGTAATTGGCCATTTTTCCTACTTTAAAACCTATGATAAATTAAAAAAAAATCGTTAATCGTTTATTTTATATGTTGTTTTAATTTTATTTACTGATTTAGTAATGTGCACTAATTAATTTTATATTTTTTACAAACTTTATTTTAAAATAAATAACTATTGGTTCATTGACGCTTATGTGTCTTATTTGATGGTCGGTCATCCTACTTCCCATTACAAACACAATAGTAATTATATTTTGTAAAAACCCATTATTTTTAAAGGTTCAAAATCAAAACGTCATCAAACACGCTTACAAATAATTTTAGATATTAAAAGTAGTGGACCTTAAGTATATAAGATTTAAAAAATGCTAGGAACAATGAATAATATGGAAGATCATATGACGGGATAATTTACATAAATATATCGTCATAATGCATTTTATTACATCAAACATCCATAGAACAAAACAACAACAATACATAAGAAGTGAATTTAAAATAAATAACATGCGGATCCAACATGCAGGCTAAGCTCCCTTCTACTTCTTCTTTTATCTTTCTTTTTGCAATCTCACATCTTGTAACTTTACAAATTCAATACAAAGAGAGAGAGAAAAAGAGTTTCAACTATATTTGGACTGCGCCTAACCCTATACACCCTAGCCCAACCTAAGGGATCTGGTAGCTATTGCATAGGAAAAGACTGCCTACGTACCCCTTTTGAGGGATCAAGCCCACGTAGTTCTATTTCTTGCTCTTCTCTTGTATCCAAATACTCATTAGTACATTAAAACCATTTCATCCGTTCAACTAGTGCAATCCATGTAATTCAATACAATCAATGTAAACATTACAATCAACATAATTAATGTCATCACTGTAATAACACAATCAAATAAGAGCAGAAAATATTATCCAAACATAGCAACATATGAAGTAAACAAAATAAAATTAACATGCAGTCCTAAAAAACCAACCACATTCAATGACAACTCCAATTTATAAAAGAAGGTAACAACACTAATATACTTACACAATTATTATTTATCAATCAATAATTGTACAACATCAGTGCAAGCATAAACCATTTTGTGTATACTAATCACTCCAAACAAGTAACACAGTCGTCAAGGCATGGTAATCCAATCAATATTAGTAACACAACATCCATTTAATAACCATTATTGACTACGCATTAATTTGTAACAATTAATGGTGAAACAACACATAAACATTCTTATTGCGGTCCATTATCAACAGAAAACGCATATAATAAAATAAAATGAGTTAATAATCATATATTTCAATTGTTCAATCATCTATCTGCACTGTAAATTTCTTCATAGGGAGAGTGGTTTGTATGGTATTTGTAACTACAAGGAATTATTTGTCTTTCCTTTTCTTTTTATGTGCATTCCTTGTTATTCCCAACATTAAACTTTTATTTATATTCATCTAGACAATATGTGAGATTCGTAACATTTCATATTCTAATATATTAAAATATCAGAAAACCAAAAGATCTACAAAATTTCTCATTTCCATTTATTTCATTAAATAAAAATAAGCTTTTAAATCAGTATGCAATTAAAGAAATTATTGATTACAGATCTATAGGCAAGAATAACACTCTCCATCATTTTATATACATAGAAGAATACTATTTCAATCCATCAATTTTAAACCGATTCAGAATATTTAGATCTAAGATAGAAACCTAGAACTTATTTGTAAAAATGCATAATAATATAATTTTACAAAGGTTTTCAACAAGTTTTAAAATCAATTTTTTAAAGAGATCCAAGATTTACAACAATTTGTAAATATGAAATTATCAATCGCCTTTTTCCACAGTGAGAGATCTTTCCAGATCTGAAATGGAACAATCAACCAAATGGATTCCTTCCTCCCAAAAGTTGTAGTTCTTTCTTTCTTTTTCTTCAGTTACAGATCCTAGGGATCTTTTCCAGATCTAAAATGAAACAATCAACCAAATAAATGGATTCATTCCTCCCAAAAGCTGTAGTTTTTCCTTTTTAGACTAGATTAAATTATATTTTTTCTTTTTTAGAAGCTGAGACATTACATTTAAAGATTTTTTCAAGAGGAAAAAGAAAAGAAAGAAGATAGATGTCTCTATCCCATATCACTTAGGTTTAGCTTGCTTAAATAGGAGTTAAGGATTGATTTTGGCCTTTAGATTAACCCTAAAAAATTATTTAATTAAAACACAACATCTCTTCTAATTACTTCATAATGAAGTAATATCTTTACATGCATCTCATATGTATATCATTATTTTATTCATACAACACATGACAAAAAGATATTTGAATACCGTTTAAAAAGGATAATAAATGAATAGATTTTAAGACCTACTAATAAATTACCGTTTATATAAGAGAATAATTTGCAGTCTTTAGGAAATAAATCTCTAATTTAATAAATTAATTGGCGTATATGTCAATTAATGTTTACTAAATCTTCACATGCACAATTAATCAATTATTACTCCACTGATACATAAAATTACAACATTTATGTACATATTTATACTCATTAATGTCTAATAGCTACAAGATATGCAGTAAATGCCTACAATCATCCATAAATGAAATATATTATCAATTAATGCACAATCAATTGCTAACATATTTTCAAAAGTGAAAATCTAGTGTATAATTTTAAATCCTTCTTTTCTTTCACCGCTTTCCCTATAACACGCAAAGTCAAATAATCAAGTTACATACATATACATACATACATACATACATATATATATATATATATATATATATATATATATATACACACACACACACACTCTCTCTCTCTCACATACACACATAGGATTTGAATAACATGTAATTAATGCTGTTAATTTGCAGCAAATGAAATTAATGTCTTATAGTTTGAAATCAACATGCACCCATATATATGAATACATACATACATACATAGATACATACATATGTATACATATATATATACACATACACACACATATATATAAAATCTTTCCATATTTGCAACTTTTGATCCTGTATGTCTGCCATACTATACACACATACTTCCGTCTTAGGACGTGCATTTTTTTGATTGTTTTACTTAAAATTCAAAAATATGTCATTGACGGGAATCAAACTCACGACTTCACATGTCAAAGTCCACTCTCTTAACCACTACACCAAACACAATTTTTATTCTCAAAATTAAAACATTAAAAATGAGTGGTTTCATGATGCGCATCTTCCATTAATACTTTGTAAACCATAATTCCAAATATAACAAAATTATATATCAAACTAATCGTTTTGGAAAGACCTTTGTAATGGTTTTAGGTACGACATCCGGTTTATGCTATAGTAAAAATAATTCTTAATTACTTAAGTTTTAGAACCCATAAAAGTTATGGGATGTTACATTCTTGCCCCCACAAAATAATTGCACCTCGCAATTCCCTAAATATAAACCCACTCAAAATAATAAATCTTCCTTACGGGTTTAATGACAAAATGTATGAAATTTCAGCAATCATAAGTTATCTTTACATAAAATAGTATGTAATAATAACTATATTTTCTCATCATTCACAGTACTCAATAATTCATTCACTACATTGAATTAAATTTTCTATAAATACATTAAAATATGCGTTTTTCTTTTGAAGTAATGGAAAATCCGATGGTCGGATCTCCCGTAATGTCCGTTCGAAGTCAATGGTCGAAATTCGCGAACTGCCGTGGCGCGGCGCGTTCTATTCAGTTCATTATATATAATATATATATATATATATATATATATATATATATGTTATATATATTTCGTCGATTTCCATTTAAAATGTATTTTATAAATCGTTTCAAATTCGTTTTAATTTCAACTTCATATTCAATTTCCAATCAAAATTGAATATTCCATATTATTAATATATAAATGATAATATTTTCAAAACATCAGATTTTGAAATCAATTCCTTTTCGATATTCATTGTAAAATGAATAAAATCGATATAAATATTGTTCACGTCGAAATGGCGTTAATCTAATCAACACGGCTTTATATATTTAAATATATTCGTGTCCATCCCAAATCGGACATCAAAATCAAATTTTGATCTTTTACAGAATACTATTTAAAAATATTCATTATTTTAAAATATTCGTTATTTCTGAACTGGAATCAGACACAGTCAATTACCTTATAATTTTATTTATATAGATTTCATACAACACATGTACACAACAACAATCAAACACATTCAACCATCATCCAGAGTGCATTCTACACTGCATAAGCATCAAGTATAAATATTTAACGCTTACAATAGCCTGTCAATCAATTGATCGACATACAACTAATTATTGGGACTAGTGTATGTCATATATCATTCCAATACCCGTGAGGGGTTTCAATCAACAAATACAAATTTATTTGTGCAGTTAGGCGATGTGTAAAATTTATCATTGTAACAACCCGAAAATCTGGGCCAGTTTAAAATTTTTATTTTGGCGATTTTAGCGAATTTCGATTATTTAAAATAGATTATTTTAAATGAAATCGACGAGAAATTTATTTTGAATATAATTCGAACGTATATATTATACGCGTCGTCGTTAGAATATAAATATTTATATATAATTATAAAAGGAATTGAAAATGGCGCGGTAGTTCGATAATTCGATTTCAAACTTCAATTGAGTGTACCGGGTGCAAAATAATCCGGATTTTAGTGAAACCAAAAATAATGGAATCTAATTGTGAATATCTTTCCAACGAATCCGAATAATTGAAATTTCATAGTGGGAATCAAAAGATATGTCCAGTTGAAAATTCTGAATAGTCGCTATGGAATTCAGGCCCTTAAAAATGGACATTTTGCAAACGACCTCGGATTTCGACGAAACCAGTTTTGTTGGGTCCGGGATGTCGAGTTATTGCTAGGTTCCAAATTTCATAATTTTCTGAATCAGTATGTGAGCGTGGCGAAGGAAAACACGTTTGACCAGTTTCCGTTGATTTTAATCGACTGGAAATTGGCCATTTTTCAAACGGTCTCAGAATTCGACGAAACTAGTTTTGTTAGGACCGTATCGTCAATACGAAGCTAGAAAATATTTTTCGAGAATTTTTAGAGTTCGTATGCGACCCCGGTAATTTGAAATGTACGTTTAAAATTCAATATGGTGATTTAAATGTAAATTCAACGGAAACTGATTCAAACGATCAATTCAGCTTGCGGTACATATCCCATTGTGTTCGGAATGGGGGTGAAACGCTATGGGCGACAGGCGGTGGGCCTCGTTTCGAGGTCGTATGTGAAAGTCAACTCTTTAGGATAAAATAAATAAATTAATAAATAAATAAAAAAAAACAATTCTCTCCCTTTAACCCGCTGGCCCCCCCCCCCGATCAAATTGATTTTTCAGAAATAAAAAAAAAAAAAAGAAGAAAGAAGAAGGGGGAGCGCAGCAGCGCCGCCGCCGCCCTCTCTTCCCCACCTCCGGCGAACGCTGGCCCAACCCCCCCTCTTCTCCGACGTCTTCCTTCTCCCTCTCCCTCGCGTTCTGTTCTCCCTTCGAAACCCTCCCCCAATCACAAAATCGACGGAAGCATCCAACCCCCCCCCCCCCATCGCCCACCGCTCCGCCTGCCGCACCCCCTGTGGCCCCCACGACCTCCGCCCGACCTCGCTACAGCCCCCCTGTAAGTCGTTTTTTATTTTTTTTATTTGTTTTATTTTTATTTATTATTTTATATAAACAGGAAAATTAAAAACTGATTTTTATAGTAGTAAAAAAAAAAAAACTGATTTTTAGGATTTTTTTAAACTGATTTTTTTCAAGGTTTTATAAACTGTTTTTTTTTGAAAGAAAAACTGATTTTATAAAAAGAAAAACTGATTTTCAAAGAAAATAAAAACTGATTTTATTTTAAGGATTAAAATAGAAAAGGTTTGAATTTTAAATGGAAAAAGATTAGAACTTTAAAAGGTGAAAAGATAGGATTTTTATTTGGTAAAAGGTATGATCTTTATATTTTTAAAGTGATAAAAATATGATTTTTATATTTTTAAAGTATTAAAAATATAATCTTTACTATATAGGAATATTAAAAATATGATTTTTATATTTTTAAAGTATTAAAAATATAATCTTTATAGGATTGAGAATATAAAAATATCATCTTTGTATATGTAACGAAATAAAAATCTGATTTTTATTTTATATACGTCGAAATCAAGTGATAAAAATATAATCTTTGTTTTTAGAATATGATTTTTATATTTTTAAAAAATTAAAAATATGATCTTTATATTTTTAAAGTATTAAAAATATAGTCTTTACTATATAGACGATGTAAAAATATGATTTTTGTTTATGTAGAGAATTAGAAATATAATTTTTACATGATAGCAATATTAAAAATAGCATCTTTTATAGTGTAGAAAGATAAAAATATGATCTTTGCATAGTAGGAATTATAAAAATATGACTTTTAAATTAAAAGTGAATAAATAAAAATGTGATTTTTATTTTAAAAACATCAGAATATAAAAATGTGTAATTTTTATATATATAGTGACTACGGGCACAAGAAGATGATAAAAAGGCGAGAAGAAGAGTCAAGATGATTGGATAGCTTTCGGTGAGAACTTCTCACCTTTCAATTTATTTTTCTAGTTATATATATATATACTAGGATGTAGACGGTGCTTATTAGAAGCACCCGACACCCGTCCACATACCATGGACTTGTTTGTTTGGTTGTGTAGTTGGTTAGATGATTTGATTTGAAATTGAATTGTTTGGTGAAATAAATTGACATGATTGATGTGTGAATGGCGTGGGCCTTCACTAGACCGGGGATAAGGCTAGGCCTCGTCCCGTTTCTAGTATCGTGCCGTTATGCCGCGGAAATTTTCTAAAATATGTTAGAAAATAAAAATATCATTTTATTGTGTAAATGAATTGAATAGAAATTCATATGTTGAAATAAAATGTTTTGTCGTTAAAAATATAATTTTTAACATGAAGTGAATAAAATAAAATATTCATTTATAAACCGGACGGTTTGTTTATGTACACCTATTTGAATGACATTGATTGGGACGATAAATTTTACACATCGCCCAACTGCACGAATAAAAATCTGTGTTTGATTGTTTGAAACCCCACACGGGTGTTGGGATGAAATTGAAGTTCACTCATCCTGATTGATCAAATATGTCGATCGATTGATTGACAGGCTGTTATAAGCGTTGAATGTCTATATTTGATGCTTATACAGTGTAGTGCACTTTGGTTGATGGTTGATTATTTTTCAATGCTATTATATACATGTGTTGTATGGAAATCCATATAATTAATTTTATATGGTAATTGATTGGGCCTCATTCCAATTTGAAAAATAAAGAAGAATTGAAAATAGAAATTTATGAAGCCGTGTTGATTAGATTGACGCCATTTTGACGTGAACGATATTTTTATCGACTTTATTCATTTTAAAAATGAATATTGAAAAGTGAAATGGAAATCGACGATTTCGAAATGAATTGAATTGAAAACGATTTCGAAATGAATTGAATTGAAAACGATTTCGAAATGAAATGAATTGAAAACGATTTCGAAATGAATTGAATTGAAAACGATTTCGAAATGAATTGAATTGAAAACGATTTCGAAATGAATTGAATTGAAAACGATTTCGAAATGAAATGAATTGAAAACGATTTCGAAATGAATTGAATTGAAAACGATTTCGAAATGAATTGAATTGAAAACGATTTCGAAATGAATTGAAAACGAATTCAAATTGAATTGAAAGCGAATTGAAATGAATTCAAATTGAATTGAAATTTGAATTGAGTAGAAATGAATTTTGAAACGAATTTATAAAGAAGAATTCAATTTCGATTTTGAATTGAAATGGAAGTTGAAATTGCTTTTGAAACGAATTTAAAACTATTTATATAATTCGTTTTAAATGGAAATCGACGAAATATATATTATATATATTATATATATAATATAATGGCCTGAATAGAACGCGCCGCGCCGCGGCAGTTCGTGAATTTCGACCATTTATTTCAAACGGACATTGCGGGAGATCCGACCGTCGGATTTTCCTAAAACCGGAACCGTTGGGTTCGTATCGAAAAGAGCTTTCTAATGAATATTAGAAATTAGAAATCTAACGGTTGGATTTGGAATTATGTCCAAATCAAATTCGAAAAAGGTCGCTGTAAGTGCAGTTCGATGGCCATTGTTGAAAATCGACTGTACGGGCCTTGATAAAATTATTAAAAATAGTAATAATTTGTGTAAAATCATAAGAAATGATTTAGAAAGAATTGGGATGAAAAACTCCATATTTGAAAAGATAAAAATAGATTTTTATCGAAATGAACTAGTTTTGAACTAGAATTGTAATTCTATTTATTTTTAAATAAATAAATTGAATTCGAAAAGGGTTTTAAAAATAACCAGAATATCCAATGATTGCATTGGAGTGGATTTGAATCGAAATTGTCTTCGGAATATTTCGATGTTGGAATTCGTGATTATACAGGTGTTGTTATGGAAATTTGAAAGATATATTAGTATCGTTATTTCCAATACGACATTTGTTAATCGTAGAATTTGATATTGAATATAAGCCGATATATTTTCTATTCAGAGCCTTATATTGAATATCAAATGTGATTTGGGTTTGTCGTGAATGGTGTCTTCACTAACACTGATCTTGAACCCAGTTGAGAAATGATTAAATCTTTTTATTTAGATTTAATGAAGTGTACCAATTAAATAATATTTAATTGGAATTGAATCGATATTGATTTTTGGGTTTATCGTGGACAGTGTTTTAAATAACACTCGTTCTTTAACCCGATCATTGATGAAATGTGATTTTGGGTTGTCGTGAACGGTATCTTCAATAATACTGTTCTTAGACCTAAAGAAGTTAAGAAAATCAGAAACTAACTGGAGATTAGTTAAGTTGAATAGTTTCCGAGGTATTGATCTGATGTTGGTTTCGGCCTTCGGGATTCATACTTAGGGAATTGCTCACTTGCTAATTTACAATTAGGGACTGATTGAAATGTGATGTGATTTTGGGTTTATCGTGAACTGTGTTTTAAATGACACTGATTCTTTAGCCCAGTCATAGATTAAAACTAAGTGGAGTTTTAATGAATCTTTAATTAGATTGAAATAATCGAAATGGAGTATCACCAGTTTTGCTCCAGGCGATAGTTAAATCTTTAATTAGATTTGAACGTGAAATGGTAATTGAATTTACCGATAACACTGTGGTGTTAGATATGAAGTATAACCAGTTTTACTTCATGGGATGAATAGGTTGGGATTGGGAAAAAAAAAATGATTACTTCGGTAAGGTTCGCTAATCCCGACTAGTTTGAATTGAAATTCAAAAAGAAGATTGAAGAATAAATTCAAGGAATTTATCTTGGATAAAATTAATGGGAACCTTTCCCTATGAATGTGAATATTAGAAACTAACTGTCGGTTAGCTAAGCAGAATGGTTTTCTGGATATTGATCTGATGTTGGTTTCGGCCTTCGGGGTTAATATTTGGGGAATTATTCTCTTGATTAATTTACGGTTAGTGACTGATGAATTGGAATGAGGCGTATGTTGTGTTTGTGTAACACTTATTTAAAATATACGCGAGTTATTCGGAAAGACCGGGTTTATCCCATTCTGAATAACTGATACGACGATAAGTCGAAGATGAAGACGATGGTCGAAGACCGGAGGTCTTCACGTCGTTTGGGTGATAACTGATGATCTTGATTGGGCTGTACACCCAAGAAGATGGAAACAGTTAGTGATCGTCCAGACGTACTTGGAGATCGATGGATATGCGGGGTACTAGGTGCCTCCGGTTTCGTTCAGACCCAGGACGGACTTGTAAATGGACTGTGTGTCTGACATCGGATTTCATTCTGTGTGACTGATATCGGTTGCATAGGATGGTTTGCCTGTGTGGCATGCTAAGATGCAAATGATCAAGGCTTCTGTTGAAAAGCAAAGTCTTGTGGTGATGATCAAAGCACGGCCTTTGTGGCGTAGCTTTGTGTAACGTTTACCTCGCGTGTTTCACACCCGGTATGAACCAAAAACGGGAGACGGACCTCAGGGAGGGCCTGCGTTTCCTCCTAGCTAGAAGTGGCGTCAGTGGTTTTACACGCCCTGACGAGTTTGACTTATGTGGTTGTTGCTGTTGCGAGGCGCCTCGGTTAGATCGGACGATCCGGGTCCGATGGAGTCATTCGTTGGCTCGCTTACGCCCCAAAGGGCGGCGAAACGTAGTGCTCAGGTATAATAATCCACATCGGTGGACCGGCCCTGTCGCTCCAAGGCTTGCCTGCGCGCTTGCCTGAGACTCGGGCTAGGCAGTCTCGAATCGGTTGAGGACTATCTTTTGCCTCGGTTCATAGATGGAAACCCAATTTCCAAATACGTGACTTTGCGATTTTGATTGTATAACCTATATATGGTGACATAGTGGGATGGGGCGCTCATGCCGCCTATGATTGATACTTATGATTTGAAGTTGTTTTATGCACTATGCACTTATAATAGTATCAAATGATTTGTTTTAAACGTATCAAGCATTCTTTGGCTGTTATAAGGGAAAACCCTATCCTCGGCTGCGTTGCATTGTGTGATGGGACCTGGGTCTTATAACAACTTCATTTTCTTTATTTAGCATTGCACTGTTTGTTTTATGCACTGGTATTCTTGGGAGGAAACCCGTTCCGTGTTATACGGCGTGGTCCCTTGATTTACCTAATGATTTGAAATAAAGATTAACTGTTTTAGTTCTCACACCAGTCCCATGACTGACCTGGAGTTTATTGTTTTAACCTAAACTCTGGGTGCCCCTATTTTTGACACGGGCAGCTAGTAGTTTCGGTTTTGCAGATTTATATTCACAGGATCCTGGTTTACAGCTGGAACGATATCCGGAAAGCTTTGTATCCGTATATCTACTTCTAGTTGTGTATTGTATTATTTTCCGCTGCTGTGTATTTAAATGTAATTTAAATCTCTGATATTTCTGTGTAATATTCTTTATACTCTGTATATTCTTGTAATCTGATGCATTGTTGTAATATACAATGAAATGTTCTTCTGTATGCGTTCTGTTGTGGTTTGTTCTCGAACTATCCGACGCTTTCCTTTACGGGGAAGTTGCGGGTTTTCACAGTTGGTATCAGAGCTTTGGTTTACAAAGCTCAGAGAACAAGGCACATTAGAAACATACGAAAGAATTCATCAGATATTGGATTAGTAATATCCAATTAGAATGACTCGTTAGAGATGGGATCAGTAGTATCCTAGAACGAGTGTGAAGAGTATATTTTTAAAGTGAAAACAAATTTTTGTTTTGAAAATTTAAATCAATTATTCGTATTTGATTATCTATTTATATTGATGTGGACAATCCAGTATATATAGATTTTGCGTATACGTCTGATCCGCGTGTATTCGAAATTTTAATATACTGGATAGATGTAGATTCACACTCTAGTCGCCCGGAGATGATTCTGATGATTGTAGCTACATCATCAGAATTAGAGTTCGTGTGTCGAAGGTGTGATATTTATATATTTCCTATTGACTGGTGTGAGAACCAAAATTTGATAGGGCTTATTGTTGTGATTTGGCATCAAAAATCTGATTTTTGTATATGTATCAAAATTATGAATTTGATAATCTAATTCACTAATTGATTGATGTTTGTGTTGTTTGTTTATTTGTTTGCTAATTTTTAACCAATTAGCCTAACTGTATCAAATATTGAATTATATTGAAAATTGGTTGCATTTGCTGCATATACATATATATCGTTGAACAGGTCATAGCAAGGAGGCTAGAGCAGAGAATAAAATTTGTTTGCCCGACAAATAGGTACATGTTTACTACATAATTTCCTGTTTTGTTTGGGTGATGATGATTTTGTGAGCCTATTGGCTAGCCGCTTGGCTTTTTCTTTTTCTTTTTGAGATCTGAAGGACCGGGGAAGCTATTTGAAATTCCCCGATGCTCCCGGTGCAGGGGAGGTTATGGCGAAATTTTTCAAAAATTTAGGGTGTTAGCCAAATTTTTGAAATTTTGAAAATTCTCAGAAACTAAAGAATTGGAGAATGGAAGCCAGACCGAGCGTAGAGTTGAATTAATCAAACCACTTTCGACTTTGTTCCTTTTCGGGGACGAAAAGTTTTAAGTGGGGGAGATTGTAACAACCCGAAAATCTGGGCCAGTTTAAAATTTTTATTTTGGCGATTTTAGCGAATTTCGATTATTTAAAATAGATTATTTTAAATGAAATCGACGAGAAATTTATTTTGAATATAATTCGAACGTATATATTATACGCGTCGTCGTTAGAATATAAATATTTATATATAATTATAAAAGGAATTGAAAATGGCGCGGTAGTTCGATAATTCGATTTCAAACTTCAATTGAGTGTACCGGGTGCAAAATAATCCGGATTTTAGTGAAACGAAAAATAATGGAATCTAATTGTGAATATCTTTCCAACGAATCCGAATAATTGAAATTTCATAGCGGGAATCAAAAGATATGTCCAGTTGAAAATTCTGAATAGTCGCAATGGAATTCAGGCCCTTAAAAATGGACATTTTGCAAACGACCTCGGATTTCGACGAAACCAGTTTTGTTGGGTCCGGGATGTCGAGTTATTGCTAGGTTCCAAATTTCATAATTTTCTGAATCAGTATGTGAGCGTGGCGAAGGAAAACACGTTTGACCAGTTTCCGTTGATTTTAATCGACTGGAAATTGGCCATTTTTCAAACGGTCTCAGAATTCGACGAAACTAGTTTTGTTAGGACCGTATCGTCAATACGAAGCTAGAAAATATTTTTCGAGAATTTTTAGAGTTCGTATGCGACCCCGGTAATTTGAAATGTACGTTTAAAATTCAATATGGTGATTTAAATGTAAATTCAACGGAAACTGATTCAAACGATCAATTCAGCTTGCGGTACATATCCCATTGTGTTCGGAATGGGGGTGAAACGCTATGGGCGACAGGCGGTGGGCCTCGTTTCGAGGTCGTATGTGAAAGTCAACTCTTTAGGATAAAATAAATAAATTATTAAATAAAAAAAAAAAATTCTCTCCCTTTAACCCGCTGCCCCCCCCCCCCCCCCCCCCGATCAAATTGATTTTTCAGAAATAAAAAAAAAAAAAAGAAGAAAGAAGAAGGGGGAGCGCAGCAGCGCCGCCGCCGCCCTCTCTTCCCCACCTCCGGCGAACGCTGGCCCAACCCCCCCTCTTCTCCGACGTCTTCCTTCTCCCTCTCCCTCGCGTTCTGTTCTCCCTTCGAAACCCTCCCCCAATCACAAAATCGACGGAAGCATCCAACCCCCCCCCCCCCCCCCCATCGCCCACCGCTCCGCCTGCCGCACCCCCTGTGGCCCCCACGACCTCCGCCCGACCTCGCTACAGCCCCCCTGTAAGTCGTTTTTTATTTTTTTTATTTTTATTTATTATTTTATATAAACAGGAAAATTAAAAACTGATTTTTATAGTAGTAAAAAAAAACTGATTTTTAGGATTTTTTTTAAACTGATTTTTTTCAAGGTTTTATAAACTGTTTTTTTTTGAAAGAAAAACTGATTTTCAAAGAAAATAAAAACTGATTTTATTTTAAGGATTAAAATAGAAAAGGTTTGAATTTTAAATGGAAAAAGATTAGAACTTTAAAAGGTGAAAAGATAGGATTTTTATTTGGTAAAAGGTATGATCTTTATATTTTTAAAGTGATAAAAATATGATTTTTATATTTTTAAAGTATTAAAAATATAATCTTTACTATATAGGAATATTAAAAATATGATTTTTATATTTTTAAAGTATTAAAAATATAATCTTTATAGGATTGAGAATATAAAAATATCATCTTTGTATATGTAACGAAATAAAAATCTGATTTTTATTTTATATACGTCGAAATCAAGTGATAAAAATATAATCTTTGTTTTTAGAATATGATTTTTATATTTTTAAAAAATTAAAAATATGATCTTTATATTTTTAAAGTATTAAAAATATAGTCTTTACTATATAGACGATGTAAAAATATGATTTTTGTTTATGTAGAGAATTAGAAATATAATTTTTACATGATAGCAATATTAAAAATAGCATCTTTTATAGTGTAGAAAGATAAAAATATGATCTTTGCATAGTAGGAATTATAAAAATATGACTTTTAAATTAAAAGTGAATAAATAAAAATGTGATTTTTATTTTAAAAACATCAGAATATAAAAATGTGTAATTTTTATATATATAGTGACTACGGGCACAAGAAGATGATAAAAAGGCGAGAAGAAGAGTCAAGATGATTGGATAGCTTTCGGTGAGAACTTCTCACCTTTCAATTTATTTTTCTAGTTATATATATATACTAGGATGTAGACGGTGCTTATTAGAAGCACCCGACACCCGTCCACATACCATGGACTTGTTTGTTTGGTTGTGTAGTTGGTTAGATGATTTGATTTGAAATTGAATTGTTTGGTGAAATAAATTGACATGATTGATGTGTGAATGGCGTGGGCCTTCACTAGACCGGGGATAAGGCTAGGCCTCGTCCCGTTTCTAGTATCGTGCCGTTATGCCGCCGAAATTTTCTAAAATATGTTAGAAAATAAAAATATCATTTTATTGTGTAAATGAATTGAATAGAAATTCATATGTTGAAATAAAATGTTTTGTCGTTAAAAATATAATTTTTAACATGAAGTGAATAAAATAAAATATTCATTTATAAACCGGACGGTTTGTTTATGTACACCTATTTGAATGACATTGATTGGGACGATAAATTTTACACATCGCCCAACTGCACGAATAAAAATCTGTGTTTGATTGTTTGAAACCCCACACGGGTGTTGGGATGAAATTGAAGTTCACTCATCCTGATTGATCAAATATGTCGATCGATTGATTGACAGGCTGTTATAAGCGTTGAATATCTATATTTGATGCTTATACAGTGTAGTGCACTTTGGTTGATGGTTGATTATTTTTCAATGCTATTATATACATGTGTTGTATGGAAATCCATATAATTAATTTTATATGGTAATTGATTGGGCCTCATTCCAATTTGAAAAATAAAGAAGAATTGAAAATAGAAATTTATGAAGCCGTGTTGATTAGATTGACGCCATTTTGACGTGAACGATATTTTTATCGACTTTATTCATTTAAAAAATGAATATTGAAAAGTGAAATGGAAATCGACGATTTCGAAATGAATTGAATTGAAAACGATTTCGAAATGAATTGAATTGAAAACGATTTCGAAATGAATTGAATTGAAAACGATTTCGAAATGAAATGAATTGAAAACGATTTCGAAATGAATTGAATTGAAAACGATTTCGAAATGAATTGAATTGAAAACGATTTCGAAATGAATTGAATTGAAAACGATTTCGAAATGAAATGAATTGAAAACGATTTCGAAATGAATTGAATTGAAAACGATTTCGAAATGAATTGAATTGAAAACGATTTCGAAATGAATTGAAAACGAATTCAAATTGAATTGAAAGCGAATTGAAATGAATTCAAATTGAATTGAAATTTGAATTGAGTAGAAATGAATTTTGAAACGAATTTATAAAGAAGAATTCAATTTCGATTTTGAATTGAAATGGAAGTTGAAATTGCTTTTGAAACGAATTTAAAACTATTTATATAATTCGTTTTAAATGGAAATCGACGAAATATATATTATATATATGATATATATAATATAATGGCCTGAATAGAACGCGCCGCGCCGCGGCAGTTCGTGAATTTCGACCATTTATTTCAAACGGACATTGCGGGAGATCCGACCGTCGGATTCTCCTAAAACCGGAACCGTTGGGTTCGTATCGAAAAGAGCTTTCTAATGAATATTAGAAATTAGAAATCTAACGGTTGGATTTGGAATTATGTCCAAATCAAATTCGAAAAAGGTCGCTGTAAGTGCAGTTCGATGGCCATTGTTGAAAATCGACTGTACGGGCCTTGATAAAATTATTAAAAATAGTAATAATTTGTGTAAAATCATAAGAAATGATTTAGAAAGAATTGGGATGAAAAACTCCATATTTGAAAAGATAAAAATAGATTTTTATCGAAATGAACTAGTTTTGAACTAGAATTATAATTCTATTTATTTTTAAATAAATAAATTGAATTCGAAAAGGGTTTTAAAAATAACCAGAATATCCAATGATTGCATTGGAGTGGATTTGAATCGAAATTGTCTTCGGAATATTTCGATGTTGGAATTCGTGATTATACAGGTGTTGTTATGGAAATTTGAAAGATATATTAGTATCGTTATTTCCAATACGACATTTGTTAATCGTAGAATTTGATATTGAATATAAGCCGATATATTTTCTATTCAGAGCCTTATATTGAATATCAAATGTGATTTGGGTTTGTCGTGAATGGTGTCTTCACTAACACTGTTCTTGAACCCAGTTGAGAAATGATTAAATCTTTTTATTTAGATTTAATGAAGTGTACCAATTAAATAATATTTAATTGGAATTGAATCGATATTGATTTTTGGGTTTATCGTGGACAGTGTTTTAAATAACACTCGTTCTTTAACCCGATCATTGATGAAATGTGATTTTGGGTTGTCGTGAACGGTATCTTCAATAATACTGTTCTTAGACCTAAAGAAGTTAAGAAAATCAGAAACTAACTGGAGATTAGTTAAGTTGAATAGTTTCCGAGGTATTGATTTGATGTTGGTTTCGGCCTTCGGGATTCATACTTAGGGAATTGCTCACTTGCTAATTTACAATTAGGGACTGATTGAAATGTGATGTGATTTTGGGTTTATCGTGAACTGTGTTTTAAATGACACTGATTCTTTAGCCCAGTCATAGATTAAAACTAAGTGGAGTTTTAATGAATCTTTAATTAGATTGAAATAATCGAAATGGAGTATCACCAGTTTTGCTCCAGGCGATAGTTAAATCTTTAATTAGATTTGAACGTGAAATGGTAATTGAATTTACCGATAACACTGTGGTGTTAGATATGAAGTATAACCAGTTTTACTTCATGGGATGAATAGGTTGGGATTGGGAAAAAAAAATGATTACTTCGGTAAGGTTCGCTAATCCCGACTAGTTTGAATTGAAATTCAAAAAGAAGATTGAAGAATAAATTCAAGGAATTTATCTTGGATAAAATTAATGGGAACCTTTCCCTATGAATGTGAATATTAGAAACTAACTGTCGGTTAGCTAAGCAGAATGGTTTTCTGGATATTGATCTGATGTTGGTTTCGGCCTTCGGGGTTAATATTTGGGGAATTATTCTCTTGATTAATTTACGGTTAGTGACTGATGAATTGGAATGAGGCGTATGTTGTGTTTGTGTAACACTTATTTAAAATATACGCGAGTTATTCGGAAAGACCGGGTTTATCCCATTCTGAATAACTGATACGACGATAAGTCGAAGATGAAGACGATGGTCGAAGACCGGAGGTCTTCACGTCGTTTGGGTGATAACTGATGATCTTGATTGGGCTGTACACCCAAGAAGATGGAAACAGTTAGTGATCGTCCAGACGTACTTGGAGATCGATGGATATGCGGGGTACTAGGTGCCTCCGGTTTCGTTCAGACCCAGGACGGACTTGTAAATGGACTGTGTGTCTGACATCGGATTTCATTCTGTGTGACTGATATCGGTTGCATAGGATGGTTTGCCTGTGTGGCATGCTAAGATGCAAATGATCAAGGCTTCTGTTGAAAAGCAAAGTCTTGTGGTGATGATCAAAGCACGGCCTTTGTGGCGTAGCTTTGTGTAACGTTTACCTCGCGTGTTTCACACCCGGTATGAACCAAAAACGGGAGACGGACCTCAGGGAGGGCCTGCGTTTCCTCCTAGCTAGAAGTGGCGTCAGTGGTTTTACACGCCCTGACGAGTTTGACTTATGTGGTTGTTGCTGTTGCGAGGCGCCTCGGTTAGATCGGACGATCCGGGTCCGATGGAGTCATTCGTTGGCTCGCTTACGCCCCAAAGGGCGGCGAAACGTAGTGCTCAGGTATAATAATCCACATCGGTGGACCGGCCCTGTCGCTCCAAGGCTTGCCTGCGCGCTTGCCTGAGACTCGGGCTAGGCAGTCTCGAATCGGTTGAGGACTATCTTTTGCCTCGGTTCATAGATGGAAACCCAATTTCCAAATACGTGACTTTGCGATTTTGATTGTATAACCTATATATGGTGACATAGTGGGATGGGGCGCTCATGCCGCCTATGATTGATACTTATGATTTGAAGTTGTTTTATGCACTATGCACTTATAATAGTATCAAATGATTTGTTTTAAACGTATCAAGCATTCTTTGGCTGTTATAAGGGAAAACCCTATCCTCGGCTGCGTTGCATTGTGTGATGGGACCTGGGTCTTATAACAGCTTCATTTTCTTTATTTAGCATTGCGCTGTTTGTTTTATGCACTGGTATTCTTGGGAGGAAACCCGTTCCGTGTTATACGGCGTGGTCCCTTGATTTACCTAATGATTTGAAATAAAGATTAACTGTTTTAGTTCTCACACCAGTCCCATGACTGACCTGGAGTTTATTGTTTTAACCTAAACTCTGGGTGCCCCTATTTTTGACACGGGCAGCTAGTAGTTTCGGTTTTGCAGATTTATATTCACAGGATCCTGGTTTACAGCTGGAACGATATCCGGAAAGCTTTGTATCCGTATATCTACTTCTAGTTGTGTATTGTATTATTTTCCGCTGCTGTGTATTTAAATGTAATTTAAATCTCTGATATTTCTGTGTAATATTCTTTATACTATGTATATTCTTGTAATCTGATGCATTGTTGTAATATACAATGAAATGTTCTTCTATATGCGTTCTGTTGTGGTTTGTTCTCGAACTATCCGACGCTTTCCTTTACGGGGAAGTTGCGGGTTTTCACAATCATCCCAATCAATATCAGTCAAATGAGTGTACATAAACAAATCATCTGATTTGTTTATGAATATTTATTTTATTCATACACACGTTAAAAATTATATTTTTAACTATAAAATATTTTACTCCATTCCACATCACACAATAAATTTTCACAACACAATCAAACAAACAAACAAGTCGTTCATGGTCTATGGATGACGGGGGTCGGGTGCTGCTAAGCACCGTCTGCATCCTAGTATATATTTCAAGTAGAAAAATAAATTAAAGTGAGGAGTTCTCACCTTTGGGTTCCACTCCGCCAAGCTTTGATTGTCGATTTATGTAGCATACCCACGTTAAAAATTATATTTTTAACCAATCAATAATTATTTCTTTGTATAATTATTCTTTAAATAACATACATAAGCTAAAAATTATATTTTTCTAAAAATAATTTCATATTTTTATAACCACGCTACATAGTTAAAAATCACATTTTTACACCGTAACTATATAGATAAAAATCGAATTTTTCTATCGCTAATGAATATATAAAAATAACATTTTTACATTGCCATTCAACCGATAAAAATCTTATTTTTACTTCGTTTCCTAGATAATAAAAATCATATTTTTACTACTCTACATAAATAAAAATCATATTTCTAATATGCTATTAATATAAAAATCAAATTTTTATCTCTCTACATACATAAAAATTATATTTTCCATAAACAAAATCATATATTTTTATATATAAAATCTAGTCTTTTCGTATTTAAAAATTTAAACTTTTTCTATATAAAAATCTTTCCTTTATCTATATAAAGATCTAAGCTTTTTCTATAATTAAAAATCAGTTTTCTATAATTAAAATTCAGTTTTCCATATTTAAAATTAAAGAGACTTACTGTTTTTCGAAGGAGGAGGGTTGGGAAGTCGCGGTCGCCGGAGTAGGGCGCTGGTTGCGTCGCAGGTAAGCGGGTGGCTCGGGGTACGGCTCGGCGCGTTGGGTTTCGGGTCTCAAGGAGGGCTAGGGTTCGGTTTTGGGGGGAATTAGGTGCTTCGATTGGGAAGAGGAGGGAGGAGAGGAGAAGGGGGTGCGCGCTTGGCGAGGCGGCGCCGGACGGAGCGACGGTGGCCTGGGAGGGGAGGCAACGCTCCATCATTCGTCGTTTTTTTTCCTTTTTTCTATTTTTCGATCTGAGGGAATAGAGAGAGGAGAGGGAAGACAACGCCCTTATAAATATATATATATTATTTAATTTATTATTCTCCAAAAAGTAATTTTAAATTTTGATCTCCAAACAAGACCCACCGCCTGTCGTCTCTAGCGTAATGCCCCCATTCCGAACACAGTGGGATATGTTTCGCAAGCCAATTCGATTGTTTCGATCAGTTTCCATCAAAATCAAAATATAAATCTATATATTGAATTTGAACGCACATTTCAATTTATCGGGGCCATATACGGACCCCAAAAATTCCAGAAAAATAAATCTGGCTATGTTTTGATGATACGGTCCTAATAAATCTAATTTCGTCAAATTTGAAGACCGTTTGAAAAATGGTCATTTTTTTGTCGATCGAAAATGATTGAAACTGTCAAAACACGTTTTACTTTGCCACGCTCATATATGAACTTCAAAAATTATGAATTTTGGAATCTAGCGACTATTCTGAATTTAAGGGCTATATATTCCATAGCGACTATTCTGAATTTTCAACTGGGCATAACCTTTTATTCCCGCTATGAAATTTTGATTTTTTGGATTCGTTGGAAAGATATTTTCAAATAGATTCTAATATTTTTGGTTTTGCTAAAATTCAGTTTATTTTGAATCCTGTACATTCATTTGAAATTTGGAATCGAATTTTCAAACTGCCGCGCCATTTTCAATTCCTTTTATAATTAAAATAAATATTTATATTATAACGTTGATTCAAATAAATATATACTTTCTAATTCTATTTAAAATAAATTTCTAGTCGTTATTATTTAAAATAATTCATTTTAAATATTCAAAATTCATTAAAATTGCCAAAATAAAAATTTTAAATTGGTTCGGATTTTCCGAGTTGTTAGAATCTCCCCCACTTAAAATCTTTTCGTCCCTGAAAAGGAACAGAGCTGAAGGTTGTTTTACTAATCAACTCAACTTTCATTATTTTCATTATGGCTTAAGTTCTCTAACTTTTCAGTTTCTAAGAATTTTCCAATTCTTCAAAAATTTGGCTAACACCCTAAATTTTCGAAAAAATTCGCCATAACCTCCTTTGTACGGGAGCACCGGGAAAATCCCCAAACCGCCACACAAGCCTCTCCAATCAAAAAGAAAAAGAAACAGCCAAGCGGCTCATAAAATCATCAAAAACCCCAAGAAATACAATAAACATGTACCTATTTGTCGGGCAAACAATTTTATTCCTCTGCTTAGCTTCCCTACTATGACCTGTTCAATGTATATACATGTACATGCATGCATTTCCAAACAATTTTCAATTCAGTTCAATATTTGATACAATTTGGCTTAATGGTTCAAAATTTTAATTACTGAAACCAATAATCAAACAACACAACTAGCAATCAATTAATGAATTAACATTTCAAATTCATAATTTTGATACATATATAGAAAATTATGTTTTTGATGCCAATTCACAACAATAAACCCTATCTAGTTTTGGTTCTCTCACCAGTCAATTGGAATCATATAGATATTCCACTTTCGAAACCCGGGCACAAATACTGATGATGGGTACCCATCATCAGAATCATTCCCGGGCGACTAGAGTGTGATTCTATATCTATCCAGCATATTAAAACTTCAAATACACGCTAGCTAGGCGTATATGCAAAATCTTTATATATTGGAATGTCCAAATTCAACACAAATAAAATATTCAAATACGTATAAAATGGTTTGAATTTTCAAAACAAAAATTGTTTTCATTTTAAAAATATACTCTTCACACTCGTTCTAGGATACTACTGATCCCTTCTCTAACGAGTCATTCTTATTGGATATTACTAATCCAATCTCTGATGAATTCTTTCGTTTGGTTCTAATGTGTCATGTTCGATGAGCTCTATAAACCAAAGCTCTGATACCAAACTGTAAGAACCAAAAACTTCCCCGTGAAGGAAAGCCCGGATTGCTTTGAGAACACGACAAATCAGAACACGAACAGAAGAACATTTCATTGCGATTACAAAAATTTACATCAGAATACAAGAATATAAAGAGTATGAATAAATATTACACATTTACTAAATATGAGAGATTTACAAGTTACAATGCAGCGGAAAAATAACACAAAACACAACTGAAAAGAATATACGGATACAGAGCTTTCCGAATATCATTCCAGCTGTAAACCAGGATCCTGTGAATATAAATCTGCAAAACCAAAACTACTAGCTACCCGTGTAGAAAATAGGGGCACCCAGAGTTTAGGTTAAAACAATAAACTCCAGGTCAGTCATGTGACTGGTGTGAGAACTAAAACAGTTATTTAAAACTTTACTTTAAATCAGATATATCAAGGGACCACGCCATATAACACGGAATAAGTTTTCTCCCAAGAATATCAGTGCATAAAACAAAACAGCGCAATGTTTTTTGGAAAAAATGAAGCTATTATAAGACCCAGGTCCCATCACACAATGCAACGCAAGCCGAAGGATAGGGTTTTCCCTTATAATAGCCAAACATGCTTGGTACGTTTAAAACAAATCATTTGATACTATTATAAGTGCATAGTGTATAAAACAACTTCAAATATAAATGTATCAATCCTAGACGGCATGGGTACCATATATTATGTCGCCAATACTAGGCTCTACAATTAAAACCGTAAATGTCACGTATTGGAAGTTGGATTTCTGTCTGTGTACCAAGGCAAGGGATCGTCCTTACTGCTTCGAGACAATCTAGCCCATGTTTCAGGAACAGCCACAACTACACCTTGGATCGTCAAGGCCGGTCCACATGGAGTGGATTAAAATGCCTAAACAATGCGTTTCCCCACCCTATGGGGCGTAAACTGGTCATATCCCGACCAAACTATCAGCCCCGGAACGACCGATATAACCGAGGCGCCTCGCAATCCATCATCCACATAAGTAAAATGTCAGGGCTAGTAAAACTCTGACACCACTCCTAGCTAGAAGGAAACGCATGCCCTCCTTGATGTCCTCTCCCGTTTTTGGTTCACACCGTGGTGTGAGGCTCACGTATCAACGCTACACAAAGCTATGCTATATTAAAGCCGTGCTTTGATCATCAACTACAATACACTACTTTTCAATAGAAGCCTTGATCATTTGCATCTCAGCATGCCACACAAGCAATTCACGCTATGCAACCGATGTCTATCAATCACACAGAGTGAAGTCCGATGTCAGACACACATCCATTTACAAGTTCGTTCTAGGTCTGAACGAAACCGAAGGCACCTTATTCCTCCCCCATATGTCCAATACAAGGGAGAGGCCCTCGCATATCCGGTCGATCTCCAAGTACGTCTGGACGATCACCACTTATTACCTTGTGTTCGGTGTACAACCCAATCATGACATCAGTAATCATCCAAACGATGTGAAGACCTCTGATCTTCAACCATCGTCTTCCTCCTCGACACATCGTCGAATCAGTTATTCAAAATGGGATAAACTCGGTCTTTCTGAATAACTCGCGTATATAATAAACAAGTGCTATAAAAAAACAACATACGCCTCATTCCAATCCAGAGTATTTCTTTATCCAAATATTCGTATACTTTGGGAAAGGTTCCCATTAATTTTATCAAAGATAAATTCTTTAAAATTTTTCTTTAATCTTCTTTTGGATATCAATTTAATCTAATTAAAGATGCATTAAAACTCCACTTGGTTTTAATCTTCCCAAAAATCAATATTAACGATTGTTTTACTTGGGAAATCATATCCTGTCTTTAACTGGGTTAAAGAACTAATGTCATTTAAAACACGGTTCACGATAAACCCAAAATCACATTCCATTCCATCAGCCTTTAACCGTAAATTAGCAAGTGAACAATTCCCTAGTATCAACCGCGAAGGCCGAAACCAACATCAGATCAATACCCAGGAAACCATTCAACTTTACTAATCTCCAGTTAGTTTTGATGTTCTAAACTCCATTGAGTCTAAGAACAGAATTATTAAAGATACCATCCACGTCAACCCAAAATCTTATTCCTGTCTTTAACTGGGTTAAAGAACCAATGTCCTTTAAAACACAGTTCACGATAAACCCAAAATCACATTCCATTCCATCAGCCTCTAACCATAAATTAGCAAGTGAACAATTCCCTAAGTATTAACCTCGAAGGCCGAAACCAACATCAGATCAATATCCAGGAAACCATTCAACCTAACTAATCTCCAGTTAGTTTCTGATTTTCTTAACTCCACTGGGTCTAAGAACAATATTATTAAAGATACCATTCACAACAACCTAAAACGTTATTCCTTTAACAACGAAATCTTCATGGACAACTCGATATATATAGTCGATATAAACTTCCATATCCAACCAATAATATAAATGGAATAACGACAAGGCCTTTTAAATTCCATATATATTAACTGTCTTCCTCTACAGAAGCTTACTTCGATTATTACCAAATCGAATTCCATTCAATTCCAATTTAATATGTCAAATTGGAAAACTTTACTTTGGAAAATCTCCTTTAAATCTTAACAAAAGATTTATAAATTCCAAATCACATTTCATTGTAAATCGAGTTAAAGAACGAATGTCGTTAAAAACAAAGTTCACGATAAACCCAATTCACATTCCATTTTATTCCAATTATTAAATATAATTGGAAACTCTAACAATCTTAATTAAAAGAATTATTCTCTTCACATGGGGTTCAATAACAGTGTTCCTGAAGTCACCATTCACAACAAACCCAAAATCCTATTTGATATTAAATACAAGGCTCTGAATAGAAAATATATCAGCTTATATTCAATATCAAATACTACAACCAACAAATATCGTATTGGATACGATATAGATATATCTTTCAAATTTCCATAACAATATCTGTATAATCACGAAATCCAACATCGAAATATTCCGAAGACAATTTCGATTCAAATCCATTACTAATTTATATATTGGAAATTCTGGTTATTTTTAAAACCATTTCAAATCCAATTTATTTATTTTAAAAATAATTGGATTTTAATTCTAGTTCAAAACTAGTTCATTTCGTTAAAAATCTATTTTTATCTTTTCAAATATGGAATTTTCATCCCAATTCTTTCCAAATCATTTCATATGATTTTACACTAATTATTGATATTTTTAATAATTTTATCAAGGCCCGTTCAGTCGATTTCCATAAACGGCCATTGAGCTGCACTTACAACGACCTTTTCCAAATTTGTTTTGGACATAATTCCAAATCCATCCGTTAGATTTTCAATCTCTTATATTAGTTGAAAAGCTCTTGTCGATACGAACCCAACGGTTCCGGTTTTAGGAGAATCCGATGGTCGGATCTTCCTTAATGTCCGTTCGAAGTCAATGGTCGAAATTCGTGAACTGTCGCGGCGTGTTCTATTCAGGCCATTATATATATATATAATATTATATATATTTCGTCGATTTCCATTTAAAACGTATTTTATAAATTGTTTTAAATTCGTTTTCAAAACAATTTCAACTTCATATTCAATTTCCAATCAAAATTGAATATTCCATATCATTAATATATAAATAATAATAATTTCAAAACCTCAGATTTTGAAATCAATTCCTTTTCGATATTCATTATAAAACGAATAAAATCGATATAAGTATCATTCACGTCGAAATGGCGTTAATCTAATCAACACGACTTTATATATTTAAATATATTCGTGTCCATCCCAAATCGAACATCAAAATCAAATTTTGATCTTTTACTGAATATTATTTTAAAAATATTCATTATTTTAAAATATTCGTTATTTCTGAAGTGGAATCGGATACAGTCAATTACCTTATAATTTTATTTATATGGATTTCATACAACACATGCACATAACAATAATCAAACACATTCAACCATCATCCAGAGTGCATTCTACACTGCATACACATCAAGTATAAATATTTAACGCTTACAACAGCCTGTCAATCAATCAATTGACATACAGCTAATTATTGGGACTAGTGTATGTCATATATCATCCCAATACCCATGTGGGGTTTCAGTCAACAAATACAGATTTATTTATGCAGTTGGGCGATGTGTAAATTTTATCGTCCCAATCAATATCAGTCAAATGTGTATACATAAACAAATCGTCTGATTTGTTTATAAATATTTATTTTATTCATATACAGGTTAAAAATTATATTTTTAACTATAAAATATTTTACTCCATTCCACATCACACAATAAATTTTCACAGCACAATCAAACAAACAAACAAGTCGTTCATGGTCTGTGGACGACGGGTGTTGGGTGCTGCTAAGCACCGTCAGCATCCTAGTATATATTTCAACTAGAAAAATGAATTAAAGTGAGGAGTTCTCACTTTGGGTTCCACTCCGCTATGCTTTGATTGTCGCTCTATGTGGCACACCTACATTAAAAATTATATTTTTAACTAATCAATAATTATTTCTTTGTATAATTATTCTTTAAATAACATACATAGGCTAAAAATTATATTTTTCTAAACATAATTTCATATTTTTATAACCACGCTACGTAGTTAAAAATCACATTTTTATACCGCTACTATATAGATAAAAATCGAATCTTTCTATCGCTAATGAATATATAAAAATCACATTTTTACATTGCCATTCAACCGATAAAAATCATATTTTTTACTTCGTTTCCTAGATAATAAAAATCATATTTTTACTACTCTACATAAATAAAAATCATATTTTTAATATGCTACTAATATAAAAATCAAAATTTTTATTTCTCTACATACATAAAATTATATTTTCCATAAACAAAATCATATATTTTTATATATAAAAATCATGTTTTTCGTATTTAAAAATTTAAACTTTTTCTATATAAAATTCTTTCCTTTATCTATATAAAGATCTAAGATTTTTCTATAATTAAAAACCAGTTTTCTATAATTAAAATTCAGTTTTCTATAATTAAAATTAAAGAGACTTACTGTTTTTCGAAGGAGGAGGGTTGGGGAGTGGCAGTCGCTGGAGTAGGGTGCTGGTGGCATCGCTGGTAAGGGGTGGCTCGGGGTACGGCACGACGCGTTGGGTTTCGGGTCTCAGGGAGGGCTAGGGTTCGGTTTTGGGGGGAATTGGGTGCTTAGATTGGGAAGAGGAGGGAGGAGAGGAAGGAGATGGGGGGTGCATGCCCGGGGAGGCGGCGCCGGAGGGAGCGACGGTGGCCTGCGAGGGGGAGGGGCGACGCTCCATCATTCGTTTTTTTTTTCTTTCTGTTTTCTAATTTTCGATCTGAGGGAATAAAGAGAGAGGAGAGGGAAGTCAATGCCCTTATAAATATATATTATTTAATTTATTATTCTCCAAAAAGTAACTTTAAATTTCGATCTCCAAACGAGACCCACCGCCTATCGTCTCTAGCGTAATGCCCCCATTCCGAACACAATGAGATATGTTTCGCAAGCCAATTCGATTGTTTCGATCAATTTCCTTCAAAATCAAAATATAATTCTACAAATTGAATTTGAACGCACATTTCAATTTACCGGGGCCACATACGGACCCCAAAAATTCCAGAAAAATAAATCTGGCTATTTTTTAGCGATAGTGTCCTAACAAAACAAATTTTGTCAAATTTGGAGACCGTTTGAAAAATGACCATTTTCTGGTCGATCCAAATTGACTGAAAAGGTCAAAACACGTTTTACTTTGCCACGCTCACATATGAACTTCAAAAATTATAAATTTTGGAATCTAGCAATAACTTGACATCCCGGATCCAACAAAAGTGGTTTCATCGAAAACACAGGTCGTTTGCAAAATTTCAATTTTTAAGGGCTATATTTTCCATAGCGACTATTCTGAATTTTCAACCGGGTATAACCTTTTATTCCCGCTATGAAAATTTGATTTTTTGGATTCGTTGGAAAGATATTTTCAAATAGATTCTAATATTTTTTGTTTCGCTAAAATTCGGTTTATTTTGAGTCCTGTACGTTCATTTGAAATTTGAAATCAAATTTTCAAACTACCGCGCCATTTTCAATTCCTTTCATAATTAAAATAAATATTTATATTCTAAAGTCGATTCAAATAAATATATAAGTTCTAATTCTATTCAAAATAAATTTCTAGTCGTTATTATTTAAAATAATTCATTTTAAATATTCAAAATTCATTAAAATTACCAAAATAAAAATTTTAAATTGGTTCGGATTTTGCGGGTTGTTACAATCAAGAGACAACACATATAATAAATAAAATCAGTTACTAATCGTATATTTCAATCGTTCAATCATACTTTAATTATTAAATTTCTTATTTCTTTACTTATCATCTATCTACACTTTAAATTTCTTCGTAGGGAGAATGGTCTGTATGGTATTTGTAACTACAAGGATTTATTTTTCTTTCCTTTTCTTTTTATATGCATTCCTTGTTATTCCCAACATTAAACTTTTATTTATATTCATCTAGAAAATATGTGAGATTCGTAACATTTCATACTCTAATATATTAAAATATCAGAAAACCTAAAGACCAACAAAATTTCTCATTTCCATTTATTTCATTAAATAAAAACAAGCTTTTAAATCATTATGCAATTAAAGAGATAATTAATTACAGATCTATAGGCAAGAATAACATTCTCCATCATTTTATATACAGAGAAGAATATTATTTCAATCCATCAATTTTAAACCAATTCAGAATATTCAGATCTAAGATAGAAACCTAGAACTTATTTGTAAATATGCATAATCATATAATTTTACAAAGTGTTTCAACAAGTTTAAAATCAATTTTTATAAGAGATCTTGGATTTACAACAATTTTTAAATATGAAATTATCAATCACCTTTTTCCACAGTAAGAGATCTTTCCGCATCTGAAATGGAACAATCAACCAAATGGATTCCTTCCTCCTAAAAGTTGTAGTTCTTTCTTTTTTTTCAGTTACAGATCCAAAGGATCTTTTCCAGATCTAAAATGAAACAATCAACCAAATAAATGGATTCCTTCCTCCTAAAAGCTGTAGTTTTTCCTCTTTAGGCTAGATTAAGTTATCATTTTTCTTTTTTAGAAGTTGAGACATTACATTTAAAGAATTTTTCAAGAGGAAAATGAAAAGAAAGAAGATAGATGTCTTTATCCCATATCATTTAGGTTTTTCTTGCTTATATAGGAGTTAGGGATTGATTTTGACCTCTAGATTAACCCTAAAAATTATTTAATTAAATTACAGTCGCTCTCCAAATTACTTCATTATGAAGTAATATTTTACACGCATCTCATATGTCTATTATTATTCTCTTCATACAACACATGAAAAAAAGATATTTGGATACCGTTTAAAAAGGATAATAAATGAATAGATTTTAAGACTTACTAATAAATTACCGTTTATATAAGAGAACAATTTGCAGTCTTTAGGAAATAAATCTCTAATTTAACAAATTAATTGACATATATGTCAATTAGTGTTTACTAAATCTTCACATGCACAATTAATCAATTATACTCCACTAATACATAAAATTACAACATTTATGTATTATACATATATGGGCAAATTCATGTTTATACTCATTAATGTCTAATAGCTACAAGATATGTAGTAAATGCCTACAACCATCCATAAACAAAATATATTGTCAATTAATGCACAATTAATTGCTAATATATTTTCAAAAGTGAAAATCTAGTGTATAATTTTAAATCCTTCTTTTTTTATACTACTTTTCTTATAACATGCAAAGTCAACGCATAATTAAGTTACATACATGCATATATATATATATATATTTATATACATACTCACATACATACACATAGGATTTGAGTAACATTTTAATTAATGTTGTTATTTGCAGCAAATGAATAATAATGTTTTATAATTTGAAAACAACATGCACCCATATATATATGAGTACATACATACATACATTTATACATATACACATAAAAATCTTTCCTTATTTGCAACTTTTGATCCTATATGTCTCCCATACTATACACACATACTTCCTTCTTGGGAGATGCATTTTTTGATTGTTTTACTTAAAATTCAAAAATGTGTCATTGACGAGAATCAAACTCATGACTTCACGTGTCAAAGTCCACTCTGTTAGCCATTGCACCAAACACATTTTTTGTTCTCAAAATTAAAACATTAAAAATGGGTGGTTTCATATGCTCATCTTCCATTAATACTTTGTAAATTATAATCATAAATATAACAAAATTATATATATCAAACTGATCGTTTTGGAAAGACCTTTGTAATGTTATAGGTACAACATCTGATTTATGCTCTAGTGAAAATTAATTCTTAATTACTTAAGTTTTAGAGCCATAAAAGTTGCGGGTTGTTGCATATTTCGTAAATCATATCATTTTAAATGATTTCACAAAATTTCGGCAGCATTTCCCCTGTGTTCCTTGTATCGTACACACGTGCGTGTACACAATGAAAGTAAAGGAAATGTCATCGAAATTTTGTGAACCGTTTAAAATAATATGATCTATGAAATATAATTACTTTATAGTGTTTATAACTTTTCCAATACAAGGACAAATCAGACAAATGATGTATCAAATGAATAGAGATGTCCTTTTTGTAGAATAAACGAATATCCATATAACGATCATATACAACACTTGTCAGACCGGGCCAAATAATAACTAAGGGTTTAAATATTTGTCTATATTAAATTTAAATATACAATTTGTAAATATTTTACCGTTTTAGTACATGTGAGCTAAATTATATATTTTTGTAATTAAATAAATTCTAACAACGACAATTTCTATTAAAATCATTTATGCACCAAATCATTTCGCATAAGCACGAAACTCAGGTTTGCACATATTATCCAAAACTATAATCAATCAACATAATATAAACTTCGTGTTTGCATAAATTATATTATTAGCAAACTCTACCACACACATATAACATTCACTACGAACAAAAGTTACCTAAACAAACACAACTAAACTCTAAATCAATTTAACTCTAGCAAATTGATCATTAGGTGATAATAATAGCAATTAGAGGGTAACATGATGTAATATACATATACAAACAAGTAGGAATTAAGCAAATTACAAATTAAACCCAAAATCAATTAAACCCTAAAAATTAGGTTTATTGAAATTACCAAATTTGGAGAACGAGAAGAGTGGAGATGAGTTGGAGAAGCTTGTAGATGGCGCCCAATGAGGTTGGAATGGTGGAGGAAGCTTTGGCAGCAAATTTGGAAGGAGAGGAATGGCGAGAAGAGAAAATGTAACAACCCGTATTTTTGGAACAAATTTAAAGTTTATTTTTAATTGATTTTCAGAGAAACAAAATATTTTAGATGAATTATTTTGAGAATAAACGACTTAAAAATTGTTTTGATCAAAGATAGAACGTATAAATTTAAATTTAATTAAAAACAAACTTGAAATGGTGCGATAGTTTTAAAATTCAGTTTTAATCTTTGAAGGAATGTATAAAATTCAATATAAATCAGAATTTGATAAAATAAGAAACTCTTGAATATTTTGAATTGTAATTTTCTAATGGGTGTAAGAAATTGCGATTTCACGTTATGAATTGTAATTTATGCCTAAATTAAAATTTAGAATGGTCGCTATGGAATATAATACATAGCCCTAAAAGCCACAATTTTTATACGGATGAATTTGGACTCGAAACGACTTCCATTGAGTTCAAAACATCGTTTAGGTGGTCAAAAATATAAGGATCGATATGTTTGGAGTTTGTGAAAATTGGGACTTGGGTTAGGGCTTGGTTAGCCAACTTAGCCACTTCACTTAAGTGCCCCAAATCAGCCCTCTCCCTCTCATTCACTTCCACACTTAGAAAAAATTAGAAAATGGGGAAAGAAATGGGAAATTAAAATTCCTAAGCTAGGGTTCTTGATTCCAAGCCCAATTCTTATTGAAATCAAGTGTAGAATCTTGGGTAATCTCCTCTTAGTCTTCTCCATCTTCTTTAGTTTATCTACTTGATTTTTGATGATTCCTATGACCTAACTCTTAGGAAATTCAATTATATGTGTTTAGATTGGAGATTTGCATGCAATATTGGAAGATAGGGTGTATTTGCTTGCTATTGGGTCTATTCCTTGTGTGTAAACATGCCAAGGTGAGAATTTTTATCATAATTGTGTAACGAGGGAAATTGAAACAATGAAAGGGATAATGTTAATTAACTATGTAGTTGTTGTGTAAGTTTGGATTGATAGAATGACTATTGATTGATCATATAACCTTAGAATGATGTTAAATGCTAAGTAGTGCATTGAAAATATGATTATATATGTTATAGGTGAGTTATTTAAGAACTCACAATAATTCCTCAAGCATTATGCTTGTATAGTGTGCCTATAACACGTTTGAATTGGGTATATGTTGTGTATGCATTGGGTTAGTTGCTTGGGTTGCAGATTTTCTTGCTTTTCTAGTACGGGAAAATTTGGTACAATCTATATTCGGGTTGTATATGCTAAATGTGAAGTTATTGTGTGCAACCATGCTCTTGTAGTTTTCCTTTAGCATTGCCAATCCATCTTGTTCCATCTTGAATCGCATTTGAGTGCTTTGGTGTGGAATTTAGTTCACCCTTGAACTTATGTTCAAAATCATCGCCAATCTCATGTATGTGTATTTATGCATGTGTGTATGTGTGCATGAGTGGTTACTGTGAGTTAATGAGGCTTCATTTTCATTTAGAAAACGTTATAAGCCATCACCATTGATCCGAGCTCATCGGAAAACCGTTTGCACATCATTTTCTAGGCAAACATTTGCCCATGCTTCAGCTCAGACGTCTGTCCGAGAGGGGGACAGACGTCTGTGCAAGTTTTAGAAAAAAAATTGCATTAGGTCAGTTGTCTAACAAAAAATGGTCAGATGTGTGTCAAAACTCTTAGAAAAACAGTTTTCCTGACAACAAACATCTGTCCTAGGGGTGATAGACGTCTGTTGGCCAAAAACTACTGTTGACCAGTGGAGACCACTGTCAACAGTGTAGGTCCATTCAGGCTCTTTCCCGGCCGAATTTCGGCCCATTTCGACTTCGTTTGTGACTTGTTAGTTTTCACTAATTCGCAGATTTCAGCACTCGATTTTATTCGAAATTGTTTTGTAAATCATTTGAAGTTGTTAAGCGGTTTAAAATGTGTGTAATTTTTTTTCTTGGTTTGTAAAATATAAATAGTTAAACGATTTGGCATGAAAACGTATCAAATAAATATGGTATGTTATGACTCGAGTATTTAGTTTGATGACCGAATTAAATTCACGACTAAACCTTTTTATAGAAGGTAATGAATGGGGGATGCCAACATAATTTAACCAATGGAAATAATTTGATTTGAAATTTTATGCGACGATTATTTGAAAAGACCTAGTTAAATCTCATTTCAAATAATTAAACGACGACTAGAAGTCGAAGATAATGAAGACGGTGCAGGACTGACAATCTTCACATCGAACGGATGCCCTAAATTTGGGTAGCTTCCATGAAGGGGTTATAGTGGTAGTTGTCTAGACGTACTTGTTGATTGTTCAGATATATGAGGACCTCTCTTCTGCATTGGACATATGGGATGAGGAATAAGGTGCCTCCGGTTTCGTTCAGACCCAGAACAGACATATTAATGGATTGTATGTTTGACATTGTAATGTGTGCTATGTAATTGATCTCTGCTAAATATGTATCTGCTTGGTGGCGGAGAATTTATTCTCTTGCTTAACACCCTTCTCAGAGACGTTCGAACGTAGAGGTTATAAATTAGTGGAAATCAACGACATGGTATGGATTGACAGTGTGACATGCTAATATGCAATTGATCAAGGCTTTTGTTGAAAAGCAAAGTCTTATGGATGATGATCAAAGCATAGCTTTAAGTAGTGTTGCTTTGTGTATAGCGTTAATTCGCGAGCTTCACACCCCGGTATGAGTCAAAAACGGGATAAGGACCTAAGGGAGGACATGTGTTTCTTTCTAGCTATGGATGATGTCACAGTATGGAGCCCAGACAGTTTTACTAATGTGGATGATGGATTGCGAGGCGCCTTGGATATAGAGCTGACTAAAAGGCTCGAGTGATAAATTTGATAGGATCGGGAAACGTATTGTTTAGGAATAACCAATCTTCAAAAGTAAGTGATGATCGGCCCTAATGATAACCAAGGGCTCACCAGCGTCTGAGTCCAGGGCATCCTGCTAGAGATGGCCCGAAAATCGGTGAGGAAGATCCCTTGCCTCGACTCATAGAAGGAATTCAATTCCCAATACAACATCGTGTGGTTTTAATTGTATACCTATATGGCGACATAATATATGGTACCTATATCGACTATGATTGATACATTTATTTTGAAAGTTTTTTAAACCATCTAGACACTAATATTAATATCAAATGATTGTTTTTATGCGTATCAAGCATATTTGGCCCTTATAAGGTAAAACTCTATCCTCCGACTTGCGTTGCATTGTGTGATGGGACCTGAGTCTTATAACAGCTTCACTTGTCTAAAAAGCATTGCGATGCTTACTTGATTTACTTTATTTTATGCCTCGGCAATCCAATGGAGTAAACCCGTTCTGTGACATATGGCATGGTCCTGTGATTTGCCTTATTCTAAATAAAGTTAGGTAGTTTTAAAATTTCTCATACCAGTCCCATGACTGACTCGTAGTTTGTTTTTCCCTTGCAAACTCGGGTGCCCATAATTTTACATGGGCAGCCAAGTGACATGTGATTGGCTTTCTTTTGGATATGCACTGTAGCATTGAGTGCTCTTTTGGCTGAAGATGAAGACTTGACTTTTTTGTCTTTTCTTTAAAATCTTTAACCACTATCTTGGGTATGTTATGTTTGATTCTGCTGTAGACTTATTTTTTACTTGATGAAACTTGTTATGTACTAAGTATGATCCTGTATCTGTGTAACTCTGATGATGATTATGATTCCGCTGATATGATATGATGTAAATTACTCTCCCACTTTATGTATGATGCTATGTTCTGTATTCTGCTGATGTGATTAATGTGTTATTTTCCAAAGACCGACCTTGCCACCGTGGAGCGGGGGTTTGGTTTGTATCAAGCGTGGTATCAGAGCTTTGGTTAACTTAGTTTTGGAATATAACATATTAAACAACTCGTCAAAGATAGAATCAGTAGTATTCTAGCATGAGTAACTCGTTAGAGATAGGATTAGCAATATCCTAGAATGAGTATATCAGAATAGCATATAACATGATCATTACATCATTATTTATGCTATCTTTTATGTTGGCCTGACTCTTTCCTTGCTATCCACAGAACTGAAACGAAATGAGTGCACGAGGCAATGGCCAAGGAAGGGGTAATATCCCCATTGTTAATAATCAGCCTGATCTCGATGAGGGTGGATCAACGGCTAATAGTGAGCCTGTATTGTAACAACAACCATTTGATCTTGATGCAGTTGCCAAGAAATATAAGAACTTGGGTGGAGTGCCATTCACAGGCATTGGAACCATAATGGAAGCTCAAGCTTGGTTAAGGTCTTGCAAATGGATCTTCGCTGGTCTAGAATTGGCAGATCACAGGATTTTTTTTAGCATCTTGGTTACTCAAAGATGATGCCCTAATCTAGTGGGAAGCGGTGACCGTAGGTGATGTAGAAGTAGACATGTCTTGGGCGAGGTTTGAAGAAATCTTTGAGGAAAGGTTTGTTCCTCAACAGGAATTCGAGCGCTTGCATAGTGAATTTGCTAATCTTCAGCAAGGTGATATAACCATTCATGAGTATGTCACCAAGTTTAATGAACTCTCTCGCTATGGACTAGAATTAATACAAGAACCAATCCGAAAGAACAAGCGGTTCATCGATGGTCTTCTAAGGAGGTACCACAGCAGAGTGACAACCTATATAGAACTTCCATTTGCTAAGGTTGTCGAGATGACCTGTAGATATGAGGGCATCGATAAGAAGAATTTTCAAGCTGGTTAGGAAAGAAGTCAAGCTAGCAACAAGAGAAAGATTCCCGACAAGAAGCTAGAGAAATGCAAGACTTAAGTAGCTAAGCCCCAAGAAGATAAGCGAGCAAAGGTTAAATGCTACAACTATGACCAATATGGCCATATGTCCAATGAATGCAATGCTCCTAAAAAGGCTAAAGCGAAATGAATCCGGCCCTAGTCAGAAACCTCGAGATAATAGGGAATGCTTCAATTGCCGCAAGATGGGGTATATTATCAAGAATTGCCCATTGCTGAAAAAGGCCGAAGTAGCCCATGTATATGATGGGGCGAATGCGCCAGCTTCCATAACTGGTGAAGCTAAACCCGACGTGTTGGAAGGTATGCTTACAATTAAAAATATTTCTGTTAAAGCACTATTTGATATGTGTGCATCGCGTAGTTTTATTTCAAGCAACATGGTTAAAAAGTTAAATTTAAAGTCGAGAAATCTTGAAGAATCTATTAGCATCCACAATCTGATAGGAGTTTCTCTTGTTCTTTGTTTATACTGTAGAGTGCCTATATCCTATTCCCTCTATCTGTTTTCTTTTGATTTGATCGTCATGAATTTCTCCGAATTTGATATTATACTTGGATTGGATTGGTTGACGAAGTTTGAGGCCGAAGTTAAATGCGCTGAAAGGGTTGTTAAAGTTAAAACGAAACTGCGGAATATTATGGTTATACCATGCGAAGGCTCAAGTTCAAATAGAAAAGAATTTTGGTCTGCTCTTGAAGTTTCCCCTACTTCTACTGAGAATATTCCCATTGTTAGAGACTATGCGGATGCGTTTGAAGAAGTTGATAACTTAGCTTCGCGAAGAGAAATTGATTTCAAAATCGATTTAGTTCCGAATGCAAGGCTAGTTATGCATGCAATTCGAAGAATGACATTGAAAGAGAAGGAAGAGTTCGGCAATCAAATTCAACAGCTTTTATGGAAAGGTCCAATTAGGCCTAGTTTCTCGAGTTGGGGAGCAGCAGTGATATTTGTTCCTAAGTCAGACCGTACTCTCATATTATGCGTAGATTATCGAGACTTAAATAAGCAAACATTGAAGCATAAATATCCATTGCCGCACATTGATGATTTATTAGATTGCTTGAATGGAGCTCGAACATTTTCAAAAAAGGACCTAGCTACAGGTTTCCATCAGCTGCGAATTGTCGAAGAATGTGTTCCTTTGACAGCTTTCAGAGGTCCATATTTGTTTTATGAATGGTTACTAATGTCGTTCGTCTTATGTAACACTCCTGCTTATTTTGTCGATTTGATGAATCAAGTATTTCGCGGAGTGTTGAATAAATTTGTGCTTGTTTTTATTGATGATACTTTAATCTTCTCTAAGTCAGCTAGCGAGCATGCGAAGCATTTGGAAGAGGTTTTAGAAATTCTGAGAAAGAATGTGTTAAAAGCCAAATTTTATAAATGCATATTTTGGCAAGAAGAAGTGAAGTTCCTCGGTCATGTAATATCGAAGGATGGAATTTCAGTGGATCCAAGCAAAATCACAGCCATTAGAGATTGGAAGCAACCTAGCACTCCCATGGAAGTCAGAAGTTTTCTGGGATTGGCAGGCTATTGTTGGAAATTCATTAAGGATTTTTCGAAGTTATCTAGTCCATTGATGAAGCTTACAAAGAAGCATGCAAGGTTTAATTGGACGACAGAATGTGAGGCAGCTTTCCAAAAGCTGAAAGTAAGGTTAACTACTGCTCCAGTGTTGACTATTATAGATGGCAATCAAGATTTGACTGTCTACACGGGTGCTTCTCATGAAGGAGTAGGTGCAGTGTTAATGCAGAGAGGCCAAGTTGTTGCTTATGTTAGCCGTTAGTTGAAGCCGCATGAGAAGAGATATGTTACACACGATCTAGTGCTATTAGCCATGGTATTTGCTTTGAAGATATGGAGGCATTAACTTTTGGGTGAGAAGTTCGAATTACATACAGATCATAAATCATTGAAATATCTGTTCACCTAAAAAGACTTGAACTTGAGACCACAGCGTTGGTTAGAATTTCTTGCAGCATACAATCTTGATATTTTGTATACTCCGGGGAAAGCCAATGTTGTAGCAGATGCACATAGTATAAAGAATGCAATCATTGCTAATCTTATCATTACGCCTTCATTGATTGAGAAAATATCTGTTCTTCAAAAGGACGATGATTTTATTTAAAAAATTATTAAAAGAATTCAGCAAGGCGAAGTCTCGAGTTTCCAAATTGATAGCAAGGGAATTCTGAGATTGTTAGGCCGAATCTGTGATCCGAATATTCCCGAGCTCAGAAGAGAGGTAATGGATGAATGTCACAAATCCAAACTTAGTATTCATCCAGGGGTGAGCAAGATGTATTATGATCTTAAGCGTGCATTCTGGTGGAAGTCTACGAAGAGAGACATTTCTATATATGTTAGCAGGTGTTCTACTTGCCAATAAGTTAAGAGTGATCAACAGAAGGTTGCTGGTTTGTTGCAACCCTTAGAGATTCCAAAATGGAAGTAGGATCAAATTTCTGTGGATTTCATTGATGGTTTGCCTAGAACCAAGAAGGGCAATGATTGTATTTGGGTTATAGTTGATCGTTTCACAAAGAGCGCCCATTTTATTCTTGTGAAATCAACTAAAATAGCTCAGAGTCTTGCTTAGATCTATGTGAGAGAGATTGTTAGACTGCATGGAATTCCTAGTAGAATTTTCAGTGTTCCAATTCGATCTTTGCTAGTAAGTTCTGGGAAGCATTCCAATCTGAATTAGGAACAAAGATCAATCTTAGCACTGCATATCATCCTCAGACGGACGAACAAACTGAGAGGGTGAATCGTATATTAAAGATTTATTGTGGGATTACATTCTTGATTTTGGAGGATCATGGGAAGATCACATACATTTGGTGGAGTTTTCATATAATAATAGCTATCAGGCAAGTTTGAAAATGTCACCATTTGAAGCACTATATGGTAGGCCATGTAGATCTCCTGCATGTTGGATAGAGCCTGGTAATCGGTTAGTGTTGGTTCCAGATATGATCCAAGAAGCTTCAGATAAAGTGGATTTCATTAAGAAGCGACTATAAGCTGCTCAAAGTCGACAGAAGAGTTATGCAGATTCCAAAAGAAGAGATTTGGCATTTTCGGTCGGTGATTACGTGTATTTGAGAATTTCTCCGATGAGAAGAGTGATTCGATTTGGAAAGACGGGGAAATTGGCACCTAGATATATTGGCCTGTTTCCTATACTTGAGAAGATTGGAACTCTAGCTTATGAGGTTCAGTTGCCAGATTGGTTATCCGGCGTACATGATGTGTTTCACATTTCTCAGCTTTGCAAGCATGTTCATGATCCCAATTTGATTGTAGAAGAAGCATCACAACCAGATTTGGATATGACTCCGAGTTTAGTTGTGCGAAGAGAGCCAATGAAGATTATTGGAGGAGAAACCAGAGTTCTAAGGAACAAGAAGGTGCATTTAGTCAAAGTGCAATGAAGCGGAGATCCTAGAGACTGTACATGGGAAACAGAAGATAGCACTAAACAGGCTTATCCAGGGTGAAGAGTGGATATCTCTGATTTGCTCTATTGAGAGGTACATTTATGTTACGGTACATTGCTATTTAGCTACTACTTTGCTACATTTTTTTTGGGGACCCTTTTAAGTGGAAGAGATTGTAATAACCCGTATTTTTGGAACCAATTTAAAATTTAATTTTAATTGATTTTCAGAGAAATTAAATATTTTAGATGAATTATTTTGAGAATAAACGACTAAAAATTTGTTTTGATCAAAGATAAAATGTATAAATTTAAATTTAATTAAAAACAAAATTGAAATCGCGCAGTAGTTTTAAAATTCGGTTTTAAACTTTGAAGGGATGTAAAGAATTCAATATAAATCAGAATTTCATAAAACAAGAAACATTAGACTATTTTGAATAGTAATTTTCTATTGGGTGTAAGAAATTGAGATTTCACTTTATGAATTGTAAGTTATGTCTAAATTAAAATTTAGAATAGTCGCTATGGAATATAATATATAGCCCTAAAAGTCACATTTTGAATACAGATGAATTTGGACTCGAAACCACTTCCATTGAGTTCAAAACATCGTTTAGGTGATCGAAAACTATAAGGATCGATATGTTTGGTGTTTGTGGAAATTGGGACTTGGGTTAGGGCTTGGTTAGCCAACTTAGCCACTTTACTTAAGTGCCCATATCAGCCCTCTCCCTCTCATTCACTTCCACACTTAGGAAAAAAAGTTAGAAAATGGGGAAAGGAATGGGAAAGTAAAATTCCTAGGCTAGGGTTCTTGATTCCAAGCCCAATTCTTGTTGAAATCAAGTGTAGAAGCTTGGGTAAGCTCCTCTTCATCTTCTCCATCTTCTTTTATTTATCTCCTCTTTGATTTTTGATGGTCCCTATGACCTAACTCTTAGGGAATTCAATTATATGTGTTTAGATTGGAGATTTGCATGTAATATTGGAAGAAAGGGTGATTTTACTTGCTACTGGGTGCATTCCTTGTGTGTAAACAATTCGAGGTGAGAATTTCTATCATAATTGTGTAATGGAGGAAATTGAAACTATGAAAGGGTTAATGTTAATTAACTATATAGTTGTTAAGTAAGTTTGGATTGATAGAATGACTACTGATTGATCATATAACCTTAGAATGATGTTAAATGCTAAGTAGTGCATTGAAAATATGATTATATATGTTATAGGTGAGTTATTTAAGAACTCACAATAATTCCTCAAGCGTTATGCTTGTATAGTGTTCCTATAACACGTTAAGATTGGATATATGTTGTGTATGCATTGGGTTAGTTGCTTGGATTGCCGATTTCCTTGCTTTTCTAGTATGGGAAATTTTGGTATAATCTATATTCGGGTTGTATATGATATAGGTGAAGTTATTGTGTGCACCCATGCTCTTGTAGCTTCCCTTTAGCATTGCCAAACCATCTTGTTCCATCTTGAATCACATTTGATAGTTTTGGTTTGGAATTTAGTTCACTCTTGAACTTATGATCAAAATCGTCGCTAATCTCATATATGTGTGTTTGTGCATGTGTGTATGTGTGCATGAGTGCTTTCAGTGAGTTAATGAGGCTTCATTTTCATTTAGAAAACATTATAATCCATCACCATTGATTTGAGCTCGTCCAAAAAATGTTTGCACATCATTTTCTAGGCAAACATTTGCCCATGCTTCAGCTCATATATCTGTCCGAGAGGGGGACAGACGTCTGTGCAAGTTTTAGAAAAAATAATAATAATTGCATCAGGTCAGACGTCTAATTAAAAATGATCAGACGTCTGTCCAAACTCTTGGGAAAACGGTTTTCCTGACAACAGACGTCTGTCCTAGGGGTAATAGACGTTTGTTGGCCAAAAAACTGTTGTTAACCGGTGGAGACCAGGTCAACAGTTTAGGTTCGTCCAGGCTCATTCCCGGCCGAATTTCGGCCTATTTCGACTTCGTTTGTGACTTGTCAGTTTCACTAATTCACAAATTTCAGCACTCTATTTTATTCGAAATCGTTTTGTAAATCATTTGTAGTTGTTAAGCGATTTAAAATGTGCGCAAATAATTTTTTTCTTGGTTTGTAAGATAAATGATTAAATGATTTGGCATGAAAACATATCAAATGAATATGGGTATGTTATGACTCGAGTATTTAATTTGATGACCGAATTAAATTCTCGACTAAACCTTTTTATAAAAAGTATGAATGGGGAAGGCCAATAATTTAACCAAGGAAAAGAATTTGATTTGAAATTTTATGCAATTATTATTTGAAAAGACCGAGTTAAATCTCATTTCAAATAATTGAATGACGACTAGAAGTCAAAGATAATGAAGACGGTGCAGGACAGACAATCTTCACATCGAATGGATTACTACTGATGCCCTGGATTTAGGTAGCTTCCTTAAGGGGTTATAGTGGTAGTTGTCCAAACGTACTTGTTGATTGTCTGGATATACGAGGACCTCTCTTCTGTACTGGACATATGGGATGAGGAATAAGGTGCCTCCGATTTTGTACAAACCCAAAACCGACATATGAGTTGATTGTATGTTTGACATTGTAATGTGTGCTATGTAATTGATCTCTGCTAAATATATATTTGTTTGGTGGTGGAGAATTTATTCTCTTGCTTAACACCCTTCTCAGAGACATACAATCTTAGAGATTATATATTGGTGGAAATCAACGACATGGTATGGATTGACAGTGTGGCATGATAAGATGCAATTGATCAAGGCTTTTGTTGAGAAGCAAAGTCTTGTGGATGATGATCAAAGCACTGCTTTAAGTAGCATAGCTTTGTGTATAGCGTTAATTCGCGAGCTTCACACTCCGGTATGAGTCAAAAACAGGATGAGGACCTCAGGGGCTTTCTAGCTATGGGTGATGTCATGGTATGGAGCCCAGACATTTTTACTTATATAGAAGATGGATTGCTAGGCACCTCGTATATAGAGCTGACTAAAAGGTTCGAGTGATAGGTCCGATAGGACTGGGAAACGTATTGTTCAGGAATAACCGATCCTCAAAAGTAAGTGAGGACCGACCCTGATGATAACCAAGGGCTCACCAGCGTCTGAGTCTGGGGAATCCCACTAGAGATGGCCCGAAAACCGGTGAGGAAGATCCCTTGCCTCAACTCATAGAAGGAATTCAGTTCCCAATACGACATTGTGCGGTTTTAATTGTAAACCTATATGGTGGCATAATATATAGTACCTATGCCATCTATGATTGATACATTTATTTTGAAATTGTTTTAAACCATCTAGACACCAATAATAATATCAAGTGATTTTTGTTTTATGCGTATCAAGCATATTTGGCCCTTATAAGGTAAAACTCTATCCTCCGGCTTGTGTTGCATTGTGTGATGGGACCTGAGTCCTATAATGGCTTCATTTTTCTAAAAAGCATTATGATGTTTACTTGATTTACTTTATTTTATGCACCGACAAACCAATGGAGTAAACCCGTTCCGTGACATATTGCGTGGTCCTGTGATTTGCCTTATTATAAGTAAAGTTAAGTAGCTATAGAATTTCTCATACCAGTCCCATGACTGACTCGTAGTTTATTTTTCCCTTGCAAACTCGGTGCCCATATTTTAGACGAGCAGCTAAGTGACAGGTGATTGGCTTTCTTTTGGATATTCACTATAGCATTGGGTGCTCTTTTGGCTAAAGGTGAAGACTTGACTCTTTATCATTTCTTTTGAACCCTTAAGCACTATCTTGTGTATGTTATATTTGATTCTGCTGTAGATTTATTTTTTACTTGATGAAACTTATTATGTACTAAGTTTGATCCTGCATCTGTGTAACTCTGATGATGATTATGATTCCGCTGATATGATATGATGTAAATTACTCTCCCACTTTATGTATTATGCTATGTTCTATATTCTCCTGATGTGATTAATGTGTTATTTTCCAAAGACCGACCTTGCCACCGTGGAGCGGGGGTTTGGTTCGTGCCAGAGAATTATTTAGATGAGGAAGGGGAATGAAGCTCTTAGTTTGCTGGAGCAGGCAATATCACGTAAATTTCCAACGGCTTCCAACGGCTGCCAACGACCACTCTTCCATCGATTTCCAACAATTCTCCAATCACTGTTGGCGGCCATTGGAAAGTGGGTGTTGGAATACCTGCTTATTCTAGTAGTGGTTTAACTTGATGAAAATAATTATCTTCTTTGGTAACTACAGATTAAAATTGCAATATAGAGTTATGGTCTTGAAGGCTTTATCATGGGGACTGTGGCTATACCACCGAAATGCACTACTGATCAAATAGGTAGTGTAATTTCTAATGAATAATACAACAAGCACCATAGGAAAGATAGGCTGATTAGTTCTTGGCTTCTATCGTCAATCAGTCATAATCTATTGCCATAAGTTATGGGATGTAAATCAGCTAATAACATATGGCAAACTATGGAAAAGACATTCAATGATCAATTTGCAGCCAAAGTCATGTTCTACAAGAGGCAACTCTAGAAAATCAAGAAATACAATATTACTATGAGAGGGTACCTAAGCAAGATCAAATCTATTTGTGACATGCTTGATGCTGCAGGTCACAAGCTACCATAATATAAGCAAATGCTTGTTATCCTAAATGGTCTAAGTGTTGAATATAAGGCTGTTGAAGCCATTATTGCATCTCAAAAGGAATTCTCATCAATTGATGATATTCTTCTATCTCATGAAGCCGGATTTGAAAGAAAAAGAACTCAAGAAAGTGACATAAGTGTTAATTATGCTCTAACCAATATTAAAAATAGGAATCATGGCAACAGATCTGAACAAACCTTTCAAAGAAGTGGCCCACCAACCGGAGGTAAGGTTAGAGGCAAATGGAGCATTAATAATAACAGACCAAAATGTCACATATGTGAGAAAATTGGACATACAGCACCAAAGGGCTACTTTAGATTCAGTGTCAACCATGCTATGAACTAGAATTCCAGCAGTCAAAGGGGATCAAACCCAAGTGCAAATCTGGCACAAGTTTTGAATGATTCAAATGCTTAAGCTGAAACATCAATAAACCAGAATGAAAGTGCTAGAGTGGACCACATAAATGATGATAGCTGGTATTCGCATTTAAGAACAACCAATCACATAACCAACAACATTGAAAACTTAAATCTTGGCAATAGGGTGTACAAAGGTAATTAGTCATTCTTAATGGGAAATGACAAGTGCATCAACATATCTCATATAAGTAATGATAGTATAAAGTGTAAAAGACAAATGTTCCTACACAATTTATTAAGGGTACCTAAAATCAAGAAGAATTTGATTAGTGTATCGCAATTTGCCAAAGACAATAATGTGTATTTTGAATTCTTCCATCAATAATTCTTAGTTGGAGACATACTAACTAAGGATATACTTTTGCAGGGTGATACGGTGAAGGGAGTGTACAAGTTAAATTTTAATAAATGTAATAACTCTGCAAAAGTCTAAACATATTGCAATCTATCTTTAATAGATGATATAAGTGATAGGAAATATGTCTTTAACCTACGGTATTACAAGTTAGGTCATCCCAATGTAAGCATTGTAAATAAAATTCTTCTTGATCATAAGATACCCTTTGATAATATAACTTTACCATATGTTTGCACTTATTGCCAAATGGGAAAAAGTCATAAACTGACTCAATGCTATATTCCTCTTGATCTACTATATACAGATCTATGGTGTCCATCCCCAATAAGTTCTAATTTTTGATACAAGTATTATATATCACTTGTTGATGCACACACTAGGTACATATGGATATATATGTTAAAGTCAAATTCTGACACTTATAACATTGAACTGAACTTCATTAAAATGGTTGAAAATCAAGTCAATAGTATAATCTAGGTAATTCAAATAGATGGAGGAAGTGAATTCAAACCCCTAAATGAATTTTTTCAGAAAAAGGGAATAATTTATAGAATTACGTGTCCTCACACATCTGAATCTAACGGGTTAGTGGAAAGGAAGCACAGGAATATATTGGAAACCGACTTAACATTATTAGATCAAGCATCTTTATGCTTAAAATTTTAGCCCGAAGCATTTAATTCAGTTGTTTTTCTAACAAACACAATGCCAACCAAAATAAGCGGAATAACTCCCTTAGAGAAACTATATAGTTTTAAGCCATATTACAATAATCTTAAATCTTTTAGTTGTTTATGCTTCCCTCAGCTAAGACCATTCAATACAAGTAAGCTTGACTATAGTTCTACGCCATGTGCCTTTTATTGGTCATTGTACACATAAAAATGGACTCAAGTGCATTGATGTCAATGGTAAAGTATATATTAGCAGGCATGTCATCTTTGATGAAACTAATTTTCCATATAAAAACTCTGAAGTAGAAACTTCAAAGAACATATATAACCCAAAAGTTGTTATACATGATCCACCTATCATCAATGATGTTTGGGAGAAGTCTGCCAGTACTGAGGTTGTTGATACTCAGAGTAACCATCAGAATACAGCTAACCAACCAAGCCAACACCAATATGAGTCTGTCAACCACGTCATGCAACAACCTGTTATTGATGAGAGTGAAAGCATAAATCCATAGGATCTCGGTGTAATCAAAGAATTGACAATAATGAAGAAATTAATGACAATACTCAAAGTAACTCACCGGACAACTCTCCACAAGCTCAAATTGGTCACCTAATGATGACAAGGGCCAAAAGTGGCATTTTCAAGCCAAAAAACTACATTGCCACTACCAATCTAAGTGAACTAGAAAACTATGGTCAAGTAGTGAAAGATAAAGACTGAAGAAATACCATGAAGGAAGAATACAATGCTCTTATTAAAAACAATACATGGGAACTTATGTATTCAACTAGCAATAAAAACACAATTGAATGCAAATGGACGTATAGGCTAAACAAAAATCCAGATGGTTCTATCAGCAGTTATAAAGCTAGACTTGTTGCTAAAGGATCCACACAAGAGTATAGTTTTAATTTCAGCGATACTTTGTCTCCTATGATCAAGCCAGCCACAATCAAACTTGTGTTTACAATTTCTGTAAACAATAAATGGAAGATCAAGCACTTTGATGTAAACAATGCATTTAGAATGGTTAGTTACAAGAAGAAATCTATACTGAGCAGCCATAGTGGTTCTCACAAAACTCAGACCTAGTGTGCAAACTGAAGAAAGCTATATATGGTCCAGATCAAGCTCCAAGAGTGTTCTTTGATAAGCTAAAAGCCACTTTAAAGACAATGGGTTACCGACCCACAAAATCTGACTCATCTCCATTTATTAAAATCAATGATTCATCTATTGTATACATACTCATATATGTTGATGGTATAATTATTATAGGCAACAATGAGGATGAAGTCATACAAATAACTGAGCACCTGAACAAATATTTTTTCCATTAAAGACTTGGGTGATATTTCATACTTTCTTGGAATTGATGTAATAAGATAATCATATTCAGAAATACAGCTCTGTCAAAAGAAATATGTTTTTGAATTACTAATAAAAACCAACATGAATGAAGCAAATCCACATCCTACTCCAACGATATCCAACCAACATTATCCAAAAAAGGGGAAAAGCTATAAATAACATTAAACAATATAGAAGTGTTGTACGAGAATTACAATATGCAACTATAACACGAACTGATATTGCATTTATTATTAATAAAGTGTCTCAATTTTTGCAGAATCCTCTTTACGAGCACTGGAAAGCTGTAAAGAGAATTCTTGAATACTTAACGGACACAATTTATTATGGTTTGATGCTAAGTGCCAGCAAATATCTCAACATCACTGCCTACAACGATTTTGATTGGGCTGCATATACTGATGGTAGAAAGTTTGTGACAGAGTACAATGTGTACATTGGTAACAACCTTATTTCGTGGTGCTCTAAAAGGCAAACAACCATCTCAAAGTCAAGCACAGAGGCAAAATATAGAAGTGTAGCGAGTACCACTGCTGAAATTTTGTGGCAATAGTCAATACTAAAAAAAATTAAAGATTCAAACTAATATGAAGCTGATTATTTGGTGTGACAACCAAAACACAATATACATGTCATAAGATCCTATTTTACATGCAAAGACGAAGCATATAGAAATAGACACTTATTTCGTGCGAGAGCAGGTGCATAGGAAGAACCTATAAGTCAGCTACATACCAACTTTTCACCAAAAAGCAGATATTTTCAATCAAGCATTGTCATACATGAGTTTCACTTGGCTCAGAGAAGAATTAAGCATAAAAAGGAGTAGTATAACATGATTCGAAGCTCCAATGATGTTAAATCCCTTAAAGCTCAGATCTGTCAAGTTTGCTTCAAATGAGTGCCATAGATTTGTCTATCGTTTCCACCTTTTCATTTTTCTGCACCCCATAGGGCCCTTTCAAGGATTCAAGCTTCATATTTCACAAGTTTCATCTTCGAAAGGGCATATTTTCTCAAGCCTCACTTGCAAACTTGGCTTTTGAAAAAGGGGATTGTTAAAGTGACTCCATTTTTTGTTAAGGGGAGGATAAATTTAAGGGGACTCCATCTTATTTTTTATTTGTTAAGGGGGGTTTGGAATTTTAAAAATAAAATAAAATATAGACTAAAGTACCCCGGCTTCATCATCCCTTAAGCCCTATCAATCAAAATTCAATCTTGGTTCAATCCAAACATGCCGCGAGGTAAAAAAAAGAAAAAAAATTCAAACATTGATAAATCTCTTTTTTGAAATTTTAGATTTTGTTTAAAAAGATGAATACAATTAGTAGAAAGCGGATGAATTTCGTTCATTTGCGTGAATGATGAATACAGTTCGTTATGGAAAGTTTGGATTTTGTTCGAAGGTGAATACAGTGTGTTACGTCTTAGATCTTATAGTTTAATAAGAAAAACAACCTCATTGTGAGATGATTTGTCAAAAGTAATTACATTAAAACAGTGTGCATATCTCAACATTATAACAAATGTTTGTTAACTGAATTTATGCTTATGTTCGTTTGGTGTAAAGCATATGTATATGTTGTTACTTTTTTTTTCATTTGTGGCTAGTGTGTTTTGTATATGTTTATTTGTTGTTATTGTGTTCCATACTTACTTTGATAGCGAAAACTAAAGTAAACAATGCTTGAATATGTTATTCTTATGTGTGCAGAACGTTTATGTTTCATGTATTTTTTTTTCTATGTACAGAATTAAATTAGAGTTTATGTTTTAAGATTGCATTAATGAAGAGTATAGGGTTAGTATTGGAAATTTTATTAATATATTAAGGGGAGGCTAATTTTTTTTAACCCCCCCTTAATAATTTTAAAACAAAATGAGAATGGTACTCCTCTTAACCAAAAGTGGAATCCCTTTAACAATCCCCTTGAAAAACCCAAACCCTAATTTGAGAGGGGGTGTTAAGAGTTGCGCTGAGAATATTATGTAAGCGGCTATGTAATGTTATGTAACCTAGTATATATGTTTAGCAGTTTGGCTGCTGGGTTTGCAAAGCCCATTATGTACATATATATAAATACCCATCGGGTATAATAACATAGATACAATTTTCTACATTCTGAAATCAATTCTCTCCACACAACAAAGTTCTCTCTCAATCGTTTTATTTCTCAATAAACTTTATCAGACAGCTTCATACTTGGTCGTATAGGCTATATATGAATGGGGTCTTCTCCTTGGAGATATCATAAGAATTGGCTAAAGAAATAAATCTGAAACCACGGGACTAGGAGTGATGTATTTGGATAGAGTAGTCAGTCAGTCTAGTAACACTATAATAGTTTACGACAACAACAAACTAAAACAGACCATTTTCAAAAATGTGGATATGAAGCTAGAGCTCAATGTCGAAAAAAATGCCAATGACAGTTGAGTTGGAGGAATTACCATATGTAGAGGGTGCAACTTAGAATAGAACCCACAGTTTCATATTACAGACGATGATAACTGGAATTTGTGCTTTATGGATGAGCCGTTCACCGCAGATGCTCGCAAATATCCACTCCATATTAACAGAGATTGGTGGAAGCCTAATGAATTTCATTTCTTCAACATTTTGATTACCAACGAACCATCTTTCTTTAAGTTATCGGCATGAATTTATTCTTTTATCCCGATGATAAGGACGGAGGTACTTGTTATCGAGATCAAGGCTTTTACCACACGGACAACAAGTATGTAGTGAACCTCTAAATAAAATTAGTACTAGCTTTGCCAATAGAAGGAAAAAACTAGTAAGAAGTTTTTCCTACCACTTTTATGGCTTGATTCAATTACCTCTTGTTTTATTAACGTATGGTTGTTTTATTTGATTGTATGTGTTTTCAGGTCAGACTTCCCGACCTACAGGTGGCTGTTGATCCTACTATATTTTGCGTTAATGACTGTTTGCATTATAAATACGGAGAGAACTTTCTCCATCCGTTAGTTTCTCGAATTACCTATCATGCAATGTGAAACATTTTCTTTTGACTTTTGTTCAATATCTGATTTTTTGTATCCTGCTAGTAAGTTTCTTCTTGAATTTGCAAGTTTTCTTTCATGTTTGAATTGAATTTATCTTCTATTGAACTCTATTTCAATTTAAGTTTGTTCTCATCCTTTCATATTATTACCTATCTTTTGCTTCAGTATTTCGCACTAGTGCTTAGCCATGCTCACTTATCAAGCATATAACTTTATTAATACAAATTTAAAGCCCTCAAATATTATATCAGTTAACTCATGCATATGTCGATGACCAAATGACCCGCAATCATATTATCTTAATAGGAAAGCATGCTTAATTAAAATTGTGAACAAATCATTCATATAAACAAATGGTAAAAAGGTTGATAAGAACATTGCCTTCTATGTTCTGAAGAAGGGTGACTAAAGAAAATTTACAATAGCAATATTGCACAGACTAAAAAAGCTACATCACTTCAACATAATAAATTTAATTGCTTTGTTTTTTACATGAAATTTATCTCCATAGATGCAATGACCTAGAATTTTTAATAATTTGAAAATTTAAATTTCAAATAATTATGCATGAGTTTGGATAATTTAAATATGATTTTGCTTTAAATAATAATAAAACAGTTTGTTTAAAACTATAGAATACAAGTGTGAAATATATTGATAAGAATACATCAGCTTTATCAAAATATGTTGTTCAAAACATATTTACTAATCTTTTTGTAGCATTTTGTAAGTGTTGTTATAAGTATACTATGCATTTCTTAACAAATGCTACCATGGACTCCCTTCTCCCTGCAAGAACAAGTGACTTAGACACTTGTTTATATGTGTGACGCCCCGTACCTCCTGCACTATTACTGCCCTGTATCTCCTGCACCAAATCAAGGAGAAGTGCGCTATATGACGTTCCATGTGGATACAGGATGATCATCAGCGTAGAATAACGCACACGAAACCTGTCATATAACTCACAGCGCATGAATAAAATATAATAGAACATATACAACATGAATTAATAGTGAAGTACAACTGAGCATAATCTTAAACTTTTCATATCATCATGAAAATATCCATACATCAAACATGATTATATTAGAGTCTGTACAATAAGCCTCACTACAAGTTCACTCAGAGTAGCATACATCATCATTATCAGCGGAAACAACAAATATGTATATAAGAAAATAATACATCAGCCTCCAGCTCGTCGTCACTCTACAGCATCGTCCTCATCAAGATATACTACCTGTGTCTAGTCTGCCCATCTACCCCATGGATGAACAACCTAAGGTAATAAGAGGGAAACATAAAATCTTGAGTCAGACAATAGTCTTCATGAGTGATAAAATAGCTATCACTATTATCATCAATAAAGCATATGAAAAATAGGAAAATCAATCATCTAATCTACCAACACATCAACAGAGAGGGATCCCAAACCCACTCCTCCTCAACCTACAGTGACAGTCATTCCCAGAGAATTAGAGAAGAAACAAACAGTACATCCATAATAACCAATTGTCAAGCGTAGATCATCCTAATCGAGCTCAACACCTCCCAAGCACGATCCCCTAAGACCGAAACCAACATCAGATAAGAACCCAAGAGATGTCTCCCTCAGTGTCGGACAATCCATACAAAACGATACAAGCAAAACAATCAACCGTGACTCTGGCTATCACTGTCTACCTTGCCTTGAATCCATCGTTAATCGTATGACTGGCCCATTCGACCATTCGTCAAGGGCTAATGGTAACTCCAGTTCTAGCAAAACTCCATACGCCATCATGACTTGTATTAGGCCCATCAAGACTGCCCAAGGTATTCGACTAATCATTTAGTCTTTGGATGCCCCCATTATACCCCTGCTTTGAGTCCGCTAGAACCTCCGACTAATGACGATTCCTTGGCCTTCAATAATTCTAGCCATCATCATCAGCGACTATCCATAAGCTCAAGCGCCTTCTCGAGCAACCATTATCCACAAGCTCAAATCATCTTGAGTCATCTTCATAACTTCGTTGCATCACGTCACGATCAACAAATACTCGACTTTGCCTCGAACATTCCATCTGAATTCACATCGAAGCTACGCTCATCATCGAACAAAAAACAACACCATTTGGCCAATATGAGATGGACCGTCCACCTATGGATCACCACCAATCCATGCGGGTCGCACCTCATACACGTCGATCCTTCCTGATACATACACCACTGGATCACACCACCGATCCATATGGATCGCACGCGATCCATACCACCATCCAAACCTGCATCAAGTTCCACCGATCCATGTAGTGCCTTACCACTCTAACCGGCCTAATGATCCATATGGATCGCGAGCGATCCATTGCCGGCAACCCGATCTAATCTCCACACAATGACCCACTTGAACCATGCCGCTCCAATCCATCAACATATGCAGTCCAAGTGATCCATTGCACCGACTGATTCATCGAAATATGTCGAACGATCCATCACTCGGTCTACTTCAACAAAGCAAGCCGACCAATCCATCGAACCACCGACCCTACACACGAACGATCCATGCTCCAATATTGTACAACCGATCCATTCATGTAGCTTCCCTTCTCTCCAACACACACTATTACAAAAGTGGGTAAATTCGACAAAAGTTTTATGTGGCCTTAGGTCAAAAAAGCATTGCATTAGTCCGTTTTTTCAAATAGGCAACACCAAAAGGGCATGGCATCTGTGGCCGTTGCCTTAGCCCTCTAAGGCAACGCTTTTGCCCATCTACTGTCACGAAAAGAAAGTGTTGCATTATAGCCGTAATGCAACACTATTTGCACGTAATGCAACAAAATACAACATTGCCTTAAGCATAAATTAGAGCCTGGTTGCCAGGTCACTATAGTGGGGTCACGTCAGCTTTCCACGTAAGCTGTCCATGTGTCATACGCCATGTCAACTCTCCACATCAGCTGCCCATGTGTCACACGCCTTATCAGCTGTGCGGCCCACGTGCCATGTGGAATTAATAATATTTTATTTAATGCAACACCACTGTATTATGTAATGCAACACCATTGTCTTGAAATGCAACATAATAAAAAGAAAATGCAACAGTAGACGAAGGCAAATGATACATTAGAAGAAAGCAAATACAACGCTTTAACTAAAAATTCCGCAGTACTAGTTTTGTACATAGAATAAACTCATCCAAAACATTCATCATCACATTCAAACCATCCAAAATATTCTACATACATATCAATTCTTCAAATATACCACAAGTGCAACACATACGATCAAATACATAATTTAAAAATAAAATTCAAATTATTTACTTATATGTAAGCGTTAGTGAAACTCCAACAATAAATAAGAAGAATGACATGACAAAATCACCCAAACTGATTAGCTTGATCTCCAACCAATCCGAGCTCTCCAATAAAAGTTCTCTCCATGCTCAATTCTGTGGCGAAGAAATTACTAACAAAGAGAGTCTCTCTTGAAGCTTCGCAATCCGAGCCTGAAGTACAAAAAACATATAACAAAATAAACTTTGCTCAGACACCTGTTTCTTAGTGCAGAAAAGAGCTTATCACATTATAGGACCTATTTACTCCAAACTAGAGAACAAATTAAATATACCTTGAACGGTTTTGATCTACAGTTGTAATGTAGTAAGCAAATCAACTCATTGTTAATGTAGTAAGCAAGCACCTTCTCTTCTGTAAGGGCGTCTGAAACAAGAGAAATGATCCTTTAGCGGATTCAATGCAAATTAACTAAAAAACAGAGTAACATGCATTATTTATACTGAAATGTATATAGATTAATATTATTTGAACGAAAATCCAAACTATTCATGTTAGCCTACTTTGTGATTAGGCTACACAAAGCTGAGAAATTACTTGATATATAGATTCAGAAGAGAATATGAGCATAGGGAAGTCGGTTCGGTTCGGGGACCCCCGAACCGAACCCTCCCACGTTAAGGCGGCCAACACAGGAAAGGAAGAATAGAAGGATCACCCAGATCAGATCGGTCCTTCCGATCTGAGCCCTCACCAGTCATCCGAACTAAACCATGGTGCTACACCATCATTGCACGATATCCAGGAAATGTGGAGCGGTTTCCCCCATGTTCACCCACTAAAGCTATGCGCTGGCAACATCTCAGGGCTCCTCACTCCGAACCGAACGAGATGGCTGCCACGTGTATCCGAACCAAAGGCCTTCCAGGGGAGATTTCTGCCTATAAATACGCCGCCTAGCATCATTTAAAAGGATCATTTGGCAAGTTCTTAACTCAAACACCTTCTATATCCGAATTTCATCATATTAATCAGATCATTATCAATCTTTAAAGAACATTTCTACGAGTGCTGAGTGAAATTATCCATTGTAAAAGTGAGACTGAATGAAAACAATCATTGTACTTGTACTTCCATCATCAATTAAAGAAATTCAGAGTGGATGTAGACTCTTTAACGCCGAACCACTATAAATTGTGTGTTCCTCTTTGTTTTTATTTTCATTTCATTTAGAATTATCAATAGTCTGGGTGTTAGAACCACTTTTGGATCTAACATTTTGGTGTTGTCACTGAGAAGATTCTCAAATTCTCCATATTTTGGGCTACCATTCTACTATTTGGGTTTGTATATCCGAAGAAGATAGTCCATACAGTCAATATTTCTGAAATTATCTTCAAAAAAGATTTCGACAAATTGAATATTATGACCAAGGGAAAAGTAAAAGAAGTGCAGAATGCACGGGAAAGCGGAGTAGGTGAGGATGTATAAGCTATGATTATTAATAGGTCAAGAGGACAAGGCTCAGGAGCTAACCGATCCGACATGACATCTCCAACTCCATCTGAACAGGCTCCGATCCGACCCGATGGTTCCGAACCGATCCGACCTATTTCTCAGAATGTTGTTGACAGCTCTCCACCGATCCGACTACAGTGGCAGGGGAAGGCCGATTCGAACTAAATTTGGCTGAAGTTGGTTCCTCTACTCGAGCTCCTACAAATTCTTCGATACCAGCCGTGGCAACTGATGATCAACCTACACCTTCTGCACTCGTTACCCATGGGGAATTTTCCCGCTTGATTGATATGCTTGAGAGCACTAGGGATACTTTGGAGGATCACAAACGCGATAGTGTTCTCATGAGGTAAAACATGAGGGTCATGAACGAAGAAATAAGCGAACTTTGCAGACAAAGGGTGTCCTCTCCAATTCGTCATCCTACTATGGACCATTCATCATCTCCTGATGAAGAGCATCCATGTGAAAGGAGGCCATACGAAAGACCCGAAAATCTGGACCAACTGACATTCAGATCATTGGGGTCCCGTGAAGATGCAGCCCATGTTCTAGGACCTGACGATCCTAGTTTGAGGGAACCAATGCTGCTACCGATGCGAGGATCACATGTTTCCCCAGGGTCCAAATATTACCAATCCTACCCAGGGGAAACTCCTTTAGCCTGTTCGTCCTGTGAATGACCAGGACCGCAGGAGGCGAGGAGGTTCTGTTACCAACCGAAACCCAAGGGAGTCACCTGAAGTAGGTGGTAGGCGCATGAGGAGAGAAAGAAGCAGGGATCCCGAACCAACTCTAACCAACGCGGAAGTAGAAGCGATCGTGCGTCAAATCATAGCTGTTAGTCGCCGATATACCAATGAAGACTGGGGTATTGAATGCAGTCATACTCCATTTACTGATGACACCCTGAACTTCCAATTCCCTCGATGGTTCAATTTGCCACAAATGGATTGATATACTGGAAGAACAGACCCAAAACAACATCTGATGAGGTATGCGTGGTATATGAACGTTGCAGCTTCACCTAACGTTGTAAAATGTAAAGCCTTCCTGATATATTTAGAAGATGTTGCATTAATGTGGTTTACGCGACTTCCCCCACGATCGGTATCGAGTTTTCAAGAACTGAGCAAGCTTTTTATGAAACGGTTCCGACTCCATGCCCGAAAAGATAAAAGTGTTATCAAATTGTCCAGAATCAAACAAACCCCTGGAGAATCACTGAAATCGTACTTGGATCGCTTCAACTTAGCAGTTACTGAAATAAGCGATCCCCACGAACCAACTATTTTGATGGCCTTGATTGAGGGGGTCGATCCAGATACTGAATTCGAAGGTTATTTAGCTGGGAAGCCACCATTGACTAAGGAGGCTTTCTACGAAAAGGCAAATATTCGTCTAAGACGAGAATAGATATACGCCAATCGAAAGAGAAAAACTGATGGAGCTTCGAGAGAAGATATTCAAAGTAATGTTGCTGTGAAACAATCTGGTGATAGTTCAGGGAAAGTTGAGGTAAATGTCGGTAACAAAAATGAAGAAAGTAAGAACAGAAATGGAAATGGCAATAGGAGGAATAGGAACCGAGGAAACAACTCCGGCAAGAGACCTCAATTCCAAACCTTTGAAAACTATTCACCGTTGAATGACACATTGGAAAACATCTACCTGGATACTTACAACATCTTGCAATATAAAAAGCTTCCGCCCAGAGGCTCTACGGAGAAGGAGGTGGCGACTGAAAATTTTGTCAGTTTCATGGAACACACAGACACTCTACTAATGAGTGTCAGCATTTGAGAGACGTTGTTGAAAAGATATTACAAGAAGGAAAGTTAGATTAATATAAGGTTGCCCCAATAGATAGGGGGCAAGGAGGGCAGACCCCGAATCAAAATCAGACCGCTCCCAAATCTACAGCTCAACAAAAAGGTAAAGGAATTGTCATCAACACTATAGTGGGGGAACCCCATCCGGCTGCCTATAGCTACAGGGCAATGGACTAATATGTGAACGCAGCTAAACACCTTGAAGTAGGGGAATGTAGTAACTTCGAGTACATTGCTCCAGTGAAACAACAGAAACCGATGTCAAATGATGTCATATTTCGTGATAGAGATGATACTGGAGTCCAATCACCCACCGAAGACCCATTGGTGATCACTACCACTATCGGTCCGGCTCTGGTTCATAAAGTGTTAGTGGATAATGGGAGTTCGGTTAATATTCTCTTTAAAAAAGCATTTGATTTGATGAGACTCGAAGTGAAAGACTTGAAGCCTTGCGAGGGATAGATACGTGGCTACAATGGGGCATCAACAGCTCCAATGGGATATGTAGAATTGTCATTTACATTAGGACAGGGAGAATCCCAAAGAGTGAGAATCCTACCATTTGTAGTTTTGGACATCGACTCCCCCTATAACGCCTTTTTGGGCCGACCAGCCCTCGCAGAATTCAGGACTTGCATTGCGCCCTGTTGCTTATTGTTGAAATTCCCGACCAAAGCTGGAGTGGGAGTAATGAGTGGTGATCAAGCCACTGGAGGAGCCTGCTACATGGCCGAATTGAATATGTTGCTGAAGGGATTAAGCATCGACGCTAAAGGCACCTCCTCCCCTACAAAGGAGGGTTCGCCATAGCAATTAAAGGGCCAGCCCCAAGGGAGTCACCTAGAGAACTGCCCCAGGACATAGATCCCAGAGTAGACGAAGAGCCTGGGGATAGAAAAGCGACCCCCAATGAAACAACTGTAGACATCTCCATCGATGATATTGATTCGATGAAGGTTTTAAAGATTGGATCTCAACTGGATCCGTTCCGAGCAAAGGTATTGACTAACTTTTTAAAGGAAAATTTAGATGTGTTTGCCTGGACCCATGCTGATATATGTGGGATATCTCCCTCCGTTATGACTCACTCATTGAGTATTAATCCAAAGCATCATACTATTAAGCAGAAGAGACATATGTTAGGCTCGGAGAGGTCAGCAGCCCTAAAGGAAGAAGTGGAGAAGTTGAAAGATAATGGGTTCATTAGAGATTCGATGTATCCCGACAGGATATTGAATCCTGTTTTGGTCAAGAAATCAAATGGGAATGGCGAACGTGCATAGATTTTTTGGACTTAAACAAAGCTTGTCCAAAAGATAGTTTCCCACTTCCTAGGATTGACCAGCTGGTGGACTCAACAGCCGGACATGAACTTATTTCCATTATGGACGCATACTCTGGATATAATCAGATCCCCGTGCATATGTTGGATCAGGAGCACACTAGTTTTATAACAAACTTGGGATTATACTGCTATGTGCTGATGCCGTTCGGACTAAAGAATGCCAGAGCCACGTATCAGCGTCGGGTGAACCGAATGTTTTATAATCAGATTGGAAAATCTATGGAAGTTTACATAGATGACATGCTCGTGAAATCCAAGCAATCCGCTAGTCATACACAAGATCTGGCAGAGATGTTTGACATCCTACGGAGGTGCGGGATGAAGTTGAACCCCTTAAAGTGCTCATTTGGGGTTGCATCAGGGAAATTCCTTGGTTTCATTGTAAATTCTCGAGGGATTGAGATTAATCCTAACCAGATAGCAGCAATAAGGAATATAGAAGAGCCACGGAAGATTAGGGACCTTCAAAGCCTAGCAGGGAAGGTTGCTGCATTAACCAGATTCATTTCCAAAGCCACAGAAAAGTGTGTCCCATTCTTTGATTTAATCAAACAGAGGAAACATAATTTTGAATGGAATCCCGACTGTGTAGAGGCCTTCCATAATTTGTTGGACTTATTGGAGAAGCCCTCGATATTGTCGAAACCGGTGGATCGTGAAGATCTGTTCGTCTATCTGGCGATGTCATCTCATGCTGTCAGCACAGCCTTGGTACGTGAAGAAGACAAGGTCCAGTGGCCAGTACACTATGTAAGTTAAAAGTTAGCAGCTGCAGAATGCAATTATCCAAGAATAAAAAAGCTTGTTTATAGCCTCTTGATTGCCTCCCGAAAGCTCCGTCATTATTTCTAAGCTCATATGATAGTCATATACACTGATCAACCACTAAGACAAGTATTACAAAGACCCGAAGCATCGCGGCGATTACTTAAATGGAATATTGAGTTGAGCCAATTTGATTTGAATTTTCAACCAAGGAGGTCAATAAGGGGGCAGGCCTTAGCCGACTTCATAGCAGAATTCACGATTCCCGAAGAAGAAACAGTGGATGACAAAGTTGTTACATCAGAGCATAAGTTAGAGCTTAGTCCACATAAATTATATATGGACAGGGCCAAAAATGATCGAAGATCCAGCATCGGAGTTTTTTTAACCACTCCTGAAGGACGATCCATTTACCACGCCCTGCGATTGGAATTTTCTACGACCAATAATGATTCCGAGTACGAGGCCTTGATTGCCGGGCTTAAACTCGCCAAGGAATATAAGATAAGAACATTGGACATATTATATGACTCCAAGATAGTTGTTTGCCATGTTCGGAAGGAATTTATGACCAGGGGACCTCGACTTGTTACTTATCTTGAAAAAGTAGAGGAGTTACTGGGCAACCTGGAGCATTACAATATAACACACATTCCGAGAGCGGAAAACCAGAAAGCAGATCGGCTGTCTAAGCTAGCAAGTTTTGACAACCCTAAGGTAATTGAAATGGTTCCAATAGAGATATTGGAATCACCTAGCTTTGACCTAATGGAAATCGAATTAGCTTTGGATGCTGAGCTAGAAAGGAGTCATGGATGACACCGATTAAGAACTTCCTTAAGAGCAGAATTCTGCCATCAAAGAAGAGCGAGAGACGAGCTGTAACACGTAAAGCTGTAGGATACATTTTACAGGACGATATCCTTTATCGCCAAGGGCTTTCCATGCCTTTGTAACGGTGTATAGCACGCGATGACATCAGGCGTGTACTGAAAGAAGTACATGAAGGTGAGTGTGGAGATCACACCGGGGGTCAAACTATGGCAAAGAAAGTATTACGATATGGTTATTTTTGGCCTACCGTGAATAAAAATGCAGCTGATCACTCACGACGCTGCGACAAATGCCAGAGATTCGCTAAAGTTCCGAGAGCACCCCCAAGGCGTCTCAAATCAATGGTCAGCCCATGGCCATTTGCAATGTGGGGATTAGACATCATCGGAACCCTACCGATTGCTAAAGGAGGAGTTAAATATGCGATCTTGGCTGTGGAATACTTCACGAAATGGGTGGAGGCCGAACACTTGACCATGATCACGGAAAGAAAGGTGTTAAGCTTTATGGTCAGAAATATTATTTGTCGATTTGGGATACCGAAAACTATTATAACCGTTAATGGAACCCAATTTGATAGCGTGGAATTTAGAAACTTCTGTCAGAAGTATAAAATTGATAAGAGGTATACCGCCGTAGCTCATCTCTCAGTCGAATGGACAGGTTAAAGCAATAAATAAAGTCATTAAGTATATTCTTAAAAAGCGGTTGGAGTGAGCAAATGCTATGTGGGTTAATGAATTGCCGCTAGCTTTGTGCGCCTATCAAACAAACTTTATGACGGCTACAGGTCATACTCCTTTTTCACTCTCCTTCGGGTCAGAAGCAATAATTCCAGTGGAGCTTAACGTCCCTTCTCATAGGGTGACGTATTATGACCCAATGACGAACAAAGCACTCCTCCTAAAGTCCCTAGACATGGTTGAAGAGAAGAGGGGCGAAGCAGACTTGCGTGCTTCATGGCATCGACGCTAAGTGGCACACTATTATGAAAAAAGGGTCCGCTTTAGAACTTTTGAACCTGGAGACTTTGTATTGAAGCGAGTCTTTCCACCTCCCGTTCATCTAGGCCTAAAGTAGGAAGGCCCATTGACCATCCGACGGAAACTTGACATAGGAGCTTTCAAGTTATTGACCGTGGATGGTGAAGAAATTCCTGGAGCTTGGAACGCCCAACATTTGCGGTGATACTTCACTTGAAGTTGTACTATTTTCTTCTATTTTATAGGCCATGTAAAAAGGCATGACTTGCCTAGAAAAGTCTGGTTAATATAAACAAAAGATTATTAAGTGGACCTAGGTCACGACCTGGCCGAACCACTAAAAAATATTGTGTGTGATTTACTTTATCCGTTCGAACCTTGTTTTGTATTTTTTCTGTATTTGTCATAATGTAAGTCGAAATATCAGACATTTGAGTTGATACGAGAGCAAATGAAATGACCATTTTCCTAGTGACATAAAAAGGTTGGGAAGACGACGTCCCAAACTCTAACTCTCACGAGTCGAGAGAGAGAGAGAGTATAAAGGACGGGAAGACGACTTCCTTGAGGCATGAAGGTGCACCATGACAAAAGACTGCCTCGAATCCACTCAAACCTAACCATGCGACAGGAGACTATAAAGGTACAAAGAATGTGTACCAATGAAAAAGAATTTTAACCCCGCCCAAAAGAACTGGGGGTAATTTAATCAATCTCGAACAATCCTTAGCTAAATGCTATATTCAAGATTGATTGGGGGCATATGCATCATGCACCCCGCCATCAATCATTCAGTTCATAATCATTCATTTTATGATATTTTCTCTGTTTATGCATTTGCAGGAAATCGCAACTGTCATTTGAATCATTACTTATGTTTGTTAATTTCTCGACACTAATAAAAACAAATGACGAACTACAAGCATTTGACATAGTGGGAAACAAAATACTTTATTTACACAGGTGTAGATTTAGACAGAAGAACTAATTAAACAAAGGCGAGGGCCACACTTGCTACAATAACGGCGGACTAAGGAACAGACAAAATGAAAAATAGAATTGCCTCTTGTTTGGACTTTGGAGTGGACTTCACTTTCTTGGCAGCTTTATGTTTTTCTTTCTCCTCTTTTTCAGCCTCGGTCTGGATCCGCTTTGATTTCTTCTTCCCTAGAACTGGAGCTCTGGGATCAGTAGAAGATTTTTTATCAAGCTTTTCATTGATTGATCTAGTTGAAAGTTTAACAACTAACCTTGACCCAGGAGGTACTGTCGCAAGAGGCTTATAACTTTCGGGATCTATTTCCTCAACTTTTAGCTGCATTCGCTTATCTTGCTTGGCCTTCATCTCGGCCAAAGTTAGATCACTGACATTCCCCGAATCCTCAGTCATAACAACATCAACATCTTCTTCATGTCCATCGTCACCGCCGTCATATTTCAGAGCATCTACCATCTCCCCAAAGTGAGGAGTGTCGGTATTAGGAGGCATGGGAGCTTTATCGATAACCTCCTCCTTCTCGCCTTCAGCTCCCCCCCAGATTTTGCAGTAGTGACCTCATCCCATTTCTCCAAAGTCTCTTCGACAGACTTCTCACTGATGAATATCTTCTTTTACCCATCAGTCTTTTCAGTTGGCTCAGTACCTACAGAACAAGAGGTGACAGTTATCAACTCAGGGGAAAACGAGGGATCTTCAATTGATCGTCCAATAATATGACGAAAGATCGAAATAGCCCTGACAAATTGGGGTGAAAAGTTAGAGATACCTTTGGATGATTTCTCGATAGAGGTGGCTAGAGTCTCTGATGGCAATTCGGGTATAGGAGACAAAAGGGACGCCTTAGAGATTCCCAGATTTTCGGTATCATATCCCTCTGTTTCGGTAGCCCCGGGGGCAGCAGAAGAAGAACCAGTTTCAATGATATCTTTTCCTTTGGCCTGACGTTTCTCTTCCTCCATGGCAGCAACAATAAGTCGACGCGCTTCGGCCAGACGTGCCGATTCCTCACCCCTAAGGGACTTGTCCATAAGTTTGTTTTCGTCGATGGAATCCTTCTTGAGCTCTTTCTTCTCCCATTCAATGATTTGGTCCCATACATAAAGCAGAGTTGTTGGGTAATCCTCGATCCAAGAAATGTCCCGACAATGGATCACCTGAGCAAAGAACTCTATCATTAGCTCACCATAGCCATCCAATTCCTTTTGGGCCGCAGAAAGTTTCTCTTGAACCTCTTCAACAGATTTAATGGCGATGCTCATATTCCCCTCGGCCAACACCACTCTAGATTCAAACTCCAGTAATTTGGCTTCTAGTTCAGCATTCCGCTTTGCTAAATCAGTTTTTTTCTTCTTTAGCTCAGCCTTCTCCTGTTCAAGGGAAGTGCAAGCTAACTGTACTTTAACGCTCTCAGATTTAGAATCCTTAGCTTGCTTCTTTAGATCCAAGCGCTTTTGGCTATGGGATTCCAAGCAAGTGTGATAACGCCTTTGTAGTTCTTGGTGTTGTTTTTTATAATTGTCAGCATCCGGTTGGGCAAGAGCAAGCTGAGCCTGTGCATCTTCCAAATCTTTCTCCGAACTCTTCAAAATGCTTGCGCCATAATCAGCCATTTCCTTCATGTGGCCAATATCAGTGATAAGATCGTTGATATTCTTGGAAAGATTGCGCGAATATCTACACATCTCTGTATATTGCCTGTTCACTAAATCAATTTTTGCTTTAGCATCATTAGCCCACTTCGAAGGAATAGTTTCAAGCTCGAGAACAAATGCCATACAATCAAAATAATGATCCAGGAATTGTTTATTTAGATTTGCTAGTCTTGCCTTATTCTTGGAATCAAGCGACACGGGCTTGGATATGGATAATTCAATATTTCTCCGCTTGGCAGGTACAATGGACGTATCACCTTTGCCCGACCTCTTCTCAGGGACTTTAGGTTTATCCTATAATTCAGCGTGCTTCGACAATGGCCTCTCTTGGGGACGCTTCTCTTTAGGAGGAGTCGGATCTTTGGAAGGTTATTTATCCCCTTCATGACGATTTTGATAGCTCTTCTAGTTGTCTGGATCGGACCGACGAGGAGAACGAGAGCGCGAAGAATGAGGACGGTTGGAATCATAATGCCTCCTGTCATCCCTGCCGCGGCTTTTGCGATGATCATGCTCGGTGTCGGAATCATATCTGGGCACGCTGGCATGGATATTCCTGACATCATATCAGGGACGTACCATGGTTCCTGTAAAACAAGGTATGTAGAGTTCATAACTAATGTTTATATGAAGCATAAGTGCTATGACTTGCAGTGCTAATGTGTTGTGCGCATCCTAAGTGATGTTCCCCCCCAACCAACCAGAGCCTGAAGTTAGGCTAGCATATGTGGTCTCCTTAGTCTTCATGGGAGTGGTTTCTTCTAAGGAAGTAAAGGTCAAAGCATTCGTTCCAAAATCTTCTAAAGTGTAAAGGGTCTCGGGCAAGGGAAGATTTCCCAAACCCCAAAATTTAGAGTCATCCATGGTAGGGGCATCTCCTTGAGGAGCATCGAATGGAAATTCTTTTGGAGTTATCAATTTTTCAGGAGTGGCAGCATCCTTAAGAGTAATGTACTTATCTCTATCTTTTTCTGCTATATTTGCTAAAATATCATCTTGAGTCCTGGAGGGAGAAGGAGGATCCGTGAGGGGCACTGTCGGATCTTTTGAACTTTCTCCCCTCTCAAGCGGAGTGTCGATTGGCCCTTCAACTGGAGGTATATATACGTAAGAGCCTTCCCCAAGGACTATGCTACGAGTTATAGCAATTACGATGACGATGAAGATATTCATCTAATAAGCACTCCTTGATAGTCAAAAAATTTTGATCACCATTAAGTAACTGATTTAAACGATCAAATTGCACCGGATGCCACTCCTGTGGCGGATTAAGAACTGCAAGTGAAAACAGGCAATGCTTAATGAATTTATGATAAAGGCTGGGACTAAAACTCAAAAAAACCAAGGTCCTTACTTGACTTAAGCCATCTTCTGGCACATTCGGGCTGCTTCTTGATATAAAACCATTCAGATTTTGGGTCCCCAGCTTTGCTGCTAAACGAAACAAATGATTTTCCTTTTTGGCACCAATTCAAAGTATACAAAAGATGGGGTGTCATTGGTTCGATGCTTGAAATTGTAAAAGAAATGAACATCCTCAAAAGTTAACTCTACACCTAAAATTTCTTGGTATGTTATGTACAGATACAAATAAGCATAGGAGTTGGGATGAAGTTGCATGGGGGGAATCCGCAGTTGTCTCAGAAAATCGACGACGAATGAAGGAAATGGAGATATCGCCCCAACTAGGCACATCAATCTAGTGATAGCCATGTACCCTTCCGGCGAATTATGAGGACTATCTGTTTTCAAGGGCAACTCAATATCTCATTGAAGAATCCCATGCTTTAGGCATATCCGCGCAAGTCTGTCATTGTCAATCGTTGACTTGACTGAATCCTTAGGCAGATCCAAGATTTCAACATTTCCAAACTCATCTGGGGCACGATCATCTCCTACCCCTCCTTCTTCCTCCTCGCCTATAGAGACATCACCTCTGGAAGATACTTCACTATTATGAGTCTCCATTTCATAATCTAGACCCTCACTATCCCATTCTGAATCTGAAGTAGAGGACATATCTTCAATAGTGTGACTTTCAGAAGTCCCCACGGCCTCTCTTCTCTCCGCTAATCTAGATGAACGTCTCCCAATCATTTCTGCTAAACTATTGAAGAAACAATAGCAGGAATTAGAGTAAAATTGCCCATGACCCCCTGTACATGTGTGTGCCAATATGTGTGCATTGACAAAATTAAAGAAGTACAAAGTAAACCTATAAGAACATAATGCAAAGATGAACAAGACAGTTATGTATTCGTCGATAATCCAAAAGTTCAGTTGAAAAGGCTTTATCCTATCTGTCCAAGAAATCACAGTCTATATCTAATTTTGATTAAGTTGGTTGAAGCACACTGGCATAGCTGCGGACCGGTTTAGGTGCATTTGTAATTAACAGGTCGGTTCGGATAATTTCATCATCAATGAATCGGTTCGGGTATCTATGTTGTATGCGGATTGGATCGGGATTTGAGCACAACTGGGTTTGGGTCGGACAGATCTTCAGAAAGGAAGCCCAGTTTGAGTCAGTTAGCGCCGAACCGAATCGCCTTTATGTCTTTAAGCTTATTTTCCTTCATTCACGTGTCTCTGGATCTTCACTCCATCTAGGCTCTTCCGATCCGAACCGAGGTCACAGATTTTCTCAATGACTTAATCCTCATCCATTCATCTTTAACCCAATCCTCTCTCCCTGAATGTCAACACCACGAACTGCTTTGCACCAAACTAATCCGCTCCTTCTCCTCCAAACTCGTCATCTCTCTTCCTCCAATACCCACTCAAAAACTCACTATCTCCATCCACAAATCATCAAGACCCACGTCTCATCCACTAAAAACTACACACGGTGCCATGATTGGGTTTATCAGCTCCGACACCTTGATTTGTTGAAAAGCTCCACCAACAACGACGACGGCGAGCTAAAGATCCTCAAAATTAATACCAGCGTTAATTACCATGGACTTGCGTGAGTTAAAATGGGGTTCAATTTTGAATATTGCAAAATCCACAATTAAATAAAAAAAGAACAAGATTTGAACCTACCTTGGGTTTCAATTTTAGAATCTGAAAGGGATTTTGGAGATTTGGAGAATTAGGGTTCGAGATGGGTTAAAAGTAATATCGGATGAAAATGGAAAGGGGAGAAAGGAATTTATGTAAATTTATAAAGAAAAAGGGATTTTCGTGTTATAATAAGCCCCCAAAGGAAATAAGTCCATAGCCTTCGAGCCATGTGATGTGATGGAGATCAAACACGGATCGGATCGGACAAGCATCATCCGAACCGTAACCACCTGAGTCGACTCAGCATGCGAGACCAACCCGAAAGAAGAAGCAATAATTTAATAAATATGCATTATTAAAGTTTACTTGGAGTAGCTACTTGAACATTGAAAGAAGTTCTTGAAGTTATTTTGAATAGCAAGAGCAATTTATGCATTCCATCACGTATTTGCAGACAACAAAGATGTGAGTTGATGAACCAACACGACTTTACAAGTGAATGGAGGCAACTACTCAATGACTCCAATTCAGAAGCCAAAGAATGTATTGTTTTGAAGCACACTTTATTTTCAATAAATTCCTTCTTCGAAGGGACAAAATGTTAGCCTGCTTTGTGATTTGGCTACACAAAGCTGAGAAATTACTTGACATATAAATTCAGAAGAGAAGATGAGCATAAGGAAGCCGGTTCAGTTCGAGGACCCCCGAACCGATCCCTCCAACGGTAAGGTGGCCAACACAAGAAAGGAAGAATAGAAGGATCATCCGGATCAGATCGACTCCTTCCGATCCGAGCCTTCACCAATCATCCGAACTGAACCACGGCGCTACACCATCATTGCACAATATCCAGGAAATGCGGAGCGATTCCCCCCACATTCACCCACTAAAGCTATGCGCTGGCAACATCTCAGGGCTCCTCACTCCGAACCGAACGGGATGACTGCCACGTGTATCCGAACCGAAGGCCTTCCAGGGGAGATTTCTGCCTATAAATATGCCACCTAGCATCATATAAAAGGATTTTTTTGGCAAGTTCTTGACTCAAACACCTGCTATATCTGAATTTCATCATATTATTCAGATCATTATCAATCTTTGAAGAACATTTCTATGAGTGCTAAGTGAAATTATCCATTGTAAAAGTGAGATTGAATGAAAACAATCATTGTACATGTACTTCCATCATCAATTAAAGAAATTCAGAGTGGACGTAGGCTCTTTAACGCCGAACCACTATAAATTGTATGTTCCTCTTAGTTTCTATTTTCATTTCATTTAGAATTATCAATAGTTTGGGTGTTAGAACCGCTTTTGGATCTAACAATTCACTTATGGCTTGACCATTACATAAGTTAACACGAGTGCTACTCAAAGCTCTGCAACACATCAAGTATTTGCTAACAAATGAAAGTAACATGGTAAATGATAATGACGTCAACTATCGTTTACATTGTGTAAAAATGTATGCCCTAGGCATAACAAGCATGCATCATGGAATAACAGGCATGCTCAGCAAATAGGTTCAACCATGTAAACCAGGAAATACTGAGAATACAACTGCATATTGATATGATATGGTAAGTCATTTAATTATGGACACGATATGATATGGGTATAATACACACATACTGCACATCATTAAACATCACATTAAAGAGCTGCATAATGCTATTTTTTCACACATATTCAAATCATACAGAAAAGTATCAAGTCAAAATGACTCATATATAAATTATACAAAAGAGTACATGTCAAAATGTATCATTCAAATAAGCTTTTGCTATTTCTTATTGGAAGTAGACATTCAGACCCCAAATTTACTGGTGAATTTCTTTGTACAAGTCCGCATGTTTGGGCTGCTAACTTACATGTTTATTTCACAGAACTTAATTGTAACCAAGGTAGGCAAGTGCCCACTTTAGAATTTTATTAAATAATTACTTTTAAAAAAAGGAACAATACTACGTATTCCACTGATTAAAATTTTAAGTCAGCGAGGTCCTTCAGGTGTGTGGCTTTAACCGAAGGGGCAAGAAAACATCTATATTTCCTTATTTTCTACTGCTTAAGTACTAGTTAAGCATACTTTTTCATCAACACATCCATATTTCCTTATTTTCTACCAGTTCTACTGTAATATTCCCTAAAGAAACTGATCTTACATTTCAAAATGAAAGCATTGCCTTTATCAGCATGGTAAACCAATACAATATCTTTAAACATACAACTATCTACAACGATAAACATAAAAATCTTTGTAGCACTGAAATAGTACCTGCTCAAAAATTCAGACTTCTGTTCCACCTGATTCAACTTTTCAATACCATATTTCTCCTGCAACGATTGAAAAACAATTGAAGGCGTAAGTTTAGGAAGAAGAACAGTAAGAGTAGTAGATAATGTTATAAACCTTCTTTACTGAGGATCCTTCTAACTTGACTATACATGATAATATAATCCCTAGTGCTATCATCAATATAAGGATTTTTCCACCCTAGTTTATCATCATGTAGTTCCCATGGGCTATGCAAGTACCTACCAGGATCATCCTTGTAAGTAACAATTAATCTTTCCCATGGACTGTATGGGAAATCAATAGACTTTTAGTGTACTCTTCACGCCTCTTACATAATTATATTAATGAAAGCATATGTGTACTAAAGAATTGCATGTATGTTATTCATTGATTGGTATTGACGAGGCAGAGAAGAAAAGGAGCACAGTTACATCGTGTATGAGTATATAAGTTTGTGTTAATGAAAAACTTGCATAACTAACAGAATAAAAAACAGTCAAATACAAGTGAGCCTACAGTAAGCCTAAAAGCGTGCAAGGTATAATATTGTTATTCAGGGCCAAAAAACTGCATTAAAATTAGAATTAGAGTCATGCTAAATGCACACACATGGAATGATTGGTGCGACTGTAAGGTAAAATGGTGTGCATCTGTGCAAAGGTGGGTAAACTGAAGATCGGATAATATGCAGCACAAAAGCGTGTAAGATAAAATATTACCATTTCAGGGCTCAACTAGAGAACTGTGAAACGCCAGTTATGTTATATATGATTATAGTATTCTCAAGTTGTGATTTTAAATTGAAAATAAAATTTAGAGTTAGAACGGCGTTTACCTGTCTCAAATATACAACGTTGTCTCTGAATTGTGGAATATATTGATAGCTTTCCTCATGCTCTGTTAATAGCAACTAAGACAACTTCCTTAGTTGTTTATTTTGGTTCTGAATCCCATGTTACGACTATAATTTTCTCTCCTTTGGCTGGTGGACCAACCAGAAATTCACAATCATTTTCCAGTTCTTTTCCTACACTAATGTTTTGGCACTTCTTAATTACACTTCCATCACCGCATTGTTCAAGGTCTGTTAATTTATGTTTATCAACATATTTTATAGAACTTTCTGCACACCTGCCTCTAATGTTGGAATTATTTTGAGGCAACTGAAATACATCATTCTCAAATATCCTAAACCAAATGTTGGTGAAATTAGAGATATTAACCAGTTTCACACCCTTGGACGACCGCTTTTTAGCCTCTCCCCACTTCATACTTGAAGGCTTGCCCAATTCAAAAGAGCTTGGTTTTTTGTTCAAGTCAGTGCCAACCGAGATACCTTTGGTATATGTTTCTACCTCAGCTTCTTGTACATAGAGATCAGAATTAGCCTTTTCGGAAGGATTAACCAAGCTTGGATTGTTGGATGGTAACTTATGAACAATTTTCCTTTTTTCATAGTCTGACTGAACATCAAGAGGTTGGATAGGCATTTCTGTAGCGTTATCTGATTCAAAAGCGCTAGGTTCTCTATTCAAGTCAATGCCAGCCAATATACCCCTGGGAGATGTTTCTTTTTCATCTTTCTATTCACATGGACCAGAATTAGCCTTTTTGGAAGAATCAATAAAACTCGGATCACCTGATTATAATTTATGAACAATTTTCTTTATTTCATGGTCCAATTGAATGTTAAGGTGTTGAAGGGGCGATTCTGCATCTTCAGACTCATTTCTGAAATCTGACTTTATTGTTTTATCACTGCTTATGTATTTCCCAGAATCACTTAAATACAAATTTGCAGATTCACTTTCTGATGAAATAATCTCAATGTCAAAATCTTCTTCATCAAAGGAAGAGATTTCCTCTTTGAAATTCAAGGGATCGGTATTGTACAAAATGTTTCCGATGTGAAATGTTATGCTTAAATTAAGAAATCGGTTCAATCTTGGACCATACACACATTTACACAATACATTGTAAAACCGAAAATGTGATTTGAGTCTTTAATTTTAGATCTGTTCATTACGGGAAAATCAATCATTCAAGTTCCAAAACTAAACTAAACTAAGAGATCTAACAAAAAGTTAAAAAATATGGAGATTCATACCTGATGATGAAGTAGCGTCAGACATGGATTGAACTGAAGAGGAACGAGTTTGCCACCCCAACGTATGAACAACTTCAGGCCAGAGGTTTGATTGTTATTGTTCCACGATTTCATTAGAAAGGCAGAAATCAAAGGGGGACAACGTAGGTATAAATAGCACCCAATGGAGCAGGTCCGAAGTAGAAGAAGCTTGAGATGGTTGAAGAAGGAGAGACCGAAAATGACAATGGGTAAAACGCTCAAATTTGGGAAAGGTGTGAATATTTAGGGTTTTTTGATGAGAAAGAAAAGCTATGCTGTGTGAGATCAGATCAATATAGACAGAAGAGAAGATCTGAAATAGTGTTGATTAGTGATTTAGTTTTGGTTCGTTTTGCAGATGGGAAAGAGATTGGACTCGAGGTGGAAGGGAGCATAGCGGGAAAGTATTTCGTGAAGGGGAAACATCCCACTAAAATTTCACATAGTGGAAGCATGGATTGGTTTGAAACATTGGATTAACCATACATCTACGGTTCAGGTTTAGTTTATGCCGATAACACGGATCACTGACATGGATTGTATATATCTAAAGCTACGCTTTTAACTGGTGTTGCACATCAAAGCACTAGAATTCCAACCACAACAGTGCATTTACATCTAGTGCAACAACATATGAATATTTTTGTAGAAGATCAAAGAAAGCATAGCTTTTTCGCCACACTTTTCATGCAACGTGCACATATTAGTGTCGAATATACCCACTTAGTGACAGGTCTATCCATCTCTCATGCAATCCATCCCTTTCTTCATGTTATGGTCAACCCGATCCATAAATGGATCACAACCCACGGTCCATCACTTCATGCTATCGATCCATAACTTTTCGAACCGAACCATATGATCTACACTTTAACGACAAACACCTATGCATCCATTTCATCCAGATTGACCAATTTCAACCAAACGATCAATAATCACAACAAACAATCATCAACAAACATTAGTACAACAATTAATCATAATACAATCATATGAAATTCACCAAATCATGACAAAATGATAAACGAATCAACAATTTGATCTAAACTTGCATAAACATATGAATTAACTGTTATAACCTGCTAAATTAGATCCTATGGTGTGATATGAATTGGAAATATACTTACCTCGATTAGATCTAGGTGAAAACAACTTGAAATGATGAAATTAAGATCAAACAAACCCATATACTTTGATTGAATATGTGAGAGAGATGTTTATCACTCACCGCACAAAATATCTTCAAATCGATGAATCTCTAATCCAGGCAGTGAGGAACAGCGAAGAAAGGCCTCTAAATCAAATCAATTGATGTGATCTACCCTTCCTCGATGTTGATCTTTAATCCTGGTTTATAGATCTATGCATTGAAATGAAGTGGAGGTATATTTGGTTGACCCAAATAATCACAGTCACCTAACCAAATGAGAAATGAAGAAACTAAAGAATTCTCTTTAACCTTACCTTCCTATTTACAGCCAACAACCCTTAGCCTTAATGGGCCTCACTAGTCATCCCACTAATGACTAATTAGCCTGTCCAGAAAACTAGCAACGCTAAAACAACGATTTCTCCCAAACTACTCATCCAAATCTTTAATGTGACCACTCTATGGAATTGGAAACACTATTTCCAATCTATTGAGCGATCACAGCATCTGATTCGAGCCCATTCAAAAGTTATGCCCTAAACAAAAATAACAGGGGCAAATTGTCACAAACAAAATTGATAAAAATCGTGGACATATCCGACATCCCATTGAACAACATATCAAAATATGAGAATGACCCAACCCTTGTAGAATCAAATAAAAATATTTTACGTTCCCCCTATACGTAAAATGCAGGTTGTTACAACATGCACGAAAAATGAGACAAGTGTATCTTAAGTGGAACCTTCCTAAGCCTCTCTCCATCCTATATAAATCCATTCTCCCTTCCTTCTCCATCCATTCTCATTTCCCTGCACTTTCCCTTCTCTTCCTCTCCCTTCTTCTTCCCTTAGTAATGGCTTCCTAAGCCATTTCTCCCTCCTTTTTCCCATTGCATTTGGCTCTCTTCCTAACCTGTCCTCCTCCCCCACAACCATCTCCCCTCCCCTTTCCTTCCTCTCCACCTCAGCTATACCTCCTCTGGGATTCCATCCCAACACCACTTCCCTACCCTAGCCATGACCAACCAACACCTATGACCACCTCCTTCCAATGCCAACACCATCCCCATGCCACGGCTAACAACCCCACCACCACCTTGCGCCACCTCCCCTAACAGAGCATCCCTCCTTCTGTTATAAAAAAAGAGAGGAAAAAGGTAAATATACATATTTGGTGAAAGGAAATTTATAAGATGGTGCACAGTTACGTTGTCCAAGTGTGTAGTCAGTATCCGTAGTATAGGATCAATAGTGAAAGATAGATAGAGTGGAAGCCTCAGTGAGAAACCATTTATTTACACATACATAGTTAGTTATTATGTAATTTGATTACTATATATATGAATTGGATAAATGGTCGTGAGTTTTGTACTAAATAATTGTTAAGCGTTGATTACTGTAACGCTTACACTGTACAAACAAAAATTGATATTGTTAATGGTTGCTATGGATGATTATATGCTTATTATCGATAGTGTTTGTTGATAAGTCACCTTGCACATTTATACCCTAAATTATGGTATTATGCAGATATTGGTTAAGTCTCTTCCAAATTGGAAAGTATAAATGAATATTATATTCGGTTATGTAACGTCCCGTATTTTTACGGTGTAATAATTAATTTATTTAATTATTTAAATAGTGATTTAGAGAACTAAATGGTTGTTTAATTAAATAATATTGAATATTTAATTAATATAAATAATAGAATAATATATTTATTTTCGAAATAGTCGGAAATAGTGGAATTCGCAATATTGTGTGAATGGATTATTTATAAATATATATTCAGTTTAGAATTGAATTATATTAACGAATTTATTTATAAATGTCAGTTGAACGTATAATTTATATTATAATTATAATCGAGCTCGAAATGGCGCGGTAGTTTGTAATTTGGCAATTCGAACTTTAAACGAATATACAGAACCTGTTTTAAACCGGATTTCTATGGAATAAGAAATGTTCGAAGCTGGTGAAGTATATTTTTCTAATGTAAGAGAAAAATAAAGGTTTCGTCATGCAGATTGTGAGTTATGTTCAAATCAAATTTTCGGAAAGTCACTATGGAATTCCTTTATAATTTATAACGATTTATTTATATTATAAAAGGATGTTTAATATAAATTGAATACTGATTTAATTTGGATCTGAAATGTCGAGTTATAAATTCAAATAGGAATATTTTGGAGCTGTATTATATTCTATATGAATATATACAATAATATTAATTTATTAATATTTGGTTTAATTATTTTAGATATATATATATTTAAATGGGTTTATTTAGAGCTTTAAAAATAGCCATTTTTGCAAACGAGCTCCGTTTTCGATGAAACTAATTTTGTTGGATCCGGAATATTAAATTATTGTTAGATTTCAATTTTCGTGATTTTTAGAGTCAGTATGTGGCCATACGAGATTTTAATGTGAAAAACTGTCGATAATTTGACTTTAAAAATACGGTGTGTGAGCAAACAGACGCGGAATTTGATGAAGCAAGTTTCGTTGGATCCATAATGTCGTACTGTAGCTGTATGTCCATTTTTGTCAAATTTGGATATATTATGTGAACATAGGAATATTTAAGCGATGAAATGAGATATGATTGCTTATTAACTAATAAAATAATCAATATAAAAATATTTAAATTTGTGAAAATTAGGCTCACGCCCTTCAAAATAAAGTTAATTAGGCTCACATCCTCCCCTTTTGAAACATATAAATCTCATCCCTATTTTTAAAACGCACCTTTAATATTTCCGGAAATGCCCTTGTCCGATTTTAAGGGGTATGGATTGTTTATAGGTTACGTATTAGGGTTTTATTTTCTACAGAAACAAAATTTTCTAATCCATGGCGGCGGCGGCTCCATCTATCACTCATCTCAGCAACTCTCGTCCTCTACTGTTACTCACGGCATCTTCCTCATCTCAGCAACCTCATCTACATCATCTTCCTCATCTTAGCAACCTCATCAACCAGGCAGCGACATCAATCCAGGCGGCTTCCACAAATCTCGGCGGCTTCCACAAATCTCGGCGGCAACATCAGGCATCGGCGTCAACAGCGGCTTCCACAAAATTCCACGTATCTCTGCAACCCCTGTTTCCAGATCCGAGCTAATTCGGATTTTAATCGTGAGTTTTCCTCCTCAGCTTGTCAGCGCAGGCATCGGCGTCAAGCACTGGAGGTCGAAGGCATCTCAAACCGTCCACAGCAAACCATTGTGAGTTTTTTTTATTCTATTCTTTCTGATTTTACTTGCAGGATAAATATTAGGTTTTTATTAGCATAAAAATATGATTTTTCATATGACAAGGACTTGTAAAAAACATAAATTCATGAAACCATTGTTAGAACTCGTGGAATTTTGCTGAACTTCTGATAAAAAGTTGCGGACAAATATGTATCTATTCTTAATATATGCATATATGTATGCAATTTTTTATCAAACAAACAGAAAAACATATTATTTTACAAATATATTCATATTTCTATGCATATATCTGGAATACTTGCATATAAATATTCAGAAATTATTGTTATTTTGCTGAGTTATACGCATGTATTTATATTATTCTGAAGCAGTTTTTGTAATATATTCATATTTGTATGCATATATCTGGAATATTTGCATATAAATATTCAGAAATTATTATTTTTTTGCTGAATTGTACGCATGTATTTATAGAATTCTGAAGCAGTTTTTGTAATATATTCATATTTCTATGCATATATCTGGAATACTTGCATATAAATATTCAAAAATTGCAGTTATTTTGTTGAATTGTACGCATGTATTTATATTATTCTGAAGCAGTTTTTTGTAATTTAGGTTACTGCACATTAAGCTTATTAATGGTGATTTTCTTTTTTTGATAACAGTGTTCCGGAGGATATTGGTGTAGTGGTGTTGTTGAAGCTTGGTCGTCCATCTTTTTCCAAATGATTGAAATCTGCAGTTGTTTCTACAGAGACTACTAGATGTGGTTTGCGCAATAAGCTGTGTCTTAACAAAATTATATGTTTTTCAATAGACCATCATCTCTGCTTTGTAAATGTTCTGAAATTTGTGATGCATATTTGTGAATGTGGTTTGTACTTATTTTTTGATGTAGTAGATGTAAATGTTATGAAATTTTTCATGTAAGTATGCACATATTTATGTTATTTGCATATATATATATATATATATGCATCTTGTCATAATTATATGTATTTATTTTGTTGTCATTTCTTTTGTTTCAGCAATTATGCAGTACAGCTCTGTATATGTATGCAATTATTTCATTTTTTTGCATAAATGTATGCAATTTTATGCAATATTTGTATCTAATTGTCTAGTTTTTCGTAAAAATCAAAAATCTTAATAAAAAAATTGTATTCACTACATTCAAGTAATAATTTATTTCTGTATAATATTAATGTATGCACGTCTAATTCATTGTTGCGTAAAAGTAATAAATTATTATCTGTATAATATTAATATATGTATGCAATTATTTCACTTAGTTGCGTAAATGTATGCAATTTTACGTAATATTTGTATCTAATTTTCTATTTTTTCGTAAAAAAAAAAAAAAAAACGCTGTTGGAGTGATCAACGGTTTTCCAGTATTGTAGGATTAGGTTTTTTAGCAAGATAATAGGTGCGTAAGGGTAGATCAGGAATTTTTTTATCGGAAATTCAAAAATAGGGATGTATTCTAGATTATTTTTATCACCGGTTTTTTTTTTATATTTTAAAACTTAATAGGGACCTGTAAAATACGCACCCTTTAAATTTTCCTATAAATATACCTTACCCCTTCTCATTCTAACCTAATTCTTTTCCCTGGTCAACATGGAATTTAATTTAGTGTAAATTAAAGTATAATAGTGTATTAACTTTAAAAATCGTATCTTTCTCATATGTTATCAAAATTCAGAAAAACAAGATCCGTTGGGATCGTATGGACGGTGGCTACACAATGGAACTAGCTGGGAGTGAACTGGAGCTCGTTACATTTTGTAGCAAAATAAATTATCTGTCTGAATCAACCGATAGTTATCGTTATTTGATAACGTCCAATGTGAGTAAATCTCACTAACTCTGATCAGTTTATATTTTTTATAACGTATTTTTTTTTTGAATTGATAAATGCTGGTTGATTGCTGTGTGTTGACTGTTTGGATGAGCTGCTAATTAATTGGTTGAAATTATAGATAACGATATATATATACATTGTTAATCAAATATTGATTCTGTTTATCAGAATATTTTATATTGAAATGAAGTTGATGTTAATTATATTGTTTAACATCTGTGGATGTAGGGAAACAGGTTGAAGGGATCCAACTGGATTCCTCAATATTTGTAATACTGTTTGTTTTCATATATTGTGATATATGATGTGATATATAACCTGTGATTGATTATGATGACACTGGTATTGTTATTTGGTATTTTAAATACCCTAAGAAATACTGGAACGTAAAAAGGGAATTTTCAAAGTGTATATTGAAAATAAAATATTTATTTGGAAAAATAAATATAATTATAAAAGGAAATATTTATATGAAATAAACAGGATATTATAAATGAAATATTCATATGAAATAAATAGGATATTATTAAAGGAAATACTTATATGGAATAAATAGAACTGTAACGGGGATTATTTGGAAAATAAATAGAAGTATAAAAAGAAAATTGGCAAGATATAAAAGAACTATGAGATGATGGATTTAAAGGAGATTTTTAAATAGAAATATGTTTTAACAGATAAATGGAGAAGATTAATTTATAAGTAATGTTTTAATAAATTAATTAAAATAATTTATCATGGGATATAAGTCTGAATTTATATAGAGGAGTAGAAATCGATTTTAACACCAATATTTTAAATAGAAATTGAACTTACCATTTATAAAGGGAATTATAAATGAGACTTTTAGTGTTATAAGTAAAAAGAAGATTTTGCATAATTAATTCTGTAAATAAAAGTATAAATAGAATTTGGAACAGGGGATATTATTTTAAATGTGAAATCAAAACTGAATTGATTATAAATATTAATCACATTCAATGTGGATAATGGATTAAAATAAATATTTTATAAATTAAAACATTTATAAGGAAAATTGGGTTTTGAAATAGGAATTCAAATGGGAATTTGAATGAGACAGAAAATAGAGTTAATCAAATATTAGTTATTCGAGTAGAATTAAATCGAATATAAGTTATTCAAAGAGAGTTAATCGAATATAAGTTATTCGAAAGAGCAAATCAAATATAAGTTATTCGAGGAGAGATAATCGAATTAGAGTTAATCGAATATTAGTTAATCGAATAAGAGTTTATTGAATATTAGTTATTCGAATAGAGTTAATCGAATATAGGTTATTCGAAGAGAGTTAATCGAATATTAGTTATACGAATAGAGTTAATCGAATATTAGTTAATCGAATAAGAGTTAATCGAATATTAGTTAATCGAATTAGAGTTAATCGAATATTAGTTATTTGAATAGAGTTAACTGAATATTAGTTAATCGAATAAGAGTTAATCGAATAGAGTTAATCGAATATTAGTTACTCGAATTAAAGTTAATCGAATATTAGTTATTCGAATAGAGTTGATTGGTATTAGTTATTCGAATAGAGTTATTCAAATAGAGTCAATCGAATATAGTTATTCAAAGAGAGATTATCAAATATAGTTTATTCAAAGAAAAGAGTTATCAAATACAGTTATTCAAAAGAGAGATTATCGAATATTGTTTATTCGAAAGAGAGAATACCGAATATATTTTATTCGAAGAAAAGAGTTATCAAATAGAATTTATTCGAAAGAGAGTTATCGAACAGAGATTATTCGAGAGAGAATTATATGTTGAAATTTAATTTTATCAAATTCGGGAAAGTACTATTCACTTTCCATTTTTAATCAAGATTTATTAATAAATTAGTTTTTTTTGTTTATTTATCCAAATTAATAAATAAAAGTTATATTTAAGTTATTATATTTCGGAAGCATGGGATTGTAACAATATTGTTATAATCAAATGATTTCTGTAAAGGAAGTAGATTCGTAAATAGAATCCGAGAGTTACGTACAGAAGTTTGTTAAAGATTTAAAAGGTGAACTTTGTCTATTTTGAGGTTAGAAATGTTGTTCAGTTAAGGTCAGAGAGGTAGTTATACCCCAACTTTATTGACTTCATTTTTAACTAAGGAATGGTTAAGGTTCGACAATGAAGGTTGGTTAAGAGAATTAGTTAATGAGTGTAATGGTTTGAGTTGGCATAGCGATGTTTTATTTATATATCTGTTTAAATCCAATGAAGGAGTTTTGGAAATGTTTTCCAAATAAGAATCAAAAATGTTTTCTAATATAAAAAAATAGAAATGAGAGTAAATATGGAAATGTTTTCCAATGATTAATAACGTATATTTTCTAAATTTAGAAAATAAGAATTTACGAATATATGGAAACAGGAATAGGGAAATGGATAATTGAATGACAAATTAAATTAAAGGGGTTCAGTGGTGATTGATGATTTGCTCGGTAAGATTTCCATTTGGAAATACGACTATTGTTTGTACACATGTTTTCCTTTGATAGTTAAATAACCGACTATCAATGTTTTTAACCATTTCCATTGTCCGTACGGAGAGTCCGAGATCAGATTTATTATCTGAAAAACCCTCTGTATGGGCATTAGCATTGCGAATCAAATATGATGAAGATGATTGAAGATGGAGTTTATGCAAGGGTTATTCTGGCGATCCTAAGTACAGATTGCCTAAGATGGATGTACAGAATAATTCCTATAGGTTGTCTAGTCCCATGTCAACTTGAATGGACGAATGTCTGACAGAGTATATCTGGCAGATCATGTAAGTTGATCGTTTCAAACATATTTAAATTTGATGGCTGGGAATTCGTTTCTCTTAGCTGTAAACCCATGATATTTTTGGAGAAATCAATTTGTGATTTGGCGGGTATGACGATGTGACATTCAAAGGAAATAAAGATGTGATCTGTATAATGATACGTTATGACCTCAAGCCTCATCAACCGAGAAATGACATAAATCGGGAAGGCAGCATGGCTAAGTAGGTCGCACCCAATTAGGGTATGTTGTCGCCATCTAGAGAATATTCATATTTGTTACTTCTTTCAATTATATATCTCCCGGGAATAGTTAGGTTGGTATACCAACCGTAAGGTAACAATATATTCGGAACGTTCAAGCGAAATGAATGGCCTGTTATGTGTGGCTGAGTTACAAGATGTTCTTGTTGAACTCCAGTGTATCGCTTATAGAGTACACTGATCGGAAGGTGGTTCCATACCTTGTCATAGTATATGTAGAATATTTAAAGGGGAATAATTACCTGATCGGAAGGTAGTTCCATTGGGAATTCATTATCCAATAAGAGCCTGCATTTTTTGATTGTATATTATATATGTAGAGCGTGAGATGAAAGCGTTCTACTAGATTGCTATTTATTTGATTTGGACAATATTATAATATCTGAAGAGTATGGATTATAAAAGAATATTTTGGGTTATCATAAGGTAAAAACCATCCGTGTTTATGTGTGGGTTGGTCTTATGATTATTCTTTCTTTTAAAAGGATTTTAAAAGTTAAACAAATGGTTGGAGTTTACTCACACCCGTCATACGACTGACCTAGAGTTTATTTTGTTTTCCCTAAACTCTTGGTGCCCAATTTTGTACGGGCAGTCAAGTAGTCGGGATTTTACAGATATACTTGGAGAGCTGGAGCAGGAGGCTTTAGGATTATATAACTATTGTTTATTTCCACTGTGATGTAAGTGTTGTACTCTAATATACAAATACAGATTTATGTTTCAAAGTTATGTTGTATACTATATTTTATTCGTTCCGCTGTGAGATTCAGGTTACTCTTATGATGTTGCAGTTGTCTTCTTCTTCTTCTATTCTAATTTTCTATCTTATCTATTCTCACCCTCTAATTGCTTTCTATTAACATTCTGGTATTTCCGATTCTTGAATAGTCAACATGGTGTTGTGTGTCGATTTTCAAGGTAGAAAATTCACGTTCGTTACAGGTTAAACAATGCGAGAAAAGGAAAGTTGAAATTTTATATTCAAAATGGTATAGAAATGGAATTAAAACAATTATAAGAACCTTTTTAAAGGTGGAAATGAACTTGGAAAAGTTTTGACTATAAAATGTCTTATTCAAATTTGAAATGGATAGTAAATAGATTTTGAATAGTAAATTCCAATTCGAGTTTGAATTAAGTGTACAAATGATGGTTTAAACTCAAATTGATTGTCTTGATAAGCTTATATAATGTTTAATTTGATTTCTGCAAAGTTTGGATTTCAAAAGATTAAATTTTGAAAAATAATAATATTATGTTAATGTTAAAATATTCATTTATGGTAAATAATTCAATTTAGAATATTCAACAAATTCTCAAGTAAGATTTATAAAAAACAAATAGGTAGATTAATCATGGACACTTCAAAATGGCAGACATGATCAAATTAGCTTCGCCTGTTTCAGGCAGACCTTCAGATCGAAGGCCAGTAAAGGAAGTGATGCAAGTAGAAGATGTAGAGGACAAGCAGGATGCCAACGAATGGACTACAGTGGCGAAAGGAGGACGTGCTTCTAGGGTTTCTTTCACAAAAAATTCTATGCGATCTGAACAGAGGCTTGACGGAAGATCGAGCGATCCTCAAAATTCTGCCGTTACGGCGGATCATCAAGAACGATCACAAAAGTCGAGGGGGGGGGAGCATATGCTCGATCCAGATCTATGCATCACCAGGATCAGCGCACAAATTTCAGGAAGATAGGTTTCGATTGGAAAGGGGTTCATGCAGATCTAGCTGCTGGACGTGCCAAATTATGGATTCAGGCAGTGGGGGGAGTGTGACTGCCCACCCCGCACCAGCCGACATTTCCTTGAAGTGCGCTGTGTCAATGCCCGCTAATATGGGACGGTCGTCAAAGGAAAAGGATATGAAACTATGAATCACCAAAAGAACCTGTAGTATATTTCAAAGCGCATCGAATAAAATATAATAATAAGATAACTTGACATAAAACAGGCGAGACTGTGCATAAGCTGAAAACTAAACCACCACAGCAGCGGAATCCAAAATACAGCTTATGATCCGAACCATTATTACACTTCAAAATACCATCTCTAAAGCAAAAATAGAAAAGGTACACTACAAATGCCCAAAGTAGTGACCAGCAACAACACAGGAAGAATATATGTGAATAGTACGTGGAAGCCTCCTGCTCGTCTCCGGACAACTACTCGTGCATACCACCTAACCTGTCTCTAGTCTTCTCATTTAGGAGCACCTAGAGTAATAGGAAGAGACATAAAACTCTGGGTCAGACAAAAGTCTGGTATGAGCGATAGCAGCAAAACAGAACAATAACATGTATAAATAATCATACCTGAACCTGCAAAAAAAGAGTTAGAATAACAAGATGTACAATACTCTAAGGTAACATTAACATAAAGTGTAAAAATGGGAGTGCACATGTCATGGTGATAGCAAACATCAAACATAGCAATCATCCTCACACCTCTCACTCAGTGCGTAAAGCATATGACATCCACCACTTTGATCACCAAATCCTTTGCTACGACCACTTTGTTCTTGGGGTCTTAATGACCTCATTGCGCTGGTCCATATCCACTAATCCCTTGCTACGATCACCTTCCCCTTGGGAGTCCTAATGGCCCCATTGCACTGATTCATTGCAATAATACGATCACTTTCCCCTGGGAGTCTTAATGATCCCATTGCGCTAATCCATAGCCATCAATCCGTTTCTCAGTGGTGAACTAAAGCTATAGATATCAATAACCCCTTTGCACACATTCCGTAGCAAAGCCCAACTCACGAAGTTAACTCGTTGGTTACCATCTGGATCCTGGGTTCTCACTTCCTATTAGGACTACCTTTACATCTCGGGTTTTGGTCTCCTCCCGTTCGTGGTTAAGTCTCCATTCAGTTCGTTCTCTGTCCAGGCTAGAAGGCCGGCTCGTGGTCCTCCTTGCATCAGCTCGTGGTTCGCTCCCCCTGACATTGGCTCATGACTCCCGCTCGTGGCCATTGGTTCATGATGCTCCAGACTCTGATTCATGGGTCTCAGTTTGTGGTACAAGCGGCTCGAGGTTCACCAATTCGTTAATTCCATTTGGCTCATGATCAAGACTCAGATCCGGCTCGTGGCCTTCTGCTTGTGCCATCAGTCCATGGCTCATTCGTGGCATCGGTTTATGGTCCTCGAAGTGGAGCGGCTCGTGGGGTTGAGCACGATCAGGTCGGGTCATGATACGTGCCTCACGGTCGGGGTATGACCAATTTCCTGCAACTTTTCCAATGAGCTATTTACGCCATACAATGGCCTTTTCGACCAGTCTAACTTTACTATACAATCATAAAGCATACAAAACAGTAATAGCAACATGTATAATCAACCATAAACACCAAAACAACAATGTAACACGTTAATATGGATCAAACATACTCAAAACCCATGTTTTCCCCTTAATCCCCTTAACCATGATTTAACTATAGGATTAGGAAATATGTCCAAATTAACCCAAATTTCTAACAGAGCCATAAAATAATATTTAAGAATTTCTACATATTTTTCCAGATTTTTATGATGCATAATTTCGCTAATTATCACTAATCATCCCTAATTAGCCGTAGTTAGTGAATAAACATGATAATCACTCACCTTAGCCACAAATTAATCTCAGATCTTAAAATATCTCTGATTTGGTTCGAATCCCAATGCAGCACAGTAGCTCTTCCTCCAATTTGACGTTAATTTGCCTTGATTTGATATTGATTAGCTTAATATTGGATTAGAAAGTTTTTAAAAGGTGATTTGGGAGTTGGAGGCCATTGCTAGAGTTATAGGAAGGTAATATCTGCCCTCCCATAACCTTAATCCGAAATAAGTTATGGGCTCAGCTGCTAATCACCTGATTAAGCCTAATTATGCTGTTTTTCACCTTCCAAACCTTATTTCAGTCATATCTTCCAAACGGTAAGTCCGTTGGACAATTGTGACCACTCTACGGAAAGGTAAACCATCATCCGAATCCAATGGAAGTGGTTTTAGGTAAAAAAATCCTTACCACTCAAAAGTTATAGGCGAAATAAGATTCGCCAGGGGTAAAACATTCATTTAAAATTCGGCAAAAATAGTGAACATGGGAAATGGCCCTTATAGTCGTCTCCCAAATTTAAACGACCATACGACTTTGTATGTGAATGAAATGAATATTCTACGTTCCTCCGATGCGTAAAATGCGAAATTCCTTAACCAAAAACATACAGAGTACATAACAACACAACAAGCCTATCCTAGCATGCGGTTTACTAACAAGGGGATAACCATATTGCTATTAAAATCTTACCAGGCAAAGAGTTCTGGATGCATATTCCTTATGTTCTCCTCTGCTTCCCAAGTTCTGTCGTTCTCATTATCACCCCACTGGACCTTGACTAGTTTCACCGTTTTCCTTCGAAGTTGCTTCGTATCATACTAGACAATACAAATCAGTCTGCGATCCCCAACCCCTTCGGGTTCTACTTCGATATCATCCAAATGATCTGGTGAAATATCTTATTTGGGTCGTGCACGAACTTCCTAATTGAGAAACATGAAATACGTCGTGAACTCCCGCCATCTTGTTAGGTGATCCAACATTATACGGCAAATTCCCAACTTGTTCGAGAACTCGGAATGGACCAACAAACCTTGGTGCCAACTTACTTCTCCTGCCAAAATGAATTACATGCTTTAACGGAGAAATCTTGATGAATACCAAGTCGCCAATGGAGAATTTCAATTCTCTTCGTCTTTTATCAGCATAACTCTTCTACCTATCTTGGGAAGCCTTCATCCGTTGTTGAATAACCTTGATCTTATCTGATGTTTCTCTTATTACATCTGGTCCAAGCATAAATTTCTCACTGGTTTCCAACCAACATGACGGTGTGTTGCACGGTCTTCCATACAAAGCTTCAAATGGAGCCATACCAATACTGGACTGATAACTATTATTATATGCGAACTCAAGCAAATGCAAATGGTCATCCCATGATCCTCCAAAATCCAATATACAAGCCCTCAAGAGATCCTCTAGCACACGATTCACCCTATATGTTTGACCGTCGGTTTGGGGATGGTATACGGTACTGAGATGTAATTCTGATCCTAAAGCCTCTTGTAAGCTCTTCCAAAACCTACTAGTAAATAATGGATCTCGGTCACTCACAATACCTTTAGGTACTCCATGAAATCTCACTACCCACTTCATATACAGTTCTGCTAACTTAACTGCCGTTCTATTCGACTTGACTAGTATAAACCTTGCACTTTTGGTTAATCGATCCACAATCACCCAAATACTATCATGCCCCATCTAGTCCTTGGCAACCCATCAATGAAATCCATTGAGACTCATTTCCATTTCCATTCGGGAATTTCCAGCGGTTGTAACAAATCACTAGGCTTCTTTTTCTCGGCTTTAACTAGCTGGCAGTTCATGCACTTGGATATAAACTTTCCAACGTCTCTCTTCATCCCTTCCCAGTAGTAGGTCTGTTTCATATCTCGATACATTTTGTTACCACCGGGATGTATAGTCAGTTTTTAGTGATGACACTCTCTAAGCACTTCATCTCTCAATCCATTAACATTGGATACAATTAGCCTTCCATTCTTCTGAAGTCACCCTTCTCTATCAAGTCCATACTTATTCATCTCCTCGCCGTCAATACCCATCTCTAACTTGGAGAGGATTTCCAATAGGTTAGGATTATCCCTCTGACTGGAACCAATCCGCTCAATCAAAGTTGATCTGATTGTCAAACTTGCTAACATTTCTGGAACCAATTCACACTTAGGTCTGAAATCATATCCCGCGATATACTCTTGTGGCTTCCATTCCAGAAACATAGCCCCTAAACTGGCATGTCTCCTACTAATGCATCAGCTACCGCATTGCCCTTCCCGGGTGTGTATACGATATTGAAATCATATGAAGCCAAGAACTCTAACCATCTCTGCTGACGGAGATTTAAATCCTTTTCAGAGAAAAGGTACTTTACTGACTTACTGTAAACAACTCGAATCTTTCTCCCAAGAGATAATGTCTCCACATCTTCAATGCAAACATGATCGCTGCCAATTCCAAATCATGGGTAGGATATCTTTTCTCATGCGGTTTCAGTTGCCGACTAGCATAAGCTACAACTCTACCTCCTTGCATCAGTACAACACCTAGTCCGGTACCATAGGCATCCGTGTATACCGTCATCTCTTCGTTTCCCTTAGGAATAACTAACACAAGTGCACTTGTCAACTTTTCCTCTAGACTCTTAAATGGCTTTTCACACCTTTCGCCCCAGACGAAAGCTTGATTCTTCCTGGTCAACTAAGTTAATGGTGCTGCTATCTTGGAGAAGTCTTTGATAAACTTACGATAATATCCAGCTAACCTCAAGAAACTTCTTACGTCCATTGCATTCTTGAGCGTAGACCAATCTTGTACCGTAGCCACCCTCGCAGGATCCACGGTAGTACCATTCCCTAAAACAACATGGCCCAAGAATCTCACTTCCCTCCTCCATAAGTGACACTTAGAAAATTTTGCTTTCAATTGGTGTTTCCTAAACATCTCCTTCACTGTCCTCAAATGTTCCTTGTGTTCTTCTTTTGTCCTCGAGTAAACCAAGATATCGTCCACGAACACAAGAACAAACTTATTCAATTGATCCTTGAAAACCCTATTCATAAGATCCACATAATATGATGGTGCATTGGTCAACCCGAATGGCATGAAAAACCACTCATAGAATCCAAAAGGCGTCCGAAATGTCGTTTTAGGAATGCTCTTAGCTGCTTCTCGGAGCTGATGAAAACCTATCGCGAGATCTAACTGGGAGAACACTCTCGCCCCATTCAACTGATTAAACAAATCGTTTATTCGCAGAAGAGGATACTTATTCTTCCTCATCACCTTATTCAACTCGCGGTAGTCCACACACAATCGAAGGGAACCATCTGCCGTAGTAGCAAGTACAACTGGTACTCCCCACTCGGAAACACTACTTCTGATAAATCCCTTTTTCAAAAGATCACCCACTTGCACTTCTAGCTCTTGCTTCTCCCTTGGCGCCATACGACGAAGAGGCTTCACTATAGGTCTAGCATATTTCACTAAATCAATACGAAACTCGATCTCTCGGTGTGGTGGAAGTCCGGTCACTTCCCCGAAGATGTCCGGATACTCGCCAGCAATAGGCACATCTGACAACTCATCATGCAGGATGTCGAGGGAATTTAGAAAACTAGCCATCACCCCATCACTAGGTAGGCTGCCAAACAGTACCCTCCGCCCATCATCCTCCCTAACGGTCACCGAAGACCCCTCACGGTCCACCACCACCTCGTACCTTTGGAGCCAATCGACTCCCAAAATAATTCCAAGCCCAGTAAAGCCCAAAACAAAGCAATCACAAGCAAACATACAACCATGACTCGATAAGAAAAAAATACGACAATTCATACTAAGGCTAATCGAACCACTGATCGGGTTCGTCACAACTAAAGGACTATCGACAATCTCAGGTTCCAATCCCAACCTATCTACTAGATCACTAGATATGAAGGAATAAGTGGGCAACCTCGGTATCAAACAACACTCGAACAGGAACATCATAAATAGAAAGCATACCTTGAATAACGACGCCCTTTTCCCTTCTGTGCCGCAGTTGGGGCATTCAATGAAGAAGGAACAGCATTGATAGCATATGCTTTCACAATCTACTTCTCTTTAGGGGGTTGTGGACATTTATCCTTGTGATGTCCCACTTGGCCGCAATTGAAGCACTTCCTGTCCGTTGGCTTTGCTCGACAATCTTTAGCACAGTGGCCCTTCTTGCCACAGCTATAGCACTCAACATCTTTCTTATTCTTCTTCCGACCACCCTTAGCCTGGTTGGGTTTCCTCTTATTCTGCGAATTATTCTTGCCTCCACCGCTTGCCTGCGGCATTGGCTCCCCTGCAGATGCAACCACAACCTCTGTCTTTGACTTAGGGTAAAGGCTTTCTGATCTCAATGCCTTCCCCGCAATAGACTCAAATGCCTCATTGATGTGGTTTATAAGCCTTTCCGCCAAGTACTCATCTAAGCTAGTTACGAACTTTTCATTCTTATTTTCGGCAGTATCGATAAGGGATAATCCATACTTCGATAAATTATCGAATTCAGCAATATATTCCGAGACTGCCCTACCATTTTGCTTAAGTTCCAAAGATTTCCTAAACAATTCTAATTTCTGAGCAGCTAGGATAAACTTGTCACTAAAGGGAGTCTTAAACGGACTACGCCATTGTGTTTGTCTCGAAATTCTGGTCAAAATAGACATTTGGTTTGCGTAAAACGGACACTGTATGGAGAAGTTATGAGAGTTTTAAGTTTGTAAATACGCAGAAGAGATTATATATTTACACATGAGTCAGAATCTTATACAAAATAGTTCGAATTTGAAAAATAATAAGTGGCGACAGATTTCCAACTCTAGGGGGTCGACCCCCCTAGAGGGGTGTCGACACTAGGGTCGACCCCCTTTAAGGGGTGTCGACACCCTTAGGGATGACGTGATAGTCGGTTTCAGAGGGCCTGGCAGCTATATATACGTGGTCGTTTCTCTTGTTTTCTTCATTGAGAATTCATGGTGGCCAAACTCTGCCGGTGTCTGAACTAAACTGGATCTATTATCTCCTACAACTATCAGCTTTGCGAATCAAACTTAGAGATTCTAGATCCACTCTTCTTCTATTTTCTAATCCTAACACTATGAGTTTCTAGTTGCTTTTAGATTTGAATATTTAAAAGTAAATATGACACAACTATGACTTGGACTTGTTCATATGCCTAGAATATATCAGATCCATTGTAAATTGTGATTATATGACATTCTGAATTGGTTAGGATTTGGATCTAAATCTCTATCTTGTCGGATCTATTATAACTTCTATGACATGCCTTGATGTGAACCTTAAACCTTATTTGTGTAGATCCACATTTAAACAATTGGATCTAAATTGTGTAGACATTTGATTTGTTAATCAGATCTAGTTTATCATCTTATGCCTATTATGTTAGATATGAATAGTTGGACATCTAAATGGTTAAGTTAGATTTTATTATGCTCACTATGACATCATAGTTATGTTAGAACTAGTAATTTCTACAAGTTCACTAGATTTATGCTTATATGTCCACCTTATTATGATGTCAGTTACATGTCCATCCCAGTATGTATGTATATGTTCACCTCATCACCATATTAGTTTATGTTTGTGTCAATTTATGATAAAACAATCACTTTTGTCATATTCCTATTATTTTTGCTATTTTTAATTGTTTATGACTAGGATATTATCTAGCCAGGCATGCCACCAATTTTGTGAGTTTGCTAGTTAAGGAACGGGGGAAAAGGTTAATATTGGCATAATTTGAATATAAACATCATTGGACATATAATTCAAATTATTGGGTAAAATGGGCATTAATACCTATAAAGGCATAGGTTTAATTAATTGATTAATTAATAATGAATGACTAAGATTACAATCAAAAATTGAAATGCCACTTATGACACGAGGTTAGGTTGCATTAGTGGTGGAAGTCTGCCTGGACCCGATCGGCATATCCAACTGCCACTAATGTTGAACCTAATGTGAGAGGTCTAAGTACGCAAAAACTAATCGGGCTAAGACACGAGGTTAGGCCCAACTGTGGAATAAGATTGCCCAAACCCAAACGGCATATCCAGCATCCACAAGTTGTAGGACTAATGTGGGAGGTCTAACCCATTATTTACCATAAATGGACATGGTAATAAATTGGACTACTTAAGCAAATCCAATCCATAGGGATTGTATGATTGAGAACTAAAGTTAGGGTTAAGTAAAACTGATTGGATAATGGATGGGTTAAGCAAATCTGGAGGGAGTGGGTAATATCTACATATAGGCCCACAAACTTAACCCGATAAGGTTATGTAATTAAAGACACCTAGTGGTATATATGACCAGTTGGAATAATAAAGTTATGTAATTAAAGACACCTTTTAGGGTAAACATAACTTATAGAAATGATAGGGTTATGTAATTAAAGACATCTGGTGGTATACATAGCCAAAGAAAACCTAGTGGGGATTACAAGACAAAGGGGAGAGCTTGTATCATATTGTGTGTGATCCGTTTCATCCAGTAACCCGGAGTAAGTATCAAAACATGTACTCCGTACTAGGTCGGAGAAGGGGCACGCTTACTGGACTGATTGTAAGAGATCCAAACGTGGAGGACGGTGTGGGTGGCGCAAACCGACCGGACCATGTGCGTGCATGAGCTGGGCAGAAGGGGATAAGACGACCGTGACACCTGTTGATATGGGGCTGTGCATATCAGCGAGGGGTTGCCACTTTAGGATGTGATACATCCTTCTATGGGGCCGACACATAGTATCTATGGAGTAGGGAGCCGATCGATTAGGGTAGTAGTTAGGGTACTTTTGGATGTATGCCTAAGTCTAACACCTTATAGTGGAAGGTATCATCCCATTTTGGTTATACTACTAATAGTGCAGAGTAATCATTAGGAAAGCATATATACCTTATCCTGTCTACATTGTCACATCTTCCATTTATGTAGTTATCTCTCTTATCCACTTTATATGCCTGTCATGCTACTTTTATTTATTTACTTGCTAAAAGTAACTAGACTCGCCAGACTTAATGTCTGACCCTTTTGTTTCCTCTTCTTTCTTCCATTCCCCCCTTCCCCCCAAGTTCTCAGGGAGGAAACACCCAGGCTTAAGTCAGGACTCAGATATCATCTTGTTAGAGCTGCTTTTGAAGTATGGCTCAAGTTCTTATCTCTACTATGGCTTTATCTCTTTTATTTGGGGAATTATGTTTTCTTTTAAGTATTTGTGTACTCTGATGGTAAAAGACATAAGTTATATTGTTGTAATGGTTTTTTTGACTTATGTATTTTGGACCATGATGTATGATTTGTGTTTGAAATAAATATTTGAATTTTCGCTGCTATCTTAATTATATCTGACTTGTAATATTCTGTGTCTATTTATCTATAACACTTCACGAAACTTAATGCATTCCCTTTGTGAGTGACATTAACGGGCGTGGGGTGTCACCCTTGGTATTAGAGCTAAATGTTACCAGATTAGATAAAAGATTTTGAAAATTATTTTCAAAAAGGTTTTAAAAGAAAGCAATTTCAAAAAAGAAAAGCCTGTTTTAAAAAAAAACATTCCCCAGAAAGCCATATGTAATATCCTTCGGTCCTTTGTCTAAATCTCTTCCTTTTCCATTTTCAGCAAGTCTGGGGAACAAAACATTCCTAATATCCCAGAGGGCGTCACGATACCCGGATGGTTCCATAGGTATTTGAGGCCACGACGCCTGCCGAAGGCCAAGGAAACGTTCCTATCCCAGTTGCACCAGTCATTCCTCCTTTTCCCCTCCAAGGGAAGATAATTTCGCTAAGATCTGCAAGGACTTCCGTGCTATAGGAGGGAAGCCATTCCATGGGAACGAGACATTTGTAGAACTGCGGAATTGACTCAAGGAGACCGAGGACTTGTTCGTAATCTTTGAAGTAGAGGATAGAAGGAAGATTCAGTTAGCTTCTTGGCTACTAAAAGACGAAGCTTCATTTTGGTGGGAAGTCACCCAAGCTGGACGTTCGGTGGAAACTTAGGAAGATTTTAGACAAAGATTTGAAATGAAATTTCTCTCCCAAGTTGAGAGAAGCATGCAGATGGAGAGATTCTTAGCACTCAAACAAGGAAACTTGACGGTGAAAAAGTATGTGAACAAATTCAACTAGCTTGCAAGGTTCGGGTTAGAATTGGTGGATACTCCACACAAGACGGTGTTGTGGTTTGCTAAAGGGCTGAATGAACCTCTTCATGGGTTAGCCATGTCCCATATTCCAATGGGAGCCACTTTTGAAAAGCTTGTCGATATGGCCCTAATGCATGAGGAAGACAAGGGAGAAAAGAAGGAAGTAAAGGCTGAGGAAACATCTCAAAATAAGAAAGTGTGGCCCAAGAAGGGGCAACAGCAACAACAACAGCAATAAAAGAAAGGTGGATAGAATGACAAAGGAAAGGATTAGAGAAAATTTCACAATTGTGGAAAGAGGGTCACTTGGTCAAAGACCGTAAGCGAAGGAAGTACTTCTGCTACCACTATGGAGAGGTCAGACAATTTGCTAGGGAGTGTCCGAAGAAACAGGGGTCGCAGGAACAAGGTCAAAGGACAGGGGCAGGTGCATGCTCCCACGATCAGTGCTCCTGATAGAGGTAGAAATTTTTTTGGGGAAGGTTTAATTTCTCTTTCTAATCATCAAATTAGAACACTTTTCGATTCTCGCGCTTCACATTCATTTATATCTAGTTCTGGGGTTGATCTCTGCACTTAATCTGCACTTAATTACTAGTATGGTATTGGATCCCGTAGTTGTTTCAAACCCCATTGTTGGTAAGGCTCATTTATCTATGATTTGTCGGGATTTGGAAATATCTGTGTTAGGCGTCAAGTTTGAATGCGATGCATATGTGCTTGGGTTTATGGGCTATGGGTTGATTCTAGGATTGGATTGGCTTACCACGTATGGTGTCATTCTGAATTTAGAGAGGAGGGTCTTTAGGCTTCTGACTTGTCATGGGAGGACCATCGAGATTTCTTATGACCTGCAAGGGTCAGTTATGCTTAGTTTGCTAGAGTCTCTTGATGCATCTATCGATGATCTGCAATCTGTTCCAGTGGTCCGAGATTATCCTGATGTTTTTCATGAGGTACGGGGTTTACCTCCGAGGCGCGAGATTGAGTTTCGTATATATCCGGTGGACAATGCAAAGCCAGTTGCATTACCAGTGCGCCATATGGCTCCAAGGTAAAGGAGGGAGCTGAGTAAGCAAGTAAGGGAGCTACTTGAGAAAGGATTTATCAGACGAAGCATATCTGAATGGGGTGCTCCAGTGGTATTCGCAACTAAGGCGGATGGTTCGCTTCATTTGTGTGTTGACTATAGAGAGTTGAATAAACTCACTAGGAAGAATGGACACCAACTCCCGAGGATTAATGATTTATTTGATCAGCTTGTTGGTGCCTCTGTATTTTCTCAGTTAGACTTGGCCATGGGATTTCATCAATTAAGAGTGGCTGAGGACAACATAGATAAGGCTGCTTTTAGAACTCCGGATGGTTTCTTTGAATGGCTAGTTATGCCTTTTGGATTCACGAATGCACCCGCCTATTTTGTTGATTTGATGAGTAACGTGTTTCGGGAGTTTCTAAACAAATTTTATGTGGTTATGATATCTTGATCTTCTCTAAAAGCGAAGAGGAGCATGCCCAACATTTGAGAGAAGTCTTGAAGACTCTCTGTGCGCATACGATTAAGGCGAAGTTCTCCAAATGCCATTTTTGGAGAAAAGAGGTGAGATTCTTAGGGCATGTGGTCTCCAAAGAAGGGATAGCTATAGATCCCGCAAAGGTGGTTGCAGTGCAAGATTGGAAAATTCCTAAAAATGCAACTGAGGTGAGAAGCTTTCTTGGGTTGGCAGGTTATTATAGAAAGTTCATGAAGGACTTCGCAAAGATATCAGCCCCACTCACCAGGCTGATGAAGAAGAACTTGGCATTTTCATGGGATATAGACGTGATGTCGCTTTCCAATGTTTAAAGAGGGCTCTGACAATAGCCCCAGTCTTGACCTTGCCTGACGGGAGTAAAGTGTTTACCGTTTACACTGATGCCTGTGGCACAGGGTTTGGTGCGGTTCTGATGCAAGAAGGGAAAGTAGTGTGTTATGGGGGTAGCAGTTGAGAGTTCATGAGAAGAACTATCCCACCCATAACCTAGAGCTAGCTGCCATAGTATTCACGCTAAATACATGGCATCATTATTTACTTGGAGAGAAGTTTGAGTTATACATCGACCATAAATCTCTCAAGTATTTGTTCTCGCAGAAGGATCTCAATTTAAGGCAACAACGGTGGATGGAGTTCCTAGGTTCTTATGATTTTGAGATTGCTTATACCTCTGGAAAGGGTAATGTGATGGCAGACACACTAAGTAGGTAGAGGATGGCCTTGAGTCCTCTTTTTGTGGAGAGGAAGAGCTTGGAGTTCATATCAGCTTTTGATTTTAGACCCTCCATTGAGATTTTTCCTGATTTGTTTGCATCCTTGGAGATACGACCAACTCTTATGGATCGGATAGAAGCTTCGCAGCAAGGTGACCCACATATTTTAGACATCGTGGAAAATCTCAAAAAAAGGGAGACTTCTAGTCACCTCAATAGATATGCCATATATGAAAAGGGGTGGTTGCGACGAGATGGAAGGCTTTGTGTTCCTCAGACTGGAAGCTTGATAAAGGCAGTCCTAGAAGAAGCCCACCATTCTAAGATGACCATTCTTCCAGGCGGTGATAAGATGTACAGAGACATGAAGAGGGTTTTCTTTTGGACTGGGATGAAGAAAGATGTGGCCGAATTTGTTTCCCAACATCTAGTTTGCCAGCAAGTTAAGCTGAGCTAAAGAAGCCCGGTGGTTTACTTCATCCTTTGGAGGTTCCTCAGTGGAAATGAGAGAGCGTCTCTATGGATTTCATATATGATTTTACTAGATCGAAGAAAGGCAACACCAGTATCTGGGTTATGGTAGATAGACTCACTAAGAGCGCTCACTTTATTCCAATTAAGAGCAAGAGGACGACATCATGGTTGACAGCAATTTATGTTCATGAGACAGTTCGTCTTCATGGAGTACCTTCCAGCATCGTAAGTGATCGCGACCCCATCTTTACCAGTGAATTTCAGAGGAGCTTGCAAGAAGCGTTAGGTACACAGTTGTGTTTGAGCACCGCTTATCATCCTCAGACTGATGTGGAGACTGAGAGGGTGAGCAGAATTCTAGAGGATCTTTTGGGGCTCTGTATCCTAGATTTCGGAGGGACTTGGGATGAGCACCTTCCTTTAGTAGAGTTTGCCTATAACAATAGCTATCAATCCAACATCGGTATGACACCCTTTGAAGCATTGTATGGACGACCCTGTAGATAACAAACTTATTGGTGGGGATCTACAGAAAGACTATTACTTGGACCAGATATGGTTAGGGAAACGTCCGAAAAGATTGACCTCATTCGACGACGGATGAAGATAGCTCAAGATAGACAGAAGTCCTATGCAGACAAGAGAAGGACTGACATCGAATTTGAAGTGGGAGATTTAGTTTTTATCAAAGTATCACCTTTGACATTGTGGTTCGCTTCGGGTCAGTGGGGAAGTTGGCACCTAGGTTTGTGGGACCATTTCCCATAGCTGAGAGGATTGGGCAGATGGCTTATAGAGTAAAGTTCCTAGAATATCTATCCAGTGTTCATGATGTTTTCTACGTTTCCTATCTACAGAAGAGCTTGCATGATACCATGGAAGTTGTTGAGCCAAGTATATTAGAGGAAATGGAAGTGGAACGGGAGGCGACAGTCAGGCGGGTTCCTTCCTGTATCCTTGGATCAGAAGTTAAGAAGTTACGCAATAAGGAGATCAAGTTGCTAAAGGTTCAATGGGGAGATAACCCAGAGGATGCGACTTAGGAGACCGAAGACAAGATTCATGCTTCAAACCCTTTCCTTTTTGAGGGTATGTTCTTAACTCCTTTTTCTATAGTTTTATCTGTGCTTGTTTCTATCATTTGAATAAATCTTATCCATAATATTTTCGACCTTTAGATAGGAATCCTATGGATGTAAACATGTGTTTGAGATATGTTATGTTTGATGGATGCAAGTGGATGCAAGTGTTTGCAAGTGGATGCAAGTGTGCGCACATATAGAACTTACATGTTATAATTGGTTTATTTGCATACATATTGGATTCATGGCACTAACATACATTGCATTAAGGAGGTTAATTGAATCAGTAGACTGCCTGATCTTCGCATTAGATTGGGACATATACACACACCTCTACATATATTCATATAAGCATTAGAAGTCTTTACGGACAATGAATGCCAGTGATTGATGAATGAGTAGATGGATGATGGATGGTAGGATATGCATTCTTCTCAACTTAGAGATTTCGGGGGCGAAATCCTTTGAGTAGGGGAGAATGTAACACCTCGTATTTTCAAAGATACTAAAAGAGGATAAATTAAATTATAATTAATTTAATATTCAAAATTAAGGAAAACGTACTGCGTCGTTGCGTCCCTCTCGAAATTCTGGCCAAGATAGACATTTGGCTTGCGTAAAACGGACATTGTGTGACTAAGTTATGAGAGTTTTAAGTTTGTATACGCGCATAAGAGATTGTATGTATACACATGAGTCAGAGATGAGTCAAAATCTTATCCAAAACGGTTCGAATTTAAGAAACAAAAAGTTGCAGCAGATTTCCTGATCTAGGGGGTCGATCCCCCTAGAGGGGTGTCGACACCGAGGTCGACCCACCCATAAGGGTGTCGACACCCCTAGGGATGACGTGGTAGTCGGTTTCAAAGGGCCTGGCAGCTATATATGTGGTCATTTCTCTTGTTTTCTTCATTGAGAATTCATGGTGGCCAAACTCTGCCAGTGTTTGAACTGAACTAGATCCGTTATTTCCTATAACTATCAGCTTTGCAAATCAAACTTATAGATTCTAGATCCATTCTTCTTCTATTTTCTAATCCTAAAACTGTGAGTTTCTAGTTGCTTTTAGATTTGAATATTTAAAAGTAAATATGACATGACTATGACTTGTTCATATGCCTAGACTATATCAGATCCATTGTAAATTGTGATTATATGACATTCTGAATTGGTTAGGATTTGGATCTAAATCTCTATCTAGTCGGATCTATTATAACTTCTATGACATGCTATGATGTGAACCTTAAACCTTATTTGTGTATGTCCACATTTAAACTACTGGATCTAAATTGTGTGAACATTTATTTTGTTAATCAGATCTAGTTTATCATCTTGTGCCTATTATGTTAGATCTGAATAGTTGGACATCTAAATGGTTAAGTTAGATCTTATTATGCTCGTTATGACATCATAGTTATGTTAGAACAAGTAACTGCTACAAGTACACCAGATTTATGCTTATGTGTCCGCCTTATTATGATGTCAATTACATGTCCATGATGTATGTATATGTTCACCTCATCACCATGCTAGTTTATGTTTATGCCAAGTTATGATAAAACAATCACTTTTGTTATATTCCTATTATTTTTCCCTTTTTTAATCGTCTATGACTAGGCTATTATCTAGCCTAGGCATGGCTCCAATTTTGTGAGTGCGCTAGTTAAGGAATGGGGGAAAAAGGTTAATATTGGCATAATTTGAATATAAAAATCATTGGACGTATAATTCAAATTATTGGGTAAAATGAGCATTAACACCTATAAAGGCATAGGTTTAATTAATTTATTAATTAATAATGAATTCCTAGGATTATAATTAGAAATTGTAATGGTACCTATGACACGAGGTTAGGTTACATTAGTGGTGGAAATCTGCCCGGACCCAATCGGCATATCCAATAGCCACTAATGTTGAACTTAATGTTAGAGGTCTAACTGCGCAAATACGAATCGGGCTAAGACATGAGGTTAGGCCCGACTGTGGAATAAGAAAGCCCAAGCCCGGCCGGCATATCCGACATCCACAAGTTGTAGGCCTAATGTGGGAGGTCTAGCCCATTATAAACCATAAGTGGACATGGTAATAAATTGGACTACTTAACCAAATCTAATCCATGGGGATTGTATGATTGAGAACTAAAGTTAGGGTTAAGTAAAACTGATTGGATAATGGATGGGTTAAGCAAATCTGGAGGGAGTGGGTAATATTGTCATATAGGCCCACAAACTTAACCCGATAAGGTTATGTAATTAAAGACACCTAGTGGTAAACAAGACGGTTGGAATAATAATGTTATGTAATTAGAGACACCTTTTAGGGTAAATATAACTTGTAGAAATAATAGGGTTATGTAATTAAAGACACGTAATGGTATACATAGCCAAAGAAAACCTAGTGGGGAATACAAGACAAAGGGGAGAGCTTGTATCATATTGTGTGGGATCCGTTTCATCCAATAACCCAGAGTAGGTATCAAAACATGTACTCCGTACTAGGTTGGAGAAGGGGCACGCTTACTGAACTGATTGTAAGAGATCCAAACGTGGAGGAAGGTGTGGGTGGCACAAATCGACCGGGCCATGTGCGTGCATGAGCCAGGAAGAAGGGGATAAGACGACCGTGACACCTGTAGATATGGGGCTATGCGTATCAGCGAGGGGTTTCCACTTTAGGACGTGATACATCCTACTATGGGGCCGGCACAGAGTATCTACGGAGTAGGGAGCCGATCGATTAGGGTAGTAGTTAGGGTACATTTGGACGTATTCCTAGTGTACCACCTTATACTGGAAGGGATCATCTCATTTTGGTTATACTAGTAATAGTGCAGAGTAATCATTAGGGAATCATATATACCTTATCCTGTCTACCTTGTCACACCTGCTATATATGTAGTGATCTCTTTTATCCACAGTAGATGCGTGTCATGCTACTTTTATTTATCTACTTGCTAAAAGTAACTAGACTCGCCAGACTTAATGTCTGACCCTTTTGTTTCCTCTTCTTATCTCTACTATGGCTTTATCTCTTTTATTTGGGGAATTATGTTTTCTTTCAAGTATTTATGTACTCAGATGGTAAAAGACAGAAGTTATATTATTGTAATGGTTTTTGTGACTTATGACATTTTGGACCACAATGTATGATTTGTGTTTGAAATAAAAATTTGAATATCCGCTGTTATCTTATTTATATCTGTCTTGTAATATTCTGTGTTTATTTACCTATAACGCTTCACGAAACTTAATGCATTCCCTTTGTGAGTGACATTAACGGGTGCGGGATGTCACACTTGGTATCAGAGCTGAAGGTTACCAGATTAGATAAAAGTTTTTGAAAATTGTTTAAAAAAAGGGTCTTAAAAGAAAGTATTTTCAAAAAGAAAAGTATGTTTTGAAAAACATTCCCCAAAAAGCCATACGTAATATCTTTCGGTCCTTTGTCTAAATCTCTTCCTTTTCCTTTTTCAGCATGTCTGGGGAACAAAACATTCCCTATATCCCAGAAGGCATCACGATACCCAGATGGTTCCGTAGGTATTTGGAGGCCACGATGCTTGCCGAAGGCCAAGGAAATGTTCCTCTTCTAGCTGCACCATTTCCCCTCCTCCTCCTCCAAGAGCAGATAATTTCACTAAGATCTGCAAGGACTTCCGTGCTATGGGAGGGAAGTCGTTCCTTGGGAATGAGACATTCGTAGAAGCACGGAATTGGCTCAAGGAGACCGAGGACTTGTTCGTAATCTTTGAAGTAGAGGACAGAAGGAAGTTTCAGTTAGCTGCTTGGCTGCTGAAAGACGAAGCCTCATTTTGGTGGGAAGCCACCCAAGCTGGACTTCCAGTGGAAACTTGGGAGGATTTTAGACAGAGGTTTGAAATGAAATTTCTTTTCCAAGTCGACAGAAGCATGCAGATGGAAACATTCTTATCACTCAAACAAGGAAATTTGATGGTGAAAGAATATGTGAACAAATTCAACCAGCTAGCAAGATTCGGGTTCGAGCTGGTGGATACGCCACACAAAAGGGCTTTGCAATTTGCTAAAGGGATGAATGAACCCCTTCATGGGTTAGCCATGTCCCATATCCCAATGGGAGCCACTTTTGAAAAGCTTGTCGATATTGCCCTAATGCATGAGGAAGACAAGGGAGAAAGGAAGGAAGTAAAGGCCGAGGAAACATCGCAAAATAAGAAGGTGTGGCCCAAGAAGGGGCAACAGTAACAACAACAATAGCAGAAGAAAGGTGGAAAGAATGACAAGGGCAAGGATAAGATAAAATGTCACAATTGATGGAAAGAGGGTCACTTGGTCAAAGATTGTAAGTGAAGGAAGAACTCTTGCTACCATTATGGAAAGGTCGGACACTTTGTTAGGGAGTGCCCGAAGAAACAGGGATCGCAGGGACAAGGTCAATGGGCAGGGACTTTTGGAGGGCAGGTGCATGCTCTCAAGGTCATTACTTCTGATAGAGGTAGAAAAGTTTCTATGGAAGGTTTAGTTTCGCTTTCAAACTATCCTATTAGAACTCTTTTTGATTCTGGCGCTTCACATTCATTTATATCTAGTTCTGTGGTTGGATCTCTGCACTTAATTACTAGTATGGTAATAGATCCCGTAGTTGTTTCAAACCCCATTGGTGGTTAGGCTCATTTATCTATGATTTGTCGGGGTTTGAAAATATACGTGTTAGGCGTCGAGTTTGAACGCGACGCGTATGTGCTCGAGTTTATGGGCTAGGGGTTGATTCTAGGAATGGATTGGCTTACCACGTATGGTGCCATTCTAGATTGTGAGAAGAGGGTCGTTAGACTTCTGACTTGTCATGGAAGGACCCTCGAGATTTCTTGTGACCCACAAGGGTCGGTTATGCTTAGTTTCCTAAAGTCTCTTGATGCATCTATCGATGATCTACAATATGTTCCAGTAGTCCAGGATTATTCTGATGTTTTTGATGAGGAACGGGGCTTACCTCCGAGGCGAGAAATCGATTTTCGTATATATATAGTGGAAAATGCAAAGCCAGTTGCATTACCAGTGTGTTATATGGCTCTAAGAGAAAGGAGGGAGCTGAGTAAGCAAGTAGGGGAGCTACTTGAGAAGGGATTTATCAGGCGAAGCATATCTGAATGGGGTGCTCCAGTGGTATTCGCAACTAAGGCGGATGGTTCGCTTTGTTTGTGTGTTGACTATAAGGAGTTGAATAAACTCACTAAGAAGAATAGGCACCTGCTTCCGAGGATTGATGATTTATTTGATCAGCTTGTTGGTGCCTCAGTATTTTCCCAGTTAGACATGGCCATAGGGTTTTATCAGTTGAGGGTGGTTGAGGACAACATAGATAAGGTTAGTTTTAGGACTCCGGATGGTTTCTTTGAATGGATAATTATGCCTTTTGGGCTGACGAATGCACCCGCCTATTTTGCTGATTTGATGAGTAGGGTGTTTCGGGAGTTTCTAAACAAATTGGTTGTGTTCTTTGTTGACGATATCTTGATCTTCTCCAAAAGCGAAGAAGAGCATGCCCAACATGTGAGAGAAGTTTTGAAAACTCTCTGTGACCATCAGCTTAAGGAAAAAGTTCTCCAAATGCCATTTTTGGAGAAAGAAGGTGCGATTCTTAGGGCATGTGGTCTCCAAAGAAGGGATAGCTGTAGATCCCGCAAAGCTGGTTGCAGTGCAAGATTGGCAGATTCCTAAAAATGCATTCGAGGTGAGAAGCTTTCTTGGATTGGCATGTTATTATAGGAAGTTCACTAAGAATTTGCAAAGAGATCAGCCCCACTCACCAGGCTGACAAAAAATATTTTGGCATTTTCATGGGATATAGATTGTGATGTTGCTTTCCAACGATCGAAGAGGGCTCTGACAACAGCCCCAGTCTTGACCATGCCCGATGGGAGTAAAGTGTTTACCGTTTACACTGATGCATGTGGTACAGGGCTCGGTGCGGTTCTGATACAAGAAGGGAAAATGGTGTGTTATGGGGGTAGACAGTTGAGAGTTCATGAGAAGAACTACCCACATCCATGATCTAGATCAAGCTACCATAGTATTCCCGCTTAAGATATGACACCATTATTTACTTGGAGAGAAGTTCGAGTTATACACCAATAATAAATCTCTCAAGTATCTGTTCTGGTAGAAGGATCTCAATTTAAGGCAACTACGGTGGATGGAGTTTCTAGCTTCTTATGATTTTGAGATTGCTTATACCCATGGCAAGGGTAATGTGGTGGCAAACGCACTAAGTAGGTAGAGGACGGCCTTGAGTCCTCTGTTTATAGAGAGAGCTTGGAGTTCATATCAGCTTTTGATTTTAGACCCTCCATCGAGATTCTGCCTGATTTGTTTGCATCCTTGGAGATACGACCAACTCTTATGGATCAGATAGGAGCTCGGCAACAAGGTGACCCACAGATTTTAAACATCATGGAAAAGGGAAGACTTCTAGTCACCTCAGTAAATATGCCATAGATGTAAAGAGGTGGTTGCGACGAGATGGAAGACTTTGTGTTCCTCAAAATGGAAGCTTGATAAAGGCAGTCCTAGAAGAAGCCTACCATTCTAAGATGACTATTCATCCAGGCGGTGACAAGATGTACAGAGATGTAAAAAGGGTTTTCTTTTGGGTTGGGATGAAGAAAGATATGGTAGAGTTCGTTTCTCAATGTTTAGTTTGCCAACAAGTTAAAGCTGAGAAAAAGAAGCCAATGGTCTACTTCATCTTTTGGAGGTTCCTCAGTGGAAATAGGAGAGCGTCTCTATGGATTTCATAGATGGTTTGCCTAGATTGAAGAAAGGCAATACCAGTATCTGGGTTGTGGTAGATAGACTCACTAAAAGCGCCCACTTTATTCCAGTTAAGAGTAAAAGTTCGACATCATGGTTGGCAGCAATTTATGTTCGTGAGATAGTTCGTCTTTATGGAGTACCTTCCAGCATCGTAAGCGACCGTGACCCCATCTTTACTAGTGAATTTTGGAGGAGCTTGCAAGAAGCATTAGGTACACAGTTCAATTTGAGCACCGCTTATCATCCTCGGACCGATGGACATACGGAGAGGGTGAACAGAATTCTAGAGGGTCTTTTGAGGTTGTGTATCCTAGATTTTGAAGGGACTTGGGAAGAACACCTTCCTTTAGTAGAGTTTGCCTATAACAACAATTATCAACCTAGTATCGGCATGGCACCCTTCGAAGCATTGTACGGACGACCCTGTAGATCAACAACTTATTAGTGGGAATCTACATAAAGAATATTACTTGGACCAGATATGGTTAGGGAAACGTCCGAAAAGTTTGACCTTATTCGAGGCGGATGAAGACAACTCAAGATAGGCAGAAATCCTATGCAAACAAGTGGAGGACTGACATTGAATTTCAAGTGGGAGACTTGGTTTTTATTAAAGTATTGCCTCTGAGGAATGTGGTTCGCTTCGGATCAGTAGGGAATTTGGCACTTAGGTTTGTGGGACCATTTCCCATAACCGTGACGATTGGCTAAATGGCCTATAGATTAAAGCTCCCAGAAAATATATCTGGCGTTCATGATGTTTTCCACGTTTCTCATCTGTGGAAGTGCCTGCATGACACCACAGAAGTAGTTGAGCCGAGGGTATTGGAAGAGGTAGAAGTGGAACGGGAGGCGACAGTCAGGCAAGTACCTACCCGTATTCTTGAATCAGAAGTCAAGAAGCTACGCAATAAAGAGATCAAGTTACTAAAGGTTCAATGGGGAGATAACCCAGAGGATGCGCCTTGGGAGACCGAAGTCAAGATTCGTGCTTCATACCCTTTTATTTTCGAGTGTATGTTCTTAACTCCTTTTTTTATAAAGTTTTATATGTGCTTGTTTCTATCAATTGAATTTGTCTTATCCATAGTATTTTTGACCTTTAGATAGGAATCCTATGGGTGTAAACATGTGTTTGAGACATGTTATGTTTGATGGACGCAAGTGGATGCAAGTGTTTGCTAGTGGCTGCCTATGGACGCATACACACACACAGATCGGCTCAATCACTCTCATACTGCATATGGATATGTGTGCATTTCCTTTTTCTTTTATGGATGGAAATGAATGTATTTCCATATGGATGTTGCATTTGGACAAATGAGTGTGCACACATAAATAACTCACGTGTTATAATAGGTTTATTTGCATACATATTGTATTCATGACACTAGCATACATTGCATTAAGGAGGTCAACTGAAATCAGTAGACCACCTGATCTTTCGCAGTAATGTTGAGACATATACACACACCTTTGCATATATTCATATAAGCATTAGAAAGCTTTAAGGACAATGGACGCCTGTGATTAGTGGATGAGTAGATGGATGATGGATGGTAGGATACATTCTTTTTAAACTTAGAGATTTCGGGGGCGAAATTCTTTGAGTAGGGGAGAATGTAACACCCCGTATTTTTTAACAACACTAAAAGAGGATAAATTAAATAGTAATTAATTTAATATTCAGAATTAAGGAAAACGGAATGCGCCATCTTTTCTGTCTTGAAATTCTGGTCAAGACAGACATTTGGTTTGCGTAAAACGGACACCGTATGAAGAAGTTATAAGGGTTTTAAGTTTGTATACGCGTAGAAGAATTATATATATACACATGAGTCAGAGATGAGTCAGAATGTTATCCAAAACAGTTCTAATTTGAAAAATAAAAAGTGGCGACAGATTTCCCGCTTTAGGGGGTCGACCCCCCTAGAGGGGTGTCGACACCGGGGTCGACCCCCCTAGAGGGGTGTCAACACCAGGGTCGACCCACCCACAGGGGCATCGACACCCCTAGGGCTGACATGGCAGTCGGTTTCAGAGGGTCTGGTAGCTATATATACGTGGTCATTTCTCTTGTTTTCTTCATTGAGAATTCATGGTGGCCAAACTCTGCCGGTATCTGAACTGATCTGGATCCGTTATCTTCTTTAACTAAAGCAAATCAATTGGAGACTCAAGATCCCATCTTTTCTAGTTGATTTTAGATTTGAATATTTAAAAGTAAATATGACAAGACTATGACTTGGACTTGTTCATATGCCTAGATTATATCAGATCCATTGTAAATTCTGACTATATGACATTCTAAATTGGTTAGGATTTAGATCTAAATCTCTATCTTGTTGGACCTATTATAACTTTTGTAGCATTCTATGATGTGAATCTTAAACCTTAATTGTGTAGATCTACTTTTAAACTATTTGATCTAAATTGTATGGACATTTATTTTGTTAATCAGATCTAGTTTATCATCTTGTGCCTATATGTTAGATCTGAATAGTTGGACATCTAAATGAATAATTTAGATCTTATTATGCTCACTATGTCATCAAAGTTATGTTAGAACTAGTACATCTAAATGGTTAATTTAGATCTTATTATGCTCACTATGAAATCATAGTTATGTTCGAACTAGTAATTGCTACAAGTTCATCAGATTTATGCTCGTATGTCCACCTTATCACCATGCTAGTTTATGTTTTTGCCAAGTTATGTTAAAACAATCACTTTGGTTATATTCCTATTATCGTTTATGACTAGGCTATTGTCCAGCCTAGGCATACCGCCAATTTTGTGAGTGCGCTAATTAAGGAACAGGGGAAAAGGTTAATATTGGCATAATTTGAATATAAACATCATTGGACATATAATTCAAATTGTTGGGTAAAATGGGCATTAACACATATAAGGGCATAGGTTTAATTAATATATTAATTAATAATGAATGCCTAGGATTACAATTAGAAATTGTAATTGCACTTATGACACGAGGTTAGGTTGCATTAGTGGTGGAAGTCTGCCCGGACCCGACTAGCATATCCAACAGCCACTAATGTTGAACCTAATGTGAGAGGTCTAAGTGCGCAAATACGAATCGGGCTATGACACGAGGTTAGGCCCAACTTGTGGAATAAGACTACTCGGACCCGACCGACATATCCAGCATCCACAAGTTGTAGGCCTAATGTGGGAGGTCTAGCCCATTATAAACCTTAAATGGACATGGTAATAAATTGTACTACTTATTGTATGATTGTTAACTAAAGTTAGGGTTAAGTAAAATTGGTTGGATAGTGGATGAGTTAAGAAATTCTGGAGGGGATGGGTAATATTTACATATAGGCCCATAAACTTAACCCGATAACGTTATGTAATTAAAGACATCTAGTGGTATACATAACCGGTTGGAAAAATAAAGTTATTTAATTAAAGACAGCTTTTAAGTTAAGCATAACTTGTTGAAATAATAGGGTTATGTAATTAAAGACACCTAGTGGTATACATAGCCAAAGAAAACCTAGTGGGGATACAAGACAAGGGGGAAAGCTTGTATCATATTGTGTGGGATCCGTTTCATCCAGTAACTCAGAGTAGGCATCAAAACATGTACTCCATACTAGGTCGGAGAAAGGGCACGCTTACTGGACTGATTGTACGAGATCCAAACATGGAGCACGGTGTGGGCGGCGCAAACCGACCGGGCCATGTGCGTGCATGAGCCAGAAAGAAGGGGATAAGACGACCGTGACACCTGTAGATATGAGGCTGTGAATATCAGCGAGGATTTGCCACTTTAGGACGTGATACATCCTACCGTGGGGCCGGCACAGAGTATCTATGGAGTAGGGAGCCGATCGGTTAGGGTAGTAGTTAGGGTACATTTGGACATATGCCTAAGTCTACCACCTTATAGTGGAAGGATCATCTCATTCTGGTTATACTAGCAATAGTGCAGAGTAATCATTAGAGAAACGTATACACCTTATCCTATCTACCTTGTCACACTTGCCATATATGTAGTGATCTCTCTTATCCACTTTATATGCCTGTCATGCTACTTTTATTTATTTACTTGCTAAAAGTAACTAGACTCGCCAGACTTTATGTCTGACCCTTTTGTTTCCTCTTCTTTCTTCCATTCCCCCTCTAGGTTCTCAAGTAGGAAACACTCAGGCTTAGTCAGGACTAAGATATCATCTTGTTAGAGCTGCTTTTGAAGTATGGCTCAAGTTCTTATCTCTACTATGGCTTTGTTTCTTTTATTTGGGAAATTATGTTTTCTTTTAAGTATTTATGTACTCTGATGGTAAAATACATAAGTTATATTGTCGTAATGGTTTTTGTGACTGATGGTATTTTAGACCACGATGTATGATTTGTGTTTGAAATAAAAATTTGAATTTCTGCTACTATCTTATATCTATCTTGTAATATTCTGTGTCTGTTTACCTATAACACTTCACGATACTTAATGAATTCTCTTTGTGAGTGATGTTAACGGACATGGGGTGTCACAATATTTTTTTTAAACCATTATGCCTTTTATATTCCTGTCTTTAAGTGTCATTGGAAAAATATAGGAAATTGTACAAAGGTACAAGATGGATTTGCCCTTGCCAATTTACAACAAAATCATGCTTCATTTTCAAAAGATCTATATATCCTTGCATCTCAAGCAAAACAAATTTTCTATTTAAGGGAAGACAATATTCTAATTGGTATGTTGTGATGAGGGCAACGTTAAGAAGTTTTCATGAAATAGATGTAGATGACTCGTTTGAGGAATTTAGCATGGATACTGGAAATTTTGAAGAAAACGATATGGAGATTGGTGATTCTTCTGAGGATCTTAGCTATGTTATGGAAGATTGCAAAGGAATAATTGAGTAGTATATCACTAGATATGTTAGGGAATGCTGTGTTAGGGAAGATTGCGCTTTGTAGCTATAACTTCATTATAAAATCCAACACTTTATTATGTTTTTTCTGCTTGCATTCCTCTAGATTGGTGAAAAACCGACAATAACAAATTATTTAAGCTAACTCATATTTTGTTGTAGCTATAAATGTACTTCTATGTTTTAAAATCTCCTAAATTGCCGTTATTTGTGGTGAAAAGCACTTTTGTTTTCCTGTAAATGACATATTGAGGTGTAACTAATATTATGTAGTGTTTTGCATATTCAAAATGGCCTTAGCGCATAAGTGTTTTGATTGTATAGTTCTGCTATATATTTTATGTTTCTCCTCATGTTTTAGTAATAGGAAATGAGGCCAATAACGCGACCACAGCAAAAAAGCAAGGCAGCCAAAATATATTCATGAAGCATAATAAATGGAAGAAGCATATTAAAGACAACAACGTTCAGAGCGAGGGAAATCCACAAATAGTAGAAGATAATCCACAAGTAGTAGTAGAGAGCACAAGTAGTAGAAAATAATCCACAAGTAGTAGAAGATAATCGAGCACAAGCATTAGAAAATAATGCACAAGGAGTAGACGATAATCCTAGTGCATTTGAGAACCATCCAATGCAAAACGAACAACACGTGGAAGCCGATGGACCAACTAAAAATGTAAATGCAAATCGACCAAAGAAAAGAAAGAGTAGAGTTCCTACGAAAATGAAGAGACTTCCTTCAAACTTCACAAATCGTGTTGAAGTTGAATTTAATGAGAATGCTGAACCAATGGGACAAGGATCAATCCATTTATCATCTTTTTAGGACCACTTGTATGAGAGCATGTTCCAGTCACACTTAGTAATTGAAGACACCTTGACGCTGGTCTGAAAGCCATTTTATGGGAGTGCATTCAGGTATATTTTATAATTTTTATCTACTTATGTCTATTTAACTCATTGTTTTATGCCAAGGAAAAATCCAGACGTTTGAATAAAATATCAAACGTCTACATACCTATTCAGGCATAATATTATAGGCCCATAGAAATATAAGACGTTTGTATTAAATATCCAGATGTCTGAGTACTTCTTGAGGCATAATATGTTAGGCTGAGAAAAAATCCAGATGTTTGGATAAAATATCAGACGTCTGAATTCTTTTATAGATATTTTTCTCTAGGCCGAGAAAACTATCAGACGTCTGGATAAAATATCGAGACGTCTTAACAGGCATATTACTTTAGGCCCAAAAAAATTCCAGACGTTTGAATTCTTTTACAGATATATTTCTTTAGGCCGAGAAAACTATCAAACGTCTGGATAAAATATCCAGACGTCTGAAAACTTCTTCAGACATATTACTTTAGGCCGAGAAAAAAAATCCAGACGTCTAGATAAAATACCAGACATCTGATTGATATTTAGATTGTTTTCTTTTTCTACTTTCATACGTTTGGAAATATATCCAAACGTCTGACACACCTGTTTTAGTTGTGCATGTCTTCCATATTGCCAAGCTAGAGCCATATATAATTAAAGTTTCATATCCACCGTATTTTCCAACCACAATAACATATCTGAATTACTTAACAATAACATACCTGAATTACATAACAATAGCATATCCAAATTACATAATAATAACATACCCAAATATCATAACGAACATAGCAACAACATGTTCGAATTGCATATAGAACATAACATATCCAAGCTGAAGGTTTAACTCAATTTCTGGTTAAAGATTTACTCGGTGATCCACTAGGTGGATGCATTTTAGCTCATGGACCTAATCAGGATTTCATGCTTATTAACTTTATTCAAGTGACAAATGTTGTTTCACTTAACATGTGACGACCCCATACCTCGTACTGACGGTGGCAAGGGTAATCTTTGGAATATAACACATAAACAGATAATAGCAGAACAGAATTAAATAAATACACCAGATAATGCACAATAGAATATACTGGATAAACGTAATCATCATAGTTACACAGTATACAGGATCATACTTAGTACAAATACAGTTCAGCTATACATAAATGTCTACAGCGGAAAACAAACATAATATAAAATAGGAGTTGAACAGCATAAAAATAGATAAATGATAGAATCCATCTTCAACTCCAGCTATCCAGAAAAAGCCAGCTAAAACCTGAGTACAAGGCTGCTCGTGTAGAAAAAGGGGCACCCGAGTTTGAAAGTGAAACAAACTACGAGTCAGTCATGGGACTGGTATGAGAAATCTACTCAACACATTTAAAATATGGCTAATCACAGGACCACGCCACTTTCGTGGAACGGGTTTACTCCATCGGATTGCCAGTGCTTTAAAACAAACAATTCTTTTAAACATCGCAATGCTTTTTATAAAAATGAAGCCATTATAAGACTCAGTTCCCATCACACAATGCAACGCAAACCAGAGGATAGAGTTTTTACCTTATAATAGCCAAAATATGCTTGATACGAATAAAACAAAAGCATTTGGTATTATTGCTAGTGTTTATAGGTTTCGAAAACAATTTCGAATCATAACTATCAATCATAGACGACATTAATGCCCCATACCACTATGTCGCCATATATAGGTATACAATCAAAGCCGCACAGTCACGTATTTGGAAATTGGATTTCCGTCATGAACCAAGGCAAAAGATAGCCTTACCGAATTCGAGACGCTCTAGCCCATGTCTCAGGATCAGAACGCATCGACCCTTGGATCGTCACGGCCGGTCCACCGATGTGGATTAAAATGCCCTAACACTGCGTTTCCTCGCCCTACGGGGTATAAGTGAGCCAACGAATGACTCCATCGGTCCCGCATCGACCGATATAACCGAGGCACCTCACAACAGTAACAACCACATAAGTCAAACTCGTCAGGGCGTGTAAAACCCCTGACGCCACTTCTAGCTAGAAAGAAACGCATGTCCCCCCTGAGGTCCTCTCCCGTTTCTGGTTCATACCGGGGTGTGAGGCTCGCGAATTCACGTTATACACAAAGCTGCGCCACACAGGCGGTGCTTTGATCGTCACCACAAGACTTTGCTTTTCAACAGAAGCCTTGATAAATGCGTCTTAGCATGCCACACAGGCAATTCACACCATGCAACTGATGGCTATCAATCACACAGAATAAATTCCAATGTCAGACACACCATCCATTTGCAAGTCCGTTCTGGGTCTGAACGAAACCGGAGGCACTATATACCTCGCAAACCAATCGATCTCCATGTACGTCTGGACGATCACCACTCATTATCCATATTTCGGGATGCCTCCCAATCAGGACATCAGTTACCATCCAAACGAGGTGAAGATTTTCGGTCTTCGACCACCGTCTTCATCTTCGATTTCTTATCGTAGATTCAGTTATTCAGAATGGGATAGAACCGGTCTTTCTAAGCAACTCGCGTATATAATAAACAAGTGCAACACAAACACACATACGCCATATTCCAGTTCATTAGTCACTAACCGTAAATCAGTAAGAGAACGATTTCCCAAATATTAACCCCGAAGGTCGAAACCAACATCAGATCAAAATCCAGGAAACCATTCGACTTAGCCAACCTTCAGTTAGTTTCTAAATTTCACTTCCATATCTTTTATAATATTTTATAACAATTTATCGCTATTTTTGTTTATTTTAAAATAGCCAATTTATTTAAACGACGCTTCGGGCCATAATGCGGCCGTGGCGTTGTTTTTCTTCGAATTTGATTTACACATATCTGAAAATCTAACCGTTGGATCTTCACAAAATTTATATCATTAGAAATATCTTTTCAAAACGAATCCAACGGTTCCAGTTTCGGGAAAATCCGACGGTCGGATCTCCCGGTATAATCGTTTGAAGTTTCAATTTCAAAATACGAACTGCAGCGTCGTTATTCGATTTAATTTAATTATATTTATATATTTATATAAATATAATCGATTCTGGCGCTATTTTTCTTCAGATTTGAATTAAACATTCTAGACAATCCAACCGTTGGATCTTTACAAAATTGGTGTCGTTTGAAAGATATTTCCAAAGCGAACCCAACGGTTTCGGTTTTGGGAAAATCCGATGGTCGGATCTCCCGCACTAATCGTTTGAAATCACAGTTTCAAAACACGAACTGCAGCTTCGTTATTCGATATATTTCAATTCTATTTATATATATATATATATATATCGATTCTTCGATTTCAAAACTATATTCTTTTCATACATTTGATAAAAATGATATTTTTATCCAACCGTCTTCTATTTCAACACTTCACTATTTTTAACAATTCATGTATATAATAAAATTTTGATTTTTAAAGTAAAAAAATTTATTTCAAAACATGACTATTTTATATAGTTCATATAGATGATAAAAATATGATTTTTATTATAAAACAATTTATTTTAAAACGCGAATACCATTCAACACATGAATTTCTATTCAACGAATGAATTTCTATTCAACACATGAACGGTTTCTATAGTTTGTATATATATAGTAAAAATATGATTTTTATTGTTAAAACAATTTATTTAAAACACGAATACCATTCAACACATGAATATGATTCAACAAATGAATTTCGATTCAACACATGAAGGTTATTCAACATATGGAAATAATTTCAACAAATGAAAATTATTCAAACACATGAATATTACAGAAAATTTCGGCAGCATAACGGCAGGGTAGTTAAAACCGGGACCGTCCCTAGTACGGCTCCTCGCTCTACCTTAAAGCCTCGCAGCTTTTGACAATGGGGATTCATGCATCTAGTTCAAACGCAGGCGACATGTATATTTTTTTCATTTCCACAAACTAATCCTATGTGGTTTCAACCAAATATTTCTCAACCACAAACGAGTATTTTTCAACCGCAATCAATCAATTTCAACCACAAACAATTCTAATCAACCATTCGTAATCAACCAATTTTCACACCAATCACAACCAATAAATATTGTCCATGGTTTGTGGACGAGGGGCGTATATATATATATATATATGTATATATTTATATAAGCATTTCACTTCTATTCAACACATATATAATTTTTACAACTCATATATAACTTATATATCGAACGTACAACTTATACAACGCTTATACAAGAGGTGTACAATGCTTATATAACTCATACATCAACTATATAATTTATACATCGTCGTTTTCCATATCGTTTATAAATTAGAAATCTCACATTGGGTTCCACTCCACCCAAAATAGCAGAAGGCTCAGAAAAATATGTGGTCTCTTCTAGAATGTAGAAGACGTCCACACGAGTCCACTGTCTCTTGTTTCACTGAATTTCGTCAAGAAACGAAAAAGATATGATTTTTACAGTGAAATCAAAAACGGTAGCGCTTAGAAGTGTTATTATATAGTTAATTAATATAACAGCCGTACCTTCCTTTGAATGTTCGAAACTAGGTTTTGCAGTTTTCGCGAAAACCATGAGGAGGTAGGACAATCGGAGGGTACAACGCTAAAGAGGGCGGAGCAGGCTTCCTGGCGCCGGTGGTGGGGCCCCCTGCGATGGCCAGAATCGGGATTGGCGGCGGTGGTAAGTCGTTGACTTTATGGGGCTCGTGTTCGTCGAGGCGACGACGAGGGAGGGTGGTGGTTGGTCGGATTTGAAGAGGGAGGCGGGCGCTATCGAGATTTGGTGGTGGCGGCGGCTAACGGTGGCTGAGGTGGCGGCGATTGGGTCGGGAAGTGGTGAAGAGGGTTCCGCCGTTAATCATGAGGGTAGCGGGTTTTTTTTGATTTTATTTATTTTAAATATTTAAAATCCACTAAAATAGCCAATTAAAATTTTTTAAATTGGTTCAGATTTTCCGGGTCGTTACAATCTCCCCCACTTAAAAAACTTTTCGTCCCCGAAAAGGAACAAAGTCGAAAGTGGTTTGATTTATCAACTCTGCATCCAATCTGGCTTCCATTCTCCAACTTTTCAGTTTCTGAGAATTTTCAAATTCTTCAAAAATTTGGCTTTCACCCGGAATTTTCGAAAAATTTCGCCATAACCTTCTTTTTACGGGGAGAGGTTTGGAATTTTATTGGGCCGTATTAGGTACCCAATAAATCCTATAAAGCATGCACATATTTATAGTGATATATTCTGGTGTTTACAGGGGAGCGTGTATAGATAATAACTCCAGAGAATAAATTCTCGTCACCCTGTCAAAGCCTGAGGGAGTGTGTATTTTTAATTGCTCCAGAGGATAAATCCTCGTCACCTCGTCCCGTGTGGGAAATAAATAATCCATGTGTCATATCTAATGACTAGAGAGACGTGATTATTGTCAACTCCAGACCCGTGTGGTTTTTTTTATTAATCTGGCAATTTATCGTTACAATTTTATATGGTCATATCAGTCATCAGTTCAACCTGTAAAATATAGTCATCGCCATACAAGCCTCTCGCTCGTATGGTAAATCTTCCACCTCGTCACATAAGCTCCAAATGCTTATGTGGTATATGATGAAGTATGCCTATCTTCAAGAAGTATGCCATGTAGTGTAGTTCAAAATTAATTGTTACTATCCTATGGCGATGTTTACTATTACACACAGAACAACCATCACTCCACATCCAATGGCATTCACAGGAGTTGATATAATAATATTTCGCATCCAACTCATTAAGGTTTACCTATTTGTCAGGCACGCAAATAAAATCTTTACTCAACAGCTAATCCAATTACCTGTTCAAACATATATAATGCACATGTATATATTTCTATCTATTTTTTAATCAGTTCAATGTGTGACTTAATCGAATAAATTCTACCATTCATTCTCTTATTGATTAAATTAACTATCGTTCTAATAATTTTAATTAATCAAATCTACTATCACACAATGCAAACAACAAGCAATTTGTTTTTAACTTTAAAAAAATATACTAATCAATTTCTATATTCTTTTAAAATCATTCAGACTATATAATTAAAAGTGCACATCCATGGAAAGAAAATAACAACAGAGTAGAGAACTAATTGGTAATGCAAAGTATGGTAAATGTACCTTGCACCGGAGTCAATCAGAGATATCTACTCGACACTTAGGATAGGCTTTCTGAATGCTCTCCTCAGTTTCCCAAGTACAATCTCGCGGATCCCCACTCCATTGCACTTTGACTAAGTGAACCTTCTTGTTCCTCAGTTCTTTGGTTTCTTTGCGAATAATCTTTAGCGGCTCTCTTCTCACAGCTAATTCTGGAGTAATTTCAATATCCTGTTGAGCTGCTTCTTCCACGATCAAGTCTGGATCATGAACGTGCTTTCGAAGTTGAGATATGTGAAATACATCATGCACTCCAGGCAACCAATCAGGCAATTTAACCCTATAAGCGAGAGTTCCGATCCGTTCCAGAATAGGAAATGGAGCAATGAATTTGGGTGCCAACTTCCCAGTTTTACCGAACCGGATAACTCCTCTCATCGGCGATACTTTCAAATATACATAGTCGCCAACAGCAAACGATATATCTCTTCTTCTCCTATCGGCATAGCTCTTTTGTTGGCTTTGAGCGGCGAGTAGTCATTTCTTAACGAAATCGACTTTGTCGGCAGCTTCTCGGATCATATCTGGTCCCAATACAAGTCTATTACCGAGTTCAACCCAACAAGCAGGAGATCGGCACGGTCTACCATACAAGGCTTCGAATGGCGACATTGTCAGGCTCGCCTGGTAGCTGTTGTTATATGAGAATTCAGCCAAATGTAAATGGTCCTCCCATGATCCACCAAAATCTAGAACACAAACCCGCAATAGATCTTCTAAAATACGATTCACCCTCTCAGTTTGACCATCTGTCTGAGGATGATAGGCGGTGCTCAAGTTCAGCTTTGCTCCCAGTTCTACTTAAAATGCCTCCCAGAATTTGCTAGTGAATATTGGATCTCTATCACTAACTATACTGATCGGCACTCCGTGTAGCCTAACAATTTCCTTGAAGTATATCTGCGCCAGACTCTGAGAAGTTCTGTTTGATCTGACAGGTATGAAATGGGCGGTCTTCGTGAAGCGATCTATGATCACCCAAATACTGTCATTTCCTTTTCTGGTTCTGGGCAAACCATCTATGAAGTCCATGGAAATATGTTCCCACTTACAACCTGGAACGTCCAGCGGTTGTAACAATCTAGCCAGTTTCTGTTGGTCGCTTGTGACTTGCTGGCAAGTAGGGCATCGGCTAACATATATTGAAACGTCTCTTTTCATAGCCTTCCACCAGAATGTTCGCTTGAGATCGTTATACATCTTGGCCACACCGGGATGGATACTCAGCTTGGATTTGTGACACTCGTCTAACACTTCCCTTTTTAACTCGGGGATGTCGGGAACACAAATCCTTCCTTTCAATCTCAGGGTCCCATCGTTATCTATTTGAAAACACGAGGGTTCGCCTTTCTGAATCCTTTTGATCATATCCTTAATAAAGTTATCCTCCTTCTGAAGAATAGATATTTTTTCAATCAAGGAAGTCGTAATAATAAAGATGGCGATCATTACATTCTTTTGGCTTAACGCATCGGCCACGACATTGGCTTTCCCTGGAGTGTATAGAATCTCAAAATCGTATGCTGCAAGGAATTCTAGCCAATGTTGCTGCCTCAGATTCAAGTCTTTCTGGGTGAACAGATACTTCACCGACTGGTGATCTATAAACAGTTCAAATCTCTCACCCAGAAGATAATGTCTCCAGATTTTCAAAGCGAATACTATAGCCAATAACTCAAGATCATGAGTGACGTAGTTTTTCTCGTGCGGCTTCAGCTGACGGCTAGCATAAGCGATCACTTGACCTCTTTGCATTAGTACTGCACCCAGGCCTTCTCCAGAGGCATCTGTCCAGACCTTTAAATCCTGATTGCCGTCGATTATGGTTAACACTGGCGTAGTCGTTAATCTTAACTTTAGCTCTTCAAAAGCCTCCTCACATTCTGGAGTCCATTTGAATTTTGAGTGCTTCTTTGTAAGCTTCGTTAAGTGACCAGATATCTTCGAAAAGTTTTTAACGAACTTCCGGTAATAACTAGCCAATCCAAGAAAACTACGAACCTCTGTAGGAGTACTAGGCTGTTTCCAGTTTTGAATAGTTGTGATTTTACTTGGATCCACAGCAATTCCTTCTTTCGATACGACGTGGCCAAGAAATTTCACTTCATCTTGCCAGAATATACATTTGGATAGTTTAGCTTTCAATACATTCCTTCTCAGAATTTCTAGAACCTGTTCCAAATGCTTTTCATGTTCGGCTTTTGATTTAGAGAAGATTAGAATATCATCGATAAAAACCAGAACAAACTTATTCATGACTCGTCTGAACACTCTATTCATCAAATCGACGAATTATGCTGGAGCGTTACATAAGCCGAACGGCATTACTAACCACTCATAGAATAAGTCTGGACCTCTGAATGCTGTCATAGGAACACACTCTTCGGCAATTCGAAGTTGATGGAAGCCTGTAGCTAGGTCCATCCTTGAAAATACTTGTGCTCCATTCAGGCGATCCAATTAATCATCGATTCGCAGCAATGGATATTTATTCTTTATTGTCTGCTTGTTCAAATCACGATAATCCACACATAGCCGTAGAGTACCGTCAGATTTTGGGACAAACACCACTGCTGCACCCCAATCTGAGAAACTAGGCCTGATCAGACCCTTCCATACTAGTTGTCGAGTTTGGTTGTCTAATTCCTCTTTCTCTTTCAAGGGCATTCTTCGAATAACGTGAACTACCGGCCTTGCATTCGGAATCAAAGCGATCTTGAAATCAATTTCCCTATGCGGAGGTAAGCGAACAACTTCTTCGAACACATCCGCATAATTCTTGATGACAGGAATATCTTTTACGAGGTCGGGAATATTCTCTGTGACTACAGGGATATTTTCTATTTGGGCTGGAGAAACATCGAGAGCTGCCCAGAAGTCTTTTCTATTAGAATTCTGACCTTCACAGGGAATAGTTATATAATCACCTGATTTAATCTTCGCCTTAACGACTCTGTCGGCGCATTTAACCTCCGCTTCATATTTAGTCAACCAGTCTAACCCCAAGATAAGATCAAACTCGGTAAAATTCATGACGACCGCGATAGTAGGGAACCGATAACGAGAAAAAGAAACTGGCACTCCACACACCCAACTGAGATCGAGGGAACCCCCAACCGGATTATGGACAGTCATTGGTGCTTTGAGCTTTTTTAAATTCAAATCCAGTTTCTTAACCGCATTCTTTGCAACAAAGCTTCGCGACGCGCCTGTGTCAAACAATACTTTAACGGGAATAACTTTGACAGTAAGCCTGCCTTCTAAAACATCCGGCCTTTCTTGAATAGCTGAGGGCTCAGAAGTTTCTGCTACTTCATTTACTTGTACTGCCTTGGATCTCTTAAATAGACGGCAATCCTTTTCAAGATGACCAGTCCGATGGCATTGACTACATTTTCTATTCTCAAGAAACTTGTCCTTGGATTTAAATTTACCTTTCTTTTGTTTCTTCAAGGGTCCACAGTTAATTGACAAATGCCCTTTCTGATTGCAGTTAAGGCATATGGCAGCAGTTACTAGTTCTTTCTCAGATCTGGCCCTTTTCCGATTGACTTTGGGCTTGTTACTGGCCTCTGGACTATCAGTCACAGACTCCACTTTGTTACTAGAACTGATTTCCTCTTCGTCAAGCAACATACCTTTCTTATGGAGATCTTTATACTGATAAGCCATGTATATCATTTCAGAAAAAGGAAGCTTCACATTCCTCATCACACTATTCTGATATTTCCTTTGCAGGCTATGAATAAATCTCAGATTCTTCCTCTTTGGATCTCGAATCAAATGAGGAGCAAAGTGAGAAAGTTCGTTGAATTTCTTATAATATTCTGGAATGGTCATATCTCCTTGTATCAAATAAGAGAATTCATCACATAATCGCTCAGTCGCTTCAGGAGGAGTAAATTTTCTAGGAAAATCTCTTTGAATCTATCCCAGGTGATATCACCTTCTGGATTATCTTTGATGATTGTTTCCCACCAGATTAAAGCTTCTTCTTTGAGCACCCAAGATGCTACTAATCTTTTCTGATCATCTCTCAACTGGATACGTTCAAATATTCTTTCAACAGAACTCATCCAAGCTTGAGTCTGAATTATAGATTCATTGCCCGAGAATTGTGCTCCGCCCAGATTTCGATATCTCTTTAATAGAGCCTCTAGACCGGGTTCTGCATTTCTTCTGTTTTTAACACTCATTTTTCTAGTACTTCTGCAAATGGCAGATCAAGTGTCAGGTCACAGAAAAGGTATTTTAAAACATAGAAACATATACTTCAAATGTAAATGTGTCTATTGGGGTGTATTTCAACTGCTTCACTCATACTAGGATTTTACTGATCCTATCTGTAATGAGTTACTCGTCCTAGAACACTACTGGTTCTATTTCTGACGAGTTCGTTAATATGTTATACTCCAGCACTAAGCTTAACCAAAGCTCTGATACCACGATGTGACGACCCCATACCCCGTACTGATGGTGGCAAGGGTAATCTTTGGAATATAACACATAAATAGATAACAGCAGAACAGAATTAAATAAATACACCAGATAATGCACAATAGAATATACTGGATAAACGTAATCATCAGAGTTACACAGTATACAGGATCATACTTAGAACAAATACAGTTCAGCTATACATAAATGTCTACAGCGGAAAACAAAACATAATGTACAATAGGAGCTGAACAACATAAAAAGAGATAAATGATAGAATCCATCTTCAGCTCCAGCTATCCAGAAAAAGCCAGCTAAAACCTGAATACAAGGCTGCCCGTGTAGAAAAAGGGGCACCCGAGTTTGAAAGTGAAACAAACTACGAGTCAGTCATGGGACTGGTATGAGAAATCTACTCAACACATTTAAAATATGGCTAATCACAGGACCACGCCACTTTCGTGGAATGGGTTTACTCCATCGGATTGCCAGTGCTTTAAAACAAACAATTCTTTTAAACATCGCAATGCTTTTTATAAAAATGAAGCCATTATAAGACTCAGTTCCCATCACACAATGCTACGCAAACCGGAGGATAGAGTTTTTACCTTATAATGGCTAAAATATGCTTGATACGAATAAAACAAAAGCATTTGGTATTATTGCTAGTGTTTATAGGTTTTGAAAACAGTTTCAAATCATAACTATCAATCATAGACGGCATTAATGCCCCGTACCACTATGTCGCCATATATAGGTATACAATCAAAACCGCACAGTCACGTATTTGGAAATTGGATTTCTGTCATGAACCAAGGCAAAAGATAGTCCTTACCGAATTCGAGACGCTCTAGCCCGTGTCTCAGGATCAGAACGCATCGACCCTTGGATTGTCAGGGCCGGTCCACCAATGTGGATTAAAATGCCTGAACACTGTGTTTCCCCGCCCTATGGGGCGTAAGTGAGCCAACGAATGACTCCATCGGTCTTGGATCGACTGATATAACCAAGGCACCTCGCAACAGTAACAACCACATAAGTCAAACTCGTCAGGGCATGTAAAACCACTGACGCCACTTCTAGCTAGAAAGAAACGCATGTCCCCCCTGAGGTCCTCTCCCGTTTCTGGTTCATACCGGGGTGTGAGGCTCGCGAATTCACGTTATACACAAAGCTACGCCACGCAGGCGGTGCTTTGATCGTCACCACAAGACTTTGCTTTTCAACAGAAGCCTTGATCACTGCGTCTTAGCATGCCACACAAGCAATTCACAACATGCAACTGATGGCTATCAGTCACACAGAATAAATTCCAATGTCAGACACACCGTCCATTTGCAAGTCCGTTCTGGGTCTGAACGAAACCGGAGGCACTATATACCTCGCAAACCTATCGATCTCCACAAACGTCTGGACGATCACCACTCATTATCCATATTTCGGGATGCCCCCTAATCAGTACATCAGTTACCATCCAAACGAGGTGAAGATCTCCGATCTTCGACCACCGTCTTCATCTTCGATTTCTTATCGTCGTTTCAGTTATTCATAATGGGATAGACCCAGTCTTTCTGAGCAACTCGCGTATATAATAAACAAGTGCAACACAAACACACATACGCCATATTCCAGTTCATTAGTCACTAACCATAAATCAGTAAGAGAACGATTTCCCAAATATTAACCCCGAAGGTCGAAACCAACATCAAATCAAAATCCAGGAAACCATTCGACTTAGCCAACCTTCAGTTAGTTTCTAAATTTCACTTCCATATCGTTTATAATATTTTATAACGATTTATCGCTATTTTTATTTATTTTAAAATAGCCAATTTATTTAAACGACGCTTCGGGCCATAACGCGGCCGTGGCGCTGTTTTTCTTCGGATTTGATTTACACATATCTGAAAATCTTACCGTTGGATCTTCACAAAATTTATATCATTAGAAAGATCTTTTCAAAACGAATCCAACGGTTCCAGTTTCGGGAAAATCCGACGGTCGGATCTCCCGGTATAATCGTTTGAAATTTCGATTTCAAAATACGAACTGCAACGTCGTTATTCGATTAAATTTAATTATATTTATATATTTATATAAATATAATCGATTCTGGCGGTGTTTTTCTTTAGATTTGAATTAAACATTCCAGACAATCCAACCGTTGGATGTTTACAAAATTGGTGTCGTTTGAAAGATATTTCCAAAGCGAACCCAACAGTTTCGGTTTCGGGAAAATCCGATGGTCGGATCTCCCGCACTAATCGTTTGAAATCACGGTTTCAAAACACGAACTACAACTTTGTTTTTCGATATATTTCAATTCTATTTATATATATATATATATATATATATATATATATATCGATTCTTCGATTTCAAAACTATATTCTGTTCATACATTTGATAAAAAATGATATTTTTATCCAACCGCCTTCTATTTCAACACTTCACTATTTTTAACAATTCATGTATATAATAAAAATGTGATTTTTAAAGTAAAACAATTTATTTCAAAACACGACTATTTTATATAGTTCATATAGATGATAAAAATATGATTTTTATTATAAAACAATTTATTTTAAAACGCAAATACCAATCAACACATGAATTTCTATTCAACGAATGAATTTCTATTCAACACATGAACGATTTCTATAGTTTGTATATATATAGTAAAAATGTGATTTTTATTGTTAAAACAATTTATTTAAAACACGAATACCATTCAACACATGAATATGATTCAATGAATGAATTTCGATTCAACACATGAAGGTTATTCAACATATGGAAATAATTTCAACAAATGAAAATTATTCAAACACATGAATATTACAGAAAATTTCGGCAGCATAACGACAGGGTAGTTAAAACCGGGACCGTCCCTAGTACGGCTCCTCGCTCTACCTTAAAGCCTCGCAGCTTTTGACAATGGGGATTCATGCATCTAGTTCGCACACAGGCGGCAAGTATATTTTTTTCATTTCCACAAACTAATCCTATGTGGTTTCAGCCAAATATTTCTCAACCACAAACGGGTATTTTTCAACCACAATCAATCAATTTCAACCACAAACAATTCTAATCAACCATTCGTAATCAACCAATTTTCACACCAATCACAACCAATAAATATCGTCCATGGTTTGTGGACGAGAGGCGTATATATATATATATATATATGTATATATTTATATAAGCATTTCACTTCTATTCAACACATATATAATTTCTACAACTCATATATAACTTATATATCGAACGTACAACTTATACAACGCTTATACAAGAGGTGTACAACGTTTATATAACTCATACATCGACTATATAATTTATACATCGTCGTTTTCCATATCGTTTATAAATTAGAAATCTCACATTAGGTTCCACTCCACCAAAAATAGCAGAAGGATCAGAAAAATATGTGGTCTCTTCTAGAATGTAGAAGACGTCCACACGAGTCCACTGTCTCTTGTTTCACTGAATTTCGTCAAGAAACGAAAAAGATATGATTTTTACAGTGAAATCAAAAATGGTAGCGCTTAGAAGTGCTATTATATAGTTAATTAATATAACAGTCGTACCTTCCTTTGAATGTTCGAAACTAGGTTTTTAGTTTTCGCGAAAACCGTGAGGAGGTAGGACAATCGTAGGGTACAACGCTGTAGAGGGCGGAGCAGGCTTCCTGGCGCTGGTGGTGGGGCCCCTTGCGATGGCCAGAATCGGGATCGGCGGCGGTGGGAAGTCGTTGACTTTGTGGGGCTCGTGTTCGTCGAGGCGGCGACGAGGGAGGGTGGTGGTTGGTCAGATTTGAAGAGGGAGGCGGGCGCTATCGAGATTTGGTGGTGGCGGCGGCTAACGGTGGCTGAGGCGGCGGCAATTGGGTCGGGAAGTGGTGAAGAGGGTTCCGCCGTTAATCGTGAGGGTAGCGGTTTTTATTTTATTTTATTTATTTTAAATATTTAAAATCCACTAAAATAGCCAATTTAAATTTTTTAAATTGAATCAGATTTTCCGGGTCGTTACATAACATAATGAAAATTGCAACTCCTTGCAGTTCAACAATTTATTTTAAGAAACCTTTATTATATTTGAAGCAAATTGTGTAGTCCAAGTAATATATATTTGTGTTATTGTACATAGGAAATGTTTTCATAGGGTTATCTATTTTTCCGTTGCCGCAAAAGAAAAAGAGATAACCTCAGGAAAACACTTCCCTATAGCAGCTCAAATGTATATTACCTACACTACACAGTTTGCTTCAAAGATAGAAAAAGTTGCTTCAAAATAAATTGCTGAGCTGCAAGTAGTTGCAAATTTCATTACGTTAAGTGAAACATCATTTGTCTCTTGAATAAAGCTATTAAAGCATGAAAGCCCAATTAGATCCGTGAGCTAAAATGCACCACCTAGTGGATCACCGAGTAAATTCTTCAGCTTGGTCACACTTCGTCTACTTCACACGCTTTGGATGAATACATATATGTTCTATGTTCTGTCTCTTCATAATCTGTAAACAGTTAAGATACATGCATTAGTACATCACTCAATCAACAAATACAAAACTAAATATGGATAACTTGAACTTTAATCACAAGTTTAATTTTAAACATACACATACAACCTTTATACAACAAAGTCAGGCATACTTACTAGGAGGAGGCGGTTGATAGTAAGAGGACGCCATTGAAGTTAATTTCAGAGGAAACATTTAATTTTTGACCGTTGAAGTTAATTTTAGGAGGCCACTGAAGTTTATACCCAAAAGAGGCCTAAACCAGCAATTTATAGCCGTTATAAGTTCTCAGAAGAGGCCTAAATGCAAATTTTCCTTTTTTTTATACAGGCTAGATTTATGTTGGATGAGAAATGGTAAAAGATCCCCATATTTCGGCAAATGGGGTGTATTTTTAGGTGTTCAAAATGCACGTTAGTTAATAAATTGGTCAAAGTAATGTCCAAGGAGGAAAGATTTCAAATGAAACCGGATAATAACAAAACTATGATGGAGTGGAATGATTTTATCAACTTGAAAACTAGGGCAAAGTTTAAGGTAAATTATGTATAAATGGTCATCTTCGTGAATTAACCAGTCAGTATATTTTAATTTTTTATTTCAGCAAAAAGTGAAACATTTAAAGCCATCAGACGCAGACAAATGCCATATACATGTAGCCGTAAAGGAATGACATGCTTAGCTACTGATATGGTCAGAAATAATTTTAATGTTGTGATCTTGTCATGCCATTTATAGAGTTACGATAATTTATTTTATTCAAAATTTTATTACCATAGTAAAACGAGTGTCCAATTCCCTCTTCTTTCTATCGATCTAATGTTTGGATTAAATCTCACACTGAGCTGGGTTGGTGAAGAACTATTGTATGTGATTTAATTTTAAATTGACATATTACAAATGATTTTAGAGTGTGATAATGTTGAAGGTTATAATGTATGTTGTCTTTTACAAGAGAAGATTAAAAAGTTTAACGCTGAATCACAAGCTACCATGACAACTTCTGTGAGAGAAGATGCTCTTTCAGCAGTGCTGGGAAACAATAGACCAGGACGATTAAGAGGAATGGGAAGAGGTATGACCCACACCAAGTTTGTTTTGTCACAAGCTAATCAAAAACAAACAATGCAACTACGAAATAGAGTTGCAGATTTGGAGAAGATGGTTCTAATGCTAGTACCAAAAAACCAGGTATTTCTAAAACGAATGGCAAGAAGTTATAACTTGTATGTAGCAATTAGTTATTTGCATTCTGTGAGTTTAGAATCGTAGTGAATCATTGAATAAACTCTTTGTTGAGTAATGACTACATAAATAATTCATAATAAAATTCAAGTTGTCATATAAACCCAAAAATAAAATAAAGATTGAGTGCATGCAGCAGTTTCATACTTCACTTTTCGCAAAACCAAAAGATTAAATAAAGAAACTGTAATTGCAGTTTGAGCAGTCTGTAAACTAGGTTGGACACTGCTGCATGTACCGGCTTGACACTACTGCATGTACAGGCTTGACACTGTTGCGTGTACACAAGGTTTCTATGTTGTGGTATGCTCAAAAGGTGAATCAATGATTCATGGCTATATGCCAAAACATAAAAAGTTGGACCCAGTTCATAAAAGATGACTCAATATGTATATATACACGTATCTCCTTATCTAAAATTTATCAAAATGGGTTGCATGTACACGTTGTTCCTTATCAGAAATGAGCTGGCTCTTCCATCCCTATCAAAAACTTATCCGTAGAGTTACTTCTTTCATCCCTATATGTGTGTGTATATATATATATATCTCCATGTGCTTGTCTTCACCATACTTTAAAATATTATGATAGACCACACTACTAGTAATTTAAAGACATAGTCCTACTATCTTTAAGTTACTTCTTTCCCCTTACCTAAGCCTTATTACCATGTCAATCATGAAGCAGTGGTGTCATGCTCACATCTATTGAGAGCAAGCCATGCCGCCTTGGTTAACTGATGTCATGCTGCCTTGGTTAACGTTATTACTATCATGAGGTTATTTTCAGATCCATGCGGAGGGGTATTCAGTACCTTAAAGATACTGAATACCTCATCCACATGGTTCTGAAAATAAACTTTGTGGCAGCACTATTAAACATTTTAAGGGGCTACACTACTGTCTATATCGCTGTGTCCAATATATTGTTTGTTTTGATATTGATTAAGTTGTCCAATATATCGTTGTATTCTAAATGTATATCAATTTGTCCAATATATCGTTGTGTTCTACATGTATATCAATTTGTCTAATATATCGCTGTGTTTGTTATGATATTGAATGCTTCTACCGACATTTTTTTGACCGATAAAAAATCCAGACGTCTTGATAAAATATCCAGACGTTTGAATGATTCTATAGGAATATTTTTTAGGATGGAAAAAATCTAGATGTTTGGATAAAATTTCCAGATGTCTGAATGAATCTATAGGAATATTTTTTAGGACGGAAAATATCCATACGTTTGAGTGCTGCTTCAGATTCAATTTTTTAGGCCAAGAGAAATTTCAGACATTTTTTAGGCATAATATTTTAGGCTGAGATGAAATCCAGACGTCTGAACAAAAAATCCAGACGTCTGAGTGCTGCTTCAGATATAATTTTTTTAGACTGAGAGAAATTTCAGACGTCTGAATACTTCTTCAGGCATAATATTTTAGGTCGAGATGAAATTGAGACGTCTGGATAAAATATCAGACATCTGATTATTATTCAAAAGGTTTTCTGGTTGTAATATAAAATGTTTGGCAATCTATCCAGACGTCTGACACATCAAAATCAGCTGTGCATGTCTTTCTTGTTGTCCAGCTATGTTTATTGTTTAATGCTTTACATTGAGTAAATATAGAATATTTTGCTTAAGATAGCATGTATACAACACTATTCAAAAAATATAACCGAGTATGTCATAAGAGAGATACAATAGTGATGAATTAGAGCCATATCAAATTAGAGTACCATATCCACAATACACAACAAACTAACATCATCAAGTTATCACAAGCATAGCATACATCAAAGTCACAATCAAAACACAACCATGTCACAAAATATAGTTTAATACATACATAATTTTTCATAAATTGTAAATTAAGCGTCAACGTCTTTAAGTTCGACTCTCGCTTTTGTTGAGTCGTTATCCCCCTCTTTATCTACCCCTATGTCCACCTTGTCATCAGGTTTCTTTGAATCTTCTTTTTCCTTAGGTTCGATGCTCGCTTCTTTTAGGTCGCCTTCCCCCTCTTTTTCTTCCTCAATCTCCTCCCTATCATCGAATTTCTTTAGATCTTATTTTTCTTTAGGTTCGATGCTCGCTTATTTTGGGCCGCCTTCCCCCTCTTTTTCTTCCTCTATCTCCTCCTTATCATCGGATTCCTTAGGTTCAATGCTCGCTTATTTTGGGGCCTTCGTCCTCTTTATCTTCCACTTTCTACTCCTTGTCACTAGATTTATTTGAATCTTCTTTTTGTTCAGGATATGTACTGAAAAGGTTGGAGATTGTAACAACCCGTATTTTCTATAACCAGTTATAATGTAAATCGAGGCAGAATTTAATTCTAAAATCTGAATCAAGGGAAACGGGCTATGCCATTGCGTTCGTCTCGGAAAAATACGCGAAATAGTGTCCGAGTTTTCGAAAATCGGAGTCCGTATGACCCGATTAAGGCCCAATGAAGTTTTCAGAAAATTTCAAAGTAAAAACAGATTTCAAATTCAAGTTTGAATTTGAAAAATTAGGTCAGATTGGGCCAGGCGGGAAAATTCCCGCCAGAGCACCCAAGTCGACAGCCCTGTCGACTTGGGAGTCGACTTGGTTGGACCCAAGTCGACAACCCTGTCGACTTGGCTGTCGACTTGGTCCAGCCGGGCCGTTTAGCCTGGTGCACCATTTTGAGATTGTGTTGAGCTTAGGGGCCAGATTCGGTTTTGAGGGCTGAGATTGGAACTAGGGTTTAATCCTAAGGTTGAAACTAGTCCTAATCTCTATAAATAAGGCCCTAACCTAACCCTAAATCATCATTATTCATTCATACAACTAAACTATGGCAAAATCATTCCTCTCATGGCCTCCACTCTCTTCATAAAATTCCTAAATAAATTTCTATGAGAGATTTTCCATGCATACAAGGGTTTTCAAGCTTGTATGAGCATCATTAGCTTGCATTCAAGTCAAGTTTCCATATTTACATCATAAAGCAAGGGTTTTGATCAATTTTGCTTAAGGGTTTTTCTATTGAAGCTTGCATTTTGGGTTTAATTGGTTGCATAAGGGCTTTGTCATATTTTTGTGACTTCATAAGCATTGTAAGCCCTATTCTACTTTCATACTTAAACTCTAAAGTTAAATGCATGATATGCAAGTTTACTATGTCATGATATGCAAGTTTGATATGTTATGATATGCAAGTTTATCATGTTGTGTTATGCAAGTTTGCTATGTTATGATATGCAAGTTCATCATGTTATGTTATGCAAGTTTGCTATGTTATGATATGCAAGTTTATCATGTTGTGTTATGCAAGTTTGCTATGTTATGATATGCAAGTTCATCATGTTATGTTATGCAAGTTTGCTATGTTATGATATGCAAGTTTATCATGTTATGTTATGCAAGTTTGCTATGTTATGATATGCAAGTTTATCATGTTATGTTATGCAAGTTTGATATGCAAGTTCGTCATATGATATGCAAGTATGTTATGCAAGTTTGGGATGATCATTTGGTCCATGTTATCATGTTATGCAAGCTTATCTTGAGTATGTGAACATAAAGCTTCAAGCTTTATGCTAAAGGTTGCATTTTGGCATCATGTAAGTTATCATGTCCCTTATGATAACTTGCATGTGAGGCTAAATGCGAACTTATGGCCATTTCTACATGTCATTTATCACCATGTATCACCAATATGCTAAGTTTGGTTTTATGCATGCTTTTGAGGCCTAATGCAAGTATATGAACATAAGTACATTTCATATGCCACCATGTTGAACTTGTGGCTTCAACACTTTTATGTCATGATTATGCTAAGTTCCCCCTTTCTATCCTTTATGCGCTATTGCGATATGTAAGCGATGGGATTGCGTTTGGGGTTGGGTAAACTTAAAAAGACATAAAAACATAAGCTTGGGAATTTACCTATTAAGTTAGGTCTACCCATTGGGAATTTACCTATTAAGTTAGGTCTACCCAATTGCTTGAAAACTTGTATTATGTTTTGGAAACATAATGGACATGACACTTAGAGAATATGAGAATGGCCAACTCGAGGTTGGGTTGAGCTTGTAGCATAAACCTACCCGAAACCGACCGGCTTAACTAGTGGCTACAAGCAATAGGACCCAATGTGAGTAGTTGGTCATGTTGCGCGTGAAACCCGAGGTTAGACTAAGTTGTGGTGTAAACCTACCCGGACCCGCCCGGCCTAACTAGTAACCACAACAAGGTCTAATGTGAGAGGTTGGGTGCATTAAATTAATTAATGCCACATGGTAGGGTTAAGTCATGGACCGCTTGAATACTTAACCAATTAAACACGATGGGTTGGTAGGGTTAAGTCATGAACCTTGGGTACACTTAACCAACTTGGTACTTGAATGGGTTGGGTTAACCACGTTTAACCCATTAAGGAAACCCTAGTCACGTGGTCCTTTGCACCAGTAACCCTCTTAGTTGTATCATGATACCCTAGAGACTAGGCTAGGGAGGGGCACGATTACTGGGATTCCATGTAAGCGACCAAAACGACGGCTGAGTAGGTGCGCCGGTGTAGGTTCAGACGGGCCATGGTCGTGCACATGGTCCGGAGTTGAAAAAGCAGGCACAGGCACATGTAGGTTTAGACTGTGCGTGCATTGATTTGTGTCAGTGGTTGACACCCTAGGACTTGATACACCCTAGGGTGGACCTAGCACAGTTTAGCTACACTTCGTAGTTGGGCCGTATGACACCGACACTTGACGAGTTAGGCTTATAGGGAGCCGATCGACTAGACCGTGCTAGTTGGACCTTGGTTTAGGTCATTCATGATGTTGGGCCAAACTTGGGCCTGGGGATCACTTCTTGTTTACACTTTGGACCTCGTATTGGGGTCACTTCATGTTATTGGGCCAAAGCTTGGGCCAAGGGATCAATACAAGTTTATTCAAGTCATGTTAGTTTGCTAGTACACCTGTGGTGCAAAACCTTAAACCTGATTATGCGATGACACCTTTATCTACCTTGTTAGTTAATCATCATGCTAGTATGTTGTTATCCTTATGTACATCCCTGCTGCTCATGCCAATTAACTTTACCAGTTTACATTGATTGTAGTAGGGCTTACTCAGTCTTTTTGACTGACCTGTTTTCTTTCGCCTCTTTTCTTCCGTTTCCCCCCAGGTTCTCAGGGAGGGAATATTGGAGCTTAGCTGGATTTCTGATCGCTTGCTTGTGGGATTTTAGCTCATGTATGGTCTTGACATGAAGCTAGCTATGGTTATCACTTATTTTGGGGATAGTACTTATGTATTTCAGTTTTGCAGTAATGTTGTTTTTATCTAGACTTGTGTATTTGGAAAGTTGACATTATGTTGTACCAGACTTGTTTTTGAAATAGTTTGAAATCTTCCGCTGTTTTATCTATGTTATTTACTCTGTTTACATATATACATATGTTCTTGTTCTGCCTTGATATATCATTATGCATGTTTACCTGATTCAAACGCCCCTCCAAAGTCAGAGTGCTTGCAAGAGCCACCCTGGCGGAGGTGGGGTGTTACATTTGGTATCAGAGCATATGGTTTACGAGAAGGAACAAAAAGGTTTTTAAAACTTTTGGAAAACTATTTTCAAAACCAAGTATAAAGTATTTTCCAAAGAAAAGTCTAGTTTATTTTAAAAGCTATTCCCCAAAATGCCATTAGCAAAAATTCCTTCGTTTTTCTCCATTCTGAATCTATCCTTTTTCTTCATTTTCGGTATGGCCGATAACTTTGCTATTCCGGAGGGAGTACACGTACCTGTTTGGTATAGGAGACTTTTGGAGGCTAGGGCGACCGAAGCCGGCCCCGCAGATGTTCCTCCTCCTCCTCCAGTAGTTAATGTTCCTCCTCCTCCTGTCGCTGAGGTTCCTCTTCCTCCTCCCCCTCGGCATCCACAAACGGATTTTGCGGAAACTTGTGAGAACTTTAAGGCGATGGGTGGCAAGAATTTCTTTGGAACCGAGACTTATGTAGAGGCAAGGAATTGGTTGAAAGAAACCGAAGATCTTTTTGCCTTCTTTGATATAGATGACCTTAGGAAGGTTTTATTAGCAGTGTGGTTGCTAAAGGAAGAAGCTGCACGTTGGTGGGTGGTCACCACCGCTACTAGGCCAATTGAGACTTGGGATGACTTTCGGGGAAAGTTTGGACTAAGGTTCCTATCACTGAAGCAAGGGGACATGACTATTAGGGAATACATAGATAAGTTTAATCAACTGGCTCGGGTCGGTTTAGACTTGGTTAACACAGCTCGGAAGAAGGCCCTATACTTTGCTCTACGATTAAACGAGCCATTACATGGTTTGGCCATATCTCATATACCCTTGGGGGCAACTTTCGAGAGTTTGGTGAATATGGCCCTACTCAATAAAGAGAATAGGAGTGACAAGAAGGAGGAGAAGTCTAAAGATAAGAAGGAAAAGAAGTGCTTTACTTGTGGAAGCTCGCCTCATCTAAACAAGGATTGCAGAAAGAGGAAGGGCACTTGCTTTCACTGTGGAGAGACTGGACATTTCAGTAAGGATTGCCCGAAGAAGCAAGGGCAAGGCCAGGGTCAGCCTCAGCGTGCTGGACCTTCAGGAGGGCAAGTTCATGCTCTCAATGCCGCTCCAGTTCCCGATCGAGGTAGTATTTCTGTTGAAAGTCTTGTTTACATGTCTGGTTTTCCTGTTCGTACCTTGTTTGATTTTGGTGCATCGCATAGTTTATTTCATCTGATCTAGTTGAAAGTTTGCACCTAAGTACTAGTCTAGTTAATGATCCCGTGTGTGTTTCAAATCCAATTGGGGGTTCCGCCCATTTGTCTATTATCTACGTGGATTTGAAAATCTCTATCTTTGGTGTAGAGTTCTCGTGTGATGCTTATATTCTCGGTTTCATGGGGTATGGGTTGATTTTGGGCATGGATGGGTTGTCCAGTTTTGGAGCCGTCCTTGATTTTTGAGCATAGGGTTGTGAGGCTCATGACTCGCCTCGGTAATACCCTAAAAATTTCTAGTAACCCTATGAGTCCCGTCATGTTGTGTTATCTTGAATCCCTCGACTCGTCTATCGATAGTTTGCAATCGGTGAGGGTGGTCCGAGAATATCCTGATATCTTGGGTGAAGTGAAGGGGGTTACCCCCTAAACACGAGTTTAATTTCTGCATTTATCTGGTGGATAATGCAAAGCTAGTTTCTTTGCCCGTTCGGCACATGGCTCCGCGTGAAAGACGGGAGCTAAGTAAGCAAGTGAAGGAGTTACTTGAGAAGAACTTCATTCGATGAAGCATTTCCGAGGAAGGTATTTTAGTAGTATTCGCAACTAATGTGGACAGTTCGCTTCGCCCGTGTGTTGATTATCGTGAGTTAAACAAAGAGAATAGACAACCATTGCCAAGGATCGATGATTTGTTCGATCAGCTTGTAGGAACATCTGTTCTCTCTTGATCTTGCTACTGGATTCCATCAGCTCAGAGTAGCTGAAGATAGTATAGACAAGACTGCGTTCAGAACTCCGGATGGATTCTTAGAATGGCTGGTCATGCCATTCGGTTTGACTAATGCACCCGCCTACTTCGTGGACTTGATAAGTAGGGTGTCTAGGGAGTTCCTGAACGAGTTTGTGGTAGTCTTCGTAGATGATATTCTGATCTTCTCAAAGGATGAGGAAGAGCACGCAAGACATCTCAAGGAGGTGATGGATACGCTTAGAGCACATCAGTTGAAAGCCAAGTCCTCCAAATGTCATTTTGGAGAAGAAGGAGTTAGATTTCTTGGGCACATAGTTTCTAAGCAAGGCTTAGTGGTGGATCCCGCTAGAGTGGTCGCGTTTCAAGACCGGAAAGCCCCGACGAGGACAATTGAAGTAAGAAGCTTTCTCAGTTTAATTAGTCAGTTAGCGTCTCTTGAGTTTAGGCCTACCCTTCTGGATCAAGTAGGGACTTCGCAGAAGGAAGACCCGCAGTTAGTCGAGATCATGAACAAGTGATTCGAGGCGAGATGTTAAGTCACCTCGCTATAGATGACAAGGGATGGCTAAGACGCGATGAGAGAAAGAAGGTTCTTGACGATGCACATCACCCGAGGAGGTGGCCGAGTTTGTCCCAAGGTGCATGTTGTGCCAACAGATTAAGGCCGAGTCATAAAAAGCCCGGTGGGCTATTACATCCATTGGAGGTCCCCGCAATGGAAGTAGTAAAGCGTCACGAAGGATTTCGTGGATGGACTGCCTAGATCAAGGAAAGGGAATACGAGCATGTGGGTCATAGTAGGTAGACTCACGAAGAGTGCTCATTTCACTCCGGTAGAGAGCGAAAGGACTGCATCATAGCTAGCAACGGATTACTTTCAAGAAGTAAAAGACGGTCAAAGCACAGAGGAGTTAAACTCAAGGAAACGTGACTTAGAAGATTGAAGGCCGGATACGCGCATCATATCTCTTTCTTAGAGTATATCCTTGATCCTTGTTTTCCTGTGGAACTTACTCCCATGTTATCTTTTTACGTACATCCTCTTGGTCCCATTCTCGATCCCATTTCTGTTGTAAACTCCATAAGGGGGTATGACTCATCGGTTAGTAATACATGTCAGGGTTTGAAGGGGTCCGTTAGGTTGACTAAACCTTTTGGGCTTTTATAGAATATGGGTTGGGTTAGGAAGGGATTTCTTGTAATCCGAAAGGAGTATATCCTGCTTACCTTCCCGATCTCTTTGTAGCATATCTTTGCTATCCATGTTTATCTAGTTTATCGTGTTAATCTTGCCATGAGAATCTTAGGTAGAAACCCTTTGGATGAAACATGTGTTTGAAACATGTTATGCTTGATGGTTGCAAGTGGTTGCAAGTGTTTGCAAGTGGTTACTCGTGGATGCATTATACACGTTAGGCACTAGATCGGCTCACACACTCCTCATATTGCATATGCATGAGTGTTTATGCTTATTCATGGATGAAAATTTCTGTGTTATCACATGGATGTTGCATATGGATGTATGTTATGTGCACACATATAGATGTTATACATTATGTTAGGAATTGCATACATATGGATTCATTTCACTAACATAATTTGCATTGATGATATTTGCATTAGATAAGTACATATACACACACCTTTGCATATGTTCATACAACATTTAGAATCTTGTAAGGACAATGATTGCTCGTGGATGATGTTTTGAGTAGATGGATGATTGGATGGTTGGATACGTTCTTCCTAACTTGAAGATTTCGGGGACGAAATCCTTTAAGGAGGGGAGAATGTAACAACCCGTATTTTCTATAACCAGTTATAATGTAAATCGAGGCAGAATTTAATTCTAAAATCTGAATCAAGGGAAACGGGCTATTCCATTGCGTTCGTCTCGGAAAAATACGCGAAATAGAGTCCGAGTTTTCGAAAATCGGAGTCCGTATGACCCGATTAAGGCCCAATGAAGTTTTCAGAAAATTTCAAAGTAAAAACAGATTTCAAATTCAAGTTTGAATTTGAAAAATTAGGTCAGATTGGGCCAGGCGGGAAAATTCCCGCCAGAGCACCCAAGTCGACCGCCCTGTCGACTTGGGAGTCGACTTGGTTGGACCCAAGTCGACAGCCCTGTCGACTTGGCTGTCGACTTGGTCCAGCCGGGCCGTTTAGCCTGGTGCACCATTTTGAGATCGTGTTGAGCTTGGGGGCCAGATTCGGTTTTGAGGGCTGAGATTGGAACTAGGGTTTAATCCTAAGGTTGAAACTAGTCCTAATCTCTATAAATAAGGCCCTAACCTAACCCTAAATCATCATTATTCATTCATACAACTAAACTATGGCAAAATCATTCCTCTCATGGCCTCCACTCTCTTCATAAAATTCCTAAATAAATTTCTATGAGAGATTTTCCATGCATACAAGGGTTTTCAAGCTTGTATGAGCATCATTAGCTTGCATTCAAGTCAAGTTTCCATATTTACATCATAAAGCAAGGGTTTTGATCAATTTTGCTTAAGGGTTTTTCTATTGAAGCTTGCATTTTGGGTTTAATTGGTTGCATAAGGGCTTTGTCATATTTTTGTGACTTCATAAGCATTGTAAGCCCTATTCTACTTTCATACTTAAACTCTAAAGTTAAATGCATGATATGCAAGTTTACTATGTCATGATATGCAAGTTTGATATGTTATGATATGCAAGTTTATCATGTTGTGTTATGCAAGTTTGCTATGTTATGATATGCAAGTTCATCATGTTATGTTATGCAAGTTTGCTATGTTATGATATGCAAGTTTATCATGTTGTGTTATGCAAGTTTGCTATGTTATGATATGCAAGTTCATCATGTTATGTTATGCAAGTTTGCTATGTTATGATATGCAAGTTTATCATGTTATGTTATGCAAGTTTGCTATGTTATGATATGCAAGTTTATCATGTTATGTTATGCAAGTTTGATATGCAAGTTCGTCATATGATATGCAAGTATGTTATGCAAGTTTGGGATGATCATTTGGTCCATGTTATCATGTTATGCAAGCTTATCTTGAGTATGTGAACATAAAGCTTCAAGCTTTATGCTAAAGGTTGCATTTTGGCATCATGTAAGTTATCATGTCCCTTATGATAACTTGCATGTGAGGCTAAATGCGAACTTATGGCCATTTCTACATGTCATTTATCACCATGTATCACCAATATGCTAAGTTTGGTTTTATGCATGCTTTTGAGGCCTAATGCAAGTATATGAACATAAGTACATTTCATATGCCACCATGTTGAACTTGTGGCTTCAACACTTTTATGTCATGATTATGCTAAGTTCCCCCTTTCTATCCTTTATGCGCTATTGCGATATGTAAGCGATGGGATTGCGTTTGGGGTTGGGTAAACTTAAAAAGACATAAAAACATAAGCTTGGGAATTTACCTATTAAGTTAGGTCTACCCATTGGGAATTTACCTATTAAGTTAGGTCTACCCAATTGCTTGAAAACTTGTAATATGTTTTGGAAACATAATGGACATGACACTTAGAGAATATGAGAATGGCCAACTCGAGGTTGGGTTGAGCTTGTAGCATAAACCTACCCGGAACCGACCGGCTTAACTAGTGGCTACAAGCAATAGGACCCAATGTGAGTAGTTGGTCATGTTGCGCGTGAAACCCGAGGTTAGACTAAGTTGTGGTGTAAACCTACCCGGATCCGCCCGGCCTAACTAGTAACCACAACAAGGTCTAATGTGAGAGGTTGGGTGCATTAAATTAATTAATGCCACATGGTAGGGTTAAGTCATGGACCGCTTGAATACTTAACAAATTAAACACGATGGGTTGGTAGGGTTAAGTCATGAACCTTGGGTACACTTAACCAACTTGGTACTTGAATGGGTTGGGTTAACCACGTTTAACCCATTAAGGAAACCCTAGTCACGTGGTCCTTTGCACCAGTAACCCTCTTAGTTGTATCATGATACCCTAGAGACTAGGCTAGGGAGGGGCACGATTACTGGGATGCCATGTAAGCGACCAAAACGACGGCTGAGTAGGTGCGCCGGTGTAGGTTCAGACGGGCCATGGTCGTGCACATGGTCCGAAGTTGAAAAAGCAGGCACGGGCACCAGTAGGTTTAGACTGTGCGTGCATTGATTTGTGTCAGTGGTTGACACCCTAGGACTTGATACACCCTAGGGTGGACCTAGCACAGTTTAGCTACACTTCGTAGTTGGGCCGTATGACACCGACACTTGACGAGTTAGGCTTCTAGGGAGCCGATCGACTAGACCGTGCTAGTTGGACCTTGGTTTAGGTCATTCATGATGTTGGGCCAAACTTGGGCCTGGGGATCACTTCTTGTTTACACTTTGGACCTCGTATTGGGGTCACTTCATGTTATTGGGCCAAAGCTTGGGCCAAGGGATCAATACAAGTTTATTCAAGTCATGTTAGTTTGCTAGTACACCTGTGGTGCAAAACCTTAAACCTGATTATGCGATGACACCTTTATCTACCTTGTTAGTTAATCATCATGCTAGTATGTTGTTATCCTTATGTACATCCCTGCTGCTCATGCCAGTTAACTTTACCAGTTTACATTGATTGTAGTAGGGCTTACTCAGTCTTTTTGACTGACCTGTTTTCTTTCGCCTCTTTTCTTCCGTTTCCCCCCCACCCCCCAGGTTCTCAGGGAGGGAATATTGGAGCTTAGCTGGATTTCTGATCGCTTGCTTGTGGGATTTTAGCTCATGTATGGTCTTGACATGAAGCTAGCTATGGTTATCACTTATTTTGGGGATAGTACTTATGTATTTCAGTTTTGCAGTAATGTTGTTTTTATCTAGACTTGTGTATTTGGAAAGTTGACATTATGTTGTACCAGACTTGTTTTTGAAATAGTTTGAAATCTTCCGCTGTTTTATCTATGTTATTTACTCTGTTTACATATATACATATGTTCTTGTTCTGCCTTGATATATCATTATGCATGTTTACCTGATTCAAACGCCCCTCCAAAGTCAGAGTGCTTGCAAGAGCCACCCTGGCGGAGGTGGGGTGTTACAGAGATGGTGGATGTGGCGGAGTCCGTGGTCGAGTACGTCGTAAAATTTCAGTGAGAGACCATGTTATTGCACTCATTGTTTTCTCAACTGTTGCGAGATGAGACGCTAGTGTAAGTTCCATATTCGCAATATTATTCCTTAAGGAAACTTGATTTTGATACAATATTTGTTGATTATGAATGACGGCTTGATGAAATGATTCGTTTGGAAGAATTTGTGCCTTGGGAGAAGTCATACCTTCAAAAAATTGATATTGAAAAGATTATTGGGAGGAAGATTCCGACAAATCCGGAATATGCTCTTGAGGATGCTCTTGCGGTGGAACTTATTTACCTTGACATTTATCTCTTCATTCGTCGAGAGTGCAAAATGTTGGTGGTTCTTCCGGAAGTTGCATCAAGGAGAAGAATTTTTTACCCGCTTCCTTAACCGGAATTTCCTCAAACGTTGATAAATATGTCGGAACCTCTTTTGCGCTTAATATTCTCATAATAAACGGAGCATAGATAATTGTTTGTCGATACATACTATAATTTTTTTTAGTTCATCAAAGATAAATTGAGCCCAATTAACTTGAATACCACCAAATATCGCATATAAGGCCCTATGCTCTAGATCAAGTATTTTTTCATGACTTCCAAGCCGAGGAAACACTGTATTTATAAGAACTCAGGCAAGAAATCTCCCTTTTGGTCTTAAATATTTAATAAAAAACTGAGGCATATCATCTTCCCAAATTTGATGAGTAATGTTATCCCATGGCTTAAAACGCATATCGGGAATATCATTGATATTTGTCCCGGTATTAGAACATTGCAATATATCTCCTATGTTCTTAGCTATGAATCTAACCGTAACTTTGCTAACACTTGACCAAATCCAATCTTTTTCTACTTGAGGATTCCAAAAACCTGTATTGTCTAAGTTCGCATAGAATAGAAATATGGATATCTGGTCAATGTGAAAGTGATAGGAAGAGAATGAGACCAGTGTTACAAGATCAGCATCCTGGCATAAGCTATGTAATTCATACATTGGAAAATCAATGAGATTGTAGAATGGACCAGTATGTAGGATTTTATTCTGCATCAATCCTAAATTTCTATTGCCAAGGGTGCTTTGTTCATCCATCTGTTGATTCATGATTGTGAAACTATTCGGGGTTTTCCTTCAATAGTTTATGGAGGATTTGATGATTCTTCATCTACCCTCTTTTGTTCTAATGAAGATTTTCTAAGTAGGCATGATTTGCGCTGGATTTGGGATTTTAGTGTTACAGAATTTCCGATTTGATCGGTGAAATGGAAGAGTGAGGAGTATAAGGTTGCGGTTATTTTTATATAAAAATAACTGACGTTTTGTTAATCAGAACTGTGGTGTGAAAAACAGACATTTGATTTAGCATTTTTTTCAAACCGAGGAAGTTTTCAGACGTCTGGGAATAGTTTCAGACGTCTGTTTTGGATGATTTTTAAACCCGTGTATATTTTCAGACGTCTGCTAATTTTTACAAACGTCTGATTTTAGTTTTCCTGTTTTTTATTTTAACCCTATCAATTTTCAAACTTCTCGTTTATTGATGTAAACATCTGTTTTTAATTTTTTGTGAGACATCCCCTTAATTTGTATAATTGTTTACATAATTGCATCGCAATCAGCACCAATTAATAATTACTTGCATGATTTTTTATCAGGTTAAAGGAAGCAGCAGAGATGAGAGTCCATCTCAAGTGGTGCAAATGATTTATATTATTGTTGCCATAACAATGTAATTTCTTTGATTTAATATATAATATAAATGATTTTGACTAAATGTAGAGTAAGTATGACCAACCGAATGTCAGATGTAATTTGTTGGATTGGACTAGGATGGACGAAATAGTAGCCGAAGGAAGCGTTCTTTCAACTAACCCTAAAGCACTTTTATACAATATTCCACTTGGACCAAATGCCATCAAAATTTTGATATAATTCCCGAAGAAATTGGATGCTTATTTATAGAGGTCTACTCCTAGGATGATCTCACAAATTGGAGATGTTAAGGATGAGATAGTAGCATGGCCATCTGACAGAGTTGTACTCCACACTACGATAGTCTCTGAAAATGATGAAAGTACGGTAAACTTAATTCTTTATGCATCATTAGCTCTATGATTTAATATAAGAATCTGATAATATTTTTTTTACTAGAGTAAAACTTCATCAAAAAATAAGAAATGCAAGTTGTATGATTGGGTTGGAAGCAAAGAATTGGTTGCCGAAGGGTGGTTGTACTCTATTGATCCAAATCAGCTCGTGGATAATATTCCGCTTGGACAGTCTGTTGTGCTTGTTTTGATTGATGCGCCAAAAAAGTCAAACGCATTCTTATGGAGAGAACCATTTGATATGACATATGTTGGAGAAGATATTGGGTGCAAAGTAGCTTAGCCGCAAAAAAATGTCGTTCTTGAGGATATTAATGCAACGACATCTGCTCATACGCCGAACATAGTATCACATTCAGCGGTAATGTGCACTTTATGTATTTAATTTATAAAAAAATGCATATACCTTGATACTGTTTTATTATTAGAATCAATTCTATTTTGTAGAAAACATATTTATACTGTTTCATATATTACATGACAGACCACTAGTTTCGAGTCAAACATTAAATGCAAGTTGATTAGTGTTCATGGAGCGAAAGAACTTGTTGTTGAAGGATGCGTGTCTTCGACTGACCCAAATGCGATGGTCCATTTTTTTCGTTTGGGAGAAGGTGTCGTTAAAGTTTGGGTTGGTATTGTTAAAGTTCCAAATGCACCTTTATGGAAACCTACATCTGAGTTTGAGTTTATTGAAGATGCAATTGGTTCTACTATAGCCTGACCTTCTACAAATGTCACCGCAGAATCGTCTTCAAGTAAGAATGACTTATACTTCTCTTTACTTATCGTCAGTATAAATGATGAAAATAATCCTTATTATGATTGTTTTGGTAGAATTTTACTTCAAGTATGATTTCCCTTTTCACCTCTTAAAACTGAATATTTAAATTTCGTTTAGGAAGATAAAACCGGAAAAAATAGAAGATAAGGTGTCCTAGTTACTTCAAACATTTTGATCTTATACAAATTTTCTTTCTTGCAATTTCGCCGTACTAAGCCGTACACATATTTGTTGACACAAGAAATGTTGCAAAGTTTAGGATGCTGTTTGGAACAAAATATGTTGCCTGTGCATAGAACTGAACTATGCCAACGCTGTCAAGTAGTTTAAGCACTACGACCAGTCAAACAAGCCAATATTGGAAATGTTATATTTATACTGAATTCAACAACAAGATGACTTGATCACACTTGACCTCGTTTTCTTTTCACATTGTCATGTTTAGCCGTACTTTTTAGTTTAGTTGTTAGCAGTTTCTCAATGTCATACATATACAACAAAAGTAGTTATGTATTTTCTTATTGCCAAATCAGGTGTTGATGTTTGATGCATGACGGAAATTCAACTTTGGAGCACACAAGCTTAGACTTTGAATGGTTTATATTCTTGTTTTTTCTCTGTAAGCATCTTTTGTAAAAACAAGTTAGACGAGAACATCGATTACAAAATGTTATGTACAACTATTGTCTATTTGGCATATGAATTATTATAACTTATGTGATATAGTTTTATAATTATAATTCTTTTGTATTGTTTGAATTTTGTGATTATTTTGAACTGCATTGTGTAAAAATGATAAATGCTGATTGATGTACCTCAACAACTCTACAGAAACGCTGTGATATATTTTGGAAAAACGTTGTAGCATGTGGGAAAAAAACATTTGCAAATGATAAAAAACGCAGTGATATATATGGTAAAATGTTGTGATATGTAGTGAATAACAACATTTCTAACCAGCACTAAATGATGTAGTATATTTGGAAAACGCTGTGATATGTGGACGATGATAACATTTCTAGACTTTATACAATGCTATTATATATTCAAAAACGCTGTAATATGCGGACGATAACAATGGTTCTAACCAGTTTAAAACGCTATTATATATTCATAAAAACGCTATGGTATGCATATGATAACAACGTTTCTAACCCATATAAAATGCTGTTATATATGTGATGAAGAAGGAATAATCCGTGTTAGCTATGCAAACATAACAACACAAAACGCTGACAACGCCATTTGAAACGCTGTATAAACATAATAACAACGCCATTTGAAACGTTGTACAAAGATAACAACAACATCAACTAAAACACTGTAGTATGTCGTTTTTCTGTAGCGATTTCAAAGTATTGTGATATTCCCATGATCTATAAATCCGTGTTGGTAGACAACATTCTTCAAAATGCTGTAAAATGATATAACATCGTTTTTTAATGCTGTCAATGAACATATTTGTTGTAGTGAGATGAATATTTAGAACAAAAAAAATGAGAAAACGGTGCGAAGCCATCTGTACATAAACCTAGACTAACGTTGCAGCTCTCCACTGCGAAATCAGGATATTTCTTGTCAAAATGTTTCCATGCTTCTCCAGCCAATGGGTGTGTTAACGTACTTCTTGAGGTGTTCTCATACTGTTCCATCTCATATGATGCGCTGTTACAGATGATGCATATTACTATGAAGTCTAAAGGTGATGGGTAAATAATGCATACACTTGTATGGGACTTCTTTTCCCTTCTTTTTCCTTGGTTTATATCTTTCTTGATTACAAAACTTACATTTTCTAAGATTGTTGTCTTCCTTCCAATACAACATGCAACCCTTTAAACATGTATCTATTTTCTGATATGGAAAACCAAAAGATGATATAAATTTTTTCACTTCATAATAATTTTCGCAAATTAATTTTTCGGATGGCATATGGTATCTAGCCGCTTGAACAACCGTCATAAATCCAGCTTCCGTAAGGTTGTATTTTGATTTCATTGCATTGTATTCTGCAGTTACCGATAATTGAGTGCCGCTTTCACATCCATTCCAAAGATTTTTTAGCATTATTCAATAAATCATATATTTTTTAGCTTCAACATTTGGTTCCTCTAAGACGTTAACATCGTCGTTACCAATTTGAACGGTAGGGAACGTTGATCGTGCAACATCTTCGACCATATTTTCTATAGATTCGTGCTAACTTCAAGACTACTGACCTCCGTCGATTATTCTTGACTATTAAGGACTACAATTTCTCCATGACGATCCCACAACAAATAATTGGATAGGAAACCGTATTGGCGTAAATGAATCTTAACCATATTCGATATTAAATAGTTCAACAATTTGCACCTACTACACCCGCCGTTCATAGCTCGGGTGGTTCAGGAGTGGGAGATGGGGATCTAAGCACTGTGTGCGGGCAGGTTCGAATCCCGCTGTGAACCACCTGGGGGGCTAGGACGTTACGCATCCGTGTGCGATGCCTATACAAAAGCGGGGTAGACACACGGCGCGGGGTTTACTTAAGTGAGCGTCAATGTATGCTGTGATCTAAAGGTTCCACGTGTTACTCAAAAAACAATTTGCACCTACTACATGGACAAGAAGTTCTCTACTGTTTCCAATATTACTTATTGCAAATTCAATAAACACTTTTATCCCGTTTTCAAAATGTTCACTTATTACACCACTTATTTTCCTTCTTTGATACATCCAGCTCCAATCGTTAAAGTAATTGGCCATTTTTCCTACTTTAAAACCTATGATAAATTAAAAAAAATCGTTAATCGTTTATTTTATATGTTGTTTTAATTTTATTTACTGATTTAGTAATGTGCACTAATTAATTTTATATTTTTTACAAACTTTATTTTAAAATAAATAACTATTGGTTCACGGACACTTATGTGTCTTCTTTGATGGTCGGTCATCCTACTTCCCATTACAAACACAATAGTAATTATATTTTGTAAAAACCCATTATTTTTAAAGGTTCAAAATCAAAACGTCATCAAACACGCTTACAAATAATTTTAGATATTAAAAGTAGTGGACCTTAAGTATATAAGATTTAAAAAATGCTAGGAACAATGAATAATATGGAATATCATATGACAGGATAATTTACATAAATATATCGTCATAATGCATTTTATTACATCAAACATCCATAGAACAAAACAACAACAATACATAAGAAGTGAATTTAAAATAAATAACCTGCGGATCCAACATGCAGGCTAAGCTCCCTTCTACTTCTTCTTTTATCTTTCTTTTTGCAATCTCACATCTTGTAATTTTACAAATTCTATACAAAGAGAGAGAAAAAAAGAGTTTCAACTATATTTGGACTGCGCCTAACCCTATACACCCTAGCCCAACCTAAGGGATCTGGTGGCTATTGCATAGGAAAAGACTGCCTACGTACCCCTTTTGAGGGATCAAGCCCACGCAGTTCTATTTCTTGCTCTTCTCTTGTATCCAAATACTCATTAGTACATTAAAACCATTTCATCCGTTCAACCAGTGCAATCCATGTAATTCAATACAATCAATGTAAACATTACAATCAACATAATTAATGTCATCACTGTAATAACACAATCAAATAAGAGCAGAAAATATTATCCAAACATAGCAACATATGAAGTTAACAAAATAAAATTAACATGCAGTCCTAAAAAACCAACCACATTCAATGACAACTCCAATTTATAAAAGAAGGTAACAACACTAATATACTTACACAATTATTATTTATCAATCAATAATTGTACAACGTCAGTGCAAGCATAAACCATTTTGTGTATACTAATCAGTCCAAACTAGTAACACAGTCGTCAAGGCATGGTAATCCAATCAATATTAGTAACACAACATCCATTTAATAACCATTATTGACTACGCATCAATTTGTAACAATTAATGGTGAAACAACGCATAAACATTATTATTGCGGTCCATTATCAACAGACAACGCATATAATAAATAAAATGAGTTAATAATCATATATTTCAATTGTTCAATCATACTCTAATTATTAAATTTCTTATTTTATTACTTATCATCTATCTGCACTGTAAATTTCTTCATAGGGAGAGTGGTTTGTATGGTATTTGTAACTACAAGGAATTATTTGTCTTTCCTTTTCTTTTTATGTGCATTCCTTGTTATTCCCAACATTAAACTTTTATTTTTATTCATCTAGACAACATGTGAGATTCGTAACATTTCATATTCTAATATATTAAAATATCAGAAAACCAAAAGATCTACAAAATTTCTCATTTCCATTTATTTCATTAAATAAAAATAAGCTTTTAAATCAGTATGCAATTACAGAAATTATTGATTACAGATCTATAGGCAAGAATAACACTCTCCATCATTTTATATACATAGAAGAATACTATTTCAATCCATCAATTTTAAACCGATTCAGAATATTTAGATCTAAGATAGAAACCTAGAACTTATTTGTAAAAATGCATAATAATATAATTTTACAAAGGTTTTCAACAAGTTTTAAAATCAATTTTTTAAAGAGATCCAAGATTTACAACAATTTGTAAATATGAAATTATCAATCGCCTTTTTCCACAGTGAGAGATCTTTCCAGATCTGAAATGGAACAATCAACCAAATGGATTCCTTCCTCCCAAAAGTTGTAGTTCTTTCTTTCTTTTTCTTCGGTTACAGATCCTAGGGATCTTTTCCAGATCTAAAATGAAACAATCAACCAAATAAATGGATTCATTCCTCCCAAAAGCTGTAGTTTTTCCTTTTTAGACTAGATTAAATTATCATTTTTCTTTTTTAGAAGTTGAGACATTACATTTAAAGATTTTTTTCAAGAGGAAAAAGAAAAAAAAGAAGATAGATGTCTCTATCCCATATCACTTAGGTTTAGCTTGCTTATATAGGAGGTAAGGATTGATTTTGGCCTTTAGATTAACCCTAAAAAAATATTTAATTAAAACACAACATCTCTTCTAATTACTTCACAATGAAGTAATATCTTTACACGCATCTCATATGTATATCATTATTTTATTCATACAACACATGACAAAAAGATATTTGAATACCGTTTAAAAAGGATAATAAATGAATAGATTTTAAGACCTATTAATAAATTACCGTTTATATAAGAGAATAATTTGCAGTCTTTAGGAAATAAATCTCTAATTTAATAAATTAATTGGCATATATGTCAATTAATGTTTACTAAATCTTCACATGCACAATTAATCAATTATTACTCCACTGATACATAAAATTACAACATTTATGTACATATTTATACTCATCAATGTCTAATAGCTACAAGATATGCAGTAAATGCCTACAATCATCCATAAATGAAATATATTATCAATTAATGCACAATCAATTGCTAACATATTTTCAAAAGTGAAAATCTAGTGTATAATTTTAAATCCTTCTTTTTTTTTCACTGCTTTCCCTATAACACGCAAAGTCAAATAATCAAGTTACATACATATACATATATACATACATACATATATATATATATATATACACACACACACACACACTCTCACATACACACAATAGGATTTGAATAACATGTAATTAATGCTGTTAATTTGCAGCAAATGAAATTAATGTCTTATAGTTTGAAATCAACATGCACCCATATATATGAATACATACATACATACATAGATATATACATATATATATATATATATATACATATATATATATATATATACACATACACACACATATATATAAAATCTTTCCTTATTTGCAACTTTTGATCCCGTATGTCTGCCATACTATACACACATACTTCCGTCTTAGGACGTGCATTTTTTTGATTGTTTTACTTAAAATTCAAAAATATGTCATTGACGGGAATCAAACTCACGACTTCACATGTCAAAGTCCACTCTCTTAACCACTACACCAAACACAATTTTTATTCTCAAAATTAAAACATTAAAAATGAGTGGTTTCATGATGCTCATCTTCCATTAATACTTTGTAAACCATAATTCCAAATATAACAAAATTATATATCAAACTAATCGTTTTGGAAAGACCTTTGTAATGGTTATAGGTACGACATCCGGTTTATGCTATAGTAAAAAATAATTCTTAATTACTTAAGTTTTAGAACCCGTAAAAGTTATGGGATGTTACATTCTTTCCCCCACAAAATAATTGCACCTCGCAATTCCCTAAATATAAACCCACTCAAAATAATAAATCTTCCTTACGGGTTTAATGACAAAATGTATGAAAATTCATCAATCATAAGTTATCTTTACATAAAATAGTATGTAATAATAACTATATTTTCTCATCATTCACAGTACTCAATAATTCATTCACTACATTGAATTAAATTTTCTATAAATACATTAAAATATGCGTTTTTCTTTTGAAGTAATGGAAGCTGTTAATTATTTGAAAAACATTTCTTAATAAATATGCATTTTGAACCACTCCAACTTTCATACATATTACTAAGTGGTAAACATTAAGTCTTTAATCATTAAAATTCTCCATTTTACTCTTCTCACCTTCAAGGAACATCTTCAAAACTTTTAGTTATTTCAAATACTAGTCTTCTTTAGTTTAGGAAACAACATATTCACACTATGTCTAAACTAATCATATCCCCCTTCAATCCTTTTGTTTCTCGAGTTTAAATTCAATCAATATTCAACACTAGCTTACTATCTAATCATAAAATTAACATAAACAACAAATAAACAAATAACATACAAGCAAACTAAACATATCAAATAAGAAAACAAAAATCAATTCAAATAAAAGAATTAATCCAAACAACCATGACATGAACTAATAAGCAAACATCAAACATAGCAATCATCCTCACATCTCTCACTCAGTGCCTAAAGCATACGATATCCACCGCTTTGATCACCAAATCCATTGTGGCCATGATGGGTCCAGACCTCCCCGGGCTCCGTACAACTATTACTACGACTACACCGCCCTGCTCTATAGTCAATAACCCTAGCCATTGCACATAGCCTTGGCTCTGGGGTACGGGCCAACCTGTCCACACCGCCTGGCTCCGCTTCGTCTACATGCCCCCTCTCTCAATGGTGAACCAAAGTTATAGATATCAATAACTCCTTTGCACATATCCCGCAGCAAATCCCAACTCTTGAAGTTAACTAGTTGGTTCCCATCTGGATCCTGAGCAATAACTACCTTCCTTTGCATCTCGGGTTTTGGCCAAAGTGGAGTTGGTCTTCAGAAGAGTTCATGATCGTCGTCGCGTGATAGTGGTAAAAGCTCAAATTTGTTTTGGTTCGGCTTCCTTTCCTCGGTTCGGTTCGGTGCTCCGGTTCGGCTCCTCCATTTCGATTTGGCTAGTGCTCTCCGGTTTGATTCGGTTCTCCGGTTCGGCTCGTTCTCTCCAGTTTGATTCGGTGCATCCACCTCGATCCGACCTGATCCCATGCTAGGATTTAGTCCGATCCGATCCCCACTGCAACTCCAACTTGATTTGAATGGCCTTCCTTTTTTCCATGCTTTCTCCTGCACCACTCTGGTTCAGCCCGGCTAGTCAATCTGCCCAATTGGACACCCATCCTGTCCGAACCGGAATCCTGGCATTTTTCTAATAAGCTTGTATCTTCCATTCTCACCGTACGACGACGTTTCCAACCATTCTAACTTTACTAAACAATCATAAAACATACCAACAGTAGTAGTAACATGTAGAATCAACCAAAAACATCAAAGCAACGATTACACATGTTAATTTAGATCAAACATACCCAAATCCATGATTTTCCCCTTGATCCCCTAAATTCCAGGACTACCAAATAAATCCAAATCAGCCTAATTTCATATATGTGACATAAAATATGATTTTAGAATTTATGCATATTTTTCCATATTTTTATGAGTCATAATTTACCACTAATCACCCCCAATTAGCCATAATTAGTATATTAAACATGCAAAACACTCAAAAATGACCATTTTCTATTAACTAATGAGATAACTTTAAAATAAGGGATATATGTTAAAAACAATAATTCTATACCAATGTTGTTCTCTTAAAACGATTCTGTCTTTACTAAGCTTGGGTTTCAATTGCAACCTAATCACTGTGTGTATGTCATTTAGTTATAAACAAACACATAACCTACCCCATAAGTGTTTATCTTGCATCACTCTTGTTTTCTTTATCCTCCACAAAAAGATTTCTCATAAATAAGCAACATTGGATAGTGAGGTAATAATTGACTAAACAAACAGTACACACACTTCAGGCATGTAACTGTATATCAACATTTTCTCTCATATTTAAACCAACCTTAAGGTGCGAATCATTACAACATAACAGTTAAACCTACCCAAGGCTCAGGTAATCGCCAAACCTAAGCTATGATACCAGATGTAAAAACCCACTATTTTTAAAGGTCCAAAATCATTTATAAACGTCATCAAACGCGCTTACAACTAATTTTAGATATTAAAAGTAGTGGACCTTAAGTATATAAGATTTAAAAAATGTTAAGAACAGTGAATAATATAGAAGATCTCATGACGGAATAATTTACATAAATAAATCGTCATAATGCATTTTATTACATCAAACATCCATAGAACAAAACAACAGGAATACATAAAAAGTGAATTTAAAATGAACAACCTGCAGATCCAACATGCAGGCTAAGCTCCCTTCCGCTTCTTCTTTTTTTTCTTTTTGCAATCTCACATCTTCTAACTTGACAAATTCTATACAAAGACAGAGAAAAAAAGAGTTTCATTTATATTTGGACTGCGCCTAACCCTATACACCCCAGCCCAACCAAAGGGATCTGATGGTTATTGCATAGGAAAAGACTACCTACGTACCCCTTTTGAGGGATCAAGCCCACGTAGTTCTATTTCCTGCTCTACTCTTGTATCCAAATACTCAATAGTACATTAAAACCATTTCATCCGTTCAACCATTGCAATCCATGTAATTCAATACAATTAATGTAAACCTTACAATCAACATAATTAATGTCATCACTGTAAAACACAATCAAATAAGAGCAGAAAATATTATCCAAACATATCACCATATGAAGTAAACAAAATAAAATTAACATGCAGTCCTCAAAAACAAACCACATTCAATGGCAACTCCAATTTATAAAAGAAGGTAACAACATTAATATACTTACACAATTATTATTTATCAAACAATAATTGTACACTATCAATGTAAGAATAAACCATTTTTTGTATACTAATCACTCCAATCTAATAACACAGTCATCAAGGCATGGTAATCCAATCAATATTAGTAACACAACATCCATTTAATAACCATTATTGACTAAGCATCGATTTGTAGCAATCTATGGTGAAACAGTGCATAAACATTCTTATTGCAGTCCATTATCAAAGTAAGAACCCAAAACTTCCCCGTGAAGGAAAGGCCGGATTGCTTTTAGAACACGACAAATCAGAACACGATCAGAAGAACATTTCATTGTTATTACAACAATTTACATCAGAATACAAGAATATACAGAGTATGAATAAATATTACACATTTACTAAATATCAGAGATTTACAAGTTACAATGTAGCAGAAAAATAATACAAAACACAACTGAAAAGAATATACGGATACAGAGCTTTCCGAATATCATTCCAGCTGTAAACTAGGATCCTGTGAATTTAAATCTGCAAAACCAAAACTACTAGCTGCCCGTGCGGAAAATAGGGGCACCCAGAGTTTAGGTTAAAACAATAAACTCCAGGCCAGTCATGTGACTGGTGTGAGAACTAAACAATTATTTAAAACTTTACTTTAAATCAGATATATCAAGGGACCACGTCGTATAACACGGAACGAGTTTCCTCCAAAGAATACCAGTGCATAAAACAAAACAGCGCAATGCTTTTTGGAAAAAATGAAGCTATTATAAGACCCAGGTCCCATCACACAATGCAACGCAAGCTGGAGGATAAGGTTTTCCCTTATAATAGCCAAACATGCTTGGTACGTTTAAAACAAATCATTTGATACTATTATAAGTGCATAGTGTATAAAACAACTTCAAATATAAATGTATCAATCCTAGACGGCATGGGTACCGTATAACATGTCGCCAATACTAGGCTCTACAATCAAAATCGCAAATGTCACGTATTGGAAGTTGGATTTCCATCTGTGAAACGAGGCAAGGGATCGTCCTTACCGCTTTGAGACAATCTAGCCCATGTCTCAGGAACAGCCACAACTGCACCTTGGATCGTCAAGGCCGGCCCACACGGAGTGGATTAAAATTCCTGAACAATGTGTTTCTCCGCCCCAGGGGCGTAAACTGGTCATATCCTGAACAAACTATCAGCCCTGGAACGACCGATATAACCGAGGCGCCTCGCAATCCATCATCCACATAAGTAAAATGTCAGGGCTAGTAAAACCCTGACACCACTCCTAGCAAGAAGGAAACACATGCCCTCGCTGATGTCCTCTCCCGTTTCTGGTTCACACCGGGGTGTGATGCTCGCGAATCAACGCTACACAAAGCTACGCAATATTATGCTTTGATCATCAACTACAAGACTCTGCTTTTCAACAGAAGCCTTGATCATGCATCTCAGCATGCCACACAGGAAATTCACGCTATGCAACCGATGTCTATCAATCACACAGAGTGAAATCCGATGTCAGACACACATCCATTTACAAGTTCGTTCTGGGTCTAAACGAAACTGGAGGCACCTTATTCCTCCCCCATATGTCCGATACAAGGGAGAGGCCCTCGCATATCTTGTGACACCCCTAAGTCCCACATCGTGGAAGCCTGTGTGAAGTGGGTACTTATATAGTAGAGCCCATATCTTACTAACGCCGAGGCCTTTTGAGGAAGAAAACCCCACACCTATACGGTGGCTAAGTTGCGGACAATATCTTGCGCGAACGGAGGTGCGGGTTGTTACAGTGGTATCAGAGCCAATACCCAGCCGGAATTGTGGCTCCTATGTCAACCACAATGCCTGGGTGAGGTGTTTATGAGCCAACAGGACGTTGGGCTCTGTAGGAGGGGAGAATGTGACACCCCTAAGTCCCACATCGTGGAAACCTGTGTGAAGTGGGTACTTATATAGTAGAGCCCATCTCTTACTAACGCTGAGGCCTTTTGAGGAACAAAACCCCACACCTACACGGTGGCTAAGTTGGGGACAATATCTTGCGCGAACGGAGGTGCAGGCTGTTACATATCCGGTCGATCTCCAAGTACGTCTGGACGATCACCACTCATTACCATGTCTTGGGTGTACAACCCAATCAAGACATTAGTAATCATCCAAACGATGTGAAGACCTCCGGTCTTCAACCACCGTCTTCATCCTCGACACATCGTCGAATCAGTTACTCAGAATGTGATAAACCCGGTCTTTCTGAATAACTCGCGTATATAATAAACAATTGCTATAAAAATACAACATACGCCTCATTCCAATCCAGAATATTTCTTTATCCAAATATTCATATACTTTGGGAAAGGTTCCCATTAATTTTATCAAAGATAAATTCATTAAATTTATTCTTTAACCTTCCTTTGGATATCAATTTAATCTAATTAAAGATGCATTAAAACTCCACTTGATTTTAATCTACCAAAAATCAATATTAATGATTGTTTTACTTGGGAAATCATATCCTGTCTTTAACTGGGTTAAAGAACTAATGTCATTTAAAACACGGTTCACGATAAACCCAAAATCACATTCCATTCCATCAGCCTTTAACCGTAAATTAGTAAGTGAACAACTCCCTAAGTATTAACCCCGAAGGCCGAAACCAACATTAGATCAATACCCATGAAACCATTCAACTTAACTAATCTCCAGTTAGTTTCTGATTTTCTTAACTCCATTGGGTCTAAGAACAATATTATTAAAGATACCATTCACGTCAACCCAAAATCTTATTCTTGTCTTTAACTGGATTAAAGAACCAATGTCCTTTAAAACACGGTTCACGATAAACCCAAAATCACATTCCATTCCATCAGCCTCTAACTATAAATTAGCAAGTGAACAATTCCCTAAGTATTATCCCCGAAGGCCGAAACCAACATCAGATCAATACCCAGGAAACCATTCAACTTAACTAATCTCCAGTTAGTTTCGGATTTTCTTAACTCCATTGGGTCTAATAACAGTATTATTAAAGATAACTTTCACGACAACCCAAAACCTTATTCCTTTAACAATGGAATCTTCATGGAAAACAAATCGATACATATAATCGATATAAACTTCCATATCCAACCGATAATATAAATGGAATAATGATAAGGCCTTTTAAATTCCATACATATTAACCGTCTTCCTCTACAGAAGCCTACTTCGATTATTACCAAATCGAATTCCATTCAATTCCAATTATATATGTTAAATTGGAAAACTTTACTTTAGAAAATCTCCTTTAAATCTTAACAAAAGATTTATAAATTCCAAATCACATTTCACTGTAAATCGGGTTAAAGAACGAATGTCATTAAAAACACAGTTCACGACAAACCCAATTCACATTCCATTTTATTCCAATTATTAAATATAATTGGAAACTCTAACAATCTTAATTAAAAGATTTATTCTCTTCACATGGGGTTCAAGAATAGTGTTATTGAAGACACCGTTCACGACAAACCCAAAATCCCATTTGATATTAAATACAAGGCTTTGAATAGAAAATATATCGTCTTATATTCAATATCAAATACTACAACCAACAAATATCGTATCGGAAATAACGATATAAATATATCTTTCAAATTTCCATAACAACATCTGTATAATCACAAAATCCAACATCGAAATATTCCGAAGACAATTTCGATTTGAATCCATTTCCAATTTATATATTGGAAATTCAGGTTATTTTTAAAACCATTTCAAATCCAATTTATTTATTTTAAAAATAATTGGATTATAATTCTAGTTCAAAACAAGTTTATTTTGATAAAAATCTATTTTTATCTTTTCAAATATGGAATTTTTCATCCCAATTCTTTCCAAATCATTTCTTATGATTTTACACTAATTATTGATATTTTAATAATTTTATCAAGGCCCGCACAGTCGATTTCCATAAACGACCATCGAGCTGCACTTACAACGACCTTTTCCAAATTTGATTTGGACATAATTCCAAATCCAACCATTATATTTCCATTCTCTTGTATTCGTTGAAAATCTCTTGTTGATACAATCCCAATGGTTTCGGTTTTAGGAGAATCCGATGGTCGGATCTCCCGTAATGTCCGTTCGAAGTCAATGGTCGAAATTCCCGAACTGCCGTGGCGCGGCGCGTTCTATTCAGTCCATTATATATATAATATATATATATATGTTATATATATTTCGTCGATTTCCATTTAAAATGTATTTTATAAATCGTTTTAAATTCGTTTTAATTTCAACTTCATATTCAATTTCCAATCAAAATTGAATATTCCATATTATTAATATATAAATGATAATATTTTCAAAACATCAGATTTTGAAATCAATTCCTTTTCGATATTCATTGTAAAATGAATAAAATCGATATAAATATTGTTCACGTCGAAATGGCGTTAATCTAATCAACACAGCTTTATATATTTAAATATATTCGTGTCCATCCCAAATCGGACATCAAAATCAAATTTTGATCTTTTACAGAATACTATTTAAAAAATATTCATTATTTTAAAATATTCGTTATTTCTGAACTGGAATCAGACACAGTCAATTACCTTATAATTTTATTTATATAGATTTCATACAACACATGTACACAACAACAATCAAACACATTCAACCATCATCCAGAGTGCATTCTACACTGCATAAGCATCAAGTATAAATATTTAACGCTTACAATAGCCTGTCAATCAATTGATCGACATACAACTAATTATTGGGACTAGTGTATGTCATATATCATCCCAATACCCGTGAGGGGTTTCAATCAACAAATACAAATTTATTTGTGCAGTTGGGCGATGTGTAAAATTTATCATCCCAATCAATATCAGTCAAATGAGTGTACATAAACAAATCATCTGATTTGTTTATGAATATTTATTTTATTCATACACACGTTAAAAATTATATTTTTAACTATAAAATATTTTACTCCATTCCACATCACACAATAAATTTTCACAACACAATCAAACAAACAAACAAGTCGTTCATGGTCTATGGATGACGGGGGTCGGGTGCTGCTAAGCACCGTCTGCATCCTAGTATATATTTCAAGTAGAAAAATAAATTAAAGTGAGGAGTTCTCACCTTTGGGTTCCACTCCGCCAAGCTTTGATTGTCGATTTATGTAGCATACCCACGTTAAAAATTATATTTTTAACCAATCAATAATTATTTCTTTGTATAATTATTCTTTAAATAACATACATAAGCTAAAAATTATATTTTTCTAAAAATAATTTCATATTTTTATAACCACGCTACATAGTTAAAAATCACATTTTTACACCGCTACTATATAGATAAAAATCAAATTTTTCTATCGCTAATGAATATATAAAAATCACATTTTTACATTGCCATTCAACCGATAAAAATCTTATTTTTACTTCGTTTTCTAGATAATAAAAATCATATTTTTACTACTCTACATAAATAAAAATCATATTTCTAATATGCTACTAATATAAAAATCAAATTTTTTATCTCTCGACATACATAAAAATTATATTTTCCATAAACAAAATCATATATTTTTATATATAAAATCTAGTCTTTTCGTATTTAAAAATTTAAACTTTTTCTATATAAAAATCTTTCCTTTATCTATATAAAGATCTAAGCTTTTTCTATAATTAAAAATCAGTTTCTATAATTAAAATTCAGTTTTCCATATTTAAAATTAAAGAGACTTACTGTTTTTCGAAGGAGGAGGGTTGGGAAGTTGAGGTCGCCGGAGCAGGGCGCTGGTTGCATCGCAGGTAAGCGGGTGGCTCGGGGTACGGCTCGGCGCGTTGGGTTTCGGGTCTCAAGGAGGGCTAGGGTTCGGTTTTGGGGGGAATTGGGTGCTTCGATTGGGAAGAGGAGGGAGGGGAGGAAGGAGATCGGGGGTGCGCGCTTGGCGAGGCGGAGCCGGACGGAGCAACGACGGCCTGGGAGGGGAGGCAACGCTCCATCATTCGTCGTTTTTTTTTTTACTTTTTTCTATTTTTCGATCTGAGGGAATAGAGAGAGGAGAGGGAAGATAACGCCCTTATAAATATATATATTATTTAATTTATTATTCTCCAAAAAGTAATTTTAAATTTTGATCTCCAAACAAGACCCACCGCCTGTCGTCTCTAGCGTAATGCCCCCATTCCGAACACAGTGGGATATGTTTCGCAAGCCTATTCGATTGTTTCGATCATTTTCCGTCAAAATCAAAATATAAATCTATATATTGAATTTGAACGCACATTTCAATTTATCGGGGCCATATACGGACCCCAAAAATTCCAGAAAAGTAAATCTGGCTATGTTTTTATGATACGGTCCTAACAAATCTAATTTCGTCAAATTTGGAGACCGTTTGAAAAATGGCCATTTTTTTGTCGATCGAAAATGATTAAAACTGTCAAAACACGTTTTACTTTGCCACGCTCATATATGAACTTCAAAAATTATGAATTTTGGAATCTAGCAATAACTTAACATCCCGGATCCAACAAAAGTGGTTTCATTGAAAATGGAGGTCGTTTGCAAAATTTCTGTTTTTAAGGGCTATATATTCCATAGCGACTATTCTGAATTTTCAACTGGGCATAACCTTTTATTCCCGCTATGAAATTTTGATTTTTTGGATTCGTTGGAAAGATATTTTCAAATAGATTCTAATATTTTTGGTTTTGCTAAAATTCAGTTTATTTTGAATCCTGTACATTCATTTGAAATTTGGAATCGAATTTTCAAACTACCGCGCCATTTTCAATTCCTTTTATAATTAAAATAAATATTTATATTATAACATTGATTCAAATAAATATATACTTTCTAATTCTATTTAAAATAAATTTCTAGTCGTTATTATTTAAAATAATTCATTTTAAATATTCAAAATTCATTAAAATTGCCAAAATAAAAATTTTAAATTGGTTCTGATTTTCCGGGTTGTTAGAATCTCCCCCACTTAAAATCTTTTCGTCCCCGAAAAGGAACGGAGATGAAGGTTGTTTTACTAATCAACTCAACTTTCATTATTTTCATTATGGCTTAAGTTCTCCAACTTTTCAGTTTCTAAGAATTTTCCAATTCTTCAAAAATTTGGCTAACACCCTAAATTTTCGAAAAAATTCGCCATAACCTCCTTTGTACGGGAGCACCGGGAAAATCCCCAAACCGCCACATAAGCCTCTCCAATCAAAAAGAAAAAGAAACAGCCAAGCGTCTCATAAAATCATCAAAAACCCCAAGAAATACAATAAACATGTACCTATTTGTCGGGCAAACAATTTTATTCCTCTGCTTAGCTTCCCTACTATGACCTGTTCAATGTATACACATGTACATGCATGCATTTCCAAACAATTTTCAATTCAGTTCAATATTTGATACAATTTGGCTTAATGGTTCAAAATTTTAATTACTGAAACCAATAATCAAACAACACAACTAGCAATCAATTAATGAATTAACATTTCAAATTCATAATTTTGATACATATATAGAAAATTATGTTTTTGATGCCAATTCACAACAATAAACCCTATCTAGTTTTGGTTCTCTCACCAGTCAATTGGAATCATATAGATATTCCACTTTCGAAACCCGGGCACAAATACTGATGATGGGTACCCATCATCATTATCATTCCCGGGCGACTAGAGTGTGATTCTATATCTATCCAGCATATTAAAACTTCAAATACACGCTAGCTAGGCGTATATGCAAAATCTTTATATATTGGATTGTCCAAATTCAACACAAATAAAATATTCAAATACGTATAAAATGGTTTGAATTTTCAAAACAAAAATTGTTTTCATTTTAAAAATATACTCTTCACACTCGTTCTAGGATACTACTGATCCCTTCTCTAACGAGTCATTCTTATTGGATATTACTAATCCAATCTCTGATGAATTCTTTCGTTTGGTTCTAATGTGTCATGTTCTCTGAGCTCTATAAACCAAAGCTCTGATACCAAACTGTAAGAACCCAAAACTTCCCCATGAAGGAAAGCCCGGATTGCTTTGAGAACACGACAAATCAGAACACGAACAGAAGAACATCTCATTGTGATTACAACAATTTACATCAGAATACAAGAATATAAAGAGTATGAATAAATATTACACATTTACTAAATATGAGAGATTTACAAGTTACAATGCAGCGGAAAAATAATACAAAACACAACTGAAAAGAATATACGGATACAGAGCTTTCCGAATATCATTCCAGCTGTAAACCAGGATCCTGTGAATATAAATCTGCAAAACCAAAACTACTAGCTACCCGTGCAGAAAATAGGGGCACCCAGAGTTTAGGTTAAAACAATAAACTCCAGGTCAGTCATGTGACTGGTGTGAGAACTAAAACAGTTATTTAAAACTTTACTTTAAATCAGATATATCAGGGGACCACGCCATATAACACGGAACAGGTTTCCTCCCAAGAATATCAGTGCATAAAACAAAACAGCGCAATGTTTTTTAGAAAAAAATGAAGCTATTATAAGACCCAGGTCCCATCACACAATGCAACGCAAGCCGGAGGATAGGGTTTTCCCTTATAATAGTCAAACATGCTTGGTACGTTTAAAACAAATCATTTGATACTATTATAAGTGCATAGTGTATAAAACAACTTCAAATATAAATGTATCAATCCTAGACGGCATGGGTACCATATATTATGTCGCCAATACTAGGCTCTACAATTAAAACCGTAAATGTCACGTATTGGAAGTTGGATTTCTGTCTATGTACCAAGGCAAGGGATCGTCCTTACCGCTTCGAGACAATCTAGCCCATGTTTCAGGAACAGCCGCAACTACACCTTGGATCGTCAAGGCCGGTCCACATGGAGTGGATTAAAATGCCTAAACAATGCGTTTCCCCACCCTATGGGGCGTAAACTGGTCATATCCCGACCAAACTATCAGCCCCGGAACGACCGATATAACCGAGGCGCCTCGCAATCCATCATCCACATAAGTAAAATGTTAGGGCTAGTAAAACTCTGACACCACTCCTAGCTAGAAGGAAACGCATGCCCTCCTTGATGTCCTCTCCCGTTTTTGGTTCACACCGGGGTGTGAGGCTCACGTATCAACGCTACACAAAGCTACGCTATATTAAAGCCGTGCTTTTATCATCAACCACAAGACGCTACTTTTCAATAGAAGCCTTGATCATTTGCGTCTCAGCATGCCACACAAGCAATTCACGCTATGCAACCGATGTCTATCAATCACACAGAGTGAAATCCGATGTCAGCCACACATCCATTTACAAGTTCGTTCTAGGTCTGAACGAAACCGAAGGCACCTTATTCCTCCCCCATATGTCCAATACAAGGGAGAGGCCCTCGCATATCCGGTCGATCTCCAAGTACGTCTGGACGATCACCACTTATTACCTTGTGTTCGGTGTACAACCCAATCATGACATCAGTAATCATCCAAACGATGTGAAGACCTCTGATCTTCAACCATCGTCTTCTTCCTCGACACATCGTCGAATCAGTTATTCAAAATGGGATAAACTCAGTCTTTCTGAATAACTCGCGTATATAATAAACAAGTGCTATAAAAACACAACATACGCCTCATTCCAATCCAGAGTATTTCTTTATCCAAATATTCGTATACTTTGGGAAAGGTTCCCATTAATTTTATCAAAGATAAATTCTTTAAATTTATTCTTTAATCTCCCTTTGGATATCAATTTAATCTAATTAAAGATGCATTAAAACTCCACTTGGTTTTAATCTTCCCAAAAATCAATATTAACGATTGTTTTACTTGGGAAATCATATCCTGTCTTTAACAGGGTTAAAGAACTAATGTCATTTAAAACACGGTTCACGATAAACCCAAAATCACATTCCATTCCATCAGCCTTTAACCGTAAATTAGCAAGTGAACAATTCCCTAATTATCAACCCCGAAGGCCGAAACCAACATCAGATCAATACCCAGGAAACCATTCAACTTTACTAATCTCCAGTTAGTTTTGATTTTCTAAACTCCATTGAGTCTAAGAACAGTATTATTAAAGATACCATCCACGTCAACCCAAAATCTTATTCCTGTCTTTAACTGGGTTAAAGAACCAATGTCCTTTAAAACACAGTTCACGATAAACCCAAAATCACATTCCATTCCATCAGCCTCTAACCATAAATTAGCAAGTGAACAATTCCCTAAGTATTAACCTCAAAGGCCGAAACCAACATCAGATCAATACCCAGGAAACCATTCAACCTAACTAATCTCCAGTTAGTTTCTGATTTTCTTAACTCCATTGGTTCTAAGAACAATATTATTAAAGATACCATTCACAACAACCTAAAACGTTATTCCTTTAACAATGGAATCTTCATGGAAAACTCGATATATATAGTCGATATAAACTTCCATATCCAACCAATAATATAAATGGAATAACGACAAGGCCTTTTAAATTCCATATATATTAACCGTATTCCTCTACAGAAGCTTACTTCGATTATTACCAAATCGAATTCCATTCAATTCCAATTTTATATGTCAAATTGGAAAACTTTACTTTGGAAAATCTCCTTTAAATCTTAACAAAAGATTTATAAATTCCAAATCACAATTCATTGTAAATCGAGTTAAAGAACGAATGTCGTTAAAAACACAATTCACGATAAACCCAATTCACATTCCATTTTATTCCAATTATTAAATATAATTGGAAACTCTAACAATCTTAATTAAAAGATTTATTCTCTTCACATGGGGTTCAATAACAGTGTTCCTGAAGACACCGTTCACGACAAACCCAAAATCCTATTTGATATTAAATACAAGGCTCTGAATAGAAAATATATCAGCTTATATTCAATATCAAATACTACAACCAACAAATATCGTATTGGATACGATATAAATATATCTTTCAAATTTCCATAACAATATCTGTATAATCACGAAATCCAACATCGAAATATTCCGAAGACAATTTCGATTCAAATCCATTTCCAATTTATATATTGGAAATTCTGGTTATTTTTAAAACCATTTCAAATCCAATTTATTTATTTTAAAAATAATTGGATTTTAATTCTAGTTCAAAACTAGTTCATTTCGTTAAAAATCTATTTTTATCTTTTCAAATATGGAATTTTCATCCCAATTCTTTCCAAATCATTTCTTATGATTTTACACTAATTATTGATATTTTTAATAATTTTATCAAGGCCCGTTCAGTCGATTTCCATAAACGGCCATTGAGCTGCACTTACAGCGACCTTTTCCAAATTTGATTTGGACATAATTCCAAATCCATCCGTTAGATTTCCAATCTATTATATTAGTTGAAAAGCTCTTGTCGATACGAACCTAACGGTTCCGGTTTTAGGAGAATCCGATGGTCGGATCTCCCTTAATGTCCGTTCGAAGTCAATGGTCGAAATTCGTGAACTGTCGCGGCGCGTCTAATTCAGGCCATTATATATATATATATAATATTATATATATTTCATCGATTTCCATTTAAAACGTATTTTATAAATCATTTTAAATTCGTTTTCAAAACAATTTCAACTTCATATTCAATTTACAATCAAAATTGAATATTCCATATCATTAATATATAAATAATAATAATTTCAAAACCTCAGATTTTGAAATCAATTCCTTTTCGATATTCATTATTAAACGAATAAAATCGATATAAGTATCATTCACGTCGAAATGGCGTTAATCTAATCAACACGACTTTATATATTTAAATATATTCGTGTCCATCCCAAATCGAACATCAAAATCAAATTTTGATCTTTTACTGAATATTATTTTAAAAGTATTCATTATTTTAAAATATTTGTTATTTCTGAAGTGGAATCGGACACAGTCAATTACCTTATAATTTTATTTATATGGATTTCATACAACACATGTACATAACAATAATCAAACACATTCAACCATCATCCAGAGTGCATTCTACACTGCATACACATCAAGTATAAATATTTAACGCTTACAACAGCCTGTCAATCAATCAATTGACATACAACTAATTATTTGGACTAGTGTATGTCATATATCATCCCAATACCCGTGTGGGGTTTCAATCAACAAATACAGATTTATTTATGCAGTTGGGCGATGTGTAAAATTTATCGTCCCAATCAATATCAGTCAAATGTGTATACATAAACAAATCGTTTGATTTGTTTATAAATATTTATTTTATTCATATACAGGTTAAAAATTATATTTTTAACTATAAAATATTTTACTCCATTCCACATCACACAATAAATTTTCACAACACAATCAAACAAACAAACAAGTCGTTCATGGTCTGTGGACGACGGGTGTTGGGTGCTGCTAAGCACCATCAGCATCCTAGTATATATTTCAACAAGAAAAATAAATTAAAGTGAGGAGTTCTCACCTTTGGGTTCCACTCCGTTATGCTTTGATTGTCGCTCTATGTGGCACACCTACATTAAAAATTATATTTGTAACTAATCAATAATTATTTCTTTGTATAATTATTCTTTAAATAACATACATAGGCTAAAAATTATATTTTTCTAAACATAATTTCATATTTTTATAACCACGCTACGTAGTTAAAAATCACATTTTTATACCGCTACTATATAGATAAAAATTGAATCTTTCTATCGCTAATGAATATATAAAAATCACATTTTTACATTGCCATTCAACCGATAAAAATCATATTTTTTACTTTGTTTCCTAGATAATAAAAATCATATTTTTACTACTATACATAAATAAAAATCATAATTTTAATATGCTACTAATATAAAAATCAAAAATTTTATTTCTCTACATACATAAAAATTATATTTTCCATAAACAAAAGCATATATTTTTATATATAAAAATCATGTTTTTCGTATTTAAAAATTTAAACTTTTTCTATATAAAATTCTTTCCTTTATCTATATAAAGATCTAAGCTTTTTCTATAAGTAAAAACCAGTTTTCTATAATTAAAATTCAGTTTTCTATAATTAAAATTAAAGAGACTTACTGTTTTTCGAAGGAGGAGGGCTGGGGAGTGGCAGTCGCTGGAGTAGGGCGCTGGTGGCATCGCTGGTAAGGGGTGGCTCGGGGTACGGCACAGCGAGTTGGGTTTCGGGTCTCAGGGAGGGCTAGGGTTCGGTTTTGGGGGGAATTGGGTGCTTAGATTGGGAAGAGGAGGGAGGAGAGGAAGGAGATGTGGGGTGCACGCCCGGAGAGGCGGCGCCGGAGGGAGCGACGGTGGCCTGCGAAGGGGAGGGGCGACGCTCCATCATTTTTTTCTTCTGTTTTCTATTTCGATCTGAGGGAATAAAGAGAGAGGAGAGGGAAGTCAATGCCCTTATAAATATATATTATTTAATTTATTATTCTCCAAAAAGTAACTTTAAATTTCGATCTCCAAACGAGACCCACCGCCTATCGTCTCTAGCGTAATGCCCCCATTCCAAACACAATGAGATATGTTTCGCAAACCAATTCGATTGTTTCGATTAGTTTCCTTCAAAATCAAAATATAAATCTACAAATTGAATTTGAACGCACATTTCAATTTACCGGGGCCACATACGGACCCCAAAAATTCCAGAAAAATAAATCTGGCTATTTTTTAACGATAGTGTCCTAACAAAACTAATTTTGTCAAATTTGGAGACCGTTTGAAAAATGACCATTTTCTGGTCGATCCAAATTGACTGAAAAGGTCAAAACACGTTTTACTTTGCCACGCTCACATATGAACTTCAAAAATTATGAATTTTGGAATCTAGCAATAACTTGACATCCCGGATCCAACAAAAGTGGTTTCATCGAAAACACAGGTCGTTTGCAAAATTTCAATTTTTAAGGGCTATATTTTTCATAGCGACTATTCTGAATTTTCAACTGGGCATAACCTTTTATTCCCGCTATGAAAATTTGTTTTTTGGATTCGTTGGAAAGATATTTTCAAATAGATTCTAATATTTTTTGTTTAGCTAAAATTCGGTTTATTTTGAGTCCTGTACGTTCATTTGAAATTTGAAATCAAATTTTCAAACTACCGCGCCATTTTCAATTCCTTTCATAATTAAAATAAATATTTATATTCTAAAGTCGATTCAAATAAATATATAAGTTCTAATTCTATTCAAAATAAATTTCTAGTCATTATTATTTAAAATAATTCATTTTAAATATTCAAAATTCATTAAAATTGCCAAAGTAAAATTTTTAAATTGGTTCGGATTTTGCGGGTTGTTACAATCAAGAGACCACACATATAATAAATAAAATCAGTTACTAATCGTATATTTCAATCGTTCAATCATACTTTAATTATTAAATTTCTTATTTCTTTACTTATCATCTATCTACACTGTAAATTTCTTCGTAGGGAGAATGGTCTGTATGGTATTTGTAACTACAAGGATTTATTTTTCTTCCCTTTTCTTTTTATATGCATTCCTTGTTATTCCCAACATCAAACTTTTATTTATATTCATCTAGACAATATGTGAGATTCGTAACATTTCATATTCAAATATATTAAAATATCAGAAAACCTAAAGATCAACAAAATTTCTCATTTCCATTTATTTCATTAAATAAAAACAAGCTTTTAAATCATTATGCAATTACAGAGATAATTAATTACAGATCTATAGGCAAGAATAACATTCTCCATCATTTTATATACATAGAAGAATATTATTTCAATCCATCAATTTTAAACCAATTCAGAATATTCAGATCTAAGATAGAAACCTAGAACTTATTTGCAAATATGCATAATCATATAATTTTACAAAGTGTTTCAACAAGTTTAAAATCAATTTTTATAAGAGATCTTGGATTTACAACAATTTTTAAATATGAAATTATCAATCACCTTTTTCCACAGTAAGAGATCTTTCTGCATCTGAAATGGAACAATCAACCAAATGGATTCCTTCCTCCCAAAAGTTGTAGTTCTTTCTTTTTCTTCAGTTACAGATCCAAGGGAACTTTTCCAGATCTAAAATGAAACAATCAACCAAATAAATGGATTCCTTCCTCCTAAAAGCTGTAGTTTTTCCTCTTTAGGCTAGATTAAGTTATCATTTTTCTTTTTTAGAAGTTGAGACATTACATTTAAAGAAATTTTCAAGAGGAAAATGAAAAGAAAGAAGATAGATGTCTTTATCCCATATCATTTAGGTTTTTCTTGCTTATATAGGAGTTAGGGATTGATTTTGACCTCTAGATTAACCCTAAAAATTATTTAATTAAATTACAGTCGCTCTCCAAATTACTTCATTATGAAGTAATATTTTACACGCATCTCATATGTCTATTATTATTCTCTTCATACAACACATGACAAAAAGATATTTGAATACCGTTTAAAAAGGATAATAAATGAATAGATTTTAAGACTTACTAATAAATTACCGTTTATATAAGAGAACAATTTGCAGTTTTTAGGAAATAAATCTCTAATTTAACAAATTAATTGACATATATGTCAATTAGTGTTTACTAAATCTTCACATGCACAATTAATCAATTATACTCCACTAATACATAAAATTACAACATTTATGTATTATACATATATGGGCAAATTCATGTTTATACTCATTAATGTCTAATAGCTACAAGATATGTAGTAAATGCCTACAACCATCCATAAACAAAATATATTGTCAATTAATGCACAATTAATTGCTAATATATTTTCAAAAGTGAAAATCTAGTGTATAATTTTAAATCCTTCTTTTTTTTCACTACTTTCCTTATAACATGCAAAGTCAACGCATAATTAAGTTACATACATGCATATATATATATATATATTTATATACATACTCACATACATACACATAGGATTTGAGTAACATTTTAGTTAATGTTGTTATTTGTAGCAAATGAATAATAATGTTTTATAATTTGAAAACAACATGCACCCATATATATGAGTACATACATACATACATTTATACATATACACATATAAAATCTTTCCTTATTTGCAACTTTTGATCCTATATGTCTCCCATACTATACACACATACTTCCTTCTTGGGAGATGCATTTTTTTGATTGTTTTAATTAAAATTCAAAAATGTGTCATTGACGAGAATCAAACTCATGACTTCACGTGTCAAAGTCCACTCTGTTAGCCACTGCACCAAACACAGTTTTTGTTCTCAAAATTAAAACATTAAAAATGGGTGGTTTCATGTGCTCATCTTCCATTAATACTTTGTAAATCATAATCATAAATATAACAAAATTATATATATCAAACTGATCGTTTTGGAAAGACCTTTGTAATGTTATAGGTACAACATCTGATTTATGCTCTAGTGAAAATTAATTCTTAATTACTTAAGTTTTAGAGCCATAAAAGTTGTGGGTTGTTGCATATTTCGTAAATCATATCATTTTAAATGATTTCACAAAATTTCGGCAGCATTTCCCCTGTGTTCCTTGTATCGTACACACGTGCGTGTACACAATGAAAGTAAAGGAAATGTCATCGAAATTTTGTGAACCGTTTAAAATAATATGATCTATGAAATATAATTACTTTATAGTGTTTATAACTTTTCCAATACAAGGACAAATCAGACAAATGATGTATCAAATGAATAGAGATGTCCTTTTTTGTAGAATAAACGAATATCCATATAACGATCATATACAACACTTGTCAGACCGGGCCAAATAATAACTAAGGGTTTAAATGTTTGTCTATATTAAATTTAAATATACAATTTGTAAATATTTTACCGTTTTAGTACATGTGAGCTAAATTATATATTTTTGTAATTAAATAAATTCTAACAATGACAATTTATATTAAATCATTTATGCACCAAATCATTTCGCATAAGCACAAAACTCAGGTTTGCACATATTATCCAAAACTATAATCAATCAACATAATATAAACTTCGTGTTTGCATAAATTATATTATTAGCAAACTCTACCACACACATATAACATTCACTATGAACAAAAGTTACCTAAACAAACACAACTAAACTCTAAATCAATTTAACTCTAGCAAATTGATCATTAGGTGATAATAATAGCAATTAGAGGGTAACATGATGTAATATACATATACAAACAAGTAGGAATTAAGCAAATTACAAATTAAACCCAAAATCAATTAAACCCTAAAAATTAGGTTTATTGAAATTACCTAATTTGGAGAACGAGAAGAGTGGAGATGAGTTGGAGAAGCTTGTAGATGGCGCCCAATGAGGTTGGAATGGTGGAGGAAGCTTTGGCAGCAAATTTGGAAGGAGAGGAATGGAGAGAAGAGAAAATGTAACAACCCGTATTTTTGGAACAAATTTAAAGTTTATTTTTAATTGATTTTCAGAGAAACAAAATATTTTAGATGAATTATTTTGAGAATAAACGACTTAAAATTTGTTTTGATCAAAGATAGAATGTATAAATTTAAATTTAATTAAAAACAAACTTGAAATGGTGCGATAGTTTTAAAATTCAGTTTTAAACTTTGAAGGAATGTATAAAATTCAATATAAATCAGAATTTGATAAAATAAGAAACTCTTGAATATTTTGAATTGTAATTTTCTAATGGGTGTAAGAAATTGCGATTTCACGTTATGAATTGTAATTTATGTCTAAATTAAAATTTAGAATGGTCGCTATGGAATATAATACATAGCCCTAAAAGCCACAATTTTTATACGGATGAATTTGGACTCGAAACCACTTCCATTGAGTTCAAAACATCGTTTAGGTGGTCAAAAATATAAGGATCGATATGTTTGGAGTTTGTGAAAATTGGGACTTGGGTTAGGGCTTGGTTAGCCAACTTAGCCACTTCACTTAAGTGCCCCAAATCAGCCCTCTCCCTCTCATTCACTTCCACACTTAGAAAAAAAAATAGAAAATGGGGAAAGAAATGGGAAATTAAAATTCCTAAGCTAGGGTTCTTGATTCCAATCCCAATTCTTATTGAAATCAAGTGTAGAAGCTTGGGTAATCTCCTCTTAGTCTTCTCCATCTTCTTTAGTTTATCTACTTGATTTTTGATGATTCCTATGACCCTACTCTTAGGAAATTCAATTATATGTGTTTAGATTAGAGATTTGCATGCAATATTGGAAGATAGGGTGTATTTGCTTTCTATTTGGTCTATTCCTTGTGTGTAAACATGCCAAGGTGAGAATTTTTATCATAATTGTGTAACGAGGGAAATTGAAACAATGAAAGGGATAATGTTAATTAACTATGTAGTTGTTGTGTAAGTTTGGATTGATAGAATGACTATTGATTGATCATATAACCTTAGAATGATGTTAAATGCTAAGTAGTGCATTGAAAATATGATTATATATGTTATAGGTGAGTTATTTAAGAACTCACAACAATTCCTCAAGCATTATGCTTGTATAGTGTGCCTATAACACGTTTGAATTGGGTATATGTTGTGTATGCATTGGGTTAGTTGCTTGGGTTGCAGATTTCCTTGCTTTTCTAGTACGGGAAAATTTGGTATAATCTATATTCGGGTTATATATGCTAAATGTGAAGTTATTGTGTGCAACCATGCTCTTGTAGTTTCCCTTTAGCATTGCCAATCCATCTTGTTCCATCTTGAATCGCATTTGAGTGCTTTGGTTTGGAATTTAGTTCACCCTTGAACTTACGTTCAAAATCGTCGCCAATCTCATGTATGTGTATTTATGCATGTGTGTATGTGTGCATGAGTGGTTACGGTGAGTTAATGAGGCTTCATTTTCATTTAGAAAACGTTATAAGCCATCACCATTGATCCGAGCTCATCGAAAAACCGTTTGCACATCATTTTCTAGGCAAACATTTGCCCATGCTTCAGCTCAGACGTCTGTCTGAGAGCGGGACAGACGTCTGTGCAAGTTTTAGAAAAAAAATTGCATCAGGTCAGACGTCTAACAAAAAATGGTCAGATGTGTGTCAAAACTCTTAGGAAAACAGTTTTCCTGACAACAAACATCTGTCCTAGGGGTGATAGACGTATGTTGGCCAAAAACTTCTGTTGACCAGTGGAGACCACTGTCAACAGTTTAGGTCCATTCAGGCTCTTTCCCGGCCGAATTTTGGCCCATTTCGACTTTGTTTGTGACTTGTTAGTTTTCACTAATTCGCAGATTTCAGCACTCGATTTTATTCGAAATTGTTTTGTAAATCATTTGAAGTTGTTAAGCGGTTTAAAATGTGTGTAATTTTTTTTGCTTGGTTTGTAAAATATAAATAGTTAAACGATTTGGCATGAAAACGTATCAAATGAATATGGTATGTTATGACTCGAGTATTTAGTTTGATGACCGAATTAAATTCACGACTAAACCTTTTTATAGAAGGTAATGAATGGGGGATGCCAACATAATTTAACCAATGGAAATAATTTGATTTGAAATTTTATGCGACGATTATTTGAAAAGACCGAGTTAAATCTCATTTCAAATAATTAAATGACGACTAGAAGTCGAAGATAATGAAGACGGTGCAGGACTGACAATCTTCACATCGAACGGATGCCCTAAATTTGGGTAGCTTCCATGAAGGGGTTATAGTGGTAGTTGTCCAGACGTACTTGTTGATTGTTCAGATATATGAGGACCTCTCTTCTGCATTGGACATATGGGATGAGGAATAAGGTGCCTCCGGTTTCGTTCAGACCCAGAACAGACATATTAATGGATTGTATGTTTGACATTGTAATGTGTGCTATGTAATTGATCTCTGCTAAATATGTATCTGCTTGGTGGCGGAGAATTTATTCTCTTGCTTAACACCCTTCTCAGAGACGTTCGAGCTTAGAGGTTATAAATTAGTGGAAATCAACGACATGGTATGGATTGACAGTGTGACATGCTAAGATGCAATTGATCAAGGCTTTTGTTGAAAAGCAAAGTCTTGTGGATAATGATCAAAGCATAGCTTTAAGTAGCGTAGCTTTGTGTATAGCGTTAATTCGCGAGCTTCACACCCCGGTATGAGTCAAAAACGGGATAAGGACCTAAGGAAGGACATGTATTTCTTTCTAGCTATGGATGATGTCACAGTATGGAGCCCAGACAGTTTTACTAATGTGGATGATGGATTGCGAGGCGCCTTGGATATAGAGCTGACTAAAAGGCTCGAGTGATAGATTTGATAGGATCGGGAAACATATTGTTTAGGAATAACCAATCTTCAAAAGTAAGTGAGGATCGGCCCTAATGATAACCAAGGGCTCACCAGCGTCTGAGTCCAGGGCATCCTGCTAGAGATGGCCCGAAAATCGGTGAGGAAGATCCCTTGCCTCGACTCATAGAAGGAATTCAATACCCAATACAACATCGTGTGGTTTTAATTGTATACCTATATGGCGACATAATATATGGTACCTATATCGACTATGATTGATACATTTATTTTGAAAGTTTTTTAAACCATCTAGACACTAATATTAATATCAAATGATTTTTTTTATGCGTATCAAGCATATTTGGCCCTTATAAGGTAAAACTCTACCCTCCGACTTGCGTTGCATTGTGTGATGAGACCTGAGTCTTATAACGGCTTCACTTTTCTAAAAAGCATTGCGATGGTTACTTGATTTACTTTATTTTATGCATCGGAAATCCAATGGAGTAAACCCGTTCCGTGACATATGGCATGGTCCTGTGATTTGCCTTATTCTAAATAAAGTTAGGTAGTTTTAAAATTTCTCATACCAGTCCCATGACTGACTCATAGTTTGTTTTTCCCTTGCAAACTCGGGTGCCCATAATTTTACATAGGCAACCAAGTGACATGTGATTGGCTTTCTTTTGGATATGCACTGTAGCATTGAGTGCTCTTTTGGCTGATGATGAAGACTTGACTTTTTTGTCTTTTCTTTAAAATCTTTAACCACTATCTTGTGTATGTTATGTTTCATTCTGCTGTAGACTTATTTTTTACTTGATGAAACTTGTTATGTACTAAGTATGATCCTGTATCTGTGTAACTCTGATGATGATTATGATTTCGCTGATATGATATGATGTAAATTACTCTCTCACTTTATGTATGATGCTATGTTCTGTATTCTGCTGATGTGATTAATGTGTTATTTTCCAAAGACCGACCTTGCCACCGTGGAGCGGGGGTTTGGTTTGTATCATGCGTGGTATCAGAGCTTTGGTTAACTTAGTTTTGGAATATAACATATTAAACAACTCGTCAGAGATAGAATCAGTAGTATTCTAGCATGAGTAACTCGTTAGAGATAGGATTAGTAATATCCTAAAATGAGTATATCAGAATAACATATAACATGATCATTACATCATTATTTATGCATATGTCTATATGCTTCTATCGTTCCTTAAGCTATCTTTTATGTTGGCCTGACTCTTTCCTTGCTATCCACAGAACTGAAACGAAATGAGTGCACGAGGCAATGGCCAAGGAAGGGGTAATATCCCCACTGTTAATAATCAGCCTGATCTCGATGAGGGTGGATCAACGGCTAATAGTGAGTCTGTATTGTAACAACAACCATTTAATCTTGATGCAGTTGCCAAGAAATATAAGAACTTGGGTGGAGTGCCATTCATAGGCATTGGAACCATAATGGAAGCTCAAGCTTGGTTAAGGTCTTGCAAATGGATCTTCGCTGGTCTAGAATTGGTAGATCACAGGATTTTTTTTTAGCATCTTGGTTACTCAAAGATGATGCCCTAATCTAGTGGGAAGCGGTGACCGTAGGTGATGTAGAAGTAGACATGTCTTGGGCGAGGTTTGAAGAAATCTTTGAGGAAAGGTTTGTTCCTCAACAGGAATTCGAGCGCTTGCATAGTGAATTTGCTAATCTTCAGCAAGGTGATGTAACCATTCATGAGTATGTCACCAAGTTTAATGAACTCTCTCGCTATGGACTAGAATTAATACAAGAACCAATCCGAAAGAACAAGCGGTTCATCGACGGTCTTCTAAGGAGGTACCACAGCAGAGTGACAACCTATATAGAACTTCCATTTGCTAAGGTTGTCGAGATGACCTGTAGATATGAGGGCATCGATAAGAAGAATTTTCAAGCTGATTAGGAAAGAAGTCAAGCTAGCAACAAGAGAAAGATTCCCGACAAGAAGCTAGAGAAATGCAAGACTGAAGTAGCTAAGCCCCAAGAAGATAAGCGAGCAAAGGTTAAATGCTACAACTATGACCAATATGGCCATATGTCCAATGAATGCAATGCTCCTAAAAAGGCTAAAGCGAAATGAATCCGGCCCTAGTCAGAAACCTCGAGATAATAGGGAATGCTTCAATTGCCGCAAGATGGGGTATATTATCAAGAATTGCCCATTGCTGAAAAAGGCCGAAGTAGCCCATGTATATGATGGGGCGAATGCGCCAGCTTCCATAACTGGTGAAGCTAAACCCGAAGTGTTGGAAGGTATGCTTACAATTAAAAATATTTCTGTTAAAGCACTATTTGATATGTGTGCATCGCGTAGTTTTATTTCAAGCAACATGGTTAAAAAGTTAAATTTAAAGTCGAGAAATCTTGAAGAATCTATTAGCATCCACAATCTGATAGGAGGTTCTCTTGTTCTTTGTTTATACTGTAGAGTGCCTATATCCTATTCCCTCTATCTGTTTTCTTTTGATTTGATCGTCATGAATTTCTCCAAATTTGATATTATACTTGGATTGGATTGGTTGACGAAGTTTGAGGCCGAAGTTAAATGCGCTGAAAGAGTTGTTAAAGTTAAAACGAAACTGCGGAATATTATGGTTATATCATGCGAAGGCTCAAGTTCAAATAGAAAAGAATTTTGGTCTGCTCTTGAAGTTTCCCCTACTTCTACTGAGAATATTCCCATTGTTAGAGACTATGCGGATGCGTTTGAAGAAGTTGATAACTTAGCTTCGCGAAGAGAAATTGATTTCAAAATCGATTTAGTTCCGAATGCAAGGCTAGTTATGCATGCAATTCGAAGAATGACATTGAAAGAGAAGGAAGAGTTCGGCAATCAAATTCAACAGCTTTTATGGAAAGGTCCAATTTGGCCTAGTTTCTCGAGTTGGGGAGCAGCAGTGATATTTGTTCCTAAGTCAGACCGTACTCTCATATTATGCGTAGATTATCGAGACTTAAATAAGCAAACATTGAAGCATAAATATCCATTGCCGCACATTGATGATTTATTAGATTGCTTGAATGGAGCTCGAACATTTTCAAAAATGGACCAAGCTACAGGTTTCCATCAGCTGCGAATTGTCGAAGAATGTGTTCCTTTGACAGCTTTCAGAGGTCCATATTTGTTTTATGAATGGTTACTAATGTCGTTCGTCTTATGTAACACTCCTGCTTATTTTGTCGATTTGATGAATCAAGTATTTCGCGGAGTGTTGAATAAATTTGTGCTTGTTTTTATTGATGATATTTTAATCTTCTCTAAGTCAGCTAGCGAGCATGCGAAGCATTTGGAAGAGGTTTTAGAAATTCTGAGAAAGAATGTGTTAAAAGCCAAATTTTATAAATGCATATTTTGGCAAGAAGAAGTGAAGTTCCTCGGTCATGTAATATCGAAGGATGGAATTTCAGTGGATCCAAGCAAAATCACAGCCATTAGAGATTGGAAGCAACCTAGCACTCCCATGGAAGTCAGAAGTTTTCTGGGATTGGCAGGCTATTGTTGAAAATTCATTAAGGATTTTTCGAAGTTATCTAGTCCATTGATGAAGCTTACAAAGAAGCATGCAAGGTTTAATTGGACGACAGAATGTGAGGCAACTTTCCAAAAGCTGAAAGTAAGGTTAACTACTGCTCCAGTGTTGACTATTATAGATGGCAATCAAGATTTGACTGTCTAAACAGGTGCTTCTCATGAAGGAGTAGGTGCAGTGTTAATGCAGAGAGGCCAAGTTGTTGCTTATGCTAGCCGTTAGTTGAAGCCGCATGAGAAGAGATATGTTACACACGATCTAGAGCTATTAGCCATGGTATTTGCTTTGAAGATATGGAGGCATTAACTTTTGGGTGAGAAGTTCAAATTACATACAGATCATAAATCATTGAAATATCTGTTCACCTAAAAAGACTTGAACTTGAGACCGCAGCGTTGGTTAGAATTTCTTGCAGCATACAATCTTGATATTTTGTATACTCAGGGGAAAGCCAATGTTGTAGCAGATGCACTTAGTATAAAGAATGCAATCGTTGATAATCTTATCATTACGCCTTCATTGATTGAGAAAATATCTGTTCTTCAAAAGGACGATGATTTTATTTAGAAAATTATTAAAAGAATTCAGCAAGGCGAAGTCTCGAGTTTCCAAATTGATAGCAAGGGAATTCTGAGATTGTTAGGCCGAATCTGTGATCCGAATATTCCCGAGCTCAGAAGAGAGGTAATGGATGAATGTCACAAATCCAAACTTAGTATTCATCCAGGGGTGAGCAAGATGTATTATGATCTTAAGCGTTCATTCTGGTGGAAGTCTACGAAGAGAGACATTTCTATATATGTTAGCAGGTGTTCTACTTGCCAACAAGTTAAGAGTGATCAACAGAAGGTCGCTGGTTTGTTGCAACCCTTAGAGATTCCAAAATGGAAGTAGGATCAAATTTCTGTGGATTTCATTGATGGTTTGCCTAGAACCAAGAAGGGCAATGATTGTATTTGGGTTATAGTTGATCGTTTCACAAAGAGCGCCCATTTTATTCTTGTGAAATCAACTAAAACAGCTCAGAGTCTTGCTTAGATCTATGTGAGAGAGATTTTTAGACTGCATGGAATTCCTAGTAGAATTGTCAGTGTTCCAATTCGATCTTTGCTAGTAAGTTCTGGGAAGCATTCCAATCTGAATTGGGAACGAAGATCAATCTTAGCACTACATATCATCCTCAGATGGACGAACAAACTGAGAGGGTGAATCGTATATTAAAGATTTATTGTGGGATTGCATTCTTGATTTTGGAGGATCATGGGAAGATCACATACATTTGGTGGAGTTTTCATATAATAATAGCTATCAGGCAAGTTTGAAAATGTCACCATTTGAAGCACTGTATGGTAGGCCATGTAGATCTCTTGCATGTTGGATAGAGCCTGGTAATCGGTTAGTGTTGGTTCCAGATATGATCCAAGAAGCTTCAGATAAAGTGGATTTCATTAAGAAGCGACTATAAGCTGCTCAAAGTCGACAGAAGAGTTATGCAGATTCCAAAAGAAGAGATTTGGCATTTTCAGTCGGTGATTACGTGTATTTGAGAATTTCTCCGATGAGAAGAGTTATTCGATTTGGAAAGACGGGGAAATTGGCACCTAGATATATTGGCCTGTTTCCTATACTTGAGAAGATTGGAACTCTAGCTTATGAGGTTCAGTTGCCAGATTGGTTATCCGGTGTACATGATGTGTTTCACATTTCTCAGCTTCGCAAGCATGTTCATGATCCCAATTTGATTGTAGAAGAAGCATCACAACCAGATTTGGATATGACTCCGAGTTTAGTTGTGCGAAGAGAGCCAATGAAGATTATTGGAGGAGAAACCAGAGTTCTAAGGAACAAGAAGGTGCATTTAGTCAAAGTGCAATGAAGCGGAGATCCTAGAGACTGTACATGGAAAGCAGAAGATAGCACTAAACAGGCTTATCCAGAGTGAAGAGTGGATATCTCTGATTTGCTCTATTGAGAGGTACATTTCTGTTACGGTACATTGCTATTTAGCTACTACTTTGCTACATTTTTTTTTCGGGGACCCTTTTAAGTGGAGGAGATTGTAATAACCCGTATTTTTGGAACCAATTTAAAATTTATTTTTAATTGATTTTCAGAGAAATTAAATATTTTAGATGAATTATTTCGAGAATAAACGACTAAAAATTTGTTTTGATCAAAGATAAAATGTATAAATTTAAATTTAATTAAAAACAAAATTGAAATCGCGTAGTAGTTTTAAAATTCGGTTTTAAACTTTGAAGGAATGTAAAGAATTCAATATAAATCAGAATTTGATAAAACAAGAAACATTAGACTATTTTGAATTGTAATTTTCTATTGGGTGTAAGAAATTGAGATTTCACTTTATGAATTGTAAGTTATGTCTAAATTAAAATTTAGAATAGTCGCTATGGAATATAATATATAGCCCTAAAAGTCACATTTTGAATACAGATGAATTTGGACTCGAAATCACTTCCATTGAGTTCAAAACTTCGTTTAGGTGATCGAAAACTATAAGGATCGATATGTTTGGTGTTTGTGGAAATTGGGACTTGGGTTAGGGCTTTGTTAGCCAACTTAGCCACTTTACTTAAGTGCCCATATCAGCCCTCTCATTCACTTCCACACTTAGGAAAAAAAGTTAGAAAATGGGGAAAGGAATGGGAAAGTAAAATTCCTAGGTTAGGGTTCTTGATTCCAAGCCCAATTCTTGTTGAAATCAAGTGTAGAAGCTTGGGTAAGCTCCTCTTCATCTTCTCCATCTTCTTTTATTTATCTCCTCTTTGATTTTTGATGGTCCCTATGACCTAACTCTTAGGGAATTCAATTATATGTGTTTAGATTGGAGATTTGCTTGCAATATTGGAAGAAAGGGTGATTTTACTTGCTACTGGGTGCATTCCTTGTGTGTAAACAAGTCGAGGTGAGAATTTCTATCATAATTGTGTAATGGAGGAAATTGAAACTATGAAAGGGTTAATGTTAATTAACTATGTAGTTGTTAAGTAAGTTTGGATTGATAGAATGACTATTGATTGATCATATAACCTTAGAATGATGTTAAATGCTAAGTAGTGCATTGAAAATATGATTATATATGTTATAGGTGAGTTATTTAAGAACTCACAATAATTCCTCAAGTGTTATGCTTGTATAGTGTTCCTATAACACGTTTGAATTGGGTATATGTTGTGTATGCATTGGGTTAGTTGCTTGGATTGCCGATTTCCTTGCTTTTCTAGTATGGGACATTTTGGTATAATCTATATTCGGGTTGTATACGCTATAGGTGAAGTTATTGTGTGCACCCATGCTCTTGTAGCTTCACTTTAGCATTGCCAAACCATTTTGTTCCATCTTGAATCACATTTGATAGTTTTGGTTTGGAATTTAGTTCACTCTTGAACTTATGATCAAAATCGTCGCTAATCTCATATATGCGTGTTTGTGCATGTGTGTATGTGTGCATGAGTGCTTTCAGTGAGTTAATGAGGCTTCATTTTCATTTAGAAAACATTATAATCCATCACCATTGATTTGATCTCGTCCGAAAAATGTTTGCACATCATTTTCTAGGCAAACATTTGCCCATGCTTCAGCTCATACATCTGTCCGAGAGGGGGACAGACGTCTGTGCAAGTTTTAGAAAAAATAATAATAATTGCATCAGGTCAGACGTCTAATTAAAAATGATCAGACGTCTGTCCAAACTCTTGGGAAAACGGTTTTCCTGACAACAGACGTTTGTCCTAGGGGTAATAGACGTTTGTTGGCCAAAAAACTGTTGTTAACCGGTGGAGACCAGGTCAACATTTTAGGTTCGTCCAGGCTCATTCCCGGCCGAATTTCGGCCTATTTCGACTTCGTTTGTGACTTGTCAGTTTCACTAATTCACAAATTTCAGCACTCTATTTTATTCGAAATCGTTTTGTAAATCATTTGAAGTTGTTAAGCGATTTAAAATGTGCGCAAATAAATTTTTTCTTTGTTTGTAAGATAAATGATTAAACGATTTGGCATGAAAACATATCAAATGAATATGGGTATGTTATGACTCGAGTATTTAATTTGATGACCGAATTAAATTCTCGACTAAACCTTTTTATAAAAAGTATGAATGGGGAAGGCCAATAATTTAACCAAGGCAAAGAATTTGATTTGAAATTTTATGCAATTATTATTTGAAAAGACCGAGTTAAATCTCATTTCAAATAATTGAATGACGACTAGAAGTCAAAGATAATGAAGACGGTGCAGGACAGACAATCTTCACATCGAATGGATTACTACTGATGCCCTAGATTTAGGTAGCTTCCTTAAGGGGTTATAGTGGTAGTTGTCCAAACGTACTTGTTGATTGTCTGGATATACGAGGACCTCTCTTCTGTACTGGACATATGGGATGAGGAATAAGGTGCCTCCGATTTTGTACAAACCCAAAACCGACATATGAGTTGATTGTATGTTTGACATTGTAATGTGTGCTATGTAATTGATCTCTGCTAAATATATATTTGTTTGGTGGTGGAGAATTTATTCTCTTGCTTAACACCCTTCTCAGAGACATACAATCTTAGAGATTATATATTGGTGGAAATCAACGACATGGTATGGATTGACAGTGTGGCATGATAAGATGCAATTGATCAAGGCTTTTGTTGAGAAGCAAAGTCTTGTGGATGATGATCAAAGCACTGCTTTAAGTAGCATAGCTTTGTGTATAGCGTTAATTCGCGAGCTTCACACTCCGGTATGAGTCAAAAACGGGATGAGGACCTCAGGGGCTTTCTAGCTATGGGTGATGTCATGGTATGGAGCCCAGACATTTTTACTTATGTAGAAGATGGATTGCGAGGCACCTCGTATATAGATTTGACTAAAAAGTTCGAGTGATAGGTCCGATAGGACTGGGAAACGTATTGTTCAGGAATAACCAATCCTCAAAAGTAAGTGAGGACCGACCCTGATGATAACCAAGGGCTCACCAGCATCTGAGTCTGGGGAATCCCACTAGAGATGGCCCGAAAACCGGTGAGGAAGATCCCTTGCCTCAACTCATAGAAGGAATTCAGTTCCCAATACGACATCGTGCAGTTTTAATTGTAAACCTATATGGTGGCATAATATATAATACCTATGCCATCTATGATTGATACATTTATTTTGAAATTGTTTTAAACCATCTAGACACCAATAATAATATCAAGTGATTTTTGTTTTATGCGTATCAAGCATATTTGGCCCTTATAAGGTAAAACTCTATCCTCCGGCTTGCGTTGCATTGTGTGATGGGACCTGAGTCCTATAATGGCTTCATTTTTCTAAAAAGCATTATGATGTTTACTTGATTTACTTTATTTTATGCACCGACAATCCAATGGAGTAAACCTGTTCCGTGACATATTGCGTGGTCCTGTGATTTGCCTTATTATAAGTAAAGTTAAGTAGCTATAGAATTTCTCATACCAGTCCCATGACTGACTCGTAGTTTATTTTTCCCTTGCAAACTCGGTGCCCATATTTTAGACGGGCACCTAAGTGACAGGTGATTGGCTTTCTTTTGGATATTCACTATAGCATTGGGTGCTCTTTTGGCTAAAGGTGAAGACTTGACTCTTTATCATTTCTTTTGAACCCTTAAGCACTATCTTGTGTATGTTATATTTGATTTTGCTGTAGATTTATTTTTTACTTGATGAAACTTATTATGTACTAAGTTTGATCCTGCATCTGTGTAACTCTGATGATGATTATGATTCCGCTGATATGATATGATGTAAATTACTCTCCCACTTTATGTATTATGCTATGTTCTATATTCTCCTGATGTGATTAATGTGTTAGTTTCCAAAGACCGACCTTGCCACTGTGGAGCGGGGGTTTGGTTCGTGCCAGAGAATTATTTAGATGAGGAAGGAGAATGAAGCTCTTAGTTTGCTGGAGCAGGCAATATCACGTAAATTTCCAACGGCTTCCAACGGCTGCCAATGACCACTCTTCCATCGATTTCCAACAATTCTCCAATCACTGTTGGCGGCCGTTGGAAAGTGGGTGTTGGAATACCTGATTATTCTAGTAGTGGTTTAACTTGATGAAAATAATTATCTGCTTTGGTAACTACAGATTAAAATTGCAATATAGAGTTATGGTCTTGAAGGCTTTATCATGGGGACTGTGGCTATACCACCGAAATGCACTACTGATCAAATAGGTAGTGTAATTTCTAATGAATAATACAACAAGCACCATAGGAAAGATAGGCTGATTAGTTCTTGGCTTCTATCGTCAATCAGTCATAATCTATTGCCATAAGTTATGGGATGTAAATCAGCTAATAACATATGGCAAACTATGGAAAAGACATTCAATGATCAATTTGCAGCCAAAGTCATGTTCTACAAGAGGCAACTCTAGAAAATCAAGAAATACAATATTACTATGAGAGGGTACCTAAGCAAGATCAAATCTATTTGTGACATGCTTGATGCTGCAGGTCACAAGCTACCATAATATAAGCAAATGCTTGTTATCCTAAATGGTCTAAGTGTTGAATATAAGGCTGTTGAAGCCATTATTGCATCTCAAAAGGAATTCTCATCAATTGATGATATTCTTCTATCTCATGAAGCCGGATATGAAAGAAAAAGAACTCAAGAAAGTGACATAAGTGTTAATTATGCTCTAACCAATATTAAAAATAGGAATCATGGCAACAGATCTGAACAAACCTTTCAAAGAAGTGGTCCACCAACCGGAGGTAAGGGAAGAGGCAAATGGAGCATTAATAATAACAGAACAAAATGTCACATATGTGAGAAAATTGGACATACAACACCAAAGGGCTACTTTAGATTCAGTGTCAACTATGCTATGAACTAGAATTCCAGCAGTCAAAGGGGATCAAACCCAAGTGCAAATCTGGCACAAGTTTTGAATGATTCAAATGCTTAAGCTGAAACATCAATAAACCAGAATGAAAGTGCTAGAGTGGACCACATAAATGATTATAGCTGGTATTCACATTTAAGGACAACCAATCACATAACCAACAACATTGAAAACTTAAATCTTGGCAATAGGGTGTACAAAGGTAATTAGTCATTCTTAATGGGAAATGACAAGTGCATCAACATATCTCATATAAGTAATGATATAAAGTGTAAAAGACAAATGTTCCTACACAATTTATTAAGGGTACCTAAAATCAAGAAGAATTTGATTAGTGTATCGCAATTTGCCAAAGACAATAATGTGTATTTTGAATTCTTCCATCAATACTTCTTAGTTGGAGACATACTAACTAAGGATATACTTTTGCAGGGTGATACGGTGAAGGGAGTGTACAAGTTAAATTTTAATAAATGTAATAACTCTGCAAAAGTCTAAACATATTGCAATCTATCTTTAATAGATGATATAAGTGACAGGAAATATGTCTTTAACCTACGGTATTACAAGTTAGGTCATCCCAATGTAAGCATTGTAAATAAAATTCTTCTTGATCATAAGATACCCTTTGATAATATAACTTTACCATATGTTTGCACTTATTGCCAAATGGGAAAAAGTCATAAACTGACTCAACGCTATATTCCTCTTGATCTACTATATACAGATCTATGGTGTCCATCCCCAATAAGTTCTAATTTTTGATACAAGTATTATATATCACTCATTGATGCACACACTAGGTACATATGGATATATATGTTAAAGTCAAATTCTGACACTTATAACATTGAACTGAACTTCATTAAAATGGTTGAAAATCAAGTCAATAGTATAATCTAGGTAATTCAAATAGATGGAGGAAGTGAATTCAAACCCCTTAATGAATTTTTTCAGAAAAAGGGAATAATTTATAGAATTACGTGTCCTCACACATCTGAATCTAATGGGTTAGTGGAAAGGAAGCACAAGAATATATTGGAAACCGACTTAACATTATTAGCTCAAGCATCTTTATGCTTAAAATTTTAGCCCGAAGCATTTAATTCAGTTGTTTTTCTAACAAACACAATGCCAACCAAAATAAGTGGAATAACTCCCTTAGAGAAACTATATAGTTTTAAGCCATATTACAATAATCTTAAATCTTTTAGTTGTTTATGCTTCCCTCACCTAAGACCATTCAATACAAGTAAGCTTGACTATAGTTCTACGCCATGTGCCTTTTATTGGTCATTGTACACATAAAAATGGACTCAAGTGCATTGATGTCAATGGTAAAGTATATATTAGCAGGCATGTCATCTTTGATGAAACTAATTTTCCATATAAAAACTATGAAGTAGAAACTTCAAAGAACATATATAACCCAAAAGTTGTTATACATGATCCACCAATCATCAATGATGTTTGGGAGAAGTCTGCCAGTACTGAGGTTGTTGATACTCAGAGTAACCATCAGAATAGAGCTAACCAACCAAGCCAACATCAATATGAGTCTGTCAACCATGTCATGCAACAACCTGTTATTGATGAGAGTGAAAGCAGAAATCCATAGGATCTCGGTGTAATCAAAGAATTGACAACAATGAAGAAATTAATGACAATACTCAAAGTAACTCACCGGACAACTCTCCACAAGCTCAAATTGGTCACCTAATGATGACAAGGGCCAAAAGTGGCATTTTCAAGCCAAAAAACTACATTGCCACTACCAATCTAAGTGAACTAGAAAACTATGGTCAAGTAGTGAAAGATAAAGACTGAAGAAATACCATGAAGGAAGAATACAATGCTCTTATTAAAAACAATACATGGGAACTTATGTATTCAACTAGCAATAAAAACATAATTGAATGCAAATGGACGTATAGGCTAAACAAAAATCCAGATGGTTCTATCAGCAGTTATAAAGCTAGACTTGTTGCTAAAGGATCCACACAAGAGTATAGTTTTAATTTCAGCGATACTTTGTCTCCTATGATCAAGCCAGCCACAATCAGACTTGTGTTTACAATTTCTGTAAACAATAAATGGAAGATCAAGCACTTTGATGTAAACAATGCATTTAGAATGGTTAGTTACAAGAAGAAATCTATACTGAGCAGCCATAGTGGTTCTCACAAAACTCAGACCTAGTGTGCAAACTGAAGAAAGCTATATATGGTCTAGATCAAGCTCCAAGAGTGTTCTTTGATAAGCTAAAAGCCACTTTAAAGACAATGGGTTACCGACCCACAAAATCTGACTCATCTCCATTTATTAAAATCAATGATTCGTCTATTGTATACATAGTCATATATGTTGATGGTATAATTATTATAGGCAACAATGAGGATGAAGTCATACAAATAACTGAGCACCTGAACAAATATTTTTTTCCATTAAAGACTTGGGTGATATTTCATACTTTCTTGGAATTGAAGTAATAAGATAATCATATTCAGAAATACATCTTTGTCAAAAGAAATATGTTTTTGAATTACTAATAAAAACCAAAATGAATGAAGCAAATCCACATCCTACTCCAACGATATCCAACCAACATTATCCAAAAAAGGGGAAAAGCTATAAATAACATTAAACAATATAGAAGTGTTGTACGAGCATTACAATATGAAACTATAACACGAACTGATATTGCATTTATTATTAATAAAGTGTCTCAATTTTTGCAGAATCCTCTTTACGAGCACTAGAAAGCTGTAAAGAGAATTCTTGAATACTTAACGGACACAATTTATTATGGTTTGATGCTAAGTGCCAGCAAATATCTCAAAATCACTGCCTACAACGATTTTGATTGGGCTGCATATACTGATGGTAGAAAGTATGTGACAGAGTACAATGTGTACATTGGTAACAACCTTATTTCGTGGTGCTCTAAAAGGCAAACAACCATCTCAAAGTCAAGCACAGAGGCAAAGTATAGAAGTGTAGCGAGTACCACTGCTGAAATTTTGTGGCAATAGTCAATACTAAAAAAAATTAAAGATTCAAACTAATATGAAGCTGATTATTTGGTGTGACAACCAAAACACAATATACATGTCAGTAGATCCTATTTTACATGCAAAGACGAAGCATATAGAAATAGACACTTATTTCGTGCGAGAGCAGGTGCATAGGAAGAACCTATAAGTCAGCTACATACCAACTTTTCACCAAAAAGCAGATATTTTCAATCAAGCATTGTCATACATGAGTTTCCCTTGGCTCAGAGAAGAATTAAGCATAAAAAGGAGTAGTATAACCTGATTCGAAGCTCCAATGATGTTAAATCCCTTAAAGCTCAGATCTGTCAAGTTTGCTTCAAATGAGTGCCATAGATTTGTCTATCGTTTCCACCTTTTCATTTTTCTGCACCACATAGGGCCCTTTCAAGGATTCAAGCTTTAGATTTCACAAGTTTCATCTTCGAAAGGGCATATTTTCTCAAGCCTCACTTGCAAACTTGGCTTTTGAAAAAGGGGATTGTTAAAGTGACTCCATTTTTTGTTAAGGGGAGGATAAATTTAAGGGGACTCCATCTTATTTTTTATTTGTTAAGGGGGGTTTGGAATTTTAAAAGTAAAATAAAATATAGACTAAAGTACCCCGGCTTCATCATCCCTTAAGCCCTATCAATCAAAATTCAATCTTGGTTCAATCCAAACATGCCGCGAAAAAAAAGAAAAAAAATTCAAACATTGATAAATCTCTTTTTTGAAATTTTATATTTTGTTTAAAAAGATGAATACAATTAGTAGAAAGCGGATGAATTTCGTTCATTTGCATGAACGATGAATACAATTCGTTATGGAAAGTTTGGATTTTGTTCGAAGGTGAAAACATTGTGTTACGTCTTAGATCTTATAGTTTAATAAGAAAAACAACCTCATTGTGAGATGATTTGTCAAAAGTAATTACATTAAAACAGTGTGCATATCTCAACATTAAAACAAATGTTTGTTAACTGAATTTATGCTTATGTTCATTTGGTGTAAAGCATATGTATATGTTGTTACTTTTTTTTCATTTGTGGCTAGTGTGTTTTGTATATGTTTATTTGTTGTTATTGTGTTCCATGCTTACTTTGATAGCGAAAACTAAAGTAAACAATGCTTGAATATGTTATTCTTATGTGTGCAGAACGTTTATGTTTCATGTATTATTATTTTTCTATGTACAGAATTAAATTAGAGTTTATGTTTTAAGATTGCATTAATGAAGAGTATAGGGTTAGTATTGGAAATTTTATTAATATATTAAGGGGAGGCTAATTTTTTTTAACCCCCCCTTAATAATTTTAAAACAAAATGAGAATGGTACTCCTCTTAACCAAAAGTGGAATCCCTTTAACAATCCCCTTGAAAAACCCAAACCCTAATTTGAGAGGGGGTGTTAAGAGTTGCGCTGAGAATATTATGTAAGCGGCTATGTAATGTTATGTAACCTAGTATTTATGTTTAGCAGTTTGGCTGCTGGGTTTGCAAAGCCCATTATGTACATATATATAAATACCCATCGGGTATAACAACATAGATACAATTTTCTACATTCTGAAATCAATTCTCTCCACACAACAAAGTTCTCTCTCAATCGTTTTATTTCTCAATAAACTTTATCAGGCAGCTTCATACTTGGTCGTATAGGCTATATATGAATGGGGTCTTCTCCTTGGAGATATCATAAGAATTGGCTAAAGAAATAAATCTGAAACCACGGGACTAGGAGTGATGTATTTGGATAGAGTAGTCAGTCAGTCTAGTAACACTATAATAGTTTACGACAACAACAAACTAAAACGGACCATTTTCAAAAATGTGGATATGAAGCTAGAGCTCAATGTCGAAAAAAATGCCAATGACAGTTGAGTTGGAGGAATTACCATATGTAGAGGGTGCAGCTTAGAATAGAACCCACAGTTTCATATTACAGACGATGGTAACTGGAATTTGTGCTTTATGGATGAGCCGTTCACCGCAGATGCTCGCAAATATCCACTCCATATTAATAGAGATTGGTGGAAGCCTAATGAATTTCATTTCTTCAACATTTTGATTACCAACGAACCATCTTTCTTTAAGTTATCGGCATGAATTTATTCTTTTATCCCGATGATAAGGACGGAGGTACTTGTTATCGAGATCAAAGTTTTTACCACACGGACAACAAGTATGTAGTGAACCTCTAAATAAAATTAGTACTAGCTTTGCCAATAGAAGGAAAAAAAATAAGAAGTTTTTCCTACCACTTTTATGGCTTGATTCAATTACCTCTTGTTTTATTAACGTATGGTTGTTTTATTTGATTGTATGTGTTTTCAGGTCAGACTTCCCGACCTACAGGTGGCTGTTGATCCTACTATATTTTGCGTTAATGTCTGTTTGCATTATAAATACGGAGAGAACTTTCTCCATCCATTAGTTTCTCGTATTACCTATCATGCAATGTGAAACATTTTCTTTTGACTTTTGTTCAATATATGATTTTTTGTATCCTGCTAGTAAGTTTCTTCTTGAATTTGCAAGTTTTCTTTCATGTTTGAATTGAATTTATCTTCTATTGAACTCTATTTCAATTTAAGTTTGTTCTCATCCTTTCATATTATTACCTGTCTTTTGCTTCAGTATTTTGCACTAGTGCTTAGCCATGCTCACTTATCAAGCATATAACTTTATTAATACAAATTTAAAGCCCTCAAATATTATATCAGTTAACTCATGCATATGTCGATGACCAAATGACCCGCAATCATATTATCTTAATAGGAAAGCATGCTTAATTAAAATTGTGAAAAAATCATTCATATAAACAAATGGTAAAAAGGTTGATAAGAACATTGCCTTCTATGTTCTGAAGAAGGGTGACTAAAGAAAATTTACAATAGCAATATTGCACAGACTAAAAAAGCTACATCACTTCAACATAATAAATTTAATTGCTTTGTTTTTGACATGAAATTTATCTCCATAGATGCAATGACCTAGAATTTTTAATAATTTGAAAATTTAAATTTCAAATAATTATGCATGAGTTTGGATAATTTAAATATGATTTTGCTTTAAATAATAATAAAACAGTTTGTTTAAAACTATAGAATACAAGTGTGAAATATATTGATAAGAATACATCAGCTTTATCAAAATATGTTGTTCAAAACATATTTACTAATCTTTTTGTAGCATTTTGTAAGTGTTGTTATAAGTATACTATGCATTTCTTAACAAATTCTACCATGGCCTCCCTTCTCCCTGCAAGAACAAGTGTCTTAGACACTTGTTTATATGTGTGACGCCCCGTACCTCCTGTACTATTACTGCCCCGTACCTCCTGCACCAAATCAAGGAGAAGTGCGCTATATGACGTTCCATGTTGATACAGGATGATCATCAGCGTAGAATAATGCACACGAAACCTGTCATATAACTCACAGCGCGTGAATAAAATATAATAGAACATATACAACATGAATTAATAGTGAAGTACAACTGAGCATAATCTTAAACTTTTCATATCATCATGAAAATATCCATACATCAAACATGATTATATTAGAGTCTGTACAATAAGCCTCACTACAAGTTCACTCAGAGTAGCATACATCATCATTATCAGCGGAAACAACAAATATGTATAGAAGAAAATAATACATCAGCCTCCAGCTCGTCGTCGCCCTACAGCATCGTCCTCGTCAAGATATACTACCTGCGTCTAGTCTGCTCATCTACTCCATGGATGAACAACCTGAGGTAATAAGAGGGAAACATAAAATCTTGAGTCAGACAGTAGTCTTAATGAGCGATCAAATAGCTATCACTATTATCATCAATAAAGCATATGAAAAATAGGAAGATCAATCATCTAATCTACCAACACATCAACAGAGAGGGATCCCAAACCCACTCCTCCTCAACCTACAGTGACAGTCATTCCCAGAGAATTAGAGAAGAAACAAACAGTACATCCATAATAACCAATTGTCAAGCGTAGATCATCCTAATCGAGCTCAACACCTCCCAAGCACGATCCCCTAAGATCGAAACCAACATCAGATAAGAACCCAAGAGATGTCTCCGTCAATGTCGGACAATCCATACAAAACGATACAAGCAAAACAATCAACCGTGACTCTAGCTATCACTGTCTACCTTGCCTTGAATCCATCATTAATCGTATGACTGGCCCATTCGACCATTCGTCAAGGGCTAATGGTAACTCCAGTTCTAGCAAAACTCCATACGCCATCATGACTTGTATTAGGCCCATCAAGACTGCCCATGGTATTCGACTAATCATTTAGTCTTTGGATGCCCCCATTATACCCCTGCTTTGAGTCCGCTAGAACCTCCGACTAATGACGATTCCTTGGCCTTCAATAATTCTATCCATCATCATCAGCGACTATCCATAAGCTCAAGCGCCTTCTCGAGCAACCATTATCCACAAGCTCAAATCATCTTGAGTCATCTTCATAACTTCGTTGCATCACGTCACGATCAACAAATACTCGACTTTGCCTCGAACATTCCATCTGAATTCACATCGAAGCTACGCTCATCATCGAACAAAAAACAACACCATTTGGCCAATATGATATGGACCGTCCACCTATGGATCACCACCAATCCATGCGGGTCGCACCTCATACACGTCGATCCTTCCTGAAACATACACCACTGGATCACACCACCGATCCATATGGATCGCACGCGATCCATACCACCATCCAACCTTGCATCAAGTTCCACCAATCCATGTAGTGCCTTACCACTCTAACCGGCCTAATGATCCATATGGATCGCGAGCGATCCATTGCCGGCAACCCGATCTAATCTCCACACAATGAGCCACTTGAACCATGCCGCCACAATCCATCAACATATGCAGTCCAAGTGATCCATTGCACCGACTGATTCATCGAAATATGTCGAACGATCCATCACTCAGTCTACTTCAACAAAGCAAGCCGACCAATCCATCGAACCACCGACCCTACACACGAACGATCCATGCTCCAATATTGTACAACCGATCCATTCATGTAGCTTCCCTTCTCTCCAACACACACTACTACAAAAGTGGGTAAATTCGACACAAGTTTTATGTGGCCTTAGGTCAAAAAAGCATTGCATTAGTCCGTTTTTTCAAATAGGCAACACCAAAAGGGCATGGCATCTGTGGCCGTTGCCTTAGCCCTCTAAGGCAACGCTTTTGCCCATCTACTGTCACCAAAAGAAAGTGTTGCATTATAGCCGTAATGCAACACTATTTGCACGTAATGCAACAAAATACAACATTGCCTTAAGCATAAATTAGAGCCTGGTTGCCAGGTCACTATAGTGGGGTCACGTCAGCTTTCCACGTAAGCTGTCCATGTGTCATACGCCATGTCAACTCTCCACATCAGCTGCCCATGTGTCACACGCCTTATCAGCTGTGCGGCCCACGTGCCATGTGGAATTAATAATATTTTATTTAATGCAACACCACTGTATTATGTAATGCAACACCATTGTCTTGAAATGCAACATAATAAAAAGAAAATGCAACAGTAGACGAAGGCAAATGATACATTAGAAGAAAGCAAATACAACGCTTTAACTAAAAATTCCGCAGTACTAGTTTTGTACATAGAATAAACTCATCCAAAACATTCATCATCACATTCAAACCATCCAAAATATTCTACATACATATCAATTCTTCAAATATACCACAAGTGCAACGCATACGATCAAATACATAATTTAAAAATAAAATTCAAATTATTTACTTATATGTAAGCGTTAGTGAAACTCCAACAATAAATAAGAAGAATGACATGACAAAATCACCCAAACTGATTAGCCTGATCTCCAACCAAACCGAGCTCTCCAAGAAAAGTTCTCTCCATGCTCAATTCTATGGCGAAGAAATTACTAACAAAGAGAGTCTCTCTTGAAGCTTCGCAATCCGAGCCTGAAGTACAAAAAACATATAACAAAATAAACTTTGCTCAGACACCTGTTTCTTAGTGCAGAAAAGAGCTTATCACATTATAGGACCTATTTACTCCAAACTAGAGAACAAATTAAATATACCTTGAATGGTTTTGATCTACCGTTGTAATGTAGTAAGCAAATCAACTCATTGTTATTGTAGTAAGCAAGAACCTTCTCTTCTGTAAGGGCGTCTGAAACAAGAGAAATGATCCTTTAGCGGATTCAATGCAAATTAACTAAAAAACAGAGTAACATGCATTATTTATACTGAAATGTATATAGATTAATATTATTTGAAAGAAAATCCAAACTATTCATGTTAGCCTACTTTGTGATTAGGGACACAAAGCTGAGAAATTACTAGATATATAGATTCAGAAGAGAAGATGAGCATAGGGAAGTCGGTTCGGTTCGGGGACCCCCGAACCGAACCCTCCCACGTTAAGGCGGCCAGCACAGGAAAGGAAGAATAGAAGGATCACCCAGATCAGATCGGTCCTTCCGATCTGAGCCCTCACCAGTCATCCGAACTAAACCATGGTGCTACACCATCATTGCACGATATCCAGGAAATGTGGAGCGGTTTCCCCCATGTTCACCCACTAAAGCTATGCACTGGCAACATCTCAGGGCTCCTCTCTCCGAACCGAACGAGATGGCTGCCACGTGTATCCGAACCGAAGGCCTTCCAGGGGAGATTTCTGCCTATAAATACGCCGCCTAGCATCATTTAAAAGGATCTTTTGGCAAGTTCTTAACTCAAACACCTTCTATATCCGAATTTCATCATATTAATCAGATCATTATCAATCTTTAAAGAACATTTCTACGAGTGCTGAGCGAAATTATCCATTGTAAAAGTGAGACTGAATGAAAACAATCATTGTACTTGTACTTCCATCATCAATTAAAGAAATTCAGAGTGGATGTAGGCTCTTTAACGCTGAACCACTATAAATTGTGTGTTCCTCTTTGTTTTTATTTTCATTTCATTTAGAATTATCAATAGTCTGGGTGTTAGAACCACTTTTGGATCTAACATTTTGGTGTTGTCACTGAGAAGATTCTCAAATTCTCCATATTTTGGGCTACCATTCTACTATTTGGGTTTGTATATCCGAAGAAGATGGTCCGTACAGTCAATATTTCTGAAATTCTCTTCAAAAAAGATTTCGACAAATTGAATATTATGACCAAGGGAAAAGTAAAAGAAGTGCAGAATGCGCGGGAAAGCGGAGTAGGTGAGGATGTATAAGCTATGATTATTAATAGGTCAAGAGGACAAGGCTCAGGAGCTAACCGATCCGACGGGACATCTCCAACTCCATCTGAACAGGCTCCGATCCGACCCGATGGTTCCAAACCGATCCGACCTATTTCTCAGAATGTTGTTGACAGCTCTCCACCGATCCGACTGCAGTGGCAGGGGAAGGCCGATTCGAACTGAATTTGGCTGAAGTTGGTACCTCTACTCGAGCTCCTACAAATTCTTCGATACCAGCCGTGGCAACTGATGATCAACCTACACGTTCTGCACTCGTAATCCATGGGGAATTTTCCCGCTTGCTTGATATGCTTGAGAGCACTAGGGATGCTTTGGAGGATCACAAACGCGATAGTGTTCTCATGAGGTAAAACATGAGGGTCATGAACAAAGAAATAAGCGAACTTTGCAGACAAAGGGTGTCCTCTCCAGTTCGTCATCCTAATATGGACCATTCATCATCTCCTGATGAAGAGCATCCATATGAAAGGAGGCCATACGAAAGACCCGAAAATCTGGACCAACTGACATTCAGATCATTGGGGTCCCGTGTAGATGCAGCCCATGTTCTAGGACCTGACGATCCTAGTTTGAGGGAACCAATGCTGCTACCGATGCGAGGATCACATGTTCTCCCCAGGGTCCAAATATTACCAATCCTACCTAGGAGAAACTCCTTTAGCCTGTTCGTCCTGTGAATGACCAGGACCGCAGGAGGCGAGGAGGTTCTGTTACCAACCGAAACCCAAGGGAGTCACCTAAAGTAGGTGGTAGGCGCATGAGGAGAGAAAGAAGCAGGGATCCCGAACCAACTCTAACCAACGCGGAAGTAGAAGCGATCGTGCGTCAAATCATAGCCGTTAGTCGCCGATATACCAATGAAGACTGGGGTATTGAATGCAGTCAAACTCCATTTACTGATGACACCCTGAATTTCCAATTCCCTCGCTGGTTCAATTTTCCAAAAATGGATTGATATACTGGAAGAACAGACCCAAAACAACATCTGATGAGGTATGTGTGGTATATGAACGTTGCAGCTTCACCTAACGTTGTAAAATGTAAAGCCTTCCCGATATATTTAGAAGATGTTGCATTAATGTGGTTTACGCGACTTCCCCCACGATCGGTATCGAGTTTTCAAGAACTGAGCGAGCTTTTTATGAAACAGTTCTGACTCCATGCCCGAAAAGATAAAAGTGTTATCAAATTGTCCAGAATCAAACAAACCCCTGGAGAATCACTGAAATCGTACTTGGATCGCTTCAACTTAGCAGTTACTGAAATAAGCGATCCCCACGAACCAACTATTTTGATGGCCTTGATTGAGGGGGTCGATCCAGATACTGAATTCGAAGGTTATTTAGCTGGGAAGCCACCATTGACTAAGGAGGCTTTCTACGAAAAGGAAAATATTCGTCTAAGACGAGAACAGATATACGCCAATCGGAAGAGAAAATCTGATGGAGCTTCGAGAGAAGATATTCAAAGTAATGTTGCTGTGAAACAATTTGGTGATAGTTCAGGGAAAGTTGAGGTAAATGTCGGTAACAAAAACGAAGAAAGTAAGAACAGAAATGGAAATGGCAATAGGAGGAATAGGAACCGAGGAAACAACTCCGGCAAGAGACCTCAATTCCAAACCTTTGAAAACTATTCACCGTTGAATGACACATTGGAAAACATCTACCTGGATACTTACAACGTCTTGCAATATAAAAAGCCTCCGCCCAGAGGCTCTACAGAGAAGGAGGTGGCGACTGAAAATTTTGTCAGTTTCATGGAACACACAGACACTCTACTAATGAGTGTCGGCATTTGAGAGACGTTGTTGAAAAGATATTACAAGAAGGAAAGTTAGATGAATATAAGATTTCCCCAAGAGATAGGGGGCAAGGAGGGCGGACCCCGAATCAAAATCAGACCGCTCCCAAATCTACAGATCAACAAAAAGGTAAAGGAATTGTCATCAACACTATAGTGGGGGGACCCCATCCGGCTGCCCATAGCTACGGGCAATGGACTAATATGTGAACGCAGCTAAACACCTTGAAGTAGGGGAATGTAGTAACTTCGAGGACATTGCTCCAGTGAAACAACAGAAAACGATGTCAAATGATGTCATATTTCGTGATAGAGATGATACTGGAGTCCAATCACCCATCGAAGACCCATTGGTGATCACTACCACTATCGGTCCGGCTCTGGTTCATAAAGTGTTAGTGGATAATGGGAGTTCGGTTAATATTCTCTTTAAAAAAGCATTTGATTTGATGAGACTCGAAGCGAAAGACTTGAAGCCTTGCGAGGGATAGATACGTGGCTATAATGGGGCATCAACAACTCCAATGGGATATGTAGAATTGTCATTTACATTAGGACAGGGAGAATGCCAAAGAGTGAGAATCCTACCATTTGTAGTTTTGGACATCGACTCCTCCTATAACGCCTTTTTGGGCCGACCAGCCCTCGCAGAATTCAGGACTTGCATTGCGCCCTGTTGCTTATTGTTGAAATTCCAGACCGAAGCTGGAGTGGGAGTAATGAGTGGTGATCAAGCCACCGGACGAGCCTGCTACATGGCCGAATTGAATATGTTGCTGAAGGGATTAAGCATCGAAGCTAAAGGCACCTTCTCCCCTACGAAGGAGGGTTCGGCATAGCAATTAAAGGGCCAGCCCCAAGGGAGTCACCTAGAGAACTGCCCCAGGACATAGATCCCAGAGTAGACGAAGAGCCTGGGGATAGAAAAGCGACCCCCAATGAAACAACTGTAGACATCTCCATCGATGATATTGATTCGATGAAGGTTTTAAAGATTGGATCTCAACTGGATCCGTTCCAAGCAAAGGTATTGACTAACTTTTTAAAGGAAAATTTAGATGTGTTTGCCTAGACCCATGCTGATATATGTGGGATATCTCCCTCCGTTATGACTCACTCATTGAGTATTAATCCAAAGCATCATACTATTAAGCATAAGAGACATATGTTAGGCTCGGAGAGTTCAGCAGCCCTAAAGGAAGAAGTGGAGAAGTTGAAAGATAATGGGTTCATTAGAGATTCGATGTATCCCGACAGGATATTGAATCCTGTTTTGGTCAAGAAATCAAATGGGAATGGCGAACGTGCATAGATTTTTTGGACTTAAACAACGCTTGTCCAAAAGATAGTTTCCCACTTCCTAGGATTGACCAGCTGGTGGACTCAACAGCCGGACATGACCTTTATGGACGCATACTCTGGATATAATCAGATCCCCGTGCATATGTTGGATCAGGAGCACACTAGTTTTATAACAAACTTGGGATTATACTGCTATGTGCTGATGCCGTTCGGACTAAAGAATGCTAGAGCCACGTATCAGCGTCGGGTGAACCGAATGTTTTATAATCAGATTGGAAAAACTATGGAAGTTTACATAGATGACATGCTCGTGAAATCCAAGCAATCCTCTAGTCATACACAAGATCTGGCAGAGATGTTTGACATCCTACGGAGGTGCGGGATGAAGTTGAACCCCTTAAAGTGCTCATTTGGGGTTACATCAGGGAAATTCCTTGGTTTCATTGTAAATTCTCGAGGGATTGAGATTAATCCTAACCAGATAGCAGCAATAAGGAATATATAAGAGCCACGGAAGATTAGGGACGTTCGAAGCCTAGCAGGGAAGGTTGCTGCATTAACCAGATTCATTTCCAAAGCCATAGAAAAGTGTGTCCCCTTCTTTGATTTAATCAAACAGAGGAAACATAATTTTGAATGGACTCCCGACTGTGTAGAGGCCTTCCATAATTTGTTGGACTTATTGGAGAAGCCCTCGATATTGTCGAAACCGGTGGATCGTGAAGATCTGTTCGTTTATCTGGCGATGTCATCTCATGTTGTCAGCACAGCCTTGGTACGTGAAGAAGACAAGGTCCAGTGGCCAGTACACTATGTAAGTTAAAAGTTAGCAGCTGCAGAATGCAATTATCCAAGAATAAAAAAGCTTGTTTATAGCCTCTTGAATGCCTCCCGAAAGCTCCGTCGTTATTTCTAAGCTCATCTGATAGTCATATACACTGATCAACCTCTAAGACAAGTATTACAAAGACCCGAAGCATCGCGGCGATTACTTAAATGGAATATCGAGTTGAGCCAATTTGATTTGAATTTTCAACCAAGGAGGTCAATAAGGGGGCAGGTCTTAGCCGACTTCATAGCAGAATTCATGATTCCCGAAGAAGAAACAGTTAATGACAAAGTTGTTACATCAGAGTATAAGTTAGAGCTTAGTCCATGGAAATTATATACGGACAGGGCCAAAAATGATCGAAGATCCGGCATCGGAGTTTTTTTAACCACTCCTGAAGGACGATCCATTTACTACGCCCTGCGATTGGAATTTTCTACGACCAATAATGATTCCGAGTACGAGGCCTTGATTGTCGGGCTTAAACTCGCCAAGGAATATAAGATAAGAACATTGGACATATTCTATGACTCCAAGATAGTTGTTTGCCAAGTTCGGAAGGAAATTGTGACCAGGGGACCTCGAATTGTTACTTATCTTGAAAAAGTAGAGGAGTTACTGGGCAACCTGGAGCATTACAATATAACACACATTCTGAGAGCGGAAAACCAGAAAGCAGATCGGCTGTCTAAGCTAGCAAGTTTTGACAACCCTAAGGTAACTGAAATGGTTCCAATAGAGATATTGGAATCACCAAGCTTTGACCTAATGGAAATCGAATTAGCTTTGGATGCTGAGCCAGAAAGGAGTCATGGATGACACCGATTAAGAACTTCCTTAAGAGCGGAATTCTGCCATCAAAGAAGAGCGAGAGACGAGCTGTAACACGTAAAGCTGTAGGATACATTTTACAGGACGATGTCCTTTATCGCTAAGGGCTTTCCATGCCTTTGTAACGGTGTATAGCACGCGATGACATCAGGCGTGTACTGAAAGAAGTACATGAAGGTGAGTGTGAAGATCACACCGGGGGTCAAACTCTGGCAAAGAAAGTATTACGATATGGTTATTTTTGGCCTACCATGAATAAAAATGCAGTTGATCACTCACGACGCTGCGACAAATGCCAGAGATTCGCTAAAGTTCCGAGAGCACCCTCAAGGCGTCTAAAATCAATGGTCAGTCCATGGCCATTTGCAATGTGGGGATTAGACATCATCGGAACCCTACCGATTGCTAAAGGAGGAGTTAAATATGCGATCTTGGCTGTGGATTACTTCACGAAATGGGTGGAGGTCGAACACTTGACCATGATCACGGAAAGAAAGGTGTTAAGCTTTATGGTCAGAAATATTATTTGTCGATTTGGGATACCGAAAACTATTATAACCGTTAATGGAACCCAATTTGATAGCGTGGAATTTAGAAACTTCTGTCAGAAGTATAAAATTGATAAGAGATATACCGCCGTAGCTCATCTCTCAGTCGAATGGACAGGTTGAAGCAATAAATAAAGTCATTAAGTATATTCTTAAAAAGCGGTTGGAGCGAGCAAAAGCTATGTGGGTTAATGAATTACCGCTAGCTTTGTGGGCCTATCAAACAAACTTTATGACGGCTACAGGTCATACTCCTTTTTCACTCTCCTTCGGGTCAGAAGCAATAATTCCAGTGGAGCTTAAAGTCCCTTCTCATAGGGTGACGTATTATGACCCAATGACGAACAAAGCACTCCTCCTAAAGTCCCTAGACATGGTTGAAGAGAAGAGGGGCGAAGCAGACTTGCGTGCTTCAAGGCATCGACGCTAAGTGGCACACTATTATGAAAAAAGGGTCTGCTTTAGAACTTTCGAACCTGGAGACTTGGTATTGAAGCGAGTCTTTCCACCTCCCGTTCATCTAGGCCCAAAGTAGGAAGGCCCATTGACCATCCGACGGAAACTTGACACAAGAGCTTTCAAGTTAGTGACCGTGGATGGTGAAGAAATTCCTGGAGCTTGGAACGCCCAACATTTGCGGCGATACTTCACTTGAAGTTGTACAATTTTCTTCTATTTTATAGGCCATGTAAAAAGGCATGACTTACCTAGAAAAGTCTGGTTAATATAAACAAAAGATTATTAAGTGGACTTAGGTCACGACCTGGCCGAACCACTAAAAAATATTGTGTGTGATTTACTTTATCCGTTCGAACCTTGTTTTGTATTTTTTCTGTATTTGTCATAATGTAAGTCAAAATATCAGACATTTGAGTCGATACGGGAGCAAATGAAATGACCATTTTCCTAGCGACATAAAAAGGTTGGGAAGACGACGTCCCAAACTCTAACTCTCACGAGTCGAGAGAGAGAGAGTATAAAGGACGGGAAGACGACTTCCTTGAGGCATGAAGGTGCACCATGACAAAAGACTGCCTCGAATCCACTCTAACCTAACCATGCAATAGGAGACTATAAAGGTACAAAGAATGTGTACCAATGAAAAAGAATTTTAACCCCGCCCAAAAGAACTGGGGGTAATTTAATCAATCTCGAACAATCCTTAGCTAAATCCTATATTCAAGATTGATTGGGGGCATATGCATCATGCACCCCGCCATCAATCATTCAGTTCATAATCATTCATTTTATGATATTTTCTCTGTTTATGCATTTGCAGGAAATCGCAACTGTCATTTGAATCATTACTTATGTTTGTTAATTTCTCGACACTAATAAAAACAAATGACGAACTTGCAAGCATTTGACATAGTGGGAAACAAAATACTTTATTTACACAGGTGTAGATTTATACAGAAGAACTAATTAAACAAAGGCGAGGGCCACACTTGCTACAATAACGGCAGACTAAGGAACAGACAAAATGAAAAATAGAATTGCCTCTTGTTTGGACTTTGGAGTGGACTTCGCTTTCTTGGCAGCTTTAAGTTTTTCTTTCTCCTCTTTTTCAGCCTCGGTCTGGATCCGCTTTGATTTCTTCTTCCCTAGAACTGGAGCTCTGGGATCGGTAGAAGATTTTTTATCAAGCTTTTCATTGATTGATCTAGTTGAAAGTTTAACAACTAACCTTGACCCAGGAGGTACTGTTGCAAGAGGCTTATAACTTTCGGGATCTATTTCCTCAACTTTTAGCTGCATACGCTTATCTTGCTTGGCCTTCATCTCGGCCAAAGTTAGATCACTGACATTCCCCGAATCCCCAGTCATAACAACATCAACATCTTCTTCATGTCCATCGTCACCGCCGTCATATTTCAGAGCATCTACCATCTCCCCAGAGTGAGGAGTGTCGGTATTAGGTGGCATGGGAGCTTTATCGATAACCTCCTCCTTGTAACACCCCACACCCGCTACGGTCACTCACTAAGGGAATGCCATAACATCGGTGGAGTATTTTAAGTGAATATAGAACAGAAAAATTACAACAAGACAGATATAAGTAATACTTGAGAATTTAAAACATCATTTCATTCCAGCGGAAGGTAAAACATGTTTGGTTACACCAAAACCATAAATAAGAGTCAAGTACATAATATCCATCCTGATAAAAACAAAAGTACATAATCCCACTACATAACCTAATAGCCATAATAGAAAAGATAAACTGAGCTTTACATCCACGGTCCAAGTTCCAAAAGATAGATAAAGCAGTCTGATCAAAGCCCACTAGTGCTAGGCCCACTCTGAAAACCTGAGGGTTGGGAAAAAGATAAAGAAACAACGGGGTCAGACATAAGTCTGAGTGAGTCCTATAACCCTAACAATACAATCATTAAAGTAATTAGGGTATGATATAAACAAGGTACGGTACCTCTGGGGATAATGACTACACTAAGTAGCCAACTAAACACAGGATGTACTAAGATAACCGAAAAGACGCATTTATCCACCCAAGGATAATTACTAGATTGCACCACCCTAGATCTACCCACCCAAGGGTAATTCCTACACTGCACCACACCAGTTCTACCCACCCAAGGGTAATTCCTACTTAAAGGTTGATCCCACTAAGTGTACTTAGTAATTTTACCCAGTAGTTTCTTGTACCCCTAGCTGACTACATAGGTGCCGTCTGCCCCTATCTCCACTAGGTGTACTCACTACTCCCAAGCGATCGGCTCCCTACCGTAGATACCCGTGCTGGCCCCACAATGGGGTGTATCACTCCCCAAAGTGGCAACCCGATACAACAAATGGTGCACGGCTTATATCTACACGATGCAACAACGTCTTACCTACCAGCCCGGGTCCACACACGCATATGAAACCCGTTGGACTCGCGTTGCCACCGCTACCCCGTTTTGGCCTCTTATAGTCAAGCCCAATATGCGTGTCCCGTCCTCGACTTGGGTCGAGCCCACAAAGATACGTTTGGGATATTGGTTGAAATGGGCCCCCACAAGCTACTACTTAAGCTTGCCATTTTATCTAGTGCATCCCACTTAACCCCTTTTATAATCATGCCCACTTACATGTTAAGGTTTGGTTAAGTCATCTAATCATATTTCAATTGCCACTTAAGGCCCCCACTAGATTTCCACATGCCACCCAAGGCACTTACTTGATTCCCACATGCCACCCAAGGCACTTACTTAACCCTTTAATCATGTTTAATTACATGTTCCAATTTGGTTAAGTATTCTAATCGTATTTTCTATTGCCACCCAAGGAAACCCACTAGTTTCCTCATGCCACCCAAGGCACCCCCACTAGTTACTACATGCCACCCAAGGCACCCACTTAACCCCTCATGCCTCACTACATGTTAATTTGGTTAAGTGTTTCTTAATTAATTAAGACCGTAACCTTTATAAAGACCTCTCACATTAGACTGTCTTTTATGGCAGCTGGATATGCCGGTTGGTTCCGGGCAGCCTTACACCATAACAGAGTCTAACCTCGTGTCTTTACACTTGTCACGTATTTAGTTTATGACTAAGACCTCTCACATTGGGCCAATCATTTGTAGCCGCTGGATTTGCCGGTCGGTTCCGGGCAGTCTTATGCTACAAAAGGGTCCAACCTCGTGTCTTAGTAGATTAATTACACATAATTAATCACCCCCATAATTTGTATTAATTATCCCTAATTAATTACAAATATTTAAGAATATGGGTAGACCTAACTCAATAGGTAAATTCCCAATTCCATAATATGGGTAGACCTAACTTAATAGGTAAATTCCCAATTATGTCCATCCACTTTATGGTATGTTTAATCATACCCACTTCACACAATTTTATGTGTCCATTAATTTTTACCCCATCGTCCCCACGTAAATACGTTAACATGACATACTTCAAAAGAGAAGATTCGTCATACACAAAATGGGTTCAACTTAGCATATCATTAGCATTATCATGGGTTTAAAAGGTGTCAACTTGCATATATGACCATAAACCCAACTTGCATAAATAACCAACCCAAACTTGCATGAATCACATGTGTCATAAAGATGGTAACTTGCTTAAATGTTCATGTCATAGACCTATCATAAAGGTGTCAACTTGCATACATGTCATAGGTCTAAAAGGGATGAACTTGCATCATGACTTGCATATGAACTTGCATCATAACTTGCATATGAACTTGCATCATAACTTGCATATGAACTTGCATCATAACTTGCATATGAACTTGCATCATAACTTGCATATAACCAAACACATAACTTGCATAACATGTTACATATAAACTTGCATATAATCATGCACATAACTTGCATATAACCAAACACATAACTTGCATAACATGTTACATATAAACTTGCATATAATCATGCACATAACTTGCATATAACCAAACACATAACTTGCATAACATGTTACATATAAACTTGCATATAATCATGCACATAACTTGCATATAACCAAACACATAACTTGCATAACATGTTACATATAAACTTGCATATAATCATGCACATAACTTGCATAGCATATAGCATAAGACTTGCAAAACACACAACATACACTATACTAAACTTGCATAAACACATTGATCCACAAACATAGCCATATCTTATCATATCCTATCATAATCAATTTAACAATTGATTATTAAGGGTATAGAAACTCACCACTAACTCCAATAAGCAAACCCTTGCCAAAAAATCACCCAAAAACTCTAGCCTTGAAAATAAAGCTTGCAACTTGATGATGAATGCAAGCTAATGATCACTCATACAACTTAAAAATGCTTGTATGAACATGAAAGCCTTCATAGAAATAGTTTAGAAAGAGGATGGAGGCTAGGGTTTTGAGTAGAGGCCATGATCATAGAAAATTTTGGCATAGTTTAGTTAGAGGATAGGATTATGATCATTTAGGGCTAGCTTAGGGTCTTATTTATAGGATTAGGTTGTGTTTTAGGCCCTTAGATTAACCCTAGGTTAGTTTAGGTCCGTCAGATCTCGGAAGCTTCCAGAAAACAGCCCCAAAACACAGCCAAACCCTAAAATGGTGCACCAGGCCAAACTGGCCGAGCACCCCCTGTCGACACGCAAGTCGACAGGGCTGTCGACTTGGTCCTAGCCAAGTCGACTGCCCAGTCGACATGGCTGTCGACTTGGTTAGCTCGGCGGGAATTTTCCCGCCTGGGCCCAATGGCCCCAATTTTGAAATTTGAACCTGAATTTTAAATCTGTTTTGAACTTTGAATTTTCTGAAAACTTCATTAGGCCATAACTGGGCCATACGGACTCCGATTCTCGAAAACTCGGACTCTATTTCGCGTATTTCTCCGAGACGAACGCAATGACGCAGCCCGTTTTCCCCAATTCTCACATCTGAGATTATTTATTCTATAATTAGTGAATATTAGTATTAACTAAAATTCGGGGTGTTACATTCTCCCCTCCTTAAAGGATTTCGTCCCCGAAATCTCTAAGCTAAGGAGAATGCATATCCTTTCATCCAAACAACCATCTACTCAATCCATCAAACATGGGCATCCATTGTCCTTAAAACAATTTCTAATGATGTATGAGCATATGCAAAAAGTGTGTGTATATGTTCCCTATCTAATGTATGAACATATGCAAACCATGATAGTGCCATGCATCCATTATGTATGCGAGAGAACCCTATCGACACATACAATATCTACATGAGTGCACAATCATTCACCAAAATGCATCATCCATATGATAACACAATCATTATACATCCATAAATATAGCTACCTACACACAATTATATGCAATATGCAATATGAAGTGACTGAGCCGATCTAGTGTCTAGAGTGTGTGTATATGCATCCACGAGCAACCACTAGCAAACACTTGCATCCACATGCATCCATCAATCATAACATGTTTCAAACACATGTTTCAACCATAGGTTTACCCTATCTAAAGGTCAAAGGTACTAACGAGAGGACATGCTACAGATAAGATAAGTACTAGTCAAACGATAAAGGAGAAATTAAAAGACATACCCTCAAAAGGAATGGGTACAAAGAACGCATCTTCACTTCCGTCTCCCAAGTAGCGTTGCTCTCATCTTCTCCCTGTTGTACTTTGACTAGTTGAACCTCCCTGTTTCTCAACCTCTTAATCTCTGACCCAAGGATGCGTGTAGGAGCTCGTCGAATAGTCGCATCACGCTCTATCTCTACTTCTCTAAGCAAGCTCGGCTCTACCACCTCTGCGGTCTCATGTAGGCACTTCCTCACATGGAATACATCATGTACACCACTAAGTCTGTCGGGCAACTCCACCAATGGAAGATACTCTTTTCATGTACCTCCAAAATCTAAGATACATAGCCTCAAAAGGTCTTCAAAAATACGATTCACCCTCTCGGTCTGGCCGTCCGGCTGAGGATGATATGCGGTACTCAAACGCAACTGAGTCCCTACCGCCTCTTTCAACTCTTCCAAAACTCGCTAGTGAAGATAGGATCTCGATCACTCACTATGCTGGAAGGTACACCATGCAATCTAACAATCCCTCGAATGTAGATTGAAGCTAGCCATTGAGCAGTCCTCTTACTCTTCACGGGTATAAAATGGGCACTCTTAGTAAGTTTGTCTACCCCAACCCAAATTCCCGTATTACCCTTCCTCGATCACGGTAATCCATCGAGATACTATCCCACTTCCATAGCGGAACCTCTAATGGGTGAAGCAACCCACCGGGTTTCTTTTGCTCCGCTTTTACTTGTTGACATACTCGGCCGCGTCTTTCTTCATACCGGCCCAAAAGAAAACTCGCTTCATGTCTTGGTACATCTTGTCCCCACCGGGATGAATGGTCATCTTCGATCGATGTGCATCATCAAGTATAGCCTTCCTCAAACCCTCGTCTTGCGGTACACAAAGTCTACCATCTCTACACAACCACCCCTTACCATCTAGGGTGTACCTACTCAAATGGCTGGACGACTCCCCCCTTATGAGCTTCTCTACTAACTCAACCAACTGTGGGTCGTCTCGCTGTGCCTCGCCAATCCGTCCCAAAAGAGTAGGCCTGACCTCCAAGGAGGCTAGCAAACCGGGTACAAAGTCAACGGAAGGTCTAAAGTCAAACATAGAAATAAACTCCAAGCTTCGCCATTCCACGAACAATGGACTCAAAGACAGCCTTTTTCTGCTTAAGGCGTCTGCCACCACGTTACCCTTGCCAGGGGTATACGCTATCTCAAACCCATAGGATGCTAAGAATTCCATCCACCTTTGTTGTCTTAAGACAATGCGCTCAAAGAGTCTCCAACACTTCCCTAAGATGTAGGGCATGCTTTTCTCCACTTCTAGAGAAAATCAGGATATTCTCCCATGCAAAATCGTCACAACTATCCATCTCTCACGCAGACCACCCTAGTCGAACTCGACATCCCCCAAATGCAAGCCCCAAAGGCCTAAACCAATATCAGACAAACACCCAAGGGATACCTCCTTCGAATTCAGACGACCTACGTGAGATGATACCAGTAAAAACGGCTAAATAATTAAGCCCTTGTCCAACTCTGGATGTCCTCGCCAGTCTCGCTCCAAAACCACCGTTTATCCCATAACTGGCTTTGCTCAACCTATTGAGCACCTACGAAAACTTATTTCGCTCCTAGAAAAGACCAAGATGTCATTTACAAAGACCATCACGAACTTATTTAGGTACTCCCTGAACACCCTTCTCATCAAATCAATAAAGTATGCGGGGGTGTTCGTCAAACCAAATGGCATCACCAGCCACTCATAAAAAAAAATCATCCGGAGTCCTAAAGGCAGTCTTCTCTATACTATCCTCAGCCACTCTCAACTGACGAAACCCCGTGGCTAAGTCCAACTGCGAAAATACTGAGGCGCCAACTAACTGATCAAAGAGATCATCAATCCTCGGCAATGGGTGTCTATTATTCTTTGTGAGTTTATTTGGCTCTCTTTAGCCTACACAAAGTCTGAGGGACCCATCCGCCTTCGTGGCAAAAACTACTGGAGCACCCCACTCCGATATACTTCATCTTATGAACCCCTTCTCAAGCAAATCGCCTACTTGCTTATGGAGTTCCCTCCTCTCACGAGGAGCCATGTGGCACACTGGCCAAGATACTGGTTTGGCATTGTCTACCAGATATATTCGGAAGTCAATCTCCCTCTCCGGAGGTAAGCCCTTCACCCCCTCAAACACGTCCGAGTATTTCCGGACCACTTTAACAGATCGCAAACTCTCGACCGACGTGTCAAGCGATTCTAGATAACTTAGCATAACAGATTCCATGGGATTACAAGAGATCTCGAGAGTGTTACCCAAGCGGGTCATAAGCCTAACAACTCTCCCTTCAAAATCAAGAACGACCCCATTACTGGATAAACAGTCCATGCCCAAAACCACCCCATAGCCCGTGAAGCCCAAAAAGCATCACATCTAAGCTCAACGCTAAGTATAGAAACTTTCAAACCCAAACTCATCATGGAGCCCCCAATTGGGTTTGAAACAACTAAGGGATCATCTACTAAACTGGTGTCTAAGTGCAGTGACTCAACTAACAATGATGAGATAAACGAACTCGATGCGTCAGAATCAAATAAAGTTCGAACCGGATAATAAAGAAATCCAAATTCCAACCTAGACGGTCTTATCCCCATCTGGTACACTAGCCGTGAGGGAATACAACTACCCTCCAGGAGATTCCGTACCTTGCCCTTGCCCCTTTGGACAATCCTAATAAGGTGTCCTATTCCTCCCGAAAGGATAACTACTAGCCTTCTTCTTCCCATTCTCCACTCGTAACCTCCCACCAATGAGGTTTCGTCCTTCATTAATCAAACAACTATTTGAGCCTTCCTCCCATCGTCTATCCTATAGGTACCTACCAGTCCTCCTCCTTCTGGAACCAACTTCTAATCCGACAAATGTCTAAGTCCCTCGAAGTGGTTTTCCATTCTTATCCATCTTAGAAAGATCATCTATACACGGAGGGGAAACTCAAAACGAGAGAGGAAGAGATTCAAAACGGAGAATTCGAAAGATATAGATATGGCTATTGGGGATTATGCTTTTCTTTCAAAAACTTTTCTCTTAAAAGACATGTTTTTGAAAAATACTCCTTTCAAAAATATTCTTAGAAAATAGTTTTTCTAAAATAAAAAAAAATTTATCTGTTCTGGTAACCTTAAGCTCTGATACCACGTGAAACACCCCACACCCGCTACGGTCACTCACTAAGGGAATGCCATAACATCGGTGGAGTATTTTAAGTGAATATAGAACAGAAAAATTACAACAAGACAGATATAAGTAATACTTGAGAATTTAAAACATCATTTCATTCCAGCGGAAGGTAAAACATGTTTGGTTACACCAAAACCATAAATAAGAGTCAAGTACATAATATCCAGCCTGATAAAAACAAAAGTACATAATCCCACTACATAACCTAATAGCCATAATAGAAAAGATAAACTGAGCTTTACATCCACGGTCCAAGTTCCAAAAGATAGATAAAGCAGTCTGATCAAAGCCCACTAGTGCTAGGCCCACTCTGAAAACCTGAGGGTTGGGAAAAAGATAAAGAAACAACGGGGTCAGACATAAGTCTGAGTGAGTCCTATAACCCTAACAATACAATCATTAAAGTAATTAGGGTATGATATAAACAAGGTACGGTACCTCTGGGGATAATGACTACACTAAGTAGCCAACTAAACACAGGATGTACTAAGATAACCGAAAAGACGCATTTATCCACCCAAGGATAATTACTAGATTGCACCACCCCAGATCTACCCACCCAAGGATAATTCCTACACTGCACCACACCAGTTCTACCCACCCAAGGGTAATTCCTACTTAAAGGTTGATCCCACTAAGTGTACTTAGTAATTTTACCCAGTAGTTTCTTGTACCCCTAGCTGACTACATAGGTGCCGTCTGCCCCTATCTCCACTAGGTGTACTCACTACTCCCAAGCGATCGGCTCCCTACCGTAGATACCCGTGCTGGCCCCACAATGGGGTGTATCACTCCCCAAAGTGGCAACCCGATACAACAAATGGTGCACGGCTTATATCTACACGATGCAACAACGTCTTACCTACCAGCCCGGGTCCACACACGCATATGAAACCCGTTGGACTCGCGTTGCCACCGCTACCCCGTTTTGGCCTCTTATAGTCAAGCCCAATATGCGTGTCCCGTCCTCGACTTGGGTCGAGCCCACAAAGATACGTTTGGGATATTGGTTGAAATGGGCCCCCACAAGCTACTACTTAAGCTTGCCATTTTATCTAGTGCATCCCACTTAACCCCTTTTATAATCATGCCCACTTACATGTTAAGGTTTGGTTAAGTCATCTAATCATATTTCAATTGCCACTTAAGGCCCCCACTAGATTTCCACATGCCACCCAAGGCACTTACTTGATTCCCACATGCCACCCAAGGCACTTACTTAACCCTTTAATCATGTTTAATTACATGTTCCAATTTGGTTAAGTATTCTAATCGTATTTTCTATTGCCACCCAAGGCAACCCACTAGTTTCCTCATGCCACCCAAGGCACCCCCACTAGTTACTACATGCCACCCAAGGCACCCACTTAACCCCTCATGCCTCACTACATGCTAATTTGGTTAAGTGTTTCTTAATTAATTAAGACCGTAACCTTTATAAAGACCTCTCACATTAGACTGTCTTTTATGGCAGCTGGATATGCCGGTTGGTTCCGGGCAGCCTTACACCATAACAGAGTCTAACCTCGTGTCTTTACACTTGTCACGTATTTAGTTTATGACTAAGACCTCTCACATTGGGCCAATCATTTGTAGCCGCTGGATTTGCCGGTCGGTTCCGGGCAGTCTTATGCTACAAAAGGGTCCAACCTCGTGTCTTAGTAGATTAATTACACATAATTAATCACCCCCATAATTTGTATTAATTATCCCTAATTAATTACAAATATTTAAGAATATGGGTAGACCTAACTCAATAGGTAAATTCCCAATTCCATAATATGGGTAGACCTAACTTAATAGGTAAATTCCCAATTATGTCCATCCACTTTATGGTATGTTTAATCATACCCACTTCACACAATTTTATGTGTCCATTAATTTTTACCCCATCGTCCCCACGTAAATACGTTAACATGACATACTTCAAAAGAGAAGATTCGTCATACACACAATGGGTTCAACTTAGCATATCATTAGCATTATCATGGGTTTAAAAGGTGTCAACTTGCATATATGACCATAAACCCAACTTGCATAAATAACCAACCCAAACTTGCATGAATCACATGTGTCATAAAGATGGTAACTTGCTTAAATGTTCATGTCATAGACCTATCATAAAGGTGTCAACTTGCATACATGTCATAGGTCTAAAAGGGATGAACTTGCATCATGACTTGCATATGAACTTGCATCATAACTTGCATATGAACTTGCATCATAACTTGCATATGAACGTGCATCATAACTTGCATATGAACTTGCATCATAACTTGCATATGAACCTGCATCATAACTTGCATATAACCAAACACATAACTTGCATAACATGTTACATATAAACTTGCATATAATCATGCACATAACTTGCATATAACCAAACACATAACTTGCATAACATGTTACATATAAACTTGCATATAATCATGCACATAACTTGCATATAACCAAACACATAACTTGCATAACATGTTACATATAAACTTGCATATAATCATGCACATAACTTGCATATAACCAAACACATAACTTGCATAACATGTTACATATAAACTTGCATATAATCATGCACATAACTTGCATAGCATATAGCATAAGACTTGCAAAACACACAACATACACTATACTTAACTTGCATAAACACATTGATCCACAAACATAGCCATATCTTATCATATCCTATCATAATCAATTTAACAATTGATTATTAAGGGTATAGAAACTCACCACTAACTCCAATAAGCAAACCCTTGCCAAAAATCACCCAAAAACTCTAGCCTTGAAAATAAAGCTTGCAACTTGATGATGAATGCAAGCTAATGATCACTCATACAACTTAAAAATGCTTGTATGAACATGAAAGCCTTCATAGAAATAGTTTAGAAAGAGGATGGAGGCTAGGGTTTTGAGTAGAGGCCATGATCATAGAAAATTTTGGCATAGTTTAGTTAGAGGATAGGATTATGATCATTTAGGGCTAGCTTAGGGTCTTATTTATAGGATTAGGTTGTGTTTTAGGCCCTTAGATTAACCCTAGGTTAGTTTAGGTCCGTCAGATCTCGGAAGCTTCCAGAAAACAGCCCCAAAACACAGCCAAACCCTAAAATGGTGCACCAGGCCAAACTGGCCGAGCACCCCCTGTCGACACGCAAGTCGACAGGGCTGTCGACTTGGTCCTAGCCAAGTCGACTGCCCAGTCGACAGGGCTGTCGACTTGGTTAGCTCGGCGGGAATTTTCCCGCCTGGGCCCAATGGCCCCAATTTCGAAATTTGAACCTGAATTTTAAATCTGTTTTGAACTTTGAATTTTCTGAAAACTTCATTAGGCCATTACTGGGCCATACGGACTCCGATTCTCGAAAACTCGGACTCTATTTCGCGTATTTCTCCGAGACGAACGCAATGACGCAGCCCGTTTCCCCCAATTCTCACATCTGAGATTATTTATTCTGTAATTAGTGAATATTAGTATTAACTAAAATTCGGGGTGTTACACTCCTTCTCGCCTTCAGCTCCCCCCCCCCCAGATTTTGCAGCAGTGACCTCATCCCATTTCTCCAAAGTCTCTTTGACAGACTTCTCACTGATGACTATCTTCTTTTATCCATCAGTCTTTTCAGTTGGCTCAGTACCTACAGAACGAGAGGTGACAGTTATTAACTCAGGGGAAAACGAGGGATCTTCAATTGATCGTCCAATAATATGACGAAAGATCGAAATAGCCCTGACAAATTGGGGTGAAAAGGTAGAGATACCTTTGGATGATTTCTCGATTTGGATGGCTAGAGTCTCTGATGGCAATTCGGGTATAGGAGACAAAAGGGACGCCTTAGGGATTCCCAGATTTTCGGTATCATATCCCTCTGTTTCGGTAGCCCCGGGGGCAGCAGAAGAAGAACCAGTTTCAATGATACCTTTTCCTTTGGCCTGACGTTTCTCTTCCACCATGGCAGCAACAATAAGTCGACGCGCTTCGGCCAGACGTGCCGATTCCTCACCCCTAAGGGACTTGTCCATAAGTTTGTTTTCGTCGATGGAATCCTTCTTGAGCTCTTTCTTCTCCCATTCAATGATTTGGTCCCATACATAAAGCAGAGTTGTTGGGTAATCCTCGATCCAAGAAATGTCCCGACAACGGATCACCTGAGCAAAGAACTCATCAGCTCACCATAGCCATCCAATTCCTTTTGGGCCGCAGAAAGTTTCTCTTGAACCTCTTCAGCAGATTTAATGGCGATGCCCATATTCCCCTCGGCCAACACCGCTCTAGATTCAAACTCTTGTAATTTGGCTTCTAGTTCAGCATTCCGCTTTGCTAAATCAGTTTTTTTCTTCTTTAGCTCAGCCATCTCCTGTTCAAGGGAAGTGCAAGCTAACTGTACTTTAACGCTCTCAGACTTAGAATCCTTAGCTTGCTTCTTTAGATCCAAGCGCTTTTGGCTATGGGATTCCAAGCAAGTGTGATAACGCCTTTGTAGTTCTTGGTGTTGTTTTTTATAATTGTCGGCAGCAAGCTGAGCCTGTGCATCTTCCAAATCTTTCTCCGAACTCTTCAAAATGCTTGTGTCATAATCAGCCATTTCCTTCATGTGGCCAATATCAGTGATAAGATCCTTGATATTCTTGGAAAGATTGCACGAATATCTACACATCTCTGTATATTGCCTGTTCACTAAATCAATTTTTTCTTTAGCATCATTAGCCCACTTCGAAGGAATAGTTTCAAGCTCGAGAACAAATGCCATACAATCAAAATAATGATCCAGAAATTGTTTATTTAGATTTGCTAGTCTTGCCTTATTCTTGGAATCAAGCGACACGGGCTTTGATATGGATAATTCAATATTTCTCCGCTTGGCAGGTACAATGGACGTATCACCTTTGCCCGACCTCTTCTCAGGGACTTTAGGTTTATCCTATAATTCAGCGTGCTTCGAAAATGGCCTCTCTTGGGGACGCTTCTCTTTAGGAGGAGTCGGATCTTTGGAAGGTTATTTATCCCCTTCATGACGATTTTGAAAGCTCTTCTAGTTGTCTGGATCGGACCGACGAGGAGAACGAGAGCGCGAAGAATGAGGACGGTTGGAATCATAATGCCTCATGTCATCCCTGCCGCGGCTTTTGCGACGATCATGCTCGGTGTCGGAATCATATCTTGGCACGCTGGCATGGATATTCCTGACATCATATCAGGGACGTACCATGGTTCCTATAAAACAAGGTATGTAGAGTTCAGAACTAATGTTTATATGAAGCATAAGTGCTATGACTTGCAGTGCTAATGTGTTGTGCGCATCCTAAGTGATGTTCCCCCCCAACCAACCAGAGCCTGAAGTTAGGCTAGCATATGTGGTCTCCTTAGTCTTCATGGGAGTGGTTTCTTCTGAGGAAGTAAAGGTCAAAGCATTCGTTCCAAAATCTTCTAAAGTGTAAAGGGTCTCGGGCAAGGGAAGATTTCCCAAACCCCAAAATTTAGAGTCATCTATGGTAGGGGCATCTCCTTGAGGAGCATCGAATGGAAATTCTTTTGGAGTTATCAATTTTTCAGGAGTGGCAGCATCCTTAAGAGTAATGTACTTATCTATATCTTTTTCTGCTATATTTGCTAAAATATCATCTTGAGTCCTGGAGGGAGAAGGAGGATCCCTGAGGGGCACTGTCGGATCTTTTGAACTTTCTCCCCTCTCAAGTGGAGTGTCGATTGGCCCTTCAACTGGAGGTATATATACGTAAGGGCCTTCCCTAAGGACTATGCTACGAGTTATAGCAATTAAACGATGCCGATGAAGATATTCATCTAATAAGCACTCCTTGATAGTCAAAAAATTTTGATCACCATTAAGTAACTGATTTAAACGATCAAATTGCACCGGATGCTTCTCCTGTGGCGGATTAAGAACTGCAAGTGAAAACAGGCAATGCTTAATGAATTTATGATAAAGGCTGGGACTAAAACTCAAAAAAACCAAGGTCATTACTTGACTTAAGCCATCTTCTGGCACATTCGGGCTGCTTCTTGATATAAAACCATTCAGATTTTGGGTCCCCAGCTTTGCTGCTAAACGGAACAAATGATTTTCCTTTTTGGCACCAATTCAAAGTATACAAAAGATGGGGTGTCATTGGTTCGATGCTTGAAATTGTAAAAGAAATGATCATCCTCAAAAGTTAACTCTACACCTAAAATTTCTTGGTTTGTTATGTACAGATACAAATAAGCATAGGAGTTGGGATGAAGTTGCATGGGGGGAATCCGCAGTTGTCTCAGAAAATCGACGACGAATGAAGGAAATGGAGATATCGCCCCAACTAGGCACATCAATCTAGTGATAGCCATGTACCCTTCCGGCGAATTATGAGGACTATCTGTTTTCAAGGGCAACTCAATATCTCTTTGAAGAATCCCATGCTTTAGGCATATCCGCGCAAGTCTGTCATTGTCAATCGTTGACTTGACTGAATCCTTAGGCGGATCCAAGATTTCAGCATTTCCAAACACATCTGGGGCACGATCATCTCCTACCCCTCCTTCTTCCTCCTCGCCTATAGAGACATCACCTCTGGAAGATACTTCACTATTATGAGTCTCCATTTCATAATCTAGACCCTCACTATCCCATTCTGAATCTGAAGTAGAGGACATATCTTCAATAGTGTGACTTTCAGAAGTCCCCACGGCCTCTCTTCTCTCCGCTAATCTAGATGAACGTCTCCCAATCATTTCTGCTAAACTATTGAAGAAACAATAGCAGGAATTAGAGTAAAATTGCCCATGACCCCCTGTACATGTGTGTGCCAATATGTGTGCAATGACAAAATTAAAGAAGTACAAAGTAAACGTATAAGAACATAATGCAAAGATGAACAAGACAGTTATGTATTCGTCGATAATCCAAAAGTTCAGTTGAAAAGGCTTTATCCTATCTGTCCAAGAAATCACAGTCTATATCTAATTTTGATTAAGTTGGTTGAAGCACACTGGCATAGCTGCGGACCGGTTCAGGTGCATTTGTAATTAACAGGTCGGTTCGGATAATTTCATCATCAATGAATCGGTTCGGGTATCTATGTTGTATGCGGATTGGATCGGGATTTGAGCACAACTGGGTTTGGGTCGGACTGATCTTCAGAAAGGAAGCCCAGTTTGAGTCAGTTAGCGCCGAACCGAATCGCATTTATGTCTTTAAGCTTATTTTCCTTCATTCACGTGTCTCTGGAACTTCACTCCATCTAGGCTCTTCCGAACCGAGGTCACAGATTTTCTCAATGACTTAATCCTCATCCATTCATCCTTAACCCAATCCTCTCTCCCTGAATGTCAACACCACGAACTCCTTTGCACCAAACTAATCCGCTCCTTCTCCTCCAAACTCGTCATCTCTCTTCCTCCAATACCCACTCAAAAACTCACTATCTCCATCCACAAATCATCAAGACCCACGTCTCATCCACTAAAAACTAGACACGGTGCCATGATTGGGTTTATCAGCTCCGACACCCCGATTTGTTGAAAAGCTCCACCAACAACGACGGCGGCGAGCTAAAGATCCACAAAATCAATACCAGCATTAATTACCATGGACTTGCGTGAGTTAAAATGGGGTTCAATTTTGAATATTGCAAAATCCACAATTAAATAAAAAAAAGAACAAGATTTGAACCCACCTTGGGTTTCAATTTTAGAATCTGAAAGGGATTTTGGAGATTCGGAGAATTAGGGTTCGAGATGGGTTAAAAGTAATATCGGATGAAAATGGAAAGGGGAGAAAGGAATTTATGTAAATTTATAAAGAAAAAGGGATTTTCGTGTTCTAATAAGCCCCCAAAGGAAATAAGTCCATAGCCTTCGAGCCATGTGATGTGATGGAGATCAAACACGGATCGGATCGGACAAGCATCATCCGAACCGTAACCACCTGAGTCGACTCAGCATGCGAGACCAACCCGAAAGAAGAAGCAACAATTTAATAAATATGCATTATTAAAGTTTACTTGGAGTAGCTACTTGAACATTGAAAGAAGTTCTTGAAGTTATTTTGAATAGCAAGAACAATTTATGCATTCCATCACGTATTTGCAGACAACAAAGATGTGACTTGATGAACCAACACGACTTTACAAGTGAATGGAGGCAACTACTCAATGACTCCAATTCAGAAGCCAAAGAATGTATTGTTTTGAAGCACACATTATTTTCAATAAATGCTTGCTCCGAAGGGACAAAATGTTAGCCTGCTTTGTGATTTGGCTACACAAAGCTGAGAAATTACTTGACATATAAATTCAGAAGAGAAGACGAGCATAAGGAAGCCGGTTCAGTTCGAGGACCCCCGAACCGATCCCTCCAACGGTAAGGTGGCCAACACAAGAAAGGAAGAATAGAAGGATCATCCGGATCAGATCGTCTCCTTCCGATCCGAGCCTTCACCAATCATCTGAACTGAACCACGGCGCTACACCATCATTGCACAATATCCAGGAAATGCGGAGCGATTCCCCCCACATTCACCCACTAAAGCTGTAACACCCCACCTTGGTCAAGTTACATCAAAGTACTTGGTCATTATTTTCCCACAAAACAAAGTCTAGAAACATAAACTGAAAACTGAAGAAAAAAAACATAAAGTAACTATCCCCAAAGTAGAATAAAGCCATAGCATGCTCAAGTCCAAACCGTACATGAGCTATCCAGAAAAGCAGCTAAAGATCCAAGCTAGGTACCAGTGTTCCCACCCTGTAAACCTGGGGGGGGGGAAACGGAAGAAATGAGGCGAAAGAAAACGGGTCAATCAAAAAGACTGGTAAGTCCTACCTACTACTAGTATAAAAACTAATAAAGTTAACTGGACATGTAAAGCAGAGATGAAACATAGGGTGATAACTGGCATGGTGAAAAGTTAACAAGATAGATCAAGTGTGGCATCGCATATACAAGGTTAAGTTGCACCAAGTTTGTACTAGTATTCCAATCCATGTCAAGTATAAACAAGAAATGATCCTTTGGCCCAAAGCTGGCCCAATATCATGAGGTGACCTAAATCAAGGTCCAACTACTCGGTCTAGTCGATCGGCTCCCTATAAGCCTAACTCGTCGTGTATCGGTGTCATACGGCTTAATCATGGAGTGTAGTTAACTGTGCAAGGTCCACCCCAGGGTGTATCCAGCCCTAAGGTGAAAACCATAGACACAATTCAAGCACGCACAGTCTAAACCTACTGGTGCCTATGTTCAACTCCGGACTTAATGTGCACGGCCATGGTCTGCCTGAACAACCGGTGCACCATTCATCCGTCTCTTTTGGTCTCTTACAATCAGTCCAGTAATCGTGCCCCACCCTAGCCTAGTCCAGGGTACCCATGATACTCCCAAGTGGGTTACTGCTGAAAAGGACCACGTAACTAGGATTTCAAGCGGGTTAAATGTGGTTAACCCTATCCTAACCATGTATTGAGTTGGTCAAGTGTATCCAAGCAGTTCATGACTTGACCCTATCAACACATCGGGTTTAATTGGTTAAGTATTCAAGTAGTCCATGACTTAACCCTACCAACCCATCGCGTTTACTTGGTTAAGTATTCAAGCGGTCCATGACTTAACCCTATCATGTGGCATTAATTAATTTAATGCACCCAACCTCTCACATTAGACCTCGTTGTGGTTACTAGTTAAGCCGGGCGGGTCCGGGTAGCTTTACACCACAACTTAGTCTAACCTCGGGTTTCAAGTGCGACATGACCAACTACTCACATTGGGTCCTATTGCTTGTAGCCACTAGTTAAGCCGGTCGGTTCCGGGTAGATTTATGCTACAAACTCAACCCAACCTCGAGTTGGCCATTCTCATGTTTTCTAGAAGTCATGTCCAAGTCCATGTTCATGTTCCAAACATAATCACATGTCATATTTCATGTCATTTTTCAAGTCATGATTTTATGTCATTTTAGTTTACCTATAGCGTAACCCCATCGCATGTAAGTTCGCATAAACGCAAATAGATCTCAAAGGGGGAACTTTAGAAGCATGACATAATTAATAAGGTTTGGCCATAAGTTAAACATGGTGGCATATGAGGCAAATGTGTTCATAAACTTGTATATTAAATTATAAGCCTCAAAACATGCATGATATCAACTTTAGCAAAGTAGATGAAACATGGTCATAAATGACATAGGATGATAGCAAGTGATTCGCATATAACATCATATGCAAGATAACATAAGGTTTATGAGAGTTTCTATGTTGCTTTATGCAACATTTCAAATCAAAGCTCATAGCTTTTTATGCACAAAGTCAAGGTGATAGCTTTACAAACATGCATAGAATAAATCTATGCATAACATGATAGAATCAAAGCTCATAGCTTTCTATGCACAAAGTCAAGTGATAGCTTTGTAAACATGCATAGAATAAATCTATGCATAACATGATAGAATCAAAGCACAAATCATACTTAGGCCCAAACTCAAACTTGCAACATGTCATATTTAACTTCATAGTTAGAATCTAAGAGTAGTATAGGGCTTACAATGCTATGAAGACTTATCAAATAAAATAAGATTGAGACGAAGCCACTAGCAACTCTAAAAATCCCAAATGAATACAAGCTCCAAGAAGCTCCTTTGATTTGTATGAAGAAAGATCCTCGTTTTAATGAAGAAAGATTGAACTTTGGCCTTGAATCAAACTTAGAAACTCTCAAACAAGCTTAGGAACTCTCATATGAATGAAGATGGAGACTATGACAAGAGGGTGGAGGCCATGATTAAACATTTTGGCATAATCTAGTTGTAGGATTGATTTATGATGATTTAGGCTAGGTATTAGGGTCCTTTTATAGAAGTTTAGGTTAGTTTAGGCCATAGGATTAACCCTAATTCAGATCTGAGCCTTTAAAATCCGTCACAAGCCTCCAAACATGTCTTGAGGAACAAGTAAGGTGCACCCAGGCCAGACTGGCCGACCACCCAAGTCGACAGGGGTGTCGACTGGGCAGTCGACACAGCCTGGGGTGTGTCGACTCCCCAGTCGACTTGGGGAGTGCCGGGATCTTTTCCCGCCTATCCTGCTCAGCTGAATTTGAATTTTGAATTCAGATTTGATCTTGAAATTTTCTGAAAACTTTGACGGACCATAACTTGGTCATACGGGCTCCGATTTTCGAAAACTCGGACTCTATTTCGTGTATTTTTCCGAGATGAACGTAATGGCACAGCCCGTTTCCCTTGATTCAGATTTTTTTCATTTAATTCTACCTTGGTTTATGTTATAACATGTTATTTAAAAATACGGGTTGTTACATTCTCCCCTCCTTAAAGGATTTCGTCCCCGAAATCTTCAAGTTAGGAAGAACATATCCTACCATCCATCATCCATCTACTCAAAACATCATCCACGTGCAGTCATTATCCTTAAAGGATTCTAAATGCTGTATGAACATATGCAAAGGTGTGTGTATATGTACTTATCTAATGCGAAAATCAGGCGGTTACTGATTCGGTAAACCTCCTTAATGCAAAGTATGTTAGTGAAATGAGTCCATATGTATGCAAATTCCTAACATAATTCATAATCTCTATATGAGTGCACATAACATTCATCCATATGCAACATCCACGTGATAGCATAACAAGTTTCAGCCATGAATAAGTATAAGCACTCATGCATATGCAATATGAAAGTGTGTGAGCCGATCTTAGTGCCTAATGTGTATCATGCATCCACGAGTATCCACTTGCAAACATCAAGCATAACATGTTTCAAATACATGTTTCATCCAAAGGGTTTCTACCTAAGGTTCTCATGACAAGGTTAACGAGATAACAAGATAAACATGGATAGCAAAAGAAAGATATGCTAACTAGGAAAAGAGATTGAGAATGTACCCTCAAAAAGAAATGGATAAAGCCCACGCATCTTCTCCTCGGTTTCCCAAGTTGCATCCTCTTCGGCCTCACTTCACTGAACCTTCACCAATTTGACTTCTCGATTTCTTAGCTTCTTGATCTCCATTCCCAAGATACGAATCGGAGCTCGCCTCAAGGTTGCCTCTTTCTCTACCTCCATGTCTTCGAGAATACTAGGTTCAACCACCTCATCGGACTCATGTAGGCACTTTCGGAGATGCGAGACATGAAAGACATTATGCATTCCGGCCAGCTTCTCAGGCAATTCCACCTTATAAGCCATCTTCCCAATTCTCTCTATGATAGGGAAGGGTCCTACGAACCTTGGTGCCAGCTTCCCAACTGCTCCAAAACGAACCACATTACGCAAAGGAGAAACTTTCACGAAAACCATATCTCCAACTTCGAATTCCAAATCTGTCCTTCGCTTGTCAGCATAGGATTTCTGTCTGTCTTGGGCCGTTTTCATCCGTCTTCTCACCAATTCAACTTTCTCGGAGGTGTCCCGTATCATATCGGGCCCAAGGATAAGTCTATCCGTTGTCTCCCACCAACAAGATGGTGACCTACACGGCCTCCCATACAAAGCTTCAAATGGTGCCATCCCTATGCTAGCTTGATAGCTATTATTATAAGCAAACTCTACAAGAGGAAGGTGGTCTTCCCAAGTACCACCAAGTCAAGAACACAAAGCCTCAAGAGATCTTCTAGCACTCTATTCACCCTTTCGGTTTGGCCATCCGTCTGGGGGTGATAGGCTGTACTTAGATTCAATCGCGTACCCATCGCTTCTTGCAAACTATTCCAGAACTGGCTAGTGAAGATTGGGTCACGATCGCTAACTATGCTAGAAGGAACTCCATGCAATCGCACTATCTCTCGAAGATAAACAGATGCTAGCCATGATGCGGTCCTCTTGCTCTTCACTGGAATGAAATGAGCACTCTTCGTAAGTCTATCAACTATGACCCATATGCTCGTATTCCCTTTCCTTGACCTAGGCAATCCATCCACAAAATCCATAGAGATACTTTCCCACTTCCATTGCGGGACCTCCAATGGATGTAATAGCCCACCGGGTTTCTTCGACTCGGCTTTCACTTGTTGGCACACCATGCACTTTGAAACATACTCTGCCACATCCTTCTTCATTCCAGCCCAAAAGAAAATGCGCTTCATGTCCCTATACATCTTATCTCCTCCAGGATGTATAGTCATCTTCGAGTGATGCGCTTCTTCGAGAACTTTATGCACCAAGTCTCCTACTTGTGGAACGCATAGCCTTCCATCACGCCTTAGACAACCCTTGTCATCAATAGTATATCTAGCAAGGTGACTAGACGTCTCACCACGAATCAACTTGTCCATGACCTCGACTATCTGCGGGTCTTCCTTTTGCGAAGCCCCAACTTGATCAAGAAGTATAGGTCTAAGCTCAAGGGATGCTAACGAACCTGTCATTGACTCAACAGCTGTTGTGAAATCAAAGGATGCCAAGAACTCTAGGCTCCTCATCTCAACAAACAAGGGACTCAAAGTCAAACTACTTCTGCTTAGTGCATCTGCCACAACATTACCCTTGCCAGGGGTATAAGCTATCTCGAAGTCATAAGATGCTAAGAATTCCATCCACCTTTGCTGCCTTAGATTCATATCTTTCTGCGAGAAGAGGTACTTGAGCGACTTGTGATCAGTATATAACTCAAACCTTTCGCCTAGAAGATAGTGGCGCCAGGATTTGAGTGCAAAGACGATCGCCGCCAACTCCAAATCATGAGTGGGATATTTCTTCTCATGAACTTTAAGTTGTCTACCCCCATAACATATCACTCTTCCTTCCTGCATCAGAACAGCACCTAACCCTGTGCCACATGCATTGGTGTACACGGTAAACATCTTACCGCCATCGGGTAATGCCAAAACTGGAGCTGTAGTAAGGGCCCTCTTGAGCCTTTGAAAAGCAAGCTCACACTCTAAGTCCCATGCAAAGATTAAGTCCTTCTTCGTCAACTTAGTAAGAGGGGCTGAAATCTTAGCGAAGTCCCTGATGAACTTCTTATAGTAGCCCGCCAGACCAAGAAAGCTTCTTACTTCGGTTGCATTCCTAGGAGTCTTCCAGTCTTGAACCGCAACCACTTTCGCGGGATCCACAGCTATGCCTTGCTTAGAAACTATATGTCCAAGAAACCGAACTTCCCTTCTCCAAAAATGGCATTTGGAGAACTTGGCTTTCAACTGATAAGCTCTAAGCGTATCCATCACTTCCTAGAGATGTCTAGCATGTTCTTCCTCATCCTTTGAGAAGATCAGAATATCATCCACGAAGACAACCACAAACTTGTTAAGGAACTCCCTGAACACCCTACTCATCAAATCTACGAAGTAGGCGGGTGCATTAGTCAAACCGAATGGCATGACTAGCCATTAAAGAACCCATCTGGAGTCCTAAACGCAGTCTTATCAATACTATCCTCGGCCACTCTAAGCTGATGGAATCCGGTGGCTAGATCGAGCTGAGAGAAAACAGAAGCACCAACAAGCTGGTCAAAGAGATCATCAATCCTCGGTAACGGGTGCCTATTCTTCTTTGTCATCTTGTTCAACTCTCGATAATCAACACATAGATGAAGCGAACCATCCGCCTTAGTAGCGAACACCACAGGAGCACCCCATTCAGAAATGCTTCGCCTAATAAAATTTTTCTCAAGCAACTCTTTGATTTGCTTACTGAGCTCTCTTCTTTCTCGCGGGGCCATGTGCCTAACGGGCAATGAAACTGGCTTGGCATTATCAACAAGATAAATGCGGAAATCTATCTCTCGTTTAGGGGGTAACCCCTTAACCTCTTCAAAGACATCAGGATATTCTCGGACCACCCTTACAGATTGCAGATCATCGATGGACGAGTCAAGAGAATCAAGATAACATACAATGACGGGATCCAGCGGGTTGCAAGAAATCTCTAGGGTATTACCGAGGTGAGTCATGAGCCTCACCACCCTATGCTCACAATCGATAATGGCTCCATAATTGGACAACCAATCGTGCCCAAAATCAACCCGTATCCCGTGAACCCGAGAACATAAGCATTACACGTGAATTCTACGGTTAAGATAGAAATCCTCAAATCCATACAAATCATAGATAAATGGGCGGAACCCCCAATTGGATTTGAAACACTAACAGGATCCTCAACAAGACTAGTACTTAGGTGCAAACTTTCAACAAGATCAGAAGAAATAAAACTATGCGATGCGCCAGAATCAAATAAGGTGCGAACAGGAAAATCAGAAATGTAAACAAGACTTTCTACAGAAATACTACCTCGATCCGGAACTGGAGCAGTGTTGAGAGCATGCACTTGCCCTCCAGAAGGTCCTGCACGCTGAGTCTGCCTTTGCCCTTGTCCTTGCTTCTTGGGGCAATCTTTGCTAAAGTGTCCAGTCTCTCCACAATGGAAGCATTCGCCCAACTTCCTCTTCTTCTTCCTACAATCTTTGGCTATGTGCCCAACGATCCCACAGTAGTTGCACTTCCTTGTGTCCCTTGCCTTGGCCTTGTTGCCCTTGTTGTTCTTGTTGTTCTGGTTGCTCTGATTGCCTCCCCACTTGGAGTCCGTCTTCTTGGTTTGAGTCTCATTAGGCTTGACTCCTTTCTTGCCATTCTTATCATCTCCCTGAAGCAATGCCATGTCTACTAGGCTTTCAAAAGTGGCCCCCTTGGGTATATGAGACATGGCTAAACCTTGTAATGGCTCATTCAACCCTCGTGCAAAGCGTAAAGCCTTCTTCTGGGGAGTATTAACCATGTCCAAACCGAATCGAGCAAGCTGGTTAAACTTATTCACATACTCCCTCACTGTCATGTCCCCTTGCTTCAAAGATATAAACTTCTCCAATTGCAGATTCGCCTCAGCAGATGATAGAAACTTAAGCCCAAACCTTGTCCTAAGTCGGCCCAAGTCTCTATAGGCCTAGTAGCATTGGTGACCTCCCACCAATAAGCAGCTTCCTCTTTCAATAGCCATACTGCCAACAGAACTTTTCTACGGTCTTCCACATCAAAGATGGCGAAGAGATCTTCAGTTTCTTTCAACCAATTTCGCGCCTCAACAAAAGTCTCCGTCCCAATAAAATTCTTGCCACCCATCGCCTTAAAGTCTTTGCAAACCTTAGCGAAATCTGCTTGTGGATGCTGAGAAGGAGGAACCTCAGTTACGGTTGGAGTGTTTGCTGGGCCCGCATCGTTGGCCCTAGCTTCCAAGTACCTTCAGAACCATCCGGGAATGGTTACTCCCTCGGGAAGGTTAAGATCGGTCATGCTGAAAAAAAAGGGAAAAGATAGATTTAGAACGAGGAAACAAAGGATAGTGCTAATGGCTTTTGGGGAATAGCCCTTTAAAATAAACTAGACTTTTCTTGGAAAGTACTTAATTGGTTTTGAAAATAGTTTTCCAAAAGTGTAAGTTTTAAAAAAAAACCCTTTTTTTTTCAAATCTTGTAAACTTTATGCTCTGATACCAAATGTAACACCCCATCTCCGCCAGGGTCACTCTTGCAAGTACACTAGCTTTGGAGGGGTGTTGGACAAGGTAAACATGCATGCAGATATCACAAGACAGAACATATAAGTAAAAACAGAGTAAATAAAGCAGCGGGTAAAAACTAACATTTCAAAACCATAGTCAAGTTACATCAAAGTACTTGGTCATTATTTTCCCATAAAACAAAGTCTAGAAACATAAACTGAAAACTAAAAAAAAACATAAAGTAACTATCCCCGAAGTAGAATAAAGCCATAGCATGCTCAAGTCCAAACCGTACATGAGCTATCCAGAAAAGCAGCTAAAGATCCAAGCTAGGTACCAGTGTTCCCACCCTGTAAACCTGGGGGGGGGGGGGGGGGGAACGGAAGAAATGAGGCGAAAGAAAACGGGTCAATCAAAAAGACTGGTAAGTCCTACCTACTACTAGTATAAAAACTAATAAAGTTAACTGGACATGTAAAGCAGAGATGAAACATAGGGTGATAACTGGCATGGTGAAAAGTTAACAAGATAGATCAAGTGTGGCATCGCATATACAAGGTTAAGTTGCACCAAGTTTGTACTAGTATTCCAATCCATGTCAAGTATAAACAAGAAATGATCCTTTGGCCCAAAGCTGGCCCAATATCATGAGGTGACCTAAATCAAGGTCCAACTACTCGGTCTAGTCGATCGGCTCCCTATAAGCCTAACTCGTCGTGTATCGGTGTCATACGGCTTAATCATGGAGTGTAGTTAATTGTGCAAGGTCCACCCCAGGGTGTATCCAGCCCTAAGGTGAAAACCATAGACACAATTCAAGCACGCACAGTCTAAACCTACTGGTGCCCATGTTCAACTCCGGACTTAATGTGCACGACCATGGTCCGCTTGAACAACCGGTGCACCATTCAGCCGTCTCTTTTGGTCTCTTACAATCAGTCCAGTAATCGTGCCCCACCCTAGCCTAGTCCAGGGTACCCATGATACTCCCAAGTGGGTTACTGCTGAAAAGGACCACGTAACTAGGATTTCAAGCGGGTTAAGTGTGGTTAACCCTATCCTAACCATGTATTGAGTTGGTCAAGTGTATCCAAGCAGTTCATGACTTGACCCTATCAACACATCGGGTTTAATTGGTTAAGTATTCAAGTAGTCCATGACTTAACCCTACCAACCCATCGCGTTTAATTGGTTAAGTATTCAAGCGGTCCATGACTTAACCCTATCATGTGGCATTAATTAATTTAATGCACCCAACCTCTCACATTAGACCTCGTTGTGGTTACTAGTTAAGCCGGGCGGGTCCGGGTAGCTTTACACCACAACTTAGTCTAACCTCGGGTTTCAAGTGCGACATGACCAACTACTCACATTGGGTCCTATTGCTTGTAGCCACTATTTAAGCCGGTCGGTTCCGGGTAGATTTATGCTACAAACTCAACCCAACCTCGAGTTGGCCATTCTCATGTTTTCTAGAAGTCATGTCCAAGTCCATGTTCATGTTCCAAACATAATCACATGTCATATTTCATGTCATTTTTCAAGTCATGATTTTATGTCATTTTAGTTTACCCATAGCGTAACCCCATCGCATGTAAGTTCGCATAAACGCAAATAGATCTCAAAGGGGGAACTTTAGAAGCATGACATAATTAATAAGGTTTGGCCACAAGTTAAACATGGTGGCATATGAGGCAAATGTGTTCATAAACTTGCATATTACATTATAAGCTTCAAAACATGCATGATATCAACTTTAGCAAAGTAGATGAAACATGGTCATAAATGACATAGGATGATAGCAAGTGATTCGCATATAACATCATATGCAAGATAACATAAGGTTTATGAGAGTTTCTATGTTGCTTTATGCAACAATTCAAATCAAAGCTCATAGCTTTTTATGCACAAAGTCAAGGTGATAGCTTTACAAACATGCATAGAATAAATCTATGCATAACATGATAGAATCAAAGCTCATAGCTTTCTATGCACAAAGTCAAGTGATAGCTTTGCAAACATGCATAGAATAAATCTATGCATAACATGATAGAATCAAAGCACAAATCATACTTAGGCCCAAACTCAAACTTGCAACATGTCATATTTAACTTCATAGTTAGAATCTAAGAGTAGTATAGGGCTTACAATGCTATGAAGACTTATCAAATAAAATAAGATTGAGACGAAGCCACTAGCAACTCTAAAAACCCCAAATGAATACAAGCTCCAAGAAGCTCCTTTGATTTGTATGAAGAAAGATCCTCGTTTTAATGAAGAAAGATTGAACTTTGGCCTTGAATCAAACTTAGAAACTCTCAAACAAGCTTAGGAACTCTCATATGAATGAAGATGGAGACTATGACAAGAGGGTGGTAGCCATGATTAAACATTTTGGCATAATCTAGTTGTAGGATTAATTTATGATGATTTAGGCTAGGTATTAGGGTCCTTTTATAGAAGTTTAGGTTAGTTTAGGCCATAGGATTAACCCTAATTCAGATCTGAGCCTTTAAAATCCGTCACAAGCCTCCAAACATGTCTTGAGGAACAAGTCAGGTGCACCCAGGCCAGACTGGCCGACCACCCAAGTCGACAGGGGTGTCGACTGGGCAGTCGACACAGCCTGGGGTGTGTCGACTCCCAAGTCGACTCCCCAGTCGAGTTGGGGAGTGGCGGGTTCTTTTCCCGCCTATCCTGCTCAGCTGAATTTGAATTCTGAATTCAAATTTGAACTTGAAATTTTCTGAAAACTTTGACGGACCATAACTTGGTCATACGGGCTCCGATTTTCGAAAACTCGGACTCTATTTCGCGTATTTTTCCGAGACGAACGTAATGGCACAGCCCGTTTCCCTTGATTCAGATTTTTTTCATTTAATTCTGCCTTGGTTTATGTTATAACATGTTATTTAAAAATACGGGTTGTTACAAAAGCTATGCGCTGGCAACATCTCAGGGCTCCTCACTCCGAACCGAACGGGATGACTGCCACGTGTATCCGAACCGAAGGCCTTCCAGGGGAGATTTCTGCCTATAAATATGCCACCTAGCATCATAAAAAAGGATTTTTTGGCAAGTTCTTGACTCAAACACCTGCTATATCTGAATTTCATCATATTATTCAGATCATTATCAATCTTTGAAGAACATTTCTATGAGTGCTAAGTGAAATTATCCATTGTAAAAGTGAGATTGAATGAAAACAATCATTGTACATGTACTTCCATCATCAATTAAAGAAATTCAGAGTGGACGTAGGCTCTTTAACGCCGAACCACTATAAATTGTATGTTCCTCTTAGTTTCTATTTTCATTTCATTTAGAATTATCAATAGTTTGGCGGTTAGAACCGCTTTTGGATCTAACAATTCACTTATGGCTTGACCATTACATAAGTTAACATGAGTGCTACTCAAAGCTCTGCAACACATCAAGTATTTGATAACAAATGAAAGTAACATGGTAAATGATAATGACGTCAACTATCGTTTACATTGTGTAAAAATGTATGCCCTAGGCATAACAAGCATGCATCATGGTATAACAGGCATGCTCAACAAATAGGTTCAACCATGTAAACCAGGAAATACTGAGAATACAACTGCATATTGATATGATATAGTAAGTCATTTAATCATGGTCACGATATGATATGGGTATAATACACACATACTGCACATCATTAAACATCACATTAAAGAGCTGCATAATGCTATTTTTTCACACATATCCAAATCATACAGAAGAGTATCAAGTCAAAATGACTCATATATAAATTATACAAAAGAGTACATGTCAAAATGTATCATTCAAACAAGCTTTCGCTATTTCTTACTGGAAGTAGACATTCAGACCCCAAATTTACTGGTGAATTTCTTTGTACAAGTCCGCATGTTTGGGCTGCTAACTTACATGTTTATTTCACAGAACTTAATTGTAACCAAGGCAGGCAAGTGCCCACTTTTGAATTTTATTAAATAATTACTTTTAAAAAAAGGAACAATACTAGGTATTCCACTGATTAAAATTTTAAGTCAGGGAGGTCCTTCAAGTGTGTGGCTTTAACCGAAGGGGCGAGAAAACATCTATATTTCCTTATTTTCTACTGCTTAAGTACTGGTTAAGCATACTTTTTCATCAACACATCCATATTTCCTTATTTTCTACCAGTGCTACTGTTATATTCCCTAAAGAAACTGATCTTACATTTCAAAATGAAAGCATTGCCTTTATCAGCATGGTAAACCGATACAATATCTTTAAACATACAACTATCTACAACGAGAAACATAAAAATCTTTGTAGCACTGAAATAGTACCTGCTCAAAAATTCAGACTTCTGTTCCACCTGATTCAACTTTTCAATACCATATTTCTCCTGCAATGATTGAAAAACAATTGAAGGCGTAAGTTTAGGAAGAAGAACAGAAAGAGTAGTAGATAATGTTATAAACCTTCTTTACTGAGGATCCTTCTAACTTGACTATACATGATAATATAATCCCTAGTGCTATCATCAATATAAGGATTTTTCCACCCTAGTTTATCATCATGTAGTTCCCATGGGCTATGCAAGTACCTACCAGGATGATCCTTGTAAGTAACAATTAATCTTTCCCATGGACTGTGTGGGAAATCAATAGACTTCCAGTGTACTCTTCACGCCTCTTACAGAATTATATTAATGAAAGCATATGTGTACTAAAGAATTGCATGTATGTTATTCATTGATCGGTATTGACGAGGCAGAGAAGAAAAGGAGCACAGTTACATCGTGTATGAGTATATAAGTTTGTGTCAATGAAAAACTTGCATAACTAACAGAATAAAAAACAGTCAAATACAAGTGAGCCTACAGTAGGCCTAAAAGTGTGCAAGGTATAATAATGTTATTCAGGGCCAAAAAACTGCATTAAAATTAGAATTAGAGTCATGCTAAATGCACATACATGGAATGATTGGTGCGACTGTAAGGTAAAATTGTGTGCATCTGTGCAAAGGTGGGTAAACTGAAGATCGGATAATATGCAGCAAAAAAGCGTGTAAGATAAAATATTACCATTTCAGGGCTCAACTAGAGAACTGTGAAACGCCAGTTATGTTATATATGATTACAGTATTCTCAAATTGTGATTTTAAATTGAAAATAAAATTTAGAGTTAGAACGGCGTTTACTTGTCTCAAATATACAACGTTGTCTCTGAATTGTGGAATATATTGATAGCTTTCCTCATGCTCTGTTAATAGCAACTAAGACAACTTCCTTAGTTGTTTATTTTGGTTCTGAATCCCATGTTACGACTATAATTTTCTCTCCTTTGGCTAGTGGACCAACCAGAAATTCACAATCATTTTCCAGTTCTTTTCCTACACTAATGTTTTGGCACTTCTTAATTACACTTCCATCACCGCATTGTTCAAGGTCTGTTAATTTATGTTTATCAACATATTTTATAGAACTTTCTGCACACCTGCCTCTAATGTTGGAATTATTTTGAGGCAACTGAAATACATCATTCTCAAATATCCTAAGCCTAATGTTGGTGAAATTAGAGATATTAACCAGTTTCACACCCTTGGACGACCGCTTTTTAGCCTCTCCCCACTTCATACTAGAAGGCTTGCCCAATTCAAAAGAGCTTGGTTTTTTGTTCAAGTCAGTGCCAACCGAGATACCTTTGGTATATGTTTCTACCTCAGCTTCTTGTACATAGAGATCAGAATTAGCCTTTTCGGAAGGATTAACCAAGCTTGGATTGTTGGATGGTAACTTATGAACAATTTTCCTTTTTTCATAGTCTGACTGAACATCAAGAGGTTGGATAGGCATTTCTGTAGCGTTATCTGATTCAAAAGCGCTAGGTTCTCTATTCAAGTCAATGCCAGCCAATATACCCCTGGGAGATGTTTCTTTTTCAGCTTTCTATTCACATGGACCAGAATTAGCCTTTTTGGAAGAATCAATAAAACTCGGATCACCTGATTATAATTTATGAACAATTTTCTTTATTTCATGGTCCAATTGAATGTTAAGGTGTTGAAGGGGCGATTCTGCATCTTCAGGAAAATTTCTGAAATCTGACTTTATTGTTTTATCACTACTTATGTATTTTCCAGAATCACTTAAATACAAATTTGCAGATTCACTTTCTGATGAACTAATCTCCATGTCAAAATCTTCTTCATCAAAGGAAGAGATTTCCTCTTTGAAATTCAAGGGATCGGTACTGTACAAAATGTTTCCGATGTGAAATGTTATGCTTAAATTAAGAAATCGGTTCAATCTTGGACCATACACACATTTACACAATACATTGTAAAACCGGAAATGTGATTTGAGTCTTTAATTTTAGATCTGTTCATTACGGGAAAATCAATCATTCAAGTTCCAAAACTAAACTAAACTAAGAGATCTAAACAAAAGTTAAAAAATATGGAGATTCATACCTGATGATGAAGTAGCGTCAGACATGGATTGAACTGAAGAGGAACGAGTTTGCCTCCCCAACGTACGAACAACTTCAGGCCAGAGGTTTGATTGTTATTGTTCCACGATTTCATTAGAAAGGCAGAAATCAAAGGGGGACAACATAGGTATAAATAGCACCCAATGGAGCAGGTCCGAAGTAGAAGAAGCTTGAGATGGTTGAAGGAGGAGAGACCGACAACGACAATGGGTAAAACGCTCGGAAAGGTGTGAATATTTAGGGTTTTTTGATGAGAAAGAAAAGCTATGCCGTGTGAGATCAGATCAATATAGACAGAAGAGAAGATCTGAAATAGTGTTGATTAGTGATTTAGTTTTGGTTCGTTTTGCAGATGGGAAAGAGATTGGACTCGAGGTGGAAGGGAGCATAGCGGGAAAGTATTTCGTGAAGGGGAAACATCCCACTAAAATTTCACATAGTGGAAGCATGGATTGGTTTGAAACATTGGATTAACCATACATCTACGGTTCAGGTTTAGTTTATGCTGATAACACGGATCACTGACATGGATTGTATATATCTAAAGCTACGCTTTTAACTGGTGTTGCACATCAAAGCACTAGAATTCCAACCACAACAGTACATTTACATCTAGTGCAACAACATATGAATATTTTTGTAGAAGATCAAAGAAAGCATAGCTTTCGCCACACTTTTCATGCAACGTGCACATATTAGTGTCGAATATACCCACTTAGTGACAGGCCTATCCATCTCTCATGCAATCCATCCCTTTCTTCATGTTATGGCCAACCCGATCCATAAATGGATCACAACCCACGGTCCATCACTTCATGCTATCGATCCATAACTTTTCGAACCGAACCATATGATCTACGCTTTAACGACAAACACCTATGCATCCATTTCATCCACATTGACCAATTTCAACCAAACGATCAATAATCACAACAAACAATCATCAACAAACATTAGTACAACAATTAATCATAATACAATCATATGAAATTCACCAAATCATGACAAAATGATAAACGAATCAACAATTTGATCTAAACTTGCATAAACATATGAATTAACTTTTATAACTTGCTAAATTAGATCCTATGGTGTGATGTGAATTGGAAATATACTTACCTCGATTAGATCTAGGTGAAAACAACTTGAAATGATGAAATTAAGATCAAACAAACCCATATACTTTGATTGAATATGTGAGAGAGATGTTTATCACTCACCGCACAAAATATCTTCAAATCGATGAATCTCTAATCCAGGCAGTGAGGAACAGCGAAGAAAGGCCTCCAAATCAAATCAATTGATGCGATCTACCCTTCCTCGATGTTGATCTTTAATCCTGGTTTGTAGATCTACGAATTGAAATGAAGCGGAGGTGTATTTGGTTGACCCAAAGAATCACAGTCACCTAACCAAATGAGAAATGAAGAAACTAAAGAATTCTCTTTACCCTTACCTTCCTATTTACAGCCAACAACCCTTAGCCTTAATGGGCCTCACTAGTCATCCCACTAATGACTAATTAGCCAGTCCAGAAAACTAGCAACGCTAAAACAATGATTTCTCCCAAACTACTCAGCCAAATCTTTAATGTGACCACTCTATGGAATTGGAAACACTATTTCCAATCTAATGAGCGATCACAACATCTGATTCGAGCCCATTCAAAAGTTATGCCCTAAACAAAAATAACAGGGGCAAATTGTCACAAACAAAATTGATAAAAATCATGGACATATCCGACATCCCATTGAACAACATATCAAAATATGAGAATGACCCAACCCTTGTAGAATTAAATAAAAATATTTTATGTTCCCCCTATACGTAAAATGCAGGTTGTTACAACATGCACGAAAAATGAGACAAGTGTATCTTAAGTGGAACCTTCCTAAGCCTCTCTCCATCCTATATAAATCCATTCTCCCTTCCTTCTCCATCCATTCTCATTTCCCTGCACTTTCCCTTCTCTTCCTCACCCTTCTTCTTCCCTTAGTAATGGCTTCCTAAGCCATTTCTCCCTCCTTTTTCCCATTGCATTTGGCTCTCTTCCTAACATGTCCTCCTCCCCCACAACCATCTCCCCTCCCCTTTCCTTCCTCCCCACCTCAGCTATACCTCCTATGGGATTCCATCCAAACACCACTTCCCTACCCTAGCCACGACCAACCAACACCTATGACCACCTCCTTCCAATGCCAACACCATCCCCATGCCACGGCCAACAACCCCACCACCACCTTGCGCCACCTCCCCTAACAGAGCATCCCTCCTTCTGTTATAAAAAAAGAGAGGAAAAAAGTAAATATACATATTTGGTGAAAGGAAATTTATAAGATGGTGCGCAGTTACGTTGTCCAAGTGTGTAGTCAGTATCCGTAGTATAGGATCAATAGTGAAAGATAGATAGAGTGGAAGCCTCGGTGAGAAACCATTTATTTACACATACATAGTTAGTTATTATGTAATTTGATTACTATATATATGAATTGGATAAATGGTTGTGGGTTTTGTACTAAATAATTGTTAAGTGTTGATTACCTTAACGCTTACACTGTACAAACAGAAATTGATATTGTTAATGGTTGCTATGGATGATTATATGCTTATTATCGATAGTGTTTGTTGATAAGTCACCTTGCACATTTATACCCTAAATTATGGTATTATGCAGATATTGGTTAAGTCTCTTCCAAATTGGAAAGTATAAATGAATATTATATTCGGTTATGTAACGTCCCGTATTTTTACGGTGTAATAATTAATTTATTTAATTATTTAAATAGTGATTTAGAGAACTAAATGGTTGTTTAATTAAATAATATTGAATATTTAATTAATATAAATAATAGAATAATATATTTATTTTCGAAATAGTCGGAAATAGTGGAATTCGCAATATTGTGTGAATTGGATTATTTATAAATATATATTCAGTTTAGAATTGAATTATATTAACGAATTTATTTATAAATGTCAGTTGAACGTATAATTTATATTATAATTATAATCGAGCTCGAAATGGCGCGGTGGTTTGTAATTTGGCAATTCGAACTTTAAACGAATATACAGAACCTGTTTTAAACCGGATTTCTATGGAATAAGAAACGTTCGAAGCTGGTGAAGTATATTTTTCTAATGGACGAGAAAAATAAAGGTTTCGTCATGCAGATTGTGAGTTATGTTCAAATCAAATTTTCGAAAAGTCACTATGGAATTCCTTTATAATTTATAACGATTTATTTATATTATAAAAGGATGTTTAATATAAATTGAATACTGATTTAATTTGGATCTGAAATGTCGAGTTATAAATTCAAATAGGAATATTTTGGAGCTGTATTATATTCTATATGAATATATACAATAATATTAACTTATTAATATTTGATTTAATTATTTTAGATATATTTATATTTAAATGGGTTTATTTAGAGCTTTAAAAATAGCCATTTTTGCAAACGAGCTCCGTTTTCGACGAAACTAATTTTGTTGGATCCGGAATATTAAATTATTGTTAGATTTCAATTTTCGTGATTTTTAGAGTCAGTATGTGGCCATACGAGATTTTAATGTGAAAAACTGTCGATAATTTGACTTTAAAAATACGGTGTGTGAGCAAACAGACTCGGAATTTGATGAAGCAAGTTTCGTTGGATCCGTAATGTTGTACTGTAGCTGTATGTCCATTTTTGTCAAATTTGGATATATTATGTGAACATAGGAATATTTAAGCGATGAAAGGAGATATGATTGCTTATTAACTAATAAAATAATCAATATAAAAATATTTAAATTTTCCTATAAATATACCTTAACCCTTCTCATTCTAACCTAATTCTTTTCCCTGGTCAACATGGAATTTAATTTAGTGTAAATTAAAGTATAATAGTGTATTAACTTTAAAAATCGTATCTTTCTCATATGTTATCAAAATTCAGAAAAACAAGATCCGTTGGGATCGTATGGACGGTGGCTACACAATGGAACTAGCTGGGAGTGAACTGGAGCTCGTTACATTTTGTAGCAAAATAAATTATCTGTCTGAATCAACCGATAGTTATCGTTATTTGATAACGTCCAATGTGAGTAAATCTCACTAACTCTGATCAGTTTATATTTTTATAACGTATTTTTTTTGAATTGATAAATGCTGGTTGATTGCTGTGTGTTGACTGTTTGGATGAGCTGCTAATTAATTGGTTGAAATTATAGATAACGATATATATATATTGTTAATCAAATATTGATTCTGTTTATCAGAATATTTCATATTGAAATGAAGTTGAAGTTAATTATATTGTTTAACATCTGTGGATGTAGGGAAACAGGTTGAAGGGATCCAACTGGATTCCTCAATATTTGTAATACTATTTGTTTTCATATATTGTGATATATGATGTGATATATAACCTGTGATTGATTATGATGACACTGGTATTGTTATTTGGTATTTTAAATACCATAAGAAATACTGGAACGTAAAAAGGGAATTTTCAAAGTGTATATTGAAAATAAAATATTTATTTGGAAAAATAAATATAATTATAAAAGGAAATATTTATATGAAATAAACAGGATATTATAAATGAAATATTCATATGAAATAAATAGGATATTATCAAAGGAAATACTTATATGGAATAAATAGAACTGTAACGGGGATTATTTGGAAAATAAATAGAAGTATAAAAAGAAAATTGGCAAGATATAAAAGAACTATGAGATGATGGATTTAAAGGAGATTTTTAAATAGAAATATGTTTTAACAGATAAATGGAGAAGATTAATTTATAAGTAATGTTTTAATAAATTAATTAAAATAATTTATCATGGGATATAAGTCTGAATTTATATAGAGGAGTAGAAATCGATTTTAACACCAATATTTTAAATAGAAATTGAACTTACCATTTATAAAGGGAACTATAAATGAGACTTTTAGTGTTATAAGTAAAAAGAAGATTTTGCATAATTAATTCTGTAAATAAAAGTATAAATAGAATTTGGAACAGGGGATATTATTTTAATTGTGAAATCAAAACTGAATTGATTATAAATATTAATCACATTCAATGTGGATAATGGATTAAAATAAATATTTTATAAATTAAAACATTTATAAGGAAAAATGGGTTTTGAAATAGGAATTCAAATGGGAATTTGAATGAGATAGAAAATAGAGTTAATCAAATATTAGTTATTCGAGTAGAATTAAATCGAATATAAGTTATTCAAAGAGAGTTAATCGAATATAAGTTATTCGAAAGAGAAAATCAAATATAAGTTATTCGAGGAGAGATAATCGAATTAGAGTTAATCGAATATTAGTTAATCGAATAATAGTTTATCGAATATTAGTTATTCGAATAGAGTTAATCGAATATAGGTTATTCGAAGAGAGTTAATCGAATATTAGTTATACGAATAGAGTTAATCGAATATTAGTTAATCGAATAAGAGTTAATCGAATATTAGTTAATCGAATTAGAGTTAATTGAATATTAGTTATTTGAATAGAGTTAACTAAATATTAGTTAATCGAATAAGAGTTAATCGAATAGAGTTAATCGAATATTAGTTACTCGAATTAAAGTTAATCGAATATTAGTTATTCGAATAGAGTTGATTGGTATTAGTTATTCGAATAGAGTTATTCAAATAGAGTCAATCGAATATAGTTATTCAAAGAGAGATGATCAAATATAGTTTATTCAAAGAAAAGAGTTATCAAATACAGTTATTCAAAAGAGAGATTATCGAATATTGTTTATTCGAAAGAGAGAATACCGAATATAGTTTATTCGAAGAAAAGAGTTATCGAATAGAATTTATTCGAAAGAGAGTTATCGAACAGAGATTATTCGAGAGAGAATTATATGTTGAAATTTAATTTTATCAAATTCGGGAAAGTACTATTTACTTTCCATTTTTAATCAAGATTTATTTATTTATTAATAAATTAGTTTTTTTTTTGTTTATTTATCCAAATTAATAAATAAAAGTTATATTTAAGTTATTATATTTCGGAAGCATGGGATTGTAACAATATTGTTATAATCAAATGATTTCTGTAAAGGAAGTAGATTCGTAAATAGAATCCGAGAGTTACGTACAGAAGTTTGTTAAAGATTTAAAAGGTGAACTTTGTCTATTTTGAGGTTAGAAATGTTGTTCAGTTAAGGTCAGAGAGGTAGTTATACCCCAACTTGATTGACTTCATTTTTAACTAAGGAATGGTTAAGATTCGACAATGAAGGTTGGTTAAGAGAATTAGTTAATGAGTGTAATGGTTTGAGTTGGCATAGCGATGTTTTATTTAAATATCTGTTTAAATCCAATGAAGGAGTTTTGGAAATGTTTTCCAAATAAGAATCAAAAATGTTTTCTAATATAAAAATAGAAATGAGAGTAAATATGGAAATGTTTTCCAATGATTAATAACGTATATTTTCTAAATTTAGAAAATAAGAATTTACGAATATATGGAAACAGGAATAGGGAAATGGATAATTGAATGACAAATTAAATTAAAGGGGTTCAGTGGTGATTGATGATTTGCTCGGTAAGATTTCCATTTGGAAATACGACTGTTGTTTATACACATGTTTTCCTTTGATAGTTAAATAACCGACTATCAATGTTTTTAACCATTTCCATTGTCCGTACGGAGAGTCCGAGATCAGATTTATTATCTGAAAAACCCTCTGTATGGGCATTAGCATTGCGAATCAAATATGATGAAGATGATTGAAGGTGGAGTTTATGCAAGGGTTATTCTGGCGATCCTAAGTACAGATTGCCTAAGATGGATGTACAGAATAATTCCTACAGGTTGTCAAGTCCCATGACAACTTGAATGGACGAATGTCTGACAGAGTATATCTGGTAGATCATGTAAGTTGATCGTTTCAAACATATTTACATTTGATGGCTGGGAATTCGTTTCTCTTAGCTGTATACCCATGATATTTTTGGAGAAATCAATTTGTGATTTGGCGGGTATGACGATGTGACATTCAAAGGAAATAAATATGTGATCTGTATAATGATACGTTATGACCTCAAGCCTCATCAACCGAGAAATGACAGAAATCGGCAAGGCAGCATGGCTAAGTAGGTCACACCCAATTAGGGTATGTTGTCACCATCTAGAGAATATTCATATTTGTTACTTCTTTCAATTATATATCTCCCGGGAATAGTTAGGTTGGTATACCAACCGTAAGGTAACAATATATTCGGAACGTTCAAGCAAAATGAATGGCCTGTTATGTGTGGCTGAGTTACAAGATGTTCTTGTTGAACTCCAGTGTATCGCTTCTAGAGTACACTGATCGGAAGGTGGTTCCATACCTTGTCATAGTATATGTAGAATATTTAAAGGGGAATAATTACCTGATCGGAAGGTGGTTCCATTGGGAATTCATTATCCAATAAGAGCCTGCAGTTTTTGATTATATATTATATATGTAGAGCGTGAGATGAAAGCGTTCTACTAGATTGCTATTTATTTGATTTGGACATTATTATAATATCTGAAGAGTATGGATTATAAAAGAATATTTTGGGTAATCATAAGGTAAAAACCATCCGTGTTTATGTGTGGGTTAGTCTTATGATTATTCTTTCTTTTAAAAGGATTTTAAAAGTTTAACAAATGGTTGGAGTTTACTCACACCCGTCATACGACTGACCTAGAGTTTATTTTGTTTTCCCTAAACTCTTGGTGCCCAATTTTGTACGGGCAGTCAAGTAGTCGGGATTTTACAGATATACTTGGAGAGCTGGAGCAGGAGGCTTTAGGATTATATAACTATTGTTTATTTCCACTGTGATGTAAGTGTTGTACTCTAATATACAAATACATATTTATGTTTCAAAGTTATGTTGTATACTATATTTTATTCGTTCCGCTGTGAGATTCAGGTTACTCTTATGATGTTGTAGTTGTCTTCTTCTTCTTCTATTCTAATTTTCTATCTTATCTATTCTCACCCTCTAATTGCTTTCTATTAACATTCTGGTATTTCCGATTCTTGAATAGTCAACATGGTGTTGTGTGTCGATTTTCAAGGTAGAAAATTCATGTTCGTTACAGGTTAAATAATGCGAGAAAAGGAAAGTTGAAATTTTATATTCAAAATGGTATAGAAATGGAATTAAAACAATTATAAGAACCTTTTTAAAGGTGGAAATGAACTTGGAAAAGTTTTGACTATAAAATGTCTTATTCAAATTTGAAATGGATAGTAAATAGATTTTGAATAGTAAATTCCAATTCGAGTTTGAATTTAGTGTACAAATGATGGTTTAAACTCAAATTGATTGTCTTGATAAGCTTATATAATGTTTAATTTGATTTCTGCAAAGTATAGATTTCAAAAGATTAAATTTTGAAAAATAATAATATTATGTTAATGTTAAAATATTCATTTATGGTAAATAATTCAATTTAGAATATTCAACAAATTCTCAAGTAAGATTTATAAAAAACAAATAGGTAGATTAATCATGGACACTTCAAAATGGCAGACATGATCAAATTAGCTTCGCCTGTTTCAGGCAGACCTTCAGATCGAAGGACAGTAAAGGAAGTGATGCAAGTAGAAGATGTAGAGGACAAGCAGGATGCCAACGAATGGACTACAGTGGCGAAAGGAGGACGTGCTTCTAGGGTTTCTTTCACAAAAAATTCTATGTGATCTGAACAGAGGCTTGACGGAAGATCGAGCGATCCTCAAAATTCTGCCGTTACGGCGGATCATCAAGAACGATCACAAAAGTCGGGGAGGGGGGAGCATATGCTCGATCCAGATCTGTGCATCACCAGGATCAGCGCACAAATTTCAAGAAGATAGGTTTCGATTGGAAAGGGGTTCATGCAGATCTAGCTGCTGGACGTGCCAAATTTTGGATTCAGGCAGTGGGGGGAGTGTGACTGCCCACCCCGCACCAGCCGACATTTCCTTGAAGTGCGTTGTGTCAATGCCCGCTAATATGGGACGGTCGTCAAAGGGAAAGGATATGAAACTATGAATCACCAAAAGAACCTGTAGTATATTTCAAAGCGCATCAAATAAAATATAATAATAAGATAACTTGACATAAAACAGGCGAGACTGTGCATAAGCTGAAAACTAAACCACCATAGCAGCGAAATCCAAAATACAGCTTATGATCCGAACCATTATTACACTTCAAAATACCATCTCTAAAGCAAAAATAGAAAAGGTACACTACTAATGCCCAAAGTAGTGACCAGCAACAACACAGGAAGAATATATGTGAATAGTACGTGGAAGCCTCCTGCTCGTCTCCGGACAACTACTCGTGCATACCACCTAACCTGTCTCTAGTCTTCTCATTTAGGAGCACCCAGAGTAATAGGAAGAGACATAAAACTCTGGGTCAGACAAAAGTCTGGTATGAGCGATAGCAGCAAAACAGAACAATAACAGGTATAAATAATCATACCTGAACCTGGACCTGCAACAAAAGAGTTAGAACAACAAGATGTACAATACTCTAAGGTAACATTAACATAAAGTGTAAAAATGGGAGTGCACATGTCATGGTGATAGCAAACATCAAACATAGCAATCATCCTCACACCTCTCACTCAGTGCGTAAAGCATATGACATCCACCACTTTGATCACCAAATCCTTTGCTACGACAACTTTGTTCTTGGGGTCTTAATGACCTCATTGCGCTGGTCCATAGCCACTAATCCCTTGCTACGATCATCTTCCCCTTGGGAGTCCTAATGGCCCCATTGCACTGATTCATTGCAATAATACGATCACTTTCCCCTGGGAGTCTTAATGATCCCATTGCGCTAATCCATAGCCACCAATCCGTTTCTCAGTGGTGAACTAAACCTATAGATATCGATAACCCCTTTGCACACATTCCGTAGCAAAGCCCAACTCATGAAGTTAACTCGTTGGTTACCATCTGGATCCTGGGTTCTCACTTCCTATTAGGACTGTTGAGTCAACGGTTTCAATGCTTATTTTGATTAACGATAAGAAGGAGCTTCATGATCGACAAAAAGAAGATTCAATGTTTTATAGGTTAGAAGATGGTTATTTAGAGTTATTTATGTTAAAATCTATCCTCAAATAATCATACTTCTTATTCTCTTCAAAAATATACATGAAAACTCATTTTTTATGTATGTTGACAAAAACCTGTCAACCTGTTAAATTTAACAGGTCAACAGCTTTTTAAACTTAACAGGTCAACCTGTTAAAATTAACAGGTCAACAGTTTTTTGAAATAACGGTCAAAAACCTGTCAACCTATTAATTTTTCCTGTCGACCTATTTTTGAATTTCATGAAGAGTCATCTTCTTTCTTGAAAAGTTGCATCCATTTCTCTTCATTAAAAATCACTCCTTATGATTGCAACTTTTCACTAATAATTACAACTTCTCATTTGCTATATATACATCATCTTTCATTCATCCAAATCACCGATTCTTGCTCTGATTTCTGATCTTACTTTCTAAATACTCTTGCATTCTAAAAAGCTCCCAAATTCAAGTTACTTATTGAATCCTTGATAATATTTATCATATTTTGATTCAACAAGCAACTAACTTCCTTCAAATCTTCGCATTCAATTCATACACTTGAGGATAAGATTATAGGAAGGGTGTACTCAATCGTTGACAAATCAATGTTGAAAGAAGAACACAATCAGAAGTCAAACTCTTGTAATTGTCCTGTGTGGGTAAGCTTGTAGCCCGTGAAATCAAGTGGGTAAGCTTGTAGCTCGTGAAATCAAGTGGGTAAGCTTGTAGCCCGTGAAATCAAGTGGGTAAACTTGTAGCCCGTAAATCAAGTAGTGTTGTGAACCTGTTCCTCCGGGTGAAGAGAGGGTGTTGTTTAGTGAAAAGCCGAAGAGGAGCTTCGGGACTGGACGTAGGACTGGAGGTCCGAACAAGTATAAAAATCCTGGTGTCGTTACTCTACTTTACTTTACTTTACTGCATTTATAATTATTTGTGATATATATTGTTTGCGAATATTTATTCGCATAACTATTGAATAGCTTAAGTTATCACATACATTCTGCATAGCTATATTAAAGATCTTGCACAAGTCGTACACAACCGACTTTTCAATTGGTATCAGAGCAAGGTGTTCTAGAGATCGTAACAACATCCTAGAACAAATGGCAATAAAGAAATCTAGTCAAGGCATTAGAAAATGGAAGAGCAACAAAGCAGAATCAGGAGAGCAAGGAAACAAATGTCTCATGGCAAAAGTCAGATCACAATCGGTATGTACAGATTCTTTATATAAAGATCTTTTGTTAAACCATGAGAAATTATTGAAAGAATTTAAAACTTTGAGCAAACTCAATACTGTCATTATAGCTAAGTCAAAAATTTGCGAGCAAGAAAATTCCAAATTAAAAGAATGTAACAATGTTCTTTTAAAGGAAATCAATCTTTTGCAAAATAGAAATAAATCTTTAGAAGATTCTTTAAATAATTCTAGTTCTTTAATTTCGTCTCTTGAAAAAGAGAATGGAGCTTTAACTGAAAAGAATTTAGAACTATCTAAAGAATGTGAGTTTTTAAAGGTGAATAATAATATTTTGCAAAATGAAATTTCTGACTCAAAAGAAAATTTTGAAAAGTTACAATCTTCTTTAGATAATTCAGAATCTCAAATTTTAGGTCTCAAAACTGAGAATGGTACTTTAAAAAGGAAAATTTCTGAATTAAATAAGGAAATTGATGATTTAAAGAATAACAAAATTTCTTTTGAAAATGTCAATAGCGGCTTTGGAAATAAATTTGATAAATGTGCAAATAAGTTCGCAAAATTTAATAAAGGTCAAAATGATTTAAATATGATTTTATCTAGATCTCGACCTTTACATGACAAAAGTGGTTTAGGATATAATAAAACTAATCTTAGAAATAGTACTAAATATGCTTTCATGTACAATAAAAATATTACTGCTAGTACTAATGCTCATCCTAGATCCAATTATTATAGAAATTCGAATACTTCTATGACTAGAGATCTGTATAATAGATCTAGAAGTATGAAAAGGAATATCAATAGAGATTACTTAAGTATTTGGGTTCCTGTAAGTTGGAAAAACAGAGAAAAATATATTGATGATTATTTTGATTCAGTAGTTAATAATGAAAATTTTATCTTTAAAGGTTCCATTAAACCCTCTTGGGTATGGTTACCTTCCATCTAACTCATGGACCCAAACAAAGCAAGTGGGTACCAAAACTATATATGTTATATATTTTTGCAGGTACACCACAACAAAGAGAAGGCTATTCGGTATCTCTAAATATCTTTAAAAATTTAACTTATCAAAAAGCACATGTTTCAATATTTCATCGTCATCGAGGACACAAAATTCATGGGATAGGAATTACAACAAAAATGAAGGCGGAAGCGGAAAATATTCTCCATGGGAACCAAGAAAATAATGATTATATTGGATCTAAGGAGATTTCTTTATATTCCGTTTAATAATGTTTTTAGTTCCTTTTTTATGAGTTTACAATCTTTTATTTTAATAAAATGATGTTTGAGTATTGATTTCATTCAAAATATAGCCGAAAAAAACAGTTTTATACATATCCTGTCAACCTAAAATAAAAAGTTGTCGACCTAAATAGATGAATTTCAAACCAAAGAGTTTTTAGGTCGACCGGTCCAAGAATATTGGTCGACCGGTTTGATTTTCACAATCCAGAGAAGTTTTCGGTCGACCGGTCAAAAAATTATGTCGACCGGTATCATTTTTTTTTTTGAAACAGAGAAATTTTAGATCGACCTGTATACATTTTTAGGTTGACCGGTTTTTGTTTCAGCAAGAAAACGGTTGACCGGTTGAACATTTCGGTTGACCGCTTTGAACTATTTCTTTCATTTTCTCCCGATACTTTTTAGGTCGACCGCCTTGATTTTATAGGTCGACCGGTCTCTCTGAAAACTGTTTTTTTTTAAAGACACGTCGTTTCAAATTCCAAACTCAAACACATTTCTTATACTATTTTAAAATTATACTACTCTCGATTATTGAGGTTATTATGATATTTATTCTTTTTAATCGATGACAAAGGGGGAGAAATATTTTACATATACTATTTAAAATATATGTGCTTAATATGGTAAAAGTATATGTGTGCTAACATTTGTTAATGCAGGAATCAAAAGGTAAGATTATTTAATAACAAATGGTGCAGAAATTCAGGGGGAGCTTTATATTCAAAGGGAGAAAATCCAAGGTGTTGTCATCAATCAAAAAAAGGGAGAATGTTGAGACACGAGAATTTCGATTGATAACAACAAAATAAAGATCAATGGAAATCATGACATGGAGCTAAGATTATGGATATATAGATGTTTAAAGGGAGACAGAGCTTATATACAGGGGGAGATAGCAATAAAGATTAAAATATCAAGCTATATTGTCATCAATAAAAAAAGGGGAGAATGTTGAGTCAACGGTTTCAATGCTTATTTTGATTAATGACAAGAAGGAGCTTCATGATCGACAAAAAGAAGATTCAATGTTTTATAGGTTAGAAGATGGTTATTTAGAGTTATTTATGTTAAAATCTATCCTCAAATAATCATACTTCTTATTCTCTTCAAAAATATACATGAAAACTCATTTTTTATGTATGTTGACAAAAACCTGTCAACCTGTTAAATTTAACAGGTCAACAGCTTTTTAAACTTAACAGGTCAACCTGTTAAAATTAACAGGTCAACAGTTTTTTGAAATAACGGTCAAAAACCTGTCAACCTATTAATTTTTCCGGTCGACCTATTTTTGAATTTCATGAAGAGTCATCTTCTTTTTTGAAAAGTTGCATCCATTTCTCTTCATTAAAAATCACTCCTTTTGATTGCAACTTTTCACTAATAATTACAACTTCTCATTTGCTATAAATACATCATCTTTCATTCATCCAAATCACCGATTCTTGCTTTGATTTCTGATCTTACTTTCTAAATACTCTTGCATTCTAAAAAGCTCCCAAATTCAAGTTACTTATTGAATCCTTGATAATATTTATCATATTTTGATTCAACAAGCAACTAACTTCCTTCAAATCTTCGCATTCAATTCATACACTTGAGGATAAGATTATAGGAAGGGTGTACTCAATCGTTGACAAATCAATGTTGAAAGAAGAACACAATCAGAAGTCAAACTCTTGTAATTGTCTTGTGTGGGTAATCTTGTAGCCCGTGAAATCAAGTGGGTAAGCTTGTAGCCCGTGAAATCAAGTGGGTAAGCTTGTAGCCCGTGAAATCAAGTGGGTAAACTTGTAGCCCGTAAATCAAGTAGTGTTGTGAACCTGTTCCTCCGGGTGAAGAGAGGGTGTTGTTTAGTGAAAAGCCGAAGAGGAGCTTCGGGACTGGACGTAGGACTGGAGGTCCGAACCAGTATAAAAATCCTGGTGTCGTTCTCTACTTTACTTTACTTTACTGCATTTATAATTATTTGTGATATATATATTGTTTGCGAATATTTATTCGCATAACTATTGAATAGCTTAAGTTATCACATACATTCCGCATAGCTATATTAAAGATCCTGCACAAGTCGTACACAACCGACTTTTCAAGGACTACCTTTACATCTCGGGTTTTGGTCTCCTCCCGTTCGTGGTTAAGTCTCCATTCAGTTCGTTCTCTGTCCAGGCTAGAAGACCGGCTCGTGGTCCTCCTTGCATCAGCTCGCGGTTCTCTCCCCCTGACATTGGCTCATGACTCCCGCTCGTGGCCATTGGTTCATGATGCTCCAGACTCTGATTCATGGGTCTCAGTTTGTGGTACAAGCGGCTCGAGGTTCACCAATTCGTGAATTCCATTTGGCTCATGATCAAGACTCAGATCCGGCTCGTGGCCTTCTGCTTGTTCCATCAGTCCATGGCTCATTCGTGGCATCGGTTTATGGTCCTCGAAGTGGAGCGGCTCGTGGGGTTGAGCACGATCAGGTCGGGTCGTGATACGTGCCTCACGGTCGGGGTATGACCAATTTCCTGCAGCTTTTCCAATGAGCTATTTACGCCATACAATGGCCTTTTCGACTAGTCTAACTTTACTATACAATCATAAAGCATACCAAACAGTAATAACAACATGTATAATCAACCATAAACACCAAAACAACAATGTAACACGTTAATATGGATCAACCATACTCAAAACCCATGTTTTCCCCTTAATCTCCTTAACCATGATTTAACTATAGGATTAGAAGATATGTCCAAATTAACCCAAATTTCTAACAGAGCCATAAAATAATATTTAAGAATTTCTACATATTTTTCCAGATTTTTATGATGCATAATTTCGCTAATTATCCCTAATTAGTCGTCGTTAGTGAATAAACATGCTAATCACTCACCTTAGCCACAAATTAATCTCAGATCTAAAAATATCTCTGATTTGGTTCGAATCCCAATGCAGCACAGTAGCTCTTCCTCCAATTTGACGTTAATTTGCCTTGATTTGATATTGATTAGCTTAATATTGGATTAGAAAGTTATTAAAAGGTGATTTGGGAGTTGGAGGCCATTGCTAGAGTTATAGGAAGGTAATATCTGCCCTCTCATAACCTTAATCCGAAATAAGTTATGGGCTCAGCTGCTAATCACCTGATTAAGCCTAATTATGCTATTTTTCACCTTCCAAACCTTATTTCAGCCATATCTTACAAACGGTAAGTCCGTTGGACAAATGTGACCACTCTACGGAAAGGTAAACCATCATCTGAATCCGATGGAAGGGGTTTTAGGTAAAAAAATCCTTACCACTCAAAAGTTATAGGCGAAACAAGATTCGCCAGGGGTAAAACATTCATTTAAAATTTGGCAAAAATAGTGCACATGGGAAATGGCCCTTATAGTCGTCTCCCAAATTTAAACGACCATACGACTTTGTATGTGAATGAAATGAATATTCTACGTTCCTCCGATGCGTAAAATGCGGGCCGTTACACTCTCCCCTCCCTTAAGAAATTTCATCCCCGAAATTCCTTAACCAAAAACATACAGAGGATCTAGCATGCCTATCAATCATTTGCAATAATCATGCGGTTTACTAACAAGGGGATAACCATATCGCTATTAAAATCTTACCAGGAAAAGAGTTCTGGATGCATATTCCTTATGTTCTCCTCTGCTTCCCAAGTTCAGTCATTCTCATTATCACCCCACTGGACCTTGACTAGTTTCACCGTTTTCCTTCGAAGTTGCTTCGTATCATACTCGACAATACAAATCAGTCTGCGATTCCCAACCCCTTTGGGTTCTACTTCGATATCATCCAAATGATCTGGTGAAATATCTTATTTGGGTCGTGCACGAACTTCCTAATTGAGAAACATGAAATACATCGTGAACTCCCGGCATCTTGTCAGGTGATCCAACATTATACGGCAAATTCCCAACTTGTTCGAGAACTGGGAATGGACCAACAAACCTTGGTGCCAACTTACTTCTCCTGCCAAAATGAATTACATGCTTTAACGGAGAAATCTTGATGAATACCAAGTCGCCAATGGAGAATTTCAATTCTCTTCGTCTTTTATCAGCATAACTCCTCTACCTATCTTGGGCAGCCTTCATCCGCTGTTGAATAACCTTGATCTTATCTGATGTTTCTCTTATTACATCTGGTCCAAGCATAAATTTCTCACTGGTTTCCAACCAACATGACGGTGTGTTGCACGGTCTTCCATACAAATCTTCAAATGGAGCCACACCAATACTGGACTGATAACTATTATTATATGCGAACTCAACCAAATGCAAATGGTCATCCCATGATCCTCCAAAATCCAATACAAGCCCTCAAGAGATCCTCTAGTACACAATTCACCCTATATGTTTGACCGTCGGTTTGGGGATGGTATACGGTACTGAGATGTAATTCTGATCCTAAAGCCTCTTGTAAGCTCTTCCAAAACCTACTAGTAAATAATGGATCTCGGTCACTCACAATACCTTTAGGTACTCCATGAAATCTCACTACCCACTTCATATACAGTTCTGCTAACTTAACTGCCGTTCTATTCGACTTGACTGGTATAAACCTTGCACTTTTGGTTAATCGATCCACAATCACCCAAATACTATCATGACCCGATCTAGTCCTTGGCAACCCATCAATGAAATCCATTGAGACTCATTCCCATTTCCATTCGGGAATTTCCAGCGGTTGTAACAAATCACTAGGCTTCTTTTTCTCGGCTTTAACTAGCTGGCAGTTCATGCACTTGGATATAAACTTTCCAACGTCTCTCTTCATCCCTTCCCAGTAGTAGGTCTGTTTCATATCTCGATACATTTTGTTACCACCAGGATGTATAGTCAGTTTTTAGTGATGACACTCTCTAAGCACTTCATCTCTCAATCCATTAACATTGGATACAATTAGCCTTCCATTCTTCCGAAGTCACCCTTCTCTATCAAGTCCATACTTATTCATCTCCTCGCCGTCAATACCCATCTCTAACTTGGAGAAGATTTCCAATAGGTTAGGATTATCCCTCTGACTGGAACCAATCCGCTCAATCAAAGTTGGTCTGATTGTCAAACTTGCTAACATTTCTGGAACCAATTCACACTTAGGTCTGAAATCATATCCCGCGATATACTCCTGTGGCTTCCATTCCAGAAACATAGCCCCCAAACTGGCATGTCTCCTACTCAATGCATCAGCTACTGCATTGCCCTTTCCGGGTGTGTATACGATATTGAAATCATATGAAGCCAAGAACTCTAACCATCTCTGCTGACAGAGATTTAAATCCTTTTCAGAGAAAAGGTACTTTACTGACTTACTGTAAACAACTCGAATCTTTCTCCCAAGAGATAATGTCTCCACATCTTCAATGCAAACATGATCGCTGCCAATTCCAAATCATGGGTAGGATATCTTTTCTCATGCGGTTTCAGTTGCCGACTAGCATAAGCTACAACTCTACCTCCTTGCATCAGTACAACACCTAGTCCGGTACCATAGGCATCCGTGTATACCGTCATCTCTTCGTTTCCCTTAGGAATAACTAACACAAGTGCACTTGTCAACTTTTCCTCTAGACTCTTAAATGGCTTTTCACACCTTTCGTCCCAGACGAAAGCTTGATTCTTCCTGGTCAACTAAGTTAATGGTGCTGCTATCTTGGAGAAGTCTTGGATAAACTTACGATAATATCCAGCTAACCTCAAGAAACTTCTTACGTCCATTGCATTCTTGAGCGTAGACCAATCTTGTACAGTAGCCACCCTCGCAGGATCCACGGTAGTACCATTCTCTAAAACAACATGGCCCAAGAATCTCACTTCCCTCCTCCATAAGTGACACTTAGAAAATTTTGCTTTCAATTGGTGTTTCCTAAACATCTCCTTCACTGTCCTCAAATGTTCCTTGTGTTCTTCCTTTGTCCTCGAGTAAACCAAGATATCGTCCACGAACACAAGAACAAACTTATTCAATTGATCCTTGAAAACCCTATTCATAAGATCCACAGAATACGATGGTGCATTGGTCAACCCGAATGGCATGACAAACCACTCATAGAATCCAAAAGGCGTCTGAAATGTCGTTTTAGGAATGCTCTTAGCTGCTTCTCGGAGCTGATCAAAACCTATCGCGAGATCTAACTGGGAGAACACTCTCGCCCCATTCAACTGATTAAACAAATCGTTTATTCGCGGAAGAGGATACTTATTCTTCCTCATCACCTTATTCAACTCGCGGTAGTCCACACACAATCGAAGGGAACCATCTGCCGTAGTAGCAAGTACAACTGGTACTCCCCACTCGGAAACACTACTTCTGATAAATCCCTTTTTCAAAAGATCGCCAACTTGCACTTCTAGCTCTTGCTGCTCCCTTGGCGCCATACGACGAAGAGGCTTCACTATAGGTCTAGCATATTTCACTAAATCAATACGAAACTCGATCTCTCGGTGTGGTGGAAGTCCGGTCACTTGCCCGAAGATGTCCGGATACTCGCCAGCAATAGGCACATCTGACAACTCATCATGCAGGATGTCGAGGGAATTTAGAAAACTAGCCATCACCCCATCACTAGGTAGGCTGCCAAACAGTACCCTCCGCCCATCATCCGCCCTAACGGTCACCGAAGACCCCACATAGTCCACCACCACCCCGTACCTTTAGAGCCAATCGACTCCCAAAATAATTCCAAGCCCAGTAAAGCCCAAAACAAAGCAATCACAAGCAAACATACAACCATGACTCGATAAGAAAAAAATACAACAATTCATACTAAGGCTAGTCGAACCACTGATCAGGTTCGTCACAACTAAAGGACTATCGACAATCTCAGGTTCTAATCCCAACCTATCTACTAGATCACTAGATATGAAGGAATAAATGGGCAACCTCGGTATCAAACAACACTCGAACAGGAACATCATAAATAGAAAGCATACCTTGAATAACGACGACCTTTTCCCTTCTGTGTCGCAGTTGGGGCATTCGATGAAGAAGGAACAGCATTGATAGCATATGCTTTCACAATCTACTTCTCTTTAGGGGGTTGTGGACATTTATCCTTGTGATGTCCCACTTGGCGGCAATTGAAGCACTTCCTGTCCGCTGGCTTTGCTCGACAATCTTTAGCACAGTGGCCCTTCTTGCCACAGCTATAGCACTCAACATCTTTCTTATTCTTCTTCCGACCACCCTTAGCCTGGTTGGGTTTCCTCTTATTCTGCGAATTATTCTTGCCTCCACCGCTTGCCTGCGGCTTTAGCTCCCCTGCAGATGCAACCACAACCTCTGTCTTTGACTTAGGGTAAAGGCTCTCTGATCTCAATGCCTTCCCCGCAATAGACTCAAATGCCTCATCGATGTGGTTTATAAGCCTTTCCGCCAAGTACTCATCTAAGCTAGTTATGAACTTTTCATTCTTATTTTCGGCAGTATCGATAAGGGATAATCCATACTTCAATAAATTATCGAATTCAACAATATATTCCGAGACTGCGCTACCATTTTGCTTAAGTTCCAAAGATTTCCTAAACAATTCTAATTTCTGAGCAGCTAGGATAAACTTGTCACTAAAGGGAGTCTTTAACGGACTACGCCATTGTGTCTGTCTCGAAATTCTGGTCAAAATAGACATTTGGTTTGCGTAAAACGGACACTGTATGGAGAAGTTATGAGAGTTTTAAGTTTGTAAACACGCAGAAGAGATTATATGTGTGCACATGAGTCAGAATCTTATCCAAAATAGTTCGAATTTGAAAAATAATAAGTGGCGGCAGATTTCCAGCTCTAGGGGGTCGACCCCCCTAGAGGGGTGTCGACACTAGGGTCGACCCCCTTTAAGGGGTGTCGACACCCTTAGGGATGATGTGATAGTCGGTTTCAGAGGGTCTGGCAGCTATATATACGTGGTCTTTTCTCTTTTTTTCTTCATTGAGAATTCATGGTGGCCAAACTCTGCCGGTGTCTGAACTAAACTGGATCTATTATCTCCTACAACTATCAGCTTTGTGAATCAAACTTAGAGATTCTAGATCCACTCTTCTTCTATTTTCTAATCCTAACACTATGAGTTTCTAGTTGCTTTTAGATTTGAATATTTAAAAGTAAATATGACACAACTATGACTTGGACTTGTTCATATGCCTAGAATATATCAGATCCATTGTAAATTGTGATTATATGACATTCTGAATTGGTTAGGATTTGGATCTAAATCTCTATCTTGTCGGATCTATTATAACTTCTATGACATGCCATGATGTGAACCTTAAACCTTATTTGTGTAGATCCACATTTAAACAATTGGATCTAAATTGTGTAGACATTTGATTTGTTAATCAGATCTAGTTTATCATCTTATGCCTATTATGTTAGATATGAATAGTTGGACATCTAAATGGTTAAGTTAGATTTTATTATGCTCACTATGACATCATAGTTATGTTAGAACTAGTAATTTCTACAAGTTCACTAGATTTATGCTTATATGTCCACCTTATTATGATGTCAATTACATGTCCATCCCAGTATGTATGTATATGTTCACCTCATCACCATATTAGTTTATGTTTGTGTCAAGTTATGATAAAACAATCACTTTTTTCATATTCCTATTATTTTTGCTATTTTTAATTGTTTATGACTAGGATATTATCTAGCCAGGCATGCCACCAATTTTGTGAGTTTGCTAGTTAAGGAACGGGGGAAAAGGTTAATATTGGCATAATTTGAATATAAACATCATTGGACATATAATTCAAATTATTGGGTAAAATGGGCATTAAAACCTATAAAGGCATAGGTTTAATTAATTGATTAATTAATAATGAATGACTAGGATTACAATCATAAATTGAAATGGCACTTATGACACGAGGTTAGGTTGCATTAGTGGTGGAAGCCTGCCTGGACCCGACCGGCATATCCAGCTGCCACTAATGTTGAACCTAATGTGAGAGGTCTAAGTACGCAAAAACTAATCGGGCTAAGACACGTGGTTAGGCCCAACTGTGGAATAAGATTGCCCAAACCCAACTGGCATATCCAGCATCCACAAGTTGTAGGACTAATGTGGGAGGTCTAACCCATTATTTACCATAAATGGACATGGTAATAAATTGGACTACTTAAGCAAATCCAATCCATAGGGATTGTATGATTGAGAACTAAAGTTAGGGTTAAGTAAAACTGATTGGATAATGGATGGGTTAAGCAAGTCTGGAGGGAGTGGGTAATATCTACATATAGGCCCACAAACTTAACCCGATAAGGTTATGTAATTAAAGACACCTAGTGGTATATATGACCAGTTGGAATAATAAAGTTATGTAATTAAAGACACCTTTTAGGGTAAACATAACTTGTAGAAATGATAGGGTTATGTAATTAAAGACATCTGGTGGTATACATAGCCAAAGAAAACCTAGTGGTGATTACAAGACAAAGGGGAGAGCTTGTATCATATTGTGTGTGATCCGTTTCATCCAGTAACCCGGAGTAAGTATCAAAACATGTACTCCGTACTAGGTCGGAGAAGGGGCACGCTTACTAGACTGATTGTAAGAGATCCAAACGTGGAGGATGGCGTGGGTGGCGCAAACCGACCGGGCCATGTGCGTGCATGAGCTGGGCAGAAGGGGATAAGACGACCGTGACACCTGTTGATATGGGGCTGTGCATATCAGCGAGGGGTTGCCACTTTAGGATGTGATACATCCTTCTATGGGGCCGACACATAGTATCTATGGAGTAGGGAGCCGATCGATTAGGGTAGTAGTTAGGGTACTTTTGGATGTATGCCTAAGTCTAACACCTTATAGTGGAAGGTATCATCCCATTTTGGTTATACTACTAATAGTGCAGAGTAATCATTAGGAAAGCATATATACCTTATCCTGTCTACATTGTCACATCTTCCATTTATGTAGTTATCTCTCTTATCCACTTTATATGCCTGTCATGCTACTTTTATTTATTTACTTGCTAAAAGTAACTAGACTCGCCAGACTTAATGTCTGACCCTTTTGTTTCCTCTTCTTTCTTCCAACCCCCCCCCCCCCCCCCAAGTTCTCACGGAGGAAACACCCAGGCTTAAGTCAGGACTCAGATATCATCATGTTAGAGCTGCTTTCGAAGTATGGCTCAAGTTCTTATCTCTACTATGGCTTTATCTCTTTTATTTGGGGAATTATGTTTTCTTTTAAGTATTTGTGTACTCTAATGGTAAAAGACAGAAGTTATATTGTTGTAATGGTTTTTTTGACTTATGGTATTTTGGACCATGATGTATGATTTGTGTTTGAAATAAATATTTGAATTTTCGCTGCTATCTTAATTATATCTGACTTGTAATATTCTGTGTCTATTTATCTATAACGCTTCACGAAACTTAATGCATTCCCTTTGTGAGTGACATTAACGGGCGTGGGGTGTCACCCTTGGTATTAGAGCTAAATGTTACCAGATTAGATAAAAGATTTTGAAAATTATTTTCAAAAAGGTTTTAAAAGAAAGCAATTTCAAAAAAGAAAAGTCTGTTTTAAAAAAAACATTCCCTAGAAAGCCATATGTAATATCCTTCGGTCCTTTGTCTAAATCTCTTCCTTTTCCTTTTTCAGCAAGTCTGGGGAATAAAACATTCCTAATATCCCAGAGGGCGTCACGATACCCGGATGGTTCCATAGGTATTTGAGGCCACGACGCCTGCCGAAGGCCAAGGAAACGTTCCTATCCCAGTTGCACCAGTCATTCCTCCTTTTCCCCTCCATGGGAATATAATTTCGCTAAGATCTGCAAGGACTTCCGTGCTATAGGAGGGAAGCCATTCCATGGGAACGAGACATTTGTAGAAGTGCGGAATTGGCTCAAGGAGACCGAGGACTTGTTCGTAATCTTTGAAGTAGAGGATATAAGGAAGATTCAGTTAGCTTCTTGGCTACTAAAAGACGAAGCTTCATTTTGGTGGGAAGTCACCCAAGCTGGACGTTCGGTGGAAACTTAGGAAGATTTTAGACAACGATTTGAAATGAAATTTCTCTCCCAAGTTGAGAGAAGCATGCAGATGGAGAGATTCTTAGCACTCAAACAAGGAAACTTGACGGTGAAAAAGTATGTGAACAAATTCAACTAGCTAGCAAGGTTCGGGTTAGAATTGGTGGATACTCCACACAAGACAGTGTTGTGGTTTGCTAAAGGGCTGAATGAACCTCTTCATGGGTTAGCCATGTCCCATATTCCAATGGGAGCCACTTTTGAAAAGCTTGTTGATATGGCCCTAATGCATGAGGAAGACAAGGGAGAAAAGAAGGAAGTAAAGGCTGAGGAAACATCGCAAAATAAGAAAGTGTGGCCCAAGAAGGGGCAACAACAACAACAACAGCAATAAAAGAAAGGTGGATAGAATGACAAAGGCAAGGATTAGAGAAAATTTCACAATTGTGGAAAGAGGGTCACTTGGTCAAAGACCGTAAGCGAAGGAAGTACTTCTGCTACCACTATGGAGAGGTCGGACAATTTGCTAGGGAGTGTCCGAAGAAACAAGGATCGCAGGAACAAGGTCAAAGGACAGGGGCAGGTGCATGCTCCCGCGATCAGTGCTCCTGATAGAGGTAGAAATTTTTTTGGGGAAGGTTTAATTTCTATTTCTAATCATCCAATTAGAACACATTTCGATTCTCGTGCTTCACATTCATTTATATCTAGTTCTAGGGTTGATCTCTGCACTTAATTACTAGTATGGTATTGGATCCCGTAGTTGTTTCAAACCCCATTGTTGGTAAGGCTCATTTATCTATGATTTGTCGGGATTTGGAAATATCTGTGTTAGGCATCAAGTTTGAATGCGATGCGTATGTGCTCGGGTTTATGGGCTATGGGTTGATTCTAGGATTGGATTGGCTTACCATATATGGTGTCATTCTGAATTTAGAGAGGAGGGTCTTTAGGCTTCTGACTTGTCATGGGAGGACCATCGAGATTTCTTATGACCTGCAAGGGTCAGTTATGCTTAGTTTGCTAGAGTCTCTTGATGCATCTATCGATGATCTGCAATCTGTTCCAGTGGTCCGAGATTATCCTGATGTTTTTCATGAGGTACGGGGTTTACCTCCGAGGCGCGAGATTGAGTTTCGTATATATCCGGTGGACAATGCAAAGCCAGTTGCATTACCAGTGTGTCATATGGCTCCAAGGTAAAGGAGGGAGCTGAGTAAGCAAGTAAGGGAGCTACTTGAGAAAGGATTTATCAGACGAAGCATATCTGAATGGGGTGCTCCAGTGGTATTCGCAACTAAGGCGGATGGTTCGCTTCATTTGTGTGTTGACTATAGAGAGTTGAATAAACTCACTAGGAAGAATGGACACCAGCTCCCGAGGATTGATGATTTATTTGATCAACTTGTTGGTGCCTCTGTATTTTCTCAGTTAGACTTGGCCACGGGATTTCATCAATTAAGGGTGGCTGAGGACAACATAGATAAGGCTGCTTTTAGAACTCCGGATGGTTTCTTTGAATGGCTAGTTATGCCTTTTGGATTCACGAATGCACCCGCCTATTTTGTTGATTTGATGAGTAGCATGTTTCGGGAGTTTCTAAACAAATTTTATGTGGTTATGATATCTTGATCTTCTATAAAAGCGAAGAGGAGCATGCCCAACATTTGAGAGAAGTCTTGAAGACTCTCTGTGCGCATAAGATTAAGGCGAAGTTCTCCAAATGCCATTTTTGGAGAAAAGAGGTGAGATTCTTAGGGCATGTGGTCTCCAAAGAAGGGATAGCTATAGATCCCGCAAAGGTGGTTGCAGTGCAAGATTGGAAAATTCCTAAAAATGCAACTGAGGTGAGAAGCTTTCTTGGGTTGGCAGGTTATTATAGAAAGTTCATGAAGGACTTCGCAAAGATATCAGCCCCACTCACCAGGCTGATGAAGAAGAACTTGGCATTTTCATGGGATATAGACGTGATGTCGCTTTCCAATGTTTAAAGAGGGCTCTGACAATAGCCCCAGTCTTGACCTTGCCTGACGGGAGTAAAGTGTTTACCGTTTACACTGATGCCTGTGGTACAGGGTTTGGTGCGGTTCTGATGCAAGAAGGGAAAGTAGTGTGTTATGGGGGTAGCAGTTGAGAGTTCATAAGAAGAACTATCCCACCCATGACCTAGAGCTAGCTGCCATAGTATTCACGCTAAATACATGGCGTCATTATTTACTTGGAGAGAAGTTTGAGTTATACATCGACCATAAATCTCTCAAGTATTTGTTCTCGCAGAAGGATCTCAATTTAAGGCAACAACAGTGGATGGAGTTCCTAGGTTCTTATGATTTTGAGATTGCTTATACCTCTGGAAAGGGTAATGTGATGGCAGACACACTAAGTAGGTAGAGGATGGCCTTGAGTCCTCTTTTTGTGGAGAGGAAGAGCTTGGAGTTCATATCAGCTTTTGATTTTAGACCCTCCATTGAGATTTTTCCTGATTTGTTTGCATCCTTGGAGATACGACCAACTCTTATGGATCAGATAGAAGCTTCGCAGCAAGGTGACCCACATATTTTAGACATCGTGGAAAATCTCAAAAAAAGGGAGACTTCTAGTCACCTCAATAGATATGCCATATATGAAAAGGGGTGGTTGCGACGAGATGGAAGGCTTTGTGTTCCTCAGACTGGAAGCTTGATAAAGGCAGTCCTAGAAGAAGCCCACCATTCTAAGATGACCATTCTTCCAGGCGGTGATAAGATGTACAGAGACATGAAGAGGGTTTTCTTTTGGACTGGGATGAAGAAAGATGTGGCCGAATTTGTTTCACAACATCTAGTTTGCCAACAAGTTAAGCTGAGCTAAAGAAGCCCGGTGGTTTACTTCATCCTTTGGAGGTTCCTCAGTGGAAATGAGAGAGCGTCTCTATGGATTTCATATATGATTTTCCTAGATCGAAGAAAGGCAACACCTGTATCTGGGTTGTGGTAGATAGACTCACTAAGAGCGCTCACTTTATTCCAATTAAGAGCAAGAGGACGACATCATGGTTGGTAGCAATTTATGTTCGTGAGACAGTTCGTCTTCATGGAGTACCTTCCAGCATCGTAAGTGATCGCGACCCCATCTTTACCAGTGAATTTTAGAGGAGCTTGCAAGAAGCGTTAGGTACACAGTTTTGTTTGAGCACCGCTTATCATCCTTAGACCGATGTGGAGACGGAGTGGGTGAGCAGAATTCTAGAGGATCTTTTGGGGCTCTGTATCCTAGATTTCGGAGGGACTTGGGATGAGCACCTTCCTTTAGTAGAGTTTGCCTATAACAATAGCTATCAATCCAACATCGGTATGACACCCTTTGAAGCATTGTATGGACGACCCTTTAGATAACAAACTTATTGGTGGGGATCTACAGAAAGACTATTACTTGGACCAGATATGGTTAGGGAAACGTCCGAAAAGATTGACCTCATTCGACGACGGATGAAGATAGCTCAAGATAGACAGAAGTCCTATGCAGACAAGAGAAGGACTGACATCGAATTTGAGGTGGGAGACATAGTTTTTATCAAAATATCACCTTTGACAATGTGGTTCGCTTCGGGTCAGTGGGGAAGTTGGCACCTAGGTTTGTGGGACCATTTCCCATAGCTGTGAGGATTGGGCAGATAGCCTATAGAGTAAAGTTCCTAGAATATCTATCCAGTGTTCATGATGTTTTCTACGTTTCCTATCTACAGAAGTGCTTGCATGATACCGTGGAAGTTGTTGAGCCAAGTATATTAGAGGAAATGGAAGTGGAACGGGAGGCGACAGTCAGGCGGGTTCCTTCCTGTATCCTTGGATCAAAAGTTAAGAAGTTACGCAATAAGGAGATCAAGTTGCTAAAGGTTCAATGGGGAGATAACCCAGAGGATGCGACTTAGGAGACCGAAGACAAGATTCGTGCTTCAAACCCTTTCCTTTTTTAGGGTATGTTCTTAACTCCTTTTTCTATAGTTTTATCTGTGCTTGTTTATATCATTTGAATAAATCTTATCCACAGTATTTTCGACCTTTAGATAGGAATCCTATGGATGTAAACATGTGTTTGAGATATGTTATGTTTGATGGATGCAAGTGGATGCAAGTGTTTGCTAGTGGCTGTCTATGGACGTATATACACACACATTAGGCATTAGATCGGCTCAATCACTCTCATTTGCATATGGATATGTATGCATTTTCTTTTTCGTTTATGGATGGAAATGGATGTATTACCATATGGACGTTGCACTTGGACGAATGAGTGTGCGCATATATAGAACTTACATGTTATAATTGGTTTATTTGCATACATATTGGATTCATGGCACTAACATACATTGCATTAAGGAGGTTAATTGAATCAGTAGACTGCCTGATCTTCGCATTAGATTGGGACATATACACACACCTCTACATATATTCATATAAGCATTAGAAGTCTTTAAGGACAATGAATGCCAGTGATTGATGAATGAGTAGATGGATGATGGATGGTAGGATATGCATTCTTCTCAACTTAGAGATTTCGGGGGCGAAATCCTTTGAGTAGGGGAGAATGTAACACCTCGTATTTTCAAAGATACTAAAAGAGGATAAATTAAATTATAATTAATTTAATATTCAAAATTAAGGAAAACGTACTGCGTCGTTGCGTCCGTCTCGAAATTCTGGCCAAGATAGACATTTGGCTTGCGTAAAACGGACATTGTGTGACTAAGTTATGAGAGTTTTAAGTTTGTATACGCGCATAAGAGATTGTATGTATACACATGAGTCAGAGATGAGTCAAAATCTTATCCAAAACGGTTCAAATTTAAGAAACAAAAAGTTGTAGCAGATTTCCTGATCTAGGGGGTCGATCCCCCTAGAGGGGTGTCGACACCGAGGTCGACCCACCCATAAGGGTGTCGACACCCCTAGGGATGACGTGGTAGTCGGTTTCAAAGGGCCTGGCAGCTATATATGTGGTCATTTCTCTTGTTTTCTTCATTGAGAATTCATGGTGGCCAAACTCTGCCAGTGTTTGAACTGAACTAGATCCGTTATTTCCTATAACTATCAGCTTTGCAAATCAAACTTAGAGATTCTAGATCCATTCTTCTTCTATTTTCTAATCCTAAAACTGTGAGTTTATAGTTGCTTTTAGATTTGAATATTTAAAGGTAAATATGACATGACTATGACTTGGACTTGTTCATATGCCTAGACTATATCACATCCATTGTAAATTGTGATTATATGACATTCTGAATTGGTTAGGATTTGGATCTAAATCTCTATCTAGTCGGATCTATTATAACTTCTATGACATGCTATGATGTGAACCTTAAACCTTATTTGTGTATATCCACATTTAAACTACTGGATCTAAATTGTGTGAACATTTATTTTGTTAATCAGATCTAGTTTATCATCTTGTGCCTATTATGTTAGATCTGAACAGTTGGACATCTAAATGGTTAAGTTAGATCTTATTATGCTCGTTATGACATCATAGTTATGTTAGAACAAGTAACTGCTACAAGTACACCAGATTTATGCTTATGTGTCCGCCTTATTATGATGTCAATTACATGTCCATGATGTATGTATATGTTCACCTCATCACCATGCTAGTTTATGTTTATGCCAAGTTATGATAAAACAATCACTTTTGTTATATTCCTATTATTTTCCCTTTTTTAATCGTCTATGACTAGGCTATTATCTAGCCTAGGCATGCCTCCAATTTTGTGAGTGCGCTAGTTAAGGAATGGGGGAAAAAGGTTAATATTGGCATAATTTGAATATAAACATCATTGGACGTATAATTCAAATTATTGGGTAAATGAGCATTAACACCTATAAAGGCATAGGTTTAATTAATTGATTAATTAATAATGAATTCCTAGGATTATAATTAGAAATTGTAATGGTACCTATGACACGAGGTTAGGTTACATTAGTGGTGGAAATCTGCCCGGACCCGATCGGCATATCCAATAGCCACTAATGTTGAACTTAATGTTAGAGGTCTAACTGCGCAAATACGAATCGGGCTAAGACATGAGGTTAGGCCCGACTGTGGAATAAGAAAGCCCGAGCCCGACCGGCATATCCGACATCCACAAGTTGTAGGCCTAATGTGGGAGGTCTAGCCCATTATAAACCATAAGTGGACATGGTAATAAATTGGACTACTTAACCAAATCTAATCCGTGGGGATTGTATGATTGAGAACTAAAGTTAGGGTTAAGTAAAACTGATTGGATAATGGATGGGTTAAGCAAATCTGGAGGGAGTGGGTAATATTGTCATATAGGCCCACAAACTTAACCCGATAAGGTTATGTAATTAAAGACACCTAGTGGTAAACAAGACGGTTGGAATAATAATGTTATGTAATTAGAGACACCTTTTAGGGTAAATATAACTTGTAGAAATAATAGGGTTATGTAATTAAAGACACGTAATGGTATACATAATCAAAGAAAACCTAGTGGGGGATACAAGACAAAGGGGAGAGCTTGTATCATATTGTGTGGGATCCGTTTCATCCAATAACCCAAAGTAGGTATCAAAACATGTACTCCGTACTAGGTTGGAGAAGGGGCACGCTTACTGAACTGATTGTAAGAGATCCAAATGTGGAGGAAGGTGTGGGTGGCACAAATCGACCGGGCCATGTGCGTGCAAGAGCCGAGAAGAAGGGGATAAGACGACCGTGACACCTGTAGATATGGGGCTATGCGTATCAGCGAGGGGTTGCCACTTTAGGACATGATACATCCTATTATGGGGCCGACACAGAGTATCTACGGAGTAGGGAGCCGATCGATTAGGGTAGTAGTTAGGGTACATTTGGACTATTCCTAGTGTACCACCTTATACTGGAAGGGATCATCTCATTCTGGTTATACTAGTAATAGTGCAGAGTAATCATTAGGGAATCATATATACCTTATCCTGTCTACCTTGTCACACCTGTTATATATGTAGTGATCTCTTTTATCCACAGTAGATGCGTGTCATGCTACTTTTATTTATCTACTTGCGAAAAGTAACTAGACTCGCTAGACTTAATGTCTGACCCTTTTGTTTCCTCTTCTTATCTCTACTATGGCTTTATCTCTTTTATTTGGGGAATTATGTTTTCTTTTAAGTATTAATGTACTCTGATGGTAAAAGACAGAAGTTATATTGTTGTAATTGTTTTTGTGACTTATGGTATTTTGGACCACGATGTATGATTTGTGTTTGAAATAAAAATTTGATTTTCCGCTGCTATCTTAATTATATCTGTCTTGTAATATTCTGTGTCTATTTACGTATAATGCTTCACGAAACTTAATGCATTCCCTTTGTGAGTGATATTAACAGACGTGGGGTATCACAATAGTGGTGCTAATGCAGTGCGACTTCATCCTTAGATATACTTATAGTACATATATATAGCTTTTGGAAACCAAAATATCACAAATACGCGTATACCATCTCTCCTTGATGTCCTCCCCTAGGTTAACTACGCAACCTTGGCTCTGATACCAAGTGTGATGGCCCGCCCCACACCAACCGACATTTCCTCAAAATGCGCTGTGCCAATGCCCGACTAGCACGGGACGGTCGTCAAAGGAAAAGGATTTGAAACTATGAATCACCAAAGAACCTGTAGTATATCTCACAACGCATGGAATAAAACATAATAATAACATAACTTGACATAAAACAGGTGAGACAGTGCATAAGCTGAAAAATAAATCATCATAGCAGCGGAATCCAAAATACAACTTATAATCTGAACCATTATTACAACTTCAAAATACTGTCTCTAAAGCAAAAATAAAAAGGGTACACTACTAATGCCCAAAGTAGTGACCAACAACAACATAGGGAGAATATATGTGAATAGTACGTAGAAGCCTCCTGCTCGTCTCCGGACAGCTACTCGTGCATACCACCTAACCTATCTTTAGTCTGTTCGTTTAGGAGCGCCCAGAGTAATAAGAAATGACATAAAACTCTGGGTCAGACAAAAGTCTGGTATGAGCGATAGCAGCAAAACAGAACAATAACAGGTATAAATAATCATACCTGAATATGGACCTACAACCAAAGAGTTAGCACAACAAGATGTACAGTACTCTAAGGTAACACTAACATAAAGTGTAAAAATGAGAGTGCACATGTCATGGTGATAGCGAACATCAAACATAACATCATCCTCACTCCTCTCACTCAGTGCGTAACGCATACGATATCCACCACTTTGATCACCAAATCCTTTGCTACGACCACTTTTCCCTTGGGGTCGTAGTGACCCCATTGCGTTGGTCCGGCTCGTGATCAAGACTCAGATCCAGCTCTTGGTCTTCTGCTTGTGGTGTCAGTCCATGGCTCGTTCGTGGCATCAGTTCGTGGTCCTCGAAGTGGAGCGGCTTGTGGGGGTGAGCACGATCGGGTCGGGTTGTGATATGTGCCTCACGGTCGGGGTATGACCAATTTCCTGCAACTTTTCCAGCGAGCTATTTACGCCATACAACGGCGTTTTTGACCATTCTAACTTTACTATACAATTATAAAACATACCAAACAGTAATAGCAACATGTATAATCAACCATAAACATCGAAACAACAACGTAACATGTTAATATGGATCAAACATACTCAAAACCCATGTTTTCCTCTTAATCCCCTTAACCATGATTTAACTATAAGATTAGTAAAATATGTCCAAATTAACCCAAATTTCTAACAGAGGCATAAAATAATATTTAAGAATTTCTACATATTTTTCCAAAGTTTTACAATGCATAATTTCACTAATTAACACTAATCACCCCTAATTAGTCGTAATTAGTGAATAAACATGCTAATCACTCACCTTAGCCACAAATTAATCTCAGATCTGAAAATATCTCCGATTTGGTTCGAATTCCAATGCAACACAGCAGCTCTTCCTCCAATTTGACGTTAATTTGCCTTGATTTGATGTTGATTAGCTTAATATTGGATTAGAAAGTGATTAAAAGGTGATTTGGGAGTTGGAGGCCATTGCTAGGGTTAAAGGTCGGTAAATGGTGGCTAGAAAAATGAATAAAACTGATTTCCCAAACCCTATTAGCCCTCCCATAACTTTAATCCCGAAATGGGTTATGGGCTTAGCGCTAATCACCCGGTTAAGCCCAATTATGTTGTTTTTCACCTTCCAAACCTTATTTCAGCCATATCTCCCAAAAGGTAAGTACGTTTGACAAATATGACCACTCTATGGAAAGATAAACCATCATCTGAATTCAATGGAAGTGGTTTCAGTCAAAACTCCTTACCATTCAAAAATTATAGGCAAAACAAGATTCACTAGGGGTAAAACAAGTCATTTAAAATTCGGCAAAAATCGTGAACATGGGAAATGGCCCCAACAGTCGTCTCCCAAAGTTTCACGACCATGCAATTTCGTATGTGAATAAAATAAATGTTCTATGATCCTCCGATGCATTGAATGCAGGTCGTTACAAGGAGGAACATGGCATGAATACGTCGATCTAAGTTACATCATGCCTACAGTGGTTAACTCAAAGAAGAAGGCCGTGGTGACAGAGTTAGCAGCCTCAAGATCTATTGTTAAATGGAAAATTCAATTATTTTCTATGTGTTTGGAACAAAACCGTACCACCTTCTTTTAAAGAAATATTTTGAATGAATGTGGAAGCCGACTGGAAAGTTTCAACTACTATAAAAGTAAAACGGTTCTTTCATTGTATGTTTTGACAATAATCTGGACTGTGATAGAATTCTGAAAGGGGGACCATACTTATTTGATAATAAAATTATTATACTCAAGAAATGGAACATGGGCATGGGATTTAGGACAGAATTGCTATCATCAATACCTTTATGGGTTAAATTTTCAAATCTTAAATTGGAATTATGGGATAGAGAAGCTCTGAGTGCGATAGCCAGTGTTCTAGGCAGACCGATAAAGATGGATAAAATCATAGCTGACGAATCCGGAGTGGCTTTTGCGAAGATTTTGATTGAAATAGAAGCGAGATCTGATTTTCCCAACTAAGTGGATGTTATATTACATACAAGAGAAGAGTTAAAAGTTAAAGTGGATTACATTTACAAGTCGTTATGCTATAAAATATATGGTGTATTTGAGGATTCATATGCTCAATGCAATGCAAAAGTTACAGAGAAATGGGTTTCAAAGAACGGAGGGTCAAATGCAAATTCAAAGAATGGAGGTTCAAATTTTAATGTATAGGGCGAAGGTCCAAATGGTAATGCTACTAAGAATATACTGTGATTTCTAATGCTACTGAGAACAATACTGTGATTTCTAGTCCAAATGTCGACCAAAATATCATAGTACCAGAAGATGACATGAACAAACAAATATTAATCCTTCGACCGTCTCAAACGAAGTGCATCTTGAGTCAAGAGACACTACTGACATCAATGATAATGCAGGCAATAAAAACAAACCAGTGTCTCATATTATGATAGATGTAATAGTTTAAAATGACTTAACAAATAGTACATGTATTCTTAACATTGAAAAATTATACAGTGGAAAGGATGAGGAAAACAATAATAAATTTACTAAACGTCATACATCATAAGGGTTTAGATAACCCTGGTATTCAACTGAAGGATAATATGTCAAATGTTTCCAGTGAGTTATTTGATAAGGGCCCAAAGGAACTAGGAAATATGTCTGGTAAAGCTTCAGACGATTCCCATTGCGAGAACATAGAAGGTCTTGTCGAAGATTGAGATGACTCGGAGGAAAAGAACTTCGTTGAACAACTTGCAACAGCCGAGGAAAAAACAAGTCAACCTGAAAAGGAGATAGAACTGTCACAAAACATAGAAAAAACCAAAAAACTATGATGAACTATAAATGGCAAACAAAAATAACAAGAAGAAAAGTAATAAATCTGTCCCTACTGCTCCTCCTAAAGTATCGACAAGGAGCCAAAGTAAGATTAAACGAATAGTGTTGCCTGGAATGTTAGGGGATTAAATGCAACAAGTAAACAATTTGAAGTGTTTTGATTCCTTAACAAATATAGGCCATCAGTGATTGGCCTTCTGTAGAACAAGTTGAATAATGAGATGATAAGCTTCTTAAGAATAAGTTACATAGAAAATGGGAGGTTTTAGATAATAATGGTACTGGTAGTAAGGGTAGAATTCTTTTGGCTTGGGATTCGGATATTTGGAATGTGAAAGTCGAAGCAATATCATTTCTACATATTTCTATAAAAGTTGACAATTTTGGTGGTTTCTCTTATAGAATGACTTTTGCCAGCAATTTCCTTTTTGATAGAGAAAGTTATAGATAGAGCTGGTTAATGAGTCTCATAATGTTGACATTCCATGGCTGGTTCTAGGATATTTTAACAATATTTTATCTCCAATTAATAAAAAAAGGTGGATCTATGGTGTCGTTCTGACATATTGCATGCCTTATTGATTGCATTTCTAATGATGGATTGATGGATGTTCGTATAGCAGGATTTAAATACACGTACTAGAAAAAGGGAGTAGCTACAAAAATTTATAATGCGTTATGTAATCATCTCTTTCTTAATGTTTTTCCAGATATGAATGCATTTGGGGTTGCTAACCTGATTAGCGATCAAATTCCCTTATGTGTTAATTTCAAGAAAAAAAGTAATGAGATTAAAAATACCCCTTTCAGATTCTTAAATTCCTGGACTAATAAAGAGGGTTATAGAGATGCCTTTTATCAGGCAGCTTGGTATATGATGAATTCTTTTTTCCAAGGCTCGAAAATCTATAAATTTCAAAATTTCTTGAAGATCTGCAAATTCTACTTAAAGGGATGGAATTATAGGAGCCTAAAAGATGCGTACATGCTAAAAAATTTGGAAGATAGTTACAGGAATTCTCTTCCTGTGATTGATGATAATTCCACAAATGGGGACTATTTTGAGAGTCTTAGAGATGCTTACAATAGATGGAAAAATCAATGCAATATAGAAGCTTGTAACGCTAAACAAAAAGCTAAGAACAATTAGCTTACTGTGGGGGATTCATGTACAAAAAAATTTCACGCCAAAATGCCTCTGAGGAAACATATTAATAATCGGTGTAATTTATTTATGAGGAATGGAGAGCCTGTACATGATGCAGACATTATCAAAAGGGCGGCAATCCTTTATTTTTCAAAAATTTTTAATGCTGACTATCAAATGACTGATTCTTTTCCCGAAATTAATTGTATTAATTTAATAAATGATAGGAGAAAAAGGCGTTTGACTGAGGATATTAATTTGGAGGAAATTCTGAATGCGGGTTTTTCTATTCTAGATGATAAAAGTCCGGGACCTGACGGTTTTATAGCCAAAATTTTCAAGTTTCATTGGGACGAGCTTAAAGATAGCTTACTAGGGATGATACAGGAGGTTTTCTGCATTGGTAAACTAGCTAAGGGTACGAATCACACTTTTTTAACCCTGATACCCAAGGTTAACAATCCCAGTTCCATTTCGGACTACAGACCCATTTCTTATGGCAATGTTATATATAAAATTATTTCAAAGGTTCTCTTCAATAGAATTAAATCATACCTCTAACATTTGATATCTGATAACCAGACGAATTTCATTTCGGGCAGATACATTGCTGAAAATATCTTGCTCATAAACAAATTAGACAATTCAATATTAAGGGAAGTGGTAGAGTTTGCATTAAAATTAATTTGCAGAAAGCATATGATATGGTTAACAGAAATTTCATATGTTATATGCTTTTGAAAATGGGATTTCCTAGTAGAATTGTGTGTATTATTAAAACATGCATTAATGCTCCTACTTTTTCTATTTTGGCTCAAGGCAGACCTAAAGGTTTCATCCACAGTAATAGATGTAACACCCCGAATTTGTACAACACTAAAAGAGGATAAATTAAATAATAGTTAATTTAATATTCAGAATTAGAGGAAATGGACTGCACCATTGCATCCGTCTCGAAATTCTGGTCAAGATAGACATTTGGTTTGCATAAAATGGACACTGTACGAGGAAATTATGAGGGTTTTAATTTTTTATACGCGCAGAAAAATTATATACATACGCATGTGTCAGAGATGAGTCAGAGCTGAGTCAGAATTCTATCCAGCACCATTCGAATTTGAAAAATTCGTCTGAGCGGAAAAATTCCCGCTCTAGGGGGTCGCCCCCCCCCCCCCCCCCCGAGTCGACCTAGGGGTCGGCCCACCCACAGGGGTGTCGACACCCCTAGGGCTGAGGTGGCACTCGGTTTCAGAGGGTTCTGCAGTTATAAATATGTGCTCAATTCTCGTATTTCTTCATACTATGGGAGCTATATGCTGCCGGAGTGCGAACTGAGACGGAACCATTTTCTATAACAACATACTTTGCAAATCAAATCCATAAATTCAAGGTCCATTCTCTCTATTCTCTAAAACTAACGCTGTGAGTTCTAGTTGCTTTCAGGTTTAGATAAATAAAAGCAAATTATGAAGACTATGATTTGGATATGTGTAAACCGTGAATCTATGCTATTACCACATCTGATACTATGTCATGATAGATCTATTTCTTTAGATCCAATTTAATTGAGATTATTCTGCTATGTCATGATAGATCTATTTCTTTAGATCCAATTCAATTGTGATTATTCTACTACATTATTATTGTGAATCTTGGTTTGTAACTATACTGTAGTTAATATAAATCTGTTAATTTGAATAGTTATGTCATTGGATAGATCTAATCATTTGTGTAAATCATGAACATATGCCCCCTTGAATTGGTTAGGATTGGATCTAAATCCTTATCTAAATTGTAACTTCTATGACATGCTATGATGTGGATTTGTGTAGATCTGTTTCTAAACTAGTAGATCTAATTTATGTGGACACTGAAACTGTTAGTCATATCTAGATTATCGCCTTGTGTTATCATGTTAGATCTATTTTATGTGATCTAATTTATCACCATGTGTTATCATGTTATATCTATTTTAAACTCTAGATCTGAATCATGTGATCTAATCTATCACCATGTGTTATCATGTTAGATCTAAACAAATTGGACATCTAAACTGCTGATTTAGATCTTACTATGCTTATTGAGACATCATGTTATGTTCAAGAGTTTTATGTTCATCTTGTTATGATGATAATTACATGTCCATGCTAATATGTATGTTCAGATTATCATGCTAGGTTTATGTTTATGCCAATATGGTCACTTTTGTTACATTCCCATTATTTTCCTATTATCGTTTATGGATGGGCTATTGTCTAGCCTAGGCATGTTGCTAATTTTGTGAGGGCGCTAGTTAAGGAACGGGGAAAAAAGGGTTAAAAATGGCATAATTTGAATATGAACATTTTTGGACATGTAATTCAAATTATTGAGTAAAATAGGTATTGATAGCTACAAAAAGGAAAGGATCAATTAATTGGTAAATTAATTAAAAATGGAATGTCTAGTAATTACAATTAGGAATTGTAATTGTACTTATGACACGAGGTTATGTTGCATTAGTGGTGGAAGTCTGCCCGGACCCGACCGTCATATCCAACAGCCACTAATGTTGAACCTAATGTGGGAGGTCTAAGTACACAAATACGAATCAGGCTAAGACACGAGGTTAGGCCCAACCGTGGAATAAGAGTGCTCGAACCCGACCGGCATATCCAGCATCCACACCTTGTAGGCCTAATGTGGGAGGTCTAGCCCATTATAAATCATAAATGGACATGGTAATAAATTGGACTACTTAACCAAATCTAATCCATAGGGATTGTATGATATAGAACTAAAGTTAGGGTTAAGTAAAATTGATTGGATCGGTGGGAGGTTAAGTAAATATTGGGTAGGTGGGTACTATTAGTATATATAGGCCCACAACTTAACCATTAAACAAACATGCATAGATCAGTCGAGGTTAAGTAAATCTTGGGTAGGTGGGTAATATTAGTATATATATAGGCCCACAACTAAACCATTTAACAAACATGCTTGTATTAGTGGGAGGGTTAAGGAAATCTTGGGTAGGTGGGTAATATTAGTATATATAGGCCCACAAACTTAACCCGATAAGGTTATGTAATTAAAGACACCTAGTGGTACACATAATCGGTGGAAATAATAAAGTTATGTAATTAAAAGACACCTTTTGGGTTAACATAACTTGTAGAAATGATAGGGTTATGTATTAAAGGCATCTATAGGTAAGCATAACCGGTTGGAAGATTGGGGGTTATGTATTAAAGACACCTATAGGTAAGCATAACCGGTAGAAAGATTGGAGTTATGTAATTAAAGACACCCCTTTAGGGTAAGCATAACTGGTATCGGGCTATGTAATTAAAGACACCTAAGGGTATATATAGTCAGTGGAAAAACTAGTGGGGATACATGACAAGGGGGAGAGCTTGTATCATATTGTGTGGGACTCATTTCAGTCAGTAACCCGGAGTTAGTATCAAGTAAAGAACTTCGTACTAGGCGGAGAAGGGGCACGCTTACTGATTAACTGTAAGAGGTCCAAACGAGACAGACGGTGTGGGCGGCGCAAACAGACCGGGGACATGTGCGTGCATGGGCCAGGCAGAGGGGGCTAAGACGACCGTGACACCAGTAGATATGGTTGTGCACATCTTGGGTTTCCACTTTAGGAAGTGATACCTCCAACGGTGGGGCCAGCACAGGATATCTACGGGGTAGGGAGCCGATAGGGTATTGGTTAGGGTACACTAGGACGTATGCCCTAGGTCTACCAACTTAGAGTGGAAGGGATCATCTAATTTTAGTTATACTAGTAATAGTGCAGAGTAATTGTTAGTGAGGCACATAACCTAATCCTGTCTACCTTGTCACACCTGCCATTTATGTAGTGATCTCTCTTATCCACTTTATATGCCTATCATGTTACTTTTGTTTATTTACTGGCTAAAAGTAACTAGACTCGCAAGACTTTATGTATGACCCTTTTTGTTTCTCCTTCTTTCTTCCGTCCCCCCTCCCCCCTTAGGTTCTCATGGGAGGGAATTCTCAGGTTTAGTCAGGATTCTGCTATCGTCTTGCTTGGAGCTTCTATTGCTCAAGCTTCTACCTATGCTACTATGGCTTATGATTTGGGGATTATGCTTTCTTTGTTATTGTACTTTGATATTTAAAGTACAAGACAGAAGTTTTAATAATGTATTGAGTGTATGTATTTTCAGACATATGGAGTAACCATGCTTTATGATTAATAAAAGTTTTAATTCCGCTGCTATTTTATATCTATCTTGTAATGTTTCTGTTCTTTTTACCTATAACGCTTCACAAAACTTAATGCATTCCCTTAGTGAATGACATTAATGGACGTGGGTTGGAATCAGAGCAGAAGGTTACCAGATTGGATAAATTTTTTGAAAGTTATTTCAAAAAGGTTTTAAAAGAAAGCATTTTCAAAAAGAAAAGTCTATTTTGAAAAACATATTCCCTAAAGCCATAGGAAATATCTCTCGATTCTCCGCTTGATTCCTTTTTCTTTTTGTTTGGGGAACCAATTCTTCCTGAAAGGTATCCCTATTCTGGCACAATGTAGTAGGCATGTTTAAACTGTGGCACATGTCGAAGGGCAATGAAGTGCCTAACCCCCATTTGTAGCCGCAGTAGTATCACTTGCGGCTAATTTTCTTGAGCTTCGTAAGGATTTCCGTGCGATGGAGGCAACTTTTGAGAGACTTGTTAACTTGTTACGCAAGGATGGTAAAAAGGAGAACAAGGGAGTTTGGGCTAAGGCGCCCAGCCCACGGATAAGAAAAATGATGGCCCAGGAAGGGAACACAGAAAAAGTTCAAATAAATCTGAAAGGAAGAAGTTAAGATTGAGGAAATAAAAAATAAAAAGGTATGGCCCAAGAAAGACAACAACAACAACCTAAGAAAGGTGGAAAGAATGACAAGGCTAATGGTAAGAGGAAGTGCCATAGTTGCGGGCGAGAGGGTCACCTGGCCCAGGACTGCAGGAAAAGGAAGAATGCTTGCTTCGTTTGTGAAGAGGTTGGACACTATTCTAGGGAGTGCCCAAGAAAGCAAGGGCAAGGTCAAAGGCAGGAACCTCTGGAGGGCAAGCGAATGCTCTAGTGGCTAGTGCACCTGATAGAGGCAGGAAAGTTTCCATGGAAGGTTTGATTTTCTTTCCAATCTTCCTATAAGAACCCTTTTTTGATTCTAGTGCTTCACATTCGTTTATATCCAGTTCGGTAGTTAAATCTCTACACTTAATTACTAGTATGTTAGTGGATCCCATAGTTGCCTCAAACCCCATTGGTGGTTCGGCTCATTCATCTATGATTTGTCAGGGTTTGAGAATATCTGTGTTAGGCGTCGAGTTTGAATACGCCGCATATGTGCTCGGGTTTATGGGCTACGGGTTGATTCTAGGAATGGACTGGCTTACCACATATGGTGCCATTCTGGTTTGTGAGAGAAGGGTCGTTAGGCCTCTGACTTGTCATGGGAAGACCCTCGAGATTTTTTGTGACCAACAAGGGTCGGTTATGATTAGTTTCCTAGAGTCTCTTGATGCATCTGTCAATGATTTGCAATCTGTTCCAGTGGTTCGAGATTATTCTGACGTTTTTGATGAGGTACAGGACTTACCTCCGAGGCGTGAGATCGATTTTCATATATATCTAGTGGACAATGCAAACCAGTTAAATTACCAGTGCGCCATATGGCTCCAAGGTAAAGGAGGGAGCTGATTAAGCAAGTAGAGGAGCTACTTGAGTGTAACACCCCACGTCCATTAATGTCACTCACAAAGGGAATGCATTAACTTCCATGGAGGTTATAAGTGAATATAGAACAGAAAAATTACAACAAGACAGATAATAAATAGTACTTGGAAATCTAAAACTTCATTTTATTGCAGCGGAAATTAAACATGTTTGTTACATCATAAAACCATAGATCATAACCAAGTACAATATCCATCTTCATAAAAACAAAATACATAATCCCATTACATAAATAGCCATTAAAAAGATAACAAGCTGGACTTTACTTCAACGGTCCAAGCTTTCCAAAGAGAGATGAAGCAATTCAATCAAACTCCACTAGAGCTGGGCCCAACCTGGGGACCTGGAGGGGGAAAAAGGATAGAAATAGAGGGGGTCAGACATAAAGTCTGGCGAGTATGATAATTCTAACAACACTATTATCAAAATAACTAGACTAAGGCATAAGCTGGAAGACAAGTAAATGTCTATGAACTCTTAGGAAGATAAAGATAGCGTTTAAGATAACGTTAAAGATAACGGTAAAGGCACACCTAATTACTAACGAATGATTACTACACTGCACCGCTCATTACTACACTGCACCACACCAGTCACCCTATTGTTTGATCCCACTTGCTTCACACAGAAACTTTATAAATAGCCTTACGTACCCCTAGCTGATTACATAGGTGCCGTCCTCCCCTATCTCCACTAGGTGTACCCCACTACCCACTTTCGATCGGCTCCCTACTCGTAGATACCCGTGCTGGCCCCACAGTGGGGTGTATCACTCCCCTAAAGTGGCAACCCGATACAACTTGAGAATGCATGGCTTATACCTACACGATGCAACAACGTCTTATCTACCACCCGGGTCCACACACGCATATGAAACCCGTTGGACTTGCGTTGCCACCGCTCCTCGTTTTGGCCTCTTACAGTCAAACCCAGCATGCGTGTCCCGTCCTCGACTTGGGTCGAGCCCACAAAGATACGTTTGGGATACTGGTCGAAATGGGCCCCCACAAGCTACCCACCTAAGCTTGTCACTAGTATATCCCACTTAACCCTCTTAGTCATGTTCATTTACATGTGTGTTTGGTTAAGTCTTACTAATCGTATTTCACATGCCACTAAGGGCACCCCCTAGATTCCTCATGCCACCCAAGGCACCTACTTAACCCCCATGTCCCACCTTACATGTTTATCAGGTTAAGTATTTCTTAATTCATTCAGGCCATAACCTCATAAAGACCTCTCACATTAGACTGGCATTTATGGCAGCTGGATTTGCCGGGCGGGTCCGGGCAGTCTTACACCATAAAAGAGTCTAACCTCGTGTCTTTACAACCGTTATGCTTTAGTTTAGGCCTAGGACCTCTCACATTGGGCTGACATTTGTGACCACTGGATTTGCCGGGCGGGTCCGGGCAGGTTTACGTCACAAACGAGTCCAACCTCGTGTCCTAAGCATTGATTAACACTTAAAATCTTTTACCCCAGCTTTAATAATTCCCTATTCAAATTATTAATTAAGTCAACTTTTAATGATGTCCATAATTGACTTAATTATGGCCATGCACTTATGGCATGCAAAATCATATCAATTGCACCCCAACTTTTTAATATTAAATCCTTAATATTACCCCTACCCCACGTTTATACGTTCGCTTATTCAACGCATAATATAGGCTAGACTTGTATAGTCTAACACCTAGTACAAAGATAAATTATCACAACATATAGACAATTAAAATAAATCTAATCATAATAGGGGTGAAACTTGCATAAACTACACATGTTAAGGATCAAAAGGTGTCAACTTGTTAAATGTCTCAATTTACATGATATGATCATAGCCCAAATCTATACATAAACTTGCATATGGGGTTTTTAGGCAACATAATGATGGTGTGAACTAGCATAGGATATCACATATGTCAGCATAATTCTAGATGTCATAATAGATGTCTTGGCATATGTTTATAACTTTTCTAATCAATCTAACTTGCATATGTGACTTGTCATATAGATCAACATAACCCAAACATGATGATTTAATTAATATGAACTAACTAGCATAGATGGTAACATCAAGGCCTTTTTAACATGTATGATTCATCACAACTTAGCATAGAAACTTTCAACATACATAACATCATCATAGCATGATTTACAACATGTAAGATATCATCATCACATAACATTGGATTTACAATATACATGATAGCAAAAGGGGTTTACAACAACATATATGATAATTTACATCATCTACTCATAATCCATTCATAACTCAACCTAATTAAAATGATAATAATCTTGTTAAGATCATCATACTCACAATTTAGAGAAGAAAAGAGAGAGTTTTGCTTTGCTTTAGGGTTGAGAGAATTAGAATTGAATTTGCTTTTCTTCTTTCTTAGTTGGCGGCGGCTCCATTGATTTCCATGGCGATGGTATGACGGTAACTATTCTATTTTAATTAGGTTTAGGGTTAGCATTAGGATGTATTTATAGGTGTAGGAAGTTATTTAGGACCATTAAATTAACCCTGAACCATGAGAACCAATCAAATGCAAAATCTGCATTTGAGCGAATCGGCCCACAGGTTGACAGCCAAACACCCTGGATTAACCCCTAGTCGACTCAGCGGTGCTCGGGTCGACCTCAAAAATGGGCCGGTTCGGTTATTCACCCTCCCAATTCGCTATTTTGAACTTTTTCGCATATTTATTTATTTAATTTTTAATTTTATATATATATATATCAATATATATATATTTCTCTGCGCAACCCATTTCACTTAATTCTTTTCTAAAAATTAAGTATACTTTAATTTGTGAATTTTAATGTTATAAAATTACGGGGTGTTACATTCTCCCCTCCTTAAAGGATTTCGTCCCCGAAATCTCCAAGTCAAGAAGAATGTATATCCTACCATCTAATCGTCCATCTACTCAACCATCAAACACCAGCATCCATTGTCCTTAAAAGACTTCTAATGCTTTAATGTTTATATGCACAGTGTGTGTATATGTCCATATCTAATGCAAAATTAGGCGGTCTACTGATTCAGTCGACCTCCTTAGTGCAATTCATGATAGTGCCATGCGTCCAATATGTATGCAAAAGATTCCTAATGATACATATTAATTCTATATGCGTGCACAACCATCCACCCGAATGCAGCAACTATATGATAATTCAACCATTATACATCCATTTTACTAAATACATCCATATATATGCAATATGCAATATGAAGTGACTGAGCCGATCTGGTGCCTAATAGTGTGTGTATATGCATCCACGAGCAACCACTAGCAAACACTTGCATCCACTTTGCATCCGCCATACATAACATGTCTCAAACACATGTTTCAATCATAGGATTATCCTAACTAAAGGTCAAAGATACTAGCGAGAGGATATACTAAAGATAAGTTAAGTACAAGCTAAGCGATAAAGGAGAAATTAAAAGACATACCCTCAAAAAGAAAAGGGTATCGTGAACGCATCTTCTCTTCTGTCTCCCAAGTAGCGTTGCTCTCATCATCTCCCCATTGCACTTTGACTAGTCTGACCTCTCGATTCCTCAACCTCTTGATCTCCGACCCAAGAATGCGCGTAGGAGCTCGTCGAATTGTCGCATCACGCTCTATCTCCACCTCTCTAAGAAAGCTCGGCTCTACCACTTCCGCGGTCTCGTGCAAGCACTTCCACAAATGTGACACATGGAATACGTCGTGTACACCACTAAGTCTCTCGGGCAACTCCACTCTATACGCCATCTGTCCAATTTTCTCCTTAATACGAAACGGCCCTACAAACCTTGGTGCTAATTTCCCAACGGGCCCAAAGCGAACAACGTTCCTTAATGGAGACACTTTGACAAAGACCATGTCCCCAACTTCAAACTCGAGATCTGTCCTCCTCTTATCCGCATAAGATTTCTGCCTATCCTGTGTTGCTTTCATCCTCCTTCGAATCAAGTCGATCTTCTCCGAATCTCCCTAATCATATCGGGCCCAAGTAAGATCTTATCCGTAGATTCCAACCAACATGTAGGTGAACGACAAGGTCGTCCATAAAGAGCTTCGAATGGTGCCATACCAATGCTGGACTGAAAGCTGTTATTATATGCGAACTCCACCAATGGAAGATGCTCTTCCCACGTACCCCCAAAGTCTAGGATACATAGCCTCAACAGATCCTCTAGAATGTGATTCACCCTCTCGGTCTGGCCGTCCGTCTGAGGATGATATGCGGTGCTCAAACATAACTGAGTCCCTACCGCCTCTTGTAAGCTTCTCCAAAATTCGCTAGTGAAAATAGGATCGCGGTCGCTCACTATGCTAGAAGGAACACCGTGCAAACGAACTATTTCTCGAACGTATACGGAGGCTAACCATGGAGCAATCCTCTTACTCTTTACGGGAATGAAATGGGCGCTTTTAGTAAGTCTATCTACTATAACCCAAATTCCCATATTACCCTTCCTTGATCGCGGTAACCCATCCACAAAATCCATCGAGACACTTTCCCACTTCCATAATGGAACCTCCAATGGGTGAAGCAACCCACCGGGTTTCTTTTTCTCCGCTTTTACTTGTTGGAATACCAAGCATCTAGCGACATATTCGGCCACATCTTTCTTCATGCCGGCCCAAAAGTAAACTCTCTTCATGTCTTTGTACATCTTGTCCCCGCCGGGATGAATGGTCATCTTCGAATGATGTGCTTCATCAAGAATAGTCTTCCTTAGGTCATCGTCTTTTGGTACACAAAGTCTACCGTCCCTACGTAACCAACCCTTATCGTCTAGGGTATACCTATAGAGATGGCTTGATGACTCCCCTCCTTTGAGTTTTTCTACTAACTCAACCAACTGCGAGTCGTCTCGCTGTGCCTTGCCAATCCATCCCAAAAGCGTAGGTCTGACCTCCAAGGATGCTAGCAAACCGGGTACGAAGTCAACGGAAGGTCTAAAGTCAAACATCGAAATGAATTCTAAACTTCGCCGCTCAACAAACAAAGGACTTAAGGATAATCTTTTTCTACTTAAGGCGTCTGCCACCACGTTACCCTTGCCAGGGGTATAGGCTATTTCGAAGTCGTAGGACGCTAAGAACTCCATCCACCTTTGCTGCCTTAAGTTCAAGTCCTTTTGAGAGAATAGGTATTTTAAAGACTTGTGGTCAGTGAATAATTCGAATTTCTCGCCAAGAAGATAATGACGCCAAGACTTAAGCGCGAAAACAATAGCGGCCAATTCTAGGTCATGTGTAGGATAATTTTTCTCATGCGCTCTCAACTGCCTTCCACCATAGGCTATTACCCTACCCTCTTACATTAAGACTGCGCCTAGTCCTGTCCCACAAGCATCAGTATAAACGGTAAACGGCTTACTCCCGTCTGGCAATACTAAGACTGGGGCTGAAGTCAAAGCTCTCTTCAAACGTTGGAACGCATCATCACAATCTACGTCCCATGTGAAAACTAGGTTCTTCTTCGTCAAGCGTGTCAATGGAGCTGATATCTTTGCGAAGTCTTTGATAAACTTCCTATAGTAGCCAGCCAACCCCAAGAAACTTCTCACTTCGGTAGCATTTTTAGGAACCTTCCAATCTTGGATGGCCACCACCTTCGCGGGATCCACGGCTATCCCTTCTTTGGAAACCACGTGCCCCAAGAACCGTACTTCCTTCCTCCAGAAGTGACACTTAGAAAATTTAGCCTTAAGGCTATACGCTCGTAGGGCCTCCAACACTTCCCTAAGATGTAGGGCATACTCTTCTTCATCCTTAGAAAAGATCAAGATGTCATCTACAAAGACTACCACGAATTTGTTAAGGTACTCCCTAAACACCCTACTCATCAAATCAACAAAATATGCTGGGGCGTTTGTCAAACCGAAGGGCATCACTAGACATTCATAGAAACCGTCCGAAGTCCTAAAGGCAGTCTTGTCTATGCTATCCTCAGCCACTCTCAACTGATGGAACCCAGTGGCTAAGTCCAACTGCGAAAACACTGAGGCGCCAACTAACTGATCGAAGAGATCGTCAATCCTCGGCAGTGGGTGTCTGTTATTCTTAGTAAGTTTATTAAGTTCTCTATAGTCCACACACAGTCTAAGGGACCCATCCGCCTTCGTGGCAAATACTACTGGAGCACCCCACTCCGATATACTTTGTCTTATGAACCCCTTCTCAAGCAACTCCTTCACTTGCTTATCGAGTTCCCTCCTTTCACGTGGAGCCATGTGGCGTACTGGCAAAGATACTGGTTTCGCATTATTCACAAGATATATTCGAAAATCTATCTCCCGCTTCGGAGGCAAGCCCTTCACCTCCTCAAACACATCCGAATATTCCCGGACCACTCTAACAGATCGTAGATTTTCCTCAGACGCGTCAAGCGATTCTAGATAACTTAGCATAACCGAATTTATGGGATTACAGAAGATTTCGAGAGTGTTGCCAAGGAGAGTCACGAGCCTAACTACTCTCCTTTCACAATCAAGAACGGCCCCATTTCTGGATAACCAATCCATTCCTAAAATTAGCCCATAGCCCGTGAAGCCCAACACATAAGCATCACATCTAAATTCAACGCTAAGTATGGAAATTTTTAAATCCAAACACATCATAGACAAATAAGCTGAGCCCCCAATTGGATTCGAAACAACTAAGGGATCCTCTACTAAACTGGTGTTTAAGTGCAGTGATTCAACTAATGATGTAGAGATAAACGAATGTGATGCGCCCGAATTGAATAAGGTACGGACAGGATGATCAAACAGAAAAACTAAGCTTTCAACAGAAATGGTTCTACCTCGTTCTTGCAGCGGTGGGACCGCGAGAGCCTGAACTTGTCCCCTAGCCTTCCCTGATGCCATAAGAGCCTGCACCTGTCCTCCCGAGGTAGCTCCTGCCCTCTGCCCCTTCTTTGGGCAGTCCTTCACTAAATGTCCCGCATCGCCACAATGAAAACAACCTGTCTTCTTTTTCTTTCGGCAATCCTTGCTGAGATGGCCTGGGGTTCCACAGTTAAAGCACTTCTTCTTTCCCTTGCCATTATTGTCTTTTCCACCCTTCTTGTTTTGCTGTTGTGGTTTCTTCTGATCCCCCTTCTTCTCGGGTGCCTTATCAGCTTTAGCGCTTTTCTCCTCATGCATGAGCGCCATTTCTACTAACTTCTCAAAGGTGGCCCCCATCGGGATGTGGGTCATAGCCAACCCTTGCAATGGTTCATTCAAGCCATTCACGAACCTTAGAGCCTTCTTCTCCGGCGTGTTAACTAAGTCCAAGCCAAACTTTGCTAACTGATTAAATTTATTGACATATTCTTTCACTGATGAGCTTCCTTGCTTCAATGTCAAGAACCTTTCCATATATAGATTTTCTTCCGCCCTTGAGAGAAACTTCGCCTCGAACCTACGTCTGAAATCCGCCCAAGAGTCAACAGGACGCTCCCCATTAGTGACCTCCCACCAAAACGAGGCCTCTCCCTTCATCAACCAAGCTGCTAATCGAACTCTCCTCCCTACTTCTACTTCAAATATTTCTAGCAATTCTTCCACCTCCTTAAGCCAATCTCTAGCTTCCACAAACGTTTCTGACCCTTGAAATGGTTTTCCACCCATAGCCTTGAATTCCTTGCACGTCTTTGCAAAAGTATCTATGCGAGGAGGAGGAGGAGGAGGAACGGGTGCAACTGGTGGTGGAGGAACATTGGTTGGACCTGCAGCGGCCCTAGCCTCCAATAGCCTCTTATACCATCCTGGTATCGTTACACCGTCGGGTAGATTAAGATCTTCAGCCATGCTGAAACGAAAAAGGAAAGATTCAAAATGGAGAATTCGAAAGATAAATATATGTGGCTATTGGGGATTATGTTTTTCTTAAAAACTTTTCTCTTTAAATTTCTCATTAAAACATGTTTTTGAAAACACTTCTTCCAAAAATAACTATTTTTCTAAAGTATTTTTATCTGTTCTGGCAACCTTAAGCTCTGATACCACGTGTAACACCCCACGTCCATTAATGTCACTCACAAAGGGAATGCATTAACTTCCATGGAGGTTATAAGTGAATATAGAACAGAAAAATTACAACAAGACAGATAATAAATAGTACTTGGAAATCTAAAACTTCATTTTATTGCAGTGGAAATTAAACATGTTTGTTACATCATAAAACCATAGATCATAACCAAGTACAATATCCATCTTCATAAAAACAAAATACATAATCCCATTACATAAATAGCCATTAAAAAGATAACAAGCTGGACTTTACTTCAACTGTCCAAGCTTTCCAAAGAGAGATGAAGCAATTCAATTAAACTCCACTAGAGCTTGGCCCAACATGAGGACCTGGAGGGGGAAAAAGGATAGAAATAGAGGGGGTCAGACATAAAGTATGGCGAGTATGATAATTCTAACAATACTATTATCAAAATAACTTGACTAAGGCATAAGCTGGAAGACAAGTAAATGTCTATGAACTCTTAGGAAGATAAAGTTAGCGTTTAAGATAACGTTAAAGATAACGGTAAAGGCACACCTAATTACTAACGAATGATTACTACACTGCACCGCACATTACTACACTGCACCACATCAGTCACCCTATTGTTTGATCCCACTTGCTTCACACAGAAACTTTATAAATAGCCTTACGTACCCCTAGCTGACTACATAGGTGTCGTCTGCCCCTATCTCCACTAGGTGTACCCCACTACCCACTTTCGATCGGCTCCCTACTCGTAGATACCCGTGCTGGCCCCACAGTGGGGTGTATCACTCCCTAAAGTGGCAACCCGATACAACTTGAGAATGCACGGCTTATACCTACACGATGCAACAACGTCTTATCTACCACCCGGGTCCACACACGCATATGAAACCCGTTGGACTTGCGTTGCCACCGCTCCCCGTTTTAGCCTCTTACAGTCAAACCCAGCATGCGTGTCCCGTCCTCGACTTGGGTCGAGCCCACAAAGATACGTTTGGGATACTGGTCGAAATGGGCCCCCACAAGCTACCCACCTAAGCTTGTCACTAGTATATCCCACTTAACCCTCTTAGTCATGTTCATTTACATGTGTGTTTGGTTAAGTCTTACTAATCGTATTTCACATGCCACTAAGGGCACCCCCTAGATTCCTCATGCCACCCAAGGCACCTACTTAACCCTCATGTCCCACCTTACATGTTTATCTGGTTAAGTATTTCTTAATTCATTCAGGCCATAACCTCATAAAGACCTCTCACATTAGACTGGCATTTATGGCAGCTGGATTTGCCGGGCGGGTCCAGGCAGTCTTACACCATAAAAGAGTCTAACCTTGTGTCTTTACAACCGTTATGCTTTAGTTTAGGCCTAGGACCTCTCACATTGGGCTGACATTTGTGACCACTGGATTTGCCGGGCGGGTCCGGGCAGGTTTACGTCACAAACGAGTCCAACCTCGTGTCCTAAGCATTGATTAACACTTAAAATCTTTTACCCCAGTTTTAATAATTCCCTATTCAAATTATTAATTAAGTCAACTTTTAATGATGTCCATAATTGACTCAATTATGGCCATGCACTTATGGCATGCAAAATCATATCAATTGCACCCCAACTTTTTAATATTAAATCCTTAATATTACCCCTACCCCACGTTTATACGTTCGCTTATTCAACGCATAATATAGGCTAGACTTGTATAGTCTAACACCTAGCACAAAGATAAATTATCACAACATATAGACAATTAAAATAAATCTAATCATAATAGGGGTGAAACTTGCATAAACTACACATGTTAAGGATCAAAAGGTGTCAACTTGTTAAATGTCTCAATTTACATGATATGATCATAGCCCAAATCTATACATAAACTTGCATATGGGGTTTTTAGGTAACATAATGATGGTGTGAACTAGCATAGGATATCACATATGTCATAGCATAATTCTAGATGTCATAATAGATGTCTTGGCATATGTTCATAACTTTTCTAATCAATCTAACTTGCATATGTGACTTGTCATATAGATCAACTTAACCCAAACATGATGATTTAATTAATATGAACTAACTAGCATAGATGGTAACATCATGGCCTTTTTAACATGTATGATTCATCACAACTTAGCATAGAAACTTTCAACATACATAACATCATCATAGCATGATTTACAACATGTAAGATATCATCATCACATAACATTGGATTTACAATATACATGATAGCAAAAGGGGTTTACAACAACATATATGATAATTCACATCATCTACTCATAATCCATTCATAACTCAACCTAATTAAAATGATAATAATCTTGTTAAGATCATCATACTCACAATTTAGAGAAGAAAAGAGAGAGTTTTGCTTTGCTTTAGGGTTGAGAGAATTAGAATTGAATTTGCTTTTCTTCTTTCTTAGTTGGTGGCGGCTCCATTGATTTCCATGGCGATGGTATGACGGTAACTATTCTATTTTAATTAGGTTTAGGGTTAGCATTAGGATGCATTTATAGGTGTAGGAAGTTATTTAGGACCATTAGATTAACCCTGAACCATGAGAACCAATCAAATGCAAAATCTGCATTTGAGCGAATCGGCCCACGGGTTGACAGCCAAACACCCTGGATTAACCCCTAGTCGACCCAGCGAGGCCCGGGTTGACCTCAAAAATGGGCCGGTTCGGTTATTCCCCCTCCCAATTCGCTGTTTTGAACTTTTTCGCATATTTATTTATTTAATTTTTAATTTTTATATATATATCAATATATATATATTTCTCTGCGCAACCCATTTCACTTAATTCTTTTCTAAAAATTAAGTATACTTTAATTTGTGAATTTTAATGTTATAAAATTACGGGGTGTTACATTGAGAAAGGGTTTCCTTTTGGGATGGGATGAAGAAAGATGTAGCAATGTTGTTTCTCAATATCTGATTTGCCAGCAAGTCAAAGCTGAGAAAAGGGAGCTCGGTGGTTTACTTCATCCTTTAGAGGTCCCGCAGTGGAAGTGGGAGAGCGTCTCCATGGATTTCATAGATGGTTTACCCAGATCAACGAGTGGAAACACTAGCATTTGAGTGGTGGTGGACAGGCTTACTAAGAGCACTCGTTTTATTTCCGGTTAAGAGTAAGAGGACGACATCATGGTTGGCAGCAATTTATGTTTGTGAGATAGTTCGTCTTCATGGAGTACCTTCCAGCATCGTGAGCAACCCTATCTTTACCAGCGAATTTTGGAGGAGCTTGCAAGAAGCATTAGGTACACAGTTGTGTTTGAGCACCGCTTATCATCCTCAGACTGATGGGTAGATGGAGAGGGTGAACAGAATTCTTGAAGATCTTTTAAGATTGGGTATCCTAGACTTCGGAGGAACTTGGGAAGAGCGTCTTCCTTTAGTAGAGTTTGCCTATAATAACAGCTATCAAGCCAGCATCGGCATGACACCCTTCGAAGCATTGTATGGGCAACCCTGTAGATCGCCAACTGGTTGGTGGGAATCTATAAAAAGATTATTACTTGGATCAGATATGGTTAGGGAAACGTCCGAAAAGATTGACCTTATTCGATGGCTGATGAAGACGGCTCAAGATAGGCAGAAGTCCTATGCAAACAAGAGAAGGACTGACATCGAATTCGAAGTGGGAGACTTGGTTTTTATCAAAGTATTGCCTTTAAGGAATGTGGTTCGGTTTAGATCAGTAGGGAAGTTGGCACCCAGGTTTGTGGGACCATTTCCCATAACCGAAAGGATTGGCCAAATGGCCTACCCAGTAAAGCTCCCAGAAAATCTATCTGGTGTTCATGACATTTTCCACGTCTCTCATCCATGGAAATGCCTGCATGACACCGCGGAAGTTGTTGAGCCAAGTATGTTGGAAGAAGTCGAAGTGGAACGGGAGGCGATAGTCAGACGAGTCCCTATTCGTATTCTTGGGTCAAAGGTTAAGAAGCTGCGCAATAAGGAGATCAAGTTGCTAAAGGTGCAATGGGGAGAAAACCCAAAAGATGCGACTTGGGAGACCGAAGATAAGATTCGTGCTTCGTACCCTTTTCTTTTTGAGGGTATGTTCTTAACTCCTTTCCTAAGTTTTATCAGTGCTTGTTTCTGTCAATAGAATATGTCTTATCCATCGTATTTTCAACCTTTAGATAGGAATCCTATGGATGTAAACATGTGTTTGAAACATGTTATAGTTGGTGGATGCAAGAGGATGCAAGTGTTTTCTAATGGTTGCCTGTGGACGCATATACACACATATTAGGCACTAAGATCAGCTCAATCTCTTTCATACTGCATATGGATGTGTGTGCATTTTATTTTCTTTTATGGACGCAAATGGATGTATAAGCATATGGATGTTGCATTTGGACAAATGAATGAGCACACATATAGAATTTATATGATACAATAGGTTTATTTGCATACATATTGGATTCATGGCACTAACATACATTGCATTAAGGAGGTTAACTGAATCAGTAGACCGCCTGATCTTCGCATTAGTGCTGGGACATATACACACACCTTCGCATATATTCATATAAGCATTAGTAAACTTTAAGGATAATGGATGCCAGTGATTGGTGGATGAGTAGATGGTTGATGGATGGTAGGATATGCATTCTTCTCAACTTAGAGATTTCGAGACAAAATCCTTTGAGTAGGGGAGAATGTAACACCTCGAATTTGTACCAACACTAAAAGAGGATAAATTAAATAATAATTAATTTAATATTCAGAATTAGAGGAAATAGACTGCACCATTGTGTCCATCTCGAAATTCTGGTCAAGATAGACATTTGGCTTGCCTAAAACGGACAATGTATGAGGAAGTTATGAGGGTTTTAAGTTTGTATACGCGCAGAAAATTATATACATATGCATGAGTCAAAGATGAGTTAGTGCTAAGTCAGAATTCTATCCAGTATAGTTTGAATTTGAAAAATTCGTCTGAGCGGAAAAATTCCCGCTCTAGGGGTTCGACCCCCCTAGAGGGGTGTCGATCTAAGGGTCGACCCACCCACAGGGGTGTCGACACTCTTAGGGCTGAGGTGGCAGTCGGTTTCAGAGGGTTCTGCAGCTATAAATATATGCTTAATTCTCATATTTCTTCATTGAAAACTATGGGAACCATATGCTGCCGGAGTGCGAATTGAGACGAAACCATTTTCTACAACAATATACTTTGCAAATCAAATCCAAAAATTCAAGATCCATTCTCTCTATTCTCTAAAACTAACGCTAAGAGTTCTAGTTTCTTTTAGGTTTAGATAAATAAAAGTAAATTATGAAAGACTATGTTTTGGATATGTGTAAACCATGAATCTATGCTATTATCATATCCGACACTATGTCATGATAGATCTATTTCTTTAGATCTAATTCAATTGAGATTATTCTGATATGTCATGATAGATCTATTTCTTTAGATCCAATTCAATTGAGATTATTCTGCTATGTCATGATAGATCTATTTCTTTAGATCCAATTCAATTGTGATTATTCTACTATGTTATTATTGTGAATCTCGGTTTGTAATTATATTGTGGTTAATATAAATCTGTTAATTTGAATAGTTATGTCATTGGATAGATCTTATCATTTATGTAAATCATGAACACATGCCACCTTGAATTGGTTATGATTGGATCTAAATTGTAACTTCTACGACGTGCTATGATGTGGATTTGTGTAGGTCTGTTTCTAAACTAGTAGATCTAATTTATGTAGACATTGAAACTATTAGCCGGATCTAGATTATCACCTGGTGTTGTCATGTTAGATCTATTTTATGATCTAATTTATCACCATGTGTTATCATGTTAGATCTGTTTTAAACTCTAGATATGTATTATGTGATCTAATCTATCACCGTGTGTTATCATGTTAGATCTAAACAAATTGGACATCTAAACTGCTGATTTAGATCTTACTATGCTTATTGAGACATCATGTTATGTTCACTAGTTTTATGTTCATCTTGTTATGATGATAATTACATGTCTATGCCGGTATGTTTGTTCACATTATCATGCTAAGTTTATGTTTATGCCAAGATGGTCACTTTTGTTACATTCCCATTATTTTCCTATTATCATTTATGACTAGGTTTTTGTCTAGCCTAGGCATGTTGCCAATTTTGTGAGGGCGCTAGTTAAGGAATAGGGGAAAAAGGGTTAAAAATGGCATAATTTGAATATGAACATTTTTGGACATGTAATTCAAATTATTAGGTAAAATAGGTGTTGACACCTAAAAAAGGAAAGGATTAATTAATTGGTAAATTGATTAAAAATGGATGTCTAGTAATTACAATTAGGAATTGTAATTGTACTTATGACACGAGCTTAGGTTGCATTAATGGTGGAAGTCTACCCGGACCTGACTGGCATATCCAGCAGCCACTAATGTTGAACCTAAATTGGGAGGTCTAAGTACTCAAATATGAATCGAGCTAAGACACGAGGTTAGGCCCAACTGTTAAATAAGACTGCCGGACCCGACTGACATATCCAGCATCCACACGTTGTAGGCCTAATGTAGGAGGTCTAGCCCATTATAAATCATAAATGGACATGGTAATGAATTGGACTACTTAACCAAATCTAATCCATAGGGATTGTATGATATAGAACTGAAGTTAGGGTTAGGTAAAATTGAATGGATCAGTGGGAGGTTAAGTAAATCTTGGGTAGGTGGGTAATATTAGTATATATAGGTCCACAACTTAACCATTAAACAAACATGCTTGGATCAGTGGGAGGGTTATGGAAATCTTGGGTAGGTGGATAATATTAGTATATATAGGCCCACAAACTTAACCCGATAAGGTTATGTAATTAAAGACAGCTAGTGGTATACATAATCGGTGGAAATAATAAAGTTATGTAATTAAAAGACACCTTTTAGAGTTAACATAACTTGTAGAAATGATAGGGTTATGTATTAAAGACACCTATATGTAAGCATAATGGGTTGGAAGATTGCGGGTTATGTATTAAATACACTATAGGTAAGCATAACCGGTAGAAAGATTGGAGTTATGTAATTAAAGACACCCCTTTAGGGTAAGCATAATTGGTATATGGCTATGTAATTAAAGACACCTAAGGGTATACATAGTTAGTGGAAAACCTAGTTGGGATACAAGACAAGGAGGAGAGCTTGTATCATATTGTGTGGGACCCATTTCAGTTAGTAATTCGGAGTTGGTATCAAGTAAAGAACTCCGTACTAGGCGGAGAAGGGGCACGCTTACTGATTGACTGTAAGAGATCCAAACGAGACGGACGGTGTGGGCGGCGCAAACTGACTGTGGACATGTGCGTGCATGGACTGGGAAGAGGGGGCTAAGACGACCGTGATACCAGTAGATATGGTTGTGCACATCTTGGATTGCCAATTTAGGAAGTGATACCTCCTACTGTGGGGCCAACACAGGATATCTACGAGGTAGTGGTTAGGGTACACACGGATGTATGCCCTAGGTCTACCAACTTAGAGTGGAAGGGATCATCTCATTTTAGTTATACTAGTAATAGTGCAGAGTAATCATTAGTGAGGCACATACACCTAATCCGGTCTACCTTGTCACACCTGCCATTTATGTAGTGATCTCTCTTATCCACTTTATATGCCTATCATGTTACTTTTATTTATTTATTGGCTAAAAGTAACTAGACTCGTCAGACTTTATGTCTGACCCTTTTTGTTTTTCCTTCTTTCTTCCGTTCCCCTCTCCCCCCACGTTCTTATGGAGGGAATTCTCAGGCTTAGTCAAGATTCTGCTATCGTCTTGCTTGGAGCTTCTAGATGTATTGCTCAAGCTTCTATCTATGCTATTATGGCTTATGATTTGGGGATTATGCTTTCTTTGTTATTGTACTCTGATATTTAAAGTACAAGATAGAAGTTTTAACGATGTATTGAGTTTATGTATTTTCAGACATATGGTGTAACCATGCTTTATGATTAATAAAAGTTTTAATTCCGCTGCTATTTTATATCTGTCTTGTAATGTTTTTGTTTTGTTTACCTATAACGCTTCACGAAACTTAATGCATTCCCTTAGTGAGTGACATTAACGGACATGGGGTGTTACAATAGAGGTCTTAGATAGGGAGATCCTCTCTCTCCATGTCTTTTTTAATGTGGGAATGGAATTTTTTAACATTCTTATGTTCAGAGTTTCGGATGCAAAACTGATTCATCCTATATATTATTAAAAGCCTTTTATTACTCATTTGATTTACGCAGATGATTTGATAATTTTTTTCTAAAGCCAAAATAAATGGGATTATGGTGATTAATTTGATTCTAAGCTAATTAAAAGAGATTGCTGGCCCTAAAATCAATAATTTGAAATCCAAAGTTTTTTTCAACAAAAGTGTTAATAATTAAAATCAGGTGCTACAGGAGCTTAATATGAATGAAGGCAGACTTCCAGTTAAATATCTAGGAGTCCCGCTTTCAAAAAATTATCTTCATTTTTTCAATTGTGGCAAACTATTTGATAAAATTAAAGGCAAGATGGGCAGTTGGGACTGTAGATTGCTTTCTATGGCTTGAAAAATTGAATTGATTCGAACTATCAAAACTCCAATGGTAATGTATTGGATGTTGATTTATCAATTACCCGAGGCTACGATACGCAATTAAATATGTGCGAATTTCATCTGGGCAGGAACAAGTCATAAGATAGCATGGGATAAATTATGTACTCCGAAATTTAAAGGAGGGGTAGGATTGCGAATTTTAAGGATATTCAAATGGCGGTAGCCCGTAAAATTCTATGGCATTTTGTCAACGGCAATTGTTTATGGAAGAATTGGATGATGAATAGATTTTTCTCTGGAAATTATTTTGGGGTGATGGATATTGATAGCAATAGCTCGGGCACTTGGAAAACCATCCTTAAACACAGGCGAAAAAGTTTACTGTTCATCAATCGATGTATAGTCAATGGACGAGACACCAAGTTGTGGTTTGATCCATGGCTTAATAGCAGAATCATGGTTAAAATGTTGGGATGGGATCACTTAAGTATTTTTGGTGGGGACGATGTTTCTGTTGATTACATAATTCAAGATGGAATTTTTAACACTTTGTGCTTACCCACTGCAATACAACTATCTTACCAAATAAATGAAATTAATTTACAGACGGATGGGGACATTGATTATTGGAGTTGGAATGATAAAAAAGATGGTTTCTCCTTTTACTCAACTTGGGACATTTCTAGAAATCATGATGACGAAAAAGAGTGGTGCAAAATTGTATGGCATTGTATAAATTGCCCTAAGATGTCATTATGCATATAAAAGCCATTTTAAACCGTTTGAGTACTAAAGATATCATAACAAATTGGGGCTACAATGTTAACCCTGTATGTGTTCTATGTAAGGAATATTTAGAGTCTAGAGATCACCTCTTCTTTCACTGTCCGTATGCGACGTATTTGTGGGTTCACTGTCGTCTCAAACTGGGCCTCATTCCTTCTCATACAAGTTATTTGAAGGTGGAAGATGAAATCATGCTGCTCAAAATTTCGTTAATACAAGCCTCCTTCAGTCAAGATGCGACTTTATGTGCCATTGTAACTACGGTATATCACTTCTGGAAAGAAAGAAATCTACGAACTCACAGTAATCAAGAATGGAATAAATATCGAAGATGGAATTTCCTAGAAATCGAAATCCGGTACTGTAACACCCCGTGAATTCTATAACATTAAGCTTCACGAATTAAAGTATAGTTAATTATAAATGATGAAATCAAGGTAAATGGGTTACGCCATTGCGTTCGTCTCGGAAAAATACGCGAAATAGAGTCCGAGTTTTCGAAAATCGGATACCGTATGAAGAAGATATGGACGAACGAAGTTAGGCAGAAAAACCGAAAACAATCCAGAATACACTGGCGCACTTGTGAAGTGCGCCAGTACAAAAATACACTGGCGCACCTGCCAAGTGCGCCCGTACAAATCCAGCACCGAATTCTGGAGTGTTCTGAGGTGACGTGTCTTCTTTTGAGTGGCTAGATGATGTGTATTCGAGCTGTGCGATTCTGATGACTTCTGGACTGATCTGAAGGCTCTAAATCACCCTATTCACCTATAAAATAACACCTAGAGCTAGCCTAAATCATACTATTTCATTTTAGCCTCAGGCCGCCGCCATTAAACCTAGAGCTCTGAATTAAAAATACAAAGAATAAAATTATAGAAGATGGAGGACGATTCTTGAAGGCTACAACTAGAAGCTACAACAACTACGACGCTTTAGACAACGAATTTGGGACTAATTGATTTGGGATTTTTATTTGGATTATTTGCTTCATATTGTAAGTTCTATGTTACTTTTTAGGCAAAAACGCTAAAACAATATGGGCATGCCATGAATTGAAACCGGATTTAGGAACTATTGTTAATCCATTGTTTATATTGTTTATCTTTGAATTATAATTTGGGGATATTGCTATGGCAACGTTGCAAGTTAAACTTGTCATGATTTTGATGTTGTTACGAATCACTTGGGCTTAATTGTTTGGCAACTTGGACTAATACATGTCCATGGAATCACTATGTTTATTGAAATCTTTATGATTGATTAAACCATGTCTATGATGCTAATTAAACCATGGCTATGACTATTGATGGAATTATGCCTGTGATGTTAATATACCCATCATGATTAATGAAAAATTGGGTATTGCTAGGTTATGATGGAAAGTTGGAATTATTATGTTTATAATGTTAGATATGTTAAAAATGCTAAATTGTAACCATTATGTTTATAATGTTAGTTGAGAATCATTATGTTAAAAACGCTAAATTGGAATCATTATGTCTATAATGTTAGTTGAGAATCATTATGTTAAAATGCTAAGTTGGAACCATTATGTTTATAATGTTAGGTGAGAATCATTATGATAAATTGGAATCATTATGTCTATGAGAATTATTATGTTAAAAATGCTAAATTGGAATCCACTATGCCTATTAGGATTACTATGCCTTTAATGTTTCATGTTTATAATAAAATTATTATTATGCCCGCAACGATTATTATGCCTATGATGTAAAGTTGAAATCATCATGTTAAATTAAGTTGGAATCATTACTATGCCAAGTTATCATCATACTAGTATTCCAACCATGTGATATGTTATAGCCTGTTTATCATGCAAGTGATGTTAGAATTGTCACATATGCCTATCACATGTTTGGTGTTATTCCCCTTTATCTCTTGAATTGTTTATGCTTGTGAACGAAGTACGTTTATATACGTTGGGGATACGATTGGGTAGAATAGGCAAAACTTGAATTAATTATAAGCATAAACAATGAAATTTGGCATAAGTAGAACATGAAATATGGCGCGAAAACTTGACTTGAACATGCCATAACTTGACTTTAAACATGCCTTAGTTGGGCACGAGGTTGACATATGAACATGGTGTGGAAATAGCAAAATCTGATAAGAACATGGGCATGACTTTAGAAAACAAGAAGGTGGCCAACTCGAGGTTGGGTTGAGTTTGTAGTGTAAATCTGCCCGGAACGGCCCGGCAAATCCAGTTGCTACAAACAATAGGATCCAATGTGGGTAGTTGGTCACATCGCGCTCGAAACCCGAGGTTGGGTTGAGTTCGTAGCGTAAACCTGCCCGGAACCGCCCGGCAAATCCAGTGGCTACGAACAACAGGATCCAATGTGAGTGGTTCGGTGCATTAACGAATCAATTAATGCCAATTAGGGTTAAGTCATGAACATGAAAAGACAACTTAACCAACTTGAACACGATTTGTAGGGCTAAGTCATGAACTTGGAAACGACAACACTTAGCCAACTTGACATGACACGTAGGCGGGTTAAGTCGCGAACTGAAATGACATACTTAACCATCTTGACATGACTAGACTAGAAAAGGATTAAGTCACGAATTACATGACTTAATCTGTTAGGCGGGTTAGGTCACGAATTACATGACCTAATCTATTAGGCGAAACCCTAGACACGACCCCTTTCAGCAGTAACCCTCTAGAAGTATCAAGGTACCCTGGGGCTAGGCCGGGTGGGGCACGATTACTGGGCTGATTGTAAGAGGTGAACGACGGCAGTGGGGTACACCAGTGTAGGTTCGGTGGACTACGATCGTGCACGTATCCGGGGCAGACACTGGGTATCCGTAGATTTATCTGTGCATCTTGAATCGTGTCAGGGGTTGACACCCTAGGGCTGATACACCCGAAGGTGGACCCAGCACAGGTGACTACATTCGTGATTAGCCGTATGACACGGACACTTGACGAGCTAGAACTTGTAGGGAGCCGATCGACTAGATAATCGCTCCGTAGGACCCCGTACTTGGGTCAGACCCCGTTTTAGGGTCATTTCATGACATTGGGCCGTGGGATTTATTTCGTGATTAACTTGTGATATGGGCTTAGTATACTAGTACAGTCGATGCAACGAATCTCGAACATGTGATGCTTTACTTGACTTGTCTTGACTTATCCTGATCACCTTAGTCTATCTTGTTCACCTTGACACCATTCTTAAGTTTAGTTCCAGTTCATACATGACAGGTTGTTTTAACCGTTTCTATACTGAAAGTCACTAGAACTTACTCAGTCTTTATGACTGACCCTTTTCCTTTCGCCTCTTTTTCTTTCGTTTCCCCCCCCCCCCAAGGTTCTCAGGGAGGGAATACCGTAGCTTGATCAGTTTTCACATCCAGCTTGAAGAGAAAGAATGTATTGCTTGGATCTTTTTCCGTTTGGACTATGGCTTTGGACAGCAATTAGGGGACTTTTGCAGTTTATTTATGTTTTCTTCATGCTTCTTTAAATAATGTAATCAAGACAGTTATGATTTTGGGAAGTATTATGGCATGGTTTGTGTAACACGTATTTTGAAGAAATAAAAGTTGTTGTTTTCCACTGTTCAAAAATATGTGTTATTATATCTGTCTTGTATATCTGTGACTTATACTTATAAACCTCCACCAAAATTAGGGCATTCCCTTTGAGAGTGACCCTAACGGAGGTGGGGTGTTTCACTTGGTATCAGAGCATAGGTTTACCAGATAAGATAAAAGTTTCGAAAATTTATTTTCAAAGGAAAATTTAAAGAAGCATTTTTAAAAGATAAAATATTATTTTATTTTAAAAAGGCAAAGTCCCCCAAAAACCATTAGCACTATCCTTTGTTTCCTTGTTTGAATCTCTTTCCCTTTCTTTTCTCCATCTGTAGTCGCAGTAGCTTTACCTGCGGCTAATCTTCTTGCTTCGTAGAGGGTTTTCCCGTACGATGGAGATTGTTTTCGTGAGGCTTGTTAACATGTTATATAGGATAGGTATGAGTGATAAGAATGAAGATAAGGCGGATGAGTCTTCCGGAGTGGTTGAGCCAAGCATCATTGAAGGCGTAAAAGTGGAAACATTGAGGCGAGTTCTGATTTGTGTCTTAGGAACGGAGATCTAGGAGCTAAGGAATCAAGAAGTCAAGCTAGTTAAAATACAGTGGAGTGAAGCCCTAGAAGACGCAACTTGGGAAGTTGAAGAAAAGATAAGCGCGCTATACCCATTTCTTTTTGAGGGTACATTCTCGATCTATTTTCCTATAAGTTTACATACATTTCTCTTGCTATCCATGTTTTCCTTGTTATCTCCTTGATCCTATCTTGAGAACCATAGGTAGAATCTTTTTGGATGTAAACATGTAATTGAAACATGTTATGATTGCGAAATGTTTGCAAGTGGTTGCAAGTGGTTGCTCGTGGATGCATGAATACACATTAGGCACTAGATCGGCTCAGAGACATTTTCATGTTGCATATGCATGAGTGTTTATTTTGGAAACTTGGTTGTGCTATCATTTGGTTGTTGCATATGATTGAATGTTCGAGCACTCATGTAGAAATTATGAATTATAATAGGAAAAATTTGCATACATATTGGATTCATTTCACTAAACATATTTTGCATTTAGAAGATCAATCAGGCCTGATCATTAGCATTAGCTAAGGAACATATACACACACTTCGCATATGATCATAAAGCTTTAGAAGTTTTTTTTTAAGGACAATGGATGCTCGTGTTTGATGGATGAGTAGATGGATGTTTGGATGTTAGGATGTACATTCTTCCTGAACTTGAAGATTTCGGGGACGAAATCCTTTTAAGTGGGGGAGAATGTAACACCCCGTGAATTCTATAACATTAAGCTTCACGAATTAAAGTATATTTAATTATAAATGATGAAATCAAGGGAAATGGGTTACTCCATTGCGTTCGTCTCGGAAAAATACGCGAAATAGAGTCCGAGTTTTCGAAAATCGGATACCGTATGAAGAAGATATGGACGAACGAAGTTAGGCAGAAAAACCGAAAACAGTCCAGAATACACTGGCGCACTTGTGAAGTGCGCTAGTACAAAAATACACTGGCGCACCTGCCAAGTGCGCCCGTACAAATCCAGCACCGAATTCTGGAGTGTTCTGAGGTGACGTGTCTTCTTTTGAGTGGCTAGATGATGTGTATTCGAGCTGTGCGATTCTGATGACTTCTGGACTGATCTGAAGGCTCTAAATCACCCTATTCACCTATAAAATAACACCTAGACCTAGCCTAAATCATACTATTTCATTTTAGCCTCAGGCCGCCTCCATTAAACCTAGAGCTCTGAATTAAAAATACAAAGAATAAAATTATAGAAGATGGAGGACGATTCTTGAAGTCTACAACTAGAAGCTACAACAACTACGACGCTTTAGACAACGAATTTGGGACTAATTGATTTGGGATTTTTATTTGGATTATTTGCTTCATATTGTAAGTTCTATGTTACTTTTTAGGCAAAAACGCTAAAACAATATGGGCATGCCATGAATTGAAACCGGATTTAGGAACTATTGTTAATCCATTGTTTATATTGTTTATCTTTGAATTATAATTTGGGGATATTGCTATGGCAACGTTGCAAGTTAAACTTGTCATGATTTTGATGTTGTTACGAATCACTTGGGCTTAATTGTTTGGCAACTTGGACTAATACATGTCCATGGAATCACTATGTTTATTGAAATCTTTATGATTGATTAAACCATGTCTATGATGCTAATTAAACCATGGCTATGACTATTGATGGAATTATGCCTGTGATGTTAATATACCCATCATGATTAATGAAAAATTGGGTATTGCTAGGTTATGATGGAAAGTTGGAATTATTATGTTTATAATGTTAGATATGTTAAAAATGCTAAATTGTAACCATTATGTTTATAATGTTAGTTGAGAATCATTATGTTAAAAACGCTAAATTGGAATCATTATGTCTATAATGTTAGTTGAGAATCATTATGTTAAAATGCTAAGTTGGAACCATTATGTTTATAATGTTAGGTGAGAATCATTATGATAAATTGGAATCATTATGTCTATGAGAATTATTATGTTAAAAATGCTAAATTGGAATCCACTATGCCTATTAGGATTACTATGCCTTTAATGTTTCATGTTTATAATAAAATTATTATTATGCCCGCAACGATTATTATGCCTATGATGTAAAGTTGAAATCATCATGTTAAATTAAGTTGGAATCATTACTATGCCAAGTTATCATCATACTAGTATTGCAACCATGTGATATGTTATAGCCTGTTTATCATGCAAGTGATGTTGGAATTGTCGCATATGCCTATCACATGTTTGGTGTTATTCCCCTTTATCTCTTGAATTGTTTATGCTTGTGAACGAAGTACGTTTATATACGTTGGGGATACGATTGGGTAGAATAGGAAAAACTTGAATTAATTATAAGCATAAACAATGAAATTTGGCATAAGTAGAACATGAAATATGGCGCGAAAACTTGACTTGAACATGCCATAACTTGACTTTAAACATGCCTTAGTTGGGCACGAGGTTGACATATGAACATGATGTGGAAATAGCAAAATCTGATAAGAACATGGGCATGACTTTAGAAAACAAGAAGGTGGCCAACTCGAGGTTGGGTTGAGTTTGTAGTGTAAATCTGCCCGGAACCGCCCGGCAAATCCAGTTGCTACAAACAATAGGATCCAATGTGGGTAGTTGGTCACATCGCGCTCGAAACCCGAGGTTGGGTTGAGTTCGTAGCGTAAACCTGCCCGGAACCGCCCGGCAAATCCAGTGGCTACGAACAACAGGATCCAATGTGAGTGGTTCGGTGCATTAACGAATCAATTAATGCCAATTAGGGTTAAGTCATGAACATGAAAAGACAACTTAACCAACTTGAACACGATTTGTAGGGCTAAGTCATGAACTTGGAAACGACAACACTTAGCCAACTTGACATGACACGTAGGCGGGTTAAGTCGCGAACTGAAATGACATACTTAACCATCTTGACATGACTAGACTAGAAAAGGATTAAGTCACGAATTACATGACTTAATCTGTTAGGCGGGTTAGGTCACGAATTACATGACCTAATCTATTAGGCGAAACCCTAGACACGACCCCTTTCAGCAGTAACCCTCTAGAAGTATCAAGGTACCCTGGGGCTAGGCCGGGTGGGGCACGATTACTGGGATGATTGTAAGAGGTGAACGACGGCAGTGGGGTACGCCAGTGTAGGTTCGGTGGACTACGATCGTGCACGTATCCGGGGCAGACACTGGGTATCCGTAGATTTATCTGTGCATCTTGAATCGTGTCAGGGGTTGACACCCTAGGGCTGAACACCCGAAGGTGGACCCAGCACAGGTGACTACATTCGTGATTAGCCGTATGACACGGACACTTGACGAGCTAGAACTTGTAGGGAGCCGATCGACTAGATAATCGCTCCGTAGGACCCCGTACTTGGGTCAGACCCCGTTTTAGGGTCATTTCATGACATTGGGCCGTGGGATTTATTTTGTGATTAACTTGTGATATGGGCTTAGTATACTAGTACAGTCGATGCAACGAATCTCGAACATGTGATGCTTTGTCTTGACTTATCCTGATCACCTTAGTCTATCTTGTTCACCTTGACACCATTCTTAAGTTTAGTTCCAGTTCATACATGACAGGTTGTTTTAACCGTTTCTACACTGAAAGTCACTAGAACTTAATCAGTCTTTATGACTGACCCTTTTCCTTTCGCCTCTTTTTCTTTCGTTTCCCCCCCCCCCAGGTTCTCAGGGAGGGAATACCGTAGCTTGATCAGTTTTCACATCCAGCTTGAAGAGAAAGAATGTATTGCTTGGATCTTTTTCCGTTTGGACTATGGCTTTGGACAACAATTAGGGGACTTTTGCAGTTTATTTATGTTTTCTTCATGCTTCTTTAAATAATGTAATCAAGACAGTTATGATTTTGGGAAGTATTATGGCATGGTTTGTGTAACACGTATTTTGAAGAAATAAAAGTTGTTGTTTTCCGCTGTTCAAAAATATGTGTTATTATATCTGTCTTGTATATCTGTGACTTATACTTATAAACCTCCACCAAAAATAGGGCATTCCCTTTGAGAGTGACCCTAACGGAGGTGGGGTGTTTCAGGTACTTACTTAAAAATTCGAGAAGATTGAAGAATAGGACCCGCTATGACGTTGAGATCGGTGAAAGGCGGGGAGAAAATCTCCTTGAAGAGGGATGATTCGAACTGGTGAAAAAAATAATTTGGAGGATTTTATCATAGAGCTCAAATTGGGAACTTTTGACTAACGAAGTGGTCTTTGTTTATGTCATATTTTATTATGTCTGCTTAGTTGATGGCACATGGAAGATTTATCTATTGGTTTATCTTTTTGCTTGTGTGTCTGTTTTATATTTTGTTTTGGGGGTAGGCAGCAATGTTATTTGATGTATGATTGGCCACTACGTACTATTTTGTACTTTTTATTGATGCATTGTCAGCAAAGCACCGCACTTTTTTTCCTGCCTAGCTCTCACGTTGAGTTCTACTTCAGTTTTTTACTGAGGCGGTTTACCCAATTTCAAAAAAAATATCAAAATAATAATAATTGAATTTGAAATTTGAAAATAATGTTTTGAAATGAGTTTATATATGTTATTAAAAGTGTATAAACATATTTGAAGTAATCCAGATGCATTTTTGTTTGAAGTTAGAATATGGTCCGAATAGAGCTTGTTGCACTGCGGTAGTTAGTGAATTTCGACCATAAACTTCAAATAGTTATATTAGATACAATTTGAATTAGGTTTTCCCAAAACGAAAAGTGTTTGCTTTCTAATGATAATAGTTTTCAAGTTATATTAGATACAATTTGAATCAGGTTTTCCCAAAACGAAAAGCGTTTGCTTTCTAATGATAATAGTTTTCAAAGGGAAAAGGGATTTTCAAATTTGAATGTATGGATTTGGAGTTATTTCTAGATTAAGTTTTAACTAAAATCGTGATTTTGAAGTTCAGTGGCCAAATTCGGAAATCGATATAAACAGCTTTATAAAAATCATTAAAAATAGGTAAAAAATTATGATAAATCATAATAAATTAATTTAAGTGAAAATAAAGCTTACGTCCTTGGAAACTTACAAAATAGAAACGACCTCCCTTCCATCTTTTAATTTCAAACCCGGTCCCTAAAATCAAAGTTACGTGTTTTCTTAAAAAAAAGGCACTGCTGTCTAAAAAAAAGTATTCTAAATTTTGCAAATATTCCCTGAAGGCCATAGAATAAAAAAAAACTTGCATACATGTATGCAAGTATTCACAATAGTTGCACACATGTATGCAAGTATTCACGAAGAAGTTTACGTTGAAAATCTTCAAGAATTCTTGCATACATGTGTGCGACTATTTTAAAATATTTGCGCTATGTATGCAAATATTGCATGAAGGTTCACGTTGAAAAATATGTCTGTGTATTGTTGCACACATGTGTTAAAGTATTTTGAAATACTTGCATGCATTTATGCAAATAAATATGAACTTATTTGCATGCATGTGAATTTTTACACACTTGTAAGCAAATTTTCTGTAATACTTGCATGCCTGTATGCAAGAAATCAACGCAGATGCATGATTGAAATACATACATACATGAATGCAAGAATTTCAAAATACGTACATACTCTTATTTAATTAACTGCAGTTTTGTTATTTTCTTTTTTCTTTTTGACGTGTTTTTTGACGGTTTTACGATCTGATTATTTTTTATGTGTACATGTTTTATTTAAATAAGAATTTACGTGATTTTTTTTTATATTTTTTCAATTTTTTAGTGACTTTTCGAAAAATAGGGATGTAATTTATAATAAGTTTTGTACCAGATGGGAGCCTAAAATTTAAACTTTACAAGGATGTGTGCCAAACAGACCCTTAATCTAAAGTGCTTTAGGTAAGAAATATGAAGTTTTGAACAGTAATTTAAATTTTTGGTTTTTCAAATTAATTAAGCGAATACTGTAAAAACGATGTTTTTGAAATCTAATTTTAAATGGACTAAGTTTCCAATTGTATGTTCATTGGGTTTGGTTGGAGATGATCTTCAAATATTTCATATTAATTCTGTAGATAAAACTCATACTATTTGAGGAATTTAAAAGGTGAATATACCGTTATTCCGCTTATAGTATATGTTGAATACATGAGTTGATATTGAATATGAGTTGATGTGATTTCTATCTATATCTTACATTTAATATCAGCTGGTTTCGGCTTATTGTGGACGATGTCTTTAAGAACATCATCCATAACCAATTAAGTTTTAAGTTATTTGGTTTATCAAGGATAAGGTTCTAAAGAATGTTGTTAAGATGCAATTAATTACCTTTAATTTAAATATATGTTTTGAAGAAGGAATTTGAGGATTAATTAATCTTTTGATTAAGGTTAAAAGTTTATAATGAATTGGATTTGGATGGAAGTAATCCTCGGATATTTGATATTGAATTTCATAGTTATGACATATACTATTTGAGGAATTTAAAGATATTTATATCGTTATTCCACTATAGTATTCGTTGATTATGAGAATTGGTATTGAATATAATCTGATATAATTTCAGTTTAAATGTTATATTTAATATCAAACGATTTTGGGTTTGTTGTGAATGGTGTTTTAAATAACATCATTCTTTAACCCGGTTAGGATTAAGCTATGTTTGGAATTTAAGAAGGGTTATAATCTTTTAAACTAAAAGTTAAATAAAATGATATATAACGATTTTTGATTTAGAGATGGGATTTAAAGGGAAAAGCTAAGATATAAAGAGTTAATGAATCTTGCAATGAATGATTGTTAAGAATTTTTTAGGCTTAATTATCTTTGGTTTAAAGATATGTTTTAAATTGGGAAGTAATGAGACTAATCTTTTAATTAAGATTTTATTGGAATACAAGTTTAAATGGAACCTTCGTTAAGGTTAATAAATTTTAGTTCAAAAATTTAAAGGAATGGGTTTTTGGATTTATGAGTTTATCAAATGAGGATTTTGCCAAAGGATAAGAAAGTGAGAATTATTTTAAGAAGATTTGGATTAACTAAATCTTGAAGTGAAAGGAGACTTAAACGAAATTCTATGTAGTCCATATTGTTTTCATAACCACGATAATTATTCAAATAGACCGAAGACGCATATGGGGGATACCTATCTAAAAAACCACTTTAAATAATTTTACAGTGTTATTAGAACTAAATGAAAATACTGAAATGATAGTTGAAGAACAGGGATCTTCACATTGAAATGACTGCCTGTTGATGCCTCGGTCTGTACACCCATATGATATTATGTATTGCCGTAGTCTGGGCGTATTTGGAGATTTTATGGATTTGCAAGGGCTTCTCTCCTTTATTTTACGAGGAATAAAGCGCCTTCGGTTTCGTTCAGTCCCAGAACAAACTTGTATGGATTTATGTCTGACGTTGTAATTTATGGCATAACAATTGATCTCTATTAAATATATATCTTTTTTGTGGCGAAGAATTTATTCTCTTAGCTTAACATCCTTCTCTGAGACGAATGAGCTTAGAGGTTATATGTTGATAGACATTAGCTATGTGTTATGAATTGACAACGTGACATGCTAAGTCATTAAGCTACAGATGATCAGAGCATGAATTTAGGGTAAAGCATAAATTTGTGTAACGAGACTTCATTGAACCTTACATCCCAAAAATGATTGAAAAAGAAAAAATGCAGCAAGGTTATGGGGTTTGCAACCCTTAGGGTATGACCATTTCCTTCTAGCATATTTTAAAGTGATACCATGGTATAAAGCTCCGGTATTTTACTTATGTGGTTGTTGGTGTTTGAGCACCCGGTTAAAGCTCTATAATGACTGGGAGGTGACATACTTGTGACATCTAGTTATCTAGTTACAGATATAACCTATCCTTGTGTTGGCAGGGAGCTAGTGTGGTTCTCGAGACATCCCCTTAAAGGTGTACCCATCAAATAAGGTGTACCCATCGGATAAGAAGTACCTATACGGTTTTAGTTGTATACCTATGTCGGCATTATAAGATGAGGTATCTATGCTGCCTAAGATTTATACATTTATTTGCGAAGTGATTTTCCACACTATGTACTAATGATAATATCAGATGGTTTTCACGTATCAAGCATGTTTATTTACCATAAGGAGAAACCTTGCCCAATGTGTGCAATATCATCGTGCGCCATGAGACCTTATGGTAGCTTCATTTTCTAAAAAGCATATACAATATTTTTGCACAAAATAACTATTTTTGAGTTTCTCAAACAAGTCCCATGACTCACTCGGAGTTTATTATTTTCCACCTAAACTCTAGGTGCCCTTATTTTCCAACGGGAAGCCAAGCTGTTAAGGTTTGCAGATAGTTTTGGAGCACTTTTATATTTGGAGCTTGGAGTGAGATTGGAACATTTTGTATTCTTCCCCTAAAGTCACAGTATTTTCCACTGTTGTGACAACCGCCCCGTATCTCCGGCACAAACCAAGGATGAAGTGCGTTGTATTACGTGTCAGGTCGATATGGTACAATCAGCGAAGAAGAAAACACAAGCAAAACTTGTCATATAACTCACAATGCATAGAGAAAATATAATAGAATATATACATCAACTGGAATACATCAACAGAATCTGTACAATCAGCTTCACTACAAAGTCACTCAAAGAATTATATCGACCCTAACAGCAGAAACAACTAATAGTAGATAATTGGAAATAATACGTCAGCCTCCTGCTCGTCTTCGCTCTGCAGCATCGTCCTCATCAATATGTACTACCTGTTACTTGCTACTCAGTCTGCCCATCCACAACCGGATTAACAACCCAAGGTAACAAGAGGGAAGAATAAAACTTTGAGTCAAACAATGGTCTTAATGAGCGATAAACAACTATCTAAAATCGTCAATAAAGTATATAAGAAATAGGAAGATTAGTCATCTAAACTACTAACACGTCAACAGAGAAGAACCCCAGTCCGTCTCCTCTACATCCGATAGTGATAACCTTTCCCAGAATTAGAGAAGAAACAAACAGACATCCATAATAACCAATTATCAAGCGTAGACCATTCTAATTGAGTTCATCATCCCTCAAGCACAAGCCCCAAAGGTCTAAACCAATATCAGACAAGTACCCAAGAGATATCTCACTTGATGTCAGACGATCCACACAAGACGGTACAAACAAACAGTAGCATCCATGACTCTGGATATCACCATCAACCTTGCCATGAAACCATTGTTAATCTTATGACTGGCCCAACTTTCCATCCGTCAAGGGCTAATGGTAACTCCGGTTGTAGCAAAATTCTATAAGCCATCGTGACTCATATTTAGGCCTTTCATCGATACTCAGGGTACTTGACTAGACATCTTCTAGTCTTTTGAGCATCCCCATTATACCCCTGCTTTGAGTCTGCTAGAACCTCCGACTAATGATAATACCTCATCCTTCAATAACTCTAGGTATCCACCTTGATGACTATCTATAAGCTCAAACGACTTCTCGAGCAACCATTATCCATGAGCTCAACATCTTTGAGTCATCTCACATCTTAATTGCACTTCATCCATCAACGAACACTTCATGACACTTCGAATATTCCATCTGAATTTGCATTGAAGCTACACTCATCAACGAACCAAAATCAACTTCATTTGGTCATATATTTGATGGATTGTCCACCATCCACCTTTGGATCGCCTATCCCGATCCATCAACCCATGCAACTACAACCAATCCAGTCTACCTTTGCCGATCCATCAAGGTGCTACTGCCCACTTTGATCCAATCCAACAATGTGCCCCGATCCATCATGCACGCATCGGAGAATCCATAACTTTTCCTTTTCACGATCCATCATCCAGGTCTTCGATCTGATCCATCTCTTTTTAGCCGGTCCATCGTATGGCCAAGATCCACTCTATACCGACTGATCCATGATTTTGACCTGATCCAGCTTCTTCGAAACGACCCTCTCCATGCATATGTTTACTCCAAACGATCCATCCATCCACGATCCCTATCCATGCCATTTCTTCGATCCATCAACGTTGGCTGATCCATTGGATTTTCGTGTCCAATCCATCACCAGACTTCAACCGATCCATGCCATGCCACATCACCATTTATCCACCATTTCTTGTGCAAGAAGCCGTGCGATCTATCTCCAATGTGTGCAATCCATACCATTTCAGTGTTATCCATCATTTCTTGCGCAATAATCCATGCATCCAATTCGTCCAAATCATCCAATTTCAACAATTCAATCATCAACACTTCATGCAATCATCAAACAACACTTGCACAACAAATAATCATCATACAATCATATGAAGTTCACCAAATCAAATAAACAATGAATAAATCAATAAATGGATCTAAACTTGCATAAAAACATGAATTAACATATGAATTTACCATTACAATCTTGCTAGATTAGATCCTATGGTGACTCGAATAAAAATAGACTTACCTTGATTAGATCTAGGTGAAAATGACTTGAAATGATGAAAATAAGATCAAACAAACTCATATACTCCATTGAATTTGTGTAGGAGATGCTTATCACTCACCAAATACACAAAATAGCTTGAAATAAATGAATCTCTAATCAGAACAACGAAGAACGGTCTTCAAATTAACTAATTTGATGCGATCTACTCTTCTTCGATGTTGATCTTCAATTTTCTTACGTACATCTATGAATTTAACATAGTGGAGGTGTATTAAATTGAGCAGGGTGAATCCCAAGCCTAACTAAATGAGAAATGAAGAAACTAAACCATTCTCCTTTCCTCTGGCCCTCTATTTATATCCAATAGCCTCTAGCCTTAATGGGCCTCACTAAGCATCCCACTAATGACTAATTAGTCTGTCAAGAAATTGTGATATACTAAAACAATGATTTCTCGCAAAGCGCTCAGCCAAAACTTTAACGTGACCACTCTACGGAATCAAAAACACCATTTTTGATCCAATGAAATCGATCCCAGCACCTGATTCGATTCCTGGCAAAATTTATGCCCTGTACAAAACTGATAGGGAAAAATGCTCACAAATAAAATTGATAAAAATTATGGACGTGTCTCACATCCCCATAAACAACATATCAAAATATGAGAATGATCCGACCCTTATGGAATTAAATAAAAATAATTTATTATCCTCCGATACGTAAAATGCAGGTTGTTACATTCTCTCCTCTTTAGGAATTTGGCCCCCGAAATCCCAAGCAACCAAAACCATTTTGCATGCCTATCATCCACGAGCAGTCAATCTACCACCCTAACAAACATCCAGCAAGTCATGTATCCATAGCCTTAACCTAGCACGCATAATTCTAATAATATTACAAGTTACAATGGTGTAAGGGTGACACGATATTAGTGGGTCATACCAATGAATTGTTCTGGATGAATCATCTTCATACTCTCTTTCGTTTCCCATATACAATCGTCATCATTCTCACTCCATTGCACCTCGACTAGCTTAATTGTCTTCCTCCTAATCCGTTTCGTGTCATTTTCCCACAACGCGAAGTAGCTTACAAGGTCTCGAAACTACGGATCGACTTCTAGGTCTTCATACTGATCCAGAGATATCACCACATTCGAATCGTTCACACACGTTCGAAGAAAAGATACATGAAAAACATTGTGCACTCCTGACATATTCTCAGGTGAAACTAATCTATGTGCGAGATTTCCAATCTGCTCGACTATTGGAAATGGTTCAACGAATCTTAAATCTAACTTTCCTTTACTTCCAAATCGAACAACATGCGTCAATGACGAAATCTTCATGAAAACCATATCACAAACGTCGAACTCCAAAACCTTTTGATGCTTATCGACGTAACTCTTCTGACGATCTTGGGATGCCTTCATTCGTTGCCGAAAGGTCTTGATAAAATCTGAGGTCTCTCTTATGATTTCTAGCCTAAGTATCAACATATCTCCAGTCTCTAACCAACATGTCGGAGAATTACACGGTCTTCCATACAACGCCTCATATGGTGCCATCCTAATGCTTGACTGGTAGCTGTTGTTATATGCGAACTCAACTAGATGTAGATGGTCTTCCTAAGATCTCCCGAAGTCCAATACACAAGCTCTAAGGAGATCTTCTAAAACTCGATTAACTCCCTCGGTTTGATCGTCTGTCCGGGGATGATAAGCCGTATTCAAACATAGCTCGGTTCCTAAAGTCTTTTGTAAATTCTTCCAAAATCCACTTATGAACAATGGATCTCGATCACTTACTATGCTTTTTGGGATACCGTGGAATCTAGTTATCCATTTTATATATATCTCAGCCAACTTCGATGTCATCCTTGTCGATCTGACAAGAATAAACCTTGCACTCCAGGTCAAACGATCCACTATGACCAAAATTCCTTCATTTCCTGCCCTGGTTCTAGGTAGTCCATCGATAAAATCCATCGATACTTGCTCCCATTTCCACGTATGAACTTATAATGGCTGATGCAATCCACTCAGCTTCTTCTGTCATCTTTCACCAACTGACAATTCATGCACTTGGAAATGAAATCTCCAACATCCCTCTTCATCCCTTCCCGGTAGTAAGCTCGCTTCATGTCCCGATACATTTTGTTACCACTAGTATGAATCGTCAACTTTGAGTGATGACATTCCCTTAGAACCTCATCTCTCAATCCATTAACATCAGGAACAACCAATCGTCCTTGCTTCCGAAGCTAACTAATTCGATCAACCTCGAATTCCTTATCCTATGGTTCCAACTTTTGGATGATCTCGCCAAGCTTTTCATCACTCTTTTGGCTTTCACCAATACTTTTGATGAGAGTAGGTCTTATCGATAAGCTTTCCAACATCTCAGCCTCTAACTCGCACTTAGGCCTGAAATCAAATCCTGTCAAGTACTCGAGGTGCTTCCATTCAAAAAAAGTTGCTCCTAAACTTGAGTGTTTTCGAATCAACGCATTTTCCACTACGTTACCTTTACCAAGAGTATAGGTAATACCAAAATCATATGATGCCAAAAACTCTAACCACCGTTTCTATCTAACATTCAAATCATTTTGGGAGAAAAGATACTTCAACGACTTGTGATCCGTAAACATCTCGAATCAAACTACCAACAGGTAATGTCTCCACATATTCAGAGCAAACACGATCGTTGCCAACTCCAAATGATGAGCTGGATAATTCCTTTCGTGCAGCTTCTGTTATCGACTTGCGTAGGCCACAACTCGATACTTTTGCATTAGCACTGCTCGAAGTCCAGTACCACATGCATCGGTGTATACCACCATTTCTTTATTCTCACTTGGAATAGTCAAAAAAGAGCACTCGTCGGTCTCTCTTTCAGAATTCCGAAAGCTTGCTCACACTTCACATTCCATGTGAACACTTGATTCTTCTTCGTCAATCCTATTAATGGTGTAACCATCTTAGAGAAATCCTTGATAAATTGACGATAATATCCCGCCAACCCAAGGAAACTCCTCACGTCCGTCGCATTCTTAAGTCTATCCCAGTCCTGGATTGCTGCCACCTTAGCGAGATCCACCGCTATTCTATTTCCAGAAACAATATAGCCTAGGAACCTCACTTCATTCTTCCAGAAGTGACATTTCAAAATCTTAGCTCTCATCTGATACTTTCGCAAAATTTTCAAAACAACTCTCAAGTAAGTCTTATGCTCTTCCTCATTCCGAGAGTAAACTAGGATATCATCCACGAACACAAGCACAAACTTGTTCAACTAACCTCTGAATACCCTATTCATAAGATCCATGAAATAGGTTGGTGAATTGGTTAACTCAAACGGCATCACCAGCCACTCAAAGAAACCAGACGGTGTCCTAAAAGCAGTCTTTGGCACACTATCCTTCGCCACTCTCAACTGGAGAAATCCCGTCGCTAAATCCATTTGAGAAAACACTTTTGCCTCGTGAAGCTAATCGAACAAATCATTTATCCTCGGCAATGGGTACTTGTTCTTCTTGGTCACCTTGTTCAGCTCACGATAATCAACACACAATCTCAAAGATCCATCAGCCTTGGGTACAAACACAACTGGTGCACCTCTAAAGGTCATGTACTTGCACATCTAGCTCTTGCTGTTCCTTAGGCACCATCTGCCTAAGATGCATAATGATAGGTCCAGTACCTTCAAACAAATTGATTTTGAACTCAATCTCGTGATGTGGTGGCAAACCTTTGACCTCTTCTAAAACATCATCAAACTCACTACCGATCGACATAGATGACAAGTCTTTCCATGGAATCACCAGCGAATATAAAAAGCTTACGGAGACCCCGTCTTCTGACTTACATAGAATCGTAACCGTTCACCTTTCCACATACTCGACCGTCACCTCGAGATTCTCACAATCCACTTTAGCCACATACCTCTTGAGCCATCCCAAATGCAGTGAAGTTCAACACAAAGCAATCACACATAAAAGAGCAACCAGGACTCGACAACACTACACCACAGCAAATCATACACAACTAGACGAACCCCCTACTGGATTAGTCACCACCAATGGTCTATCACATATCTTGGGTTCCAAACCCAAACGACACACAAGCTCATTGCAAATGAAAGAATGTGATGCTCCAGTATCGAACAACACTCGAACTAAAGCACCTCCAATATAAAGCGTACCTTGAACAACAGCACTCTTCCCTTTCTTCTCTGCCATAGGATCCCTTGAATAAGATGGAACAACATCCAAATCATACGCCTTCAAATCTGCTAACCCTTAACCAATTCTGTACAATCCTTCTTGTTATGCCTAGGTTTACTACAGTTATAACACTTTCTCTCAGCTTTCAGATTCTTACAATCCTTGTAGAAATGACCCTTCTGCTGGCATTTGAAGCAAATCACCTCGCTTTTCTGCTTCTTATGACCATATTTTCCTTTCTACGGCTGTTGCATCCTCTTTTTGTTATTACCACCCTACTGTGGTTTCTAATCCTCTTTGGCTGTAACAACACTTTCTTCCTTGGAAAACAAACTCTCATGCCTTAAATCTTTCTCCACAATCTTCTCATAAGTGTCATCCAGATGATCAACCAGCTGATTCCTAAGATACTTGTCCAAACCCATAACGAACTTCTCATTCTTATGGTAAGGAGTCTCAATAGACGAACGAGTATACTTGGACAAGGCTTCAAAATAAGAAATATACTCCAACACTGGTCGACCATTCTGCTCTGGCTCAACAAATTTCATGAACAGAATAGAATTCCGGACTGTAGAAATGAACATCATATTGAATTTGACTTGGAACTGATCCCACGTGATCTCATCTTTAGGAGTCTCTAAAGTGACAGAGTTCCACCCAAAATTGCTCAGACAAAACTTTAATGTGACCAATCTACGGAGTTGAAAACACCATTTTCGATCCAATGAAATTGATCCCAGCACCTGATTCGATTTCTATCAAAAATTATGCCCTGTATAAAACTAACAAGGGTAAAATGGTCAGAAATAAAATCGATAAAAATTATAGACATGTCTTACATCCCCATAAACAACACATCAAAATATGAGAATGATCCGACCCTTAGGAAATTAAATAAAGATATTTTACGATCTTTCGATATGTAAAATGGGTCGTTACAGTAGTGTAATTGTTGTACTCTGATGTAAAAATATGTTACGTTAAACAAAGATTCATTTTGTTTCTGTTCTAATGTGTTATACCCAAACAATCCACCTTTCTAACGCTTGCGTTTTGACACATGAATAACATGAATGTATTAAGTGTCAATTCTCGTGGATCGAGAAGGCGGGTCATTACAATAGACATATCAATGCCTTGCAAATTTTTGTTAAATTACTAGATTTCACCAAATAGAATGAACATTTTTTCTTTTAAAAAAAAACATTAAACATTGTTTTTTTTACTTTAAACTTAAAATAATAGTTTCTTTTATAACTTTTATTGAGAAATGATAGATAGATGCTTTAAAAGTAAAGAGTATTTTATAGAAGTTTCATATTGATATTTGAAATTGACTTAATTAGAAGTGTTTATAGATATCAGTTGAATATAGAATTCACTTAAATAGTTTAAATTTTGAATTATGTAATTACTCAACTATATAGATTTGAACATAAATGTTAAAAGGTAACCAATAAATCATATACAAATGAATTTTCAAATTTTTAAATGTAGAGAGTGTAGAATAATAATAGAGATATATTGGAATGAATGTAAATTGATAAATTAAAGTATTTGAAAGTAAAAATATCAACAAAGAATCAAGAAGAGAGAAATCTACTAGGATGAATGAAATTTCTTTATTATTAACTAACATATGTGTAAACATGAGTTAATGACTAACTTATTAAAAACAAAGCATGATTTGACTACCAAAATCTGATATGGCGGTTTACAAATTTCAAAAGACTTCATTTGTAAAAATGACTTAATACACTGAATGATATGAGTTCAGTTTGTAAATTAAGATAAAAAAAATTCAGAAGCTAAGACATCATACTTTTTGCAAGTGATTGTCATTTTATATTTTAAAAATGAAATAAAATTGAATTTAGCGATATTGGGACTATGGTTTTTTAGTGTAGGGTTGTCACTGTGTTTGGGTGCAAGACCATCACTGAATTTTGTGAACTAGCGTTGGGACTATGGAGTTTTGAGTTTCCTTTAGTCCTCTGTCAACATTTTCTCCACTTAGAACCATTGCATAAGGGTGGATCAATGATTGTCACTTTCTTCTCCCTATTTTGATAAATAAATATATAGTTTTTTGGATTAACTCTGTTTTAAATTTTTATTACGTAAATAGTCTGATTTCGTAAATAATTACGCTTATAGCCGGTTTTTGTCAACTCAACGCTGAGTTGGCCAAAATACACTAGCACAATTTCAAAATGCAACTATGTATCTTTTTTTTTTAGAATTTGCATTGACCTAATATGAAATTGTGCAAATTCAAATATTAAAAAAATTTGCATTGGCGCAATTTCAAATTGCACCAATGCAATGTTAACTTTTTTCTTTTGGTCTGACGCCAGCATAAATCAGAAAAGAAAAAACACTGGTGCAATTTGACATTGCTCCAATGTAATTCGGCTAGCTCAACGCTAAATTGGCTAAAACCATACTATATTTGTAAATAATCGTAAAATCGGGCTATTTGCATAATAAAATTTTATAGTAAGGCTATATCCAAAAAAAATCCTTAATATATAAATCTACTACCCTTATTCCTTTTTTATTTCATAGTTTTCTATTCATTGGTGTTGTGAAATGACAAGACTAACCACAATGTTTCCTCATTTTCTTTTGAGCAGGATAGCCACTTCATCCCCGTAATCATACAAAAATGTGATGAGTCGGGAGTATTCTAAAACAAGATGCCATTTTCCATAGTAGTAACAATTTGATCACGGATCTCTCTTAAGGTCATTCTCAACCAAGTGTCAATTGAAAAGCAACCGACTCCAAAAGATGGTCGGTTTGTCTTAATTATGTTGTTTCTATAACCCTGAAAGTTGACAAAGCAACACGCAGTGTGGGTTTGGGAGTTTGGCTTAGTCAGTTTAAAGTAATCCGATTAATAGAGTTTCTGCTATAACAAACTTGGCCTTAGCTTGTTTAATTTAAATCGTTTAAGAAAAATGTGTGAATTGTAATCCAACGGACGTGAATTGCATGCAATTCATATGAGAGGTCTTAACCGGATTAAAATTCGTCGGCTAAGGATTATATGTTTGCTTTTCCTATTGGATTTGGTTTTGGATGATTCATTATGAACTGACCAATCCCAACCCACTTGGTTGGGATTGCTCTAAAGTACATAACTGTTTATCAAGGAAACATCAAAGTTCATTTACAACATTAATTCCTTCAATTTATTTGTAGTTGTGCCACCGTAGCTCTATATTATAGTGGAGTTAATGTTATACTATTTATTTATAGCACACCTGATGAAAAAGGAATTCTTCGTATGGAGCCTTTTTATGGTTGTACCTTTTGTCATAAGTCATTTAATTTTTCATTTCAAGTCGGTACTCCTTTTATCCAAGTTTCCATTTGTTTGAGGGTGAACAAATGTTTTGTTCGATTTGAAACCGATCAAAAATGATAAAACCAAAATAATCATTCATGAAACATAAACCGAACCAAATCAAACTAATTTTTTTATTGATAAAACCAACCGAATCAATATTGATTTTGGTTTATTTGGTTTATATTAAATGAAATAGGTTTTCTAGTAGTTGATATAACATAGGGTTTAAATCTACTAATTGAGTTTATATGATGCAAATAATTTAAAAATTAAACTTTTCTGTTGAAAAAGATAATACGAAATTAAAGAAAAATAACATTATTATGAAAATATTGCAAATTCTAGCATTGATAGTGGTTATTTTTTATCTTAAAAATAAGGGATTGTTAAAGGGACTCCACATTTGGTTAAGGGGGGAATAATTTTAAGGGGACTCCGGCTTAATTTTTTTGTTAAGGGGGTCTGGTTTATTTAAAAAAGAGAGAGACTTAACTATCCCTGGCTCGTGACTTATGTTAAATCCTAACTTACTAAATTTTAACGCAAGTAACAAACATTTGAATTACTAGACATCTCAATTACACAAATTCGATACATCATATTAGATTAAAAAATTTGTTTCTGCATTTATTTTAAATTAACCATACTAATTTCAATATGAAATTACAATTAGTTACCTGATATGATGCCTTCTGATCATCCATGAAACTTTCTTTTGTCTCCATTAGATCAGTTGTATCCATTTTTTATTTTTATGTGCAGCACTAAATTGTAAGCATTAATTAAGGTTTAGGTTCTATGGTTTGTATTAATAAGGATTATAGGAGGTTAATATTGGAATTTTAATTTATATGCTTAAGGGGAGGCAAATTTATTTTGTCCTCCATGTAACAATTATATAATTAATACAAATTGATCCTCCGCTTAATCAAATGTGGAGTCCCTTTAACAACACCCTAAAATTAAATAAATTTTTAATTTTGGTTTAATTGGTTTATTTGGTTTTCATATATTAAAACCCGAACTTGACCAATAAACTGAATTGATCTAAAAATAAAAATCAACCAATTAACTTATTAAGCTAAACCAAACTGATTAAACTTGATTGGTTTGGTTGTTTTTAACCAGTAAATGCTCACTCGTTTCCAGTTAGTACTCTGGCACGCGTTTTTCATGTGCAAATGAAAACACGCAACAAACGTTATGCCTTACATATGGGAGGAAAATCCATTTATGACAACGGCAAGCCAATAATTGATAATCTTTTATAAATGATACAATTTTGTGATATCATCACACGTTCTATTTAAATTTAAAGTATGGGGCATTTATTGGACATGTAAAGAAAAATACAAGTTAAATTATATTGATGTAGTATACACGCAATCAAAATCATCAAGTCATACATACAAAATAAAAAATGTAGGAAAGTACAAATTTGTTACCGATCAAGGCTGAATTTTGCATAAATTTTTGGTTAAGAAAAGTAATCAAACACAGGGTCAACCCTGGGCTTGGGATGTTTGGGCAACTACCCAGGGCCTAGTTGGAGGTTAGGGCCTAACTTCGGAAATTAACAATTGGCCATAGCTGCATGCTTGCATGAACTAGCTTGGGTTTTTTAGTAACATTCCTGGTTAATGAACACAAGGTGCAGAGTTTAAGTTCTTGTAGCAGCAATTTTCTAAACCTATTGTCTTAGTGACCTACTGTATTAAGGTGTAATCATCTAACTTTATATTAATTTACCATGTTTGCTTAGGGCCCAAAAATAGCTTGGACCGAGCCTGAATAGAAATAGTATTTAACAATTATGTATGTTTTAAAATATCAGCTTATTAATTAAATTTGTTCCTTTGATACTCAAACCCAAAGGGATATTAGAGAAAATACATGCTATGATGGTCTTCTCTTATCATTACAAAATGATTCATTAGTTTGATTAGAAAATATCATAACTCTGGCAACTTTTAGTAGAATAGTCCAACAGCCGTTGATACAAAATTAGTCTGAATGATTTAAAATAAACATTTCCTATACAAAAAGCGATTGCATGTATTAGTTAATTAAAGAGATAAAAGACAAGCACCATTTTACGATGGTTAAAACACTTCAAATTGATGTGTGATATCATAGATTCGAATGTTGCTTGATTTTATTTGCCATGTAGAATGTTAATATTACTTAAGATCTATAGTACTCATGTACTATATGTATTAAAAAATTAAATAGATAAAAATGTAAGTAAGTATTGTAATGTTAGCAATCTCATCATTACTAAAATGTAATGCACACAAACGGCATACTAATAAAATATGGGGAATATACAGTTGGTATAAATGAAAAGTTCATCCAATCAAGATATACGTGGTAGCAGGGACTCTAAATAATGTGTGAATGACTGTATTTTCACTTTTAATTTCAATACCAATATGGTTCATATGATCCAACAAAAATTTCAATACAAACAGGGTTACTTGTAAGTCTCTTGGACCATGTTTCTAATGATACCACTCTAAGATTACAAAACCCTTCTTCTCCATTTTTTATTTTGAGCATAAAATAATAATTTCTCTTCTCAATAACGATTGACAAGGAATAGTAGTCAAGAAAGTGGAAGATATTGATGAAAATGGGGAAGTTCAAAAGGTGGTTCTTTTTTCCTTCATTGAAACTTTGCACCTTTCTCATTTTGTGATTTAAGTTCTACAAATGATTTTGGGAGCAAAATACCTTTAGTTTTGCTACTTACTAGAATAATACTATATCTATCACTCAAGATAAGAACTTTGCGTACTTTCAAATCTCAATAAAGGTAAGGATAAAGCTTCATGGCCCACATAACTTGAAAGTAAGAAAGTTCCAAATATTTTATTGTACTATCAAATAAGTGATATGCTCTAATCACATTATTTCTTTCATATATCAAAGTAATATGATAAAGGGTATGAATTTCCACTATGTCGAACATGGTATAGCTTCCATAAGGAACGGTAGTATCATTTTTTTAAACAAAAGGGTATTTAATAACAAAGAGAGTACAAAGAGGGTCTAAGTTGGCAACAAACAACACTTAAAAAGCAACAAATACTATACAAAACAGAAAGCAACACCATCTCAAACCACGGCAATGTTTTGATTTGTGATATTTAATAGCGTGGACGTTGTAGATGACATGTTTTGATGAGTGCTTTATAACGGAGAAGTTGGTGTGTGAACAGAGTTCAAAGGAAGAGGCAGGTTTTCCGGTTTTTAGGGCTGTATATCAGACATGACAGTCCGTTGTCCCGCTCGGTCCAAGGCTATAAGGCGTCTGGTCTGTGTCCGTATGATTCTCTTATAGGACACGAACACACCATCGTCTAATCTAATCAGAAATGTTCGTTGTTTTTCTACTATTCGAACATTGTCCGCTGTCCGGCTCGTACAAACAGTATTCGAACTTAATACTTGTCTAATCTATGTCCATCTGAAACCCTTATGTAACAACCCGTAAAATGCGAGCCAGTTTGAAATTTTTATTTTGGCAATTTTAGCGAATTTTGAATATTTAAAATGAATAATTTTAAATAATATCGACGAGAAATTTAGTTTGAATATAATAGAACGTATATATTATATACGCGTCGTCGTTAGAATATAAATAATTATATATAATTATAAATGGAATTGAAAATGGCGCGGTAGTTCGATAATTCGATTTCAAACTTCAATTGAATGTACCGGGTGCAAAACAATCCGGATTTTAGTGAAACCAAAAATAATAGGATCTAATTGATGATATCTTTCCAACGAATCTGAAAAATTGAAATTTCGTAGCGGGAATCAAAAGATATGTCCAGTTGAAAATTCTGAATAGTCGCTATGGAATTCAGGCCCTTAAAAATGGACATTTTGCAAACGACCTCGGATTTCGACGAAACCAGTTTTGTTGGGTCCGGGATGTAAAGTTATTACTAGGTTTCAAATTTCATAATTTTTCGAATCAATATGTGAGCGTGGCAAAGGAAAACGCGTTTGACCAGTTTCAGTTGATCTTAATCGACTGGAAAATGGCCATTTTTCCAACGGTCTCAGAATTCGACGAAACTAGTTTTGTTAGGACCGTATCGTCAATACGAAGCTAGAAAATATTTTTCTGGAATTTTTCTAGTTAGTATGTGGCCCCGGTAATTTGAGATGTACGTTTAAAATTCAATATAATGATTTAAATGTAAATTCAACGGAAACGGATCGTAACGTCCGAATCAACCTACAATACATATCCCATTGTGTTTGGAATGGGGGTAAAACGCTATGGACGACAGGCGGTGGGTTCGAATGTAAAGTCAACCTCGGATGAATAAAATTTATAATATAAATTAAAAAAATAAAATCTCTAACCCCCCCCTCTCACGTGGAAATCAAATTAGGTCAGAGAAAAAAAATAAATAAATACTTTAAACCCGCCCCTCCAGTCTTAATCGCGATGCCACCACTCTCCCCTTCCTCGCCCTACCCTCCTGACGTGAAGCACCAAAAACCGTGAATCCCCAGTCCCTGGAACCTTGACCGCGCTGCTCGAAATAGGAGCAGGAAACCGCCGACCTTAACTTCAAATCCCGGGGCCAATACGGGTGCGAGCTGCACCAATTTCAAGGCAAAGGGAGGCGATGGCCGCGGCTTCGATGTAGGGGTCACGGATCTCGATCCAGTCAAGGGTTTTGGCCTGCGACAGCAGTGTTCCTCGATGAAGACTTGAGCAGCTCAAAACGATAAGGAAAGGTGAGAGCTTATTTAAATATTACCTTGTTTAAATTTCAGTTTTAATATAATTTGTCATTGTTTTAAAAACTGAAATTGTCCTTGTTTTAGAAACTGAAATTGACCTTGCTTTGAAAATATAAATACAATTGTTTTTAAATATAGAAGTAATATAGTTTTTATTTATATATATAGGAGTAATAAAGATTAGATTTTTATATAGAATTCATGTAATTTTATATGTAGGAATGGTTCATAAAGATCGGATTTTTATACATGAATGGCAAAGTTAAAGATTTGATTTTTAGCGATAAAAAGATTTGATTTTTAGTTAGAAGAAAGGAAGTGATTTTTATGTAGACAACATAAAATAAAAACGAGATTTTTATTTATGTAGCGATATATAGGTATAATCTTTATATAGAAAATAGCGATATAAAGATTCGATTTTTACTATATGAATATCAAGGTAAAGACAGAATTTTTATCTATATAGTAGCGGTAGAAAAATGTGATTTTTATCTGCATAGTGTAGAAATAAAAATATAATTTCTATATAGAAATTAGCGTTATAAAAATATAATTTTTATATATTAAGGAGTGGAGTAAAATTTCGATTTTTATATATTGAATAACGAAGTCAAAATTCGATTTTTAAATATATGAATTGAATATAAAAATATGATTTTTAAATTGAAAGTGAACAAATAAAAATGTGATTTTTATTTAAAGACATCAAAATATAAAAATGTGTGATTTTTATATATGTAGTGAAAGCGGTCAACGAAGATGACGAAGATGCGATAACGATGAAGATTTCTATCAATGAAGTGAAGTGGAGCTAGGATAGCTATTTGTGAGAATTTCTCACCTTTCAATTTCTTTTTCTAGTTATATATATATATACTAGGATGCAGACGGTGCTTAGTAGCACCCGACACAATCGTCCACAGACCATGGACTTGTTTGCTTGATTGCAAAAATTAGTTAGATTATTTGATTGAAATTGAATTGTGTGGTGAAATGAATTGATTTGATTGATGTGTGAATGGCGTGGGCCTTCACTAGACCGGGGATAAGGCTAGGCCTCGTCCCGTTTCTAGTATCGTGCCGTTATGCCGCCGAAATTTTCTAAAATATGTTAGAAAAATAAAAATATCATTTTATTTAAAGAATGAATTGAATAGAAATTCATATGTTGAAATAAAATGTTTTGTCGTTAAAAATATAATTTTTAACGTGAAGTGAATAAAATAAAATATTCATTTATAAACCGGACGGTTTGTTTATGTACACCTATTTGAAGGACATTGATTGGGTCGATAAATTTTACACATCGCCCAACTGCACGAATAAAAATCTGTGTTTGATTGTTTGAAACCCCACACGGGTGTTGGGATGAAATTTGAAGTTCACTCATCCTGATTGATTAAATATGTCGATCGATTGATTGACAGGCTGTTATAAGCGTTAGATATCTATATTTGATGCTTATACAGTGTAGTGCACTTTGGTTGATGGTTGATTATTTTTCAATGCTATTATATGTGTGTAATGTAGGAAAATCCATATAATTAACTTTATATGGTAATTGATTGGGCCTCATTCCAATTTGAAAAATAAAGAATATTTTAAAATAAAAGTTCATGTGTTGACAGTACTCATCCACTGAGATTGGTCATGTGTTGAACGAAATATTTTAGTAATAAAATTTACACCTTTATCGATATAAAATAAAAGTTCATGTGTTGACAGTACTCATCCACTGAGATTGGTCATGTGTTGAACGAAATATTTTAGTAATAAAATTTACACCTTTATCGATATAAAACAAAAGTTCATGTGTTGACAGTACTCATCCACTGAGATTGGTCATGTGTTGAACGAAATATTTTAGTAATAAAATTTACACCTTTATCGATATAAAATAAAAGTTCATGTGTTGACAGTACTCATTCATTGAGATTGGTCATGTGTTGAACGAAATATTTTGATAATAACAACTATTTTGAAAAAAAGAAATATTTGAAATAGAATATTTGAAAATAGAAATTTATGAAGCCGTGTTGATTAGATTGACGCCATTTTGACGTGAACGATATTTATATCGATTAAAACGATTTCGAAATGAATTGAATTGAAAACGTTTTCGAAATGAAATGAATTGAAAACGATTTCGAAATGAATTGAATTGAAAACGATTTCGAAATGAATTGAATTGAAAACGATTTCGAAATGAATTGAATTGAAAATGATTTCGAAATGAATTGAATTGAAAACGATTTCGAAATGAATTGAAAACGAATTCAAATTGAATTGAAAGAAAATTGAAATGAATTCAAATTGAATTGAAATTTGAATTGAATAGAAATGAATTTTAAAACGAATTTATAAAGAAGAATTCAATTTTGATTTGAATTGAAATGGAAGTTGAAATTGCTTTTGAAACGAATTTAAAACTATTTATATAATTCGTTTTAAATAGAAATCGACGAAATATATATTATATATATAATATAATGGCCTGAATAGAACGCGCCGCGCCGCGGCGGTTCGTGAATTTCGACCATTTATTTCAAACGGACATTACGGGAGATCCGACCGTCGGATTCTCGTAAAACCGGAACCGTTGGGTTCGTATCGAAAAGAGCTTTCTAACGAATATTAGAAATTTGAAATCTAACGGTTGGATTTGGAGATACGTCCAAATCAAATTCGAAAAAGGTCGCTGTAAGTGCAGTTCGATGGCCATTGATGGAAATCGACTGTACGGGCCCTGATAAAATTATTAAAAATAGTAATAATTTGTGTAAAATCATAAGAAATGATTTGTGAAGATTTGGGATGAAAAACTCCATATTTGAAAAGATAAAAATAGATTTTTTATCGAAATGAACTAGTTTTGAACTAGAATTACAATTCTATTTATTTTTAAATAAATAAATTGAAAGTGAAAAGGGTTTTAAAAATAACCAGAATTTCCAATGATTGCATTGGAGGGGATTTGAATCGAAATTGTCTTCGGAATATTTCGATGTTGGAATTCGGGATTATACGGATGTTGTTATGGAAATTTGAAAGATATATATTTATATCGTTATTTCCAATACGACATTTGTTAATCGTAGAATTTGATATTGAATATAAGCCGATATATTTTCTATTCAGAGCCTTGTATTGAATATCAAATGTGATTTGGGTTTGTCGTGAATGGTGTCTTCATTAACACTGTTCTTGAACCCAGTTGAGAAAAGATTAAATCTTTTTATTTAGATTTAATGAAGTGTACCTATTAAATGATATTTAATTGGAATTGAATTGATATTGATTTTTGGGTTTATCGTGAACAGTGTTTTAAATAACACTCGTTCTTTAACCCGATAATTAATGGATGTGATTTTGGGTTTATCGTGAACAGTGTTTTAAATAACACTCGTTCTTTAACCTGATAATTAATGGATGTGATTTTGGGTTTATCGTGAACCGTGTCTTTAAATGACACTGATTCTTTAACCCAGTCGAAGATTAAAACTAAGTGGAGTTTTAATGAATCTTTAATTAGATTGAAATGATCGAAATGGAGTATCACCAGTTTTGCTCCAGGCGATAGTTAAATCTTTAATTAGATTTGAACGTGAAATGGTAATTGAATTTACCGATAACACTGTGGTGTTAGATATGAAGTATTACCAGTTTTACTTCATGGGATGAATAGGTTGGGATTGGGAAATTAAAACAAATGATTACTTCGGTAAGTTTCGTTAATCCCGGCTAGTTGAATCGAAATTCAAAAGAATAGAATAAAGAATAAATTCAAGGAATTTATCTTGGATAAAATTAATGGGAACCTTTCCCTATGAACGTGAAATTTAGAAACTAACTGTCGGTTAGCCAAGCAGAATGGTTTTCTGGATATTGATCTGATGTTGGTTTCGGCCTTCGGGGTTAATATTTGGGAAATTATTCTCTTGATTAATTTACGGTTAGTGACTGATGAATTGGAATGAGGCGTATGTTGTGTTTGTGTAACACTTATTTAAAATATACGCGAGTTATTCGGAAAGACCGGGTTTACCCCATTCTGAATAACTGACACGACGATAAGTCGAAGATGAAGACGATGGTCGAAGACCGGAAGTCTTCACGTCGTTTGGGTAATTACTGATGATCTTGATTGGGTTGTACACCCAAGAAGATGGAAACAGTTGGTGATCGTCCAGACGTACTTGGAGATCGATGGATATGCGAGGTACTAGGTGCCTCCGGTTTCGTTCAGACCCAGAACGGACTTGTAAATGGACTGTGTGTCTGACATTGGATTTTAGTCTGTGTGATTGATCTCTATTAAATATATATCTGTTTGGCGGCGGAGAATTTATTCTCTTGCTTAACGCCCTTCTCTGAGACGTACGAGCTCAGGGGTTATATATTGATGGATATCAAACGCATGGAGTGAATTGCCTGTGTGGCATGCCTAAGTGGCAATTGATCGAGGCTTCTGTTGAAAAGCAAAGTCTTGTGGTGATGATCAAAGCACGGCCTTTGTGGCGTAGCTTTGTGTAACGTTTACTTCGCGAGTTTCACACCCGGTATGAATCAAAAACGGGAGACGGACCTCAGGGAGGGCATGCGTTTCTTCCTAGTTAGAAGTGGCGTCAGTGGTTTTACACGCCCTGACGAGTTTGACTTATGTGGTTGTTGTTGTTGCGAGGCGCCTCGGATTGATCGGTCGTTCTCGAACCGATGGAGTCATTTAGTTGGCTCATTTACGCCCCAAAGGGCGGGGAAACGTAGTGTTCAGGCATAATAATCCACATCGGTGGACCGGCCCTGTCGCTCCATGGGGCAGTTGCGGCTGTTCCTGAGGCTCGGACTAGGCAGTCTCGAATCGGTTGAGGACTATCTTTTGCCTCGGTTCATAGACGGAAATCCAATTTCCAAATACGTGACATTTGCGGTTTTATTTGTAAACCTATATATGGCGACATGATATATGGTACCCATGCCGCCTATGATTGATACTTATGATTTGAAGTTGTTTTATACACTATGCACTTATAATAGTATCAAACGATTTGTTTAACTGTATCAAGCATTCTTTGGCTGTTATAAGGGAAAACCCTATCCTCGGCTGCGTTGCATTGTGTGATGGGACCTGGGTCTTATAACAGCTTCATTTTTCTTTATTTAGCATTGCGCTGTTTGTTTATGCACTGGTATTCTTGGGAGGAAACCCGTTCCGTGTTATACGGCGTGGTCCCTTGATTTGCCTAACTTTAAAACAAAGATTAATAACTGTTTTAGTTCTCACACCAGTCACATGACTGACCTGGAGTTTATTGTTTTAACCTAAACTCTGGGTGCCCTTATTTTGACACGAGCAGCTAGTAGTTTTGGTTTTGCAGATTTATATTCACAGGATCCTGGTTTACAGCTGGAACGATATCCGGAAAGCTTTGTATCCGTATATCCCATTCTAGTTGTATATTGTATTATTTTCCGCTGCTATGTATTTAAATGTAATTTAAATCTCTGATATTTCTGTGTAATATTCATTTATACTCTGTATATTCTTGTAATCTGATGCATTATTGTAATATACAATGAAATGTTCTTCTGTATGCGTTCTGTTTTGTCGTGTTCTCAAACGATAGGGCGTTTCGAACGGTCTGGGTCGGTTTAGCGACTGGTTCGGACCGAGCGAAATTCCTTGCCGTCACACCTTATAAGACAGGACTATGACACACCTCCATCCGGTCCGACCCGTTTACACCCCTACCTTTTTTGGCCGCTTATTTTAGGAATATGTTCCTAAAATATATTCTGAAGGGAAAATCAGATATTTGGCCTAGGTCTTCTATTCTTCTATATAAAGAGTTTTCAAGATTGGATTAGCGTATGATCGGATTGAGTTAAAAGATTGATAGGTTGTGTGTCTCCCGGGTTTGTGCCCTAGAGAGGAAAATTAGGAATTAGGGCCGAGGGAAGTTATTCCTATTGGTGCCTCCAAATTGATTCAAGAGTTTGCGGTCGTTCTTCATTGTTCTCCTTGTCCAACAAAAGTTGTAGTCATCTAGATATTCTTTCCCTATCTCAAAAAGGTTATTGATTCAATCGTAGTTTGTTTTCTTTTGGTTTCTGATCCATTGAGTGTAAAAAAAAGTTGTTTTCTATGAATCAATAAAGAGGATGGTTGGGTGGAATATCTTATGTCGGTGCATGTAATTTCATATATGTGTAGTTTTCCATAGAAATCATCTTTAAGTAATTGGGTGAATAATATCCTGGCCGCTTCTGCAAAGGCCCAATTTTACTAATAGTTGATATCAGAGCTACATCGTCGCAAAGCTTAGAGTGATTTTGGATTGGAATTTTTCGGTTTTTGAGAAAAAAATTATTTTTGTTTGGAATAATTGATTTTTGTGTGGAAAAATTGATTTTTGTTATATCAAATATGAAGGCGTTTCCGAAGATGACTATTTTTGTTATCTTTATGATCTGATTGATCTATATGGGAAGAAGCCCTCCAATATGGATGAAAGGAAATGGAAGAAGACAGATGAGTTTGCAATTGGTTTGATTTGCCTATACCTTGGTGATTCAGTTCATGTTTTTTACTTAGGTCTTCACGTTGGTAGTGCTCGAGGGATCGGTGGAGATCAAGCAAGGAGCTTTAGTCAAGTGGTAGATAAGTGTCGATTTGGAAAATCCACAAGTCAAAGATCTTGTGGTGTTACAATCACTCTTAGACCGTTGGTTTCTGCATGGTGCAGCACATAGTGGAAGATGCATTTTTACAAGCGGTGGTTTGTGTTTGTAATTGAGTAGGTGTGGTCATAACCCATTCAAATCGACTGGGTGTGATTGTTTCCCTGACATCAATTGAGTCCCTATACTACGGAAATAGGTAGGGTGTATCTTGTGGCCTTGAAATCGAGGTTGTTTTAATTGTGAGTAGGTGCAGCTCATGGTAGAAGATGCATCTTTACGTATGTCATTCCAAAAAAACATTGATTTAGCCATTTCCATAATAGTTTGATTTTTCCTCTTAGATATGCCATTTTGTTGAGGTATATAGCCCAACGGTTTGTTGTTTCTCTATACCTGTTTCTTCATAAAATTTATCAAAATTATTGGAATTATACTCCTTTCCCCTAATAATACTCAAAACTTTATGGACCCGCCACTTTGTTTCTCAAGAAAAGCTTTAAAAATTTTAAATATAACAAATACTTCATATTTCAATCTTATAAAATAAACCCATATCATGCGGGTTAAATCAACAGTGAACAAATAAAGCACCTGTTTTGGGCATGAGATAAGATATTCATATGAGCACAAACATCTGTGTGTACTAATCCAAGTACACATCTTCACAAACTCCATGCTAATTCTCAATCGATTGCAGCACGTACACCGTAATCTATTGAGAATACAGCGTGAGACTATTATAGTATAAGAGTCTGTTAAGGATAAAACGAATACTAAGTTTACATATTTTTGGTTCTGTGTAATAGATGGGCCGAGCCCCTTTTACCTTTATTTTTTGTTCAGTCCCATATACGTCTGTATTATATATATGGGCTATTCTGAGACAATTTGCACTCAACGAAACATTATTCTGATCAATACAATTTCTCTTTATCTCTACCATTACATTCCAATATCTAGAAAAAAAAAATCATACATCAAATTCATATCAAAACATTAACATGGTACCAGAGCAAGAACTTTTTCTTAACAACACTCATTAATCGTTCAAGATCTCGTGCAGTTTTCTATGTATTGACTAATCCATCAGAAAGTTTTCATCATTTGGATCCCTTCCATTAGAGATTTGTCATCTCTTTATCTGAAAGTTTTTTCTGTGCCTCGCCTCTAAAGTTGTGGCTGCATCAAAGATAGTACGATAATCCAAAAGTATTTCTAATTTTTGCTGATCAAGAAATTCAAGAAACAACATTAGTCAAAAGTAGTGCCATTCTAAAGTAGGTATTCAGATTTTGTATCAAAAAGGAAGAAGAAAAGAATCAAATATCATCATTTTACCTGCCAAGATTGCATCAACCTTGATCTAAAAATAGTTTCTCAAATAGCTTAATTTAAAGCATTAAAATAAAAAATAATTACCGGTTTCTGTAACATTGTTGTTGATCCATCATGAGAGATGCAAACAGCTCAGCTACATCCAACAATGCCAACATAACTCAGGTGCAAACCAATGCTACTGCCCAAAATTTGTTGAAAACAATGATCATCCCTCAGATCCAAATAGTCACTGTAGATCTTGAAGAGAACGATTATCTTCTCTGGAAACTGCAAGTAAAAACAACAATCCAAGGATATTGACTAGAAGGTTATATTCTTGGAACACTGCCTGTACCCTCCTTATTCATCACTGATGAACAAAATAGAGTGGTTAGCAACGAGGAGTATGCCAAATATCATAGGCAAGATAGGTTAATCAATTCTTGGCTATTGTCATCAGTAAGTGCTAGTCTACTATCTCAAGTAATTGGTTGCAAGATATCACATGAAATCTGGTCAACTATAGAACAATCATTTAATACTCAACCTGCAGCAAAAAATATGTTCTACAGAAGACAATTACAAAGTTCAAAAAAGGATAGTCTATCCATGAAGAATATCTTGCAAAGGTAAAAGATACTTGTGATCATCTTGAAGCATTAGGTCAGAAAAAGTGAATCAAAACAAGTTCTTACTATTTTAAAAGATTTGAATGTTGAATATGAAGCTGTTATGGTTGTCCTATCATCTAAAAAGGTTGTATGTTCAATACAAGATGCATATCGAATTATATTTGCACATGAAGCCAGAATTGATAACAAGATGTTGTACATGACGTAGTTATATATACAATTATATGATTTTTGTTTGATGATAACAACCAAATAAATATTATTTTAAATGTGTTTGTTACAGTACTGTTCTATATATACATCACAGACAGGAATACAATATTTATATTTAAATAGAATACGACTGTACAGACAATCATATATTCATACAGTATTTTATTTAAATTAAATATTATATTTCAAACATTCAAACATCGCAACTATTTATTACTCCACTATTTATTCAATTCACATGAGATTGTACTTGTAAATAAACTGAATACGATAAACAAGCTTGTTTGACAACAATAATGTGATATTTTATTACAATCAAATTTGTTTATTACAAATAACAGTACAATTTTATTCATGTCTACAATCGATTTCATATACACAGATGCCTCATTATATACATCACAAATCACTCAGTACATTTTCATATATACATTCATTTACTGACACACAATGACATTGTCTCATGTCTTCTTGTCTTCACAGCACTTCACATTCAGTTCTATCACCGTCTGCAAACCTGTCACAAATAGAAAAACACACACAGTAGACTGCAACAAAAATAAAATTAAATACAAGAAAATAAAGATTTATTTTTAAATTTTATTTGCCTCAGAATTCTGGTGTGTTTCTCATCATTTTTCTAGACTTGGTCTGATATTCAGGGACAATAAAAATTATCTGATAGCTGCACATACACACGTGTATATATATACACGTGTGCACTGCCTCACCAATCCAGTGTGCAACATAGGAGTAACCACATGGACCATCTTGACTCAGTGCACAATATTTCAAAATGGTCGAGTTTAATACATGACAAAAAACAAGGCAATTAGTCTTCAACACAGTCAAGCAAAAGGTCAAAACAGCTCAAGCATGGACACAACAAATTGAACATGATGATGAGTGAAAGCCAAATGGTCGAGTCAACATGTACCAATGCAACTATATAAGGGTAGTGCACAAATTCGTTTCAGCCATGGATGGACAAAGGTGCAAAGACAAACTCATGCAAATATAGTGTTTCAGGATACTAGCAGCATTAAAATGGTGAGTTTGAATCAAGCAACAAGTTTAAGGGCAGCAAACATAAAACTGGTAAACATCAGTTCAGCATGGTATAAGTGCATTAGCATAAGTAAAGACACAATGGTGTATACATATACAAGGGACAGTGCAACTTGGGTATGGTGAAACAATGGAGCAATATGCATCAGGACATGAACAAAGTCAAGGTAACAAAAATGAGCACAACACATTGCAGAGCCTTCATATATGCATAAGCCATGAAGACACAAGACTAACATGACAGTGCAAACATGATCAAGATGATTTACAATGCTAATAGCAAGCTATATGGACAAGCAAGATGTCAAGCAATGAAATGGTGAGTATACATGGTGCAGCCATGGTGATCGAGCATGTTTTCAAGTCAGCTCAACCATTATGGCCACAGAAATGCAACATATGTACAATTATAAGTAGATATGAACACAACTACAATAAGCAGCAATTCACATTTACACGTAGGAGGTAAAGCACAACGCAAAATTCAAAGTGCAGTGTGTGTTAAAAATTTGTTCAATGTGAAATGATTAGTCCACTTTAGCAACAGTTTAAAATTCGAGTGTGAAATAGCAAGTCAAGTAGTACAATAACTGTTCTTATCAATTCAAAGACTGAAATCTGGCAAGTTCAAGTACAAAAGAAATCAAATGCAGACCAAACAAGAATATGATTCAAGTACAAGTGCACAGGTCAAGCCATGGAGAAAACAGTTTGATCAAGGCAAATCAAGTGAAGCATCTGTTCTTTTTTATGAACTAAAAGGCAGCAAAATCAGTATGGAAAAAACAAGGGTTGGAGCATAAAACAAAATGCATATGAGTCATATAGATCGAAAAAGATCAAAGCAAAGTATATTTCAAAATTATGTAATATAAAGGAAAGGTGCAGGCAAAATGGTCAAGGCTGAAATCTACAAAGACCATGAATTTGACAGTGCAAAATGTTCAAGCAAGAAACACAGTGCCACAGTTTGTTCAAATAAGTCGTGATAAATATTGCATTAGATTACTTGAGTATGCATCCACTCTTAATAGTTCATATCGGGGTTTTAATTTCCAGAAAATCAGATTTTTAAAATTGAACGTATATATGAAATATGTTAGAAAGGAATTCATCTTGCAAGCTATCCCAAAATGTTCGAACAGTTCAAACATATCAAATTCAACCCATGAAGATTCATACGCAAATATCAAAATCCTTAAATCAACGCAAGATCGAGTCAAAGAAATTCCAAAAATTACATGGTGGTCAAGCCCAAAAATTACTTATATATCATAACCAATTCTAATAACGAAATCAGAGAATAATTCAGATTGAAGTCCTATTTATACACCGTAATCATCACTGGCAATATCTCATCCAAGTTTCCAAGCAATTAAAGAGAAATTCGAAGTGAAAAAAAACATACCAATATTTACTTGGATATGAATCGAGTGAAGTTTGCAAATCAAAGTGCATCAAAGAGGAAGCGGTTGCCTCAAACCTAAGGAGAATCGAAACCGTATTGCAATCGCCTCCGCCATCTTCTTCCAGAAGAAAACCCTAGGAGCTGCCATTTCTATTTCCAGAGAGACAAAGGAGATCAGGCTTAAAATGGTGAAGCAAATAAGAAAGGGGCCGACCAAGTTTTCTATAAAAGGGGTTAAAGGATTTATTTATTTAAAACAGAAACTAGGGTTTTATTATAAGGGTTTTAAAATTATTTTAATTTGTTTTTAATTTGTTTTTCAATTTGTAATTGAGAGATAGTTTTCTAGTTTGTCTATAAAACTAGGGAGACAAATTATGGGATTTGTAATTCAAGGAAATCTAGTTTTGGGGATGGAATCCAGTGCAGGGTTTTGAGCATAGGGTTAAAACAGTTGGGAGCGAGTGTCACAAGTTTATAGGGGATTGTAAGCGTAGAAATTGTTTTAACTCCTAGTAGAAACCTTGGGGAATGCAACAGTAGGCAGGTTTTGCCGAAGCTAGGTATATCTGTGTGTTATTTATTTTTCGCATTTATTCTAGTTATTATCTGTGCTGTTATTATTTAATTACTATGAAATTCTGCGATAAATCCTACTCACCCCCCTCCTCCCCCAGGGTTAATTTAAATCCTACAAGTGGTTTCAAAGCCAGGTTGTTCTTATTTTATTTTAACTCTAGAGTCATGAATCTGTCTAATAACGCTTTATCCGAGGGTCAGTCCATAGCTATGCCACCAATGTTTAATGGAACTGATTATGCCTATTGGAAAGCTAGGATGAAAATTTATTTGAGTTCAGTCGATTATGAGGTGTGGGATATTATTGAAACGGGTTATAGATCTCCCACTGTTATTGTTAATGGTGTTGAAATTCTTAAATCAAAAGATAGATGGGATGCTAATGATAAAAAATTATTTTCAACTAATGCCAAAGTGATGAATGCTTTATTCTTTGCTCTTGATAAAACTGAATTTAATCGAATTTCCCATTGTGAAACTACCAAGAAATATGGCATACGTTGGAGGTCATACACGAAGGTACATCTCAAGTTAAGGAATCTCGTCTCACTCTGCTCAACAACAAATATGAAAATTTCTCTATGTAAAGAGACGAGGATATAAAAGAGATGTATGGACGCTTCTCATCACTAGTCTACAATGCAAAAGCTCTTGGCAAAACTTATACCGAAGTGGAATTGATCAGAAAAATATTGAGAGTGCTACCGATGAATTTTGAAGCTATGGTGATGGCAATTCAATAATCAAAAGTTCTGAATAAAATAAGCATGGAAGAGTTGATCGGAAATCTGATTACTTATGAGATGGAGTTAAAAGCAAGAGAAGAACGAAAGAATTCTGAATCAAAGAAAAAGACGATCGCTCTAAATAATATTGTTGAAAGTGATGGTGATGATCCCGCTGAAGAGCTAGCCATGATTTTGAGAAAGTGGGCAAAAGGAAATTAAAAGCCACAAAAGAAGAATTCAAAAACTAACAAGTCTGAAAGTTTAGACGATGAAGTATTTTGCTACAGTTGTAAGAAACCCGGACATATCAAACCAAATTGCGCACAATTTAAAAATGAAAAGAAAACGAAGTTCAGAAGAAAGAAGAAGGATTTTGCTGCTACGTGGGATGACGAGGAAGGAGAAGAAGTTTCTGAAAATGATGAAGAGGAAGCTAATTTGTGTCTTATGGCTCAATCTGATTCGGAAAGTAGTGAAGAGGATTTAAGTGAAGTATCGAATTTTACTTATAAAGATTTAATTTTAATGTGTCACGATCTTACAAAAACCGTTGATTCTCTTGACCTAAAAGTTAAGAAATTAAAATCTGATAGGTCAAAACTAGTTCAAGAAAATAACAGTTTAGAAAGAAAACTTGAAAAAGTTAAGGATTCACCGTTTTCAGAATGTGAAAAATGTCAATTCTTGAGTAATGATTCTTTAAAATTCAAAACTGATTTTGAGTTACTTAAAAGTGAAACCGTGAATTTGAAGAACGAAAATCATGATTTTGAAAAGGAAATTGAAAAGCTTAGAAAATCTGAAAAACTTGATTTTGAAAAGCGAAAACAATTTGAAATTGAAATTTCTAAGTCCAATGCTAAAATCAAAGCACTTGAAAACGAAAATTTGGTTTTGAAACAAACTGATGCTGAAAAGAGGAAAATCGCTATTAATCGTTGTTCAAATTTAATAAAAGAAAATAGCGATCTTAAATTTAAAATTCAACGACTTGAGTCAACTTTGACTAAATTTTCTAAAGGAGAGAAATCGTTGAATATGTTGTTAAAAAACCAATTTTTTGTTAAGAATAAAAAGTGACTTGGTTTTGGATCTGATCAAGTTGAAAAACAAAATCCTTTAAATGGCTTTGAAAACGATCAAATTGGAATTTTGAAATCTAATAATTTCAAAGGGTTTTTAAATCATAAATAAAATAATAACTCGTTTAAAATCAACTCATTTAAACCTGTTTGGATTCCAAAAAATAACAAAATGAATTTGAATAAGTTTAAACAAATTTGGGTTCCAAAGGGTACGCTAGTGGACAGTAATGGATTGTTATATAAACGGGTTTGGGTACCAAAACGTGTAAATGAAGATAAGAGTGGTAAAACAACTTTTGTTAGACTACTCGATCACACAAACATTTAGGTACCATGGGAGACTAAGGAACAGCTATGCTTAAGTGAGATAAAATTCAAATTGATTCATATTATCGAATTATTTGGAGTTCCTTAGCCATAGATTCAGAGTTGGAGATTCATTGGATCACATCGATTATGGTAAGTCAAGTATGATCTCTAAATTCGTATTTTTATTTTATTTCCTTTTTAGTTTATTTTCCTTTTTAGTTTTTATTCCTTTTATTTTATTTTAATAAGGCCACAATTTTTTTTTGAGCATATCTTGAACACAGCAAATTGAAATTTTAAAATTTATGATGTTCTTGTATGCAAATGAAATTTCACACATTTTTAGCTGTTTTGAGTTTCTTCTTATTCATTTTGAAAAATATTGAAAAATCGAACTTAATATAGTAGACTACTTGAAAGCCATGATTTATTAGTTGTGAAAAATTCATTTTTTTTACTTGGCTCGATTTTGAGATCATTTGTTATTGATTGTTGAATTTCTTGGATTATAAAAATTTGATTTTTTCTCTCAAGTGATTTCAAATAATACTTTTCAGATTTGATCGTTGAATGGTTCTTGTGCTTGTCTAAAAATTCTCTGAAAAAAATTCACTTGCGATTCTTACTTTGAAAATGATCTTGTGCTGCTCTGATAAGGAATTTTAAAAAAACTGATTTTCAACTTGCATTGATATTTTCAAAAACTCCTCTTGAAATTGATATTTTCAATTTTAAAATCGTTTTTGATTATTTATTCAAAAATTGAAATTATTGATTAATTTGAACCATTTTGAGACTCATTAAAATTATTGATAGATTTATGAAATTGTGATAAGTTGTGACTATGATGGTATAATTCATAACTAGAGGAGATATTATTTTAAATCTCATGATGATTGGACAGATTTTATAATATCTTTGAACTAGAGCTTATTTCACGACCATCTTCTATATTTACCATATTCCTGGCATTCATCATGGTTTTATTTAATTTGGAGAATTCAGATTATTTTTAGAAAAAAATATCTTGGAAATAAAAATAAAGAAAAAAGAAATATATATATATATATATATAATTTATCCTTGGTATTCACTCCCATTTAAAAGTCCTCGCGGTTATGCGTGGATGAATTACCTTAATCGCTATGTGCTTCCATTCTCACTTAAAAGACCTTTGGGCTGTGCATGGATGGAACTCATTAGAGAGGATAAAGTTAAGTTACTACTAACCCCATTTAAAAGACCTTTGGGCTATGCATGGTTAGCAAGTGCTTAACACATTTTTGAGCATATTTAAAATCTTCAAAATTCATATTCAAATATTCAATTTTTATTGAACTCTCCTTATTCTATAAAATTGATCGTAAATCCATTCATTCTGAAAGTGAAATTTGCTTCTGATTTAAAGATTATTATGATTTTTGCTTGATTAAATGGGATTTGTGATATATATTCTCTCTCTTAATTTAATTTTATATTTATGGTCTAAATTCATCACTGTTTCGATCTCCATTATTCTTTTGATGATAACGAAAAGAGGGAGAATGGTAAGATTTTGACCGATGAGTATTTAATTCAAAAAAAAATTTAAGACTGGAAATTTAATATCTAGAGGGAGAATGATCAATTGGATTCCATCATTCATATTTTCTACATATATAAGGGGAGTTCAGTTGTAGGGGGGGCTAATAAATAGGGGGAGTTCAATATTCAATGTCAAACACATTTATTGTGCTCAAAATCTTTTATTTGTTTATCATCATCAAAAGGGGGAGATTGTTGTATATGACGTAGTTGTATACACAATTATATGATTTTTGTTTTATGATAACAACCAAATAAATATTATTTCAAATGTGTTTGTTACTGTATTGTTCTATATATACATCACAGACATGAATATAATATTTATATTTAAATAGAATACGACTGTACAGACAATCATATATTCATACAGTATTTTATTTGAACTAAATATTATATTTCAAACATTCAAACAGCACAACTATTTATAACTCCACTATTTATTCAATTCACATGAGATTGTACTTGTAAATAAACTGAATACGATAAACAAGCTTGTTTGACAACAATAAAATGATATTTTATTACAATCAAACCTGTTTATTACAAATAACAGTACAATTTTATTCACGTCTACAATCAATTTCATATACATAGATGCCTCATTATATACATCACAAATCACTCAGTACATTTTCATATATACATTCATTTACTGACACACACTGACATTGTCTCATGTCTTCTTGTCTTCACAGCACTTCACAGTCATTTCTGTCACCATCTGCAAACCTGTCACAAATAGAAAAACACACACAGTAGACTGCAACAAAAATAAAATTAAATACAAGAAAATAAAGATTTATTTTTAAATTTTATTTGCCTCAGAATTTCGGTGTGTTTCTCATCATTTTTCTAGACTTGGAATGATATACAGGGACATGTAAAATTATCTGATGGCTGCACATACACACGTGTATATATATACACCTGTGCACTGCCTCGTTGATCCAGTGTGCAACCGAGGAGTAGCCACATGGACCATCTCGACTCATTGCACAGCATATCAAAATGGTTGAGTTCAATACATGACAAATAACAAGGCAATTGGTGTCTAACACAGTCGAGCAAAAGGTCAAAACAGTTCATGCATGGACACAACAAGTTGAACATGATAATGAGTGAAAGCCAAATGGTCGAGTTAACATATACTAACGCAACTATATAAGGGCAGTGCACAAATTCGTTTCAACCATAAATGGACAAAGGTGGAAAGACAAACTCATGCAAATATAGTGTTTCAGTATACTAGCAGCATTAAAATGGTGAGTTTGAATCAAGCAACAAGTTTAAGGGCAGCAAACATAAAACTGGTAAAGCATCAGTTCAGCCTGGTATAAGTCCACTAGCATAAGTGAAGACACAATGGTGCATACATATACAAGGGACAGTACAACTTGGGTATGGTGAAATAATGGAGCAATATGCATCAAGACAGGAACAAAGCCATGGTAACAGAAATGAGCACAGCACATGGCAGAGCATTCATATATGCATAAGCCGCGAAGACACAAGACAAACATGACACTGCAGATATGATCAAGCTGATTTACAATGCTAATAGAAAACTATATGGACAAGCAAGATGTCAAGCAATGAAATGGTGAATGTACATGGTGCAGCCATGGTGATCGAGCATGTTTTCAAGTCAGCTCAACCACTATGGCCATAGAAATGCAACATATGTACAATTACAAGTAGATATGAACACAACTACAATAAGCAGCAGTTCACATTTACACGTAGGAGGTGAAGCACAAGGCAAAATTCAAAGTGCAGTGTGTGTTAAAAATTTGTTCAATGGGAAATGATTAACCTACTTTAGCAACAGCTTAAAAGTCGAGTGTGAAATGGCAAGTCGAGCAGTACAATAACTGTTCTTATCAATTGAAAGACTGAAATCTGGCAAGTTCAAGTACAAAAGAAATAAAATGCAGACCAAACAAGAATATGTTTCAAGTACAAGGGCACAGGTCAAGCCATGGAGAAAACAGTTTGATCAAGGCAAATCAAGTGAAGCATCTGTTCGTTTTCATGAACTAAAAGGCAGCAAATTCAGTATGGAAAAATCAAGGGTTGGAGCATCAAACAAAATACATATGAGGCATAAAGATCGAAAAAGATCAAAGCAAAGTATATTTCAAAATTATGTAATATAAAGGAAAGGTGCAGGCAAAATGGTCAAGGCTGAAATCTACAAAGACCGTAAATTTGACAGGACAAAATGTTCAAGTAAGCAGCACAGTGCAATAGTTTGTTCAAATAAGTCATTGTAACAACCCGAATTTTAATAACATATTAAAATCATAAATCAAGGCAGAATTAAAATTTAAAATAAGAATCAAGGGAAATGGGTTGCGCCATTGCGTTCGTCTCAAAATTTTACAAGAAATAGAGTCCGAGTTTTCGAAAATCGAAGTCCGTATGACCAAGTTATGGCCTGTACAAGTTTCAGCAGACTTTCAGGCAGACTGACCCCAGGTCGACTGTAGTGTCGACTGCACAGTCGACTTCCTACCCCCCCCCCCCCAGGTCGACTGTAGTGTCGACCTCCCCCCTGTACAGGTCGACCTGGTGTGGCCCAGAACCCCTTTTTGAGGCCCGGGATGAGTTTTGATGGTCCGGATTGACTCTAGGGATGATCTAAGGGCCTAAATGAGTTCCTACATCTATAAATACAACCTAAGGCCTAACCCTAATTCACTACAACATGTCTAACCACCATTATACTACTAAAATCCCTCTTGGTCATGGCCGCCGTCTCTAATCTTCTTCTTAAGCTTTCATACGCAATCCAATGCAAAGATGAAGACTGCTACAACAATTCAAGGAGATGAATTAACAACTCTACAACATTTCAACATTGATTTCAGTTCTTAAATTCGCTAGCCATGCTAAGTAAGTTCTAGTTACTTTTTAGATTAAAATACTTATTTTAATATGGCTATGGAATAAAGTGTAATTGGATATAAGCATGTTTATCAATTCAGATCTATTCCTGTTTATCTTTGAACCTTGAGTTTTGAGACTTCTTCAACTCCATTCTTATGTCTAGTTCATGCTCTATTCAGCCGTTGTAAATCAGTTTCTTGGATTCATGTTGATATTATTATCAAGATCTAATCTTTATGCCTATCATGATGATTTATGCTGTTTTCTCTCTGATCTTGTTTTATTGCAAAATTCTACCTTTCCCCTATTTATTTTCTTTTGATGAACCTAGATCAATTTCGGATCTAGGCCTAAAACACGATTTTGCGTACGATTGAATACGGGGAATAGTATGGGAATATTACCTATTTGGATATATGCGATTGGAGGAATTGATGGCATAACATGAAAATTGGATATATGGGTATTATTGCCATTAATATGAAATTTGATAATTAGGGTATTGCCATTGAAATGGTAATTGCAAGAATTGGGATTGGCATATGTAATTTGGCTAGAACTTGATAGGTGTAAATTGGCATAAATTGGGCATACATATAAAATGGCATGAACTGAACATGTGTAAATTTGGTATGAATTAGGCATATGTAAAACGGACATGTAATCTAGAACTTGGGCATGTGTTGATTAGGTGAGATTTGTAGTTGAAACACATATGATAATTTATGTCTTGAAAAGGGGCTAATATGAACACGCCTAAGTGGGTTTTGGGTAGTTGGAATGTAATAGCCTTAAAGGAGGGATAAATATAAATTGGGGAAAGTTGCCTTTAATGGCATAAGATAAATTGTGGTAAAATTTGTATGATTTTTGCATACCATTAATTGATGAACATAATTGAGTCAATTATGGACATCGTTAAATTCGGAATTAATTAATAATTTGAATAGGGAAATTATTAAGACTGGGGTAAATGATTATAAGTGATAATCAATGCTTAGGACACGAGGTTGGACTCATTTGTGACGTAAAACAGCCCGGACCCGCCCGGCAAATCCAGTAGTCACAAATGGTAGCCCAATGTGAGAGGTCCTAGGCCCAAATTAAAAAGTGTAACAGTTGTAAAGACACGAGGTTAGACTCTTTTATGGTGTAAGACTGCCCGGACCCGCCCGGCAAATCCAGCTGCCATAAATGTCAGTCTAATGTGAGAGGTCTTTATAGGGCTACGGCCTTAATGAATTAAGAAATACTTAACCAGATAAACATGTGGTGGGACATGGGGGTTAAGTGGGTGACATGTGGGTGACATGTGGAAATACGAATAGTAATACTTAACCAACATAACATGGTAATTAGACCAGTGGGTAGGGTTAAGTAAACTAAGAACACTTAACCAATATGGTATGAATGGGTGGGTTAAGTAATATGATTAGGCTAATGACACTTAACCAATATGGTATGAACGGGTGGGTTAAGTAATATGACCAGGATAATGACACTTAACTGTTATGACATAAATGGTTGAGTTAAGTAAATCTTAATTAATGCCTAAGTGGGAATGATAACTTATGGAATAAAGTAAGTTAGGCGGAACAATAGATAAGATGAGATAACTTATGTAATAAGGAAAGATGTGCATCATTGTCGATAAAGCAATATGTAAAGACAAGAATGAATTTACAATTGAAGGCGACATAAGTTATATTATAAAAAGGAACAAAACATTGGTTAGGTTGGATAATCCTCTGAGTATCAATCTGATGTTGATTCCGGTCTTCGGGGTTGGTATTTAGGGAATTATTCTCCCTCTCCAGTGAGTTTGTAAGTTAAGGGGTACTTGGTTGTAAAGGTTGAATAAGAACATGTTATTGTACCATAACGGGGGTTAATGTATGAATCATAGGAATAACATGTTGTGGGCTTATTAATGGACTTAATATAGTGAAAGTTAAGAATTGAATTAATAAGCAAAGTTGAAGGATGGTATAAATGGAAATAACCAAGTTAAATGATAAGACTGATGAGGCAGCGCAAGCGCATAGTTAATGGATAGACATAGGGTCTAATGGCAGATAAAGCCAAGGCGCTTGGTTAAACCCAGACGTAGGGGGTAATATGAATGACATGTAAAATATAACCTATAAGCACTTAACCAAGATAAAGCATGTATTAAGACATGAGGATGATGTAGGGGTTAAGTGGGGGACATGGGTAACATGTAAGACATAATTGGTGTATACTTAGCCAAAATTTAAGCATGTAAGTGGACATGAATAAGAAGGGGTTAAGTAAGAATTACTAGAGGGGACCAAGCATAGGAGGGAAGCTTGTGTCGAGGAAAGGGGACCCTTTTCAGACCAGTAGCCCATTTCGTATCTTTGTGAGCTCGACCCATGTCGAGGACGGGACACGCATACTGGGTTTGATTGTAAGAGGTCAAAACGGGTTAGCGGTGGCAACGCAAGTCCAACGGGTTTCATATGCGTGTGTGGACCCGGGTTGGTAGGTAAGACGTTGTTGCATCGTGTAGGTATAAGCCGTGCGTCTCTGTTGTATCGGGTTGCCACTTTGGGGAGTGATACACCCCACTGTGGGGCCAGCACGGGTATCTACGAGTTAGGGAGCCGATCGAATGGGGAGGGTAGTGGGTACGACTAGTGGAGATAGGAGCAGGCGGCACCTATGACAGCAGCTAGGAGTACAGCTACCATATTATGAATATTGTAATTAGAATGGGGAGGGTAGTGGGTACCACTAGTGGAGATAGGAGCAGGCGACACCTATGACATCAGCTAGGGGTACACGAAACTACCATTATTATTATCACTTATGTTCAGTAGGCAGGATCACCTTATTATATAACACGGGCTACTAGTTGGGACACTAGTAGGGGGTAAGGATCCTTGTTACATAGGACACTAGTTGGAGTACTAGTAAGAATACGGATCATTCCTTGTAAGACACTTGTGAGGATGCTAGTTAGGTGGTGCAGATCAAAAAGATATCACAAAAATCTTTTAATGGCGAAGCAGAGGAATCGTGATATGTTTGATAGGAATCTTACGAAATTATACTTAGTTTATCTTGAATGCAAACCTTGCGATGTTACTTGACAAAAATCACATCTTAGTTATCTTGCCTGTTGCTTATCTTGTCATCATGCTTATGTTTACTTTCAGTTTACTCATGCCATATTATCCTTAACTATTTTTGTGCTGAAAGTCACTAGGACTTACTCAGTCTTTATGACTGACCCGTTTTGTTTCGCCTCTTTTTCTTCCTTCCCCCCCCCCAAGGTTCGCAGGGTGGGAATACAGCTTAGTTCGGATCTTACCAAGCTCCAAGGCTCTTTCATGTATGGCTTGGATTTCTCTTGGCTATGGCTTGCTTTGCTTTATTGGGGAATACTACAATTTGTTTTTATGCTTCTTTGTTTTTTAGCAAGACAGATATTTTAACTATGTAATTGGGTATTGGAAGTTGATGGGCTTTTATTGTAAACAATCATATTCAATAAATGATTTTAAGTACTTCCACTTTACTTTCCGTTGTTTTATATATGTCTGTCTTGTAATATTTCTGTTCCAGTACCCATAATGCTCCATTGAAGTTAAGGCATTCCCTTTGTGAGTGACCTTAATGGATGTGGGGTGTTACGTTTGGTATCAGAGCAGAAGGTTACTAGATTTGGGCAAAAGTTTTCAGAAACCTTCTGAACTAGTTTTCAAAACATTTACAAAGAAGCAAATTTTCAAGAAAATTTTGTTTTGATTAAAAGGCATATTCCCCAAAGCCATATGCACTATCTTTTGATTCCCTCTTGAAATCTCTCCTCTCTCTTTTCACCATAATTTCATAGGCATCCGACATATGTCGGAGGGCAAAGAAGTGCCCAACCTCCATCTGTAGCTGCAGTAGTTCCATCTGCGTCTATTCTTATTTCAAGTTGTGTAGAGTTGTCGTGCGTTGGAGGTAGCTTCGAAGGACTTGTCAACAAACTATACAAGAACAAGAGACTAGTTGTTATAGCTTAATCCACGAAGGAGGAAAAAGGTGAAAGGAAAGAGGCCAAAGTGAAAGAATAGTAGAACCCATGACAAGAGAAAGTATCTTTAGTATGGTAAGGAGGGAGTGTAGTTAAGTATTATAGGACAAGAGCAAGGGCAAAAGGCAAGGTCGTCGAGAGGGCAATTGTATACCTAAGAGAGGCAGTAACGTTTCTGTTAAAAGTTTAGCTTTCTTTTCTATCATCCCACCAGAACTTTGTTTTGTACGTCGCATCCTTTTAATTCTGCTTCGATAGTTGAGTCTCTGCACCTTAGTACTAGCGTATTGGAAGATCCCAATTTTTGTCTCAAATCCTGTTGGGGAATTGGCTCATTTATTCATGATTTGTTTGGATGTCTAGGTATTGAGCTTAGAAGGAATGCTTATGATTTTTGGGCTAGGAGTGGATTCTAGGGAATGGAGTGGTTATCCAATAAGGGTGCCATTCTCGGTTTTGAAAGGAGGGTAGTTAGACTCTTGACTTGCTTTGGTAATGCCCTCGAAGTCTAGTGTAACCCTTAGGGTTTTTGCCATGCTTAGTTACCTAGAATCTCTAGATACATTTATTGATCCGCTCGAGTAGTGTTCGCCACTAAGGCGGATGGTTCATTTCACTTATGCATGTGATGTAGAAAATCGCCTTAGTAAGAACATTTAGCAACATGGTTGACATTTGTTTATTTTCAAGAGATAATTCATCTATGTGGAATACCTTCTAGTAAGTGAACGAGATCCAAGATTCACTAGTGAATTTTGGAGAGCTAATATGGAACCCTCAGTACACAGTTATGTTTGAGACCGAGTATACTAGAGGGAGAATAAGTGAAAGTGGAACGGGAGGCAACAGTGAAATGAGTTCCAACTCGTATTTTGGAAATAAGAATCAAGGAGCTATGAAATTGTGAAGTTAAGGACGGTCAAAGCACAATGGAGTTAAGCTCAAGTAAATGCGACTTAGAAGATTGAAGACTAGATTCGTGCATCACATCTCTTTTTAAGAGTATATTCTTGATTCCTTTTTCCTGTAGAGCTTACTTGCATGCTATCTTTTGTGTATATCCTCTCGGTCCTATTCTCAATCCAATTTCTGTTGCAAACCCCATAGGGAGTATGACTCATCTGTTAGTTTTACATGTTGGGGCTTGAGGGTGTCCGTTGGGTTGATTAAACCTTTTGGGTTTTATAGGATATGGGTTGGTTTTAGGAAGGGATTTCTTGTGACCTAAAAGGAGTCCATCATGCTTAGTTTCCTAGAATCACATATATATTGGTTGGGTTGAAAATTTCTTTGGGTGTCTGTCTGATGTTGATTTCGGTCTTCGGGGCTGGTGCTTAGGGAATTCTTCTCCTAATCAGTATATATGTGACGTAGATTTCCATCTTTGATGGGCGCAGAGTTTTTACTTGCTTCTATCATTCGACTATATCTTTAGGTAGGAACAGTTGGGTGTAAACATGTGTTTGAGACATGTTATGATTGATGGTTGCAAGTGGTTGCAAGTGGTTGCTAGTGGTTGCTCGTGGATGCATATACACGCACATTAGGCACTAGATCGGCTCAGTCACCTTTCATATTGCATATGCATGAGTGTTTACACTTGTTTATGGATGGAATTGAATGTGTTATCATGTGGATGTTGCATATGAATGGATGTTTGTGCACACATATAGTGTTTATGTGACTAGGACTATTTGCATACATGTTGGACTCATGGCACTAAACATATTTTGCATCTAGAAGATCAATCAGGCCTGATCATTTACATTAGGCAAGGAACATATACACACACTTCTTCCATATGATCATACAGCATTAGAAATTTCTTAAGGACAATGAATGCATGTGATTGATGATTGAGTAGATGGATGATTGGATGGTAGGACACATTCTTCTTAACTTGAAGATTTCGGGGACGAAATCCTTTAAGGAGGGGAGAATGTAACAACCCGAATTTTAATAACATATTAAAATCATAAATCAAGGCAGAATTAAATTTTAAAATAGGAATCAAGGGAAATGGGTTGCGCCATTGCGTTCGTCTCGAAATTTTACATGAAATAGAGTCCGAGTTTTCGAAAATCGGAGTCCGTATGACCAAGTTATGGCCTGTACAAGTTTCAGCAGACTTTCAGGAAGACTGACCCCAGGTCGACTGTAGTGTCGACTGCACAGTCGACTTCCCCCCTCCCCCCAGGTCGACTGTAGTGTCGACCTCCCCCTTGTACAGGTCGACCTGGTCGGCCTGGTGTGGCCCACAACCCATTTTTGAGGTCCGAGATGAGTTTTGATGGTCCGGATTGACTCTAGGGATGATCTAAGGGCCTAAATGAGTTCCTACATCTATAAATACAACCTAAGGCCTAACCCTAATTCACTACAACATGTCTAGCCACCATTATACTACTAAAATCCCTCTTGGTCATGGCCGCCGTCTCTAATCTTCTTCTTAAGCTTTCATACGCAATCCAATGCAAAGATGAAGACTGCTGCTACAACAATTCAAGGAGATGAATTAACAACTCTACAACGTTTCAACATTGATTTCAGTTCTTAAATTCGCTAGCCATGCTAAGTAAGTTCTAGTTACTTTTTAGATTAAAATAATTAATTTTAATATGGCTATGGAATAAAGTGTAATTGGATATAAGCATGTTTATCAATTCAAATCTATTCTTGTTTATCTTTGAACCTTGAGTTTTGAGACTTGTTCACCTCCATTCTTATGTCTAGTTCATGCTCTATTCAGTCGTTGTAAATCAGTTTCTTGGATTCATGTTGATATTATTATCAAGATCTAATCTTTATGCCTATCATGATGATTTATGCTGTTTTCTCTCTGATCTTGTTTTATTGCAAAATTCTACCTTTCCCCTATTTATTTTCTTTTGATGAACCTAGATCAATTTCGGATCTAGGCCTAAAACACGATTTTGCATACGATTGAATACGGGGAAAAGTATGGGAATATTACCTATTTGGATATATGCGATTGGTGGAATTGATGGCATAACATGAAAATTAGATATATGGGTATTATTGCCATTAATATGAAATTTGATAATTGGGGTATCGCCATTAAAATGGTAATTGCAAGAATTGGGATTGGCATATGTAATTTGGCTAGAACTTGATAGGTGTAAATTGGCATAAATTGGGCATACATATAAAATGGCATGAACTGAACATGTGTAAATTTGGTATGAATTAGGCATATGTAAAACGGACATGTAATCTAGAACTTGGGCATATGTTGATTAGGTGAGATTTGTAGTTGAAACACATATGATAATTTATGTCTTGAAAAGGGGCTAATATGAACACGCCTAAGTGGGTTTTGGGTAGTTGGAATGTAATAGCCTTAAAGGAGGGATAAATATAAATTGGGGTAAGTTGCCTTTAATGGCATAAGATAAATTATGGTAAAATTTGTATGATTTTTGCATACCATTAATTGATGAACATAATTGATTCAATTATGGACATCGTTAAATTAGGAATTAATTAATAATTTGAATAGGGAAATTATTAAGACTGGGGTAAATGATTATAAGTGATAATCAATGCTTAGGACACGAGGTTGGACTCATTTGTGACGTAAAACTACACGGACCCGCCCGGCAAATCCAGTAGTCACAAATGGTAGCCCAATGTGAGAGGTCCTAGGCCCAAATTAAAAGCGTAACAGTTGTAAAGACACGAGGTTAGACTCTTTTATGGTATAAGACTGCCCGGACCCGCCCGACAAATCCAGCTGCCATAAATGTCAGTCTAATGTGAGAGGTCTTTATAGGGTTACGGCCTTAATGAATTAAGAAATACTTAACCAGATAAACATGTGGTGGGACATGGGGGTTAAGTGGGTGACATGTGGGTGACATGTGTAAATACGAATAGTAATACTTAACCAACATAACATGGTAATTAGACCAGTGGGTAGGGTTAAGTAAACTAAGAACGCTTAACCAATATGGTATGAATGGGTGGGTTAAGTAATATGATTAGGCTAATGACACTTAACCAATATGGTATGAACGGGTGGGTTAAGTAATATGACCAGAATAATGACACTTAACTGTTATGACATGAATGGTTGAGTTAAGTAAATCTTAATTAATGCCTAAGTGGGAATGATAACTTATGGAATAAAGTAAGTTAGGCGGAACAATAGATAAGATGAGATAACTTATGTAATAAGGAAAGATGTGCATCATTGTCGATAAAGCAATATGTAAAGACAAGAATGAATTTACAATTGAAGGCGACATAAGTTATATTATAAAAAGGAACAAAACATTGGTTAGGTTGGGTAATCCTCTGAGTATCAATCTGATGTTGATTCCGGTCTTCGGGGTTGGTATTTAGGGAATTATTCTCTCTCTCCAGTGAGTTTGTAAGTTAAGGGGTACTTGGTTGTAAAGGTTGAATAAGAACATGTTATTGTACCATAACGGGGGTTAATGTATGAATCATAGGAATAACATGTTGTGGGCTTATTAATGGACTTAATATAGTGCAAGTTAAGAATTGAATTAATAAGCAAAGTTGAAGGATGGTATAAATGGAAATAACTAAGTTAAATGATAAGACTGATGAGGCAGCACAAGCGCATAGTTAATGGATAGACATAGGGTCTAATGGCAGATAAAGCCAAGGCGCTTGGTTAAACCCAGACGTAGGGGGTAATATGAATGACATGTAAAATATAACCTATAATATCTTAACCAAGATAAAGCATGTATTAAGACATGAGGATGATGTAGGGGTTAAGTGGGGGACATGGGTAACATGTAAGACATAACTGGTGTATACTTAGCCAAAATTTAAGCATGTAAGTGGACATGAATAAGAAGGGGTTAAGTAAGAATTACTAGAGGGGACCAAGCATAGGAGGGAAGCTTGTGTCGAGGAAAGGGGACCCTTTTCAGACCAGTAGCCCATTTCGTATCTTTGTGAGCTCGACCCATGTCGAGGACGGGACACGCATACTAGGTTTGATTGTAAGAGGTCAAAACGGGTTAGCGGTGGCAACGCAAGTCCAACGGGTTTCATATGCGTGTGTGGACCCGGGTTGGTAGGTAAGACGTTGTTGCATCGTGTAGGTATAAGCCGTGCGTCTCTGTTGTATCGGGTTGCCACTTTGGGGAGTGATACACCCCACTGTGGGGCCAGCACGGGTATCTACGAGTTAGGGAGCCGATCGAATGGGGAGGGTAGTGGGTACGACTAGTGGAGATAGGAGCAGGCGGCACCTATGACAGCAGCTAGGAGTACAGCTACCATATTATGAATATTGTAATTAGAATGGGGAGGGTAGTGGGTACCACTAGTGGAGATAGGAGCAGGCGACACCTATGACATCAGCTAGGGGTACACGAAACTACCATTATTATTATCACTTATGTTCAGGATCACCTTATTATATAACACAGGCTACTAGTTGGGACACTAGTAGGGGGTAAGGATCCTTGTTACATATGACACTAGTTGGAGTACTAGTAAGAATACGGATCATTCCTTGTAAGACACTTGTGAGGATGCTAGTTAGGTGGTGCAGAGCAAATAGATATCACAGAAATCTTTTAATGGCGAAGCAGAGGAATCATGATATGTTTGATAGGAATCTTACAAAATTATACTTAGTTTATCTTGAATGCGAACCTTGCGATGTTACTTGACAAAAATCACATCTTAGTTATCTTGCATGTTGCTTATCTTGTCATCATGCTTATGTTTACTTTCAGTTTACTCATGCCATATTATCCTTAACTATTTTTGTGCTGAAAGTCACTAGGACTTACTCAGCCTTTATGACTGACCCGTTTTGTTTCGCCTCTTTTTCTTCCATTCCCCCCCCTCAGGTTCGCAGGGTGGGAATACAGCTTAGTTCGGATCTTACCAAGCTCCAAGGCTCTTTCATGTATGGCTTGGATTTCTCTTGGCTATGGCTTGCTTTGCTTTATTGGGGAATACTACAATTTGTTTTTATGCTTCTTTGTTTTTGAGCAAGACAGATATTTTAACTATGTAATTGGGTATTGGAAGTTGATGGGCTTTTATTGTAAACAATCATATTCAATAAATGATTTTAAGTACTTCCACTTTACTTTCCGCTATTTTATATATGTCTGTCTTGTAATATTTCTGTTCCAGTACCCATAATGCTCCATTGAAGTTAAGGCATTCCCTTTGTGAGTGACCTTAATGGATGTGGGGTGTTACAGTCATCATAAATATTACATCAGATTACTTGAGCATGCATCCACTCTTAACAGTTCATATCGGGGTTTTAATTTCCAGAAAATCAGAGTTTTAAAATTGAGAGTATATATGAAATATATTAGGAAGGAATTCATCTCGCAAGCTATCCCAAAATGTTTGAGTAGTTCAAACATATCAAATTCAACCCATGAAGATTCATACGCAAATATTGAAATCCTCAAATCAACACAAGATCAAGTCAAAGAAATTCCAGAAATTACGTGGATGTCAAGCCCAAAAATTACTTATATATCGTGACTGATTCTAATATCGAAACCAGAGAATAATTCGGATTGAAGTCCTATTTATACACCATAATCATCATTGGCAATATCTCGTCCAAGTTTCCACGCAATTAAAGGTAAATTCGAAGTGAAAAAAAACATACCAATATTTACTTGGATCTGAATCGAGTGAAATTTGCAAATAAAAGTACATCAAAGAGAAAGCGGCGACCTCAAACCTAAGGAGAATCGAAACCGTATTGCAACCGCCTCCGCCATCTTCTTCCAAAAGAAAACCCTAGGAGCTTCCATTTCTATTTCCAGAGTGACAAAGGAGATCAGGCTTATAGTGGTGAAGCAAATAAGAAAGGGCCCGACCAAGTTTTCTATAAAAGGGGTTAAAGGATTTATTTATTTAAAATAGAAACTAGGTTTTATTATAAGGGTTTTAAAATTGTTTTAACTTTTTTTTAATTTGAATTTCAATTTGTAATCGAGAGATAGTTTTCTAGCTTGTCTCTAAAACTAGGGAGACGAATTGCGGGATTTGTAATTCGGGGAAATCTGGTTTCGGGGGTAAAAACAAGTGTAGGGTTTTTAGCGTAGGGTTAAGAACAGTTTGGAGCGAGTGTCGCGAGTTTACAGGGGATTGTAAGCATAGAGATTGTTTTAACTCCTAGTAGAAACCTTGGGAAATGCAGCAGTAGGCAAGGTTTGGTCGAAGCTAGGTATATCTGTATGTTATTTATTTTTATTTATTTTCCGCATTTATTCTGATTATTATCTGTGCTGTTATTATTTAATTACTCTGTGAAAATCTGCGACAAACCCTATTCACCCCACCTCTAGGGTTAATTTAGATCCTACACAAGAAATCACAAATTTTAGGTTTATCTGTTAATTATGAAAATTATAGTAAAAACTGAAACCAAGGGAACAAAACTGATCAGCTGGTATAAAGGGAGGTTATTCTAATAGATCTAGAGTAGAGGAAGGTGGAACAACAATAGTGGAAGTCCTAAGTGTCAAATATGTGAAAAATTAGGACATGCAACAGCAAAGTGTTATTTTAGATTCAATTCCAATTATATACTAGAATAAAGTCAGAGCAGTTAAAGAACTTCAAATTCTAATACAAATTCAAACCTGGCACAGATGGAAGTAAACACAAACACTGAATGATCAAGTGGAAGCCAGGCAAAGTTTGATGACATAGGGGATGATAATTGGTATCCAGATTCAAGAGAACAAATCATATTACAAATAATCTGGACAACTTAAATCTTGGTCAGAAGGAGTATAGATATAATGAAACTATTCACATGGACAATGGTGAAAGTATTAATATCACATACATTGGCTTTGGCTGCATTCGAGATAAAAAAACAAATGTATTTAAACAATTTACTAAGAGTGCCACAAATCAAGAAGAATCTATTAAGCTTATCTCAATTTGCTAAAGATAATAGTGTTTATTTTGAGTTTCAACCTAGTCACTGTTTAGTCAAAGACATACTAACTAATGAAATTCTTTTGCAGGGTTAAGCTGATAGAGGACTGTACAAAGTTCAGTGTTATAAACATTGGAAATATAACTGATGAAAATATTGACAAGAGTAGTAAGACTTGTTATTTGTTTGAAACTCAAAAAGGAAAAGGAGTGTTTGATTTGTGGCATGCCAAGTTAGGGAATCCTAATGCTAATGTTGTCAAACAAGTTTTATTAGATAATAATATCTTATTTGATGATATAACCTTGCCATATGTGTGTACCCATTGTCAAATTGGAATAAGTCATAAGTTATATTTCTCTGATTCTCAGACAAACTGTACAAAACCACTTGCATTAGTTGTTGTAAATTTATGGGGTCAAGCACCAGTAAAATCAGATTATGGTTTTAATTACTATATATCATTTGTTGACTCTTGTACTTGGTATACATGGATATACTTTATGAAAAACAAATCTGAAACTATTGTTGTTTATTTCATTAATAAGGCAGAAAGGTTTCTTAGACAGTCTTTAATTTTTTTACAAACTAATGGTGGTACAAAATTTAAACCACTAAGTGAATTCTTTCAACTAAGTTGTCCTTATACCTCAGAACAAAATGGTCTAGTAGAAAGGAAGCATAGTGTAACACCCCACCTCCGTTAGGGTCACTCACAAAGGGAATGCACTAGCTTTGGTGGAGCATTATCTAGGTAAACATACACAGAAATATTACAAGACAGAACATATAAAACAGCAGAAGAAGAACCAAATTTCATTGCTTTAAAATCTAGAAAGGTATAAAGCCTTTTACATCAAAATGCCATTAAATCCATTACATCGAAATCTGTCTTGCAATAGTAAAGAAGCATAAATCATAGTCATAAATCATTCCCCAAGTCAAACAGTAAAGCAACCATAGCCAAGAAAGGTCCAAGCCATATATGATGATCTTGAACTAGAAAGAAGTTCAAACTAAGTAGTAGTGTTTCCTCCCTGAGAACCTGGGGGGGGGGGACGGAAGAAAAAGAGGCGAAAGAAAACGGGTCAGTCATAAAGACTGGTACGTCCAAGTGACTTTCAGCATAAAAATAGGTAAAAGTAACATGACATGTATAAACTGAAAGTAAACATAAGTATGATGTCAAGATGGATAAGATAGACTAAGATAACATGATGAATCAAGTATAGGTCAAGTATAGCATCGCATGTTCAAGGTTCGCTGCACCAACTGTACTAGTAGCCCAACCCGTGTCATGTATTAACTATGAAATAATCCCTCGGCCCAAAATCGTGAATGACCCATTACTAGGTCCAACGGAACGATCCACTAATCGATCGGCTCCCTACAAGTTCAAGCTCGTTGTGTTTCTATGTCATACGGCCCTGTCACGAATGTAGTCACCTGTGCTAGGTCCACCATAGGGTGTATCAAGCCCTATGGTGCCAACCACCGACACGAATCAAGCATGCACAGATAAATCTACTAATGCCCAATGTCTGCTTTTTCAACTCCGGACCACGTGCACGACCATAGCCCGCCTGAACCTACACTGGCGCACCCACACAGCCGTCGTTCTGGTCGCTTACAATCAGCCCAGTAATCGTGCCCCACCCTGCCTAGTTCCAGGGTACCGTGATACATCTAGTGGGTTACTGCTGAAAAGGACCGCGTAACTAGGGTTTCCGTCTAGTAGGTTAAGTGTTGTCATTTAAATTCGAGACTTAACCCCATCAGTCTAGCATGTCAAGTTGGTTAAGTGTTGTCATTCAAGTTCGTGACTTAACCCGCCTACGTGTCATGTCAAATTGGCTACGTGTTGTCGTTCAAGTTCATGACTTAGCCCTACGAATCATGTGTCAAGTTGGTTGAGTATATTCAAGCGGTTCATGAATTAACCCTACCAAATCATCATGTAAAATTGGTTAAGTTCATTCAAGAGGCTCATGACTTAATCCTATCAAATCACTGTGTCAAATTGGTTAAGTTCATTCAAGCGGTTCATGACTTAACCCTATAATGTGGCATAAATTCATTAATGCACCCCAACCTCTCACATCAGACCTGTTGTTGTGGTCACTGGATATGTCGGGCGGTTCCGGGCAGATTTACACCACAACTCAGTCTGACCTCGGGTTTCAAGCGCGATATGACCAACTACCCACATTGGATCCTATTGTTTGCAGTAACTGGATTTGTCGGGCGGTTCCAGGCAGATTTACATTGCAAACTCAACCCAACCTCGAGTTGGCCATTTTCATGTTTATTCTAGTGTCATGACCATGTTCAAGTTTCATGTCAAGTTCGTGCCAAGCTTCATATTTCAACTTATGCCTATTATCAAGTTCATGATTCATGTTTATAACCAGTTCATGTTTTGCCTAATCTACCCAAATCGTATTCCCATCGCATGTAAATGTTAATCGATCTAAATTACAAGGAAATCTAAATCTAGAGATAAAGGGAATAACATCAAAACTATGATAGGCAGAAGGGACAAGCATAAAGCGATAAAAGATATTATAAGACTGGCATGATATAACTTGAGATAATCGGTTACAACATCACTGGCATATAGAAATTAATAGGGTTTTCAAATCTAGCAAAATAAGGCGATAGTCCTGATAAAAACTTGACATACAAGAATAGGCATGCACAAGCAAGCCAAATACAAGGATAATGGGTCAATGGTTTTTGGTGTACATAATAACGAATAAACTAAGCAAGTCACACCCTAGGTATGGGATCCAACTAAATGCCAATTTGGTGTTCAACATGGTTTTCAACTATAGTGTTATGAGCAATCAACTATAATAGTCAATTAACCACAATAGTTATACAATAGTCATGGATAATTATCCAAAAGAGTTCTAGGCAACTACCCTAATAGTCATATGCAATTAACTGTAATAGTTTCAAAGTCATGGTCATAGTCTTATGTTCATAATCATAGGCAGTAATTCATAGTCACTAGTCATAGATGATTAGCCACAATTGTCCTTGTCATAGTCATAGGCAATGGTCTTTTGTTCTCAGTCATAGGCATGGGCATAGTCTTATGTTCTCAGTCATAGTCCTTGGCCATTAACAATGGTTTCAATGTCATAGGCATGATAACGTTTGATTTATAAATGCGAATAGGCCCAAACTGATTTCAAAGCAATATTCCAAATGTCAAGATCCAAGAAGAACAAGAATAAATATGAATCGATTATCATGCTTAAGTCAAATTTCACTTTATCTCATGTCCAAATTACAAATAACAAGTTTAGATCTCAAAGAAACTAGAACTTAAAGTGCGTGGATCGAGAATTAGAAAGCAGAATTTGATTGTTGAATCTCTTTTTGATTGATCGTGTTCTAATTGAAATCCCCCAATTTGCAAATCTCTAAGCGTAGTCTTGATGGAGAAGAAGCAGTCCTTTTTCTTCCTTTTTATCTTATTATTTTGATTATCTTGGAAGCAGCATAAGGACAGAATGAAATGGTGTTGAGAGAATGAGGCTAGGGGGCTGCTTATATAGGGTTAGGCAGACGAATCTGGTCACGAAACAAGTCTAAATACATCAGAATGCATCTGGCTCAGGAAATAGGTTCGGGAGGCAGGTCGACTCTCAGGTCGACTCCCCAGTCGGCCTGGTTGGGAGGGGGTCAACTCCCCATTCGACCTGGGTATATGGGCGGGAATTTTCCTGCCAGTCTTCTTGGGTTTGAATTTCGAATTTCTGGCTTTATTTTCGAGCTGTTTTATTTTATTTAAATTCCTGAAACTTCGGAGGGTCATATCTTGGTCATACGGACTCCGATTTTCGAAAACTCGGACTCGATTTCATGCAGAATTCCGAGATGAACGTAATAGCGCAACCCGTTTCTCCTGATTCTTATTTTAAAATTTAATTCTGCCTTGATTTATGACTTTAACATGTTATAAAAATACGGGTTGTTACATTCTCCCCTCCTTAAAGGATTTCGTCCCCAAAATCTCTAAATTAGGAAGAATATATCCTACCATCCAATCATCCATCTACTCAACCATTATTCACGAGCAATCATTGTCCTTAAAAGATTTCTAATGCTGTATGAACATATGCAGAAAGTGCGTGTATATGTTCCTTATCTAATGCAAATGATCAGGCCTGATTGATATTCTTAATGCAAAATATGTTTAGTGTCATGAATCCAACATGTATGCAAATAATCCTAGTCACATAAACACTACATGTGTGCACAAACATCCATCCATATGCAACATCCACATGATATCACATTCAAATTCGTCCATAAACAAATATAAACACTCATGCATATGCAATATGAAAGGTGACTGGGCCGATCTAGTGTCTAATGTACGTGTATATGCAATCACGAGCAACCACTAGCAGCCACTTGCAACCACTTGCAACCATCAATCATAACATGTCTCAAACACATGTTTACACCCCAATTGTTCCTACCTAAAGGTATAGTCGAACGATAGAAGCAAGTAAAGAAAAACTTTGTACCCTAAACACTAGCCCAAAACCGACTTATATGATTCTAGGAAACCAAGCATGATAAACTCCTTTTAGGTCGCAAGAAATCTCTTCCTAAAACCAACCATATCCTATAAAGCCCAAAAAGTTTAGTCAACCCAACGGACACCCTCAAGCCCCAACATGTATTACTAACAGATGAGTCAAACTCCTTATGGGGTTTGCAACCGAAATAGGAATGAGAATAGGACCGAGAGGGTATACTTAAAAGATAGCATGCAAGTATGCTTTACAGGAAAAGTGGGATCAAGGATATACTCTTAAAAAGAGATATGATGTGCGTATCTAGTCTTCAATCTTCTAAGTCACATTTCCTTGAGCTTAACTCCATTGTGCTTTTACCTTTTCCTCCTTTGTGGATTAAGCCATATCAACAAGTTTCTCATCCTTAGGCTCATTGGCAAGTTTCTCGAAAGCTACCTCCATCGCATGGCAACCCAACAAAGCTTGAAACAAGATTAGTCGCAGATGGAACTACTGCGGCTACAGATAGAGAAAAGAAAGGAAAAGGGATTCAAACAAGGAAACAAAGGATAGTGCTAATGGATTTTGGGGAATAGCCTTTAAACAAAACAAGTCTTTTCTTGAAAAATGCTTCTTTGTAAATGGTTTTTAAAATAATTTCAGAAGGTTTTAAAAACTTTTGTCCAGTCTGGTAACCTTCTGCTCTGATACCAAATGTAACACCCCACCTCCGCTAGGGTCACTCACAAAGGGAATGCACTTGCTTTGGTGGAGCATTATCTAGGTAAACATACACAGAAATATTACAAGACAGAACATATAAAACAGCGGAAGAAGAACCAAATTTCATTGCTTTAAAATCTAGAAAGGTATAAAGCCTTTTACATCAAAATGCCATTAATTTCATTACATCGAAATCTGTCTTGCAATAGTAAAGAAGCATAAAACCATAGTCATAAATCATTCCCCAAGTAAAACAGTAAAGCAGCCATAGCCAAGAAAGGTCAAAGCCATATATGATGATCTTGAATCAGAAAGAAGTCCAAACTAAGTAGTAGTGTTTCCTCCCTCAGAACCTGGGGGGAACGGAAGAAAAAGAGACGAAAGAAAACGGGTCAGTCATAAAGACTGGTAAGTCCAAGTGACTTTCAGCATAAAAACAGGTAAAGGTAACATGACATGTATAAACTTAAAGTAAACATAAGTATGATGTCAAGATGGATAAGATAGACTAAGATAACATGATGAATCAATTATAGGTCAAGTATAGCATCGCATGTTCAAGGTTCGCTGCACCAACTGTACTAGTAGCCCAACCCGTGTCATGTATTAACTATGAAATAATCCCTTGGCCCAAAATCGTGAATGACCCACTACTAGGTCCAACGGAACGATCCACTAATCGATCGTCTCCCTACAAGTTTTAGCTCGTTGTGTTTCTGTGTTATACGGCCCTATCACGAATGTAGTCACCTGTGCTAGGTCCACCATAGGGTGTATCAAGCCCTATGGTGCCAACCACCAACAAGAATCAAGCATGCGCAGATAAACCTACTGATGCCCAATGCCTGCTTTTTCAACTCCGGACCACATGCACGACCATAGCCCGCCTGAACCTACACTGGCGCACCCACACAGCCGTCGTTCTGGTCGCTTACAATCAGCCCAGTAATCGTGCCCCACCCTGCCTAGTTCCAGGGTACCATGATACATCTAGTGGGTTACTGCTGAAAAGGACCGCGTAACTAGGGTTTCCATCCAGTAGGTTAAGTGTTGTCATTTAAATTCGAGACTTAACCCCATCAGTCTAGCATGTCAAGTTGGATAAGTGTTGTCATTCAAGTTCGTGACTTAACCCGCCTACGTGTCATGTCAAATTGGCTAAGTGTTGTCGTTCAAGTTCATGACTTAGCCCAATGAATCATGTGTCATGTTGGTTGAGTATATTCAAGCGGTTCATGACTTAACCCTACCAAATCATCGTGTCAAATTGGTTAAGTTCATTCAAGCGGTTCATGACTTAATCCTATCAAATCATCGTGTCAAATTGGTTAAGTTCATTCAAGCGGTTCATGACTTAACCCTATCATGTGGCATTAATTCATTAATGCACCCCAACCTCTCACATCAGACCTGTTGTTGTGGTCACTGGATATGCCGGGTGGTTCCGGGCAGATTTACACCACAACTCAGTTTGACCTTGGGTTTCAAGCGCGATATGACCATGGATCCTATTGTTTGCAGTAACTGGATTTGTCGGGCGGTTCCGGGCAGATTTACACTGCAAACTCAACCCAACCTCGATTTGGCCATTTTCATGTTTATTCTAATGTCATGACCATGTTCAAGTTTCATGTCAAGTTCGTGCCAAGCTTCATGTTTCAACTTATGCCTATTATCAAGTTCATGATTCATGTTTATAACCAGTTCATGTTTTGCCTAATCTACCCAAATCGTATTCCCATCGCATGTAAACGTTAATCGATCTAAATTACAAGCAAATCTAAATCTAGAGATAAAGGGAATAACATCAAAACTATGATAGGCAGAAGGGACAAGCATAAAGCGATAAAAGATATTACAAGACTGGCATGATATAACTTGAGATAATCGGTTACAACATCAATGGCATATAGAAATTAACATGGTTTTCAAATCTAGCAAAATAAGGCGATAGTCCTGATAAAAACTTGACATACAAGAATAGGCATGCACAAGCAAGCCAAATACAAGGATAATGGGTCAATGGTTTTTGGTGTACATAATAACGAATAAACTAAGCAAGTCACACCCTAGGTTTGGGATCCAACTAAATGCCAATTCGGTGTTCAACATGGTTTTCAACTATAGTGTTATGAGCAATCAACTATAATAGTCAATTAACCACAATAGTTATACAATAGTCATGGATAATTATCCAAAAGAGTTCGAGGCAACTACCCTAATAGTCATAGGCAATTAACTGTAATAGTTTCAAAGTCATGGTTATAGTCTTATGTTCATTATCATAGGCAGTAATTCATAGTCACGAGTCATAGGTGATTAGCCACAATTGTCCTTGTCATAGTCATAGGCAATGGTCTTATTTTCTCAGTCATAGGCATAGGCATAGTATTATGTTCTCAGTCATAGTCCTTGGCCATTAACAATGGTTTCAATGTCATAGGCATGATAACGTTTGATTTATAAATGCGAATAGGCCTAAACTGATTTCAAAGCAATATTCCAAATGTCAAGATCTAAGAAGAACAAGAATAGATATGAATCGATTATCATGCTTAAGTCAAATTTCACTTTATCTCATGTCCAAATTACAATTAAAAAGTTTAAATCTCAAAGTAACTAGAACTTACAGTGCGTGGATCGAGAATTAGAAAGCAGAATTTGATTGTTGAATCTCTATTTGATTGATCGTGTTCTAATTGAAATCCCCCAATTTGCAAATCTCTAAGCGTAGTCTTGATGGAGAAGAAGCAGTCCTTTTTCTTCCTTTTTATCTTATTATTTTGATTATCTTAGAAGCAGCATAAGGACAGAATGAAATGGTGTGGAGAGAATGAGGCTAGGGGGCTGCTTATATAGGGTTAGGCAGATGAATCTGGTCACGAAACAAGTCTAAATACATCAGAATGCATCTGGCTCAGGAAATAGGTTCGGGAGGTAGGTCGACCCCTAGGTTGACTCCCCAGTCGACCTGGTCTTGGGGGGGGGGGGGGTCGACTCCCCAGTCGACCTGGTTGGGGGGGGGGTCGACTCCCCAGTCGACCTGGGTATATGGGCTGGAATTTTCCTGCCAGACTTCTTTATGTTTGAATTTCGAATTTCTGGCTTTATTTTCGAGCAGTTTTATTTTATTTAAATTCCTGAAACTTCGGAGGGTCATATCTTGGTCATACGGACTCCGATTTTCGAAAACTCGGACTCAATTTCATGCAGAATCCCGAGAGGAACTCAATGGCGCAACACGTTTCCCCTGATTCTTATTTTAAAATTTAATTCTGCCTTGATTTATGACTTTAACATGTTATAAAAATACGGTTTGTTACACATAGACACGTAGTTGGATGTGGTCTTACATTATTATCACAATTTCTCTTCTAATTTAATTCTAGGCAGATGCTTTCATTACTGTAGTGTATCTAATAAGTAGATTACCCACTACAATATTGGAAGACAAAAGTCCAATAAAAACTATGCATAATGTAAGACCAGACTATTAGAGTCTAAATTTTTTTGAGTGTTTACATTATCCTTACTTAAGACCTTATAACACACAAGTTAAGTTTTAGATTTGCACCATGCACATTTATTGGATATGCTAGTGATCAAAAGGGTTATAAATGTCTAAGCATAAATGGGAAGGTGTTTGTGAGTAGACATGTTGTGTTTATTGAGAACATTTTTCCATTCTCAAGTACAAAAATACCTACTACACATAAATTGTTTAACACCAAGCAGTCTAGTCCACCCATACCTGTTTTCACAAGTGATCAAGGAGGCGAATGAGCCAACAATAGATACACACCAAAGCTCACTATGCCTTCAGAGCCAGGTCATAGTGAAATTGAACCATCCTATCAACCCATTCAGCCATCCTCTGAAAATCAAACACAAAGATCAAGTAAAGAAGTATCACAGATTACTGAACAAAGCAATGTCAGAAATTAAGTCAATATAGATAACAAACTCAAACTAGTCTTCCAATGGTTACTAGATCCAAAAGTGGTATTTTCAAGCAAAAGGTTTATACTGTAGCATGCAAATCAGAAGAACCAAACACCTATGAGCAAACAGTAAAAAGTGAAAATTGGAAAAAACAATGAATGAAGAATATCAAGCTCTACATGCAACAAAACTTGGACCTTAGTCAAACCATAAAAGAACAAAAATATTGTCAACTGTAAATGGATTTTCTGACTAAAAAATAATGCAGATGGATCTATAGCCAGATATAGGTCCAGACTGCAATAGGTTTTACGCAATAGTATGGGTTTATTTTGATGACACATTTTCACCAATAGTGAAACCAACAACCATCAGGATAATTCTTACTATAGCATTGCATAGAAAGTGGCAAATAAGACAATTAGATGTATACAATGCATTCTTAAATGGTGACTCAAAGAAGAAGTGTACATGTGTTAGCCACAAGGATACAGTAAAGGAGAAGGATTAGTGTGCAGATTAAATAATGCAATTTATGGTCTTAAACAGGCTCTAAGGGTCTGGTTTGAGAAATTGAAATTCACTTTGACAAGTCAAGGGTTTCAGTCCGCAAAATCATATTATTCCTTGTTCATTAAAATTTCTGATAGTATAACTATATATGTGCTAATTTATGTTGATGATCTTACCTTTATAGGAAATGATGAGACTGAAGTAAGAAAGCTTATATAACTCCTAGACAAAACTATTTCAATCAAAGACCTTGGTGAAATCAAATACTTTTTGGGAATTGAAGTGAAAAGACTTTTAAAATTAGAATGTTCATATTGCAGAAAAATGCGTAAATGAAATCTTGATCAAGGAAAAAATGGATTGTGCTAATTCCTTGTCTACTCCTATGATAATCAATCATCAATTGTCTAAATACAGGGGGAAGCATACTTAATTTTAAGGAGTACAGGAGCCCTGTTGATGCATTGCAATATGCAACCAACACTAGGCCTAAAATCATATACAGTGTCAATATACTTTCTCAATTCATGCAGGAACCCAAAGAGGAGCACTGGAAAGCAATGAAAAGACTGTTGAGATATCTAAAAGGAATTATCAACCATGGTCTGCATTTTAAAGCAGGCAATCAAATGTGTATAACAAGCTACAATGATGTTGATTGGGCAACAAACCCTGATGATAAAAGATCAACATTAGGGTATTGTATTTATTCAGGAAGCAACCCAGTCTCCTGGTATTCAAAAAATCAATCAACTATTTCCAGATCAAGCACAAAAGCAGAATACAGAAGTGTAGCTCATGCCACTGCTCAGATTCTATGGATACAATCTATATAAATGAACTACAAGTGACATCAAATAGAAAGCCAACACTTTGGTATGATAATTTGAGTACAGTAGCACTAACAGCTAATCCAGTATTGCATTCCAGAACAAAACATATGGATATAGATATTTATTTTGTACGGAACAAGTTATCAATGGAAAGTTGTGTGTAAATCACGTACCTACTACTTATCATATAGCCGATATACTTACCAAAGCTTCATCAGCCAAGAGTTTTATTATACAAAGAACAAAACTCAAAGTAGTTGAAGAAAACTTACAACATCTGGATGAAAAGCAAAGACCTTTAAACCTTGGTGAAATGGAACCTCCAGATCATCCAGATCCAGTAAATCAGCAAGCTACAACAACAAACTGCCTTTCTTTGCCAAAGAAAAAGGAAAGCAACCCTCTAGATCAGCAAAAGCTGAAGAAGAAGAAGATGTCAAAGACTAGAGTTTCCTAAAACCTTGGAAATTTCTCCTGGACGCTCATTCGAAATGAAGATAAGCCTCAGATCTGTGATAAAGTTTAAAGTAAAGCATAGATTCTTTTAGATCGAAGCAGTTTTGTGGATAAATTTTCAAGGAATTTTTCTAGCGGCTGCCATTTTTGAAGAAGCTTTGAAGTAAATCCTAGCCTTAGTTTGAGGGGGGCATGTTAAGGATAAAACGAATACTAGTCTTACATATTTTCGGTTCTGTGTAATAGATGGGCCGAGCCCCTTTTACCTTTATTTTTCAAGCCCATATATACGTCTGTATTATATACATGGGTTATTCTGAGATGCATTCAATGAAACATTATTCTGATCAATACAATTTGTAACACCCCGCAATTTTTCTAAGTAGCAAATAGGTAATAGTGCATATGTATATTTTAATGTAAAAGTTAATAATATATAAACAAAAAGAGTAAGAAGAGAATTAGCACATGTAATTAATTATGTGCATATGCAAGAATAAATCAATAAATAAATAAAAAGAAGAATTAGTAAATTGATTGTAAAATAAGGATGTGCAATCAAAATAGAAAGAAAACAAATGTTAAAAGAGTTAAATGTATGAAGGAAAGAGATTAATATGCAATGCATTAAAAATAGTACAATATAATATACTAGTTAGAAGTAAGAAGAAAAGAAATTGAATGAGTTAATGAGCGTACAATTCAAATTTTGTATACATAATGTAACGAGCAATTAATAAATAAATTTAATTGCGTGAAAATAAGAAAGATGTATATATACATACACATAACTGTTAAGAATTTAATGCATGCAATTAAAAATATGTAGATTCATGAACCAAAATAAACATAAATTTAATGCACGGAAAAATATAAGAACATTATAAATATGCAACCAAGAATTAATGCAATTCATACTGTATATAAAATAATGGAAGGATGCATTAATGGAAAAGAAACTGCATGTGGGAAAAAGGAAACAGTTATATATGAATAAAGAATGATGCATTAAATAAATTTAGTTGTATGAAAAAAATGTATGTGACAATTAAGTTGCTGCAATAAATAAATTAAAGGGAAAATTTATTGGATATGAAATATGGGCGTGCAATTAAAATAGAGGAAAAGCAATAATTGTAGAGATAAATTAATTAAAGAAAGGAAGATATGCAATATATCTAATTGCACAAAAGAAACGTCATAAGTGTATGAAAGGAAAAAAATGAGCAATCAATTAGCCTACTCTAGAACATTCTTTTCTTTAGCGAGGTGTAAGGTTTAGATGAATTCTATTTTAATTCTAAGGCCCTAGTTGTTCTAGCCTACCTATAAATAAAACTCAAAACCTAACCCTAAAATTCACAATCCCAAAGCTACGCTAAAGTTGTGCTTTTTCTTCCCCAAATCTTAAATCTACTTTCTTCCCTTTCTCTTCAAAATCTATTCTTAAATTAAAAGAATTAGATTTAGAATTTCTTCTATTTCAAGATAAAGAGAAAAAGGGATTTTGGATCTACAAATCTACGCCGCAAGAAAGGGAAGAACTTTGGATGCTAATCTAAATCAAACCTAGGAAAACAAAAATTACTGTGAGTGGAATTAAACTATGACTTTTTGATAATGTTATAGCTATCGTTTAGCATTCCCATATATATATGTAAATTGTGAAATGGCAAGTTTAACTATAAATTGCAATTATAACAAGATGAAACGTAAAAAATGAATAGATATGTGAATTCATGTCTTGAATATAGTAAACTATGGGAATGGTTAGCATGCCATGACATCAATAATTTGTTTATTTAACCAGTTGAACGTTTACATGATTTATAGAATAACATTGAACATGTAATCGAATTAGTCAGAGTATTATACAGTTCACATGAAAAACTGTCATATTTATGTACAAGGAATGGCTTGAGTAAATGTATGACTATATTGACCATATTATGTTTAAATATCTGAAATTTGATTATAAGTATAAAAATAATTTGGGTATGAAATGGGACATGTCTAAATAGTGATTTGGGACATAAATTAGAACGTATGTGAATATGAATTTTAGGCATAAATTGGAAAATATATGTGGGTTTCGGTTGGTGGAATGTATATTTACACACACACACACACACATATATATATATATATACGTCTTAATTTATGATATGGGGCATAATTAAAAGTGAATTAAAAAGAGGCATAAAATTTGAATAGTGAATTAGGCATAATTCAAATGGGGAAAGGTTTAATTGATTAATTAGTTAATTAATTAATGATGGAATGTTTAGTAATTACAATTAGGAATTGTAATTATGACACGAGGTTAGGTTGGATGCCTGCCCGGACCCTACCGGCATATCCAACAGTCACTAATGTTGAACCTAATGTGGGAGGTCTGAGTACGTAAATACTAGTCGGGCTAAGACACGAGGTTAGACCAAACTGTGGAATAAGACTGCCCGGACCCGACCAGTATATCCAGCATCCACACGTTGTAGGCCTAATGTGGGAGGTCTAGCCCATTATAACCATAATTGGACATGGTAATGAATTAGAATACTTAACCCAATTAAATCTGTAGTGGTGTTACGAACCAGTTGAATTGGGTAGGGGTTAAGTAAACGTGTTAAAGAAATGGGAAAGGTTAAGTTAATTGCCATAATAGGGAATGATAACAACCTATTTATGAACATATAGGGGAAATATGAAAGTCATATAATAGGTAGACTTGTCCTAGGGACAAGGGAAGCTGGTAATAAGACTAGAGAATGGGACAACTTATATTATAAAATAGTTGAATACAAACTACAAAGCGATAATGAGTAATCTGTGGATAAACATAACATGAGTTATGATTAGAAAACCTTAGTTAAGAGAACTAAGTAAATAACGATAAAGATAACTAAGTAGTAAATCTTAGTTAAGAGAACTAAGTAATAAACGTTAGTTAAGAGAAATAAGTAATAAGCCTTAGTTAAGAAAAATAAGTAATAAGCCTTAGTTAAGAAAACTAAGCAATAAGCCTTAGTTAAGAAAACTAAGCAAACAACGATGGATTGTAGGACATCAATAGATGGAAGTATAACTAAATAATAAGATAGATATGAGGAAAAACTTATATAAGAAATAAGTTAGGATTATATAAGAAATAAGTTAGGATGGATAATTGGGTACAAAGCTTATTAATGAAACTTACAAGTAATGAGTCATATATGAAACATTAATAAGCGAGGGTAACTTGGTAAACTTGGAAAAGAAATCAATGCGAAGGAGAATAACCAAGTTAAATGTGAAAACTCACGAGGTGGCGCAAGCGTGTAAATAAATGGTTAGACATAGGGTCTAATGACATATAAAACTGAGGCGCTTGGACCAGTCCATACGTTAGAGGATAAATAACTGTAAGGGGTAGATCATCAGGATGTCAAAAGACAAAAAGAGGAGCGACATGACCATATAGATATTCTTTTAGGCTCCAATGGACTGGGTTAAGAATCACGCGGCTTCTGGGGACGTAGGGTACTCTTGGTATTCCCCTGTGAGTGGCAGATGATCCGCCTGTGCTCACAGAGGTTAGGTCTTCATAGGTGAACCAATGAGTGTGCCTTGATTGCAATAATTAAGGGGCAATCAAAAGACTAAGATGGACCAGCGTGATTCGACGAGACCAGTTAGTGCCCTGTGATAGCAACTCATCGTCTACCTACCATCTTCAGTCAGTACGTGAACCAAAAGACCATACACTTTGCTATCTAGTTATGGGCGAGGTTGGCCAATAGGATCAAAGGGCATAGGGGGCCGGGATTACAGTTCTCATTCTTGATTTTCTTGGGTTCCTGTCATTTGTTAGTTGAGGGAGGGGTCTAGTGGGACCACAACCACTGTAAAAGCAGACCTTAGCATCTGCAATCGGCAGATATTCGAAAGCTCTCGACCGAGTTCCATGTTTCTTGATTAGCCCTGCCACGGGATTCGGGAACACATATAGAGAATATGTGAAAATAAACATCGAGTACGATTGACGATACGTACGTGGGGAAAGTCTAGGTACACTCATGTCGCTCTGGGTGGTGTACCATAGACTAGAGGGCATTATTCGATGACAGGATCTTGTAGAATCTAGAATGGCAGTCCAAACGCTTACGTAACACAGTGATGATAGTTTTAGGCAAACGTGGCATTGATATACATACGACATGCGACAGTGGATAAGGGACTACGTACATACGGTGGAGATCATGCGAGTAGAGTATACCTTAATTGGGGGTAGCTACATATACACTATATTAGGTTAATCTACTAGAGAGTAGATAGGTGCGATGTGTGTGTAAGCCTTGAGTGCTAATAACAAAAATAACCTAATAAATAAGAAAATATAATTGAATGGTATATGTAGGATTATCCAAGAAGTGTAGTTTAAATTCATTCACACAGAACTTATGTTCTGACCCCCTCCTCATAACATTCGCAGGTTAGGTTCATAACAGAGACTGTATAGCTTTGGATACTGCTAAGCAGTATTATTATTAAGGTAAAGCTATGTTTCAACTACATTATATTTTATTCCTTCCGCTGTGAGATGTTTTCCGAACTCTGACAGGTTTTATGTCTCTGTCTTTTCTGTAGGATACCAGAGCAAATCGACTCGGGTTTCGATGTATTAGGTTTTTGAAAAAAAAATCGGTCCATCGAAACGTGGATTGTTACACAATTTCTCTCTGTCTCTACCATTACATTTCAATATCTCAGACAATATTTCATACATCAAATTCATATCAAAATATTATCTGTGTCCAAGTCTCTTATGCCATGGACAAGAGTCGCCTTCTTCTTTAGATGTTAAGCCAAGAATTTTCTCATAATTGAGATGGAGTGTAAAGCTTTTTTATACTATAGAAACAACTCTTCCTTTTGAATCAAAAATTCTGCATTCTCGGTTCTTTGATTGAACAGAATATCCATGTTGTAAAAGTTATCTGATGCTCAATAAATTTTCATCTAATTTAGGAACATAAAGTTATCATGAGTAACTTGCTTTCTTTCTTTGTTGCACCTTCGTTGTTTCTTTTGCCTTCAATTTCAACATATTCTCCATTGCTTAGTTTAACTTTTGCACCAAATAAAAGATCTAAGTCAATGAACGCATCTTTTCTCTTGTCATATGATTGTTGCAATTGTTGTCCAAGTACCATACATTCTTATATTCTTTAGTTACTTTTTGACAAGCAAAGAATGGGTTGCCTTCAATAATTTATCCTATACAAATGTTGTATATTATGGCTTTTCAAAGAGACAACCCTTTTGAATGTTCCTAAATCTTTGCAATTTATGATACTAAGGCTCTTTTTCTTTATGAGAGGTATTCTTGCCAAATCACACCATTTATTTGATCCTTCATCACTTCCTTATCCTCTATAGGAACCTCGACCACTTTCACGTGAGATTCTTCATCTTCTTCTTCCTTTGCAAAAATTTCACCTCTAAAAGACTTTCCATTATTTTGCTTTATTGATTAAAAGGTGAGCTTGGATTGAAACACGCATTTAGCAGTCTTTTCTATATGGCGTTACAACCCTTACTCATAGGATCTAAGTATCCCTATCAACCCTTGAACAATCATGGTTAGTAAATCTTTAGTTTCTTCTATAACAGCCACCATAGTTTCAAAAAAATTAGTCTAGCCCATCAAAATTTTATCAATAATACTGCAATCATCTATTTCATCTCTATGAGGCTTGATTTGGTTCAATAATTCGAATAGCGTATTATAATACTCATTCAAGATTTAATTTACTTTCATCCTTCGATTCTCAAAATCTCTCTTTAATGATTGAAATTTTCACCTTTGAATCCCCTTTGAACTCTTATTGCATGGTTTTCCATGCTTCCTTAGTTGTTTTGCTCCTAAAAATCTTCAATATATGGTGTTTGACATTCCTTTTTGAATCATTCTAAGTATTCCAGAATTTGTGATTTCTTTCCCTTTTAATAATTCAATGTATGTTGTTGTAGGTTCTGCTTCAACCATTGGTTCTTCATATCCTTGTTTGTTGAAGTCCAAGAAGTCCAAAAAGGCAAACAAAATCTTCATTTTTATTGCTAAAAAATCATAATTCCACCCCTCGAATAAAGGAATTTGGAAATTTCTGTAGGTGGAGCTGATAATTGCTGAAGCATTACTAGAGAAAGCCATGATTCTTCACTTTTCTATTTTATTTTTTGCAAGAATTCAGCAACCTGATACTAATATGATAGTGGTAAAAAAAGAAGAAGACTAAACTGAGAATTTAAAAGGAAGGATATTTCATTTTCTTTTTTTGCTTGTACATTAAAATGAACTAGAACAATCGTATATGTAATGCATGAACTGACATTAGCCAATGGACATACCTATTTAATACTCTGGATACATGATTCCAATACTAACACTTATTACACACTACTAGTAAACATACAACTCACACTAGATTTAGAATCAGCTATCCTTAACATGTCTTGGTTATAGTCGCAAAGAACAAAATATAAATATACATCACCAACCAAGATATTCACCATTGATAATCACACAAGAAATACATATTCATTAAGTGGTGAGCGAAAAATTGATGAAAAGGAAATTGCCCAACTAGTATATGGTTTGATCATTTAATTTATAGATGACTCTACAATATATGTGTATAGATGCACACTTGATTTAATGAGATATTGTAATGACCTACTATTAATAACCATTAAAGTAAATATTAAAATCAACTCGAATCGTTCGAAATAACAGATTGTTATTTTTATGGGATTAAATACAAAATCATCACAAAATCACAAATAAACAACATACACAAAATAGATGAATATCCCATAGATAGAATAATAAAATTCAGTAGTAGTTTCACGAAGCTACTAAATAAAATACATTAAAGTCATAAATAAACAAGTACAATGGTATTATAATACATAGGATATCTAATATACAAGGAAATAACTAAAATAGATAAACAGATAGAGATAAGATTTTTCGCAAGTCTTCAGCTCCAAAAAATGCAATCTTAGTACTGTGATACTCGGTCTGACCTTAGCATCTAGTAAAAAAACACTCGATTCAGGACTAATATTCTTATGCAAGTAAGTCAATCTCAAGTGAATGATCCAAATAGCTAAAAGGATGCTTGTGATCACCATCTTTTAAGGATCTATTAAACCATTTACATATACTAATTTATGTTATTGTAATAATTTCTATGAGGAACATACTATTGAAAATAGCATCAAGACATTGCCAGTATCCTCCTAATCACATTTTTATACGCATTGAAGTTTATACAATACCGTAAACCCACCATAAATTAGTGACTTCAGAAGGCTAATCCATAGAAAGCAACACCAATCAAAAGTCATAGTGAGCTCGATCAAGATAATATGATAAGGAATTGAGGCAATACCGAAGGTAGGATTCTACCAGATTGAAGAACTGGGTTGGTGGTAACGCATAGCATGCAGCTATCGCCCACCTCGAACAACACTTCCATAAATAGAGGATGCACATCAAATCAAATCAAACCAAGGGACATATATTGTAAATGAAGAATCATGTCCGATCGGAGGAGCCACCTCACTTGGCTCGGTTATGCCTTCTGTTTTAGTCATTTTAATCATGATCTGAAGGTTAAGTCTATCCATCATCGTTCTATTTCTTCAATCCAGTAATCACTTGCCAATCCTTTCTACTTCATTGTGACTCTCTTCCTTATACACAGTTGCTAAAGTGGTTTTGTGTATCGGCAGAGAGTATGCCAATATTCAGCCCCAATCTCTTTAACAACCAAACGTTTATTTCATAATATGGTCATTTATATTTAAAATTATATTTCAAAGTCATATATTGATGTGCTTCAAGTATTGATTTTAATATCATTTCATGAAATCAATTCAATATTGGATTGATTTTAAATTTCAAATCTCATTTTATAAATAGTTCATTATCAAATCTAAATTTCAATTTTTAAATATCGTTATTAAATGAAATCTTTATATTCAATCAATTTGGACATTATAACAAAAGTAATATATTACAACTGTATTTTTACAACTATTACAAAATGATAATTGTAATAATTTTTTTTCCTAAAAGTTGTATAAACTGATTTTCAACAACTGTTTCATTTTGTTAGTTATAACATATATTTATTGCAACCTTTTAGTTTTGTGAGTTATAATCAATTCATTGTTTTTAACAACTCTTCTTCCATGTCAATTGTAATATATGTTTATTACAATGTTTTTTTCTTAATTAGTGGTACATTAAATAATAAAAATGATTACTAATTAATAGAAAATTAATGTTTATTATGTAATATGAAAGTAATTATAAGTAAATATCGGTAATTACTATTAATAGTGATTATTAATAATTAATTTGACATATAAAATGCATTCCTTAAGCAATAGTAACTAAATATTGATATATAATAATCAATAACTACTATAAAATGTTCAAAATTAATATTAATTTGAAATATGGAACATTTCTATTAATAAATAGTAATTAACAATTAGTGATACATGACCATGTAGAAATTAATTAATAATTAGTAAGCAATAATCAGTTAATAAATATAATATATTATATATTCAATTAATAATTTATAAATAATTCAATATTTTTTCCTTGGCTCCTAACCTAAATTTTCTACAACTTTCATTTTATGCAGTCTAAAATATACGTCAAAACCATTTGTTTTGGTTATTGACCACTATACTCAAATTGGGCTAGAACCCTAAACTTATCTTTTACTCTAAAATCAAATTTTCGTTTCATTTCTTCAAAATTTTGGCTCCATTCGTCGAAATTTTAGCTTCCTCTCCATTTTTTCCCTTCTCGTTGACTTACATTCCGCCGCTCATCTTCGTCCTTATAAGTTACAATCCCTTCTCGAACCATTCCAATCAGTTAGCTTTATCTAGTTTTTGTCACTACCATTTTCGGTTTGTCCTTCGCTTCCTCCTCTTAAGATAATCATCTTAAAAAGTCCACATTAGCAGAATCAATCTACTAGATTTTTTTGCTGAAACCTAGCTTTTGAGTGCACTGCAAATTTTGACAACTTCCTCTTGAAGGCCACATTATCGATTAGAGCATGTACTCGAGAAAGTAGCCACGTCGTCGATTAGAGCCGTAACTCTGGAAAGTAGTAACCTTTGATTGCCCAGATAACTCGAGTCGGTATCGCTATGGGTGCTTGAAACCAATGTCAATTGCTCACTGCAGTGCTTATAATAATTGTTGTGGTGGTTGCAGCTTTTCCTAAAGGCAAACTTCTATAGGTAAATCATTGTATTTATTTTAAAAGGGAGGTTGGTTACACCCGAATGACAAATGCTTTACTCTCATACTCTTTTTTCTCTCTGTTTTGTCATTATCCCATCGTTCGAGAATATACTACTTTTTTAATTGTTAATCCTATGCCATTGGACCAGATTGTGGACTAATTTTAGAGGTTCCAATTTTTTCAAAATGCATGGAAGCTAAAATCATTGTTCCTCTTATAGAAGGAGCTTTTTGAATTGTTGTGAGTTGATGATGGTTATAGTTGATGCGAGGTTGATGCATGAGCAGACGGACATAGGAGTTACCGTGTTGAATGCTGTTGGTATGTTGGCTTTTTCGAAGGGAGTTCTTAGGGCCACATTCATAGCACATTTCATTCTTCCCATTGCAAATGTTGTGATTGAAATCGCATGAGAGTCCTGTATCTATGCATAAAATCCCCAGGACATTTGGGCTAACATCTCCATAGTTTAATTGCCCGAATGAAGAAACAAATTTTGACTTGATACCCCATACAAAATCACTCCGAACATGGCATGTGGCACTCAAGTGCTTTGAAACTGTCTGTCAACCGGTAGTTGGAAAAGATGATGCTTACCGACTCTATACACATGCATGTCATGTAACACTCCGCATTTTTAAATGAGATACTAAAATTAACTTTTGAAAATGCTTTCATAATTTAGTTATAGAATTAGCGTCATTGCATCAGTGGTAACTTTATGATCAATTTAGACATATGGTTTGCAGGAAACAAATTTAAGATGAAAAAGATATCTTTATATGAAATATTATAACAAACATGAAAAGAAGGCATAAGAAAGATCTAAAAAGAATAATGACCACCATTGTTTTTAGTTTTGTTAACAAAAGCCTACGTAGTTTAGTTGGTAAAGACATGTCTCTCCCAAGTAAGTGGCGCAAGTTCGAGTCCCGCTGGCGCCATATTTTTATTTTAGAGGAATGATATACATTCTAAGAGGAAAATATGCATAAGAGTACATACAAGGAAAATTATACATAAAAGTGTGTATAAAATATATGTATACATGCATATGTAAATATATGTGTATGTGCATGTAAGAATATATATGTGTGTGTGTGTGTGTGTGAAAGAGAAATCCAAAATAAACCTGTAATAAATTATAATAGATAAGAAAATAAATGATGGCATAACTCCGTTTGAATTTTGAAAAAGAAATAAAGGTCGTGTATATATATATATTCAAAAAAAAATACATATGTATATATACAGACAAATTCGAATGTTGAGATGAAAAGTACAAGTTAAGAGCATAATATAACTAATGCATAATAAATGGAAAATGGACATGAATTAAGGTGTCTTTGAAATTAGAGAGCATTAAAAAGAATAAAGCAAATCGTCATTAATTGCATTGATTAACGGGCAAGCAACTGAAAGAATTGCATGCATATATTCATGCATAAATTTGAAATTCAAACTCAACCATAGTTTATAATAGGAATAAAATAAATCAATAGAATTATACAAAGCAAGTTATTAACATTGTTAATTAAAAGGTTAAATTCAGACATAACAATTTCGCCCAAAGCGTGTCTAGACCCATATGGGTCATGTAACACCCCGTAATTCTGTTAATATTAATATTCACAAATTAAAGAATAACTAATCTCAGACGTGAGAATTGTGGGAAACGGGTTGCGCCATTGTGTTCGTCTCGGAATTCTGGTTGAAATAGAGTCCGAGTTTGCGTGAATTGGACTTTGTATGAAGAAGTTATGGCCATCGGAAGTTTCAGAAAATTCAAAACAGATTTCAGAAATTTAAAATTCAAAGTCAAACAGGCTAGGCGGGAAATTTCCCGCCCAGCACCCCAGGTCGACTGGGGAGTCGACTGGGCAGTCGACACCCCCCCAGGTCGACTGGGCAGTCGACCTGGGTGTCGACCTGTCCAGGCGGCTAGGGTTTGACTGAGCCCAATCTTGAGCTGCTGATGTGTCTTTAGGGCTGAGTTGGCAAATTTAACGGTTCAGTTTAGTTCTGAGTTGATCTGACGGTCTAAATAAATCCTAAACTCTATAAATACCTAGGTAGTCTCTCACTCTAATTCACATGAAAAATAGAATAGCCACCATCATACCGCCGCCATGGAACTCAGTCTAGCCGCCGCCAACTAAGAAGGAAGAAAGCTAATCAAAATTCTAATTCTACTCAACTCTAAGGCAAATCAAGACTCTCTTTCTCTTCTAATTGTGAGTATGATGATCTTAGCAAGATTATTATTGAACTAATTAGATTAAGTTATGAATGGATTATAAGTGAATGAGGTGAATTGTCATGTATGTTGTTGAAAACCTTATGCTATCATGTATGTTGTAAATCCTATGTTATGTGATGATGATATCCTATATGTTGTAAATCATGCTATGATGTTATTGTATAGGTTGTAATTTTCTATGCTAAGTTGTGGTAAATCGTACATGTTATAAAATCATGATGTTGTTATCTATGCTAATTAGTTCACGTTAACCAAGTCATAATGTTGATATTATTTGGGCTATGTTGATTTATATGACAAATCATGTATGCAAGTATAGATTGATTAGTAAAGATTATGAACACATGCCATGACATCTATTTAGATCTAGAATTATGCTATGACATATGTGAATTCTATGTGTTAGACGCTAGTTCACACCATCACTATGTTGCATAAAACCCCATATGCAAGTTTATACATGAATTTGGGTTATGATCATATCATGTAAATTGTGACATTTAACCAAACAAGTTGACACCTTTAGATCCATAACATGTGTAGTTTTATGCAAGTTTCACCCCTATTATGATTAGATCTATTTTATTTGTCTATATGTTGTGATAATTTATCTTTGTGCTATGAGTTAGACTATTCGAGTCTAACGTATATTTTGCGTCGAATAAGCGAACGTATAACGAGGGGTAGGGGTAATATTAAGGATTTAATATAAAGAAGTTGGGATGCAATTGATATGATTTTGCATGCCATGAATGGATGGCCATAATTGAGTCAATTATGGACATCATTAAAAGTGGACTTAATTAATAATTTGAATAGGGAATTATTAAAACTGGGGTAAAAGATTATAAGTGTTAATCAATGCTTAGGACACGAGGTTGGACTCGTTTGTGACGTAAACCTGCCCGGACCCGCCCGACAAATCCAGCTGCCATAAATGCCAGTCTAATGTGAGAGGTCTTTATGAGGTTATGGCCTGAATGAATTAAGGAAATACTTAACCAGATAAACATGTAAGGTGGGACATGGGGGTTAAGTAGGTGCCTTGGGTGGCATGAGGAATCTAGTGGTTGCCTTTAGTGGCATTTGAAATACGATTAATAAGACTTAACCAAACACACATGTAAATGAACATGACTAAGAGGGTTAAGTGGGATGTACTAGTGGACAAGCTTAGGTGGGTAGCTTGTGGGGGCCCATTTCAACCAGTAACCCAAACGTATCTTTGTGGGCTCGGCCCAAGTCGAGGACGGGACACGCATACTGGGCTTGACTATAAGAGGCCAAAACGGGGTAGCGGTGGCAACGCAAGTCCAACGGGTTTCATATGCGTGTGTGGACCTGGGCTGGTAGGTAAGACGTTGTTGCATCGTGTAGGTATAAGCTGTGCATTCTCAAGTTGTATCGGGTTGCCACTTTAGGGGAGTGATACACCCCACTGTGGGGCCAGCACGGGTATCTACGAGTAGGGAGCCGATCGCAAGTGGGTAGTGGGGTACACCTAGCGGAGATAGGGGCAGGCGGCACCTATGTAGTCAGCTAGGGGTACACAAAGCTATAATTTCTAAGTGAAGCAAGTGGGATCGACCTTTAGGGTGACTGGTGCGGTGCAGTGTAGTAATTATTCGTTAGTAATTAGGTGTGCCTTTAACGTTATCTTTATCTGCTCTTCCATACCCAATAGTTCATAGACATTTCCTTGTTTTCCAGCTTATGCCTTAGTCTAGTTACTTTGATAATAGTATTGTTAGAATTATCATACTCGCCAGACTTTATGTCTGACCCCCTCTATTTCTATCCTTTTTCTCCCTCCAGGTCCTCAGGGTGGACCCAGCTCTAGCGGAGTTTGATTGGATTGCTTTATCTCTCTTTTGGAAAGCTTGGACCGTTGAAGTAAAGTCCAGCTTGTTATCTTCTTTAATGGCTATTTATGTAATGGGATTATGTATTTTGTTTTATCAAGATGGATATTGTACTTGACTCTGATTTATGGTTTTATGATGTAACAAGCATGTCTAATTTCCGCTGCAATAAAATGAAGTTTTAGATTTCCAAGTACTACTTATTATCTGTCTTGTTGTAATTTTTCTGTTCTATATTCACTTAAAACCTCCACAGAAGTTAATGCATTCCCTTTGTGAGTGACATTAATGGACGTGGGGTGTTACACGTGGTATCAGAGCTTAAGGTTACCAGAATAGATAATTTTTTTAGAAAAACTATTTTTCTAAAGTATTTTTGGAAGAAGTGTTTTCAAAAACATGTCTTAATGAGTTATCTTAAAGAGGAATGTTTTTATGAAAAACATAATCCCCAATAGCCATATATCTTTATCTTTCGAATTCTCCATTTTGAATCTTTCCTTTTTCGTTTCAGCATGGCTGAAGATCTTAACCTTCCGGATGGTGTAACGATACCAGGATGGTATATGAGAGGCTAGGGCCGCTGCAGGTCCAGCCAATGTTCCTCCACCACCAGTTGCACCCACTCCTCCTCCTCCTCGCGTAGATAATTTTGCAAAGACGTGCAAGGAATTTAAGGCTATGGGTGGAAAACCTTTTCAAGGATCAAAAACGTTTGTGGAAGCTAGAGATTGGCTTAAGGAGGTGGAAGAATTGCTAGAAATCTTTGAAGTAGAAGAAGGGAGGAAAGTCAAATTAGCAGCTTGGTTAATGAAGGGAGAGGCCTCGTTTTGGTGGGAGGTCACTAATGGGGAGCGTCCTGTTGATTCTTGGGCAGATTTCAGGCGTAGGTTTGAGGCAAAGTTTCTCTCAAGGGCAGAAGAGAATTTATATATGGAAAGGTTCTTGACATTAAAGCAAGGAAGCTCATCAGTGAAAGAACATGTCAACAAATTTAATCAGTTAGCAAGGTTTGGCTTGGACTTAGTGAACACGCCGGAGAAGAAGGCTCTGAGGTTCGTTAATGGATTGAATGAACCGTTGCAAGGGTTGGATATGACCCACATCCCTATGGGGGCCACCTTTGAGAAGCTAGTAGACATGGCACTCATGCACGAGGAGAAAGGCACTAATGCTAATAAGGCACCCGAGAAGAAAGGGGATCAGAAGAAACCACAACAGCAAAACAAGAAGGGTGGTAAAGGCAATAATGGCAAAGGAAAGAAGAAATGCTTTAATTGTGGGACACCAGGCCATCTCAGCAAGGATTGCCGGAAGAAAAGAAGACTGGTTGTTTTCACTGTGGCGAAGCGGGACATCTAGTGAAGGACTGCCCAAAGAAGGGGCAAAGGGCAGGGTCTACCTCGGGAGGACAGGTGCAGGCTCTTATGGCACCAGGGCAGGCAAGGGGACAAGTTCAGGCTCTCACGGTCCCACCGCTGCAAGAATGAGGTAGAACCATTTCTGTTGAAAGCTTAGTTTTTCTGTTTGATCATCCTGTCCGTACCTTATTCGATTCGGGCGCATCGCATTCGTTTATCTCTACATCATTAGTTGAATCACTGCACTTAAACACCAGTTTAGTAGAGGATCCCTTAGTTGTTTCGAATCCAATTGGGGGCTCAGCTTATTTGTCCATGATGTGTTTGGATTTGAAAATTTCTATACTTAGCGTTGAGTTTAGATGTGATGCTTATGTTTTGGGTTTCACGGGCTATGGGCTAATTTTAGGAATGTATTGGTTATCCAGAAATGGGGCCGTTCTTGATTGTGAAAAGAGAGTAGTTAGGCTCGTGACTCGCCTTGGCAACACTCTCGAAATCTTTTGTAATCCCATAAATTCTGTTATGCTAAGTTATTTAGAATCGCTTGACGCGTCTGAGGAAAATCTACGATCTGTTAGAGTGGTCCGAGAATACTTGGATGTGTTTGAGGAGGTGAAGGGCTTGCCTCCGAAGCGGGAGATAGATTTTTGAGTATATCTTGTGGATAATGCAAAACCAGTATCTTTGCCAGTACGCCACATGGCTCCTCGTGAAAGGAGGGAACTCGATAAGCAAGTGAAGGAGTTGCTTGAGAAGGGGTTCATAAGACGTAGTATATCGGAGTGGGGTGCTCCAGTAGTATTTGCCACGAAGGCGGATGGGTCCCTTAGACTTTGTGTGGACTATAGAGAACTTAATAAGCTTACTAAGAAGAATAGACACCCACTGCCGAGGATTGACGATCTCTTCGATCAGTTAGTTGGAGCCTCAGTGTTTTCGCAGTTGGACTTAGCCACTGGTTTCCATCAGTTGAGAGTGGCTGAGGATAGCATAGACAAGACTGCCTTTAGGACTCCGGACGGTTTCTATGAATGGCTAGTGATGCCCTCCGGTTTGACAAACGCCCCCGCATACTTTGTTGATTTGATGAGTAGGGTGTTTAGGGAGTACCTTAATAAATTCGTGGTGGTCTTTGTAGATGACATCTTGATCTTTTCTAAGGACGAAGAAGAGCATGCCCTACATCTTAGGGAAGTGTTGGAGACCCTACGAGCGCATAATCTTAAAGCTAAATTTTCTTAGTGTCACTTCTAGAGGAAGGAAGTACGATTCTTAGGGCATGTGGTTTCCAAGGAAGGGATAGCTGTGGATCCCGCGAAGGTGGTGGCCATCCATGATTGGAAGGTCCCTAAAAATGCTACCGAAGTAAGAAGTTTCTTGGGGTTGGCTGGCTACTGTAGGAAGTTTATCAAAGACTTTGCAAAGATATCAGCTCCATTGACACGCCTGACGAAGAAGAACCTAGTTTTCACATGGGACGTAGATTGTGATGATGCGTTCCAACGTTTGAAGAGAGCTTTGACCTCAGCCCCAGTCTTAGTGCTGCCAGACGGGAGTAAGCCATTTATCGTTTATACTGAAGCTTGTGGGACAGGACTAGGCGCAGTCCTAATGCAAGAGGGAAGGGTAATAGCCTATGGTGGAAGGCAGTTGAGAGTGCATGAAAGAAATTACCCTACGCATGACCTAGAGTTGGCCGCTATTGTTTTCGCGCTTAAGTCTTGGCGTCATTATCTTCTTGGCGAGAAATTCGAATTATTCACTGATCACAAATCGCTAAAATACTTGTTCTCTCAGAAGGACTTGAAATTAAGGCAGCAAAGGTGGATGGAGTTCTTAGCGTCCTACGATTTCGAAATAGCATATACCCCTGGCAAGGGTAACGTGGTGGCAGACGCCTTAAGTAGGAAAAGGCTGTCCTTGAGTCCGTTGTTTGTTGAACGGCGAAACTTAGAATTCATCTCTCTGTTTGATTTTAGACCTTCCATTGACTTTGTACCCGGTTTGCTAGCATCCTTGGAGGTCAGACCTACGCTTTTGGGACGGATTGGCGAGGCACAGCGAGACGACCCACAGTTGGTTGAGTTAGTAGAAAAGCTCAAAAGAGGGGAGTCATCAAGCCATCTCCGTAGGTATACCCTAGATGTTAAGGGTTGGTTACGTAGGGATAGTAGACTTTGTGTACCTCAAGACGAAGGTTTGAGGAAGGCTATTCTTGACGAAGCACATCATTCGAAGATGACCATTCATCCCGGCGGGGACAAGATGTACAAAGACATGAAGCGAGTTTTCTTTTGGGCCGGTATGAAGAGGGATGTGGCCGAGTATGTCGCTAGATGCTCGGTGTGCCAACAAGTAAAAGCGGAGCAAAAGAAACCCGGTGGGTTGCTTCACCCATTGGAGGTTCCACTATGGAAATGGGAAAGTGTCTCAATGGATTTTGTGGATGGATTACCAAGATCAAGGAAGGGTAATACGGGGATTTGGGTTATAGTAGATAGACTTACTAAAAGCGCCCATTTCATTCCCGTGAAGAGTAAGAGGACTGCTCCATGGTTAGCTTCTGTATATGTCTGAGAAATAGTTCGTTTGCATGGTGTTCCTTCTAGCATAGTAAGCGACCATGATCCTATTTTCACTAGCGAATTTTGGAAAAGCTTGCAAGAAGCGGTAGGGACTCAGTTATGTTTGAGCACCGCATATCATCCTCAGACGGACGGCCAAACCGAGAGGGTGAACCGCATTCTAGAGGATCTTTTGAGGCTATGTATCCTAGACTTTGGGGGTACATGGGAAGAGCATCTTCCGTTGGTGGAGTTCGCATATAATAACAGCTTTCAGTCTAGCATTGGCATGACACCTTTCGAAGCTCTTTATGGACGACCTTGTCGTTCACCTACATGTTGGTGGGAAGCTACAGATAAGATTTTACTTGGGCCCGATATGATTAGGGAGACTTCGGAGAAGATCGACTTGATTCGAAGGAGGATGAAAGCAGCGCAAGATAGGCAGAAATCTTATGCGGACAAGAGGAGGACAGATCTTGAGTTTGAAGTTAGGGACATGGTCTTTATCAAAGTGTCTCCATTACGGAACGTTGTTCGCTTTGGGTCCATTGGGAAATTAGCACCAAGGTTCGTAGGGCCGTTTCCTATTAAGGAGAAGGTTGGACAGATGGCGTATAGAGTGGAGTTGCCTGAGAGACTTAGTGGTGTACACGACATATTCCATGTATCACATTTGAGGAAGTGCTTGCACGAAACCGCGGAAGTGGTAGAGCCGAGCTTGCTTAGAGAGGTGGAGATCGAGCGTGACGCGACGATTCGATGAGCTCCTACATGCATTCTTGGGTTGGAGATCAAGAAGCTGAGGAATCGAGAGGTCAGACTAGTCAAAGTACAATGGGGAGATGATGAGAGCAACGCTACTTGGGAGACAGAAGAGAAGATGTGTTCACGATACCCTTTTCTTTTTGAGGGTATGTCTTTTAATTTCTCCTTTATCGCTTAGCTTGTACTTATCTTATCTTTAGAGTATCCTCTCGCTAGTATCTTTGACCTTTAGTTAGGATAATCCTATGGTTGAAACTTGTGTTTGAGACATGTTATGTATGATGGATGCAAAGTGGATGCAAGTGTTTGCTAGTTGTTGCTCGTGGATGCATACACACACACTATTAGGCACTAGATCGGCTCAGTCACTTCATATTGCATATTGCATATAAATGGATGTATTTAGCAAAATGGATGTATGATGATTGTTTTATCATATGGATGCTGCATTCAGATGATGATTGTGCACGCATATAGAGATGATATGTAGCATTAAGGAACTTTTGCATACATAATGGACGCATGGCACTATCATGATTTGCATTAAGGAGGTCAACTGAATCAGTGGACCGCCTGATTTTGCATTAGATATGGACATATACACACACTGTGCATTTAAACATGAAAGCATTAGAAGTCTATAAGGACAATGGATGCCTGTGTTTGATGGTTGAGTAGATGGACGATTGGATGTTAGGATATACATTCTTCTTGACTTGAAGATTTCGGGGTCGAAATCCTTTAAGGAGGGGAGAATGTAACACCCCGTAATTCTGTTAATATTAATATTCACAAATTAAAGAATAACTAATCTCAGACGTGAGAATTGTGGGAAACGGGTTGCGCCATTGTGTTCGTCTCGGAATTTTGGTTGAAATAGAGTCCGAGTTTGCGTGAATTGGACTTCGTATGAAGAAGTTATGGCCATCGGAAGTTTCAGAAAATTCAAAATAGATTTCAAAAATTTAAAATTCAAAATTCGAAGTCAAACAGGCTAGGCGGGAAATTTCCCGCCCAGCACCCCAGGTTGACTGGGGAGTCGACTGGGTAGTCGACACCCCCCCTAGGTCGACTGGGCAGTCGACCTGTCCAGGCGGCTAGGGTTTGACTGAGCCCAATCTTGAGCTGATGATGTGTCTTTAGGGCTGAGTTGGCAAATTTAACGGTTCAGTTTAGTTCTGAGTTGATCTGACGGTCTAAATAAATCGTAAACTCTATAAATACCTAGGTAGTCTCTCACTCTAATTCACATGAAAAATAGAATAGCCACCGTCATACCGCCGCCATGGAACTCAGTCTAGCCGCCGCCAACTAAGAAGGAAGAAAGCTAATCAAAATTCTAATTCTACTCAACTCTAAGGCAAATCAAGACTCTCTTTCTCTTCTAATTGTGAGTATGATGATCTTAGCAAGATTATTATTGAACTAATTAGATTAAGTTATGAATGGATTATAAGTGAATGATGTGAATTGTCATGTATGTTGTTGAAAACCTTATGCTATCATGTATGTTGTAAATCCTATGTTATGTGATGATGATATCCTATATGTTGTAAATCATGCTATGATGTTATTGTATAGGTTGTAATTTTCTATGCTAAGTTGTGGTAAATCGTACATGTTATAAAATCATGATGTTGTTATCTATGCTAATTAGTTCATGTTAACCAAGTCATAATGTTGATATTATTTGGGCTATGTTGATTTATATGACAAATCATGTATGCAAGTATAGATTGATTAGTAAAGATTATGAACACATGCCATGACATCTATTTAGATCTAGAATTATGCTATGACATATGTGAATTCTATGTGTTAGACGCTAGTTCACACCATCACTATGTTGCATAAAACCCCATATGCAAGTTTATACATGAATTTGGGTTATGATCATATCATGTAAATTGTGACATTTAACCAAACAAGTTGACACCTTTAGATCCATAACATGTGTAGTTTAATGCAAGTTTCACCCCTATTATGATTAGATCTATTTTATTTGTCTATATGTTGTGATAATTTATCTTTGTGCTATGAGTTAGACTATTCGAGTCTAACGTATATTTTGCGTCGAATAAGCGAACGTATAACGAGGGGTAGGGGTAATATTAAGGATTTAATATTAAGAAGTTGGGGTGCAATTGATATGATTTTGCATGCCATGAATGGATGGCCATAATTGAGTCAATTATGGACATCATTAAAAGTGGACTTAATTAATAATTTGAATAGGGAATTATTAAAACTGGGGTAAAAGATTATAAGTGTTAATCAATGCTTAGGACACGAGGTTGGACTCGTTTGTGACGTAAACCTGCCCGGACCCGCCCGGCAAATCCAGTGGTCACAAATGTCAGCCCAATGTGAGAGGTCCTAGGCCCAAATTAAAGCATAACAGTTGTAAAGACACGAGGTTAGACTCTTTTATGGTGTAAGACTGCCCGGCAAATCCAGCTGCCATAAATGCCAGTCTAATGTGAGAGGTCTTTATGAGGTTATGGCCTGAATGAATTAAGGAAATACTTAACCAGATAAACATGTAAGGTGGGACATGGGGGTTAAGTAGGTGCCTTGGGTGGCATGAGGAATCTAGTGGTTGCCTTTAGTGGCATTTGAAATATGATTAGTAAGACTTAACCAAACACACATGTAAATGAACATGACTAAGAGGGTTAAGTGGGATGTACTAGTGGACAAGCTTAGGTGGGTAGCTTGTGGGGGCCCATTTCAACCAGTAACCCAAATGTATCTTTGTGGGCTCGACCCAAGTCGAGGACGGGACACGCATACTGGGCTTGACTATAAGAGGCCAAAACGGGGTAGTGGTGGCAACGCAAGTCCAACGGGTTTCATATGCGTGTGTGGACCCGGGCTGGTAGGTAAGACGTTGTTGCATCGTGTAGGTATAAGTCGTGCATTCTCAAGTTGTATCGGGTTGCCACTTTAGGGGAGTGATACACCCCACTGTGGGGCCAGCACGGGTATCTACGAGTAGGGAGCCGATCGCAAGTGGGTAGTGGGGTACACCTAGCGGAGATAGGGGCAGGCGACACCTATGTACTCAGCTAGGGGTACACGAAGCTATAATTTCTAAGTGAAGCAAGTGGGATCGACCTTTAGGGTGACTGGTGCGGTGCAGTGTAGTAATTATTCGTTAGTAATTAGGTGTGCCTTTAACGTTATCTTTATCTGCTCTTCCATACCCAATAGTTCATAGACATTTCCTTGTTTTCCAGCTTATGCCTTTGTCTAGTTACTTTGATAATAGTATTGTTAGAATTATCATACTCGCCAGACTTTATGTCTGACCCCCTCTATTTCTATCCTTTTTCCCCCTCCAGGTCCTCAGGGTGGACCCAGCTCTAGCGGAGTTTGATTGGATTGCTTTATCTCTCTTTTGGAAAGCTTGGACCGTTGAAGTAAAGTCCAGCTTGTTATCTTCTTTAGTGGCTATTTATGTAATGGGATTATGTATTTTGTTTTATCAAGATGGATATTGTACTTGACTCTGATTTATGGTTTTATGATGTAACAAATATGTTTAATTTCCGCTGCAATAAAATGAAGTTTTAGATTTCCAAGTACTACTTATTATCTGTCTTGTTGTAATTTTTCTGTTCTATATTCACTTAAAACCTCCACGGAAGTTAATGCATTCCCTTTGTGAGTGACATTAATGGACGTGGGGTGTTACAGGTCAGCCCATGTTCTTCGTGGGTCAACCTATGGGTCGAGCCACCTATTGTGCTGGTCAACATATGGGTAGACCCTAGTAGGCCTAAATCTATTTTCGGTGTAGCCGATTTTTGATAGTGCGGCTCGAATTTTAGTGGATTAAATCTGATGGCCTGGACTTTTTTGTACACCTATAAATAAACCAGAAGGGCCTAGCTCTAAACTCATATTTTCTGAGATGCTGGCTAGGCTCTTCCATTCTCTTTGTCCTCCAAATCTTTTCAAAGAATTATAATATTATTTTTAGAAATTTTTTATTTAAGATTTGAAGGTAAAAAGAAATGTAAATCTACAAATAGGTGTTCAGAATTCTGATCAACGTGAGGCAAGTTTTTGAATATGATTTATTTAGGTTTCACTTCCTTTTTTCTCTTCTTTTCATGTCAGATTTGTAAATTTGTGGTTGCTTAATATTAGATTCGGTTAGGGAGGCCACAGAACAACAAATTTGGATCAGATTCATGGATTGGATAGTTATTAGGTGAGTGGATTTAAATTATACCTTTTTAAATAATGGTATATGTATCATTTACGTTCCCCATCATTCCCAACATGTTGAATAACTGTAATTTGTGATAATTGCGGTATAATTCATTTTTAGTTATATTAAGAATATTACTGTTGTATAGATATGTTCTATAAACCCGTTAATTGGATAAAACTTTCTGTAATACTAAATTTGTGAGATTTACAATAAAAGGGAATATGTTGCAGAAAATATTGTTAATGACAAATTGGATATTGTAAATCAAATTACAATGAAACTGGGAATAATTATGGTAATTGAGATTAAATCTATGTAGAATATGTTGGGAGCATTTCTGTTGTATAAATCCAATTTCCATTAATCATCTGTCTGAATTGAGAATTACTGTAAACACTGTAATATGGAATTTACAATAAACATGAACATTTTCTTAATAGAATTATTATGTCAAAAGGTTGTAAATAGTATTACAGTAAAATTTGGGAATAATGAAAAAGAATAGATATGCCTAATTTGTATGCAAAATTTACAGTAATTGGTAAAATATAGATAATCACATTGAGACACAAGGTTAAGTTCAACTTGTGGTAGAAGCCTGTCCAGAACCGCCCAGCAAATCCAGCATCCATAAGTGGTCAACTTGATGCGAGAGGTCTGGTGCATAAACATATATAAAAATATATGTATGCAACATGAAGTAAATAAATATGTAAATGGTATGTGTGAAAATTTACAAGACGATAAAGAGGTATATGTTACAGTAGTAAGCATTTGTTTAACATTAAAGAACCAAGGAAAATGTGATGAATGGGGGTAATTAGCTATGGACGACAGTCGGTGGGTTCGATTTCGAGGTCGAAATAAAAAGTTTCTTTTTGAAATTAAACAAATAAAAAAAACCTCCCTGTTCTCTCTTAGCCCCCCCCCCTGGGGTTGAGATTCAGTTCAAAGAAATCAAAAAAAAGGGAAAAAGGGCAGAGCCCTAACGCTGCCGCCGTGGCCACCTGGGCCACCGCGCCTCCGGCACCGCCCACGCCAGAGCTCCTCCCTCCTCTCCTCCTCCTTCCCCTCACCCCCTTCTCCATTAAAACCGTCGCACCCAAACCCACGCCCTAGCAGCCCTGATACCGCCGCACCCCCATAAACGCCGACACCACCTCCTGTGCCGCCGCGCGCATCACTTTCTCTCCCCCTCCCTCGACTCCACCAACGAACCCCCCCCCCCCCCCCCCCCGCTCTCGACATCCATACCGATAAATGTGAGTTCTTTCGTTGTTTTATTTTTATTTTAAATCTCAATTTTTAGCATACATATAAATCAGTTTTTATTTATATAAATCATTTTATTTACACCAGCTTTTATATAATAAAAATATTGGATTTTTATTGGTTTGAATGATATAGAAAGATCAGATCCTTCGATTAGAAAAATTATGATTTGTGTTCATTCGAAAAGGCGAGATTTTTATTATAGAAAAGGCGAGATTTTTATTAGAAAGATAAGATTTTTATCATGTATGAAAGGTTGGATTTTTAATTTGGAAAGTTTTATTTTGAAACAAGAAAAGAATTGAATCTTTAAAGTATAAAAATCGAATTTTTATATTAGAAAAGTTTGAATCTTTATATAGTTGAAATGGTGAAGTAAAAATGAGATTTTTATATATGAAGACGTAGTGAACTAAAAATATAATTTTTATTATATTACTAGCGAGATAAAAATAGAATTTTTATCTATATAGTAGCGGTATAAAAATAGAATTTTTATCAATATAGTAGCGGTATAAAAATAGAATTTTTTTTATATATATAGCGAAGTTATAAAAATGTGATTTTTATATATATATAGCGAAGTTATAAAAATGTGATTTTTATATACATAGCAACAATATAAAAATGTGATTTTTATAAATGTAGTGGCTACGGACAATGAAATTGACAAAAGGCGAGCATGATGAAGATTTCTACATATGAAGAGTCGCGGTGTATTGGTTTAGCTAGTCGGTGAGAACTTCTCACTTTAATTCTTGTTTTCTAGTTAAAATTATATACTAGGATGCAGACGGTGCTTAGCAGCACCCGACACCCGTCGTCCACAGACCATGGACGACTTGTATGCTTGTTTGATGTGTTGTGAAGTTTGTTTGTGATGTTGATGTGAAATGGATAAGAAAACATTCATGTGTTGAAATAAATTAATTATCGTTAAAAATATAATTTTTAACGTGAATGTGAATAAATAAATATTCATTTACAAACCGGACGGTCCTATTTGAAGGATATTGATTAGGACGATAAATTTTACACATCGCCCAACTGGGCAAATAATATTCAGTGTTTGTAGATTGAAACCCCACATGGGTGTTGGGATGATATTTGACATACACGAATCCCAATTGTTTAGTGGTATGTCGATCGTTTGATTGACAGACTGTATGAGCGTTAATTAGTTATATCTAATGCTTATGCAGTTTGTGTGGTGCACTTTGGATGATGGTTGATTATTTATCATTGCTATTATATACATGTGTTGTATGGAATCCATATGATTAACATTATATGGTAATTGATTGGGCCTCATTCCAATTGGGAAAATAAATAATATTATTAAATATATATTCATGTGTTGAAAGTATTCATGTGTTGAGTAAAATATTTTAAACAATAAATTTTACATATTTATCATAGTTTTATAAAATATATTAAATAACAAAAATAGTCATGTGTTGACGATACTCATGTGTTGAGGATATTCATGTGTTGAAAGGAATATAGATTCATGTGTTGAATAGAATAAACATTCATTTGTGAATAGAATAACGAAGTATTGAAATATATAAAGCCGTGTTGATTAGAGATGCGCTATTTTGATGCGAATGATATTTATATCGATTATATTCGTTTTCATAATGATTATAGAAAAGGAAGCGATTTCAAAATATAACGTTTTGAAAATATTATCATTTGTATATCGGTGATGTGGAATATTCAATTTTGATTCTAAATTGAATATGAAGTTGAAATTGTTTCGAAAACGAATTAAAAATGATTTATAAAATTCGTTTTTAAAAGGAAATGGACGAAATATATAATATATATATAATAATATTATATATATAATGGCCTAAATAGAACGCGCCGCGCTGCGGCAGTTCGTGAATTTCGACCATTGACTTCGAATGGACATTACGGGAGAACCGACCGTCGGATTCTCCTAAAACCGAAACCGTTGGGTTCGTATCGAAAAGAGCTTTCTAAAGAATATTATAGATTTGAAATCTAATGGTTGGATTTGGAATTATGTCCAAAAAAATTTGGAAAAGGTCGTTGTAAGTGCAGTTCGATGGCCGTTGCTGGAAATCGACTGTACGGGCCTTGATAAAATTATTGAAAATATCAATAATTTGTGTAAAATCATAAGAAATGATTTGTGAAGTATTGGGATGAAAATTTCCAAATTTGAAAAGATAAAAATAGATTTTTATCGAAATGAACTAGTTTTGAACTAGAATTATAATCCAATATTTTCGAATAAATAAATTGGATTTGAAGTGGTTTTGAAAATAATCAGAATTTCCAATACGTGAATTGGAATGGATTTGAATCGAAATTATCTTCGGAATATTTCGATGTTGGATTTCATGATTATACTGATATGGTTGTGGAAATTTGAAAGATATATTTATATCGTTATTTCCAATACGATATTTGTTGGTTTCAGAATTTGATATTGAATATAAGCCGATATATTTTCTATTCAGAGCCTTATATTTAATATCAAATGGGATTGTGGATTCGTCGTGAATGGTGTCTTAAATAACACTATTCTTGGACCCAGTGTAGAAAAGATTAAATCTTTCTATTTATACTTAATGAAGTGTGCCAATTAAATAATATTTAATTGGAATTGAATTTGAATGTGATTTTGGGTTTATCGTGAGCCGTGTTTTAAATGACATTGGTTCTTTAACCCAGTTGAAGACAGGATATTGATTTTTTGAGATGATTAAAACTAAGTGGAGTTTTAATGAATCGTTAATTAGGTTAAAGTGGTAGAAAATGGAGTATCACCAGTTTTGCTCCAAACGATAGTTAAATCTTTAATTAGATTTGAACGTGAAATGGTAATTACTTTTACCGATAACACTGTGGTGTTAGTTATGGAGTATTACGAGTTTTGCTCCATAGGATGAATAGGTTGGGATTGGGAAATAAAATAAATAATTACTTCGGTGTGGTTCGCTAATCCCTACTATTTTGGAAAACCTTAACACGGTTTGAAATGATATCCAAAGGAGGATTAAAGAATAAGTTTAGAAGAATTTATCTTTGATAAAATTTATAGGAACCTTTCCCTAAGAATGTGAAAATTTGAATAAAAGAATATTCTGAATTGGAATGAGGTGTATGTTGTGTTTGTGTAACACTTGTTTATTTTATACGCTGGTTATTCAGAAAAGCCGGGTTTATACCCATTCTGAATAACCGATTCGACGATAAGTCGAAGATGAAGACGGTGGTTGAAGACCGGAAGTCTTCACATCGTTTGGATGATTATTGATGATCTTGATTGGGCTGTACACCCAAGAGGAGGGAATCAGTTGGTGATCGTCCAGACGTACTTGGAGATCGATGGATATGCGATGAAAGTGCCTCCAGTTTCGTTCAGACCCAGAATGAACTTGTAAATGGACTGTGTGTCTGACATTGGATTTTATTCTGTGTTGATTGATCTCTATTAAATATACATCTGTTTGGCGGCAAAGAATTTATTCTCTTGCTCAACGCCCTTCTCTGAGACGTACAAGCTCAGAGGTTGTATATCGATGGACATCAGTCGCATGGAGTGAATTGCCTGTGTGGCATGCCTAAGTGGCAAATGATCAAGGCTTCTGTTGAAAAGCAAAGTCTTGTGGTTGATGATCAAAGCATGGCCTGTGTGGTATAGCTTTGTGTATAGCGTGAATTCGCGAGCCTTACACCTCGGTATGAGTCAAAAACGGGATACGGACCGTTAGGAGAACACGATGTTTCTTTCTAGCTATGGGTGAAGTCAGTGACCTACCAGCCCTGACATTTATATACTTTTTACCTGTGTGGTTGTTGGAATGCGAGGCACCTCGAATATATGGTCGATAACTGGAACTATGTGAGCCGACGTACAAACCCTTATATAGGTCCGATAGGACCGGGAAACGTGTGTTCAGGAATTGCCAATCCTCAAAAGTAAGAGAGGACCAGCCCAACCGATTCCAAGGATCGCTATGTGTGGTCCTGAGACATTTGCTAGAGTGTGTCGAACGGAGAGGAGCTTGCCCCTTGCCTCGACTCATGATGGAATCCAATTTCCAATACGTGATAATTCGGTTTTATTTGTAGAACCTAGTATGGCGACATAGTAGATGGTAGCTATGCCGCCTATGATTGATACTTATGATTGAAATTGTTTTGACACTATACACTTATAGTAATATCAAAATAATGTGTTTTTAAACGTATCAAACATTCTTTGGCTATTATAAGGTAAAACCCTATCCTCTGGCTTGCGTTGCATTGTGTGATGGGACCTGGGTCTTATAATAGCTTCATTTTTCTTTATTTAGCATTGCGCTGTTTGTTTTATGCACTGGTATTCTTGGGAGGAAACCCGTTCCGTGCTATATGGCATGGTCCCTTGATTTACCTAACTTTAAAATAAAGATTAATAACTATTTTAGTTCTCACACCAGTCACATGACTGACCTGGAGTTTATTGTTTTAACCTAAACTTTGGGTGCCCCTATTTTCCACATGGACAGCTAGTAGTTTTGGTTTTGCAGATTTATATTCATAGGATCCTGATTTACAACTGGAACGATGCTCGGAAAGCTCTGTATCCGTGTATTACTTTCAGTTGTGTTTTGTATTGTTTTTCCACTGTTATGTAATTTTTTATAATCTCTGATATTTAACAAACGTGTAATATTTATTCATACTCTGTATATTCTTGTATTCTGATGGAATTGTTGTAATAAACAATGAAATGTTCTTCTGTTTGTGTTCCGATGCGTGTTGTTCTCAAAGCAATCCGCGCTTTCCTTACCGGGGAAGTTACGGTATGCTACATTACATGAATGAGAATGGAATATAATAGGTTGGCTTGTCATAGGGACAAGTGGAAATTATAACATAAGTTACAATAAATTAAAAAGTAAACTTATTAATAAACCTTAGTTAAGAGAACTAAGTCAATAAGTAAACAACAACGATAAGTTGTGATATTCATGATGGAATAAGAAAGAGTAAAGTAAGAAGACTTGTGGGATGAAATAAGTTGTACTCAATTATATGTATTAAGTAACATGTTAACAAAAAACATGTGGATTGTGCTAAGATATACTTAATTATACATTAAGTAGAACATGTTATTATAACCTGAAAACCTAAAATTGGACAATGAATGACATAGTAATAATGTAAGAAGACTGTAGATTACTTTCGTTAATTATAATCTGGGGAACAACATGTTATGGGCATATTAATGAACTTAAATGGGTTAAGTTATATCACTGAATTAATAAGCGAGTGAGGTCCATTCCTTAGAGATATAAGGGTCTTAGAGAAAACCTAGTAACTTGAAAAAAAAAAGATAAAACGTGGATAATCGATCTGATAAGATAAGACAAGCGCACGACTAAAAGATTAGACATAGGGTCTAATAATACGTTAGTGTGATGCACTTAGACCAGTTCACATACATGAAGGTGAAGAACCCAACGGGGTAGATCATAGAGGTGTCTGGAGGTACGAGAGGAGCACGTCCATCTTATTCTTCTGCCCGATATTCTGCTTGCTGGCTTTGCGGGACTGGAAGGAAGAACACAACTTTCGAGAGACGTGGTAGGGCACTCCGTGGTGGTCCTCTATTATGTTGCATGCTCAGGCTGTACACGTAGATGCTGGGTCTGCGCGTTAACACTCAGTGAGTATACCTTGATTGCAACAGTAGTTTGGCGGTCAGAAGGCTATGACAGTATGACATTGGGGGTGATTCGATGATTTGCCTACAAATTGGCTGGAAAGGACCAAATAAAGGATAGTAATCATCGGGTACCTATCATCGACAGTCAGTGGGATGTGGAAAGACTAGAACTATACCTATAGACCATCGATCTTTCACTATCAAGACTTTGATTGTGGGACAGGCCAATTTGGATGTAGATTGTTTGCTAGGGGCACGTCACTTAGCTGTTAATGTAGTTTTTCACTAGTTGAGGGAGGTGTAAAGGTGGGACCATAGCCACCGTGAAAATGCAGACCATAGTTTAGATATCTGTACTTTAGGCCCTGTTTGCCAACCTATACAGATATGGAAAAGCTCCCAACCGAGGCATTGGATGAAGGCCTATTACGGGGCTCGGGGTACAATAGACAGTTTGTATGTGTGAGGGTCTAGGTACACACACACCGCACTGGGTGGTGTAACGTAGATGCTAGGGCATTACTCTGTGCTAAGATTTGTTTCGACTGAGGATTTCAGATATGGCAATCTGTACGCTTACGTAGCATGGCAATGGTAGTCCTACGCAAAATGTGGCGTAGTAATATTGTAACGACCCATATTTTCAGCGATAAATAATTAATTAATTTAATTATTTAAATAATGGTTTAGAGAATTAAATGGTTGTTTAATTAAACAATATTGAATATTTAATTAATATAAATAATATAATAATATATTTAATTTCTGAAATAATCAGAAATAGCTGAATTCACAATATTGTGTGAATTGGATTATTTATAATATATAATTCAGTTTAGAGTTGAATTATATTCACGAATATATTATATAAACGAAGCTTGAACGTATAATTATATTATAATTAAAATCAAGCTTGAAATGGCGCGGTAGTTCGTAGTTTGGCGATTCGAACTTCAATTGAATATACAGGGTCCGTTTTAAATCGGATTTCTGTGAAACAAGAAACGTTAGGAGCTGGTGAAGTATATTTTTTATAGTGGAAGAGAAAAATCGGGATTTCTTCGTGTAGATTTTGAGTTATGTCCAAATCAAATTTTAGAAAAGCCACTATGGAATTCCTTTATAATTTATAATGATTTATTTATATTATAAAAGGATTTTTCAATATAAATTGAATATCGATTCAACTACGATTTGAATATCGAGTTATAAATCCAATTGGAGCTATACGATATTCTGTGTGAATATATATACGATAATATATATTTATTTATATTTAATTTAATTGTTTTTAAATATATTTATATATTTAAATGGGTTATTTAGAGCTTCAAAAATAGCCAGTTTTGCAAACGACCTCTATTTTTGACGAAACTAATTTTGTTAGATCTGCAACATTAACTTGTTGTTATATTCCAAGTTTCGTTATTTTTAGAGTCAGTGTTGGCCGTACGGATTTTTAATGTGAAAAACAGTCGATATTTTGACGGTTAAAAATATGCTGTGTGAGCATATGAAGTCGGAATTCGACGAAACCAGTTTCGTTGGGTCCGTAATGTCGAACTGTAGTTGCATGTCCAGTTTCGTGATTTTTGGGTATCGTATGTGATCACAGGAATTTTAGAGGACAATTACAAACAGTGGTTGGTTAAAAATGAATATTTAATCGAATATTAAATTATTAAAAATTCACTATAAAATACCCTTAACTTTCTAAAACCTAATTCACTACATTTCCTTGATCAAAATTCCGTCGTTCTTTTTTTCTTACAGCAAAAACATTTTGCCACTCTATAAAATCAAGAAGAAATGGAAATAAAATACCATAAATCCCAAATCAAACATATTCGAGATCCTGGAGGAAGCCTCTACGTCCTGATATGCTTTGTGTGAGGTTCAACATCAATAACATACAATGGTTTGTAGTTAACGTGAGCTAGGGTTGGAGATATCGAAATACTAGTACATCGATTTATGTTTTAATGATTATATTCTTGTTCATCGATGAGAATAGCATCAATTGAGAAAAGATGGGGTGGTTCGAAGCCAAAAATGGTAGTTACCTGTTGTCGAGGTATTGGGGTCGCGACAGTCGAGTGGGAATCGAGTTCGACTTTGTGGTATTGGAAAGAAAGAGTGGTCGATAAGGAGTATAATGGTGATTACAGTTTGAAATATCGTTGAGAGATGAAGGTGCGGTTAATATTGGAAGTTCAGGGAAATGGCTTCGTCTGGTTCTGAAGAGTGATACGAGATTGGGGAAGAAGTATTTTTGTGGGTCTGGTACTTTAAGGAATTGGGCTGAATTATTGGATAAAGCCAAGTGATTTAAAGTCTTACATTTAATCCATTTTAAATATTGTATAATTTTGTAAATTATATAACTTGCTCGTATGTTATCGGAATTTGACAATACTGGATCCGATGGGATCGTAGGGACGACGCCTACACAACGGAACTGACAGGGAATGGATTGGAGCCCATTACAATTTATAGCAAAATAAATTGTCCGTCTGAATCAAGCGATGGTTATCGTTATTAATGATGATCGTCCAATGTGAGTAAAACTCCAACTTTGAACAGTTATATTTCTATAATTTACTTTTAGAACTTATAATTATCTGTTGATTGTTGTGTGTTAACAGTTTGGTTGAACTGCTAATTGATTGGTTGAAATTATAGATAACGATATATATAGAAATCGTTAATTATATATTGATTCTGTTTAGTAGAATATTTCATAGTGAAATGAAATTGATGTTAATTATATTGTTTAACATCTGTGGATGCAGGGAAGCAGGTCAAAGGAATCCAACAGGATTCCTCAACATTTATTTTACTGTTGTTTTCATCTATTGTAATACATGATGTGATATATAATCTGTGTTGATTATGTGTGTTGAATCATATCGATCATTGTTATTTGGGTATTTCAAATACCGCAAGAAATATTGGAATGTAGAAAAGGGGATTTTCAAAGTGTATTTTGAAAATAAAGTATTTATATAAAATTAATGGACTTTAGAATTGAAAAGGGAATATTTGTGAAAACAAATTGAAAAGGAAATATTTGTAAAACATTTACAAATAAAATAGAAAGAGAAATATTTGTAAAACATTTACAAATATAATTGAAAAGGAAATATGTAGAAACTAAATAGAAGTGAAAAGGAAATATTTATTTGTTAAATAAATAGAATTTAAAAGGAAATATTTATTTGTTGAATAAACAAATAGGAAAAGGAAATAATTGTGAAACGAATAGGAAAGGGAATATTTGTAAAACAAATAGAAAAGGAAGTATTTGAAATCGAATAAAGATTAGTCGAATATAGTTTAATCAAATATTGGTTATTCGAAAAAAGGAGTTAATCAAAAGGAGAAAATCGAAAGGAGTTAAATCAAAAGGGATTAATCGATAGAGTAAATTGAATAGAGTTAATCAGTTAGAGTTAACCAGTTAGAGTTAATCAGTTAGAGTTAATCAGTTAGAGTTAACCAGTTAGAGTTAACCAGTTAGAGTTAACTAGTTAGAGTTAATCAGTTAGAGTTAACCAGTTAGAGTTAATCTGTTAGAGTTAACCAGTTAGAGTTGATAGATTAGAGTTAATCGATTAGAGTTAAATGGAATTAGAGTTATTCAAATAGAGTTAATCAAGCAAGAGTTAGTCGAATATTAGTTATTCGAATAAAGTTAATTGAATTAGAGTTAGTCGGATTAGAATTAATCGAATATAGTTTATTCGAAAGGAGTAAATCGAATATAAGTTATTCGAAGTGAGTTAATCAAATATACTTTATTCGAATTAAAGAAAATCGAATATTAGTTATTCGAGGGAGTTAATCGAATATTGGTTATTCGAAGGAGAGCTATCGAATATTGGTTATTCGAAGGAGAGTTATCGAATATTGGTTATTCGAAGGAGAGTTATCGAATATTGGTTATTCGAAAGAGAGTTAATCGAATATTCGTTATTCGAAGAGAGTTAATCGAATATTAGTTATTCGAATAAGGGATAGTCGAATATTAGTTAATTGAATAAGGAGTTAATCGAATATAGTTTATTCGAATAGTGTTAAAGGAGTTATCGAATATAGTTTATTTGAAAGGAGTTAATCGAATATAGTTTATTCGAAAGGAGTTAAGTGATAAGAGTTAATGAATTAAAGTTAATCGGGTTAAAGTTAATGGAGTTAGGGTTAATTGATTTGAGTTAATCGAGTTATATTTTGGAGTTAGATATTTCAGAAGTAGGGATTATAATGCTATAGTTATAATCAAGGTTTTTCAATAAAGAAGTGTATTCGTAAATAGAATCCGAGAGTTACGTAAGGAAGTTTGTTAAAGATTTAAAGGGTGAACTTTGTCTAATTCGAGGTTAGAAATGTTGTTCAGTTAAGGTCGGAGAGGTAGTTATACCCCAACTTGATTGACTTCGTTTTTAACTAAGGAATGGTTAAGGTTCGATAGTGAAAGTTGGTTAAGTGAATATAGTTAATGAGTGTAATGGTTTGAGTGGGCATAGCGATGTTTTATTTAAACATCTGTTTAAATCCAATGAAAGAGTATTGGAAACAGTTTCCAAATATAATCAGAGATATTTTCTAATCATAGAAAATGAAATGTTTGATGTTAAAGAATACTAGAATGACAGTGATACGTGAAAAAGAGATGGAAATGTTATCCAATGGTTAATAACGTATATTTTCTAAATTTAGAAAATAAGGAATGTTGAGTATATGGAAACAGGAAATAAATAAATTAATGATAGAAAGAGATAAACGTTAAATGATGATTGATCGATAGAATTTCCATCTGGAAATAATATCGTTGGTTGCACACATGTTTTTCTTTGATAGTCAAATCACCGACTATCAAAGTTTCTGACCATTTTTACGTTGTTAATATGGAGAGACCGGTTGGATTATAATCCGAAGAACCACTCCGTATTGGCATAAGCGTTGCAAACCAAGTATGCTGAATATATTGAAGACGAAGTAAAGTGCAAGGGATATTGTATAAATCTTAGGTAGAGATAGCCTAAGATGGATGTACTGAATAGTGCCTTCGGTTTGTCCAGTCCCAGGACAACTTGAATGGACGAATGTCTGACAGAGTATATCTGGTAGATCGCTTAAGTTGATCGTTTCAAATGTATTTACGTTGGTGGCGGAGGAATTCGTTTCTCTTAGCTTATACCCGTGGTATTTTTGGGGAAATCAATTTGTGATTTGATGGGTATGATGATGTGGCATTCAAAGTAAATGAAGACGTGATCTGTATAGAGATACGTTATAACCTCAAGCCTCATCAACTGGGAAATGATAGAAATCGGGCAGGCAGCATGGCTAAGTAGGCCGCACCCAATTAGGGTATATTGTCACCATCTAGATAATATTCATATTTGTACTTCTTTCAATTCTGTATCTCCTGGGAACTGTTATGTTGGAATACTAACCGAGAGGTGGCAATATATTCGATACATTCAAGAGAAATGAATGGTCGTTCATGTGTGGCTGAGTTACAAGATTTTCTTGTTGAACTCCAGCGTATCGCTTCTAGAGTACACTGATCGGAAGGTGGATCCATACCTTGTCATAGTTGGAATCCATTCTCCAAATAAGAGCTCGCGGTTTTGATTGTATATTATATATGTAGAACGTTAGATGCAAGCGTTTCTGCTAGATTTATATTTACTTGATCTAGACATTATTATAATATCAGACAAGTATCGTTTTAGAAATATTTTGGGTTATCGTAAGGTAAAAGCCATCCGTGTTTATGTGTGGATCGGTCTTATGATTATCCTTTGTTTCGAAAGAATTTTGAAAGTTAAATCAAATGATTTGAGTTTACTCACACCATCACATGACTAACCCAGAGTTTATTTTGTTTTATTTTCTTTAAACTCTTGGGTGCCCAATTTTGTACGAGCAGTCAAGTAGTCGGGATTTTACAAATATACTTTGAGAGCTTGGAGCAGGAGGCTTCAGAATTATATTGCTATGGTTATTTCCGCTGTGTTGTAAGTGTTGTACTTTGGAAATGATATGTATATTCAAGTACAAATTTATATTTCAAAGTTATGTTATATATTATATGTTCTTCGTTCCGCTGTGAGGTTCATGTTACTCTGATGTTGTGTTGTTGTTCTTCTTCTTCTATTATAAGTTTCTATCTTATCTATTCTCACCCTCTAATTTCTTTCATTAACTACCGGTGTTTCCGATGTTTGAATAGTCGACATAAATGTTGTATGCCGATATCCAGGATCGCAAAAACCCCGGGACGTTACAGTGGTATCAGAGCTGAAGGTTAAGTTATTACCTTGGCTTTGTGGCGTGACTCAGTAGAGATGGGGTTAGTCATACCCTAGATTGAGTTGAGTGTATATAACGAGTGAACGTATTTTTTATTTGATATAAAAATTGTTTTATATTATGGAGATTTATTGGTTGAGTTGTTTATGGGTTCTGGTCGATCAGTTTGATCCACTGTATCGGTAGGAGTTTACAAACACTCGAATACGATGGGTCGACACGATATGCTTTGAAAAGAGGGTAAATGAAAATAATTTTACCCAAAGTATATTTGGATATAGAGAAAATATACATATTGGAATTATAATATATTGGATATGTTGGTTGTTATTTTAATCGAGTAAGATTATAAATTGAATGGTTATATAAATAACCAATCAGAATTCATATAAGTGAAATACGTGGAATCAGATGAATTAAATCTGAATTTAAATCAGAATTGGAATTAAAACCCTAGAAATTGGAAGGGTGTTTGTAAATGTATTTGAATTGAATATATTAGAATTTTAAAATCCTAGGAGATTTTAAATTGTTTTACCAGCATTGTGAATGGTATTTTGAAATGTATTTCAAAATGGAATGGTTTAAAAGTGATTTTGAAAGTGATATAGTATTGAACTCACTTCGATAGCTGGGAAATAACCCTGATGATGACTGCGCAGCATCATCAGTGTTCATTTTCAATTTCTAAGTGACGGATTACTACTAAAGGTTTTGTTTTTGAATTGATTGGAGAAAAGCAAGTTGTTTTGAATCCTGAAAAGGAAAGTTGATTTTCGATGTGGTGAACTGTTTAAAATTCCCAGGGAAAGACTATTTGAATTAAAACAAAATTGAATTGAAATTTGGAAAAGCAAATTGAAATTGAATTAAAGCCGATTTAGTGGAAATTGAACTGAAATGTGCAAAAGCAAATTGAAGATGAATTATATTAGAATGTTATCGAAAAATTTGGATTTATGTGATCGGAATTTGAAATGGAACAAGATTAGTGGAGTTAAGAGTTTGGAATCGAAATGAAACTCGATATTGAAATGAAATTCGACTTTGGTATAAGCGAATGATTTGGTTTGAGAATGAATTGATTGGAGTTTGGTTAGGATAAAATTGATATATGCTGAATTAACAGCAGATGGAAGTGATAAATTTGATATGCCCGACAAAAAGATACAAGTTTATATTTGGTATAAGCATGAGATTTATGAGCCGATTTGGCAAGCAGCTTAGCTGTTTGATTTTCTTTTAGGTTGGAGAAGGCCAAAAGAGGCAAGTTGTAGTTGTACCGATTGACCAGTACAAAGGAGGTTATGGCGAATTTTTTTGAAAATTTTGGGTGTTAGAAAATTTTCAGGATTTTTGAAAATTTTCATTGATAAGAATTAATTTATATTTTAATTAAAATAAAATTGGTTCAGTTGAAATTGAAGTTGATAAGTAAACAAATAAATTTTTACTAGTCAATAGGGTTTGTTTTCTACCTTAGCAATTTCGAGGACGAAATTATTTTAAGGGGGGAGAATGTAACGACCCGTATTTTCAACAATATATAATTAATTTATTTAATTATTTAAATAATGGTTTAGAGAATTAAATGGTTGTTCAATTAAATAATATTGAATATTTAATTAATAAAATAATAGAATAATCTATTTAATTTCCGAAATAATCAGAAATAGCTGAATTCATAATATTGTGTGAATTGGATTATTTATAATATATAATTCAGTTTAGAGTTGAATTATATTCACGAATATAGTATATAAACGAAGTTTGAATGTATAATTATATTATAATTAAAATCAAGCTTGAAATGGCGCGGCAGTTTGCAGTTTGGCGATTCGAGCTTCAATTGAATAAACAGGGTCCGTTTTAAATCGGAATTTTATGAAACAAGAAACGTTAGGAGCTGGTGAAGTATATTTTTCTAGTAGAAGAGAAAAAACGGGATTTCGTCGTGTAGATTTTGAGTTATGTCCAAATCAAATTTTAGAAAAGTCACTATGGAATTCCTTTATAATTTATAACGATTTATTTATATTATAAAAGGATTTTTCAATATAAATTGAATATCGATTCAACTAGGATTTGAATATCGAGTTATAAGTCCAATTGGAGCTATATGATATTCTGTATGAATATATATACGATAATATATATTTATTTATATTTAATTTAATTCTTTTTAAATATATTTATATATTTAAATGGGTTATTTAAAGCTTTAAAAATAGTCAGTTCTGCAAACGACCTCCGTTTTCGACGAAACTAATTTTGTTGGATCCGCAACATTAAATTATTGTTAGATTCCAAGTTTCGTGATTTTTAGAGTCAGTGTGTGGCCGTACGAATTTTTAATGTGAAAAGTAGTCGATATTTTGACGGTTAAAAATACGATGTGTGAGCATACAAAGTTGAAATTCGACGAAACTAGTTTCATTAGGTCCGTAATGTCGAACTGTAGCTGCATGTCCAGTTTCGTGATTTTTGGGTATCGTATGTGATCACAGGAATTTTAGAGGACAATTACAAACAACGGTTGGTTAAAAATGAATATTTAATCCAATATTAAATTATTAAAAATTCATTATAAAATACCCTTAACTTTCTAAAACCTAATTCACTTCATTTCCTTGATCAAAATTCCGCCGTACTTTTTTTCTTACAGCAAAAACATTTTGCCACTCTATAAAATCAAGAAGAAATGGAAATAAAATACCATAAATCCCAAATCAAACATATTCGAGATCCTGGAGGAAGCCTCTACGTCCTGATATGCTTTGTGTGAGGTTCGACATCAATAACATATGCTGGTTTGTAGTTAACGTGAGCTAGGGTTGGAGATATCGAAATACTGGTACATCGATTTATGTTTTAATGGTTATATTCTTGTTCGTCGATGAGAATAGCATCAATTGGGAAAAGATGGGGTGGTTCGAAGTTGAAAATGGTCATGACCTGTTCGTCGAGGTACTGGGGTCGCGACAGTCGAGTGGGAATCGAGTTCGGCTTTGTGGTGTTGGAAAGAAAGAGTGGTCGATAAGGAGTATAATGGTGATTACAATTTGAAATATCGTTGAGATATGAAAGTGCGGTTGGGATTGGAAGTTCAGGGAAATGGCTTCATCTGGTTCTGAAGAATGATACGAGATTGGGGAAGAAGCATTTTTGCGGATCTGGTACTTTAAGGAATTGGGTCGAATTATTGGGTAAAGCCCAGTGATTTAAAGTCTTACATTTAATCCATTTTAAATATTGTATAATTTTGTAAATTATATAACTTGCTCGTATGTTATCGGAATTTGACAAAATAGATCCGATGGGATCGTAGGGACGGCGCCTACACAATTGAACTGACTAGGAATGGATTGGAGCCCATTACAATTTATAGCGAAATAAACTGTTCGTCTGAATCAAGCAATGGTTATCGTTATTAACGATGATCGTCCAATGTGGGTAAAACTCACCAACTCTGAACAGTTATATTTCTATAATGTATTTTTAGAACTGATAATTATCTGTTGATTGATGTGTGTTAACTGTTTTGTTGAACTACTGATTGTTTGGTTGAAATTATAGATTACGATATATATATTTATAAATCGTTAATTATATATTGATTCTGCTTAGCAGAATATTTCATAGTGAAATGAAATTGATGTTAATTATATTGTTTAACATCTGTGGATGCAGGGAAATAGGTTGGAGGAATCCAACAGGATTCCTCAACGTTTATTTTACTGTTGTTTTCATATATTGTAATATATGATGTGATATATAATCTGTGTTGATTATGTGTGTTGAATGATATCGATCATTGTTATTTGGGTATTTTAAATACCATAAGAAATACTGGAATGTAGAAAAGGTGATTTTCAAAGTGTATTTTGAAAATAAAGTATTTATATAAAATTAATGGATTTTAGAATTGAAAAGGGAGTATTTATGTAAACAAATTGAAAAGGAAATATTTGTAAATCATTTACAAATAAAATAGAAAGAGAAATATTTGTAAACATTTACAAATAGAATTGAAAAGGAAATATGTAGAAACTAAATAGAAGTGAAAAGAAAATATTTATTTGTTAAATAAATAGAATTGAAAAGGAAATATTTACTTGTTGAATAAACAAATAGGAAAAGGAAATAATTGTGAAACAAATAGGAAAGGGAATATTTGTAAAACACATAGAAAAGGAAGTATTTGAAATCAAATAAAGATTAGTTGAATATAGTTTAATCAAATATTGGTTATTCGAAAAAAGGAGTTAATCAAAAGGAGTTAATCAAAAGGAGAAAATCAGAAGGAGTTAAATCAAAAGGGATTAATCGATAGAGTAAATTGAATAGAGTTAATCAGTTAGAGTTAACCAGTTCGAGTTAAGCAGTTAGAGTTAAGCAGTTAGAGTTAACCAGTTAGAGTTAATCAGTTAGAGTTAACCAGTTAGAGTTAACCAATTAGAGTTAATCAGTTATAGTTAAATGGAATTATTCAAATAGAGTTAATCGAGCAAGAGTTAGTCGAATATTAGTTATTCAAATAAAGTTAATTGAATTAGAGTTAGTCGGATTAGAATTAATTGAATATAGTTTATTCGAAAGGAGTAAACCGAATATAAGTTATTCAAAGTGATTTATTCGAATATACTTTATTCGAATTAAAGAAAATTGAATATTAGTTATTCGAGAGAGTTAATCGAATATTGGTTATTCGAAGGAGAGTTATCGAATATTGGTTATTCGAAGGAGAGTTATCGAATATTGGTTATTCGAAGGAGAGTTACCGAATATTGGTTATTCGAAAGAGAGTTAATCGAATATTAGTTATTCGAAGAGAGTTAATCGAATATTAATTATTCGAATAAGGGATTGTCGAATATTAATTAATCGAATAAGGAGTTAATCGAATATAGTTTATTCGAATAGAGTTAAAGGAGTTATCGAATATAGTTTATTCGAAAGGAGTTAATCGAAAATAGTTTATTCGAAAGGAGTTAAGTGATAAGAGTTAATGAACTAAAGTTAATCGGGTTAAAGTTAATGGAGTTAGGGTTAATTGATTTGAGTTAATCGAGTTATATTTTGGAGTTAGATATTTCAGAAGTAGGGATTATAACGCTATAGTTATAATCAATGTTTTTCAATAAAGAAGTGGATTCGTAAATAGAATCCGAGAGTTACGTAAGGAAGTTTGTTAAAGATTTAAAGGGTGAACTTTGTCTATTTCGAGGTTAGAAATGTTGTTCAGTTAAGGTCTGAGAGGTAGTTATACCCCAAATTGATTGACTTCGTTTTTAACTAAGGAATGGTTAAGGTTCGATAGTGAAGGTTGGTTAAGTGAATATAGTTAATGAGTGTTATGGTTTGAGTGGGCATAGCGATGTTTTATCTAAACATCTGTTTAAATCCAATGAGTGAGTTTTGGAAACATTTTCCAAAAATAATCAGAGATATTTTCTAATCATAGAAAATGAAATGTTTGATGTTAAAGAATACTGGAATGACAGTGATACATGAAAAAGAGATGGAAATGTTTTCCAATGATTAATAACATATATTTTCTAAATTTAGAAAATAAGGAATGTTGAATATATGGAAACAGGAAATAAATAAATTAATGAATGAAAGAGATAAATGTTAAATGATGATTGATTGATAGAATTTCCATCTGCAAATAATATCGTTGGTTGCACACATGTTTTTCTTTGATAGTTAAATCACTGACTATCAAAGTTTCTGACCATTTTTACGTTGTTAATATGGAGAGACCGGTTGGATTATTATCCGAAGAACCACTCTGTATTGGCATAAGCGTTGCAAACCAAGTATGCTGAATATATTGAAGACGGATTAAAGTGCAAGGGCTATTGTATAAATCTTAGGTAGAGATTGCCTAAGATGGATGTACTGAATAGTGCCTTCGGTTTGTCCAGTCCTAGGACAACTTGAATGGGCGAATGTCTGACAGAGTATATATGGTAGATCGCATAAGTTGATCGTTTCAAACGTATTTAAGTTGGTGGCGGAGGAATTCGTTTCTCTTAGCTTATACCCGTGGTATTTTTGGGGAAATCAATTTGTGATTTGACGAGTATGATGATGTGGCATTCAAAGTAAATGAAGACGTGATCTGTATAGAGATACGTTATAACCTCAAGACTCATCAACTGGGAAATGACAGAAATCGGGCAGGCAACATGGCTAAGTGGGCCGCACCCAATTAGGGATAGTGTCACCATCTAGAGAATATTCATATTTGTACTTCTTTCAATTCTGTATCTCCCGGGAATGGTTATGTTGGAATACTAACCGAGAGGTGGCAATATATTCGATACATTAAAGAGAAATGAATGGTCGGTCATGTGTGGCCGAGTTACAAGATGTTCTTGTTGAACTCCAGTGTATCACTTCTAGAGTACACTTATCAGAAGGTGGATTCATACCTTGTCATAGTTGGAATCCATTCCCCAAATAAGAGCTCGCGGTTTTGATTGTATATTATATATGTAGAATGTTAGATGCAAGTGTTTCTGCTAGATTTCTATTTACTTGATCTAGACATTATTATAATATCAGACAAGTATCGTTTTAGAAATATTTTGGGTTATCATAAGGTAAAAGCCATCCGTGTTTGTGTGTGGATCGATCTTATGATTATCCTTTGTTTTAAAAGAATTTTGAAAGTTAAATCAAATGATTTGAGTATACTCACACCAGTCACATGATTGACCCAGAGTTTATTTTGTTTTATTTTCCCTAAACTCTTGGGTGCCCAATTTTGTACGGGCAGTCAAGTTGTCGGGATTTTACAGATATACTTGGAGAGCTTGGAGCAGGAGGCTTCAGAATTATATAGCTATGGTTATTTCCGATGTGTTGTAAGTGCTGTACTTTGGAAATGATATATATATATATATATTCAAGTATAGATTTATATTTCAAAGTTATGTTATATATTATATGTTCTTCGTTCCGCTGTGAGGTTCATGTTACTCTGATGTTGTGTTGTTGTTGTTCTTCTTCTATTATAAGTTTCTATCTTATCTATTCTCACCCTCTAATTTCTTTCATTAACTACCTGTGTTTTCGATGCTTGAATAGTCGACATAAGTGTCGTATGCCGATATCCAGGATCGCAAAAACCCCGGAGCGTTACAAATATGGAGGTCCATACGTCGTTCAGCGTAGGATGAGAGTTGCAAACGCTTCCGAAGCGTGACGGCGGAGACCGTGTGTAAAGGGTACCATAGTAAGTACCTTGATATTGGGGCTACCTACATATATTCTATATTAGGTTAATCTACTTGGTGGTAGATGGGTACGGCGTGTGTGTGAAGCCTTGAGTGCTATTAACCCAAACTAACCAAATTAACAAGAAAACATAACTGAATGGCATATGTAGGGTTATTTCAGAAGGTGTAAGTCCAGTCACCCGAACTTGTGTTATGACCCCCTCCTCAGAACACACTCACAGGTTAGGTTTGTGGCAGAGATGTGATAGCTTTGGATACTGGTTAGGCAGTATTATTACTTTGGTAAGGCTATATTTGATTATATTATATTTTATTCCATTCCGCTGTGAGATGTTTTCTGAGCTCTGATATATTTTATATCTCTGTCTTTTCTGTAGGGTACCAGACAAGCCAACTTGAGTTTCGATAGATTGGGATTTTTGAAAAAAAATCGGTCTATCGAAATTCAGGTTGTTACATATGGTATTAGAGCTTAGGTTTAAGATTCTTGTATAGTTGGTGAGTGAACATATTTGTGTTTTTAAAATATATAAATATATTATCTGTATACACCTAGATCTATAAAAGAACCCACTAAATAGGAAGAATGACATATGGAAAAAGTTAGGATATTTGTTATGTACACTAAAGAAATGGTTATGGAAATCTGAAAATAAGAGGCCCTTAGGTGGTTTGAGTAGGAAGTGTAATGTGTTTTGTAAAGGAAAAATATGGATCCCATAGTTGGTATCTGAAATGATAGTGTTTCAGATTAGTAAGTTTGGCAATAGAGCCTTATAAATTAGGAAGGAAAATGGATTAGTAATATATATATATATATATATATATATATATTTGAGAGAAATGATTTTGTGGAAATATGTAGGAAAAGTCTAGGTAAGTTGGGAATCCACTTTGAGTCTACCTCATTGGTAACTTTTGAGAACTTGAAAAATTAAATGCTGTTGGGTGATAGTTTATGGTGTTTTTTAAGTTCTGACGTTAAAAACTACAATTTTTAAATATGTGCTCGGTAAATTATGTAGAAACAATTTTTGAAACAAAAAGGAGGTATTTTTGAAGTTTGAAAAAAAATATGTAGGGAACATATTTGAAAATTACATATTGGGTTTTGAAGAAAAATAAAATAAAATGGGGAATATTTTGGAAATGGTGATTTATTATGAAATTTTTATCAAAAATGAATTCTTTCAGAAAAATGTGTACATTATATAGAGCATATATAGCTCAATTTTTTTAAGCTATAAAGTATGTAAGAATCAAATAGCAAAACATAGAATAGATTGCATTTTGTCAAAAATTAAGATTTTCGCTAAAAAATTTTTGAAAACCCTTATTATTTAGACAATATTTTTGACATAAACTTTGGGTGGGTAGACAAAATAAGTAGTAAGAATTAAGAATAGAGTAGATGTTTGCACCTAGATGTAAGTTGAACTAACATTGTCAACATGAACAGTTGTGAAACTAATAGAGAAGTAGTTGTCCTTGTCTACTCCAGTTTTTGTGATTGGAAAAATTATGTGTTTTGCATTTTTTTTTGGATGACATATTTTTATGGTTTGGCAAAAATAAGTTTTAATGAAGAAAATAAAGTTTTGAAGCTTTTGGGTTTTGGAAGGAAAATGAAAAGAAAAAAAAGCCAAACCACGTTTTTAAAAATCATGGAGCCGGTAAGGATTACCTATGGAAAACGGGAAATATTTTGAGGCTATGAATTGAATAGTAAGGACTATTTTGGAATAATGGTAAATTACCGCAAAATGCATAAGCATTTATAGCCTTGGTTGTTGCTAGGAAAAGACTATAAGTATGCAGCAAGGACTAGTAGTGACTAGTAGATGGTAAAGGGTAAGTAAGTGTTTAAATCCTTAGGTTTGGACTTTTCTTTGTCAGAGGGGGCATGATCCTAGGATTCTTAGCCCTTGGTAGTAGTTGTGTAAAATTCTTGTTTTCCTATTTTAGTTGAAGGATTGTAAGGCTTATTTGAAGATTAAGCTTAGATAAGTGGATTAAATTAAATATGCTAAAAAATGACATAACTAAAAAGAAAACAACAAATCCAGTAAAGAAACAAACATGATAGCTGAGAAAAGTGGATTTTTCCAAAGAAAGTTCTTTTTAAAGAGATATACATATAGGCAAAAGGAGAATCTGGCCATTCTCTAATGACTCACAAAAACAGATCTGTAGAAACTACAGGGTCTGTGAAAACAATGAAAACCACATAACACGACAGCCATAAAAGTACAAATGAAGGGGCTAAACCAGAAAAGATACATAAAAAAGACTAGTACTTCAACATGTAGACCACCAACTATGCCAAATCCACTGCGACGAGGAATGATGATTGGCTGAACAAGAAGACTCCCAAATAAGCCCACTGACAAGGACGATGATCCCTGACGAAGGTCGAGGAAAAGAAAAGACACAAGATGTAAGCAACCCATCCATATGAAAGCCCTGAATGCAAACCAGCTACTCCAGAACCAGATGGATCAAAGACAAATGATACAAAAAAACTTGTAAATCCAGGCCCTGTAGAACTAGCAAACAACATCTACGCTTAAACAAAGGGGGATTGAGGATATGATAATGGGACGGATCCTACCAGCCATAGAAACTTAGGGTTCAGTCAGTCCCCGTGCGAGTGGTAGTTGGAAATGATGTAACGTCGAAGGAACCAGCCAGCCTCCTCGATCGGGAACTAACAAAACCTCTAAACGATCTACCTCGAAACGCATGGAACACATCATTCCTTACCTCTCGAATGATGGTGGTAGGATCCATAGGAATCTCTTCAAAAATAGCTTTATTCCTTGAACACCATTGTAAAAGAAAAGAACTCAAAACCAATACAAAGAAAGGATACTGACAGGGTAGTTCTGACGCGAAGGGTAGATAACGGAAAGTCATCCAAAACCAGAAGTCAAGGAAGAGAAAGACCAGGAATCCTACAAACGAAGACCTAGAAGGATGAAAGGGCTATCAGTATTAACTTGCTTGATACCAATATCTAACACCCCGTAATTTTATAATATTAAAATTGACAAATTAAAGAATACTTAATTTTTACAAGAAGAATTAAGGGAAACGGGTTATGCCATTGCGTTCGTCTCGGAATTCTGCTTGAGATAGAGTCCGAGTTTGCGTAAAACAGATAAAGTATAAAGAAGTAATGAAGCTTAGAAGATTTTAGTTTAAACCAGGATTAAAATAATAATTAAAATCAAATTCGAAATTCAAATCAGCAAGAAGCGGGATGGGCAGGAATTATCCCGCTCTAGGGTGTCGACCCCCTAGGGGAGTCGACATAGGTGTCGACCCCCCTGTAGATGTGTCGACATAGGTGTCGACACCCCTGACCCCATCGGCTAGATCTGGGCAGTGACGAATTTTGGAGAATTATGGCTTATGTGGTGTTCTCTGATTGGCTGGGTGATGTGTTTTTCTGGTTTGGATGGTTTAGATGGAACCTAACCTAATCTAAAGGCCCTAATTCACCTAGTACACTTATATAAACACACCTAGACCTAACCCTAATTTCATTACACTATTCATACGCCTCCATGCTGCCACAGCCTAAACTAGTCTTTCTTCTGCACAAAAGCAAATTCGAATAGAGTATTCATATTGGAAGATAAGAATCAAATTCTACAACAACAGTTTAGCTAATCTAATTCAGAATACATAATTCAGATCTATTTTCTCTTCTACCGCTGTGAGTCCACGTTACTTTCACTTATAATTAATTAAAAGTAATTGTGATAAGTTTGTGAATTGGACTATATGAACATGCCTGTAAGATGAATCATATCGTATTTGGTGAATTCTTATCTTTTAGATTCATACCTAAAGTTCATGTTCCATATGCCTTATTGCATCTATCTTATTGTTCTATGCCAGTTTATGTTCCAAATGCTAATTGGATCTATCTTATTGCCCTATGTTAGTTTATGTTTCATATGCTAATTAGATCTATTTTGTTGCTCTATGCCAGTTCATATGCCTAATTAGATCTATTATGTTGTTCTATGCCAGTTCATACTTCTTATGCTTATTTTTATGCCAGTTTTGACATCATGGTTCTCTTCCCCTCTTCTCTTCTTTTCCTTTTTATGAGATTAGGCTAACTGCGAGCCTAGCATATTATTATATGTACGAATGATGTGGGAACGTTGTAGGAAAAGTTTGGGGAAATTATTGAATAATATGCAGTTGGGCATAAAAAGACTTGAAATAATGTAATTGATTTGGGGCATGAATTGTTACAATTGTTTACATGGGATTATGGACATAAATTTGGATTAAAATGATGAACATAATTTAGATTGGAAATTGTGGGTATATATTATAATCCAAGATTTGAAATTGGGGGCATGAATTGAGAAAGTGATAATGAACGCCTAGGACACGAGGTTAGATTCGATTGCGGTATAAGACCGCCCGGAACCGCCCGGCACATCCAACAACCATAATTATGTAATCTAATGTAAGAGGTCAAAGGTAGAAATTGGATACGTAATGATGCATAGACACGAGGTTAGATTCGGATTGCGGTATAAGACTACCGAAACCGCCCGGCATATCCAGCAACCGCAAGACGATAATCAAATGTGGGAGGTCTTGCAAGATTACGGTTATAATGAATTAACAAACACTTAACCAAGATACGACATGTAGTAAGACATGGGGGTTAAGTGGGTGACATGGATGACATGTGAAATATAATTTTAAGCACTTAACCATGGTGAAACATGTAAGAAGACATGGAAATAAGAAGGGGTTAAGTGGGAATTCCTAGTGGGGACCAAGCTTAGGAGGGAAGCTTGTGTCAAGTGTGTGGACCCATTTAAACCAGTAACCCATTCTGTATCTAATTGAGCTTGAACTAGGTTGAGGAAGGGAAACACTTACTGGGTTTTATTGTAAGAGGGCAATAAAGAGTTAGCGATGGCAACGCAAGTCCAACGGAGTCATGTGCGTGCATGGGTCTGGGCTGGTAGGTAAGACGTTGTTGAATCGTGCAGGTATAAGCCATGCATTTTTGTAGTATTGGGTTGCCACTTTAGGGAGTGATACACCCTACTGTGGGACCAGCACGAGTATCTACGAGTTAGGGAGCCGATTGAATGGAGAGGGTAGTAGGTACAACTAGTTGAGATAGGAGCTGGAGACGCCTATGACAATAGATAGGGGTACACGAAACTACCATCATTATTATTACCATCATAGTTATGTTTGTTTAAGAGGGATCATCTTTTAGTATGTAATTAGTATGTTAGTATGGTGCAGGGCATATAGTATAGTGGTTAGAAGCGCAGCCGATATTCTATTTTACTCACTTATTACCATGTCATACCTGCTTATATTACAGTCATCTCTGACATCCAGTTTATGTTCTTATCCTGTTACTTTATTGATTATACTGTTAAAGTCACTGGACTCGCCAGACTTATGTCTGACCCCTTTTTGTTTCACCTCTTTTCTCCCCCTCCCCCCCTCCCCCCGGTCCTTAGGGTGGGAATAGTGAAGCTTGACATGGGTTCCTCTCTTCTTGAAGTGCTTGGAAGTGTTGAAAGTAATGCTCAGCTTTATCTCTTTGATTATGGCTATTTGGAGTGGATTATAGTTTTACTTTTATGCACTCTGATAATAATTTTGTACAAGGTGGCTATTTGTGTACTTGACTTTAGCATGTGGTTTTGATGTTGTAACCAATCATGTTTTGCTTTTCCGCTACAATGAATAACTTTTGATTTTTTTTTAAGTACAAGTTATATATATATATATGTCTTGTGATATTCTGTTCTATACTCTTATAATACTCCATTAAAGTTAATGAATTCCTTTAATGAGTGACATTAACGGACGTGGGGTATTACATGTCGTGTCAGAGCTAAAGATTACCAAAACAGATAAAAGATGTTGGAAAACCATTTTCAAAAGCATTTTTAGAAAGAAGTATTTTCAAAAACAAGTTTTAAAGAGAGTATTTTCAAGAGAAAGGTTATAATGAAAAACATAATCCCCAAGATCCATATATCTATCTTTCGATTCTCTGTTTTGAATCTCTCCTTTTTTCCTTTCAGTATGTCTGGAGAACCCAAAATTCCCGAGGGCGTACAGATACCGGGCTGGTTCAGAAGGTATCTGAAGGCAAGGGCTAATGCCGCAGGCCCAACAAATGCTCCTCCTCCCCCTCCTCGTGTAGACGCTTTTTCGAAGATACGCAAAGACTTCCGTGCGATGGGCAGAAAACCATTCCATGGGACTGAGACGTTTGTCGAGGCTATAAATTGGGTTAAAGAAGTGGAGGACTTGTTTGGTGTCTTCGAGATAGACGATGGAAGTAAGGTTCAGCTAGCTGCTTGGTTTTGAAGGATGAAGCTTCCTTTTGGTGGGAAGTAACTAATGGAATGCATCCAGTGGAGACGTGGATAGACTTTAGACGAAGGTTCGAGTTGAAATTTCTTTCACAGGCAGAGGAGAGTTTGTACATGGAGAGGTTCTTGGCTTTGAAACAAGGGAATTTGTCTGTGAAGAAGTATGAAACACCCCACCTTCATTAAGGTCACTCACAAAGGGAATGCCTTAACTTCGATGGAGCATTATAGGTAAAAGATACAGATAATTTAGAAGATAGACATATGAACCTCAGAAAATTTAAATTTATTTCATAAGTACGTGGTCCAGTTAAAATATTACAACAACTGTCTCAAACCAACTTCCAAATTATTACAACAAAATCTTTGTCTTGATTAAAACATAAAGAAGCATAAAATAACAATAAGGCATCATAAATCCCCAATAAGAGAGTATCCAAATCCATAGCCTAAGGAAAGAGAATCCAAGCAATACATCTACTCTCTTCAAGTTGGAAATGGTCCGAACTAAGCTAAAGTATTCCCTCCCTGCGAACCTAGGGGGAAAACGGTAGCAAAGAAGACGAAAGAAAATGGGTCAGACATGAGTCTGGTAAGTCCAGTGATTATTTAGCATGTAAACAGGAAAAAGGATCATGACATGAATAAACTGAACCTAGGATAGCACCCTAGAAATAAGATAATAAAACTGAATATGCTATCGCTCATTACTATTTCTCTGCACCCACTTACAAGTGTTTCAACTAGAACCATGTGTTCAAGATGAATGATCCCCTTTATCGATCGACTCCTACTCGTATACGTTTTCTACTTGTACCATTCGGCCCCGCTTGATTGTAGATACCTGTGCTGGTCCCACCATAGGGTATATCAAATCCTATGGTGGCAATCCGACACAATTCAAGATGCATAGTGTATAACTGTCGATGCCCAGTGCCTGCTTTTTCCACTCCGGAGTACGTGCATGCCCACATTTCGTTGGAACTTACACTGACTCACCACTCGCCATTGTTTTGACCGCTTATAATCAGCTCAGTACTCGTGCCCCACCTGCCTAGTTCAGGATACCATGATACATTTATGTGGGTTACTGCTGAAATGGGTCCCCATTACTAGGGATTCCTAATCAATATGTTAAAATGGTTAAGTGTTCTCAAATTAACCTAACCCCATCCATCGGTTTAGTTAACATGTTGTATTGGTTAAGTGCTGCCTTAATTAACTTAACCCTACCATTCCTGTCTTAGCTTTAATTCATTCATTAAAGCACCAACCACTCACATTAGATATGTATTGTTGCGGTCACTGGATGTGTCGGTCGGTTCCGGCCAGTCTTACACCGCAACTCAATCTAACCTCGGGTTCTTTTGGGCTTAATGCGCTAACCTCTCACATTAGATCTATATTGTTACGGTTGCTGGATGTGCCGGGCGGTTCTGGGCAGTCTTACACCGTAACTCAATCTAACCTCGGGTTAGGCATATTCGTCTTTTACTTAATTTACATATTTACCCTTCATATTTATATGTAAATTATCCACAATTATTGTCATTCAAGTCTTGCCCCATCTACCTGCTAAATCAAGTTCATAATTCTTAGGTATATAAATTATACCATTTTATGCCACTAATCATTTATATGATTATGGGCCAAACTATGCCAATAATATGAAATTTAAGGTTTTTCCCAACATTACCCCCGTTATACGTTCGCAAAATTCACATAGAATGTTAGGCTCGCAACTTAGCCTAACTTATAAACAAAAGGGAAAAGAAAGGAGCATGTACCATTTCCACAACATAAAATAATAAGTATCTAACTAAAACATGTATCATATAAATTTGGCATAAAACAATGAACTTGCATTTAACATGAATCTTAAGCATATGAACGGGGACTTACATAGAATCACACAAATCCACTTAGGCATGTAAATGTGAACTTGCATTTTGGATCCAATTAACATGAATCTTAAGCATATGAACGGGGACTTACATAGAATTACACAAATCCAATTAGGCATGTAAATGTGAACTTGCATTTTGGATCCAATTAACATAGATCTAAACATAGGAGAATGTAGATCTAAACATATATATGACTTAGCCTAAAAACTTGCATGTAACATAACATGAAAGAGTCACCAAATCTATATAATACACGATTTGTTTAACATACAACATGATAAGTCCAATAAACCACAATAGTCTCATAGGCATATATGATAGAATCGTTACAAGAATAGACATGAATCAGCATCACCATTATCTTACAACTAGACGCAGCTCTAGTTTCATTTTATTTCAAATCACGACTTTAATTGTTTACATCTAAATAATAACAGGACTTACAAACAAAGAAAAATCTTGTTTTCTGGGATCTGTTTTTTGAAACTGAAAAGCAATCCCTTGACGTAGACTATTGATTCTCTAATTTAGATTTGATTCGTAGCTTCTAACTTGATTTCTAGTTGGATAATAATGGTGGCTATGCTAGGTTGACCATGGACAGCATGGTGGCTCCTTGGAACGAAATTGTGTGGTTTAGGGTTAAGGATTGGGGTTGCTTATATAGAAGTTTAGTTTTATATGTGTCGTTAGATCAACATAGGAGCAATCAAAACCGTACAGACTAGATAGAGTTATCCAGAAATCGCCACATATGCCTTAGTGACTCATCAACAAGTCAGAAATCGTCACTGTTTGGATCTGGGCGTGGGGGTCGACCCCTATAGGGGGGTCGACACCCCAGTCAACACCCCTCTTGGGGGGTCGACACCTATGTCGACCCCCGAGGGGAGTCGACCCCTATGGGCGGGAATTTTCCCGCCCAGCTGATTTACGTGATTTTGAAATTCGAACTATTTTGTTTATTTAATTATTAAATTATATAATTTTCTGTTTAAACATGAAATCTTCTGAACTCCGTAACTTCTTCATACGGAGTCCGATTCACGCAAACTCGGACTCTATCCCAAGTAGAATTCCAAGAAGAACGCAATGGCTTAACCCATTTCCCTTAATTCTCATTTTTACAATTAAGTATTATTTAATTCGTTACTTTAATAAACATAGAAATACAAGGTGTTACAGAGTACGTCAACAAGTTTAACCAGTTAGCAAGATTTGGTATGGAATTAGTTAATACACCATATAAGAAGGTCTGAGATTTTCCAAGGGTCCGAATGAACCATTGCACGGGTTAGCTATGTCCCACCTTCCTATGGGTGCTACTTTCGAGAAACTTATTGACATGGCATTGATGCATGAAGAGGAGAAAGGTGCTGATGTAGATAAGGCACAAGATAAGAAAGGGGATCCAAAGAAGGCACAACAATAACAAAAGAAAGGTGGTAAGGATAACAAGGGCAAAGGGAAGAAAAGGTATTTTAATTGTGGAACACCGGGCCACTTAAGCAAGGACTGTAGGAAGAAGAAGAAGACAGGTTGCTTCCAGTGTGGTGAGGCGGGACATATGATTAAAGACTGCCCAATGAGGCAAGGGCAAGGACAGAGGATAGGGTCTACTTCTAGAGGGCAGGTAAAGCTCTCATGGCACATCCGCAAGAGAGAGGTAGAAACATTTCTGTTGGAAGTTTGATTTTCCTTTTTGATCATCCTGTTCGTACTTTGTTTGATTCTGGCGCTTCACATTCATTCATATCTGCTTCTATTGTTAAGTCTCTGCACCTAGATACTAGTATAGTAGTGGATCCCGTTAGTGTCTCAAATCCTATTGGGGGTACGACTCATCTTTCTATGTTATGTCAGAGTTTGAGAATTTTTGTGTATGGCGTTGAATTCGAATGCAACGCTTATGTGCTTGGTTTCACGGACTATGGGTTGATTCTAGGAATGGACTGGCTAGCCAAATATGGTTCCATCCTCGACTGTGAAAGGAAGGTGGTTAGACTGTTGACTAGTTTGGGTAGTACTCTCGATATCTCATGCGATCCTAAGGGTTCATAAGGAGAAGTATCTCGGAGTGGGGTGCTCTAGTTGTTTTTGCTACGAAAGCTGATGGTTCACTTAGACTGTGTGTGGACTATAGGGAGCTAAATAAACTCACAAAGAAAATAGACACCCACTGCCGAGGATAGATGATTTGTTCGATCAGTTGGTTGGTGCTTCGGTTTTATCGCAGTTGGACTTAATTATAGGATTTCATCAGTTAAGGGTAGCTGAGGATAGTATAGATAAGACCGCTTTTTGGACTCCCGATGGTTTCTTTAAATGGCTAGTCATGCCTGGTTTGACAAATGCACCGGCATATTTTGTAGACCTAATAAGTAGGGTGTTTAGGGAGTTTCTAAACAAGTTCATGGTGGTCTTTGTAGATGATATTTTGATATTCTCTAGGAGCGAGGAAGAGCATGCCCTACATGTTAGGGAAGTATTAGAGACCCTTCGAGAAAATCTACTCAAAGTTAAGTTCTCCAAATGTCATTTTTGGAGGAAGGAAGTGAGGTTCTTAGGGAACGTGGTCTCTAAGGAAGGGATAGCTGTGGATCCCGCGAAGGTAGTAGCAATCCAAGATTGGAAGATTCCTAAGAATGCAATAGAAGTAATAAGTTTTCTTGGTTTAGCAGTCTATTACAGAAAGTTCATCAAGGGCTTTGATAAGATATCAGCCCACTTACACAGTTGACGAAAAAGAATTTGACCTTTTCTTGGGATGTTGACTGTGACGATGCTTTCCAATGTTTAAAGAGGGCATTGACGACAACTCCAGTTTTAGTTTTGTCGGATGGGAGTAACCGTTCACAGTGTATACCAATGCTTGCCGGATAGATCTTGGCGCAGTTTTGATGCAAGAGGGAAGGGTGATATGCTATGGTGGAAGACAGTTGAAGGTCCATGAGAAGAATTACCCAACCCACAACTTGGAGTTAGTGGCCATAGTTTTTTCACTTAAGTCTTGGCGTCACTATTTGCTTGGAGAGAGGTTTGAGTTGTATACAGACCATAAGTCGCTTAAATACTTGTTCTCTAAAAAAGACCTAAACTTAAGGCAACAGAGGTGTATGGAGTTCTTAGCATCCTACGATTTTGAGATTGCATATACCCCTGGCAAAGGTAACGTCGTAGCGGAAGCCTTGAGTAGAAAGGAGTTGACTTTGAGTCCTCTGTTTGTCGAGCGGCAGAGCTTAGAGTATATCTCTACCTTTGACTTTAGACCCTCTATTGATTATGTACCCGGTTTGTTGGCATCGTTAGAGGTACGACCTACGCTTTTGGGACAGATAGGTGTGGCACAACAAGATGACCCATAGTTGATAGAGATAGTAGACCATCTCATCAGAGGGGAGTCTTCGAGTTAGTAGGTATACTATCAATGACAAAGGTTGGTTGCGTAGGGATAGGAGACTTTGCGTACCTCGAGACGAGGGTTTGAAAAAGACAATCCTTGAAAAAGCACATTGTTCTAAGCTGACCATACATCCCGGGGGAGACAAGATGTATAGGGACATGAAGCGAGTTTTCTTTTGGGCCGGAATGAAGAAGGATGTGGCTGAGTTCGTTTCTAGATGCTTAGTGTGCCAGCAAGTCAAGGCTGAGCAAAAGAAGCCTGGTGGTTTGCTTTACCCTTTAGAGGTTCCACAGTGGAAATGAGAAAGTGTTTCCATGGATTTCGTCGATGGGTTGCCGAGGTCGAGAAAGGGTAATACGAGGATTTGGGTAGTAGTGGATAGACTTGCCAAGAGCGGCCATTTCATTCCCGTCAAGAGTAAAAGAACAGCGTCATTGTTAGCATCTATTTATCTTCGGGAGATAGTTTGTCTACACGACATACCTTCTAGTATTGTGAGAGATCGATATCCCATTTTCACTAGTGAGTTTTGGAAGAGCTTGCAAGAGGCGGTAGGAACGCAATTGTGTTTGAGTACCGCTTATCATCCTCAGACGGACGGCCAGACAGAAAGAGTGAATCGGATTCTAGAAGATCTTTTGAGGTTATGCATCTTGGACTTTGGAGGAACATGGGAGGAACATCTTCCATTAGTAGAGTTTGCCTACAACAACAGCTATCAGACTAGTATTTGCATGGCACCTTTTGAAGCTCTATATAGACGACCTTGCCGATCAACTACTTGTTAGTGGGAATCTACGGATAAGATTTTTCTTGTGCCCGAGATGATTAGGGAAACTTCAGAAAAGATAGACTTGATTCGAAGACGCAAGAAGACGGCACAAGACAGGCAAAAGTTATATGCTGATAAGAGAAGGACTGATCTTGATTTCAGTGTTGGAGGCATGGTCTTTATTAAAGTATCACCATTGAGGAATAGTTCGTTTTGGGTTTGTAGGGAAATTGGCACCAAGGTTCGTAGGGCCATTCCCTATTACAGAGCGAATTGGACAGATGGCCTATAGAGTGAAGTTGCTCGAGAAGCTCAGTGGTGTTCATGACGTATTTCATGTGTCGCATTTGCGGAAGTGTTTACATGATGTCGCGGAAGTAGTAGAGCCAAGCATGCTTAGAGAAGTGGAAGTAGAGCGAGATGCCATGATTAGACGAGCTTCTACATGCATCCTTGGATCGGAGGTCAAGAAGTTACACAACCGAGAGGTCAAGTTGGTTAAAGTCCAAGGGGAGATGATCAAGGAGACGCGACTTGGGAAACGGAAGATAAGATACGTGCATCGTACCCTTTCCTTTTTGAGGGTATGTTATTAATTTCTCCTTTTTCTACCGCTTTGTTTAAACTTGTTCTATTGTTTAGTGTATCCTCTCGATTATATCTTTAATCTTTAGGTAGAAAATCTTATGGTTGTAAACATGTGTTTGAAACATGTTATGTTTAGTGGATGCAAGTGGTTGCTCGTGGATGCATTTACACACACTTTAGGCACTAAGATCGGCTCAGTCACTTTCATATTGCATACTGCATATATTTGTTTATTGATTGAAATTTGATGTGTTATCATGTGGATGTTGCATTTGAGTAAATGATTGTGCACTCATATAGAAGTTATAAAGTGCGTTAGGGATAATTGCATGCATAATGGATGCATGGCACTATCATATTTTGCATTAAGGAGGTCAACTGAATCAGTAGACTGCCTGATCTTTGCATTAGATAAGGAACATATACACACACGTTTGCATATGTTTGTGTAGCATTAGAAATTTTTTAAGGACAATGGATGCTTGTTGATGATGGATGAGTAGATGGATGTTTGGATGATAGGATACATTCTTCTTAAATTGAAGATTTTGGGGAAGAAATCCTTTAAGGAGGGGAGAATGTAACACCCCGTAATTTTATAATGTTAAAATTGCAAATTAAAGAATACTTAATTTTCACAAGAAGAATTAAGGGAAATGGGTTATGCCAATGCGTTCGTCTCGGAATTATGCTTGAGATAGAGTCCGAGTTTGCATAAAACAGATAGAGTATGAAGAAGTTATGGAGCTTAGAAGATTTTAGTTTAAACCAGGATTAAAATAATAATTAAAATCAAATTCGAAATTCAAATCAGCAAGAAGCGGGATGGGCGAGAATTATCCCGCTCTAGGGTGTCGACCCCCCTATAGGGGAGTCGACATAGGTGTCGACCCCCTATAGGGGAGTCGACATAGGTGTCGACCCTCTATAGGGGTGTCTACATAAGTGTCGACCCCCTGTAGGGGTCGACCCCATCGGCCAGATCTGGGCAGTGACAAATTTTGGAGAATTAGGGCTTATATGGCGTTCTCTGATTGGTTGGATGATGTGTTTATCTGGTTTGGATGGTTTAGATGGGTCCAAACCTAATCTAAAGGACCTAATTCACCTAATACACTTATATAAACACACCTAGACCTAACCCTAATTTCATTACACTAATTCATATGCCTTCATGCAGCCACAACCTAAACTAGTCTTTCTTCTACACAAAAGCAAATCGGAATAGAGTATTCATATTGGAAGATAAGAACCAAATTCTACAACAATGGTTTAGCTAATCAAATTCAGAATACAGAATTCAGATCTATTTTCTATTCTACTGCTGTGAGTCCACGTTACTTTCACTTATAATTAATTAAAAGTAATTGTGATAAGTTTGTGAATTGGACTATATGAAAATGCCTGTAAGATGAATCATATCATGTTTGGTGAATTCTTATCTTTTAGATTCATACCTAAAGTTCATGTTCCATATGCCTTAGATCTATCTTATTGTTTTATGTCGGTTTATGTTCCAAATGCTAATTGGATCTATCTTATTGCCCTATGTCATTTTATGTTCCATATGCTAATTAGATCTATTTTGTTGCTTTATGCCAGTTCATATGCCTAATTAGATCTATTTTGTTGTTCTATGCCAGTTCATACTTCTTATGCTTATTTTTATTCCAGTTTTGATGTAATGGTTCTCTTCCCCTCTTCTCTTCTTTTCCTTTTTATGAGATTAGGCTAATTGCGAGCCTAACATATTATTATATGTACGAATCACATGCGAAAGTTACGGGAAATGTTTGGGGAAATTATTGAATAATATGCAGTTGGGCATAAAAAGACTTGAAATCATGTAATTGATTTGGGGCATGAATTGGTACAATTTGTTTCCATAGGATTATGAACATAAATTTGGATTAAAATGATGAACATAATTTAGGTTGGAAATTATGGGAATATATTATAATCCAAGATTTGAAATTGGGGACATGAATTGAGAAAGTGATAATGAATGCCTAAGACGCGAGGTTAGATTCGAATTGCGGTATAAGACTCCCCGGAACCGCCCGGCACATCCAGCAACCGCGATTTTGTAATCTAATGTGAGAGGTCAAAGGCAGAAATTAGATACATAATAATGCAAAGACACAAGGTTAGATTCGGATTACGGTATAAGACTGCCCGGAACCGCCCGGCATATCCAGCAACCACAAGACGGCAATCTAATGTGGGAGGTCTTGCAAGATTACGATTATAATGAATTAATAAACACTTAACCAAGATAAGACATGTAGTAAGACATGGGGCTTAAGTGAGTGACATAGGTGACATGTGAAATATAATTTTAAGCACTTAACCATGGTGAAACATGTAAGAAGACATGGAAATAAGAAGGGGTTAAGTGGGAATATCTAGTGGGGACCAAGCTTAGGAGGGAAGCTTGTGTCAAGTGTGTGACCCACTTTAACCAGTAACCCATTCTGTATCTATGTGAGCTTGAACTAGGTTAAGGACGGGACACGCTTACTGGGTTTTATTGTAAGAGGACAATATAGAGTTAGCGATGGCAATGCAAGTCCAATGGAGTCGTGTGCGTGCATGGGTCTGGGCTGGTAGGTAAGATGTTGTTGCATCGTGTTGGTATAAGTCGTGCATTTTTGTAGTATCGGGTTGCTACTTTAGGGAGTGATACACCCTACTGTGCGACCAGCATGGGTATCCACGAGTTAGGGAGCCGAACGAATGGGGAGGGTAGTAGGTACAACTAGTGGAGATAGGAGCAGGCGGCGCCTATGACAGCAGCTAGGGGTACACGAAACTACCATCATTATTATTACCATAATAGTCATGTTTGTGTAAGAGGGATCATCTTTTAGTATGTAATTAGTATGTTAGTATGGTGCAGAGCATATCGTATAGTGGTTAGGAGCGCAGTCGATGTTCTATTTTACTCACCTTATTACCATGTCATACCTGCTTATATTACAGTTATCTCTTACATCCAGTTTATGTTCTTATCATGTTACTTTACTGATTATACTGTTAAAGTCACTGGACTCGCCAGACTTATGTCTGACCCCTTTTTGTTTCGCCTCTTTTCTTTTCTCCCCCTCCCCCCACCCAGGTCCTCAGGGTGGGAATAATGAAGCTTGACTTGGGTTCCTTTCTTCTTGAAGTGCTTGGAAGTGTTGAAAGTAATGCTCAGCTTTATCTCTCTTTCATTATGGCTATTTGGAGTGGGATTATGGTTTTACTTTTATGCACTCTGATAATAATTTTTTACAAGGTGTATATTTGTGTACTTGACTTTAGCATGTGGTTTTGATGTTGTAATCAAACATGTTTTGCTTTTCGGCTGCAATGAATAACTTTTGAATTTTTTTTATGTACTAGTTATATATCTGTCTTATGATATTCTGTTCTATACTCTTATAATACTCCATGAAAGTTAATGAATTCCCTTAGTGAGTGACATTAACAGACGTGGGGTGTTTACACAATACATCAAGGAATGAGAGCATCAAAAGTACAGAGCTTAAAACATAAGGGAGTCATCCGGGAACCAGCTACCGAAACCCCCATCAGATGGTCGCCGAAATGCCACTTTATTAAGCAACTAATAAAGCACTGGAAGAAACCCTCCGGAAGGCCGAGATGCACTTCAGGAATCTACCGAAAGGCAAGCTGGAACCTCAAAAATAGACAAGCTATCCACACTAATTTTCTTAGTATTGATATCGACAGGGTGGCGGATCCGGTAACCGTCCACTTGAATCATGAAGGCAAGTTCCATGAGGAATTAATAGCAAGACCAAAAACTCATGACCAGAAGCCTATATCCGGAAGCCTAAAACTTCCGAAAGTTATCCGCACTGATAGGCTCAGTATCAATACAAAGAAAATAGACATGAAATCAAAAAAAAAGTTCCAAAGACTGGGACCATCATTTTGAGAGCCAAAACTGGCACCTTAAAAAGCCATAAGCAAAACTTAAAAAGCGACCGAGAGCCAAAGCAATCGGGACCAAAGGGAAAAGCGGCCAACAAGGGCTTCTACTGGCCCAATAGCAAAAAGGGCCCCAATTTGTCTATAAATGAGACCTAGGGGTCTTATTCTCGGGGCGATTTTCTCATTTCTCACCCTTATACTCTTTTTCTCTAAAGTAAACCCTAATTTCTAAATCAATTTGGGGATTTCTATTATAATCACTTATGTACTCCAAATCAAAGATCAATAAGAGTGGATCAACACTTAGCATATTTCTTATGAGTTTTCTTAGCTATGGCTTATACAATATAACATATGCTTTCTACATAATCATTGGTTCCCACTCAAGTCTAGGTCCTTCCGCAAAGTTATTGCGGAACCCCTTCCTTCATGCCTTTTAGCCTTCAATCAAGGGTTGTGCTTAGGAAACCCTTATCCCAAGATAACTGTGGTTCTTGAGTCGCTTAAGCGTGATGCTCACCCTATCGAGGGAAGCGCAACTAAACTTTCAGGCTCTAAACCTTGAAATCTAGGAAACTTCACTCAAACTCGTGAAAGCTAAATAAACCTATTTTCCCCTTAGGTCCACTTTCGTAGACCTATCTCTGGTGTTGACAAAAAATATCGTTAAAATTTTGGCACTAGAAGGAGGGCTTGAACCTATAACCTTGTGGTTAACCTTACCATATATCTAGCTGTGTTGTTCCGTCGGACGTTGGACTGAGCTTTGAAGAAGCAAGATTATGGGAAAAAGGTCCAGACGAGAGTCTTGTAGATCTCTAATGGCTATGTTAGGTACTACTGACCCAAGAGTGATAGAAGAACAAAGTTTAAGAATGGAAGCTCTGCAAGTAATCAAGTGAAAAAGGGAAGTAGAACAATATGATCCTGATTGTTGGAACGATAACCCCTCCTGCGTAGGGCAAACACCAATGATTATTCTAAATAATCCTACACCAAAGGAGTATGACCCCTTTTCTCATGTAAGAGAGGTTATCTATGAGCAAGCCAAAGGAATGGTATTCGAGCAAGAAATGATGAGGGATTTTAAGCGCTTTGCTTCTAAATGGACTAAAAGGACAGTGCATCGGTCTCAAAACACCTTGAAAATAAGAAGCAAGGACATGGATGAAACAACATGATTTAATAATAAAAGGGCTAAACTCCAATGACAAGGGAGGAGCTTTATACCAAGAATGTTTAATGAGTACCACCTTACCACATCAATGGAAAACACTTACTTCCTAACTCTGCAAGAACTCGACTATTGGCCTTCCGCAAAGAAGAAGCCCAAGTACGAAAGGAAATGGGGAGGTTACTATCATTATCATATGATAAATGGACATGAAACCAATAGCCGCAAAGCCCTCGAGGGAATAATCATCAAATTCCTCAATCAAGGCCAGTTACAAGACTTTGTAAAAGGATCAAGCTAAGTCCAAATAAAAGTCCTTAGGAAAAGGATTGTCTACATAACTAAGGGTATAGGAAACCTCTTAAAGATCGAAATAACCCAAGGTGGGTCAAATAACAAATGGATGGAAACCTTTGTCACCTCTAAGTTGTCCAGGGCAAGGCACCTCCCAGAGAGGGGTGGTGTATAAGCCTTTCTCCGTGCCCAAATCAGAAAGGGATAGGTTAAAGCATCGAAAGCGTAAGCCTCCAACCCACACCAGAAATGGTCGTGATAGAGCATCTAATTAGCATGCCCTACCTCTGCTACGAACTAAGCATATCCTACCTTTGCTCGCAGAAGAGGACGTCCTACCTCTGCTTATGTTCCGAGTTACCCGCAAAAGGGAACGCCAACCCTTATCATCGCCTGCGATGGTCGGGATAAGGAACCCCTTGGAGGGGGTAGAGAGTAAGCCACTATTGCGCCTATGATTGCCAACATAGAGCATCAAAAGAGTAAGCCTTAATTCTGCATCTACGATGACCCGGTTTAAGCATCTAAGACCTTATCATCGCCTACAATGTTCAGGATAAGGCGCCTCCTGGAGGGAGGTCGGGTAAGTCCTTGGGCCCTGCTTGTGGATAAACTAGCCAAGCGCACCAGGCGCACAGGCCCAGAGAGTGGCCAACAAAGCATGTACACCCTCTGCTTTGACAATAAAAGCCTGGAGAGTGGCTCAAGAAGCGTGTACATCCTCTGTTTCATAAATCAAACCCAAAGGGGGTAACAAAACCATTACACCAAAAGTGGCTTCTGTACTTCTATCCTTAATACCCGATTCTGGGTTGATTCAAATCTCAATTATTGTTGGAAGTGAACTTCTTGTCCTATCTTAATGCCCGAATCTGGAAGTTGATTTAGATCTCAATTGTTATCGAAAGTGGATTCCCGATCCTATCATAAACACCCAAATCTAGGTTGATTTGAAAGTTTGATTATTATCAAAAAGGGATATTGACCTTCTTAATCTGAATCTGGCTTGGAACCAGACTTCTATTACTACCGAAGGCAGATTTCTAGTCTTACACTTAGTCTAGGAGAGGGATCAAAACCCTGTTGCTATCAGAAGATGGTTTCTGGAACTCTACTCTTAATACCCTAATCTGGGTCGCAAAGCTCTAATCCTTAATGAAGGGATATACGATTAGCCTAATAGCTGGAGCCTATAACCCAAGATACCTTCAAACAAGGACAGAGAGCTTGTATATTGCTTAGGGAGATTTCCTTAACTCTTACGTACATTAAGTCCTTATTCACTATATCGAATGAACATGCAATATAAGTAGCCACACTACACTAGAACATGAACTCGGGGGTGAGCTCGAGTAAGTACCTCAAGTTCCCCCAATATAACCTTTGTATCAAGGTGATATTATTCGTAAAATAAATACAGTAGAAGGAGGTTTTATGGGGACACTTATTACATTAGGAAAACTTTTACTAGTGTAAGGAATGTAAGTCCATTTTATTACCTCATAATACGTTCAATATCGTAATACTATTAATATCAACAAGAAGCAGGAAAAACACCACAGATGCTTCATGAGCTAACAACTAATAGATTATATTAAAATTATGTAGAACGGTACAATAGGAATCTGAAATGAGAACATTCCTAGCCATGGAAGAGTATCACATACCAAGTGATACCCACACAGTACACAAACATGTTTATAAAACTATGTCATAAGTTGTTGTGTACACATAACTACTGTTTTAAGGGTTCAACATTAAAGACACTTTAAGGAGGTATCACATTTTGACATACATGAGATTCATGGCAGCGAAGTCCGTGTTAGGATTCTTTAAAGAAAATTCTAGGGAGGCGTAACCTGCCTTTGTTTTCGTTAATTCAGTTTCTAACTCATCAATTCGACATAGTAGTTTGCCTATCTGCGCATCTGAGCTAGTTAGGGGGCCAACCTTATAGCTGGAATTGCAGCTCATGGATAGTCTTTTTTTTCTCTTTAAGTTGATTCTCCCAATAGGATACACGTTCCTTAAGGTTTTTGATGGTTATCTTTTGTAGATAATACATCCTTTTCTGTCTCAAAAGGGGAGCATCCTCGAAGATATCTTTGCGACCTGCAATGATCAAAGGTTCTTCCCTGAATTGTAAGGAAGGGTCTGGAATTGATCCTCCTAGTCATGAATAAGACGCGTATAGTGATGTGCAAAATCTAATTGCCAAACAATGACCCTAGTAATATTATACATATCAATGGAAAACAAACACATAAACTTCTACCATACAAGTCCTGGATTATTTCAACAAACATAAACATCCACAAGATCATGATGGCACAAGTCTACTAGTTAGTAAACAAACCATAAGTGTTATAAGAATTAAACCACAATTCATGAAGAAGTTAAAAGTATCTTATGCAAAAAACATCTAAGCCTTTCTACGAGATAGTTTTTCGCATGTTTACAAAGCAAGCCCTTTGAGAGTCCTCTGCAGCTAACGGTGACCGATATAAAGCATTACTACTTACACCTTCGGGGAAGCCAGGGGCTGCTGCAATATGATGAAGCTAATTATTGATACAAATTCAAGAGGGAAGAAAACATTTCGAGAGTGAGAGCCATACCTGAGTGGCAGAGATGTCGAGTCAAACGGAAGTTTCTTTATTTTTCGGCTCTGAAAAATTACCCTCCTTTGGAGGGAGTTGCAATTGGACCTCGAGCAGTTGAGGTGCTCAAGGAATCAGTAGTTATACCCTCAGGATCAGCTAACCCCGCAGCAGCATAAGAAGAATCTCCACCATCCCTGCCAGACTCGTCTCGCTGGCTCCTATCTCCTTCTGTCCCCCAATGGTGTCTTCTTCTTCCTCATTATAAGAATCCTCAGGAAACTCCTCAATGAATAGAAAAGACTCTGGTTTTATCTTATCCTTCGGAGGAACTTCCCCTTCTCACTTAACCTGCTTGATTCTTTCTAAAACTCTACTCTTAATGGAGGGATGCACGGAAGTAAAGTTAATCCCTGGAAATTTCTTATGGTTATCTGAAAAAAGTGTGGAAGAGGGCATCTTCGTTGTATTCCATAATAATATCATGGAGGTGACCTTTTAGAAAATCGGATATCCTATCACTAGTTTCATAAATTTTTCGTTTTGCGGTAGAAAGCTTGTTGATCATCCTATCCAGCTCGACAACATGATTGATTTCCATCTCCGTCTTCTCATTCTTGAGATCCTCAACTTGCTTCAATAACATGTCCTTAGCCTTTGTCTCCTCCTCCAGCAAGGCCTTCAATCTCCTGCATTCCCTATCGCTTTCTGTTTTCTCCCACGACAACCTTATCCTTCAAAGCCTTATTTTCCTCCCTAAGAGCAGTAATCTCAACAGAAGATGGAAAGGCCATTCCCCTAAAGAAGAACCAACTTTTCATCACATAAAAGATAGGAAAAGAACAAATTGAGCTTTGTATGAAGGTAGTGTAATGAAAGAAAAGCTGAAGATAGTAAGCTAATACCAAAAGTTGGTCTTTGATTAGTCGTTGATAAAAACCCTCTGAGTCTGAAGATAATAAAGACTGTGAAATGTTAGCAACTTCAGCGGACGAAATAGCAAGATTTACAAGCCTATCAAAATCCACAGCCGATGGGGGTAGAGTAGGAAAAAGACCACACTGAGAAGAGGAAGTGGTGAGTGGACTGTGCTCTCTAACATCGAGTTCCCTAGAAAAGTAAGGTGGCGCGAGACCACTTACAGTTTGGTTTCTTAGGGAAATGTCGGGGGAAGTATCAATGTCAATAAACTTATCAGCATCGGAAGCAACAGGGTTAGAAATTGTCTGTGTTCTAGTCATGGTGACGACATGCTCGGAAAAATGGACTGACTTATCATGCTTCAGTCTTTTGGGCGATGGCTTAATATAGGAATCGGCAAGCCTCTTTAAAGCTTCAACGTCGGTTTGGATAAAAGCATCGAAAGAAGAGGTACTCTTAGAAGCCGTTGATCCAAAATAAAAATAGCTATGTCAGAAAGCTAAAAACAAGAAGACCAATAAGTAAAAGTGATTTTTTTGTCCAAACAGAAGTGCAATTCAGTTTAAAACACCTAGAAATATAGGAGATGCTGCATTAAACATATTGGAATTCAGCGAAAAACCTTTAGCGCTAGAAAACTGAATGGGCAGTTATCCTAAAATCGTTTTCCCAGGAGGAAGAAGGCCATATTGACAAAGCCTATCAACAATAAGAAGAGATGAGATCCTCCGGTGCTTTGAAGATAGCCTCAACAACTTGAGTCTCCTATTTCGACAAGGTTGCGTCTTTAGAAGGAGGCTCTATGTAAAATCAATAGTTAAACAAGAGCACAAGCGTAACATAACTGCTTTCAAAAGATAAGAAACTTATCAAGTTCTATGAATTTGCCCGATATACCAGGGAGGTGGGGACCTAACGAGAAAGAACCGGTCTTTCCAGGGCTTAGTCTTGCTAATGCTATCGCTTATCAGTCTCTTTATAGGATTCGCACACCAAATAGGCGATTCTTCACTTTTGGAGAATCATATTATGTGACGAATGGGCTTGGGGATAAGATAGACTTGATTTGATGCAAGTGCCAGAACTTCTAAGCATAAAAGCAGGGTGTGACAACCGCCCATAACCCCTGCACTAAACAAGAGGAATAATGCATAGAAAAACGTGCTTGGCAACTATGGACGATCATCAAGGTATGATAACACAAACGAGACCTGTCGTAGAACTCATAGTGCAAGGATAAAATATAATAGAACAAATACAACAAGTAGAAATAGTGGAGTATCATATAACAAACTTCGGAAACTTTCACCACGTCCTGAAAGATCATCCATACATCATAGGAAATATCAAAGTCTGTACATGAAGCCTTGCTACAATCACTCATAGAGAAACACAACAACGAAAACAGAAATACTAGATAGTAAAAAACAGTGGTACATAAGCCTACAACTCACCACTAAACTGCAACATCGTACTCGCTAAGATATCACTTTCCACCTAGTCTGCCTATCCACAACCGGATGAACAGCCCAAGGTAATAAGAGAGAAACATAAAACCTTGAGTCAGACAACAGTCTCGTGCGTGATAAAATAGCTAACAAACATCATCAATAAAGTATAGGAGAATAGGTAGATTAACAAACAATCTACCAAACACTAGAGAAGAACCCAACCCTGCCTTCCCCATATCTGACAGTGGAAGCCTTTACGATCCATCAACAAAAGGAACAACAATTCATCCATGGCACTCAGGATAACCATTCATTCAATAAATAACTAGTTATATCTCATGTAAACCATCCTAGTCGAGCTCAATACCCTCAAGCACAAACCCTAGAGGCCTAAACCAATATCAGACAAGCACCCAAGGAATATCTCCTTTGATCTCGGACAACTTAGGTGAGACGGTACACACAAAACAATCAAACACCCATGACTAACTCTGGCTATCACCGCCAATTCTGCTTCGAAACCATCGTTAATCATATGACGTCCAGCCTTGCCATATATCAAGGGATAATGGTAACCCCGATTCTAGTAGAATCTCCATACGCCTTTCAACGATACGTACCTAGGCCTTTCAACGATACCCAGGGTACTCGACCAGCAACCTTCCGGTCTTTTAGACATCTCTATTGTACCCTTTCTTTAAGCCTGCTAGAACCTACGACAACGATAATCTCTCGGCCTTCGCATCTCTAGTCGTCCAACCTTGACAGCTATTACTGCTCAAGCGACCTTCTCGAGCAACCATTATCCACTAACTCAACACTTTGAGTCATAGCTCAAGCAACCTTCTCGAGCTACTTCATCCACGAACCCACTACCTTGAGTCATCTTCACATTCGTTGCATTACGATGACCGACGAACACATCACATCACTTCGAACATTCCTACTTGAACTCTCATCGAAGCCACATCCATCATCGATCCAAAACACATCTTGTTTGGTCATCATCAATCCATAGCATTTCATCCTTTTTGCTATAGAAACAAACTACAGCGTTTATAAGCGCTGTTATAACTCTCGTATATGCCGATCAATTATGGATCGGTCATACCGATCCACACCCTTCTGCCTTTTTGAGATACTCGACTGACCCCGAACCATCAACTAGAAGGAGCCAACCCATCATGCCTTGACTAGAAGGAGCCATATCATGCCTTTTCGAGATACTCGACCTACCCCGAACCATCAACTAGAAGGAGCCAACCCATCATGCCTTGACCAACCTACCCATAGCCCCGACCGATCCATCTAAAGACGACCCGTCACCACTTCAAACTACGACTAATCCATTATAACTGACCGACCCATGCTCTTCAAGTCCTGACCGACCCATGCTCAAAACATTTAGGTTGATCCATCGTCTTGAGCTCAAACTGATCTATCATCTTTTTATCGACCGACCCATCACTAACCAGCAGACCATCTCCTGAAATGCTCCCGACCGATCCATCATGTCGTGTTCCCTAAGACATGAACTCGACCGACTTTCAACACTAAATTCAACCAAAATTTCGTCGAATAACAAATTCGATGAAACCAACTCATCCAATACAACCATAAGCATGTTATGAAATCATTATTGACCTCAAATTGACGATTTTCATCAATAGTTAAGTAGAATTCACTAAAATCATGACAAATGAGCATACGAACTAAAATTATGGATCTAATTTGCAAACATATGAAATTACATAGAAATTACAGGTTTTGAGTTGCTATATTAGATCATATGGCGATTCAAATTAAAATATACTTACCATGATGTAGATATAGGAGAAAACACTTGACAATGATGAAACACAAGATCAAATACTCATATACTTGATTGAATCCATGTGAGATATGTATATCACTCACCAATTCTCCAAAATAACCCTAAACACTTAGATCTAGATCTGCAAATCGAAGAATTTGCTCTAAACTCTTCGATTCGATGAACCCTCTCTTGGAATGGTGTAGATCTAGCTTCAAACAATGTAGATCTTCGATTCTCTAAGCTTTAATCATGGAAAAGTGAAGAAGATGGAGAAATGGAGGACCACAAGTTCTTCCAAGTGAGAGAATGGAAAAAGTAAACTATTCTCTATGCCTCCTAACCTGTATTTATAGGCACCCACCAGCCCACTAATGGGCCTCTCCAAATCAGCCCATTATGGCATACGAAACCTAAATAGCCAACTGTGAAACCTTAAAACAGCGATTCCTCCCAAACCTCTAAATTAAAACTTTAATGAGACCACTCTACAGAATGGGAATCATCATTTCCTTTCCAATGAGACTGATATCAGCACCTGATTCGATCCAAGTCAAAAGTTATTCCCTATACAAAACTGACAAGGGAAAAGTGGTCACAAACAAAACTGGTAAAAATTATGGACATTTCTCACATCCCCATAAACAACATATTAAAATATGAGAATGATCCAACCCTCAGGGAATAAAATAAAAATATTTTATGATCCTTTGATACGTAAAATACTTGTTGTTACCTTCTCCCCCTTTAGAAATTTTGCCCCCGAAATCCCAATAAACACATGCAAACAACTCCGCATGACTAATATTCACAAGTAGCTAATTCTATAACCCAAACTAGCGGTATCAAGACATACATGCTTCTCGGGTAACTCCAATCTTTATGCGAGCTTTCCAATTCGCTTGACTATAGGAAACGGTCCAACGAACCTGGGAACTTTCCTTTATTTTCGAATCGAACTACGTGCTTCATTGGTGAAATCTTCACGAAAACCATATCGCCAACGTCGAACTCCTAATCTTTTCGACACTTATCAACATAACTCTTTTGACGATCTTGGACTGTCTTTATTCGTTGCCGAATGATCTTGATGCAATGTAAGGTTTCTCTTATCATCTTAGTCCCAAGTATCAACTTATCTCCTGTTTCTAACCAATATGCTGGAGAATTACACGGTCTACCATACAACGCCTCGTATGGTGCCATCCGATTGCTCGACTAATAGCTATTATTATATGCAAACTCAACTAGATGTAGATGGTTTTCCCATGATCCTCCGAAGTCAAACATACAAGCTCTTAGGAGATCTTCCAAAACTCGGTTTACCCTTTCGGTTTGATCATCAGTTTGGGGATAATAAGCCGTACTCAAACATAACTCGGTTCCCAAAGCTTCTTGCAAACTTTTCTAGAATCCACTCGTGGACAATGGATCTCGATCGCTTACTACACATTTCGGGAAACCATGGAATCAAACTATCTATTTAATATAAAGCTCATCCAACTTCGATGCTATCCTAGTTGATTTGATTTGAATAAACCTAGCACTTTTGGTCAAGCGATCCACAATGACCCAAATTCCTTCGTTTCCTGCCTTAGTTCTAGGCAGTCCATCGATAAAATCCATCGATATCTTCGATAGCTCATTCACTTGGAAATGAACTCTCCAATATTTATTTTCATCCCTTCCCAGTAATAAGATCACTTCATGTCCTAATACATCTTTTTACCACCATGATGAATTGTAAACTTCGAGTGATGACATTCCCTCAGAACCTCATCTCTCAATCTGTAGATATCAGGAACAACCAGTCGTCCTTGCTATCGATGCCAACCTTCTCGATCGACCTCGAACTCCTTATCCTCTGGTTCCAGTTTCTAGATAAACTTGACAAGCTTTGAATCTCTCTTTTGGCTCTCGCCAATCCTTTCGATGAGAGTAGGTCTTATCGATAAGCTTGCCAATATTTCAAGTTCTAATTCACACCTTGGCTAGAAATCAAATCCTGCCAAAAAATCGAGGCTCTTCCATTCTGAAAACATTGCTCCTAAACTTATGTGTCTTCGACTCAACGCATCTGCTACTTCGTTGCCTTTGCCAGGAGTATAGGTTATACCAAAATCATACGATGCCAGAAACTCTAACTACCTTTGCTGCCAAAGATTCAAATCCTTTTGCGAGAAAAGATACTTCATTGACTTGTGATCCATGAACAACTCGAATCGAACTCCTAACAGTAAAGTCTCCACATCTTCAGGGCAAAAAAAACGCTGCTAACTCTGAATCATGAGTTGGATAATTCCTTCAATGCGGCTTCAGCTGTCAACTCGCGTAGGCCACAACCTTATCCTTCTGCATTTGCACTGCACCAAGTCCAGTACCACATGCATCGGTGTATACCACCATCTCTTCATTCCCATTCGAAATGGTCAATACAGGAGCACTCGTCAGTCTCTCCTTCAGGATTCCAAAAGCTTGCTCACACTTTGCATCCCATGTGAACACTTAGTTCTTCTTCGACAATCCTGTCGACGGTGCAACTACCTTGGAGAAATCCTGAATAAACCGTCGGTAATAACCAACCAACCCAAGGAAACTTCTCACATCCGTCGCATTCTTAAGTCTATCCCAGTCCTGGATTGCTGCCACCTTAGCGGGGTCAACCGCTATCCCATTTCCAGAAACAACATGGCCTAAGAATCTCACTTCACTCGTCCAGAAGTGACATTTCGAAAACTTAGCTCTCAACTGATGCTTTCGCAAGATTTCCAAAACAGCTCACAAGTGTGTCTTGTGCTCTTCCTCATACCGAGAATAAATCAAAATATCATCCACGAGCACAAGCACAAACTTGTTCAACTGACCTCTGAAAACTCTATTCATAAGATCCATAAAATACATTGGCGCGTTAGTCAATCCGAATGGCATCACCAACCATTTGAAGAAACCGGATGGTGTCCTAAAAGCAGTCTTTGGCACACTATCCCTTGCCACCCTTAACTGGTGAAATCTCGTTGCCAAATCCATCTGAGAAAACACTTTAGCCTCGTGAAGCTGATCGAACAAGTCGTCTATCCTCGACAACAGATAATTGTTCTTCTTGGTCACCTTTTTCAGCTCACGATAGTCCATACACAACCTTAACAAGCCATCTTGATTGGTTTCAAACACCACGGGTGCACCCAATTAGGAAACACTTCTCCAAATGGATCCTTTTCCCAAAAGGTCATGAACTTATACCTCTAACTCTTGTTGTTCCTTAGGCGCCATCCGCCTAAGAGGCATAGCGATTGGTCTAGAACTCTCGACCAAATCGATTCTAAACTCGATCTCATGATGCGGCGGTAACCCTTTGACCTCGTCAAAGACATCCTCAAACCCATTTGCGACCGGCACAAATGACAAGTCTTCATATGGAATCCCAAGCGAATATAGATAGATTACGAAGACTCCATCTTCGGGGTTACATATAATCAACACCTTTCGCCTTTCCACATCCCTACTCTAACCTCCAACTTCTCGCAATTCACTCTTGCCGCATACCTCTTGAGCCAATCCATGCCCAAGATGATCCAAAACCCAACGAAGTTCAAAACAAAGCAATCACACACAAAAGAGCAACCATTTCTTGACAACACTAGACCATGACACAACATGCACAAACTGGACGAACCCCCAACTAGATTAGTCACGATCAATGGTCTATCACAAATCTTAGGTTCCAAACCCAAGCGGCAGGTAAGCTCATTACAGATGAAAGAATATGATGCTTCAGTATCAAAAAACACACGAACTGAAACACTATAAACTGAAAGAGTACGTTAAACGACAACACCCTTTCCCTTTTCCTCTGCAGTAGCAGCTCTTGAAGAAGACGGCATGATTTCCAAAGCAAATGCCTTTACAACCTGCTTTCACTTGGTTGATTCTAGACAGTCTTTCTTCTTAAGCTCGGGTTTTCCACACTTGAAGCACTTCTTCTTGGCTTTTGGGTTCTTGCACTCATTAGCAAAATGACCCTTCTGTTGGAAGTTAAAGAAAACCACCTCACTCTTTGGATTTTTCTGCCTCTCCTTTCCCTTCTATTGTTGCTGCTTCCTCTTCTTATTATTGTTACCACCCTGTTGTGGTTTTTGTGCTTCCTTGGCTGCAACAACAGACACTCTCTCTTGGGAAGCAGATTTTCATGCCTCAAATCCTTCTCAGCAATCTTCTCAAAAATATCATCAAGATGATCCATAATCTGACTCCCAAGATATTCATCCAATCCCAAGACAAACTTCTCGTTCTTTTGGTAGAGAGTCCCCACATATGAATGAGCATACTTCGACAAAACCTCGAAGTCAGAAATATAATCTAGCACTGGTCGACTATTCTGTTTAAGCTCGACAAATCGCTTAAATAAGATAGACCTCTGCACAGTAGAGATAAACTTTGCCTCGAACTTAACTTGGAATTGCTCCCATGTTATATATTCCTCCGGAGTCAAGTGTAACAGAATTTCACAATTCCATGGCCCTGCCCTGCAAGTGCCTTGACGCAGGCTTTCTCTTAGTTGCATTATCCAAACCCAAGTCTCCACAGATACAAATACATACATCCAACCACCTCTAGCCCTCTTCAGTTGGCTCAGTCCCTTTGAATGGCATCCCTCCTAGATATGTATAATGTTTGCATAGCTTTGCAAAATCCATAACCCTAGAAATCTGAACACCTACATTTACCGTGGCTTCCATTGGAGCGGGTACCCTTCTCATGAGCACCTCCATCATAGCTTCAAACATGGATGGGTAAATGCGTATACCGCTACTTCCCCCCTCCAGGCACAGTCTTTTCCCTAGCAGTATGTCTTGAAGTACGTCGACTCATTCACAATCTGCAAATTAGAATGACTAGCCACTTACAAGAAAATTTTCTAATGGAGTTCAACACTACTATACTGTATAATACCATATAGTATACATCCATCAAAATCTACAAATACATCTCGCATACGTAATTACGTCTTCGAACTTTGGCTAAAATCGATAACCAAAGCTCTAATTCCAAATGTGACAACCGCCGATAACCACTGCACTAAACAAGAGAAATAATGCACTGAAAGACGTGCCAGGAAGCTATGAATGATCATCAAGGTATGATAACACAAACAGAACCTGTCGTAGAACTCACAGCGCAAGGATAAAATATAATAGAACATTAACAATAGGCAGAAATAGGGGAGCATCATATAACAATCTTCTGAAACTTTCACAACATCCTGAAAGATCATCCATACATTATAGGAAATATCAAAGTCTATACATGAAGCCTCACTACAATCACTCATAAAGCAACACAACAGCTGAAACAGAAATACTAAATAGCAATAAAACTGGTATGCAAGCCTCTAGCTCGCCACCGAACTACAACATTGGCCTCACCAAGATATCACTTATCACTTGCCACCTAGTTTTCCCATCCACAACCGGATGAATAGCCCAAGGTAATAAAAGGGATACATAAAACCTTAAGTCAGACAACAATCTTAGTGAGCGATAAAACAACTAACAAACATCATCAATAAAGCATATAAGAATAGGTTGTGACGACCGCCCACAACCCTTGCACTAAACAAGAGGAACTGAAAGGTGTGCCAGGCAGTTATGGACGATCATCAGAGTAGGCAAACACTAGCGGAACCTGTCGTAAATATCACAGCGCAAGGATAAAATATAATAGAACATATACAACAGGTAATATTAGTGAAGTATATTTTAATAGAAATTTCAAGCTTTCTAAAACAACTAGAAATTATATCCATATACCAGAACTGCAACATATGTCTATACAAATTTGCCTCACTACAACACTCAGAGTAGAATAACAAATAGCAGAAATGCAAATACTACATAGTAAGAGAGATAGTACGCCAGCCTCATGCTCGCCTCCGAACTGCTACATCGTCTTTACTAAGCTATCACCTGTCACCTAGTCTGCCCATCCAAAATGGGATGAACAACCCATGGTAATAAGAGGTAAACATAAAACCTTGAGTCATACAACAGTCTTTGCGAGCGATAAAACAACTAACTATCTTCATCAATAAAGTATATGAGAATGGGTAAATAAACTAATTAATTTACCCACAACATCAGAGAAGAACACAACTCCCATCTTCCCCCACATCGGACAGTGATAACCTTTACAATCCATACAACCAAAGGAACAACAATTCATCCATGGTAATCAGAACGACAATTCAATCATGGTAAATAGAAGCAACCAATCAGTAACACTCATAGTATCCAGATTATAGATCTCACGTAAACCATCCTAATCGAATTCAACATCCTTTAAGTACAAGCCCCAAAGGCCTAAACCAATATCATACAAGCACCCAAGAAATATCTCCTTCGACGTTGAACAATCTACATTACACGGTACAAACAAAGGAACCAATCATCCATAACAGACTCTAGTTATCATTGCCAATCCTGCTTTGAAACCATCGTTAGTCGTATGACTGGCCATATCATACTGTCATCCGTCAAGAGGTAATAGTAACCCCGGCTCTAGCAAAAAACCCATATGCCTTTCAATGATACGTACCTAGGCCTTTCAACGATACCCAGGGTATTCGAGCTACATCCGGTCTTTTAGGTGCCTCTATTATACCCCTTCTTTGAGCCCGCTAGAACCTATGACAACGATAATTCCTCGGCCTTCAGTATCTCTAGTTATCCAAGCCGATGACTTTTCATAGCTCAGCAATCTTCTCGAGCAACCATTATTCACCAACTCACGACCTTTGAGTTGTCACCCTATATGTTGTTCTACACCGATCAACGAACACATTTCAACACTTCGAATATTGCTACTTGAATTTACTTCGAAGTTTCAACATTACTGAGCCAAATTACATCACTGCGCTACGGCTAGGTTCGGGGGGTTGCACCAAATCAAAAATTCAAGCTCTTTTGTTCAAATCTGGGTCGTACCCGAAAAATATAATTTTTCAGAAAATGACCCTATACGACTAACCCCCTAGTGCAACCGACCAGACCCTGCTCGACCGACCACATCACCATCTGGCCGACCCAATCTTGCTTGACCGACCCCACCTTGTGACCAAACCCCCAATGTACGACCGACCACAATATGCATGACCGACCCACCATAGTGACCGACCATATCCTGCTCAAGCCACTCCTCATGTACTTGACCATGCTCGACCCCATGTAGGCATGACCAGACCACCCTGACCGACCCCATTCATCTCGACCCGAACCCAACACTGCTCGACACGACCACTTCTTGCCTTCACCTTGGCCAACCGACCGACCCGAACGCCTCACCACCATGACCAACCACTTCCTACTCGACCCAACTATCACACTCGACCCGACCAGGAGGCTGCTCGACCGACCAGAGACCTGTACTACCCCTTTTACTACACTTTGTACTACACGCTCGACCCGTGGCCTATACAGCCCCAATCCAAGTCCAATTTCGACCAAAACTTCACCAATCGACAAGATCGTCGAAATCTACTCATCCAATTCATCCAATACAACTATAAGCATGTTATTAAATCACTAACAACATGAATATGATGATTTTCACCAAAGTGATGTGAATTTCACCAAAGTAATGATAAATGAACATATAAAAAAACGATGGATCTAACTTGCATAAACATGTGAAATAGCATGAAAATTACCGGTTTTAAGTTACTAAATTAGATCCTATGGAAATTCATATGAAAATAAGCTTACCATGATGTAGATCTAAGGAAAACGACTTGAATTTGACGAAAAACATGATCAAACATTCATGTACTTGATTGAATCCATGTGAGAGACGCACATCACTCACCAATTCTCCAAAACAACTTAAAAGCAATGAATTATGATTCCGGGCAACGAAGAATTTGATCCAAACTCCTCGATTCAATGAACTCTCTCTCGAAACGACGTAGATCTAGCTTCAACCGATGTAGATCTTCGATTCTCTCAGCTTTAATGGTGGAAAGGTGAAGAGAATGGAGAAATGGAGGAGCTCTCACTCCTTCAAATGAGAGAATGGAAAAGCAAACTATTCTCCATACCTCCTACCCCCTATTTATAGCCTCTACCAGCCCACTAATGGGCCTCTGCAAATCAACCCATTAAGGCTTACCAAACCTAAACAACTAACCAACTGTTAAACCTTAAAACAGCGATTACTCCCAAACCACTGAGCCAAATGGAATCATCATTTCCTTTCCAATGGCATAGGTCTCAACATCTGATTCGATCTAAATCAAAAGTTATGCCCTGTACAAGAGTGACAGGGGTAAAATGGTCACAAACAAAATTGGTAAAAATTATGGACATGTTTCACATCCCCATAAACAACATATTAAAATATAAGAATGATCCAACCCTCAGGGAATAAAATAAAAATATTTTATGATCATTCAATATGTAAAATGCAGGTTGTTACATAGGTAGATTAAGAAACCAATCTACCAAACATCAGAGAAGAACCCAACCCTTCCTTTCCCACATCCGACAGTGATAGCCTTTACAATCCATCAACCAAAGGAATAACAATTCATCCATGGCACTCAGGACAACCATTCATCCATGGAACTCAGGACGACCTTTACAATGCATTCATGATAATCACAACAACTAGTTATATCTCACGTAAACCATCCTAATCGAGCTCAATGTTCCTCAAGCACAAGCCCTAGAGGCCTAAAGCAATATCATACATGCACCCAAGGAATATCTCCTTCGACCTTGGACAACTTAGGTGAGACGGTACACATAAAACAATCAAACACCCATGAATGACTCTGGCTATCATCGCTAATCCTGCTTCGAAACCATTGTTAATCGTATGACGGCCAACCTTGTTGTATGTCAAGGGCTAATGGTAACCCCGGTTCTAGCAGAGTCTCCATATGCCTTTCAATGATATGTACCTAGGCCTTTCAACGATACCCGGGGTACTCGACCAGTAACCTTCCGGTCTTTTAGACATCTCTATTGTACCCCTGCTTTGAGCCTGCTAGAACCTACGACAACGATAATCACTCGGCCTTCGCATCTCTATTCGTCCAACCATGATGGCTATTACTGCTCAAGCTACCTTCTCGAGCAACCGTTATCCACTGACTCACCACTTTGAGTTTAGCTCAAGCAACCTTCTCGAGCCACTTCATCCTCGAACTCACTACCTTGAGTCATCTTCACATTCATTGCATTACGACGATCAATGAACACATCACATCACTTTGAACATTCCTACCTGAACTCTTGTTGAAGCCACATCCAGCATCGATTCAAAACACATCTTGTTTGGTCATCATCATCCATAGCATTTCATCATTTTTGCCATAGAAATAAAACATAATGTTTAGAAGCGCTATTATAACTCTCGTATATGCCAATCCACTATGGATCGATCATACCGATCTATACCCTTCTGCCTTTTCTATATACTCGACCGACCCCGAACCATTAACTAGAAGGAGCCGACCCATCATGCCTTGACCTACCGACCCATAGCCTCGACCGATCCATAGCCCCTGACCGATCCTTCTGAAGCCAACCTATCGCCACTTCAAACTCCGACCGATCCTACATTACTGACCTACCCATGCTCTTCAAGTCCTGACCGACCCATGTTCAAAACATTCAGGCTGATCCATCGTCTTGAGCTCAAACCGATCTATCACCTTTTTGCCGATCAACCCGTCACTAACCGGCCAATCCATCTCTTGAAATGCTCCCGACCGATCCACCATGTCATGTTCCCCAACATGTGAACTTGACTGACTGATCCATACACATCCGACCGATCCATGACAATTCATATCCAATCAATGAAGCTTTCAACCCGAAATTCGACCAAAACTTCGCCGAACAACAAATTCGACGAAAACAATTCATCCAATACAACCATAAGCATATGAAATCACTAGTGACCTCAAATTGACAATTTTCATCAATAGTTAAGTAGAATTAACTGAAATCATGATAAATGAACATATAAACTAAAATTATGGATCTAACTTGCATAAACATATGAAATTACATAGGAATTACCAGTTTTAAGTTGCTAAATTTGATCCTATGGCGATTCATATGAAAATAGACTTACCATGATGTAGATCTAGGAGAAAACACTTAAAAATAATGAAAAAACAAGATCAAATACTCATATACTTGATTGAATCCGTGTGATAGATGCATATCACTCACCAATTCTCCAAAACAATCCAAAAACACTTAGATCAAGATCAGGACCATGAAGAAGTTGTTCTAAACTCTTCGATTTGATGAATTTTCTCTTGGAATGGCATAAATCCAGCTTTAAACAATGTAGATCTTCGATTCTCTAAGCTTTAATCGTGGAAAGGTGAAGAAGATGGAGAAATAGAGGTCCACAAGCTCTTCCAAATGAGAGAGTGGAGAAAGTAAACTATTCTCCATGCCAAGATCAAATACTCATATACTTGATTGAATCCGTGTGATAGATGCATATCACTCACCAATTCTCCAAAACAACCCAAAACACTTAGATCTAGATCAGGACCATGAAGAAGTTGCTCTAAACTCTTCGATTCGATGAATTTTCTCTTGGAATGGCATAGATCTAGCTTTAAACAATGTAGATCTTCGATTCTCCATGCTTTAATCATGGAAAGGTGAAGAAGATGGAGGAATGGAGGTCCACAAGCTCTTCCAAATGAGAGAGTGGAGAATGTAAACTATTCTCCATGCCTCATAGCCCTACTTATAGCCTACCACCAGCCCACTAGGGCCTCTCTAAATTAGCCCAATATGACATACAAAACCTAAACAACCAACTATGAAACCTTAAAATGGTGATTCCTCCCAAACCGGTGGGCTAAAACTTTAATGTGACCACTCCACGGAATGGAAATCATCATTTCCTTTCCAATGAAACCGATCTTAGCACCTGATTCAATCCGAGTCAAAAGTTATTCCCTGTACAAGACTGACAGGGGCAAAATGGTCACAAACAAAACTGGTAAAAATTATGGACATGTCTCACATCCCCATAAACAACATAATAAAATACGAGAATGATCCAACCCTCAGAGAATAAAATAAAAATATTTTACTATCCTCCGATACGTAAAATGCGGGTTGTTACACAAGGTATAGGTGTTAGGTGAGAATTGGATAGGAGAAACTCCCAGATCACACAAAAGCCTGAGCAGGAAGGGGGGAAAGGAAGGAAACCTCCGTTCCTAATATGGATCGCCGAGTATGCAAAGTAACCTTCTAGAGGGTTCTGAATTGAATCTCGGGAAGAAGCCATAATGGCATCTATGCCAGATATTCTAAAACTGTCAGGAATGGTCTTCACCTTATCTTGAGAAGTGATTAAAGAAGACTTTGAAGCGAACTCCTTCTTGGCTCATGGAGTATTGGAACCTCGGCCTTTGGTTTGACAGGGCTCTTTTAACTAGACATAACGCTTCCAGGTGATATCTTTTCATAACATATGTGACTAGCGCTACATTCTTTCTACATAAAAGTGCATATAACATCCATAAGTAGATCTAACAGCAGTACAATTTGTTAGTGTAAAGGGCTTAATTTGTTATATAGCAAATCAATCTTATGTGTCGATCTTAAAAAAGGTTGGCGCATAGTTTGCCCTCATTTAGAAGCAATTTGGCCTTCGGTGATGATAAAATTAGTTATCCCAATATCAAAATTTAAAAGATGAAAGGCGTATTCTAAGAAAATCAAACTGTCAATGATATACAATGGTGGTTCAACCAAGACCAAATAATTTGGTATCATCACCAAAATCCTAATTGATTCCCGAACCCGGTACGAGTAAAATCAAGATCGAGACATCCTGGTGAATTAAGTTTGCAAAGCTTTACCAACACCCTCAAGCTAACTCGACACCCTTGAGACGAAAGCTAAATAAATACAAGTGACGATGTTGACAAGGTCGTAAGCAAAATAAAGTGGCAGTAATGATGATTGAATTAGCTCATACCAGAGGCATGATATTTTACTCCATGATAAAATTAGCCCCATCACATAACTAGTTTTGCAAACCAAACCTCTTAAAGGGTGCATTTGGCGAATAAGTAACCTATCATTTCGGCCATTAATTATTATTGAAGCTATCATTATTGATTAAACTTGCATTCAGTATGAAAAAATCTTGATCGATTTTCCAATCAATTTAAGTGCATAATTTAGATTACAACTTATAATAGGAATAAAGATACTTATAAGCTTGAGTAATTCTTAGAAATGATAATCTTGCTCGAGTATTTGATTTGTCGGTAAAAGACGGAGATGAAGAAGGAGAAGTATATATTGAATTGTCCTGCAAATTTAAGCCTACAGATAGAAACCCATCAACGGGTTTGATTGAAGAATGCCAAGAGACAAAGAGTCAAAACACCGAAGTAAAGTCAAAGGTTTGACTTGAAAAGTCGAAAATACCCCTTCACAAGGAGAGGGCAAATGTTACTACCAAAATTAACGCCGAGACATGATATCGATGAAGGGATACCAAATCGTCACAACCATAGAAGAATAATGTATAAGCCAGAATTAGGCACAAGGTTAAGACGAGACATAAAGAAACAACCCGAAAGCTAGGTAACTGACACCATCATTAAGGAAAAGAACTCAAAACCAATACACAGAAAGGATACCGGCATGGTAGTTCTGACATGAAGGGTATATAATGGAAGGTCATCCAAAACCAAAAGTCAAGGAAGAGAAAGACCAGAATCCTACAAACCAAGACATAGAAGGACGAAAGGGCTATCAGTAATAACTTGCTTAATACCAATACATCGAGGAACGAGAGCATCAAAAGTACAGAGCTTAAAACATAAGGGAATCATCCGGGAACCAACTACCGAAACCCCCATTAGATGGTCGTCGAGATGCCACTTTAGTAAGAAACTAATAAAGCACCAGAAGCAACCCTCTGGAAAGCCGAGATACACTTCAGGAATCTACCGAAAGGCAAGCTGGAACCTCAAAAAGAGACAAGCTATCCACACTAATTTGTTTAGTGCCAATACCGGCAGGGTGGCGAATCTGGTAACCGTCGACTTGAATCATGAAGGCAAGTTCCATGAGGAATTAATAGCAAGACCGAAAGCTCGTAGCCAGAAGTCCATACCCGGAAGCCTAAAACTTCCGAAAGTTATCCACATCAACAGTTTTAGTATCAATACAAAGAAGATAGATATGAAATCAAGAAGAAGTTCCAAAGACAGGACCATCCTTCTGAGAGCCAAAACTGACACCTTAAAAAGCCGTAAGCAAAGCCGAAAAAGCGGCCGAGAGCCAAAGCAATTGGGACCAAAGGGAAAAGCGGCCGATAGGGGCTTTTGCTAGTCCAATAGCAAAAGGGGCCCTGATTTTTCTATAAATAAGACCCAAGGGTCTCATTTTCAGGGCGATTTTCTCATTTTTCACCCTTGTACTCTTTTTCTCTATATTAAACCCTAATTTCTTAATCAATATGGGAATTTCTATTGTAATCACTTATGTACTCCAAATCAAAGATCAAAAAAGAGCAGATCAACACTTTGCATATTTCGAATGAATTTCTTACGAGCTTTTTTAGCTATGGCCTATACAATATACCATATATTTTCTACGTAATCATCGGTTCCCACTCAAATCTAAGTCCTTCTGCAAAGCTATTGTGGAACCCCTTCCTACAAGCCGTTTAGCCTTCTATAGAGGGTTGTGCTTAGGGAACCCTTGTCCTAATATTACTGTTGGTTCTTGAGTCGCTTAAGGATGATGCTCAAATTATTGAGGGAAGAGTAACTAATCTTTCAGGCCCTTAACCTTGATATATAGAAAACATTGAATTAACTCGGACTCGTGAAAGCTAAATAACCCCATTTTCCACTTAGGTTCACTTCCATTGATCTATCTCCAGTGTTAACGAAAAAATATTGTTAACAGATTGCATCTGTTTCCACGTCTTACTAGTGTATGCGGGACCCTTGAGCAGTTCGCGGCCTAAAGTTTGCGGTACTTAGCATGAAGGAACATCACCCATAAGGAGTCATTCGCATCAAACCTAATCCATAGCTTGAAAGCGGAGGCACAGGTACTCTTTAGATTTCTGTGGCCCAAGCCCTTTCACTTTTGGGATGACAGATAATATCCCAATAAATCCAGTGGTGACGATTAACGTTGTCCTTTGTACCCAAGAAAAAGGACGAAACCAAAGAACGTCAAGAACGGAAGAAGAAAGATGTAGGAGTCATAGCAGTAAAGACATGTGATCCTATAGAGTCAAGCACCGACTTTATAAGAAAATCTCCCTGCCTGAGAGAAAAGCTCCGCATTCCACATGATGAACTTTCCCCTGGCTCTATCGGTTAGGGGATCGAAAATGGCATTAAGCTTACAACCTTTGTAAAGTACAATACCGAGGTACGGTAAGGGTAAGGAGGTTAACTTGAAACTGGTGAAGGTTTCAATCCAAGAAGATGTCACCTCAGTTAAGTTACTTGCTGGAACGAAGCAACTTTTATCAGAATTTACGAGCTGGTCTGAACATCTCTCGTACTACTGAATTAGGCTCACAAGGCAACAGATAGAGCGACGACTACCATTCACAAAAATGATAATGTTGTCAGCGACGGATAAGGAAGAAATGTGAGGGCATCCTAAGGGATGCCAAATCGATGAATCTGATTTGATATCGTAACTGAGTTAAGCCACGTAGGAAAGCCTCAACAACTATAATGAACAGGGTGGGGGAAAGTAGATCTCCCTGATGAAGACCCTTTCCCGCCTTGAAAAACCCATTGGTTTTTTCCGTTTATGAGAACGGAAAACCAACAGATGGAAACGAGCCTCCAAATCATATCGATAAGGGTTTCGGGAAACCCAAAAGCCCTTAGGACCTTGATGATGAAAAACCAGGACATACGATCGTAAGCTTTAGCCATGTCAAGCTTAACGACCAAATTAGAACACCTTGACTTTCCTATTAATCTGGGACACCAGCTCCTGGGCTAAAAGGAAGTTACCCGTAATCAAGCGTCCTTTTACAAACCCAGATTGAGAAGATGAAATTATACGCTGGAGAAATGGAGCCTGCCTAGAGGCAAGAATCTTAGATATAACCGTGTTAGTGAAATTACACAAGCTAATCGCACGAAAATCTGCACTTACACCAAAATTGGTCTAAACACCCAAGGTACTAAAACTGTACTTCACTGATACGATAAGAAATAAGTGGAACCATGTTTAATCAGCAATTGAAAATGAGAAATGCGAGAAAGGTAAAGTAGAGACGTGATTTAGAGTGGTTCAGCCATTAATTAGGCCTACATCCACTGTGAAGGTGATTTCCAATCTTATAATGAGGATTACAAAATACATCAATTCTCTCTTTTCATACATCTCTATATTCATTCAATATACCCTAGTTTATATATTTCAATCTTAGAATTATACAAGAGAATGGTAGAATTTGAGGAGAAGAGGGATGGAAGAATGATTGAGAAGGAGGACACCTTCGTTTTCCTTGATCACAAGATTGTACTTGACGCCACGACTGAATAGAATTAACCAGTACTTCGTAGTTTCAAAGATTGGATCCCATTTATATTGGCATCCATGGTGTATTTATAGATGAGCTTCCTTCGGTAAATGACTTGAAATCCGTTTATGCAGGCTACGAATCACTCATTCTGTTAATTAAAGTCATGCCACTGGCTAGCTGTAGCCAGCTGTCTGTGGTTATATTCAGTTATCATGTGCGAACGACTCGATGGAGCAAGTGTCTTAAGTGGTTAAGCGAGTGACTTCGGTCGGTGCTCTTCGGTCGCGTCTATTTCTAGCATTCGATGAGTAGATATCTGATTTGCTTGATGGCGAGATGAAAGAATGACCGATCATAGTTCCTTAATGTGGTTGTGTCTGATTTGAGTGAGCGAGCGACGATCTTTATTAGTCTAGAGGCGACCGATTGAGACTTGCGACTTTGAGATGTGAGTATGCTCTTTCTAGGAGTTGATATATGACCTACCAATGGGTTTTCGATTCGAGTGTCGAGCGATAGGAGTTGCAATTCATGAGCAGTTGTTAAATATACGTGTGATCTTGACTCCTGTCTTGATGCGTGCGACCGAACTTTGGTATTAGATCAAGCGTGCTCTGTTGTTGTGGGCGGCTTTACAGAATGTATGATCCTTATCTCTATTGAGCCGCATTTCTCATAACATATCGTGTCATCTTCTTCGGTCATACTGGTCGACTTGATTTGTCTTGGGTTTGATACTTGGGTCTTGCCTTGTGTGGTTGCGGCCTATCCATTGTGAGTCGTTTAAGTGTCTTGGATAACATCATGCATGACTGACCCTGATGATATCCATTCCGCATCCTTTTCTCCATGTGCGTATGGATTTTTTAAGGGATTAACACTTTCCCCTTGAAGTCCGTGATTTCTTTTAGCAAGGAATTACCGGCTTCGACATGTATGATCGCAACATTGTTTGGCAGGCTTGTCCTGACTTGTTGAGGGGTCGTTCGTGCAGGAATTAGTATTGCATCATCGCATCTGGTTGGCATCTTCGCCTTTGGGTGATACGCTTGAACTATTTTTGCAAATGGCTGAATCATGGAGAAGTGAACACGCCAACTGGATTCTGATGGGATACCTACTTCAGTACTCGAGTATTGGGCCGATGTGGCGAGAAATGTTTTGTGTGTCTTTCAATCTCCCCTTATTTTCTTATTTCTCATTCAATTTTGCTCTCATTTTTCTTCAATAGGGTTTCTAACTGGGAAAGAAAAAAGAAATTCCGTATTTCTCTCTATTGCTACTCAGGTTTGTTGATTCTTACTCATGTTCGTTCTTCCTTTGAACCTTACGGTTATTCCATGATCCGTTTGTAGGATGGTTCCATCGGCAGAACGACATCTAGAGGAAACCTTCCTCGATTTAGGGGTCTCAATAGATGAGATTCAGTCAGTTGGTCAACCGCCTGTAAAATTTCCCTCCAGCCCCTCTTATATAGAGCTTCAAGCTATCATCAATAGGCCGCGCCATGCTCCTGGGCCTTACAGTCCTAGGTTTGCTAAGCGGTTTCGGGGGTGGAGTTTACAGGGAGTTCCTTCAAATGTGGATATATCTCCGGCTGACTCTCAGAACTTTTCTTATGACATGACTGCCGCAAAAGGTCAGATGTTGGCCCGCCTCGAGACTGATGTGCATTAATTTGGAAAACAAATGGACTTGTTGAAAAATCATTCTGCGAAGCAGATAAATGGCTGGCATACACTGGCCTGCGATCTCCAAAGACTTCACAATGACAATCTCGAGCGTATCTCTGTTCTGGAAAATGATAATGCTAAGCTGATCTGAGCTCTCAGGTCCAAAGATAGTGTGGTTGCTTCTTTCGCCCCTGGGGATGTTGAGTCAGTGGTTTCTGCACATGCTTATGGACCACCATCTTGTTCTGCTCCGACTAAGAGGAAAGTAGGTAGGCCAAGTAAGGTTAGAGATCTGTAATTTCCTTCTCCTTGGTTATTTTGCTACTTTTAAGGCCGGTTGTGTAAGCGGGTGCCGGTCCTCGCCCATGATATTATGCTTGTTGTGACTTGTGTTTGATCCATGACACTTCTGTGATCCTAATGAATGGATGTTTGGCTGGTTTTACGATGCTCTTTGTGTCTTTGTCACGCCATATCTCTTTGCCCTACTTAACAACACACACATTTTTTAAAAAAATCACGGCGATCGTGCGTTAATATCGTATTGTGGGGTGTTCGTACGTTAATATCGCATTACGGGGCGTTCGTGCGTTAATATCGTATTACAGTTAGTCTTACAACATTCTTATTAGGCTGGGATCATCCAGTTTTTAGTGTTTGTCTTGACTGGTAAGCTTTTTGTTGTTTTAACTTTGGCAATTTAGCCATTTAGATTTTTTTATTAAATATTCCGTTTATTTTTTTGGGGTATTTTTGTGATGCATTTTTATGCGTGCCCCCGTGGGAGGAATTTGGTTCCAATGTTGTAATCCAATCTTGGCTTTGTTTGACTTGGTTAACAACAAAGAACAAGAATGGATACCCCCTTTCGGCTAGGATTTCTGCTTTGCGCTGGTCCTTCTAGCATGTTTAATCCTTCCCCATTTTATGCTTTATCCCTAGGAGCAGACACTAATTCATCTCATCAAGCTTTGACTCAGAAGGGATAAAATTCGTGTTCTTCACCTAACAAGGTTCCCCTTTTTCTGGATTGGCAATTTTTCCGTTTCGGGACATGTCGGTTTTTCCGACTTTGTGCCTTACCCTAGGGAACAGACACTGGTTCGCCTCATTGAGTTTTTTTTGAAGTTGGAGAACCCGTGTCCAACACCTAAGAAGGTGTTTCTTTGGTGGCTCAGCGATTTTATCCATGGGACTTTAACCGTGGGACTTTTTGAGTTGCTTTTACTCCAGCATTGACTCTTTTAATTTGGTACCAAGCTTTTTGTTGGTCCTGTATTGAGAGATCCAGTGTTTCCTGATTGAAAGTCGGAACTCCTCGAGTTGGCGCCCCCTGATCGCTCATTTGCCTACACAAGGAAGTCAACTTTTAGTAGGAGCCTGTGAATAAGTGACCTGTATATGTAATTAGAACTCCATATTCATCCATTTTATGCACATCGTTCAAAATGCGAAAATTTCATAAATCTTTACAGCATTTTCTACGTATTTGAATAACATGCTGTAAGAAATAACGACGAATATGCTCACTATTCCATGCTCATGGAATCTGGCTCCCATCTGTGGTGGCCAATTTGAAAGTTCCGTCCTGGAGTTTCTGACTTATAACATAAAGTCCTTCCCAATTGGGTCTGAAGACTCCAGTGCAGGTCATTATCTTTTTCAGAACGAGTCTCCAATTTCAAAACTTCTATGTTTGACTTTTGAATTGAAGTGCCTGGCCACCCTTCTTTGGTGTGCGGCTACTCTGAGTTCCGCTTCTTTTCTTCTTTCCTCAAATTGGTCGAGGGCTTCAAGCTGTAGCTTCTCGTTTTCTTTGAGGTCAAAGTGTATCCTTATATGGGTAGGGACTTCCAACTCCACTGATATCATAGCTTCAGAGCTGTAAGATAAAGAAAAGGGAGTATGCCCTGTTGTAGTTTTATGCGTGGTGCGATATGCCCATAATGCCAGCGGGAGTTCATCTACCCATCCACCTTTAGCCTTCTGTAGTCGTTTATTAATGGTAGTCTTGATGATTTTATTTACTGCTTCCACTTGCCCATTCGCTTGTGGATGAGCGACTGCTGAAAAGCTTTTCTGGATTTTGTACTTGGCACAAAAGCTTTGGAACTCTTCACTTTCAAATTGGGTCCTGTTGTCTGTGATTATATTTTGTGGTATCTCAAACCTACATATGATATTTTTCAAGACAAAGTTAATAACTTTCTTCGAAGTTATAGTGGCCAACGGTTCTGCTTCAGCCCATTTTGTAAAGTAATCAGTGGCAACAATTTCGTATTTAAAACTGGATTTTGCAGTGGAAAGGGCTCCTATGAGGTCAATGCCCCCGATTGCAAATGGCCATGGGCTGACCCTGTGGGTTATGGTTGTGGATGGCATCCTTGGGATCTTGGAAAATCTTTGGCACCTATCACATTTTTTAGTGTAAGCTGTGGAATCTTTATTAATATCTGGCCAGATGTAACCATATCGTAGGATTTTCTTGGCCGAAGTTTGTCCACCAGTATGTCCTCTGCATTCCCCTTCGTGTAATTCCTCCATGATTGCCTTAGACTCCTTTTCTGTAACACAACGAAGTAAAGGTGTATAAAATCCTTGTCTATACAGTCGTCCATCCGGAATAAGGTATAAGGGAGGTTTTTGCAAAATCTTTCTTCGGAGTTTGACTTCAGCCGGGAGTGCCCCAGTTACGAGGTATTCTTTAATTGGCAACATCCATGAATTTGACTCATCGATTGTCTCCATGATCTAATCCATTTCAGTCTGCTTTGTGCTCGGACTGGAAAGGACTTCCACTGGAACTAACCCCATTAGATGTGCATCTCCTACGCTTGCGTATTTGTCTAATGAATCAGCTTTAGTATTTTCCTCTCTAGGAATATGAGATATGGTGTAATGCTCGAAAGCTTCCAATAATTCCAAGGCTTTAGAAAGATAATTGGCAAGTTACCTATTTTGGCTTGGAATTCTCCCAGAATCTGGCATACTACGAGCTGAGAGTTGCTAAAGATTTGTATAGTTTTTATTTGCAATTCTTTTGCTAGCTTCATTCCCGCGATAAGGGCTTCATACTCAGCTTCATTGTTGGTTGACGGAAATTCTAGCCTTAATGCATAGCATAAGGATCTTCCCTTAGGGGTTTCGAGAACTACCCCTGCCCCAGAACAGCGATCGTTCGACGTCCCATCTACGAATAATTTCCACTGGATATTAGTTTCAATATCATCTTCCTCCTTTACCTCCCCTCGGTCGGTAAACTCTGCGATAAAGTCAGCAAGTGCTTGTCCGTTGATTGCTTTCCGAGGATGATATGTAATGTCGTATTGACTGAGCTCTATATTCCATTTTAATAATCTTCTGGAGGTTTCTGGTCGGGACAGAACTTGACTCAGAGGCTGGTCTGGGAGAACCCTGATGGGATGAGCCTGAAAGTAGGGCCGAAGTTTCTTTGATGCAATGAGCAAACAATAAGCATGTTTTTCAAGTTTTGGGTAATTAAGCTCTGCTCCGGATAGCCTCTTGCTGATATAATAGACCGGTTTTTGTACCTTCAAAACTTCTCTGATCAATGTTGCGCTTAAGGCATGGGCGGAAACCGCCAGGTACAGAAACAAGTTCTCTCCTTCACTGGGATTTGATAGCATAGATGGTGTTGCCAGGTATTGGATCAATTCCTCGAAGGCTTTTTGACATTCAGGGGTCCACTGTATCTCTTTCTTTCCTTTTCTAAGGGCATCGAAGAATAGAAGATATCTGTCCATCGCCCTAGACATAAAGCGATTTAAGGCTGCGATCCTCCCATTCAAACACTAAAGTTCCTTCTTGATTCCTGGGGCACACATTTCTCTCAAAGCTGATATTCTGGCTGGATTATCTTCTATACCTCTAGCGTTGACCATGTACCTAAGGAACTTGCCCGAACCAACTCCAAAAGAACATTTCAAGGGATTCAACTTCATGCCATATTGGCGTAAGATATCGAACATTCGGGCTAAGTCTTCCAAATGGTCTATTGCTCTCTTTGACTTAACCAACATGTCATCGACATAGACTTCCATCGTCCTACCGATTTGCTTTTTGAACATAGCATTTACCAGTCGCTGATAAGTTGCCCCTGCATTTTTTTGACCAAATGGCATCACCTTATAGCAGTATAGACCGAAATCAATAATGAAACTTGTGTCTTCCTAGTCCGGACCATACATCATGATTTGATTATAGCCGGAATATGCATCCATGAAAGATAGCAACTCATGACCGACAGTAGAATCCACCAATTAGTCGATTCTGGAAGGGGGAAACTATCTTTCGAACAAGCTTTATTCAGGTCTGAATAATCTACGCAGCCCCGCCATTTACCGTTTGATTTCTTCACGAGCACCGGGTTGGATACCCATTTCGGATAGGTAGATTCTCTAATAAAACCATTCTCCATTAATCTGTCGATTTCTTCTTTTAAGGCGTGCGACCTCTCCGGCCCCTAGGTTCTCCTTTTTTGTTTGACAGCCAGAATGCGCGGGTCAATGTTTAGCTTATGGACCGCAATGTCTGGAGATATGCCACACATGTCGGAATGGCTCCATGCGAACACATCTAAGTTAGCTCTTAGGAAGGCAATCAATTGGGCTTAACCGAGATCCCATATTCAACACACGGTTTGGGTCCTTCGGATTTACAGCTATAGGAATTGTGTCTTCGGCCGATGTCACCCTCTCATCCTCTGCACTGGCTTCCCTAGGATCGATCTCTTTTTGCACTCCACTATGCTCGCTAGTGCATGCACCCTTCTTTAATTGCTATAAAGGGGGGTTCTGGACGCGGGGAAGAGCCTCTGCAACCTTTCCCGATTCTTTTTTCTTAGCCTCTCTTAGTTCTGTCACATAGCAGTCCCTTGCAGCGATTTGGTCGCCCTTAATTACACCAATTCCCCTTTCAGTTGGAAACTTCATGGTCAAGCACCATGGAGCTAATGCAACCTTGAAACCCGAAAGAGTCGGCCTCCCAAGGAATGCATTGTAAGATGAAAACTCATCTATCAGGACAAAGGTTTGTACCATGGAAACCCTGTGTTCCCCATCTGCCAATTCCATAGGTAAATCTATCGTTCTGATGGGTTTCATAGGTTGACCTGTAAAACCGTGGATCTTATTTGGGTATGCGCGCACCTTTGCCATAGGGAGATTCATCTTTTGGAAAGTGTTTATAAAAATCACATTAACTGATGCCCCCGTGTCAACTAGAACCCTTATTACCACCACAGGTCCGAGACCAATTGTGATCACCATGGCATCGATAGTTGGTGTAATTAAGCCTTCCGCATCTTTATCTCTGAATATCACATCCTCGATCGAGGTTTTGAGCATTTTCATCAGAAGCTCGTTGTTCAAGATCATGCATCCTTTCTCTTCCGTGGCATCCTTCAATTGTTAGTGTATCTTTCCATATCTTCCCAGCCGGGTGGGGACCTCTAAATATCATATTGATTACTGGCCTCGAGTCGACTGGTACTTGGGCTTCTTCACTCGAGTTGGGCTGGCTTGCCGCATTGTTATGTCCTTGCACAGCTGGAGTATTTTGGGGACTTTTCACATACTGCTGGAGTCGGTTCCTCCTGACGAGTTCTTCAATTAAACTCTTCAGGTGCTGGCAGTCGTTGGTGTTGTGCCCTGGTTGGCTATGAAACTGACAGAATTTTCCAAAATTTGCCTGCTTCTCAGTTACCTTCTACGGCTTCATTTGAGGAAAAATGCCTGAGTCCTTTGCGGCTTGGTAAATTCGTTCTGGGGTTTCATTTAGGAGGGTTAGCTCGGATGGTTTGTACAACCGCGCCTTCTTATAAGCTTTGTTATCCCTCTCATCATTTCCCCTCTTTTGTCCTGCATCGCTCTTTTGCTCGACCCTGGACTCATTGCTCTTTCCTTCTCTGGCGGCGTCACTTTCTATAGTCTTCTGGACACTTGGAGCTTCATCCTCCACACTCATGTATTCCTCAGCTTTTTTGTAAAATTTCTTCAAAGTTTTTGGTTTCTTCATCTTGAGCCACTTTCCAAATTCTGACTTCTTATCGATTTTCAGGGCTGCCAATAAGTACCAAGGTTCTGGTTCTATGACCTCCGCTGCTACAACATGGAAGTGTGTAAGGAAAGCTCTGATAGTATCCCCATGCTTTTGTTCCATTTTGCATAATAACATTACATCCCTTGCCTTGGTGGTTTGTAATCGGAATTGATCTTGAAATCTCCTTGCCAGATCAGTAAACAATTCGATACATCTAGGTGGAAGTCTGGTGAACCATAGTGAGGCCACACCGTCCAGGCACACGGGAAAGTATAAGCATTTGATTTCATTAGTGGTCCTAGCTCCATTCATGTGTTGGTCTAACTTGAACAGAAAAATGGTAGGATCTCCAACTCCGCTATAAGGTGCTATTGTTGGGGGTATAAATTTCTTCGGGAATTTCGCTTGATGGATTTCCTCTGTGAACGGATTTTTGCTAGGGGAAAACTCCCATTCTTTCTCCTCGTCTTCTCAGGTCGCCTTCTCCTTCATTATTTGCTGGATCATGTTTGTGATGTGCCTCTCATCACCTGTTTGTTCATCGGGATCGGCACTGATGTCTTTATTAGCGCGACCACGGTTTGAGCTTTGGCACCTTGCATCCCTTTTGAGGGATGTTACGTTGGTGGGACTTGCGACAGCCTGAGTCGCACGTTTTTCTTTGCACTGTGAAGATCTGGCCTTAGGCTCCTCAACGCCGGCCTCTCCCCTATCTCCCACTAGGTTGTGAGGTCGTCCAGGGTCGGAGGCTGATGAGTCCTCTTCTCGCCAGGATTAACCATAGTATTTGGTGGTAACAAATTGGCTTGAACATTAGTCAGGACATCAAACCTTTCCATTATCATCTTCGTTGTATTATCCATTTTTTCGTTCAGGCCGGTTACCACCATATTCAATTCATCTCGCGTTATAGATGGCCTAGGGGTGTCCCCTGCACCTTGATTCGAGATTTGAGGTGTAACTTCGTTAGCATTATCATCCTCACTGATTGTAGTAACTTTAGCAGATTTGCCGCTTTTCTTCGATCCGACCATCATTTCAAAGGAAACAGCGTTTTTGGATTTTTTTTCAAGAATGCTGAACTGCGAAAGGGAATTATGAACACGGCCCCACAATGGGCGCCAAAATATTTACACCAAAATTGGTCTAAACACCCAAGGTACTAAAACTGTACTTCACCAATATGGTATGAAATAAGTGGAACCGTGTTTAATCAGCAATTGAAAATGAAAAATGCTAGAAAGGTAAAGTAGAGACGAGATTTAGAGTGGTTCAGCCGTTAATTAGGCCTACGTCCACTGTGAAGGTGATTTCCAATTTTATAATGAGGATTACAAAATACATCAATTCTCTCTTTTCATACATCTCTATATTCACTCAATATACCCTCGTTTATATATTTCAATCTTAGAATTATACAAGAGAATGGTGGAATTTGAGGAGAAGAGGGATGAATGAATGATTGAGAAGGAGGACGCCTTCGTTTCCTTGATCACAAGATTGTACTTGACACCATGGCTGAATATAATTTAGCAACACTTCGTGGTTTCAAAGATTGGATCTCCTTTATGTTGGCAGCCATGGTGTATTTATAGGTGAGCTTCCTTCGGGAAATGACTTGAAATCCGTTTATGCAGGCTACAGATCGCTCATTATGTTAATTACAATCATGCTACTGGCTAGCTGTAGCCAGCTGCCCGTGGCTGTATTCAGTTATCATGTGCGAGCGACTCGATGGAGCGAGTGTCTTGAGTGGTTAAGCGAGTGACTTCGGTCGGTGCTTTTCGGTCGTGTCTATTTCTAGCATTCGATGAGTAGATATCTGATTTTCTTGATGGCGAGATAAAAGAACGACCGATCATAGTTCCTTAATGTGGTTGTGTCTGATTTGAGTGAGCGAGCGACGATCTTCATTAGTATAGAGGCGACCGACTGAGACTCGCGACTTTATGATGTGAATGTGCTCTTTCTAGGAGTTGGTATACGACCTACCAATGGGTTTCTGATTCGAGTGTCAAGCGATAGGAGTTGCAATTCATGAGTAGTTGTTAAATATACATGCGATCTTGACTCCTGTCTTGATGCGTGCGACCATACTTTGATATTAGATCAAGCGTGCTCCGTTATTGTGGGCGGCTTTATAGAATGTACGATCCTTATCTCTATTGAGCCGCATTTCTCATAACATATCGTGCCATCTTCTTCGGTCGTACTGGTCGACTTGATTTATCTTGGGTTTGATACTTGGGTCTTACTCTGTGTGGTTGCGTCCTATCCATTGTGAGTCGTTTAAGTGCCTTGGATAATGTCATGCACGACCGACCCTAATGATATCCATTCCACATCCTTTGCTTAATGTGCGTATGGATTTTTTGAGGGATTAACACACATGTTCATGGATTTTCGCACTTAAGGATAAGGACCAAGTTAGTGGAAGTCCAGCCCTAAGGCAGAGCTCCACCATAAAACAAAAATCGAATAGCATGGTAGAGATCCGACTGAATGATCGACTAGACACTCTGGTAGAGGACCCCATTGAAGCCATAAGGTCCACTAGCACTATCCTTACTGAGATAGAAGGCACAAGCGTGTATTTCTTCCGAAGAAGGAGGGACGACAAGGTCTCCATTCTCTAAAGGAAGAACCAATGTGGGAATAAAGGCTAGAAAAGTCGGATCTGAGACCGATACAGAGGGAGAGCCTAGAAATATTTGAAAGTGAGAAAGGATGGTCTCCTTGACTTCCCCCGGAGTGGAAGCCGCAGAGAGATCAGGACACTAGATCTAAAGAATCGTAAGGAGTTTGCTCTTCTTATGAATGAAAGAGTTGAAGAACTTGGAGTTTGAATCACCATCGATAACCTACTTGATCCTCACCTTCCGCCAAAGATAATCGTTCTCGACTTGGAGCTCCGAAAAGAAGGCTAATTGAGCCAGTGCCAACGCCTCCTTGTTAGCAGGAGAGTGTTTTTCATCAAAAGAAGCTTCTGCTAAAATCAGACACTCTTCAGTCGATCTGACACGTTCGAAAACATTCTTGAAAACTTTCACATTCCATGACTTGTGGTAAGTCTTGAGACACCTAAGATTACAAGAGAATAAAGCAGCAGGAGACCCAGCTGCTGGGGAGTTTCATGAGTCCTCCACAACCCGATGGAATGCGTGATGAGTTCTCCACATGCTCTGGAACCGAAAAGATAAAGGGAACGAAACAGAATGGGGAGTATAGAAAGAAGCATCGGAGCATGGTCCGAGAACGTTCGATGCAGATGAGAGATGGAGAAAGAGAAAGGAAGATCGAACCAACTTTCTGAACCGAAAACTCTATCAATACGGGAAAGAATTTGATTAGGACCATTTTGTTTATGACACCAAGTGAAAGACGAACTGACGAAAGAGATTTCAGAGAGACCTGAACTCATGATGAAGGCATTGAAGTCCGCTACCGCCATGCGGTTAACGACATTTCGTCCCCTCTTCTTAACTTGGTAGGTGACTACATTAAAGTCGCCTCCCAAAACTGAAGCCGAAAAACCCAAGTTGGATAGGGCGAGGACATCGTTCGAAAGAGTTAACCGTTCAATCCTGTCGCACTTAGCGTAGAAAACTGAGAACAAAAATGAAGAAGAAAAGGATGGAATCGAGCAGGTAACCGGTAGAAGCTGAGCGGAGTCAAACAAAGAATGGACCACAATGTCTTTGGCCCAAAGAATCCAAATCTTGTCCAACACATTGGCTAAGGCACCACCAAATCCAATAGACAAAACCATTTTGGTGACCTCCTCTGGGCCCATCATAGGTTCTAGGAGCGCCACCAAAAGCTTAGAATGCTTCTTAACAATGCGCTTGAGTCTATTCATAGACTCATCGTTGCCTATACCGTGAACGTTCCAGAAAAGGATATTCGCCATCTAAAAGAAAGCACAAGCAGAGATCGAAAACAGAAAAATGCAGAAGACACATACTAAAACCGTTAGCACCAACCCGACTCAGATAAAATACATCATTTGTTGAGTAGATCTAACAATCTGCTCAAACGTCGCTATAGAGTGTGTGCGAATGGTACGGGGAGTAGTAGGGTCCGCTTGCTGACTACGACGCATGGAGCGCGTTGTCGTGCGACTGGAGGACCCACCATTCCCATCGAACTCTGAAAAGACACGATGACCCTAAACAGGAACATCAACTCTAGAAGGACAGGAATTCTTAGTAAGACGATATAGATGATCATTAATGATTGCTATCTCAGCCTTACTAAGAAAGGGAGACGAAACAGACACAGAAGACACAAGACGACGGGGAACAACGAAACCAGAAGAAACAGGGGAACAACCAGGAGCACAAGACACATAAACAACAGGAAAAACATGCAGACCTGCATAGAAATGGCAACACCTGATATGGTGAGAACTTCATCAAAGCTGAGCTTCATCAGATTGACAGTTCTGCTTTGAAGATAAAGTTTTGAAGACAGGGCAACAAAAATCAACAACCCATGTTGTCAAAATTGGGACGACGTCTCTGTGGTAAATCATATAGTGGACCGCAATAGGATCCACTATGCGCCTATGACAAGGAGACCACCCATCCGAATCATAAAACACTAAGACATAATCCCGAGAGAGACCACCTAAGAACGATAACCAGTACCAGTCCGCTCGAGTCACTAACAATATAGAATCGGCCTCGCAATGACTCAAATAAACCAATGTAAACCGTGCTTGGGTAGGAAGACAGGAAATCTTTGTATAATAGTGCATAAAACCCAAGTACAAATAGAAAATGTACATAAATGAAAAATGGAAGATGTAAATTTTTTCATTTTCCACCTTTTTATAACATAAGAAATCGAATTCAAAAAACTAGATTTTTTTGTAATTCGCCAATTTAAAATTATTTGGTAGGGTTTGGATGCAAAAATTGGATGAACTAGATTCTTTCTCTATAGAAGTGTAGGAATAATTTGATGAAAAAAGTATTTTGAATTTCAAAATATTGCATTCATATAGAAATTGCCAGTATATATAGGATGTGTGCATCATGTTTTCAAAAGATTTTCAAGAAAAATTTGCATTCATATAGGAGGTACCGCTTTGGCATTCATTTCGTTCATGTATTATTATGTTGTATTACACTTTGCACAAGTGCACAAATGGCTGCAAAAGTTAGTTGTACACATGATGGTTGTAAATTATGTGAGGAATTACTTAATTTTACCCTTACCGAATTTCGAGGACGAAATTCCTAAGCGGGAGAATGTAACTCCTCGCATTTTTTAAGTTGGATTATAAAATAAAAAATTGAAAATGCTTTCAGAATTTGGTCATGAAATTAGCATCATTATGTCTGTGGCAATATTCTGATCAATTCAGACCGACAGTTCGTAGGAAACGGATTTAAGATGAAAAAGATATCTTTAAATGAAATATTACAACAAACATGAAAGGAAGGTATAAGAAGAAAACTAAAAAGAACAATGATCACCATTGTTTTTGGTCTTGTTAACAAAAGCCTATGTGGCTCAGTTGGTAAAGACATGTCTTTGCCTAGTAAATGGCGCAAGTTTGAGTCCCGCTAGTGCCATATTTTTATTTTAGAGGAACGACTAAAATAATACACATTCTATGAGGAAAATATATGTAACATCACAAATAAGGAAAATTATACATAAAAGTGTGTATAAAATATATGTATACATGCATATGTAAATGTATGCATGTGTATGTGCAAGAATATATACATATGAAAGAGAAATCCAAAATAAACCTACAATCAATGAAAATAGGTAAGAAAATAAATGTCTGCATGACGCCGTTTGAATTTTGAAAAAGAAATAAAGGTTGCGCATATATATATGCACAAATTCGAATGTTGAGATAAAAAGTACAAGTTAAGAGCATAATATAAATAATGCATAATAAATGAAAAATGGACAAGAATTAAGCTGCCTTTGAAATTAGAGTGCATTAAAAGGAATAAAACAAAGCGTTATTAATTGCATTGAGTAACGGGCAAGGAACAGAAAGAATAGCTTGCGTATATACATGCATAAATTTGAAATTCAAACTCAACCATGGTTTATGATAGGAATAAAATGAATCAAAAGAATTATACATAGCAAGTTATTAACGGTTTTAATTAAAACGTTAAATTCAAACATAATAGTGTCACCCAAAGCATGCATGGACCTTATGGGTCGACATAGGAGTCGATCCACCTATAGAGCAGGTCGACACAGGGTCGACCCTAGTAGGCCCAGATCTGTTTTCGGAGACGCAGATTTTTGATAGGTGTAGCTCATATTTTAATGGATTAAATCTGATGGTCCAGAATTTCTTGTACACCTATAAATAGACTAGCAGGGCCTAGCTCTAAACTCATATTATCTGAGATGCTGCCTAGGCTCTGCCATTCTCTTCTTCTTATAAACCTTTTCAGAAAATTATAATATTCGTTTTAGAAAATTCCGGTTCAAGATTTGAAGATAAAAAAGAATGTAAATGTACAAATAGGTGTTCAGAATTCTAAACAACGTGAGGTAAGTTCTTGAATTTGATTTATTTAGGTTTCTCTTCCTTTTTCCCTCCTCTTTTAGTATCAGATTTATAAATCCATATTTGCTTAATATTAAATTCAGTTAGGGAGGCCATGGAACAACAAATCTGGATCAGATTCATGGATTGGAAAGTTGTTAAGTGAGTGCATTTAGATTATACCTTTTTAAATAATGGTATATTTACCGTTTACATTCCCATCATTCCTAACATGTTAAATAACTGTAAGTTGTGATAATTGGGGTATAATTCATTTTCAGTTATGTTAATAATATTACTGTTGTATAGATATGTTCTATGAACCCGTTAATTGGATAAAAATTTATGTAATACTGAATTTGTGAGATTTACAACAAAAGGGAATATGTTGCAGAAAATATTGTTAATGATAAATTGGATATTGAAATCAAACTATAATGAAATTGAGAATAATTAAGGTAATTGAGATTAAATCTGCGTAGAATATGTTGAGAACATTTCTGTTGTATAAAGCCTATTTCGATTAATCATTTGTCTGAATTGGGAATAACTGTAAACACTGTAATTATGGAATTTACAATAAACATAAACCTTTTTTTAAGAGAAAGAATTATTGGGCCAAATGGTTGAAAATAGAATTACAGTAAAATTTGGGAATAATGAAAAAGAATAGATATGCCTAATTTGTATGTAAAATTTATAGTAATTGTAGATAACCGCATTTGAGACACAAGGTTAAGTTCAACTTGTGGTTGAAGCCTGTCCGGAACCGCCCGGTAAATCCAGCATCCACAAATGGTCAACTTAATGTGAGAGGTTTGGTGCATAAACATGTATAAAAATATATGTATGCAACATGAAATAAATAAATATGTAAATGGTACATGTGAAACTTTACAAGACGGTAAAGAGATAAATGTTACAACAATAAGAGTTTGGTTAACATTAAAGAACCAAGGAAAATGTGATGAATGGGGAATATAACCTATTATAATTAATTACATGAATGAGAATGGAATATAGTAGGTAGGCTTGTCATAGGGACAAGGAGAAATTATAACATAGGTTATAATAAATGAAAAAGTAATCTTATTAATAAACTTAGTTAAGAGAACTAAGTTAATAAGTAAACATCAATGATAAGTTGTGACAGTCATGATGGAATAAGAAAGAGTAAAGTAAGAAGACTTATGGGATGTAATAAGTTGTACTTAATTATATGTATTAAGTAACATGTTAATAGAAAACCTATGGATTGTGGTAAGATATACTTAATTATACATTAAGCAGAACATGATATTGTAACCTGAAACCCTAAAATTGGACAATGAATGAAATGATAATAATGTAAGAAGATTACAGATTACTTTCGTTAATTACAATCTAGGGAATAACATGTTATGGGCTTATTAGTGAACTTAAATGAGTTAGGTTATATCACTGAATTAATAAAGGAGAGGGGTCCGTTACTTAGAGATATAAGGGGGTAGAGAAAACTTGGTAATTTAAATGGAAATATTAAATGTGGATAATTAATCTGATAAGATAAGACAAGTGCATGACTAAAAGAATATACTTAGGGTCTAATAACATGTTAGTGTGATGCGCTTGGACCAGTCTGCAAATAAGAAGGTGAAGAACCCAACGAGGTGGATCATTGAGGCGTCCGGACGCACGAGAGGAGCACGTCCATCTGATTCTTCTACTTGATATTCTGCTTGATGGCTCTGCGGGACTGGAAGGAAGCATGGGGCTTCTGAGGGACGCGGTATGGTACTCCATGGTGGTCCACTGTTGTGGTGCATGCTCAAGCTGTACACGCAGAGTTTGGGTATGCATGTTACCACCCGGTGAGTATACATTAACTACAACTGGTAGTTTGGCACTCAGAAGGCTGTGGCGGTATAGCATTGGGGTGATTCAGCGATTAGCCTACAGATAGGCTGATCAGGACCAAATAAATGATAGAAATCATCGGGTACCTTTCATCGGCTGCTAGTAGGATGCGGAAAGACTACAGCTAAATCTATAGACCATCAATCTTTCCTTATCGAGACTTTGGTTGTGGGACAGGCCAATTTGGATGTAGATTGTTTGCTAGGGGCATGTCACTTAGCTCTTGATGTAGTCTTTCAATAGTTGAGGGATGGGTCGAGGTAGGACCATAACCACCATGAAAATGCAGACCATGGTTTAGATATATGTACTTTAAGCCTGGTTAGTCAACCTATACAAATATGAAAAAGATCCCGACAATGTTCCGTGCATTGGATGCAGCCCTATTACGGGACTCGGGGTACAGTAGACAGTACGTACGTATGTGGGTCTAGGTACATGCACACCGCACTGGGTGGTATATCATAGACGCTAGAGCATTACTCCATGTTGACATTTTTTTTGACTGAGGATTTCATATATGGAAGTCTGTACGCTTACGTAGCATGACAATGGTAGTTCTGTGCGGAACGTGAGGTAGTAATATAGAGGTCCATACGTTATTTGGTGTAGGATGTGAGTTGAAAATGCTTCTGAGGCGTGACAGCGGAGATCGTCCGAGTAGGGTACCATGAGAAGTACCTTGATATTGGGGGTAGCTACATATATTCTATATTAGGTTAATCTACTAGGTGGTAGATGCGTACGACGTGTTTGTAAAGACTTGAGTGTTATTAACCCACACTAACCTAATAAACATGAAAATATAACTGAGCGATTTATGTAGGGTTGTTTCAGTGTGTAATTTAGTCCAGTCACCAGAACTTGTGTTCTGAGCCCCTCCTCATAACACACTCGCAGATTAGGTTTGTGGTGGAGATATGATAGTTTTGGATACTGGTTAGGCAGTATTATTATTTTGGTAAGGCTATATTTGATTATATAATATTTTATTCCATTCCACTATGAGATGTTTTCTGAGCTTGATATATTTTATATCTCTATCTTTTCTACAAGATACCAGACAAGCCAACTCGAGTTTCAATAGATTGGGATCTTTGAAAAAAAAATCGGTCTGTCAGAATTCGGGTTGTTACATGTCATCCACTGGGGAAATAATACTGGAAATTCATCTTGGTATCCCCTTCCTGTTTCTAACAGAATCCAGCAGCTGGTTGTTTGTGATATCAATTCTCCCGTGTACATTATGCTTAAAATAATCCTCCATAAAGTGAGCAGCACCTCCTTTATTATCCCCACTGATTAGAGAATTTGTGTCACTCAAATGGTGATGTGGTGTTGGTGAAGGTGTCCTTTCGTTCAGTTCTGATTCTGAAGGGTTAGACCTGGATCGAGTTGATGTTTGAATCTTGATTGTGATGGTGAACTGAAGGGTTTTGCTATGAGTCAAGCCGTTGAGGCGATGTCAGGTCCCACATGGGTGTTTTAGCAAAGAATTTGGATTTAGTAATTTTTAATTCATTTGATGGAAGTTGGATTGTCTATGGTTTAAATTGCATATTTTCCACCAAAAAGAAATAAAATGAGTAAGAAATTAGAAGTATTATCTATACAAAGTTGTGACTTCAAAATCATTACAATGATACAATAAAATATTCTTTGGGAAGATAAGTGTTCCTTGAGTTGAAGCGGCTTAAGGAATTAAAATTGGAAAAATTCATGTTCACGGTGATGGAGATAATGGAAAACATGTGAGTTATTAATTATCTTCATGTTTTCCTTTCCCAAATTTTTTTAGCATAACGCTCATAAGCATACACAAGTTTGTGTGTATGTGTGCACGAACTCCCTTTAAAGTGTGTAAGATCTATAATGGGGTTATTTTTCAGTATTGTCATTTGAATCAACTAATATAGGAGAAGCTGCCAACAGTTATCTCCAAATGTCATTTTTCAGTTTGTTGATGAAGTGGTGAAATGATGTTTGTGATCGCCTTGATGCTGAGGAAGGATGTGATGAAGAAGGGAAGATGGTTGCGCCTGGTTGCCATGTCATTTGAGGAGTTGAAGGTTACATGAAGAATGAGAGTCGATTTAGTTATGATTTGTAATGGAGTTGTGAATTCAAATATGATGTAAACTTGAATTTAAATACGTATATATACTTTAGATTGTTTTGTTGGGTATGTATTGTATTTTGGTCGAATACTATGATTATTAATGTATATGAATGAATCCGATTGAGTTATATTTGTTGCATTGATACATGAATTATATTATTATTAATATATGAATGAATTCTATTATTATTCATATGTTAATAATTGATGTATATATTACCATTTGAGATTTAAAATTCAGCTGTCAATTATAGTTGTAATAAAGTATATTACAATTGCCAAAAAAAGTTGTAAAAAATACGAAGTCACAATGGTGCATAACATTTGCAGTAGCTATTACTACAACTATTAGTTGCAACTTTAATACATGGTCGTAAAAGATTTTAGTCTATTACAATTTCTTAATGTACGGCGGTGTAATCACTGTTGTAAAAAGTTGTTTAAAATTGTTTTACACTGTTTTAATATGGTGATTCTGTTGTAGTGGGACTTAATTGCTCGGATTGGAAATATACTTTTATTTTAAAAATAGTAATCTAATATAAAGTAGTTAAATTTAAAAATTATTGTTAAAATATATAAAATTTAAATTTAATATAAAATAAGTTTTTTAAAATAGTTTTTTTATAGCAAAATTAAAATATAATACAACAAAAGGGAGATTCTATCCATTCTCCAATGGCTCACAAAAATAGTTTCTACATAATGCAGGAACCGTGCATGCACACACAAACAGAGGTAACCGAACAAGATACATCTAAAAAACAAGAAGATGGTCAACATCAAAACAAGTCAGCAGGTGATGCCTCAGCATGACCGGCACCAAGGATAAGAATGACGCTGGAAGCTCCAAAGCTCTACAAGAAAAAAGAGCAATGGATGTTCCCTCCAAGGAAGACGAGTGGAAAAGGCTAGGAAGTCCAAACTATCGCTCTAAAAAATCCCTATATCCAGCTCCACACGCTCCATCATATTGAAGGTGGGTAAAGCCAACAGAGAGAAGCACCAAACATCCATCTCAACCAAAACCTCCAGCTCCACCTGCTCCCAAGACCCAGCTAGGATAAGGCAACAAAAGCACCAACTAGATCCAGAAAGACTAAAATCAAAAACCTATCAGCCAGAATCTGTAGAGATAGCAAAGACATAAGATCGATGATAGGGGAGGGGCATTGTGAGAGAGTTTCATATGTAGCAATAAATCTATAAGGAAAAAATCAACCAATGTCTGCCTTGAAAGCAGCTGATACTGAGGAAGCATCAAAGGTAACAACCAAACTCCTGGACCTGGAGCCAATAACACCCCTGAAAAGCCTACCTCGAAACGCAAGCAAAACATCGTTCCTTACTTTCCGGATAATGGTAGGAGGATCCATAGCCACTTCATCAAATAATGCCTTACTCTGCGCGCACTAGATGTGCCAGTAGACAAGGCAAAGAATCAGGCAAAGCAGGATCAAGCAGAAAGATTTTCCTGAGATGCCGGACCACAGGAATCTCAGTAGATCTTCAAGAGAGGTAGCACTACCTCGGCAGCCCATCAGATTCCCGAAGTGATTCCAAACAGACCTGGCACAAGTCCTGGAGAATAGCAAATGAAAGGAGGATTCTAAACATCTAGAATTGCAGTACTTGTATATGGACACAAATGGGATGTCGATTCTCTGGAGGTTCTCATCTATTGGTAACCTGTCGTGTAAGGTTTTCCACATAAATAGAGAACCCTTATGAGAAAGTCAGACATTCCAAACGAAAGGGAAAAGTTGGAGACGTGGACCTGGTGTCCTCACCGAATTCCATGTCGCCTTAACCGACAAGGGAGTACCGTCTCTAGCGGTTGCGCTGCCATGAGCATCCGACAAGGCCTTCACGGATTACATCCGTGTCCACGTCTCACTAGTGTATGACGGGACACCGGTGTAATTCGTACCAGATAGCCTACGGTACTTAGCATGAAGGAACAAATCCCAAAGAGAGTTGTTCTCTCCAAACTTCTTCTATAGCTTTCACGCAAAGGACGAGCAGATGTCCTTAGGGTTACGGAGTCCCAGACCTCCCTAACTTTTGGGATGAAAAATGGAGTTCCAAGAAATCCAGTGGTAGCAAGAAGCATTGTCCTTGGTTCCCCAGAAAAAAGAAGAAGCCAAGGATCGGTAAGAGCGAAAGAAAGAAGCAGTGAGAGTCATAGCAACAAAGATATGAGATCCCATAGAGTTAAGGACGGACTTAATTAGAACCAGTCTGCCAGCCTGAAAGAGGAGGGTTGTGTTCTAGCGAATGATTTTCCCCTGACTCTATTAGTAAGGGGATCAAAGATGGTGTTGAGCTTCCTTCCTCGATATAATACAATATCGAGGTAAGGAAGCGGAAGCGAGATCGCCTTGAAATCGGTAGATGTCTTGATCCAGGACCATCTAACCGTCGAAAGGTCATTCGCGAGCACAAATTATCTTTTAGAGGAGTTAACAAATTTCCCCGAGCATCTCTCATACTTCCGTATAAGACACATCAAGCTACAAATAGAGTGATGACTAGCATTAGTAAAAATGATGTCATCGGCGAAGGACAAGGAAGAGGTAAGAGGACAACCCTCGGTATGTCGTACCTATGAATCTTCCCAGTTATCGTTAGAGAGTTAGTCCTCTTAATGAAAGCCTCGACAACAATGACGAAAAGAGAAGGCGATAGGGGGTTTCCCTATCAAAACCCACTCCCGAACCTGAAATAACCGGTGGCCGATCCATTAACAAGAACGGAAAACCAGCAGTTTGAGATCAGCCACCAAACAACATCGATAAGGGGTTCTAGTTTTCCAAAAGCCCTTAGAACCTTGATGATGAAGAACCAATATGCAGTCGTAAGCCTTAGCCATATCCAGCTTAACGACCACAATATATCCACAGACGTTCTTATCGATCTATGAAACCAGCTCCTAGGCTAAAAGGACGTTATCAGTGATCAAACATCCTTTTACAAATCCATCCTGCAAGGAAGAAATAATATGCTCGAGAAATGGTGCTAACGTGAAGGTTAGAACCTTAGATATGATCTTATTTGAGAAATTACACAATCTTATGAGTCGTAAATCCGTGCAAGTGCTTGGATGTTCGCATTTAGGGATGAGGACCAAGTTTGTAGAGGTACAACCGACAGGGAGATATCCACCAGAGAAGAAGGACTGAATAGCAAGACAAAAGTCTGCCTGGATAACCGGCCACACACTCCTGTAAAAAAAAACCCGTTGAAACCATCTAGCTCACACACACTATCCTTACTTAAAGCAAATACGCAAGCCCGTATTTCTTTCGAGGAAGGGGGTGCGGCAAGCACGAAGCTATATGAAGGGAGGACCAGACGAGGAATGAAAGCGAGTAGGCACTACAACAAATATGTCTATTCACAGCATTGAAAAAATGTTGTTATAGCCTTTAACAACGTTTTGATGAACGCTGTCTACCAACACGTTGTTATAGGTCCCTGGTATATCACAGCGTTTTCCAAAATGCTGTAGAAAATTGACATATTACAGCGTTTCAAATGGTGTTGTCCTTATGTTTATACAGCATTTTATATTGTTCCAAAAATGTTGTTATCTTCCTTTTCTACAGCGTTTAGCCATATATCACAGCATTTCTCGAAGTTTTCAAGTTCTTTACTATCACAGCGTTTTGCCACATGTCACAGCGTTTCTGGAAATTTACATGTTCTTTACTATCATAGCGTTTTGCCACATATCACAACATTTACATATTGTAGTATCAAAATATTCATGCACAAACGTATCAACAACATGTAAATATATATCAACCAACTAATTATATAACACAATATTCATACACAAAGACATCATCAATAAACAAACTTTACATAATTTCCATAAAAAATAATACCATAAACAAATTTTACACAATATCCGTCGAATAAAGTCACGATATCTACAAATAGAACAAAATTTCTATTGAATAAGTTAACAAAATGAATATCTAAAAGTTACCGCTTTCTCCGTAATCAGATACCACAAACGATCTTTTTGTTGAGGAATCTTCAGAAGCGCCTAACGATATTATGATTATAGCCGAATGCACAATGATGCCCATCTCCAATACCTATACACATATGTTCATGTTAGCATTTGGTCATGCAACACATTAACAAGAAAACAATGCTCGATAACAAGAAAAAATAATAGAAGGAGAAAGTTGAAGATAACATCATAGCATACTTGGTAATATTTTATAATAGTTAGTTAATTTTTATAATGCTTAGTTAATTTTTAATTATTGCAATAATTATTCTAGAATATTTGGTAATATTTAATATTTTTATATACTTAGTTAACTTTTATAAACTAAACTTCTAATTTTTTATAAATTTGGTAAACTTAGTTAACTTTTATAATACTTAGTTAATTTTTATAATACTTGGATAATTTTTATAATAGTTAGTTAATTTTTATAATAATTAGTCAATTTTTTATAAAATTAGTAAACTTAGTTAATTTTTATAATACTTAGTTAATTTTATAATACTTAGTTAATTCTTATAATACTTAGTTAATTTTTTATAAAATTAGTAAACTTAGTTAATTTTTACAATACTTAGTTAATTTTTTTATAATAGTCAGTTAATTTTTATAAAATTAGTAAACTTAATTAATTTTTTATAATAGTTAGTTAATTTTTATAATACTTAGCTAATTTTATAATACTTAGTTAATTTTTTAATACCTAATACTTAGTTAATTTTATAATACTTAGTTAATACGTAGTTAACTTTTATAATACTTAGTTAATTTTTTATAAAATTAGTAAACTTAGTTAATTTTTATAATACATAGTTAATTTTTATAATAGTTAGTTAATTTTTATAAAATTAGTAAACTTAATTAAATTTTTATAATAGTTAGTTAATTTTTATAATACTTAGTTAATTTTATAATACTTAGTTAATTTTATAATACTTATTTAATTTTATAATACTTAGTTAATTTTTTATAAAATTAGTAAAATTATTTAATCTTTATAATACTTGGTTAATTTTTATAATAGTTAGTTAATTTTCATAATAGTTAGTTAATTTTTATAAAATTAATAAACTTAATTAATTTTTTATAATAGTTAGATAATTTTTATAATACTTAGTTAATTTTATAATACTTAGTTAATTTCATAATACCTAATACTTAGTTAATTTTATAATACTTAATTAATTTTTATAATAGTTAGTTAATTTTTATAATAGTTTGTTAAACTTTTTAAAATTTGCAAACTTGATTAATTTTTTTATAATAGTTAGTTATTTTTTATAATACTTAGCTAATTTTTAGTTATTACTATTATTATTATAGAATACTTGGTAATATTTATATTATTATATATTTAGTTAAATTTTATAAACTAAACTTCTTAATTTTTATAAAATTAGTAAACATAGTTAATTTTTTATAATAATTAGTTAATTTTATAATACTTAGATAATTTTTAATTCTTGCTATTATTATTATAGAATTCTTGTTATTTAGTTAATTTTAATAATACTTAGTTAATTTTGTTAAGTTTATTTATTTTTTTATAAATCTTAGTTAATTTACTACTATTATAAATCTTATTGTTATTATTATTATAGAAGTTTACTCATGTTTTGTATTTTTATGTACTTTGTTAATCCTACGTGAATGCCATGAACATGTAGTGTGATGAATATAATTACCTACAGAAAAATATGTAGAAGCATCGTCGTCATTGGAAAAGCTTAAGGCATGTCTCATTAACCATAAGCTGCACAAGAAAAACAAGTAATAAGTTGACATCGCATACAACCAACGGTCGATAGAAGGAAAACTAGAAACAACAACAAATTTCAGACGTCTAAACCAATTTTCAGACGTCTGAACCAGGTCAGACACCTGAAAGTTGGTTTCAGACGTCTAAAATGGATTTCGGCCAATGTCCTGAGAACATTTCAAACGTCTGAAAATGTTCTCGAGAAAATAATTATTCTAACCAAATAAAAGAGCAAACAATTGTTTTCACTTGTATAAATTACATACCAAACCAATAGCAGGCCTGAAATGGGATGACATATGCAGCTACAATAGCAGACCTCCATACTTGTATGGTACTGACCCAAGGAAAAAGAGGGAACTCAAATTCTTATTTTGGAACTAAGATGACATATGCAGCTACAAGTAAATCATCACGGATTAAGAATATATTCCAAAAGTTAAAGAAAGTAAAGGATAAGAACATACATAAATTCTAATATTTGAGGACAGAAAATGGGCATACAAGGATAGATGCTGCAAGAGGGTATGGGGTTTTAAAAAGTACTGAAGTTTCTTTTGTTTCATAAAGGAGGTCCATGATCTCCATGCAAACATCAAATCTCACAAGCTCTCCTACTTTGAATGGTTCCCTGTCAATGCCAAATTATCAGAAAAATGTCTACTCATAAATTATTTGTCTTGATAAATTTATTTTCTCAACTCTTCGATCTTTTTGTTCATTTTATATTTTAGTATATGTTGCATACTTATCTAAACAGTCTACAAGTAAATGTTCCAAAATCAGTTATGCTTGCTTACCACTTAATGAATAAGCATCAACATTGGGCTATTAGTTTCGTTAACATGTATCTTTTCTTGTAATTTGAGTTACCAGTAGCATCTAAGCATGTAACAGCAGTTCTTTTATTAGTTTTCTTTTTCTTTTCTAGCATTAATTATTAGTGTATGCTTCCCAAGATGGTTCTACTCAAGATTATGATTAAGGTAATGGCATAAAGCATGAATTTTCATTGATTACTCATCTTTATATATGGTATATGCAACTATTAATAAAATTAATTTTCAAACCACGTGATCCTTTACACAATATATAACTTATTCAGCAGTTCATATTTGTAGCTATTATGCACTAAACTTAAGCAACTATAATGCAATGTACCTATTTTTTGAAGCTTTTTATTCCTGGAAAAGAAGGAAGAATTGTGATTAAAGCATCGCAATATCCAATAGGTTCTGCATTTATGTACTGGTTATTGGAAATATATATAGCTGACAATTAGAAAAGTTTATGTGGTTAAATTAATAGTACATACCTCCATCTTTTCTTTATATCTTGATGACCTTTCCAAAAATCTCAGACTTGTTGATCAAGGAAAATAAAATATGTAAAAACAATAATTGATGTGAACTAAGAAAATTAAGCTTAGCAGTCGTGTACCTCAATCATCAATTCACCTGTTGATTGCTCTATATAACATAGAACTTGACCCTCTTTAATTTCTTGTTTCTACAATGAATACTTTGACCTTTTAAATCAATATGAAGCGTTTATCTTGATGGAAAAGAAAATAAAAACAAAGCAAATTGCAAATTTGTTCAAATCTAGCATTTATTCTTATTAGAAGGGAACAACTAAGACACTAATTAACAAAAAGAGATTTACTTCATATTATGCAGTGCAATACAGCCTATCACTGTAATTATACAGTACAGTTCCTCGATCCTAGGAGCCAATAGGCGCACTTACAGATCTCAAAAACCAACCTCACTGTAATAATAAATTCTACTGTTGTCCTGTGTGCCATCTTTTTGCATTTTTGACAGAATGCAGGGCTGACCCTGGTTCATTTGAAACAAAAGTGGGCCTATGGCCTTACGTTATGTTTTCTGAAGTAAACTATTTTGAGTTTACTGATTCTTCTTTCTGAGTAATGAGGTGTTTTCTCCTTGTTTGTAAGTTCACTTTGTTAATAGAAGAATAATAACCAATAAAATTTTGTATTCTCATTCTATTCACTTTGTTGGTCATTATACAATTCACAATTCAAGTACCTATGCAATAGACATTTTAGAAGCACATGCAAAAACCTCACTTACTTTCAGAAAATTCAACTAATCATTTGTTCATAAGTACAAACAGACTTATAAGTTGTAATCCTCCTAAGTAGATGGAAAGATGTCTGCTGCATGTGCATACCACAGCATTACCAAAAGGCATAATACATATATGACATGGATTCTTTTCAAAAAAGGTATATTCCTCTAAGATTGGAGATCCTCAGTCAAGCATATATTAAATTATTCGCTTGCATAATTCCTAGTAATTAAACAACTGAAAATTTTCTGTCTATTTTAATTATATCTGCTACATATCGTCCAAAAACAAAGTATTCAGTCAATTTTAATGGTTCACTCCAACCCGCCTGTATGGGGCACAAATGTATAAACTAATTAATTAACTTATGACCCATGCTTAAGAAATCATATGCTTCTGTTTTTCTAGTTATATTATTATACACTGCCAAACTGTAATATCAGCCGAAATACTAGCAAAAACAGAAGACCCCATCACATAAACCACTTATAAACTCCGAGAAAATCCCAGTATCCATTTTGAGATTCCAAATATCATATATGAAATAATTTGGAGATAACAAAGTGACAGACCCAAACTGCTTGACAGAAAATAAGTACATCAAGCACGTTCAAGGAAAACATTAGAATAACAATATCTAATAAACATGCAAATACATTAATTCGTGATAGTAGTAAAACAGAAGCAGTTGTACATAATCCCGTGGAATATTGTTTATTATGTTTAACCAAAATAACCATTAATAGAAGATGCAAGTAGAACATATAACAAACTTGGCTTTAGATGGTGTTTCGTAACAATTAGAAGTAGAAAACAACTTATAAGTTGCTTCCACGATTTTAAGAGATTGGTCATCACAATTAGTTGATTGAATGACTGGATTGCTTAAGCATTTCAGTTTCAACCAAATTTCATTAAAATCTGCCCATCTATCCAAAAGTTTTACCATTTGTTTTAATCACTTAAATCTACTTAAAATTCAGGGGCTAGCGGGTGTAGTTTATTCCAGTTTTCACTAAAATAAAATTAAGACAGATCAAATAAGTGAAAATTTGTTTTCTTGTGACTTAATATAGATACAACGATGATAAATCATTATATAACTCTCGGCTGACCAGTTGTATATAGCAGACGTTCATAGGGTTTTTCAACATTATACTAAATACAAATGACATCCCCCATCATATAACATTAGTGGATTTTCATTAAATTCTTTATACAGGTTTTGATTCTATTATTAATTTATTGCAACATTCATCATCATATCCCCCACCATATGTTTTGCGGAAAAATATCAAACATCCAACTGCTTAACATATTAAGGCAAGCACTAAAGAAAAAAATACATGCCTCCAAAAAACAAAGAAAACAATAAATAACAATCAATCAATCTGTGATAACCTGGAAATCCGAGCCAATTTAAAAAATTTATTTTGGTAATTTTAGTAAATTTTGAATATTTAAAATGATATATTTTAAATAATGACGACGAGAAATTTATTTTGAATAGAAATAGAACGTATATATTTATTTGAATTGACGTTAGAATATAAATATTTATTTTAAATTATAAAAGGAATTGAAAATGGCGCGGTAGTTTGAAATTTCGATTTCAAAGTTCAAATGAATGTACAGGATTCAAAATAAACCGGATTTTAGCGAAACCAAAAATATTAGAATCTATTTGAGAATATCTTTCCAATGAATCCGAAAAATTGAAATTTCATAGCAGGAATAAAAAGTTGTGTTTGGTTGAAAATTCAGAATAGTCGCTATGGAAGTATAGCCCTTAAAAATAGCAATTTTGCAAACGACCTCGGTTTTCGACGAAACCACTTTTGTTGGATCCGTGACGTCAAGTTATTGCTAAGTTTAAAAATTCGTAATTTTCTGAATCAATATGTCAGTGTGGTGAAGTAAAACGTGTTTTAACAGTTTCAGTCAATTTTGATCGACCAGAAAATGGCCATTTTTCAGACGGTCTCGAAATTATACGAAATTAGTTTTGTTTGAACTGTATCATCAATACGAAGCTAGAAAATATTTTTCGGGAATTTTTAGAGTCCATATGTGGCCCCGGTAAATTAAAATGCGCATTTAAATTCAATATACTGATTTATATTTTGAATTTGACGAAAACTGATCGAAACGAGCGAATCATCCTACGATACATATCCCATTGTGTTCAGAATGGGGGTAATTAGCTAGGGATGACAGTCGATGAGTTCGATTTCGAGCTCGAAATAAAAAGTTGCTTTATGAAATTTTAAAATAATAAAATATATAAACATTTATATAATCAACCCCCTCCTTCCTCTTCTGCCAAGTCAACCCCCCCTTCAAAATCGAAATCGAAGAAAAAAAAGGGGAAAGCCGCTTGTCCATCGTCTCCCCCTCCACCTCGCGTCGCCGCCGCCCTCCAATGACCACGCAGCCAAGCCCCCCCCCCCACGCCGCTCGACCCTCCTCCAGCGCGCCGTTCAAGGACCCAAATCCCCCCTCCCCCCCCCCCCCCCCACGACGGAAACAGCCTCGCGCGCCTACCTCTCAGCCACCAAGCTGCGATGCCTTAGCAGCACCCTCCTCCGCCACTCAGACCGCGGTGGCCCTCCCCTCCTCTGTAAAACCAAAAATCAGTGAGCTTTCTTGATTTGTTTATGTTTATTTTTAATTATTTCAGAATAAAAATACATTTTTATATAAATAACTTTAGAAAAGGAATATTGTTTATATATAAAAAATAAGTTTAGAAGAAAAATTGAATTTTTATCGTAGAAAATAATATATTTTTGATTATAGAAAAAGATTGATTTCTTATATAAGAAATGATTTGATTTTATATAAAATAAAAGATTGAATTTTCTTTACATGAATGAGAGATAAAGATTAGACTTTTATAGTGATAAAGATTAGATTTTTATACTGATAAAGATTAGATTTTTATAGAGATAAAGATCAGATTTTTATAATTAAAGATTAGATTTTTATTTATAGAAAGGTCGGATTTTTAAAAGTATGAAAAAGATATATTTTTATAAACGAAAAGCTTGGATCTTTGTAAAGGAAAAGATTATATTTTTATTTTTGTTTTTGAAAAGTTTATATTTCTATACATGCATGAAATGATTTTTAAAAACAAAAGAAAATATAATTTTTATATGATGTAATGAAATAAAAATACGATTTTTGTCTGTGTGAAGAAGTGATAAAAATATGATTTTTATCTAGGTGGAGTTGAACTAAAAATATAATCTTCATATATATATAGTACGGTTTTAAAAATATGATTTTTATATATATTAGAGAATATAAAAATGTGATTTTTATATATGTAGCGAACACGGACGACAAAAGTGACAAAAGGCGAGCATAACGAAGATTTCTACATATGAAGATTCGTGGCGTTTGGTTTAGCTTATGGGTGAGAACTCCTCACTTTTGTTTTATTTTCTAGTTAAAATATATACTAGGATGCAGACGGTGCTTAGCAGCACCCGACACCCGTTGTCCACAACCATGGACGACTTGTTTGTTTGTTGTTTGTGGTGTGAAAGTTGATTGTGTGAAGTGGAATGAAATAAAATATTTTATAATGGAAAATATTTTATAGTTAAAAATATAATTTTTAACATGTATATAAAATAAATATTTATAAACAAATCGGACGATTTGTTTATATACGCACATTTGACTGATATTGATTGGGACGATAAATGTTACACATCGCCCAACTGCATAAATAAAACCTGTGTTTGATTGTTTGAAAACCCCACACGGGTGTTGGAATGAAATTGGCCATACACTAGTCCCAATAATTAGTTGATATGTCGATCGATTGATCGACAGGCTGTTATAAGCGTTAAATATTTATATTTGATGCTTATGCAGTGTAGAATGCACTTTGGGTGATGGTTGACTGTGTTTGATTGTTGTAGTGTACGTGTGTGTATAAAATCCATATAATTAACATTATATGGTAATTGATTGGGCCTCATTCCAAGTTGGAAAATAAAGAAAATTCATGTGTTGAATAAAATATATATTCATGTGTTGAATAAAATAAAAATTCATGTGTTGAGTAAAATATAAATTCATGTGTTGAGTAAAAGAAAATTCATGTGTTGAATAAAATATATGTTCATGTGTTGAATAAAAGAAAACTCATGTATTGAGAATATTCATGTGTTGAAAGAAATATATATTCATGTGTTGAAGAAAATATTCATTTGTTGAATAGAATAACGAAGTTATTGAAATATACAAAGTCGTGTTGGTTAGATATGCGTCATTTTGACGTGAACGATATTTATATCAATTTTATTCATTTTTATAATGAATATAGAAAAGGAAGTGATTTCAAAATATAACGCTTGAAAATATTATCATTTATAGATTAATGATATGGAATATTCAATTTTCATTAGAAATTGAATATGAAGTTGAAATAATTTTGAAAACGAATTTTAAACGATTTATAAAATAGGTTTTGAAAGGAAATCGATGAAATATATATAATATATATATTATATATATAATGGCCTGAATAGAACGCGCCGCGGTAGTTCGCGAATTTCGACCATTGACTTCGAATGGATATTACGGGAGATCCGACCGTCGGATTCTCCTAAAACCGAAACCGTTGGGTTCGTATCGAAAAGAGCTTTCTAACGAATATTAGAGATTTGAAATCTAATGGTTGGATTTGGAATTATGTCCAAATCAAATTTGGAAAAGGTCGCTGTAAGTGCAGTTCGATGGCCGTTGATGGAAATCGACTGTACGAGCCTTGATAAAATTATTAAAAATAGTAATAATTTGTGTAAAAACATGAGAAATGATTTGTGAATAATTAGGATGAAAAATTCCAAATTTGAAAAGATAAAAATAGATTTTTGTTGAAATGAACTAGTTTTGAACTAGAATTATAATCCCATTCATTTTTAAAATAAATAAAGTGGATTTGAAATGGTTTTGAAAATAACCAGAATTTCCAATATATAAAGTGGAAATGGATTTGAATCGAAATTGTCTTTGGAATATTTCGATGTTGGATTTCGTGATTATACAAATATTGTTATGGAAATTTGAAAGATATATTGATATCGTTATTTCCAATACGATATTTATTGGTCGTAGAATTTGATATTGAATATAAGCCGATATATTTTCTATTCAGAGCCTTGTATTTAATATCAAATGGGATTTGGGTTTGTCATGAATGGTGTCTTCATTAACACTGTTCTTAAACCCAGTTGAGAAAAAGATGAAATTGTTTTATTTAGATTTAATGAAGTATACCAATTAAATGATATTTAATTGGAATTGAATTGGAATTGATTTTTGGGTTTATCGTGAACGGTTTTTAAATAACACTTGTTCTTTAACCCGATAATTAATGGAATGTGATTTTGGGTTTATCGTGAACCGTGTTTTAGATGACATTGGTTCTTTAACCCAGTTAAAGACAGGATATTGATTTTTGGGAAGATTAAAACTAAGTGGAGTTTTAATGAATCGTTAATTAGATTAAAGTGATCGAGAATGGAGTATCACCAGTTTTGCTCCAAACGATAGTTAAATCTTTAATTAGATTTGAACGTGAAATGGTAATTAATATTTACCGATAACACTGTGGTGTTAGATATGGAGTATTACCAGTTTTGCTCCATGAGATGAATAGGTTGGGATTGGGAAATAAAATAAATGATTACTTCGGTGTGGTTCGCTAATCCCGACTAATTTGAATTGATATTCGAAGGAAGATTAAAGAATAAATTTAAAGAATTTATCTTTGATAAAATTAATGGGAACCTTTCCCAAAGTATAAGAATATTTGAATAAAAGAATATTCAAAATTGGAATGAGGCGTATGTTGTGTTTGTGTAACACTTGTTTATTATATACACGAGTTATTCAGAAAGACCGGGTTTATCCCATTCTGAATAACTGATTCGACGATGTGTCAAGGATGAAGACGGTGGTCAAAGACCAGTGGTCTTCACATCGTTTGGATAATTACTAATGATCCTGATTGGGTTGTACACCCAAGAGGAGGGAATCAGTTGGTGATCGTCCAGACGTACTTGGAGATCAATGGATATGTGAGGTACAAGGTGCCTCCGGTTTCATTCAGACCCAGAACGAACTTGTAAATGGACTGCGTGTCTGACATTGGATTTTATTCTGTGTGATTGATTTCTATTAAATATATATCTGTTTGGCGGTGGAGAATTTATTCTCTTGCGTAACGCCCTTCTCTAAGACGTATGAGCTCAGAGGTTATATATTGATGGATATCAATCGCATGGAGTGAATTGCCTGTGTGGCATGCCTAAGTGGCAAATGATCAAGGCTTTTGTTGAAAAGCAAAGTCTTGTGGTTGATGATCAAAGCACCGCCTGTGTGGCATAGCTTTGTGTAACGTTGATTCGAGCCTCACACCCCGGTTGTGAACCGGAAATGGGAGAGGACATCAGGGAGGGCATGCGTTTCCTTCTAGCTAGGGTGGTGTCAGTGACCTACCAGCCCTGACATTTATATTATTTTCACTTGTGCGGTTGTTGAATTGTGAGACGCCTCGGATATATCGGTGACTATGTGGAGCCGATGGAGTCATTTGGCTCATTGACGCCCCAAAGGGCGGGGAAACGCAGTGTTCAGGCATTTTAATCCACATCACTGGACTGGCCCTGACGATCCAAGGGTCACTCAAGCTCTGATCCTGAGACACGGGCTAGAGCGTCTCGAATCAGTAGAGGACTATCTTTTGCCTCGGTTCACAGATGGAAACCCAACTTCCAATACGTGACTTTGCGGTTTTGATTGTAGAGCCTAGTATGGCGACATGATATATGGTACCCATGCCGTCTATGATTGATATTTATGATTGAAATTGTTTTGACACTATACATTTATAATAGTATCAAATGATTTGTTTTAACATACCAAGCATGTTTGGCTGTTATAAGGGAAAATACTATCCTCCGGCATGTGTTGCATTGTGTGATGGGACCTGGGTCTTATAATAGCTTCATTTTCCAAAAAGCATTGCACTGTTTTGTTATATGCACTAGTATTCTTGGGAGGAAACCCGTTCTGTGTTATACGGCGCGGTCCCTTGATATATCTGATTTAAAGTAAAGTTTTAAATAACTATTTTAGTTCTTACACCAGTCACATGACTGACCTGGAGTTTATTGTTTTAACCAAAACTCTGGGTGCCCTTATTTTGACACGGGCAGCTAGTAGTTTTGGTTTTACAGATTTATATTCACGGGATCCTGATTTACAGCTGGAATGATATCCGGAAAGCTTTGTATCCGTATATCTCCTTCAGTTGTGTATTGTATTATTTTTCCGCTGCAGTAATGTAATTAAATCTCTGATATTTTCTGTATAATATTTATTCATATTTTGTATATTCTTGTAATATGATGTAATTGTTGTAATACACAATTAAATGTTCTTCTGTTTGAGTTCTGATTTGTCGTGTTCTCAAAACAATCAGGGGTTTCGAACGGTCTTGGTCGGTTTAGCGACCGATTCGGATCAAGCGAAATTATTTATCTTTTCACAATCAATTCATGATGATAATATCATCAAACATAAGGAATTACGCAGCCTACTCGGGATTTCTTTAAATGTACTTAAGCTACAACCAAATAAAAGGTAGAATTAGACAAGAAAAGCAAGACAGAACTAGGCAAGAAGCAATACTGGAATATAAACAGCATGGTGTCCAACAATTAGAAAATATACTTATTACCCTGCCTTTTGGAAGTCACTGGTCCTTCCTCCTCTACAGCCTTCTTCTCCGCTTCCAATATTGCAAACTGCAGGGTGTCCAACAATTAGAAAATATAATTATTTAGTTACAACATATGGATTCACAAAACTCACCTTTTGCTCAGGATAACTCGATTTCAACTTGCTTCTTTAAATCACCGATTGAAAACACCTATTAGTTCGATTTCAAAATTGCTTTTTTAAATTCGATTATAACTGGCTTCTTGGAGAAGAGCAAAGTGTGGCTAGCATGATGCAGTTGAGTTCCAAGTGAAGCTATTAGCGAATTCGATATCTCTTAGATGGCCACGGTGAGCTTCTTCGTGGGTAGCAGTTGTGACAGAGAGGAGGCGTTTTAGATTTGTTGAGAAGAGGTAGAAGCGATTTAGAGAGGAGCCAATTAAGATATTTGCAGAGGGAAATTACAAATTGATGTCACAAGGTATTTAGGTTTCTGTTTTGGAGGGAAAGGGGAAATGAATTTAATGCGGCAATGAAATTTTCAGAGGGAACGATGTTAATAAATTTTTCACACAAGGATTTCAGCGTTTTGGCGCGTTGTCTTTGTTTTTTCACTTTGTATTTTCATTTTGTTGAAGGTTCAACAACAGCAATCAGCCCAAAATGTTGTGTTTTAGTGTTGTTGAAAGTCACTTTTCTTATGGTGAGGGATGGGTCAGAAATCAACATAGAGGGAGAACTAAGGAAGGACTGGAAATGGGACAAAATAGTATCTTTGACTTCATCCAGGGTAGAAGCCCAAGAGAGATCGGGGCGCTGAATCTGGAGAATCATGAGAAGACTGTTCTTCTTACGAATAGACGAGTGAAAAAACTTGGAGTTCATATCACCTTCAACAATCCATTTGGTTCTCGCCTTTTGGCGAAGATGGTCATGTTCTATACGAAGCTCCGATAAGAAGGCAAGTTGGGCCAAGGTCCACGCCTCCTTGTCGGCAGAAGAGAGATCCTCATCAAAATACGCCTCTGTTAGAACAAGAGTTTTTTAACCGCCCAAACGCGATCGAATATATTCTTGAAAACAAGAACACTCCATGCCTTAAGGCAATCCTTAAGACGCTTCAGCTTATGAGAAAACACCACACATGGGGGGCCACTCACTGGAGAGGTCCAGGAGTCTTCGACGACACTAAGGAAGGTATGGTGAGATATCCACATACTATGGAACCTAAAGGAGGATGGGCCAGAGATGGAAAGGGGAGAACAACTAAGAAGCAAAGGAGCATGGTTGGAGAAGGTATGATGCAAATGAGAGATAGAGAACGAGAAGGGTAGGCTGAAAAATCCTTTAGAAAAGAAGAATCTGTCAAGCCGAGATAGAATACGGTTTGGCCCGTCTTGGTTGTTACACCAATTAAAGGCCAAGCCAACAAAAGAAACTTCAGAAAGACCCAAGATGGTGATGAAGGCATTGAAATATGCAATCGCTAAATGGTTAATGACATTTCCTCCATGTTTTTTTGCTTGGCTGGCGACAACATTAAAGTCGCTGCCGAAAACTGAAATAGAAAAACCCAAGTCGGATAGAGAAAGAATTTCAAACCAAAGAGTCAGTCTCTCAATCTTGTCACACTTAGCGTAAATCGGAGAAAAAAAGTAAAGACAAGGAGAATGAGGGAAATGAGCAAGCCACCGAGAGCAACTGATCAGAATCAAAGATAGGGTGAACGACAACGCCTTTAGACCGAATGATCCAAATCTTATTAAACACATTGGCTAATGCACCATCAAAGCCAAGAGAAAGAACAAAATTAGTGATCGCCTCCGGTCCCACTAAAGGTTCCAGAAGTGCTACCAAGCAGATAGAATGCTTCTTAACAATGCGCTTGAGCCTAAATATCGACGCATCATTACCAATACCCCGAAAGTTCTAGAAAAGAAAGTTCGCCATCTAGAGCAAACAAACGAGAAGACACATAGGAAGAAGGCGACTGAAAGCAATCACACCGCTTCACTCAAACAAGTTATAGAGTGTGTCGAGCAGATCTAAATATCTTCGTGGACGCCACTACCAAGCGTGTGTGAATGGTGCAGGGAGTGCGATGAACTATCCCCAATCTACGACGCGAGGTGCGAGTAGACACCCGAATAGGTGATCATAGGAACCAGAAAACTCCAAAGAACCACCAGATTCTCGGTCTGAAGAGACCGAGGAAACATATCTAACCGAGTAAGAATTCTTAGTAAGTCAGGAAAGGCGATCAATAATGATCGCTATCTCTTCCTTATTAAGAAGGCGCGACGAAACAGAAACACCAACATAGGAACAATAGAAGAAGAAGAAGAAGAGCCGGGACACAACGGGATGAAAGACTCAAAGAAAATTGAAGAAGATCCAGAGAAAGAAGAAGAGGTGGAGTTGCCTAAAGGAGACACCAGTCATTGTAAGAGATGTATCGATGCCGACCTGTCATGAGATTGACTGATTGGCCTAAAAGGTAGAGTTCTAAGACCGACATGCCAAGAGCCATCAAGAAACTGAACTGACCGGTAGCTAACCGAACAGGGACACTCCAACATCGATGGCAGTCAAGTAGGGGTACATGTAGTTCTCATATAGGTAGCAGCAATCGTGCTAACTATTTGGTGACTACTCACACCGAGTCTAAAACGATGCCTAGGTACAAGCCTAACCTACTCGAACCGCAGATAAGGAAAACCAAGACTAGAAGCAACCACATACAAGCTACCGTCAAACTTACTATGATCAGGAACCAACCAACGTTCTGAAGGGATCACCAGTGCCCAAAAAACAATATCAGCTGACAAAACAACCTGAGCCAACCCAGTATTGGAAAGAACCAACAAGAATAAAAGCCCACATCCAACCAAAAACCGAAAGAACGAACCGACAAGGTCCAAGCGAGCAACTTGAAACAGGCAACAAAGAGCTACCTTCACGAGAAAGGAGAGCAAGGCACACGACACACAGACCATCCGTGAAGATCACGAAAACACACCCATGAGACCGTTGCAATGAAACTAACCGAACAATGAACACACCACCACACAGAAAAGCACACACATGACCCATTCTACTAACTTCGGATGAAGGAAGAGCAGAAAAGGGGAGCACACACGTAAGTGTGTCCACGCTCATCGCCACACACAAAACACCATCCATCCAACAAAAACATAAAGAAGACACAGGTGAAGAAAAACTAGCACAAGATAATGCAGCAGAGCTAACAAAAAAAGTTTGGACCGAAACTGCACACCCCAAAGAAAGAAAAAACTCATAAGCCATAGCAGACTCACACAAAAAAGTCTCACTGTCGAATGGACTTGGAGCCAAAGGAGAAGGAAGGGCCACAGATAAAGCATGAGCAACATAAGGAACATAGTAGAAAGGCCATACCTCCCCGGCAATCAAAGCGTCAAGATAAATGCTTATATTACCAACAACAACCGATCATGAACCAACAGAAAGACCCCCAAAAGAAGTTGAAGCCACTTCTTCATCACAAACCATACCACGAATCCAATGCCCGAACTTCGTTGCCTCGCCAAGAGAAATAGTTTCTGGCTGCAACCGAAGTTCAGCAATAGAGAGCTGATGCCAACAACTGAAATAAGCTCCGCGTAGCCACGTCGAGTTACCAGAAACATCACTAGTAGTAGCAATCTCTCTGAGAGAAGAGGTAGATGGACAAACCACCTCGCTGACAGCCGACAGAACATCTCCCCCTAAAACAACAAAATCATTGGAAAGTTCGAGCGTAGAGGAGCTTGTTTTTTAGTTGTGAAATATTAAATAGATAAAATATTTTACATAAAATATATAATAGTTGTGAAAATATATAGTAAAAGAGAAATTAGTTTAAGAAAAAAGTTTAATATAAAATAATACTAATTTAAAATAATTTAAAAATCTGAATCAAATATCTGCATTTTCAAAATTCGACTTAACATTATTTCAGATTTCAGATTTTAATTCAGATATCATCTTAATCTTAAATGGTATAAATTTTCTAATTCAAACATAGTGTTCAATTTAGTTTACAACATTAATTATCAATTCAAAATCATTTAATTCAATTTGGTTTTGAGACTTAAATTCATTCTCAATTTCATTTTATTGCATTTATTTCAAAGCAACATTCATGGTTAAATTATCAAGTTTTGTTACTTAAAACAAATTCTTTAAATTTCAATTTTATCTTTGAATCATAGCTTAGTGATAATTTCATGTCCATTATATCTACATTAAATTAAATCATTTCATTTAATTAATTTAATTTTTAAAATTAATCTTTTCTTTAAATTAAATTTATGAAAGTTATAATATCAAATTAAATCTTTTTATTATTCTAAGTTAAATTAAATCTTTAAAGAAAAAAAATCTAAAACTAAATGTTAATGGGCCTTCCGGATAGCCCACGTCGATCGAGACATTCTTTGAAAAGGAACACATCCGGTTGAGGTAGGAAGACGCGCAGCTTGACGGAGAAGATGGGCCAAGAGGTGTACATACCAAGCCAATCTAGAGTAATGTTGCAGCTAAGCAATCTGGAGATAATTTGGGTAAACTAAAGGTGAACATCGAAAACCGTGGCAAGCGAAACAGTGATGGACCAAAGGAAGCTAATGGAAACCTAGACAACGAGGGAATACCAAAAAGTGACCCCGGTTTCAAGTTTTCGAAACTTACACGGCATTGAACGACACGCTAGAAAATATTTACCTTGATACCTGTAGCGTTGTTCAGTACAAGAAACCACCCTTGCGCGAGGCAACGGAGAAGTAGAGAGCGACAGGAAAATATTGTTTATTTTATGATATTCATGGACACTCAACGAGCGAGTGTCGACACTTGCGAGACATAGTAGAAAAGCTAATTTGGGAAGAAAAGCTCAACGAATACAAGATGGATTCAAGAGACAGGGGGCAAGGAAGCTCAGCGCCTACGAAAGGCCAAGCGGAGACCCGAGCCACCGCCCAAGAAAAGGGGAAAGGAATAATCATCAATGCCATAGTTGGAGGACCACACCCTGCTGGGTTCAGCATCCGGACTATGGAGCAATATGCAAACTCCGCGAAGCACCTTGATGTAGCGGAGACCAGTATCCCTAAGGCTATAAGCCCCATGAAGCAAAGGAAAACAGAGGCGGAAGATGTCATGTTCCGAGAACGGGAAGCGATCGGCATAGAAGCTCCGACTATTGACCCACTAGTGATAACAGAAATCATAAGCCCGACGACGGTCCGAAAGGTCCTGATTGATAATGGGAGTTCGGTCAACATATTATTTGAGCATGCTTATAATCAAACGAAGATGGAAATGAAAGACTTGGAGTCGTGCACTAGTCAGATACGTGGCTTCAATGGATCCTCCACCGAACCCATCAGATTAATCAAATTATTCGTGGAATGTGACACCGCACGTCCGTTAATGTCACTCACTAAGGGAATGCATTAAGTTTCATGAAGCGTTATAGGTAAACAGTCACAGGATAATTACAAGACAGATATAAATAAGATAGCAGCGGAAATTTTTAAAATTTTATTTCAAACATAAATCATAAAGTCGTGGTCCATAATACCATAAGTCACAAAAACAACTTCTATTTGGCTTCATAAGAGTACATAAGAATATGAAAAACATAATTCCCCAATTAAAAGAGTTAAGCTATAGTAGATACAAGAACTTGAGCCATACTTCAGAAGTAGCTCCTAGCAAGATGATATCTGAGTCCTGACTAAGCTTGAGTGTTTCCTCCCTGAGAACCTGGGGAGAAACGGAAGAAAGAAGGAGAAACAAAAGGGTCAGACATAAAGTCTGGCGAGTCTAGTTACTTTTAGCCAGTAAATAAATAAAAGTAACATGATAGGCATATAAAGTGGATAAGAGAGATCACTACATAAATGGCAGGTGTGACAAGGTAGACATGGTAAGGTGTATGTGCTTCACTACTGATTACTCTGCATTATTACTATTATAACTAAAATGAGATGATCCCTTCCACTATAAGTTGGTAGACTTAGGGCATACGTCCGAGTGTACCCTAACCACTACCCTAATCGATCGGCTCCCTACTCCGTAGATATCCTGTGTTGGCCCCACAGTAGGAGGTATCACTTCCTAAAGTGGCAACCCTTAAGATGTGAACAACCATATCTACTGGTGTCACGGTCGTCTTATCCCCCTCTGCTCGGCTCATGCACGCACATGGCCCGGTCGGTTTGCGCCGTCCACACCGTCTGTCTCGTTTGGATCTCTTATAATCAATCAGTAAGCGTGCCCCTTCTCCACCTAGTACATAGTTCTTTATTTGATACCTACTCCAGGTTACTGACTAAAATGGGTCCCACACAATATGATACAAGCTCTCCCCTTTGTCTTGTATCCCCACTAGGTTTTTCACTGACTATGTATACCCCTAGGTGTCTTTAATTACATAGCCCTCTCTCAGTTATGCTTACCCTAAAGGGTGTCTTTAATTACATAACCTTACTATGTTTATCCACTGGTTATGTATACACTAGGTGTCTATAATTACATGACCTTATTGGGTTAAGTTCGAGGGCCTATATGTAATATTGCCCACCCCCTCTAATTTACTTAACCCACCCACTACCCATCCAATTTTACTTAACCCAAACTTAAGTTCATAATCATACAATCTGGATTAAATTAGGTTAAGTAGTCCAATTCTTTACCATGTCCATTTATGGTTTATAATGGGCTAGACCTCCCACATTAGGCCTATAACATGTGGATGCTGGATATGCCGGTCGGGTCCGGACAGACTTATTCCACAATTGGGCCTAACCTCGTGTCATAGCCCGATTCGTATTAACGTACTTAGACCTCCTACATTAGGTTCAACATTAGTGGCTGTTGGATATGCCGGTCGGGTCTGGGCAGACTTCCACCACTAATGCAACCTAACCTCATATCATAAGTACAATTACAATTCCTAATTGCAATTACTAAACATTCCATTTTTATCCAAATCTACCTATGTCATTATAGATGATTATTTCTATGTTTCCCCATTTAAATTATATGTCCAATTCATATAAATATTACATAAATTATGCCAATTATAAACCCCTTTTCCCTGTTTCCTAATTAACGTATTTGCACATATTTTGGCGGCATCTAGGCTATACAGTAGCCTAGCCATAATAATGAAAAAGGGAATATGACAAAGGTGATAGTTTCAACATATCTTGGCATAAACTAGTATGATAACAAGGTGAATGGACATGTAATTAACATCATAACAAGGTGGACATAAAACTGTTGAACTTGTGGCAACTACAATGTCAAAGCAAGCATAATGAGATCTAAATTAACCATTTAGGTGTCCAACTACTTAGATCTAGCATAATTAGGGTGACATGGTAGCATGTTTAGATCTAAAGATGGCTTCACATGTCAAGTTTACAACATATCTAGATTGATCATAATATGACAAGTGAAGGGGGATTTACGTAAAGAACTAGATCTGGCCAATGTTACAACTGTCCAATTTAATATATGTTAATTCACCACAAAATAGTTACAAGTCAAGATCCACATAGGCAACATAATAGAATAACCACAATTGTATTAGATCTAGGGAAATAGATCTATTATGACATAGTATAGGATTTAACATTAGCACAGAATCATACTTTACAACATATCCAATTCAGAGTCTTTCACAATTTACTTTTATTTATCTAAATCTAAAAGCAACTAGAAACTCACAGCGTTAGAGAATTGAGAAAGAACGGATCTTAAATTTCTAAATTTGATTTGCAAAGTATGTTGTTGTAGAAAATGGTTCCGTCTCAGTTCATATCCCGGCAACATATGGCCTCCATGATTTCCAATGAAGAAAATAGGAAAATAGGACACATATATATAGCTGCCAGACCCCCTGAAACTGAGTGCCACGTCAGCCCTAGGGGTGTCAACACCCTTGTGGGTGGGTCGACCCATAGGGCGACACCCCCTAAGGGGGGTCGACCCCTAAGTCGACACCCCTCTAGGGGGTCGACCCCCTAGAGCGGGATTTTTGCCGCCTTAACGAATTTTTCAAATTCAAACTGTTCTGGATAAAATTCTAACTCATCTCTGACTCATGCATATATATAAAATCTTTCTGCACGTGTATAAACTTAAAACACTCAAAACTTCTTCATATGATGTCCGTTTTACGCAAACCAAATATCTATCTTGACCAAAATTTCAAGATGAACACAATGGTGCAGTCCGTTTCCTATAATTCTGAATATTAAATTAACTATTATTTAATTTTTCCTCTTTAATGTTGTTAAAAATTCGGGGTGTTACATGGAATTGGGAGACGGAGATCGTAGAAGGGTGCAATTTCTGCCATTTGTTGTAAAGAATATTAACTCCCAGTACAATGTGTTTCTAGGGTGGCCCGCTCTAATGGAGTTTAGAGCCTATATCGCTCCATGGTGCTTATTGTTGAAGTTCTCGAATGATGGAGGGATTGGGACAGTACGTGGGGACCAAGTGATGGGGAAAGCTTGCTATTTGGTGGAGTGGAAAGATATACAGAACAAGAATAGCAAGCAATCGAAGGACACCCCTCCCCCTGCGGCGGGGAAGGAGGCATAGCAATTACAGAAGGCATTTCGGTCGGGGCTGCCTCCTTGTAGGTTCAAGGACATTAACCCGAGGGAGGATGAAGAAGGAAGCACCAAATGAAACCACGGTCGAGATATCAATTAACGATGACGACCCCACGAGGGTCTTGAAAATTGGATCTCATCTCGACCCCCTCCGAACGAGGTAACTGGTTGAGTTTCTTCGTGCTAATCTAGATGTATTTGCATGGACCCATGCTAACATGTGCGGGATCTTGCCTTCCATTATGACTCATGCACTCAGCATCGACCCTAAATATACTCCCATAAAAAAGAAAAGGCATATGTTGGGCCCGGAGAGGTCCTCCGCTTTAAAGAAGAGATTGAAAAGGTCCAATCCAATGGTTTCATCCGAGATGCAACATATCCCAAATGGATAGCGAATCTGGTGTTGGTAAAGAAAGCTAATGGAAAATGGTGAACGTGTATTGATTTTTTTGACTTGAATAAAGCTTTCCCTAAATACAGTTTCCCGTTGCCAAGGATCGATCAACTGGTTGACTCGACCGTTGGACACAAACTCCTATCGTTCAAGGACGCATACTCGGTGTTAGATCCAAAATTTGCTCTAACACCCAAACTAGTAAAGATTCTAATGAAATGAAAGCTAAAACGAAGAAAACACACAATTTATAGTGGTTCGGCGTTAAATAACCTACATCCACTTTCTTCTTTTTTGATTGATGTCTTGAATGCGAATACAATAATGATTTTCACTCAATTCTCACTCATCTCATACATTGATTCACTCAATTTCCTTCACAATATGATTTGAAAGATGATTGTAAGCTGACTAAATTGGTGAAATTCGAGTTGCTTAAGAGTTTCAGTTCTGAAAGTGCTAAAGATCCTTCCAAATGCCTCTTGATGTGGTATTTATAGGTGGAAAATTCCCCTGGAGTGGGATCGGTTCGGATCCACGTGTCATCAATCCCGCCACAATCGGGTTCGGATGGAATTTGATGATGACAGCACACCAAGTTAGTGGAAAACATGGGTAAATCGTGGGTATAACCGCTTCGGGTATTAAGAAATCGTGGGGTGAAACCGTCGCTGCAAGGGATCGGATCGGTTGTTCTATAGAGAATGGAATTGGATCAGCCTATCCGAACTGATCCGGTCTTTGAAGAAGCTCTTCCTCCTTCCGCTCCCCTCTAATTTGATTTGGCAATAAGGATCCGATCTGATCCGGTTTGTTTTCCTTCCCTTTCTGCTTTGTGCTGATCTGTTTTTGCTTAAGGAAACCCGATCCGTTTATCTAGTAGGGTGCTCTTCATTGTTTTGACTCTTTAACTTTGTGTAGCCTAGTTCACAAAGTAGGCTAACATTTTGCCCCCTCAAGGGATGCTTCTATCGAAGATGGAGCGTGCCTTGACATCGTCTATTCATTGGTCTCTGAATTTGAATCGTTAAATAGTCATCCCCGTTCATTTGTAGAGATGTGCCACTTCATAAGGTTGTGCCTCTTACAACCTATAAATACACCAAAAAGGTTCATAGATTCCCTCCTTTGTTTTTGATAGGCTTTAGGAATTCTGACTGATGTCTAGTGATTCTTCCAAGTAGGCTTCTTCTTTATTTTTCTTTAAATTCAACTTATACACCACTTCAATGTGTATGATTTCATTCGGGTTCGGACTCCGACCCGAACGGCTTTCTTTCTCGTCTTGCTTAACAGTGGGTTAATAGGCCAAAGCGTTTTTGTGGGCTTGCACTCCGGTCCGAACGGAGTAAAAAGGCTGGGAATACAAGGGGACACAAATAAGCCTATATAAACCCGCCGCCTATCTCTTTCCTCCCTTTCTCCTATTGCTCTCGTCTAACAGATTTTGTATCGAAACCCTAACTTTCAAAAACTCCAAAATCCTCTCGTTAATCTTCGAATTAAACACTCTGGTAGGTTTAAAACTTCGATTTTTCTTGTAATAATCGAGTTTAGTTAGAATTTGTGGTCAATTTGAACGATTTGGTCATGGATTTTGTTTGGCTTCGACGTCGTGGCCTCCTCCTCCCTCGTCATCGTCGTTGGTGACTCCGTCATCACCTTGAGGCGCTAGGAGATAGGATTTGACATGATAAGGGGTAAATTGGTTAATGGTGATTTTGCTGTGACATGCTTCTCCAAAAGGATGGGTTTTTTTAAGAAGGAGATGGGTTCGGTTTTGATGAGGAAGGGGAAGAAGAAGAAGAGGACAATGAGTGGGATCGGTTCGGGTGAGGTTGCATAGGAGTGGAAACGGGATTGGAATTTACCTGACCGGATCGGGTCGGATTAAAAAGCAAAGATGAGGAGCAAAGCCCACTTGACCAGGTCAGGTCGGAATGAGAAGCAAGGAGGAAGAGAGGTATGGATACTCAAGTCTATCCGGACCACTCCAAGTGCCTACTTTCGAACCGATCTGGTTTTGCTGGCTGGTTGTGAACGTTTGCTTCAGACCAAAACATAGCTCCCTCCCCCGATCCGATCCCAACACTTACTTTTGAACCGAACCGAAGCAGTCCTGTTTAATGCGCAAGAATTTGTTTAACTGACCAAATCAATACTAGACATAACCTTCAACTTAAAGAACAGTTAGGATAGTGCCTTACGAACATAAAAGAGCATCAAGAACTATTCCGAACATTACTGCTTTATCAAACCTTTGCATTACACTCTTATGTGTTTACTTTGCATCCTTTGCACACATAGCACACACTTTAGTTCACACACATACACGGGGAGATACGGGCTATCTTACTCTAACTTATGTTATTGCTTCTTCAGTAGTTTAGTGATCATGGCAGAGAGACATCCATCTAGGTTAGCAGAGAAGATAGAAGTTGCAGAAACTTCCGAGAAATTTACTCTGGATAACATATCCTCTCCCTCAGACCCTGAATGGAACGATGAGGGCCCAGATTATGAAGTAGAATCACACAATAGTGAAATACCTTCTGATAGTGAAGTTTCACTTGGCGATGAAGAGGAAGGAGGGATAGGAGATAATCGAGCTCCTGATGAGTTTGAGTCTGCCATTATCTTGGAGTTACCCAAAGATTCTGTTGAATCAACGATTGATGATGACAGACTTGTTCGAATATGTCTAAAGCATGGAATACTGAAAAGAGATACCCTGGTGCCTTCGAAAGCAGATCGCCCCCACAATCCTCCGGAAGGATTTATGGCAGTTACCCGATTGATGTGTATGGTTGGGGCTATTCCACCGTTTCCGCCTTTTGTTGTCGACTTTCTGAGACAGATGCGGATTCCCCCCATGCAATTACATCCCAACTCTTATGCTTATTTATACACCTTATATATAGCATACAAAGAGGTTTTAGGTATAGAGCCTACCTTCGATGACATCCACTTTTTTTATAATTTCAAGCATCGGACTCAAGAGACTCCTTCCTTCTCATATTTTGAATCAGTCCCAAAAAGGAAAATTATTACAGCTCTGTTTAGCAGCAAGGCTGGCGATTCTAAGCTCGAATGGTTTTATATCAGGCGGTAGCCGGTGTGCGCCAGGAGATGGACCAAATCAAGTAAAGCACCGATTTTCTAGATCTCAATTTTAAATGCTCATGCCAACACATAAACTTGCTTTCTTTTTTATTTGCAACTGATAACCTAAAGCAAATATCGGATTAATTGTACTTTGATTGTTTGCATCGGCTTCTCAATGGCGATCAAAAGTTTCTAACCATCGACGAAGTTCTTAAGGATGAGTATCTCCATCATCACGGGTTACTATCCATTACCCGTAGCATAGGTCATGGGACAGGTCCATATGTGTACATACCACCGGTAGACATTATTCCTGAGACGGGCGAGGGCTCGAAAGGTCCAATAATACCTCTTCGGACTTCACCTTCTCCATCTTCAACTCAGGACGACGAGTTAGCCAACATAGCTGAAAAGCACAGAGAAGGGTATACCGTCCCTGATGACGCTATTTCTCCTGAGAAGTCGATGTCTCCTAAAGAGCTGCCAACAGATGCTTCTCAAGGAGATTCTCCTACTACCGACGATTCCACATTTAAGGGTTTAGGAAACCTTCCCCTGCCTGAAACCATCTATACTTCAGAGGACTTTGGCACGAACCCTTTAACTTTCACCTCTTCAGAGGAGACTACTCCCGTGAAGACCAAAGAGCCCGCTCGTGCTAGTCTGGCTTCAGACTCGGGTTTGTTGGGGGGAACACCACTTAGGATGCACTCAACACATTAGCACCACACGTCACAACACTCACGTCTTATGTGAACACTGATTCTGAATTCCACTTATATTGTTGCGCAGGTACAATGTCTCGCCCTTACTACGATGTCAGAAAAATGCGTCGTAGCATGTCTAGGCCTCCTTCCGATATCGAGCATGACCACCGTGAGAGCTGGGGCAGAGATGACAGAAGGCCTCATGATTCTCATCGACCACACACCTCGCGCTCTCGTTCCCCCCGTCCGGTCGGATCCAGACAGATATAAGAGCTACCAGAGTCGTCGAGGAGAAGACACGTCGCAGTCCAAAGACCGAACTTCCCCTCAAGACAAACACAGTCGGAAAAAAGTCCACCAAAACATACAGATTTACGAGACAAACACAAAATTTCTGAGAAGCGATCTGGAAAGGGTGATACAGCCATCGTCCCAACTAAGCGAAAACTCGTTGAACTAACATACTACAAGCCTCCACCACTGGATGCTGATTCCAAAGTTAAGCCGGCATATCTGGAGAAGCAATTCCCAGATCATTACTTTGAGAATCTAACTTTTTTACCTGCACTTGAGCCTCTTTCCTCAAAGTGGGCAGATGAGGCTAAAGCAAAGATTGACGCAGTTGAGAAGCAATACTCGGAGATGTTCAAATATTCACGCAATCTCTCCAGAATTATTCGGACTTTAATTACAGACGTTGATTCGATGAAAAAGGCTGCGGATTCCGATGAGAATGCCTTGAAAATTTTGGAGAAGGACCTAGAAGACACATAGGCTCAACTTGTCATCGCTCAACGAGACGCCAACAACTTCAAACAGCAATTTGAGGAGTTACAGAAGCATTATCATGACTTGTTAGAATCTCATAGTCAAGAGCGTTTGGACTTGAAGAAACAAACGGAAGAGGCTAAGTCAGACAGTGTCAAAATGCAACTGGCTTATAATACTCTTGAGAAAGAAAAAGCCGAGTTAGCTAGAAAAATGCTGAACTGGAGAAACAAAACGCTGGCTTGGAGTCCAAGTTAATGGAAGCCGAAAATAGGGCTGCCCTAGCTGAGGGGAATGTGGAGAACGTCATTAAGTCTGCTGAAGAGACCCGCAGACAGCTATCAGAGGCTCAGGAAGAAGTGCACCGTTTTGGCGACCGATTGAATTCTTTGCGCACATAATTCGTCTCCGAAACATCTCTTGGATTGAAGACTATCCAACAACCTTATTTCACGTATGGAGACAAATCATCGAATGGGAGAAAGAGGAACTTAAGGTAGACTTCGTTGATGAAGATAAACTTATGGGGAAGTATCTGAGAGATGATGAACCGGCACGCCTGGCCGAGGGGCGTCGCCTTATTGCCGCTGCTATGGAGGAGCAGAAGCGCCTGGCCAAACAAAAGAATATCCCTGAGGCTGGTTCTTCTTCCGCTACCGCTGAAACTACTGAAGTCGACGGATATGATCTTGAGAACTCGGGAAGTCCTAAGGCGTCTCTTTTATCTCCTATACCCGAATCAGCATCAGAGACAGTAGTCACCCCAATTGAGAAACCATCGGAAGGTATTTCTACCTTTTCACCTCAATTTGTCAAGGCCGTCTCCACCTTTCATCACATAATTGGGCAATCAATGTAGGATCCTTTATTTTCTCCTGAGTTGATAACTTTTGTTTCTCATTCTGTAGTTACTAGACCAGTCGAGAAGATCGATCAGCCTCAAGGATCCTCTATTAGAGAGGAATCCGTGAAAAAGGCTCAGGGAGGACAGGATAAGGCTACCACCGCAGAATCCGGAGGGGGAACTGAACTGTCTAAGGACGACACTTCTCATGATGACGAGATGAAAGATGCCTTAAAAGACGATGGTGGTAATAAGGGGCATGAAGTAGATCCTGATGTGGTTATAATGGGAATTCAAAAAGTGCCGATGACATTACTTTGGCTGAAATGAAAGCCGAACAAGACAAACGCATGCAGCTAAAAGATGAAGACTTGAACCCCGAAAGCCTTAAGCCCTTTGCAGTGGTAGATCCTGGATCAAGGTTAGTCGTTAAGCTTTCAACTAGGTCTATTACAGAAGAGCTTGCTAAAAAATCTTCTCTTGATTCCAATGTTCCGACTCCTGGGAAGAAATCCATCGATTCTGGTACTTCAACTAAAGAGAAGAAGAGGCCAAAGCGTCTTATGACTGATGCTGAAAAAGAGGCTTGAGCTACTCATAAGGCTGCCAAAAAATCCAAGTCTGCTCCAAAGCCCAAGTGATGATGTACTTTGTTTTATTTTGATATTCAATTGGTCCGTAATAGTTGTAGCGAGTGCGGCCCTCGCATCTTTTGCTTGATTTCCCTGTACAAACTCACGTGTTTGTAAATAAAATATTTTATTTCCTGCAATGTCTGATAGTTGTTAGTTTAGTACTTAAGTAAAAATGCAAATAGACAACATGTCATATTACAGTTATATAATAAAGTCATTGTTGAGGGGAATATGTGTACACATATATGCCCCCAATCAATCTTGGATAACTGAGCAAGAATTATTCAAGATTGATTAAATTCAAAATCCAATTGCCCCCGATTCTCCGACGGGGCCATATTCCTTTCGTCATTGATGCATGTTCTTTCTAGCATCTTTATACTCTCCTGTCTCATAACCAGGTTAGAGTATTGTTGAGGCGGTCTCTCATCTGGGTGCACCTTCACTCCCCAAGGGATGTCGTCTTCCCGTCTTTTATACTCTCTCTCGATTCATGAGAGTTAGAGTTAAGAATGTCATCTTCCCATTCTTTTGCATTCTATCATGCAAGCAGTCATTTTGTTCGCTCCTGCACATAGGTTATCTCCAATTTTCCAGATTTAATTTAATGTTTCGTATTTCACGGTCATGATAGAATGATTGTCAAATATATAAATAATGCAGGAAAGTAAATGACACACGATATTTTTATAGTGGTTCATCTAAGTCGTAGCCTACATCCACTTCATAATCCTTTGTTCATATAAACAGACTTTTTGAGGCAAGTCGTGCCTTTTTACATAGCTTATAAAAACAAAAAGGAAGACATTTCATATTTAGCTTAGATATCGTCGTAAATGCTGAGTGTTCCAAGCTCTGGGAATCTCTTCACCGTCCACGGTTGTTAGCTTGAATGCTCCTATATCAAGCTTTCGTTGGATGGTGTATGGCCCTTCCTATTTTGGACCCAATTGAGTCGAAGGTGGGAAGACTCGTTTCAGTACTAGATCTCCTAGTTCAAAGGATTTGAAGCGAACTTTCCGGTCATAATAACGTGCTACTTGATGTCGATGTCTCGAGGCACGTAAGTTTGCTTCGTCTCTTTTTTCTTCAATCATATCAAGAGACTCTAGGAGGAGTGTCCTATTTGTCATTGGGTCATAACACGCGACTCGATGAGAAGGGACTTCCAATTCTACCGGAATCACTGCTTCTGACCCAAAGGAAAGTGAATAGGGAGTATGGCTGGTAGCCGTCTTAAAGGTTGTCCTGTAGGCCCATAAAGCTAGTGGCAACTCGTCTACCCATTTGGCTTTGGCCCGCTCCAACCGCTTCTTCAGAATAGATTTAATGACTTTGTTTATTGCTTCGACCTGGCCATTTGACTGCGGGTGAGCTACTGCAGTGTATCGTTTATCAATCTTTTACTTCTAGCAGAAGTTTCTGAATTCGATGTTGTCAAACTGTGTCCCATTATCAGTTATGATGGTCATCGGTATCCCAAATCGACAAATAATGTTTTTGACCACAAAACTGATCACCTTGCTCGCTGTGATGGTTGTTAAAGGTTCACCTTCCACCCATTTTGTGAAATACTCCACAGCGACGATCGTGTACTTAGATCCTCCTCTGGCAATAGGTAACACTCCAATAATGTCAATTCCCCACATGGAAAAGGGCCATGGGCTTACCATCGACTTGAGCTGAGTCGGAGGCGCTCTGGGAACTTTGGCAAATCTTTGACATCTGTTGCGGCATCGTGAATAATCAGCCGCGTCTTTATTCACAGTAGGCCAGAAATATCCATACCGTAATACTTTCGTTGCTAGGGTTTGGCCCCCACTGTGGTCTCCACACTCACCTTCATGTACTTCTTGCAGTACACGTTTAATGTCGTTGTGTGCAATACACCGTAGTAGGGGCATTGAAAACCCTTGGCGATAAAGGACGTCGTCCTGTAAAACGTATGTTGCAGCCTGGCGTCTTACAGCTCATCTTTCGCTCTTTTTCAACGGGAGGGTTCCATTCTTGAGAAAATTCTTGATCGATGTCATCCAGGATTCTCTCTCTGGGTCGAGTTCCAAGGCTAGTTCCGCTTCCATTAGGTCGAAACTCGGTGATTCCAAAACCTCTATCGGAACCATTTCAGTTTCTTTAGGATTATCAGAACTTGCTAGCTTCGCAAGTCGATCTGCTTTCTGATTTTCCGTTCTTGGAATGTACGTTATGTTGTAATGCTCCAAACTTACCAACAACTCCTTTACCTTTTTGAGATAAGTAACGAGTCGTGGCCCTTTAGCAGTAAATTCTTCTCGAACCCGGCATACAACTATCTTGGAATCGCAATATATATCCAGTGTCTTCACTCCCAATTCTTTGGCGAGTTTCAGCCCGGCAATCAGGGCTTCATACTCGGAATTATTATTAGTAGCAGCAAACTTTAATAGTAATGCATAGTAAATAGATCGTCCTTCAGGAGTTATTATAACAACTCCGGCGTCGATTTCGATCATTTTTGGCTCCGTCTGTATATAGCTTCCACGGACTAAACTCTAACTCTTGGTTCAAAGTAACTACCTTGTCACCCACCGTTTCCTCTTTAGGAATTGTAAATTCAGCTATAAAGTCTGCCAATGCCTGCCCCCTTATTAATCTTCGTAGCTGAAAATTCAAATCAAATTGACTCAGCTCGATGTTCCATTTAAGTAACCGCCCCGATGCTTCGGGTTTTTGCAACACTTGTCTCAAAGGTTGATCGGTATATACAACTATTGGGTGAGCCTGAAAATAATGGCGAAGTTTGCGGGAAGCAATCAGGAGGCTATAAGCAAGCTTTTCTATCTTCAGATAATTACTTTCCGCAGCAGCTAGCTTTTTGCTCACGTAGTATACAGGCTTCTGGACTTTATCCTCTTCACGTACTAATGTCGTACTGATGGCATGAGATGATACCGCTAAGTAGACAAACAAATCCTCATGTTCCATGGGTTTTGATAATATTGAAGGCTTTTCTAATAAGTCTAATAGATTCTGGAACGCCTCCACACAATCGGGGGTCCACTCAAAATTTCTCTTTCCTCGTTTTATAAGATCGAAGAAAGGTACACACCTATCTGTAGCTTTGGAGATAAACCTACTCAATGCAGTAAATTTTCCGGCCAAGCTTTGAACGTCTTTGATCTTTCGTGGTTCTTCAATATCCCTTATTGTTGCTATTTGGCTAGGATTTATCGCAATTCCTCGAGAACTCATAATAAACCCAAGGAATTTTCCAGATGCGACCCCAAACGAGCATTTTAGGGGGTTTAACTTCATTCCATACCTTCAAAGAATATCAAACATTTCAGCTAAGTCCCTTATATGGTCGGAAGATTGTTTAGACTTCACAAGCATGTCATCCATGTAAACCTCCATGGTTTTTCCGATTTGATTATAAAACATGCGGTTGACCAGGCGCTGGTACGTGGCTCCTGCATTCTTTAACCCAAATGGCATTACCACATAATAATATAACCCCAAGTCTATGATGAAACTTGTATTCTCTTGATCTGGTATATGCATGGGAATTTGATTGTACCCAGAATAGGCGTCCTTAAAGGATAAAAGCTCGTGTCCGGCCGTCGAATCTACTAGTTGATCAATTCTAGGGAGAGGAAAGCTATCCTTCGGGCAGGCCTTGTTCAAATCAGAAAAGTTGATACATGTATGCCACTTCCCATTTGACTTTTTGACCAGGACAGGATTCGATATCCAGTTGGGATATTTTGAATCCTTAATGATTCCATTATCTTTTAATTTCTCCACCTCTTCTTTCAAAGCTGCTGACCGCTCTGGGCCTAACATCCGTCTCTTCTGTTTGACTGGTGGGTGCTTGGGATTAATACACAAAGAGTGGCTCATGATGGCAGGCGAAATCCCACACATGTCAGCGTGAGTCCAGGCAAACACATCCAGATTTGCCTTTAAAAAATCAGCCAACTCTTTCGCTCGAACTGGATCTAGTTGCAAGCCTATCTTTAGAACTTTTGTCGAATCTGTCTCATCAATAGGTATATCTACTGTTATTTCGTTGGGAGTCGCCTTCCTATCCTCGGGTTCTCTATCCTCTCTAGGATCTATATCCTCGAGCACATCTGAGGGCGACTCTCTTGGGGCAGGACCCCTTAATTGTTATGCTGAGTTCTCCTTCAGAGGGGCAGAATCGTCTTAGTTTCTATATTCAACCCCTTCATTAGCATCTTCAACTCCGTCATGTAACAAGCTCATCCCATAGCTTGGTCGCCCCTCATCACCCTAATTCCTGTGTCAGCCGGGAATTTAAGCAGCAAGCACCAAGGTGCAATACATGCCCCAAACTCGGCAAAGGCCGGTCGGCCTAGGAAGGCATTGTAGGGCGACTCCACATCCAAAACTACAAACAGCAGGATCCTCACTCTCTGGCGATCTCCCTGCCCTAATGTCACTGGTAATTCTTCGTAGCCCATTGGAGCCGTCGACGCTCCGTTGAAGCCACTATCCATCCTTCGCATGGCTTTAGATCTTTTGCTTCAAGTCTCATTTGTTCAAAAGCTTTCTTGAAGAGGATATTGACCGAGCTCCCGTTGTCCACTAACACTTTATGGACTAAAGCAGGGCCAATTGTCGTGGTAATTACTAGTGGATCGTCAGTTGGGGATTGAACTCCAGAATCATCTCTACTGCGGAATACGACGTCGTCTGACATCGTCTTTTGTTGTTTTACTGGAGTAATGTCTTCGAGGCTATTGCATTCTCCTACCTCAAAATGCTTGGTAGCATTGACGTACTGATCCATCGCTTTGAAACTATGACCAACAAGGTGGGGTCCGCCTATAATGGTATTAATAACGATCCCCTTACCTTTCTGCTGGGCTGTGGGTTTTGAAGTAGGCTGGTTTTGGTCCGGGGCTTGTCCCTCTTTCCCCCTGTCCCTTGGGGCAACCTTGTACTCGTCTGACTTCCCTTCCCGCAACAATCTTTTGACTATATCTCTCAAATGACGGCATTCGTTGGTCGAATGACCGTGGGTTCCATGGAACAAACAAAACTTTCCCGTTGCGATCTCTTTCTCGGTAGAGTCTCTAGGTGGTGGCTTTTTGTATTGCATTATGCTATATGTATCCAAGTAAATATTCTCCAACGTATCATTTAACGGCGTATGTTTTCAAAAGTCTGGAATCTGGGTCTTTTACTAGAGATATTCCCTCGGTTTCTGTTCCTTCTATTGTCGTTCCTATTCCTGTTGCTATTACTCCCGCTCTGGTTGCCAACGTTTACTTCAACCTTCCCTGAACTATCACCAGATTGTTTCACAGCAACATTACTCTGGACACCTTCCCTCGAGGCCCCTTCGGACTTTCTCTTCCTATTTGCATGATCTTCTTCTCGCCTTAAGCGGATATTAGCTTTTTCATAGAACAATTCTCTAGTAGGAAGCGGTTTCCCAGACAAGTAATCCCTGAATTATGTGTCAAGGTCTACCCCTTCTATCAAGGCCATCAGGATAGGGGGCTCATGAGGATCACTAACTTCGGTGACGGCCAGGTTGAAGCGGTCTAAATATGACTTCAAAGATTCTCCGGGGGCCTGTTTAATCTATGACAACTCTATGATGCTTTTGGAATTTCGAGCATGAAGTCGAAACTGATTCATGAAGCGCTCACTCAATTCAGTGAAATTTGATATCGACCGAGGAGGGAGTCGGGTGAACCACATTAACACCACGTCTTCAAGATAAATTGGAAAGGCTTTGCATTTTACAGCATCTGGAGCTGCTGCAGCATTCATGAACCATGCATACCTCATCAGATGCTGCCCTGGGTCCATTCTTCCTGAATATCGATCCATCTGAGGCAAGTTGAATCGCCGAGGGAACTGGAAATCCAATATATCATCTGTGAAGGGGGTATGACTTCGCTCAATGGCCCAATATTCATTAGTGTACCATCGGCTCTCGGACATAATTTGATGCACCATTGCCCATACATCGGCATTTGTTAACGTCTGCACAGGTTCTCTAGGTTTGATGTTCGGATTACCCATGAGTTCCTGATTAGGGGATAACCTCCTGTTTCTAGCGGTGGCTGCTCTACACTGCTCTCTACGCTCCCGGTCGATCTCAGGAGGTAGAGGTTGAAGAAGATGTTGTTGCGTAGGGTTGGTAATATTAGGATCCCTGGGTAGGACGTGGGATCCACGCATGGGTAGCAACATAGGCTGTTGCAGGCTTGGGTCATCAGGCGCTAACACACGAGCGGCGTCTTCTCGAGATCCTAAAGATCCAAAAGTTAACTGATCAAGGTTCTGAGGTCGTTAAAGCGGCCTTCTCTCACGAGGGTGTCCCTCGTCTGAAGAAGACGAATCATCTGCAACAAGGCGGCGTGTTGGGGAAGGTGTCTTTTGCCTCTGGAGCTCTTGGAGTTCTCTACCCATAGTGATCATGTTTTCCTGCATGTGAAGGTTGTCACGCCTTTGGGCTTCCAATGCCTCCTTAGTACTCTGGAGCATGTCAAGAAAGCGTGAAAAATCTCCCTGTGTGACGGGTGCAGATGGATCAGGTTGAACATTAGTCATCGTGGCTGGAATCGGAGCGTTGGTAGGAGTTCGAATAGAAGTTCCAGCTTCATTCTGGTTCGGATCGGATCAGAGTGCAATAGCTTGGCCGGAGCGGTTCGGATGGGGAGAATGAGTGACCTCAACCTCATTGGATCGGCTCAGATCAGAGTCTTCCATCCGATTCGGACCTTCCTGACCGGAGCGGCCTGCTCCAGAGTCTTGAGCACGTGACCTCGTTAGCACGATGGCTTGTTGATCTTCTCTAGCATCGTTTTCCCTAGCGCCTTGCACTTTTTTTCTTTTGTCTTGGCCATAATATTCGATTCTTCAATAGTTAGTAAACAAGTACTTAAAGATGTCAGAAATAGAAGATTAACTTCTTTGAATTCGAGGGTCCAAATAGTAGAATGATAATTCCAAAAAGCTGAGAATTCAAAGATTTCTCAGTGAAAGCACCAAAATGTTAGATCCAAAATTGTCTCTAACACCCAAACTAGTAAAGATTCTAATGAAATGAAAGCTAAAACGAAGAAAACACACAATTTATAGTGGTTCGGCGTCAAATAGCCTACGTCCACTTTCTTCTTTTTTGATTGATGTCTTGAATGCGAATACAATAATGATTTTCACTCAATTCTCACTCATCTCATACATTGATTCACTCAATTTCCTTCACAATATGATTTGAAAGATGATTGTAAGCTAACTAAATTGGTGAAATTCGAGTTGCTTAGGAGTTTCAATTCTGAAAGTGCCAAAGATCCTTCCAAATGCCTCTTGATGTGGTATTTATAGGTGGAAAATTCCCCTGGAGTGGGATCGGTTCGGATCCACGTGTCATCAATCCCGCCACAATCGGGTTCGGATGGAATTTGATGATGACAGCACACCAAGTTAGTGGCAAACATGGGTAAATCGTGGGTATAATCGCTCCGGGTATTAAGAAATCGTGGGGTGAAACCATTGCTGCAAGGGATTGGATCGGTTGTTCTATAGAGAATGGAATCGGATCAGCCTATCTGAACCGATCCGGTCTTTGAAAAAGCTCTTCCTCCTTCTGCTCCCCTCTAATTTGTTTTGGCAATAAGGATCCGATCCGATCCGGTCTTTGGAGAAGCTCTTCCTTCTTCCGCTCCCCTCTAATTTGATTTAGCAATAAGGATCTGATCCGGTCTGTTTTCCTTCCCTTTCTGCTTTGTGCTGATCTGTTTTTGCTCGAGGAAACCCGATCCGATCCGATTATCTGGCAGGGTACTCTTCATTGTTTTGACTCTTTAACTTTGTGTAGCCTAGTTCACAAAGTAGGCAAACACTCGGGTTACAACCAAACTGCCATGCATGTCCCTGACCTGGAACACACTAGCTTCATCACCGACCTTGGATTGTATTGTTACATAGTCATGCCCTTCGAGTTAAAAAACGCGGGGGCAACGTATCAACGCTTGGTCAATCGCATGTTTCATGATCAAATTGGAAGGACGATGGAAGTTTATGTTGATGACATGTTGGTAAAGCCAAAGCAATCATCCGACCATGTCAGATATTTGTCAGAGATGTTCGATATGTTGCAAAAGTATGGTATGAAGCTTAACCCCTTAAAATGTTCCTTCGGGGTGGCTTCGAGGAAGTTCCTAGGAGTCATAGTCAGTTCAGTGGTATTGAGATTAATCCCGACCAGATATTGGCTATCAAAAATATCCAAGAACCGAGAAGAATCAAGGATGTACAAAGTTTGGCAGGAAAAGTCGCGGCCATGGGTCGATTCATATCCAAAGCCACCGACAAGTGTCTACCTTTCTTTGAATTGATCAAGGGGGAAGAGGAACTTTGGTTGGACGCTGACTGTGTCGAAGGCTTCCAAAATTTACTTAATCATTTGTAAAAACCCTTCATCCTGTCCAAACCTATCGACCATGAAGATCTGTTTGTGTATCTTGTTGTCTCCGTACATGCAATCAGCTCGGTCCTAATTCGAGAAGAGGACCGAACACAACATCTGGTTTACTATGCGAGCAAGAAGCTAAATGGAGTAGAACGTAATTATCCGAAAATTGAGAAACTTGCATACAGTTTGCTGATTGCATCTCGAAAGCTTCATCATTACTTTTAGGCTCACCCTATTAAGGTCTTCATGGACCAACCCCTATGGAAGGTCCTACAACTGCCGGAAGCCAATGGACGATAGCTTAAATGGAACATCAAACTGGGCCGGTTCGACTTGACCTTTGTTCCGAGAAAGTCCATCCGAGGACAAGTGTTGGCTGATTTTTATCAGAATTTACCATCCTGCAAGATGATGGTGTGGAAGAATAAACCAAGCTCCGAGAAGTGGAGTTGAGATCCAACATCCGGAGGTTGTACACGGATGGAGCCCACAACGATCGATGTTCTAGCGCTGGGGTAGTGTTGTTGTCCCCCGAGGGGCGGTCGATCTACTATGCCTTAAGAATAAACTTCATAGCTACCAATAATGATTCCGAATATGAGGCCCTAATTGCCAGGCTCAAACTTGCGAAAGATTTAAAGATAACTTCACTTAACATTTTTTTGTGATTCACAGTTGATAGTTTTTCAAGTTAAGAAGGAATTTCAGACTAGGGGGCTAGACTTACCCTGTATCTTAAAAAGGTTGAAGAGTTGTTGAATGGCTTCAGTCGGCATAGCATCACCCATATCCCCAGGGAAGAGAATCAGAAAGCTGACCGTCTGGTTAGATTAGCTAGCTCGGATAACCCAAGTGAAACTGAATTAGTCCTCATTGAAACCTCGAACATCCCAAGTATAGACCAAATGGAGGTTGATCAACTGGAGATAGAGCCTGAGAGAGAATCTTGGATGACCTCCATAAAAAACTACATGCTGCATGGAACTCTTCCTGAGAAAAAGAATGAGAAACGAGCCCTTGTGCGTCAAGACTCTAGATATGTTATTCAACAAGACCAACTCTATAGAAGAGGTTTCTCAGTCCCAATGCTTCGATGTGTGGCTAATGATAACATTAAGAGGATAATTAAAGAAGTTCATAAGGGGCATGTGGTGCACATACAGGGGGACAGACGTTAGCAAGGAAGATATTAAGGTATGGGTATTTCTAGCCGACTGTCAACAAAGATGCAACAAACTATTCTAGACGATGTGACCATGCCAGAGGTTTGCCCAAATACCCTGAGCACCACTCACGGAGATTACTCAGATGACTAGTCCTTGGCCATTCGTTGTTTGGGGAATTGACATAATAGGGACCTTACTAATCTCAAAAAGGGGTGCTAGATATGCGATTGTGGCTGTAGATTACTTCACAAAGTGGGCAGAGGCCGAGTAGCTAAGCACAATTTCTATAAAGCATGTCATCAACTTCATCGTGAGGAGCATTATATGTCGATATGGGGTTCCCCGGACGATTATCCCTGACAATGGGACCCGGTTTGATAGCTCAAAATTTAAAAAGTTCTGCGAGTGATATCGTATTGAGAAGAAGTATACTTCGATCGCACATCCACAGTCCAATGGACAAGTTGAGGCTATCAACAAAATCATCAAAACCATTTTGAAGAAGCAATTAGAGCGAGCCAAGGGTAAATGGGTCGACGAATTACCTCTAGCTATCTGGGCATATCGTACTACTCATAAGACAACTACTACTTATACTCCTTTCGCCTTGTCTTATGGCTCAGAAGCCATTATTCCGATAGAACTCGAGGTTCCTTCTCATCGGACGGCTTATTATATGATCCACTGTTTAATAAAGCACTTCTCTTGACATCATTAGACATGATTGACGAGAAAAGAGAAGAGGCCAACTTACGAGCTGAAGCTCACAGGCGAAGGGTTTTCCTGGTAATACAACAAGAAGGTCCGACCGAAGACCTTCAATATTGGTGACCTTGTTTTAAAACGGGTCTTTCCAACTCCTATCCATATGGTCCCCAAGTGGGAAGGGCCCTACGTCATTCAACAAAAGCTTGATAACGGAAGCTTCAGGTTGTCAACTGTTGATGACGAGCAGTATCAAAGAGCATAGAACGCTGAGCATTTAAGACATTATTTTTCTTAGAATTTTCAATTTTTCAAGTATTTTATTTAGGCATTGTAATAAGGTGCTTCCAATCACGCGTTGTTGTTTATAAATAAAAGCTCCTTTCCTGCTCTGTTCTAACGACTACGACTCTATGTTGTGACCCGATCAACATATGTTCAATGTAATGCTTATTCCATGATCCCTTCACCTGGCCACATTTTTATGAACTAATTTGGTTAGGGAATAAGAAACAGACAAAGTCGAACGACTCCGAATCTAATATGGACGCTGACGTTCTCGGACCTCCTTTTGAAAGTGAAAGTGAGATGGTCTCGAATTTAAGCAGTATGACTATCTGTTTAGAATAACTCCAACCCTCATGACTCGGGGAGGAGTATAAAACAATGGACGAGTGTGAAAGGTGCACCCGACTAGAGACCACTCGATCCCTAAATCTGTAACCCTCAACCTCTCGAGGGAGAGTATAAAAGACAATGCTCTAACTTAGAGACATCTGGCACCCGACACTGGGGGCAAGAGGCTCGATGGGTAACCCGAACATGGGTTATGTCTAAGTCGCCCTTGAAAATTGAAATAAGATAGGGAACCCAAACAACAATCCCATTTTTTGGCAAATTCAGCATATTATTGACACAAAAATTTAAAAATGAGTAGATTTTTGTTTACATGAACATAGCATGACTACAAAATGTTGCTGCATGATAGGTACAGTTAAAAAATCGTCCATAAAAGTATAGAGTTCAACAATGAAAAAAGCGCAAGGGCCGCACTCGCATGAAATTTCCAGAGGGACTAAGGATAAAATTACAACAAAAGAACTTCTAAAACGGAGGTGGTATCTCTTCTCATTTGATCATCTCTGCCAGCTCTGCCTTCTTAATCATTTCCTGCATTTCTTCGGTGGTCGTCCTACATCTCGATCCCCCAAGTGTGCTTCCGAAGGAACGAGGAACTGATGCTGATTCTTGTTCTTGTGGGAGGATTGGATTCACGAAGCGATGAACCTCGACCGAAGAAAGGATGGTTGGGGGGATCGGTTGGATGGACTGAATATTTAAAGGATCTTCAGATGGCTCGGGGTTCATGGACGAAATGTCTCCCTCACGTTGAGATTTGATCTCATCCATGGATGAACGATCCCCTCTCTTAGACCCCCCCCCCCAACAATATCGATATCGTCGTCATTTAATAGTCCTTTATCATCCTTTCTCTCCATCAGGACTTCGGCTGCATTCCCAATGTTATCCTTCTCCAAAGCAACATTTTCTGCCTCAGCACTATCCTCCACCAATGAAGCACCTACAATAGGAGATATAAGTCGTGGTCGAATAAGTAAACATGGGACTAAAAAGAAATGTATAAGCATGCCTTCGACATTGGACTTAGTCAGCTGCTCCTCTACGACTCTAGATGGCACAGGGGGAGGGACAGAGGTCGAGCTTATCCTCACGTCAGCGGGAGGGAAAGAAAGGGATGCCTTAGTCCGACTGTTGCCAGTTTCTCTTTCGGGGACCGACTTCCCCTTCACTCTGCGGCATTCATCCTCTACCGCCCTCTTTTCTTGTCTCTTTCCTTTAGCCATACTACCCGCTCATCATCATTCAAAAGTCGAGTCATCAAAGCTTCTTCATCCACCGGGTTCCCTTTCGTTGAATCTTTCTCTTCTTTCAAGATAATTTTCCAGGTGTCGATCAACACCGTGGGGTATCTCGGTAACTAAGTAAAATCCCTGTGATGAAGGACCCTTGTGAAGAATGAAAGAGCTTGACGCCCGCATGCCTTATTTATTTTGGATACCTCCCGAGCATGCTCAGCGTTGATGGCTTGAATGTCAATATCGTGTTGAAGGTTCAGATGGCTAGTTGACTTTATCACCGCAGCAACATTCTTCTCGGCCATACTTTTGGCCAACTCAGATGAATGAAGACGTGCCTTAAGCTTTTGTACCTCTAGATCCAACCGACTTTTCTCACCCTTTAGAGTTTCAACCCTTCAAAGAATTGCACTCTTGGTTTTTCAGCTGGAAGCGGGCATTCAGGTCCTCGGCAGCCTTTTCATACTTTCCTTAGTGACCACCGCCTGCAACTTATGGTCGGCTATTTTCTTCTCGAGGAGCCCGAAGGTTCTCTTGTTACAAGCTACGTCCCTCTTCAGACCAACAATTTCGGTCAGCTTGTCCTTCAATACCCTGCTTACTTGCTTGGCATATTCATGCATCGCGTCACATTGGGAAAGAGCATGATCAAAATTGTTTTGTATGCATTGGCGAAAACTATGTGGGAGCAGTTGTAATTCAGGGGGAGGTTCAATCCTAGCAAAAATGAGATCAGGAAAATCCCACTCTAGCTCTTTAACTCGATCGGTGGGAGGAAGGGTCGACCAGGAGTCTGAGACGGTTTAAGATGGTCCGAGAATGTTCGGTTTTATTGCTACCCCTGGGGGTCTTATCTTGAGGTTAGGTGGAAATTTGAAGCTCAACGTACCTGTTCTCTTTTTTCTTCTTGGACTTGCTCCCGTATTTGTCTTCCTCCTCCGGTGCCCGTTTGTATTTTCCCAAATTTCTTTTCCTCTGCTCATTTTGCTCTCATGTCTTCTCTTTCTCTATTTCCTTCTCTTTCTCTTTTTCTTTCTCTTTCCCTTTGTGTTTGTCTTTCTTCTCCTTTCTTCTCTTGTTGTTGTCATCTCCATCCTCGTCTCCTTGTCTAACTTGTTGCAAAGCGGGCTCGACTGGCTCGATCTCTATCGAGATGGAAGCAAAAAGATTGCCATAAAATTCTTTGTTGATTTCCTCTAAGAAAAGAAGAGAGATCATGATGAGGGTAGTCAATATTCAATTTACAAGGGAAAATGGTACTGTGACGTGCAATGCAAATCCTGTGTGACAAATTATTTAGGTTGACCTTATACTGAAGTCAGGCTCATACCTTTAGCGCCTTCTTGTTCAACCGAAGAAGACATCCCCTCAGACTGGTTAGCAAAGAATTGGTTCAGGTCTAAGCATTGTGGAGAAATGATGGTCGTGGGAACTTTAGCTTCTTTATACCATGGAGAGGGGACGTGCCTGTTCTTCCTACGAGCCATGAACCGTAGCAGGATCTTTCTTAATCTCGGAATCTCTCGAGCAATGGTCAGCAGGGTCCTCTTTAGCTAACTCCCCTTGCACTTTCTTTGGAGTTTTCATAGCAGAAACTTTCTGCCTCTTTTGACGCTCGGCCTTTCGAGTCCGTCTTTTGAAAGTAGGCTTTTTTGGATGGAATTTCTTTTTTTTCCAAGGAGGGATAGACAAAAGATTCCCTGACCAAAGTGCACCATCTGATTTTCTTTTGGCTGGGAGCATCTGACCCTGGCTTGGTGTTGTCGATCCAGACCCCTCCTTCTGAGGCCCGATCGTTCTGCCCTCATCAAAAAGAGCATACTGATGTAGACGATTATCGAACAAACACTTCCGCTACTTAAGCTTCAACTTAACCAGCTTTCTAGAATGTTCCTCATACACTTTCTCCTTAGGCCTTATCAGCTCACCCCTATAAAAGAAATGGTCAGTATAAAGAACTCTATTATAGATATATCGGGCAACAAAGAAACTTACTGCATTGAAACCAATATCAAGCACATCCCAGCTGCTATTTAATCAAAAACCATTCCTGCTTTGGGTCACCCACCTTTTTCGGGACCTTTTCAATAATTTTCCAACCACGGGCAACTTTGAAGTAAAGAAGGGAGGGGGATTGCTTCTCATTGTGCCTAAAGTTAAAAAAGAAGGCCAAGTCATCAAAGGTCGGAGGGTGGCCCAGGTACCTCATGTATAGGTAATAGAGGGACGACAGGTTGCCATATGCAATTGGATGGAACTGCACTGAGAACAGGTTCATCCACAATAAGAAGTTGACAATAAATGGAGGAAAGGGGGATAGCTCCAACATTACACATGGGAAGAGATATTGCCATGTAGCCATCCGGGGAAGTGTGAGGTCTATTATTTTCTTCAGGAAGAAGGACATCATCAAAAGGAATATTATGTTTAGCATTCAAGTTTTGTAGCCGTTTGAGAGTTATTTCGGTCCCTTTGGCGTCCGGTGGGTTCCTCAGAATTTATGCACCTGGAAGCATGTCGGGTGCTATCCGTAAAGATGTTGTTTCAATTGACTCGACCGTAGCTTTGGGAGGAGGCAGTGAATTCATTGATCGATCTTGGGAGTTATTATCAGAATCAGACTCTGAGTTAGCTGAAGACTTAGAGGTGCTATCTACCTTGATGGAGAAAGGCAATTCTTCACCCGACCCATACTTATGAGTGCGTCGTGTCTTGACCATTGTAGATTAAAGATGTGACCGAACTAAAATGGGAAACTGATTCAAAAGAGGTTAGTTCCACTTTACAGTAAATGACAAACCACAAAATCATTTCGTTCTCATGTACCAAACTGTACAAAGTTCGCTATCTTTATCGTCGCCCTCTCAAATGCTGCCACGTATCCAAGGGTTTAACAAAACCCTGATACACGAAACATCATGAAAAGGTGGAAACCTCTCCACCTCCATGCCATATCGAACTAGCAGCTCCAGTACCATCGGGTTTTATTACAATGGTATCGGAGCCACTATATATAGTCGCGTCATCGCCTACTCCGGCGATCCGACGTTAGTAATCTCAGTTATGGATTACATAGAGCACAAATTACGACAAAAAGGTAGAGGAAAGAGGAGATTGTACACGAGGAATACATCGGAATATTGAAAAAAGAAAAAGAAGATGAAGGATTTATTCTTACCTGAAGAAGATAATCTTGGTTGAAGACGAAGGTGATCTTTCTTCTCCTTCCTTTGAAAAAGTAAAGCAATCTTTGCGGTAGAAAAGTAAAATAGGAAAAGTAAAGAGGGTTTTTCTTTTATAGTATGATAAGGTGACTATTCGTATTCGATTGACATGACGATTGGATTAGACCCGGCCGACGTGTCAGCTCATCATTGAGCCAAGGTCAGCCGAAAAGACGTGTGACAGTGAAGTATCATTATTACCTGAGCCGGTTTAAGTTTTTAAGATGTCTAGTAGACCAATCTCGGTTTACGAAGCTCATGAAAAGACGGCTCGAACCGATTATAGGGGATTTTTTGATTGATACCAAAAAAGTCATTCATAACCAATGATTACAAAGTATGTCCCATTTCAACGCAACATACTTTGGGGGGAAAAGTGTTAATGGGCCTTTCGGATAGCCCATCAAGGCTCGATAATACCATGAGCTTGTGTCTCAAATGCCCGAGTAGATAGCCGAAGTCAAGAAGTGGACCGACTGATGCGGCCCATCACTTAAGCTCATCTCGAATGTCAGACGCAGTACAATTAAAGCTCGCTATGTTCAAACCAACTGATCCGGGTTGCACCTCATTACGAACTTAATGTCCACCCAAAGAATAGCTCGCGTCCCACCTTGCCCGTTCCAAACCATCCGAATAGGTCGGATCGATCGCCACCTATCACTGGTAATTCGAGGAGTACCAATTCCATAGAAGGAGAACACTTCTTCAGGCTTAACTATTATTTTGGATCATACAGCATGTGTCCAAGCCAGCTCAAGCACTATATCACCTATAAATACCTCTTCTAGACTCAGAAGAAAGGATTTTTGGAAGTTTAAGTACTCTAGGTTTCAAATCTTTGTTTTATAACTATTTTGTCTGATAGTTTAAAGAGTATATAAGAGATTACAAAGTGGACATAGGCTCTTTAACGCTGAACCACTATAAACGTGTGTGCGATTTCCTCTTGTTTCAGTTTTATATTTACTCATCTTCATTTATTCTCTACATAACCCTTTCTTTGGGTGTTGTGCCAATTTTTGGTGTTAACACTAAATAAAACTTTTAAATTAAAATTTAAAACTTTTAAACTAAATCATTGTATTAAATTATGTCTTATATTAAATTAGTTTAAATTAATTCTTTTAAATTTAGTTAAAATCTTAACTATATTTGTAATTTAAATTTTAAAAAGTAATTTAAATTTGAAAATCATTATAAATCTTTTCATTACATGAATCAAACTTATATTCATAAATTTGAGTTAATATTTTAGGCATTAATTTAAACTTAAAACATTTAAATTAAATTTCTAAATCAATTTATTTAAATTAAATATACTTATAAAATTTCAAAAAATGATTTTATTGGCCAACGGTGTCCATATATGATTTTCTATCTTATCGTCAAGTGGCATGGATATGTATCATTTTAATGCATAGTGTTTTAATTATCGGTTATGTATCATTTCAACTCGTGTCCCAAATTAGTGTCAAAATGGTTTTACAAATAATTTAATCATTTGAGTACATATCATTTCAACCTATTGTGCTTTCCTATCTAACATATCACATCAGTCGAGAACATGCATGGTAATAACAAAATTATATCAACCTATCATATCAATTCAGGTGTCACATATCATAATTAATATCGCATAACATAACACTAGCACGATCATGTCAAAATTTCAAGTGCGGTTAATTTACTTAACATAAAAATATTCGTCATGAGTGATTGCTCCCCTTTCATGATTTGAAAGGTGAAAAGCTAACACAGAATGTTACAATGACACGAATGACTCCGACAGATGACACAACGCAGGATAAGAAAAAAATGACAATGAAAAAACACAATGGCCAAACAAAGCCATCAAATTTATGTAGACTAAGGAAACAACAACTTCCACTTCCATATGCACTTAATGCAATATTACACGGATCAAGACATAACCAGACAACAAAACATCACCTTTTTATAGTTCACGCATTTCGTTGTCTTTTCCCCTCTTTTTTCTTAGGTAAAAAATGTAAAATTTGGTTTATAAGTTGCTGGGAAAGAAAAAATAATGTGGCAAGAAATGTGTATCCATGCGCATGCTTTCTTTCCTCATAGGCTAAGGAGTAGGCAGTGGGTCCAAGTGGGTTAGAGGAGAGTGTAGTGGCAGCCAAAGGTGCAAGTGAGGAGGTGGGTTTCTGGTGTAGATAACGGTGGAGTGGGGTAGCTATAAGGTTCGGGTTTAGGGTTGTTCGGTGCGGGAAGAAGAGGCGTCTGGAGTAGGAGGTGGCACACGCTCATGGTGGAGAGTGAATGCAGGTGCAGGCTCGGGGTGGCACCTGCAGTGGTAGGTGGTAGAGGTTGGGTGGGGAAGCTGTGTTAGAGTTTTAATGAATCTTTAATTAGATTTGAGATGTAAGGTGGTAAATTAAATTTACTGAATAACACGATGGGTGTTAGATATGGGGTACTACCAGTTTTGCTCCATGGGATGAATATGTTGGGAAGGGATAAAGATATGAAATATTATCTTTCGTGTAAGGCTCGTTGATCCCGGTAAGGCTTATAAGCCTTAGAGAGTGAAAATATATTATAAAGTCTTTTGCAATGGTTCCCAAAGAAGGATTTAAACGATAAGTTTAAATGAGATAAATCTTTGATAAGATTTATAGGGTTAATTCCTAGTATAGAAAATATTTTAATAAAAGAATATTCTGGATTGGAATGAGATTGATGATATGTTTATATATCACTTGATTTTAAAGATGCGTGAGTTATTCGGAAAGACTAGGTTTAACCCATTCTGAATAACTGTTTTATTAAAAGTCAAAGATATGAAGACGGTGGTTGAAGGCCAGAGTTCTTCACATATTTGGGTTATTTGCTGATATCTCGATTGGGACGTACATCCAAGACGAGGTTATAAGTGGTGGTCGTCCAGACGTAATTGGAGATCGACCGGATATGCAAGCGCTCTCTCTTGTATTTGACATATAGGACGAGGAATAAGGTGCCTTCGGTTTCGTTCAGACCCAGAACAGACTTGCAAATGGATTGTATGTCCAACATTGTATTTTATGATATATTAATTGATTTCATATCAAATATATATATATATCTGTTTGGTGGCGGGGAATTTATTCTTTTAGCTTAACACCCTTCTTTGAAATGTAAGATCTTTAAGGTTATATATTGATAGACATCAGTTATATAGTATGAAATGATGATGTAGCATGCTGAGATGCAGTGATCAAAGCTTTTGTTGAAAAGCAGGGCTTTATGGTTGATGATCAACGCATAGATGATACAACGTAGCTTTGTGTCGAGACGTGACTTCATAAAGCTTCACTCCTTGATATAAGCCAAAAACGGGATGACGGACAACAGAGAGGACATGCGTTTCTATCAAGCTAGAAGTAATGCCGTGGTATGGAGGCCAGACAATTTACTTATGTGGATGTTGGAATTGAGGGCCCTCGGATATGGCCGCACAAGGCCATGGTGGTCGATGTACTGACGAAGAGGTCTGATAGGACTCGTAAACGTATTGTTCGGGCAATTGTCTAATCAGCGACGTACTGCTAACCGGCTCTACCGCTCCGAAGGGATGCATGTATCTTCCCTAGGACATTTTGCTAGAGATGCTCCGAAGTTCGGACGAGGAAAGATCCTTTTCCTTGGCACATGATGGAAACCCAATTTCCAGTACGAACCTTGCGATTTTAGTTGTAAACCTATACGGTGACATAATAGGATGGGGTATTATGTTGTCTAAGATTGATACATTTATTTTCGAAATTGTTTCAAGTACTATGCACCAATAATAATAAATGATAAATTTCGTGTATCAAGCATGTTTGGCTATTATAAGATAAAACTCTATACTCCGGCTTGCGCTTGCATTGTGTGCTGGGAGCTGAGTCTTATAATAGCTTCATTTTTCAAAAAGCATTGCGAGTTTTGTTTTATGGTATTCATGTGGAGAAAACCCGTTTCGTGTCATACGGCATGGTCCCATGATTTATCCAACATTAAAATAAAGTTAATAATTGTTTTTAGTTCTCACACCAATCCCATGACTGGCCTGGAGTTTATTGCTTTTCCACCTAAACTCTAGGTGCCTATATTTTCCACATGGTTGGTTTTGCAGATATTCTTTAACAAGATCCTGGATTATGGCTGAAGCTATTCTCTAGATTATTTTATGGTCTTCCACTGTGTTGGTTGATGTTTTCCACTGTGTATTTTACTTATGTATTTAAGTCTCCCGCTGTTGTATTTATGTAATTCTGTTTCTACTGTCTATTGTAGTTTATGATTCTCTGTTATTTTTCCACTGTGTATTTATTGTTTGTTCTCTGATATTTCTTATACTCTGATATAAAATTGTTATAATAACAATGAAATAGTTCTTGTGTTCTGTTCTAATGTGCCGTATTCTCATAACAATCCACCTTTTGATCGGTTTAACGATTGATTTGGGCCGACCGAAAAGTGGGTCGTTACAGTTCAACAGAATGTTACATCAAGTCCACAAGCAAAGTCCACAATGCAAAAACATCAATACCTAATCCATAGTATTCTGAAGGCTGTGATAAGTTGAGAAACAATGGGATTGCTGATGCTAAACGCTCCGTTATCTCTAAATGATGGAGGCCATGAGACATTTGAACCACTTGGCCACGCCAAACAATCATCAACACACTTCGAAAATCAAGAACAAATGAGTAATGAAGAAATGGCTAACTCTCAACTAGCAAATTAAAAAGCAATACAGGATCTATGTATATTTTACGCACAACCTCAGCTTAACCACCAACCAAAACTAGTCATCCAATGATCACAAGAGGCAAAAGTGGCATATTCATACCAAAAGTCTTTACTGCCATATCATCGTCTGAGCCATAAAACTTTGATCAAAAAATAAAAAATGGCAATTGAAAAGCAAGAATGAATGAGGAATACAAGGCCTTACTCAACAACAAAACATTGGATTTAGTACGGCCACCAAGCAAAAAAAATGTTGGTTGCACATGGACATACAAATTGAAAAGAAATCCATGTGATCTAGAAGCAAGATCGGTTGCAAAGGGTTTCATACAAGAATGTGGATTTAACTTCAATGAAACTTTCTCATTAGTTACTAAACCGACAACTATTAGAATAATTCTTATAGTTGTTGTCTATAACAATTGGAAGATAAATCGCTTAGATGTCAACAATGTCTTTTTAAATAAAACATTGAGGGAAGAAATTTATATGCCACAACCACACATGATATGTTTAAAATCCAGAACTTGAGTGAAAACTTAATAAATCCATGTATGGGCTTTATATATGGGCTTAAACAAACACCAAGGATATTTTTTCAAAATCTAGAACTTGAGCGAAAACTTAATAAATCCATGTATGGGCATCATTATGCGCTTAAACAAACACCAAGGGTTTGGTTTAAAAAACTGAAAACCATTTCAATGAACATGGGTTATCAATCAACTAAGTCTGATAACTCATTGTTCACTAAAATGAGTAATAACTCAACAACCTACATACTAATATATTTTGATTATTTCATTGTTGCAGGTAATGACAAAGCACAAATCAATCATATGATCTTATATCTAGACAACCAGTTTTCAATTGAAAATCTTGGTGATTTATCATGTTTTCTGGGCATTGAAGTCAAGAGAATGTCTGAGTTAGAAATATTCTTATGTAAAAGAAAATATATCAAGGAGATCTTGGCAAAAACTAAGATGGATGAGGCAAAGCCTCAACCAACTCCAATGATAAGCAATCAATATTTATCTAAAAACAGAGGAAAAGCCATAACTAATATTAAATAGTATATAAGTGTTATATGAGCATTGCAGTATGCTACTATAACACGACCAGATATTAATTGTAGTGTTAAAAAAGTTTCACAGTTTATGAAAATTCCCTTGGATGAACATTGAAAGGTTGTAAAGAGTACCCTAAGATATTTAAAAGGGATAATAAATTATGGTCCATCAACAAACAACAGCAAAAATCAAAGCGTTACTAGATATTCAGATACTGACTGGGAAATAGATCCAAATGACAGGAAGTCAGTAACTGGTTATTGCATATAACTTGGAAGCATTCTTATATCTTGGTATTCTAAAACTCAATAAACCTTCTCAAGATCCAACACAAAGGCCGAGTATAGAAGTGCTGAAAATGTAACATTGGAGATATTATGGATTCAAGCTCTACTAAAGGAACTTAAGATATCACAAAAGCACAAAACCTATATTGTGGTGTGATAACTAAAGTATAGTGCATATATCTGCTAATTCTATTCTACATGCAATAAAAAAGCGTATTGGAATAAACTTATACTTTGTGCGTGAGCAAGTTCAAAGAGGAAATTTGCAAGTGAATCACATACCAATTACTTACCAGAGAGTTGATGCTCTAAATAAAGCTTTATCAGTTGAATATTTTGTAAAAATCATAGAAAGTTTCAACATCAGAGACGATGCAAACTTAATCTGTTGCAAAGCTCCAATTCAAGCTTCAATCTGCCTCAATCACTGCTATAGAGATGAAGAGTAGATCTAAAGTTCGAAGATTTTCTTTCATCCCCCTGCAATTTCAAATTCAGCTAAATCAAAGTGAAAACTACAAGAACTCAAACTCTCCATGAATTCAAGTCACCGAGAAGAAGGAGATGTTCTCTTAACTTAATCGCCTTGGATTTATTCACCTTTTCATTCCTAAGGCCGACCGAAAGGCAAATCTAGGGTTTCGAAACCCAAAATTTGAGAAGGAGTAATGGAGAAAGGAAGGAGGACACTTACAATTACTTTCCCTTTATCTTTGATACTCTGTTATTTGTAGTTCGACATTCTTCCATCTCTACCCACTTGCGTATTGGGTGTGGGCCTAATACTTCTTTATTTTGTTTTTCTCCTAAGTCGGTTGATTTACGGCTATGTATATATATATCCTTTTGTACATAAGTTGTATTGACTTTTCATTTCATCGAATTCAATAAAGGAAATTACTTCTACATTTTCAACAATATTGTCATCAATATAAAATTCTTCACAAATTATGTTAATACTTTAATTCAGGACACGGTCAAGATATAACAATCAACCTAGGTATTACTAACATCTTGATAATGTGAAATCACGGCTAAGGTTAACATCAAATGAGATGCCAACAATTTTTGTGTTTTATCCTAAGTTTCTAAAACGATATCCCTTTAAATCATGGATGCATGGAACAATGTGCAAAGTTTACTTGATATTTAGATGTACATGAATAAATAGATAACATCGAAGTGCATGACCTACGATTCAAAGATAATTAGTATATTAAGATGAACTTGAATATTAATACCTTCAAGGGACATCTCACAATAGATAGATTAACAATGGCAAGCACAAGATAAATACGTATGAAAGTTGCTTTAGTGGTAAATCTTTTATTCGTTGGAGCTCAAAAAGTATCTCTTATCAAAGATAACTTGTTCTTTATTGTACTTCAAAAAATCTTCAAGATTCATGCAATGATCATCTGATTTCAGTTCTCAAAATTTTAAATTTAATATAAATCCAAAAGTTTTTTTTTCATAAACTTTAATTTGCTCAAATCGGTCTTTGATAGCTTGATCTTCCACTACAAGCAAATAACCAAATTAGCCATAGAGTTCATACTCAATGATATTTTCATCAAAATATATTTTTCTTTATATAATCATTTTTAAAAAAAAAACTGGTATGAACGTCATTTGCAAGTCCTTTAGTTTCTGCAATCATGGGCACCATGTTTGAAAAAAATGATGATCTTTCAGCATGCATAAATAGCTTGCAACAAAAGAAAAGAAAATCACAAACAATTTTCTTTTATATTCTTCTCCACATGGATAAACATGAATGTAATGCCTAGGAGGAAAATATCAACGATTAATATTGCTTTATGAAAATGAAACATTTCATTCAAAATTTTGATTCGACCACGTCGAACTAACATTATTATTTTTGTATTGTTAACTCTTCTCCATAATCCTTGATCATTATTAATACCATATTTTTTTGGAGATCATATTACTTAGATCATTACCACTTTCTTCATTGTTGAGATTATCATTAGCATTTTCGTAGTACTCTTCTTCATGACTTATATAAGATCATTTTCAATTTCTACTTCAACACTTCAATTCATATACTCTTCATTAATATCAATGTTATAATTAATGGTCTCACGCTTCCAATTTGATTTGGATTTTCAGTTTGATGTATTAATTTCGTATCAAATAAATTTGAAATTGAATTTAGCTTCTTTTTCTCTATGTAGTATTATTTTCCCATCCTATTTTGATGTCCAGAACTTTTATTATAAAAATGATGAAATCTCTAATCCAAAACGTGATTCATAAGGAATCATGAATTACTAATCAAAGATTAGATCGGAACCTACGAAAATATAAGACCCTATTTTAGTACATGTTTCAAAATGGAAATATTGAAGTCTGACACTGAATCGCAAGTTCAATTCAAACATCAAATAGAAACAAAACCAAAAGAGATTTTGCTCAGAGCCTCTCGACCTTGATTCAACCAAAAATGGGGAAAACAAGTAATAAAAAGAAGAAGCAGCAACAAAACTAAACTGAAAAATACAAGACTTCAGGGAAAGTTGGTTTAATTCTCTTCTACTTTTGAACTTTTTGGTCCTGAGTTTTCTTTATGAACCGTAATCTCAAGGGAGAAGATAATTGAGATGAAGCAGAGAGGTCCGTTAATTCTCGATGTTGTCATTGTATACACGCACCATGCTATAAAGATGCTTAAAATAATAGAAAAATCAATCTGAACACCAGTTAACCTAAAATAGTAAATTAAATTAGACTTTAGATACAATCCCACGTTGAATTCATCTTTTTTATCAACTTGAAATTTTCCTTTTTTGCATGTAATAATTGTCATATGTTTAATTTGTATTGCTTATGACATCATTATGTATTAAAATTTCAAAACTACAATTATAATTATATAATCAGATTTCAAAATAAGGGAAATTTATATAAAAAGATTAAAGTTGATGCTATTTGAATTCAAAGTTATTTCTTGTTATGTTTCTAAGAAGATGACAGAATAAAGATTCGTGCTATATACATTCCAGTGTCAACTCTGTTTAATCCGCACACAACTGAAAAAACAGGTACATGCCTCATATTATTATGTTTCAGTTGGTAGTTGATCGGTAATCGACAGCCGAGGAACTAAGGTTGTTAATTTTATGTGAACATACACTATATATCTCTTTCGCGTCTATGGCCAAAATACGCCCATCCGAATTTTATTTAGGAGATGAGCTTGAAAAATAAAATTGGGTGCATTTTTTAGAGGTCCCTATTAAGTTTCAAAATATAAAAAAAACCCGGTCATAAACTTATTGTAAATTAGGTCCCTGTTTTCAAAACTTATAAAATAATAATTAAAAATAAATAAAAAAAATTCGTAAATTAGTAATAAAATATATTACGCATTATAAAAAAAATTCAGTTCAAAAAACAACAAAAATAATGTCAGAAAGAAGAAAACAGCAAAAAACAGAAAAAACTGCAGTTAAATGCATAATATTATGCACCTTTTTGATTTTATTGCATGCATATATGCAATTATTGCAGTTTTTCCAGCGGATAGATTTAACATAATTTTTCAGTTCATTTTTATTTGCATCCAAATGTGCAAATTTCTCAAAAAAATGCACACATGTGTGCAACATTTTTATAGGATAAAAAGTAGGGACCTAATTTATAAAAAAAAACAAAGTTCTGAAAATTTTTAAACCCGCCCCCTATTTTATTTTTTCCGCCTTTTTGTATTTTTTTAAAAAAAATGTGCGTACGTTCATAAAAAAAAAATCTAAAATATGGAAATAATGTCAGGAATCTACGGAAATCGAAAAAAAATAGTTGCATACATTTATGCAATTATTACTGATAATTGCATATATGTATGCAACTTTTCTGTAAGCTGTTTTCAGATTAAAATCTGAAAATAAACCTGCACAAATGTATGCAAGTATTTGAAATTTTTGCGCACATGTATGCATTTATTTGCATGAATAAAAATCAACGAAGATGTATGTAGTGAAAAATATGCACGGATGTATGCAGGAAAGTGATATATGTGCATACTATTATGCATTTAACTGGAAATTTCGTTTTTTTTTTGTTTTTTTTATTTTTGACGCCTTCGTTGATGGTTTTTTGTTCTGAATTTTTTAGTGTTTACATGTTTTATTTAAATACGAATTTACGTGATTTTTTTTATATTTTTTTGATGACTTTTCAGAAAATAGGGACCTAATTTACAATAAGTTTATGACCGGATGTGAGCCTAATTAAGTTTCAAAATAGGGATGTGAGCCTAATATTCACTTAAAAATTTGTATGAGAAAAATCTAATTGGTCCGTGTTCTTTCAAATTCGTCAGAATTTTTGTAATAATTGATGGAGAACTGCTAAAAATATATAGAATTTGGTATAAATAATCATGTCTATTCAGTGTCCATATCCGAAAAACTTATGTATATGTCCAACTGATTTCATTCAGAAAACGAGCTAAGACAACAAAATTTTTACGGCAAAAAAATCTTGTTTACTACGATGCGATTTTATTTAGGACAAAATCAAACACATCTCCATCCGATCCAGTCTGATTTACACCCCTAACTGAAATAGGGTGATGCACATGATGACTTTTGGTCATTGCGATTTGTTTAGAGTCATGAAGTCATTTGAGAATAGCGTTTTTGGAGTTCACGTTTGAGAATCGCGTTCTATAGTTCTTTTGAAAAGTGTGCGATGAAGTATGCATTAGCGGAGGGAGTAATCAACTGTTAGACAAGAAATGCACAAATTTTTGAGGAAAAGGGCGAAATGGTAAATTAGGGTTTTATAGGGATAGAAATATAATCGAATAAGTTAATAGAATGGAATATTAAACCAGTAATACATAGGCAATAAAATTGGGTTGGGTGAAAAGGAGTTGATATTGGGTATATATCTTGTTACTCTAAAGAAATTCTTATCTCCTTTATAGAAAAAACTAAGAAAATGAGTGGTGGGAGTATAAGGGAGAGAAAAAATTATTCTACCAAATATTGATTGGTGAGAAAAGAGATGGATGGCAAAAGAAGAAAAAATTATGCATATGGTAACAGCCAATCTTAACTCTATAAACTTAGCAGCTATTACCCGTTATCCAAATAATTGTTGCATTTAATTTTGTTTGTTTATGATATAATTTGAACGTGCTAAATGCATTAAATTACGTAATGTTATTAACTACAATAAGAGATCAATACCAAGTAAGGATTGTAGAACTCAGATCGAGCCTTGAACAAGCAAAAATAAATGAAATAAAAATAAGTAAAGAGAGAAGCCAAGAGATTTTAATACTGGTTTAGCTGTTAACAAAGCCTATATCCACTTTATAAGGTTTTTTTTATTAATTGACTGCATTTAAAAAAACGGATTTAGATACAATTTGATTATAAGAGAATATGTCATAAGTACAAAGGTTGACTGGAAAATCACAATAACTTCCTTGGTAACTATTGCATGGAAGAAGGAAGTTGAAGAATGATTTCAACAGTGTGCCCATGTTAGTCTCGAAGTTCATACTTATATTGCAAGTGATGTTGTACTTATAGGAGTAAGAGACCTAATTGGACCAGATGTTTGCTATCAAAAAGCTCTTGCACTCAACCTAATATCTTGTTCAAAAGCTCATTCACATCTAAATTATACCTAGATCTCGGGGCTAAGTCATGCCTATGGCTCTAGTTATAACCTTAGAACTTTTCATGTTGATTCCTCTAGTGTTGAACTCCTTATACCATTTTGATGCTCTACATATAAGTACATAGTTCATTGGCTTATTTTGATGATCCTCCATACATAACTTGGAGGTTCTACAACTTGAATTAGTCAAGTCTTCGCTTCTTGAGTAAGATGTTCAAAATGCAATGAAACTTGATAGATAAGCTTAGAAGATCCGACTGATCATTCTGCAAATGGTTTGATTGACTCACATATTGACACTATGACTCAGTACCGAGTCATTGACTCGGTGCAGTGTCGACATTGACTTAGCATATTTTTAGCTTCTTTTTCCCTAGTTTCTTTTCACTTGTTTTCTTATAGGTAACTTGGTCAAATTTCAAGTCATTCTGTTTTAGTCTAAATGTTTTAATTTTTTTAGATTTCTACTTAGGTAAAACCCAATTAACGTTTTCCTTTCAGAGTATGCCTTCATCATAACGACGCGTGTTTTACATATCAGAGGATCATAAAATAATTCTATTTAATTCATAACTAGTCGTGTCATTCTAATATTTAGATATGTGATTCATAAGAATGTGATACATGCCCATGATTTTTACCAAATCTTTTTGTGGTCGTTTTTCTCTTGTGGAATCTTTTTTTAGCCATAAATTTTAATATAGATTGAATTAAGTGCTCTAACTAATGCCATTGTTTTAGGATGGTGGTTGGCCATTCCATTAAGTGAGTCACATTAACTAAATGGTTCAATGGTTTAGGGGAAATTGCAGTTTTGAATTTTCATTTCAACAAGACATATTAAGGGACGGTTACTGGCTAAGATTAGTTAGTCCATTAAACTAATAACCTACGATTATAAACAGAGGATGTAGGGAGAGATTAGAAGTTTTCCGCGTCATTCTCAAAATTAGGTTGGACTGTGATCTATTTCGGTTCACCTTACTTCCCTTAAACCCTAATCTTTATTTTACATCATATCATTTATATTCATCATCTTGAGGCTAGATCTACATTCAGAAAGATTAGTTCTCATCAAATCAATATTTAATTTTGCATCTTCATTTCTATCCATATCAGATCTAGATTCTATTGAATTGAAGGCTTTGATGAGTGCTAGTGATCTCTCACATGACTATGTTGGATTATATGTTATTCCCGGGTCTTTTAAACACCCTATGTAACACCCCACCTCCGCCAGGGTGACTCTTGCAAGCACTCTGACTTTGGAGGGGCGTTTGAATCAGGTGAACATGCATAATGATATATCAAGGCAGAACAAGAACATATGTTTATATGTAAACAGAGTAAATAAGATAAGTAAAACAGCGGAAGATTTCAAACCATTTCAAAACAAGTCTGGTACAACTCAATGTCAACTTTCCAAATACACAAGTCTAGATAAAAACAACATTACTGAAAAACTGAAATACATAAGTACTATCCCCAAAATAAGTGATAACCATAGCTAGCTTCATGTCAAGACCGTACATGAGCTAAATCCCACAAGCAAGCGATCAGAAATCCAAGCTAAGCTCCAATACTCCCTCCCTGAGAACCTGGGGGGGAACGGAAGAAAAGAGGCGAAAGGAAACAGGTCAGTCAAAAAGACTGAGTAAGCCTTACTACAATCAATGTAAACTGATAAAGTTAACTGTCATGAGCAGCAGGGATGAACATAAGGATAACAACATACTAGCATGATGATTAACTAACAAGGTGGATAAAGGTGTCATCGCATAATCAGGTTTAAGGTTTTTCACCACAGGTGTACCAGCATTCTAACATGTCATATATAATCAAGAATTTATCCCTTGGCCTAAACTTGGCCCAGTATCAGGTGTTTGACTTAAATCAAGATCCAACTTCTTGGTACCAATTCTAGTATAACAGGATTAGGTGTTACCCCAATGTTCATATCGAAACAGAGCGGGACAGAATGGTCCATACAGAAATAGAGTTTGGGAAAAATGGGCTTTTACCATCCTAACAGATAAAGTACAGAAATGGAATGCTAACAATAATGGGCCTTTACCACCCCAGCGGATAAAGTACAAAAACGGAATGCTAACAATAATGGGCCTTTACCACCCTAACAGAACGGTACCACGCAGAAACAGACGGGTGTTGCCACCCAACAAAACAGACGGTACCCACAGAATCAGACAGAGCTAAGTGTACCCTAAATCCTACCCAAGCGATCGGCTCCCTAATACATAAATACCCTGTGTCGGCCCCACGATAGGGTGTATCACTCCCTAAAGTGGCAACCAATTGGCACAGGCATATTTACAGATGTCACGGCGTCTTACATCCTCAGAGGCAGACCGGGATCCATGCACGCACATGACCCGGTTGGAACGCACCATCAACACCCATCGCCATTATCAGAATGAACCACTTATAATTAGTTCAGTAAGCGTGCCCGGACCCTACTTACAGTTGGGTCAAAGTTTGGATACCAGAAAGGGTTACTGACTAATATGGGTCCCAAACAACAAATGACACAAGTCTTCCCCCTAGTGTCCCCAGACTATCAGATTCAGATTAACTTATTAACAGAGTTCAGACATACAAAGTTCAGACGATCAGTTTTCAGACTAACGGATCAGATAACAGATTTACAAACTTGCCTAACTTGATGTGGGTCCTACAGATCCGCAAAACAGATTCGTTTAATTTATCAATCAAGTTAGTTTATCCAGACCAGGTATCAAATTGGTTCTCAGCCTTATCAAATTACTGAGTTGATTTGGTTAAGTATAGTTCATCTTAACCCCGTCAAATTACCGAGTTCAGATTGGTTAAGTGTAGGTTAACTTAACCACGTCAAATTACCGAGTTCAGATTTTACTTAACCTTATCATGTAGCATTAATTAATTAATGCGCCTTAACCTCTCACATTAGACTTTGTTGTGGTTACTAGTTAAGCCGGTCGGTTCCGGGTAGCTTTACACCACAACTTGGTCTAACCTCGGGTTCAAGGTACCACATGACCAACTTCTCACATTGGGTCCTATTGTTTGTAGCAACTAGTTAAGCCGGTCGGTTCCGGGTAGTTTTACGCTACAAACTCAACCCAACCTCGAGTTGGTCACACTTATATTTTCTAAGTGTCATGTCCATCATGTTTCCAAAACACATTACAAGTTTTCAAGCAATTGGGTAGACCTAACTTAATAGGTAAATTCCCAATGGGTAGACCTAACTTAATAGGTAAATTCCCAAGCTTATGTTTTTATGTCTTTTAAGTTTACCCAACCCCAAACGCAATCCCATCGCTTACATATCGCCATAGCGCATAAAGGATAGAAAGAGGGAACTTGGCATAATCACGACATAAAAGTGTTAAGCCACAAGTTTAACATGGTGACATATGAAATGTACATATGTTCATATACTTGCATTAGGCCTCAAAAGCATGCATAACATGATAGCATGAACAAAATGTTCAACCCAAACTTGCATAACATACTTGCATATCATAACATGACATACTTGCATATAAACTTGCATATCATAACATGACATACTTGCATATAAACTTGCATATTACAACATGACATACTTGCATATAAACTTGCATAACATAACTTGCATATCATATGACAACTTGCATATTAAACTTGCATAACATAACTTGATGAACTTGCATATCACATCATAGTAAACTTGCATAACACATCATAGTAAACTTGCATAACACATCATAGTAAACTTGCATAACACATCATAGTAAACTTGCATATAAACTCGCATATCATACATTTAACTTTAAAGTTTAAGTATGAAAGTAGAATAGGGCTTACTATGCTTATGCGGACTCAAATGAGTATAGCAAATATAAGAAAGCCCTTATGCAACCAATTAAACCCCAAAATGCAAATAGAAAAACCCTTGCCAAAAATCACCCAAAAACTCTAGCCTTGAAAATAAAGCTTGCAACTTGATGATGAATGCAAGCTAATGATCACTCATACAACTTAAAAATGCTTGTATGAACATGAAAACCCTCATAGAAATGACTTAGGAATTTTATGAAGAGAGTGGAGGCCATGAGAGGTAAAATTTTGCCATAGTTTAGTTGCTTGAGTGAATAATGATGATTTAGGGTTAGGTTAGGGGCTTATTTATAGGATTAGGATGTGTTTTAGACCCTTAGATTAACCCTAGGTTAGATTAGGACCATCAGATCTCGGAAGCTTCCAGAAAACAGCCCTAAAACACAGCCAAACTCAAAAATGGTGCATCAGACCAAACTGGCCGAGCACCCCCTGTCGACAGCCAAGTCGACAGGGCTGTCGACTTGGGTCCAACCAAGTCGACTCCCAAGTCGACAGGCCTGTCGACTTGGGTGCCCTGGCGGGAATTTTCCCGCCTGGCCCAAACTGGCCCAAATTCTCAAATTTAAACTTGAATTTGAAATCTGTTTTTACTTTGAAATTTTCTGAAAACTTCGTTGGGCCTTAATCGGGTCATACGGACTCCGATTCTCGAAAACTCGGACTCTATTTCGCGTATTTTTCCGAGACGGACGCAATGGCATAGCCCGTTTCCCTTGATTCAGATTTATAAATTAAATTCTGCCTCGATTTATGTTCTAATAGGTTATCAGAAATACGGGTTGTTACATTCTCCCCTCCTTAAAGGATTTCGTCCTCGAAATCGTCAAGTTGGGAAGACCGTATCCTACCATCCAATCATCCATCTACTCAAAACATCATCCACGAGCAATCATTGTCCTTACAAGATTCTAAATGTTGTATGAACATATGCAAAGGTGTGTGGATATGTACTTATCTAATGCAGATATCATCAATGCAAATTATGTTAGTGAAATGAATCCATATGTATGCAAATAGTCCTAATCATATAATACTATATGTGTGCACAAACATTCGTCCATATGCAACATCCATGTGCTGAATTAACCATCTTGCAACCATAAGAATTTAAAATGTACACATGTCCATATGCAATATGAGAGTGTACTTCAAGCCGATCTAGTGCCTAGTGTGTGTTTATGCATCCACGAGCAACCACTAGCAACCACTTGCATCCACTTGCAACCATCAAACATAACATGTCTCAAACACATGTTTACATCCATAGGATTCCTATCTCAACAAGATACAGTCGAGTGATGGAAGCGAGTACAGATAAAACAAAAACTTGGTACATATACTTACAGACTACTAGTACAGATCAGATTTTCCCCAAATGATTCTTAGGAAACTAAGTCATGGTAGAAACCCAGAATGTATTCGTCATAGTCACCCTCATGCCCAACACAGATACTCTCAAACCCCAATTTATCACAAACAGATGAGTTATAACTCTCAGGGAGTTTGAGACTATTACCAGATCAGAAGCAAGACTAGCATTAAAGTACTGAGTTTCCATTACAGAATCAAAATACCAGAAAAAAAGTTTCAAACTGAAAATCAGACAAGGAAAATTAAACATCCTACAGACAAATTATTCTAGCCCTAATCTATTCACCCGCCATGCGAGTATTCACCGCCACTTCCGATGTAGTCCCTTTCTTCTTCGGGCAGTCCCTAGTGAAGTGTCCCATCTCTCCACAGTTAAAGCAAGTGCCCTTCCTCTTTCTGCAATCCTTGTTTAGATGAGTTGAGCTTCCACAAGTAAAGCACTTCTTTTCCTTCTTATCTTCAGACTTTTCCTCCTTCTTTTGCATTTCCTTTTTGGGCCCCGTTTTCTTGTTTTGAGACTCATTCACCTTGACCTCCTTCTTTGCACTCTTGTTCTCTTCATTGAGTAGGGCCATATCTACCAAACTCTCAAACGTGGCCCCCATGGGCACATGAGACATAGCTAACTCCTGTAACGGCTCATTCAATCCTCTAGCAAAACGAAGGGCCTTCTTCTGAGTAGTACTCACCATATCCAAGCCAAAACGAGCTAACTGATTGAACTTGTTCACATATTATTTAACAGACATGTCTCCTTTCTTCAAAGCAATAAACCTTTCCATTTGCAAGTTCTCTTCAGTAGAAGACAGAAACTTAAGCCCGAATCTTGTCCTGAAATCGGCCCAAGTCTCAACGGGCCTAGTCGCGGTGGTGATCTCCCACCAATAAGCGGCTTCATCCTTCATAAGCCAAACCGCCAACAAGATCTTTCTCTGATCATCTAATCCAAAGATAGCGAATAAATCCTCGGTCTCTTTCAACTAATTCCGGGCCTCTACAAAAGTCTCGGTACCTAGAAAGTTCTTGCCACCCATTGCTTTGAAATCTTTGCAAATCTTCGTGAACTCTACTGGAGGATGCTGAGGGGGAGGAGGAGGAACCTCAGCGACATGAGGAGGAGGAACATTAACCACCGGAGGAGGAGTAACATTTGCGGGGCCGGCTTCGGTTGCCCTAGCCTCCATAAGTCTCCTATACCAAACAGGAACTTGCACTCCCTCTGGGATAACAAAGTTATCGGCCATACTGAAATGACGGAAAAGATAGATTCAGAACGAGGAAACTAAGAATAGATAACTAAGGATTGTGCTAATGGCTTTTGGGGAATAGCCTTTTAAAATAAACTAGACTTTTCTTTGGAAAATACTTTATACTTGGTTTTGAAAATAGTTTTCCAAAAGTTTTCTAAAAACCTTTTTGTCCTCTCTCGTAAACCATATGCTCCGATACCGAATGTAACACCCCACCTCCGCCAGGGTGACTCTTGCAAGCACTCTGACTTTGGAGGGGCGTTTGAATCAGGTGAACATGCATAATGATATATCAAGGCAGAGCAAGAACATATGTTTATATGTAAACAGAGTAAATAAGATAAGTAAAACAGCGGAAGATTTCAAACCATTTCAAAACAAGTCTGGTACAACTCAATGTCAACTTTCCAAATACACAAGTCTAGATAAAAACAACATTACTGAAAAACTGAAATACATAAGTACTATCCCCAAAATAAGTGATAACCATAGCTAGCTTCATGTCAAGACCGTACATGAGCTAAATCCCACAAGCAAGCGATCAGAAATCCAAGCTAATCTCCAATACTCCCTCCCTGAGAACCTGGGGGGGAAACGGAAGAAAAGAGGCGAAAGGAAACAGGTCAGTCAAAAAGACTGAGTAAGCCCTACTACAATCAATGTAAACTGATAAAGTTAACTGTCATGAGCAGCAGGGATGAACATAAGGATAACAACATACTAGCATGATGATTAACTAACAAGGTGGATAAAGGTGTCATCGCATAATCAGGTTTAAGGTTTTTCACCACAGGTGTACCAGCATTCTAACATGTCATATATAATCAAGAATTTATCCCTTGGCCTAAACTTGGCCCAGTATTAGGTGTTTGACTTAAATCAAGATCCACTTCTTGGTACCAATTCTAATATAACAGGATTAGGTGTTACCCCAATGTTCATATCGAAACAGAGCGGGACAGAATGGTCCATACAGAAATAGAGTTTGGGAAAAATGGGCTTTTACCATCCTAACAGATAAAGTACTGAAACGGAATGCTAACAATAATGGGCCTTTACCACCCCAACGGATAAAGTACAGAAACGGAATGCTAACAATAATGGGCCTTTACCACCCTAACAGAACGGTACCACGCAGAAACAGACGGGTGTTGCCACCCAACAAAACAGACGGTACCCACAGAATCAGACAGAGCTAAGTGTACCCTAAATCCTACCCAAGCGATCGGCTCCCTAATACATAAATACCCTGTGTCGGCCCCACGATAGGGTGTATCACTCCCTAAAGTGGCAACCAATTGGCACAGGCATATTTACAGATGTCACGGCGTCTTACATCCTCAGAGGCAGACCGGGATCCATGCACGCACATGACCCGGTTGGAACGCACCATCAACACCCATCGCCATTATCAGAATGAACCACTTATAATTAGTTCAGTAAGCGTGCCCGGACCCTACTTACAGTTGGGTCAAAGTTTGGATACCAGAAAGGGTTACTGACTAATATGGGTCCCAAACAACAAATGACACAAGTCTTCCCCCTAGTGTCCCCAGACTATCAGATTCAGATTAACTTATTAACAGAGTTCAGACATACAAAGTTCAGACGATCAGTTTTCAGACTAACGGATCAGATAACAGATTTACAAACTTGCCTAACTTGATGTGGGTCCTACAGATCCGCAAAACAGGTTCGTTTAATTTATCAATCAAGTTAGTTTATCCAGACCAGGTATCAAATTGGTTCTCAGCCTTATCAAATTACTGAGTTGATTTGGTTAAGTATAGTTCATCTTAACCCCGTCAAATTACCGAGTTCAGATTGGTTAAGTGTAGGTTAACTTAACCCCGTCAAATTACCGAGTTCATATTTTACTTAACCTTATCATGTAGCATTAATTAATTAATGCGCCTTAACCTCTCACATTAGACTTTGTTGCGGTTACTAGTTAAGCCGGTCGGTTCCGGGTAGCTTTACACCACAACTTGGTCTAACCTCGGGTTCAAGGTACCACATGACCAACTTCTCACATTGGGTCCTATTGTTTGTAGAAACTAGTTAAGCCGGTCGGTTCCGGGTAGTTTTACGCTACAAACTCAACCCAACCTCGAGTTGGTCACACTTATATTTTCTAAGTGTCATGTCCATCATGTTTCCAAAACACATTACAAGTTTTCAAGCAATTGGGTAGACCTAACTTAATAGGTAAATTCCCAATGGGTAGACCTAACTTAATAGGTAAATTCCCAAGCTTATGTTTTTATGTCTTTTAAGTTTACCCAACCCCAAACGCAATCCCATCGCTTACATATCGCCATAGCGCATAAAGGATAGAAAGAGAGAACTTGGCATAATCACGACATAAAAGTGTTAAGCCACAAGTTTAACATGGTGGCATATGAAATGTACATATGTTCATATACTTGCATTAGGCCTCAAAAGCATGCATAACATGATAGCATGAACAAAATGTTCAACCCAAACTTGCATAACATACTTGCATATCATAACATGACATACTTGCATATAAACTTGCATATCATAACATGACATACTTGCATATAAACTTGCATATTACAACATGACATACTTGCATATAAACTTGCATAACATAACTTGCATATCATATGACAACTTGCATATTAAACTTGCATAACATAACTTGATGAACTTGCATATCACATCATAGTAAACTTGCATAACACATCATAGTAAACTTGCATAACACATCATAGTAAACTTGCATATAAACTCGCATATCATACATTTAACTTTAAAGTTTAAGTATGAAAGTAGAATAGGGCTTACTATGCTTATGCGGACTCAAATGAGTATAGCAAATATAAGAAAGCCCTTATGCAACCAATTAAACCCCAAAATGCAAATAGAAAAACCCTTGCCAAAAATCATCCAAAAACTCTAGCCTTGAAAATAAAGCTTGCAACTTGATGATGAATGCAAGCTAATTGAAACGACCCGAACTTCCCCGGTCTCCGAAGAGAAGAGAAAGAACGAATTGTTTTGAGAACAGGACAAAACAGAACGCAGACAAAAGAACATTTCACTGTATATTACAACAATGCATCAGATTACAAGAATATACAGAGTATAAAAGAATATTACACAGAAATATCAGAGATTAACAATAAGTTACATAGCAGCGGAAAATAATACAATACACAACTAGAAGAGATATACGGATACAAAGCTTTCCGGATACCGTTCCAGCTGTAAACCAGGATCCTGTGAATATAAATCTGCAAAACCAAAACTACTAGCTGCCCGTGTCAAAATAAGGGCACCCAGAGTTTAGGTTAAAACAATAAACTCCAGGTCAGTCATGGGACTGGTGTGAGAACTAAAACAGTTCATCTTTATTTTTAAAGTTGGGTAAATCAAGGGACCACGCCGTATAACACGGAACGGGTTTCCTCCCAAGAATACCAGTGCATAAAACAAACAGCGCAATGCTAAACAAAGAAAAATGAAGCTGTTATAAGACCCAGGTCCCATCACACAATGCAACGCAGCCGAGGATAGGGTTTTCCCTTATAACAGCCAAAGAATGCTTGATACGGTTAAAACAAATCATTTGATACTATTATAAGTGCATAGTGTATAAAACAACTTCAAATCATAAGTATCAATCATAGGCGGCATGAATGCCCCATCCCACTATGTCGCCATACTAGGTTCTACAATTAAAACCGCAAATGTCACGTATTTGGAAGTTGGATTTCCATCTATGAACCGAGGCAAAAGATAGTCCTCAACCGATTCGAGACGCTCTAGCCCGTGTCTCAGGATCAGAGCTCGAGTGACCCTTGGATCGTCAGGGCCGGTCCACCGATGTGGATTAAAATGCCTGAACACTGCGTTTCCCCACCCTTTGGGGTGTCAATGAGCCACAAATGACTCCATCGGACCCGGATCGTCCGATCAAACCGAGGCGCCTCGCAACAGCAACAACCACACAGGTGAAAAGTATATAAATGTCAGGGCTGGTAGGTCACTGACACCACCCTAGCTAGAAAGAAACGCATGCCCTCCCTGAGGTCCTCTCCCGTTTTTGGTTCACAACCGGGGTGCGAGACTCGCGAATTCACGTTACACAAAGCTGTGCCACACAGGCTGTGCTTTGATCATCACCACAAGACTTTGCTTTTCAACAGAAGCCTCGATCAATTGCCACTTAGGCATGCCACACAGGCAATTCACTCCATGCGTTTGATATCCATCAATATATAACCCCTGAGCTCGTACGTCTCAGAGAAGGGCGTTAAGCAAGAGAATAAATTCTCCGCCGCCAAACAGATATATATTTAATAGAGATCAATCACACGGACTAAAATCCAATGTCAGACACACAGTCCATTTACAAGTCCGTTCTGGGTCTGAACGAAACCGGAGGCACCTAGTACCCCGCATATCCATCGATCTCCAAGTACGTCTGGACGATCACCAACTGTTTCCATCTTCTTGGGTGTACAGCCCAATCAAGATCATCAGTAATTATCCAAACGACGTGAAGACTTCTGGTCTTCGACCACCGTCTTCATCTTCGACACCACGTCGAATCAGTTATTCAGAATGGGATAAACCCGGTCTTTCTGAATAACTCGCGTATATATTATAAAAGTGTTACACAAACACAACATACGCCTAATTCCAATTCAGAATATTCTTTTATTCAAATATTCCTATACTTTGGGAAAAGTTCCCATTAATTTTATCCAAGATAAATTCTTTAAATTTATTCTTTAATCTCCTTTGAATATCAATTCAAACTAGTCGGGATTAGCGAACCACACCGAAGTAATCATTTATTTTACCAATCCCAACCTATTCATCCCATGAAGTAAAACTGGTAGTACTTCATATCTAACACCACAGTGTTATCGGTAATTCAATTACCATTTCACGTTCAAATCTAATTAAAGATTTAACTATCGCCTGGAGTAAAACTGGTGATACTCCATTCTCGATCTTTTCAATCTATTTAAAGATTCATTAAAACTCCACTTAGTTTTAATCTTTAACTGGGTTAAAGAATCAGTGTCATTTAAAAACACAGTTCACGATAAACCCAAAACCACTTTCATTAATTATCGGGTTAAAGAACGAGTGTTGTTTAAAACACTGTTCACGACAAACCCAAAAATCAATATCAATTCAATTCCAATTAAATATTATTTAATTGGTACACTTCATTAAATCTAAATAAAAAGATTTAACATTTTCTCAACTGGGTTCAAGAACAGTGTTAGTGAAGACACCACTCACGACAAACCCAAATCACATTCGATATTCAATACAAGGCTCTGAATAGAAAATATATCGGCTTATATTCAATATCGAATTCTACGACTAACAAACGTCGTATTGGAAATAACGATATAAATATATATCTTTCAAATTTCCATAACAACATCTGTATAATCACGAATTCCAACATCGAAATATTCCGAAGACAATTTCGATTCAAATCCACTCCAATGCAATCATTGGAAATTTTGGTTATTTTCAAAACCCTTTTCAAATTCAATTTATTTATTTAAAAATAAATAGAATTATAATTCTAGTTCAAAACTAGTTCATTTCGATAAAAATCTATTTTTATCCTTTCAAACATGAAGTTTTTCATCCCAAATCTTCACAAATCATTTCTTATGATTTTACACAAATTATTACTATTTTTAATAATTTTATCAAGGCCCGTACAGTCGATTTCCAACAATGGCCACCGAACTGCACTTACAGCGACCTTTTTCAAATTTGATTTGGACATAATTCCAAATCCAACCGTTAGATTTCAAATTTCTAACATTCGCTAGAAAGCTCTTTTCGATACGAACCCAACGGTTCCGGTTTTAGGAGAATCCGACGGTCGGATCTCCCGTAATGTCCATTCGAAGTAAATGGTCGAAATTCGCGAACTGCCGCGGCGCGGCGCGTTCTATTCAGGCCATTATATTATATATATAATATATATAATATATTTCGTCGATTTCTATTTAAAACGAATTATATAAATAGTTTTGAATTCGTTTCAAAAATCTATTTCAACTTCCCTTTCAATTCAAAGCAAAAATTGAATTCTTCTTTATAGATTCGTTTCAAAATTCATTTCTATTCAATTCAAATTTCAATTCAATTTGAATTCATTTCAATTCACTTTCAACTCAATTCGAATTCATTTTCAATTCAATTCATTTCGAAATCGTTTTCAATTCAATTCATTTCGAAGTCACTTTCAATTTAATTCATTTCGAAATCGTTTTCAATTCAATTCATTTCGAAATCACTTTCAATTCAATTCATTTCGAAATCACTTTCAATTCAATTCATTTCGAAATCGCTTTCAATTCAATTCATTTCGAAATCGCTTTCAATTCAATTCATTTCGAAATCGTTTTCAATTCAATTCATTTCGAAATCGTTTTCAATTCAATTCATTTCGAAATCGCTTTCAATTCAATTCATTTCGAAATCGTTTTCAATTCAATTCATTTCGAAATCGTTTTCAATTCAATTCATTTTGAAATCGTTTTAAAATCGATATAAATATCGTTCACGTCAAAATGGCGTCAATCTAATCAACACGGCTTCATATATTCCTTTATTTTCAAATATTCTATTTCAAATATTTCTTTTTCAAATATTTCTTTTTCAAAATTGGAATGAGGCCCAATCAATTACCATATAAAATTAATTATATGGATTTTCATACAACACATGTATATAATAGCATTGAAAAATAATCAACCATCAACCAAAGTGCACTACACCGTATAAGCATCAAATATAGATATTCAACGCTTATAACAGCCTGTCAATCAATCGATCGACATATTTAATCAATCAGGATGAGTGAACTTCAAATTTCATCCCAACACCCGTGTGGGGTTTCAAACAATCAAACACAGATTTTATTTGTGCAATTGGGCGATGTGTAAAATTTATCGACCCAATCAATGTCCTTCAAATAGGTGTACATAAACAAACCGTCCGGTTTGTAAATGAATATTTATTTATTCACATTCACGTCAAAAATTATATTTTAACGATAAAACATTTTATTTCAACACATGAATTTCTATTCAGTTCATTTCCTCAATAAAATGATATTTTATTTTTCTAACATATTTTAGAAAATTTCGGCGGCATAACGGCACGATACTAGAAACGGGACAAGGCCTAGCCTTATCCCCGGTCTAGTGAAGGCCCACGCCATTCACACATCAATCAAAATCACCAAACAATTCAATTTCAAATCAAATCATCTAATCTACTACACAACCAAACAATTTAACAAACAAGCCATCCATGGTCTGTGGATGACGGGTGTCGGGTGCTACTAAACACCGTCTGCATCCTAGTATATATATATAACTAGAAAAATTAAATTGAAAGGTGAGAAGTTCTCACCGATAGCTATCCAATCATCTTGACTCTTCTTTGATGGAAATCTTCATTGTTATCGCACTTTCGTCGCCTGTATTCTCTACATATGTAAAAATCGAATTTTGACTTCAAAGTCCAATATATAAAAATCGAATTTTTACTTCAAAGTTCAATATATAAAAATATGATTTTTTTTCTCCATTCTAAAAATCTGATCTTTTCTATATATAAAAAAAATATGATCTTTATTTTTTTCTAAAGTTCGGATCTTTTTCTATTCTAAAGTTTAAAACTTTTTCCTTTTAATTTCAAACCTTTTTCAGTTTTTATTTTTAAACTAAATCAGTTTTTATTTCCTTTTAAAATTTAGTTTTAACTTCTTTTTAAAATTCAGTTTTTATTTCTAAAACAAAATCAGTTTTCATACTTTAAAAAATCAGTTTTCATTTCCAAAACAAAAATCAGTTTTGAATTCTTAATATAAACAGTTTTTAAATTATTAAAATAAAATAACAAAATACTTACAGGGGGGGTTTTGGAGACGTCGGCGGCAGCTTCGAGGTGGTGGCGCTCGGGGTTCGAACGGGGTGGCGATGCTTCGGGGTTCGAACGGGGTGGCGATGCTTCGGGGTTCGAACGGGGTGGCGATGCTTCGAGGTGTCGATCGGTTTGCTCGCGATGGAGGGAGGAGCGGTCGGAGCGGTGGTGAGGCGTCGGCCCTAGAGCTGGCGCCCTCGATCTCTTCTTTTTTTTTTCTTAATCTGAACTGAAATAGAAACGGGGGGGGGGGGCAGAACGAAGATAAAGGGGGGGAAAGAAAAGTTTTTTTTTATTATTATTATTATTTAATTATTTTAAATTTTACTTTATAAAGCAACTTTTATTTTCGACCTCAAAACGAGGCCCACCGCCTGTCGTCCATAGCGTTTTACCCCCATTCCGAACACAATGGGATATGTATCGCAAGCTGATTTGATCGTTTGAATCAGTTTCCGCTTAATTTACATTTAAATCACTATATTGAATTTTAAACGTACATTTCAAATTACCGGGGTCACATACTAACTAGAAAAATTCCTGAAAAATATTTTCTAGCTTCGTATTGTCGATACGGTCCTAACAAAACTAGTTTCGTCGAATTCTGAGACCGTTAGAAAAATGGCCAATTTCCAGTCGATTAAAATCAACTGAAACTGGTCAAACGCGTTTTCCTTCGCCACGCTCACATATTGATTCGAAAAATTACGAAATTTGGAATCTAGCAATAACTTAACATCCCGGACCCAACAAAACTGGTTTCGTCGAAATCCGAGGTCGTTTGCAAAATGTCCATTTTTAAGGGCCTGAATTCCATAGCGACTATTCAGAATTTTCAACTGGACATATCTTTTGATTCCCGCTACGAAATTTCGATCTTTCGGATTCGTTGGAAAGATATTCACTATTAGATTCCATTATTTTTGGTTTCACTAAAATCCGGATTGTTTTGCACCCGGTACATCCAATTGAAGTTTGAAATCGAATTATCGAACTACCGCGCCATTTTCAATTCCTTTTATAATTATATATAAATTATATATATTCTAACGACGACGTATATAATATATACGTCGAATTATATTCAAAACAAATTTCTCGTCGATATTATTTAAAATAATCTATTTTAAATAATCAAAATTCGCTAAAATTGCCAAAATAAAAATTTCAAACTGGCTCAGATTTTCGGGTTATTACAATCTCCCCCACTTAAAACTTTTCGTCCCCGAAAAGGAACAAAGTCGAAAGTGGTTTGATTATTCAGCTCTACGATCGATCTGACTTCTATTCTCCAACTTTTCAGTTTCTGAGAATTTTCAAAATTTCAAAAATTTGGCTAACACCCTAAATTTTCGAAAAATTTCGCCATAACCTCCCCTGCAATGGGAGCATCGGGGAATTTCAAATAGCTTCCCCGGTCCTTCAGATCTCAAAAAGAAAAAGAAAAGGCCAAGCGGCTAGCCAATAGGCTCACAAAATCATCATCACCCAAACAAAACAGGAAATTATGTAGTAAACATGTACCTATTTGTCGGGCAAACTAATTTTATTCTCTGCTCTAGCCTCCTTGCTATGACCTGTTCAATGATATATATGTATATGCAAGCAAATGCGACCAATTTCTCAATACAATTCAATATTTGATGTTATTAGGCTAAATGGCTAAAAATTAGCAAACAAATAAACAAACAACCCAAACATCAATCAATTAGTGAATTAGAGTTTCAAATTCATAAATTTAATACATAGTCGAAAATCAGATTTTTGATGCCAAATCACAACAATAGGCCCTATCTAATTTTGGTTCTCACACCAGTCAATAGGAAATATATAGAAAATCACACCTTCGAAACACGAACATAAATACTGATGATGTCATGACAATCATCAGTACCATCTTCGGGCGACTAGAGTGTGATGCTATATCTATCCAATATATTAAAATTTCGAATACACGCGGATCAGACGTATACGCAAAATCTATATATACTGGATTGTCCAAATCAATATAAATGAATAGTCAAATACGAATAATTGATTTAAATCTTCAAAACAAAAATTTGTTTTCATTTGAAAAATATACTCTTCACACCCGTTCTAGGATTCTACTGATCCCATCTCTAACGAGTCATCCTAATTGGATATTACTAATCCAATATCTGATGAATTCTTTCGTAAGGTTCTAATGTGTCTTATTCTCTGCTTTGTAAACCAAAGCTCTGATACCAAATGAAACGACCCGAACTTCCCCGGTCTCCGAAGAGAAGAGAAAGAACGAATTGTTTTGAGAACAGGACAAAACAGAACGCAGACAAAAGAACATTTCACTGTATATTACAACAATGCATCAGATTACAAGAATATACAGAGTATAAAAGAATATTACACAGAAATATCAGAGATTAACAATAAGTTACATAGCAGCGGAAAATAATACAATACACAACTAGAAGAGATATACGGATACAAAGCTTTCCGGATACCGTTCCAGCTGTAAACCAGGATCCTGTGAATATAAATCTGCAAAACCAAAACTACTAGATGCCCGTGTCAAAATAAGGGCACCCAGAGTTTAGGTTAAAACAATAAACTCCAGGTCAGTCATGGGACTGGTGTGAGAACTAAAACAGTTAATCTTTATTTTTAAAGTTGGGTAAATCAAGGGACCACGCCGTATAACACGGAACGGGTTTCCTCCCAAGAATACCAGTGCATAAAACAAACAGCGCAATGCTAAACAAAGAAAAATGAAGCTGTTATAAGACCCAGGTCCCATCACACAATGCAACGCAGCCGAGGATAGGGTTTTCCCTTATAACAGCCAAAGAATGCTTGATACGGTTAAAACAAATCATTTGATACTATTATAAGTGCATAGTGTATAAAACAACTTCAAATCATAAGTATCAATCATAGGCGGCATGAATGCCTCATCCCACTATGTCGCCATACTAGGTTCTACAATTAAAACCGCAAATGTCACGTATTTGGAAGTTGGATTTCCATCTATGAACCGAGGCAAAAGATAGTCCTCAACCGATTCGAGACGCTCTAGCCCGTGTCTCAGGATCAGAGCTCGAGTGACCCTTGGATCGTCAGGGCCGGTCCACCGATGTGGATTAAAATGCCTGAACACTGCGTTTCCCCACCCTTTGGGGTGTCAATGAGCCACAAATGACTCCATCGGACCCGGATCGTCCGATCAAACCGAGGCGCCTCGCAACAGCAACAACCACACAGGTGAAAAGTATATAAATGTCAGGGCTGGTAGGTCACTGACACCACCCTAGCTAGAAAGAAACGCATGCCCTCCCTGAGGTCCTCTCCCGTTTTTGGTTCACAACCGGGGTGCGAGACTCGCGAATTCACGTTACACAAAGCTGTGCCACACAGGCTGTGCTTTGATCATCACCACAAGACTTTGCTTTTCAACAGTAGCCGACGAACTCCGGTAGGCTTTGCAACCATCCCTTCATCCCCCAAGCAGCAGGTAAAACCCACCGTGGCTCTCACATGGTCCCCCAGTTACTTGTTTTACGGCAACCCTCTCGAGTCTCGCGCCCACTGGCGAACCAACCCCCACCACAAGGGACATGTGGGGGTAAGAGTCTCCCGTTCGCCACCAAACTGCGAAGCGAGAACCCCCCATCACGACTGCAACAAGAACTGGTGATACTCCATTCTCGGTCTTTTCAATCTATTTAAAGATTCATTAAAACTCCACTTAGTTTTAATCTTTAACTGGGTTAAAGAATCAGTGTCATTTAAAAACACAGTTCACGATAAACCCAAAACCACTTTCATTAATTATCGGGTTAAAGAACGAGTGTTGTTTAAAACACTGTTCACGACAAACCCAAAAATCAATATCAATTCAATTCCAATTAAATATTATTTAATTGGTACACTTCATTAAATCTAAATAAAAAGATTTAACATTTTCTCAACTGGGTTCAAGAACAGTGTTAGTGAAGACACCACTCACGACAAACCCAAATCACATTCGATATTCAATACAAGGCTCTGAATAGAAAATATATCGGCTTATATTCAATATCGAATTCTACGACTAACAAACGTCGTATTGGAAATAACGATATAAATATATATCTTTCAAATTTCCATAACAACATCTGTATAATCACGAATTCCAACATCGAAATATTCCGAAGACAATTTCGATTCAAATCCACTCCAATGCAATCATTGGAAATTTTGGTTATTTTCAAAACCCTTTTCAAATTCAATTTATTTATTTAAAAATAAATAGAATTATAATTCTAGTTCAAAACTAGTTCATTTCGATAAAAATCTATTTTTATCCTTTCAAACATGAAGTTTTTCATCCCAAATCTTCACAAATCATTTCTTATGATTTTACACAAATTATTACTATTTTTAATAATTTTATCAAGGCCCGTACAGTCGATTTCCAACAATGGCCACCGAACTGCACTTACAGCGACCTTTTTCAAATTTGATTTGGACATAATTCCAAATCCAACCGTTAGATTTCAAATTTCTAACATTCGCTAGAAAGCTCTTTTCGATACGAACCCAACGGTTCCGGTTTTAGGAGAATCCGACGGTCGGATCTCCCGTAATGTCCATTCGAAGTAAATGGTCGAAATTCGCGAACTGCCGCGGCGCGGCGCGTTCTATTCAGGCCATTATATTATATATATAATATATATAATATATTTCGTCGATTTCTATTTAAAACGAATTATATAAATAGTTTTGAATTCGTTTCAAAAATCTATTTCAACTTCCCTTTCAATTCAAAGCAAAAATTGAATTCTTCTTTATAGATTCGTTTCAAAATTCATTTCTATTCAATTCAAATTTCAATTCAATTTGAATTCATTTCAATTCACTTTCAACTCAATTCGAATTCATTTTCAATTCAATTCATTTCGAAATCGTTTTCAATTCAATTCATTTCGAAGTCACTTTCAATTTAATTCATTTCGAAATCGTTTTCAATTCAATTCATTTCGAAATCACTTTCAATTCAATTCATTTCGAAATCACTTTCAATTCAATTCATTTCGAAATCGCTTTCAATTCAATTCATTTCGAAATCGCTTTCAATTCAATTCATTTCGAAATCGTTTTCAATTCAATTCATTTCGAAATCGTTTTCAATTCAATTCATTTCGAAATCGCTTTCAATTCAATTCATTTCGAAATCGTTTTCAATTCAATTCATTTCGAAATCGTTTTCAATTCAATTCATTTCGAAATCGTTTTAAAATCGATATAAATATCGTTCACGTCAAAATGGCGTCAATCTAATCAACACGGCTTCATATATTCCTTTATTTTCAAATATTCTATTTCAAATATTTCTTTTTCAAATATTTCTTTTTCAAAATTGGAATGAGGCCCAATCAATTACCATATAAAATTAATTATATGGATTTTCATACAACACATGTATATAATAGCATTGAAAAATAATCAACCATCAACCAAAGTGCACTACACCGTATAAGCATCAAATATAGATATTCAACGCTTATAACAGCCTGTCAATCAATCGATCGACATATTTAATCAATCAGGATGAGTGAACTTCAAATTTCATCCCAACACCCGTGTGGGGTTTCAAACAATCAAACACAGATTTTATTTGTGCAATTGGGCGATGTGTAAAATTTATCGACCCAATCAATGTCCTTCAAATAGGTGTACATAAACAAACCGTCCGGTTTGTAAATGAATATTTATTTATTCACATTCACGTCAAAAATTATATTTTAACGATAAAACATTTTATTTCAACACATGAATTTCTATTCAGTTCATTTCCTCAATAAAATGATATTTTATTTTTCTAACATATTTTAGAAAATTTCGGCGGCATAACGGCACGATACTAGAAACGGGACAAGGCCTAGCCTTATCCCCGGTCTAGTGAAGGCCCACGCCATTCACACATCAATCAAAATCACCAAACAATTCAATTTCAAATCAAATCATCTAATCTACTACACAACCAAACAATTTAACAAACAAGCCATCCATGGTCTGTGGATGACGGGTGTCGGGTGCTACTAAACACCGTCTGCATCCTAGTATATATATATAACTAGAAAAATTAAATTGAAAGGTGAGAAGTTCTCACCGATAGCTATCCAATCATCTTGACTCTTCTTTGATGGAAATCTTCATTGTTATCGCACTTTCGTCGCTTTCGTCGCCCGTATTCTCTACATATGTAAAAATCGAATTTTGACTTCAAAGTCCAATATATAAAAATCGAATTTTTACTTCAAAGTTCAATATATAAAAATATGATTTTTTTTCTCCATTCTAAAAATCTGATCTTTTCTATATATAAAAAAAATATGATCTTTATTTTTTTCTAAAGTTCGGATCTTTTTCTATTCTAAAGTTTAAAACTTTTTCCTTTTAATTTCAAACCTTTTTCAGTTTTTATTTTTAAACTAAATCAGTTTTTATTTCCTTTTAAAATTTAGTTTTAACTTCTTTTTAAAATTCAGTTTTTATTTCTAAAACAAAATCAGTTTTCATACTTTAAAAAATCAGTTTTCATTTCCAAAATAAAAATCAGTTTTGAATTCTTAATATAAACAGTTTTTAAATTATTAAAATAAAATAACAAAATACTTACACGGGGGGTTTTGGAGACGTCGGCGGCAGCTTCGAGGTGGCGGCGCTCGGGGTTCGAACGGGGTGGCGATGCTTCGGGGTTCGAACGGGGTGGCGATGCTTCGGGGTTCGAACGGGGTGGCGATGCTTCGGGGTGTCGATCGGTTTGCTCGCGATGGAGGGAGGAGCGGTCGGAGCGGTGGTGAGGCGTCGGCCCTAGAGCTGGCGCCCTCGATCTCTTCTTTTTTTTTTCTTAATCTGAACTGAAATAGAAACGGGGGGGGGGGGCCAGAACGAAGATAAAGGGGGGGAAAGAAAAGTTTTTTTATTATTATTATTATTATTTAATTATTTTAAATTTTACTTTATAAAGCAACTTTTATTTTCGACCTCAAAACGAGGCCCACCGCCTGTCGTCCATAGCGTTTTACCCCCATTCCGAACACAATGGGATATGTATCGCAAGCTGATTTGATCGTTTGAATCAGTTTCCGCTTAATTTACATTTAAATCACTATATTGAATTTTAAACGTACATTTCAAATTACCGGGGTCACATACTAACTAGAAAAATTCCTGAAAAATATTTTCTAGCTTCGTATTGTCGATACGGTCCTAACAAAACTAGTTTCGTCGAATTCTGAGACCGTTAGAAAAATGGCCAATTTCCAGTCGATTAAAATCAACTGAAACTGGTCAAACGCGTTTTCCTTCGCCACGCTCACATATTGATTCGAAAAATTACGAAATTTGGAATCTAGCAATAACTTAACATCCCGGACCCAACAAAACAGGTTTCGTCGAAATCCGAGGTCGTTTGCAAAATGTCCATTTTTAAGGGCCTGAATTCCATAGCGACTATTCAGAATTTTCAACTGGACATATCTTTTGATTCCCGCTACGAAATTTCGATCTTTCGGATTCGTTGGAAAGATATTCACTATTAGATTCCATTATTTTTGGTTTCACTAAAATCCGGATTGTTTTGCACCCGGTACATCCAATTGAAGTTTGAAATCGAATTATCGAACTACCGCGCCATTTTCAATTCCTTTTATAATTATATATAAATTATATATATTCTAACGACGACGTATATAATATATACGTCGAATTATATTCAAAACAAATTTCTCGTCGATATTATTTAAAATAATCTATTTTAAATAATCAAAATTCGCTAAAATTGCCAAAATAAAATTTTCAAACTGGCTCAGATTTTCGGGTTATTACACTAATGATCACTCATACAACTTAAAAATGCTTGTATGAACATGAAAACCCTCATAGAAATGACTTAGGAATTTTATGAAGAGAGTGGAGGCCATGAGAGGTAAAATTTTGCCATAGTTTAGTTGCTTGAGTGAATAATGATGATTTAGGGTTAGGTTAGGGGCTTATTTATAGGATTAGGATGTGTTTTAGACCCTTAGATTAACCCTAGGTTAGATTAGGACCATCAGATCTCGGAAGCTTCCAGAAAACAGCCCTAAAACACAGCCAAACTCAAAAATGGTGCATCAGACCAAACTGGCCGAGCACCCCCTGTCGACAGCCAAGTCGACAGGGCTGTCGACTTGGGTCCAACCAAGTCGACTCCCAAGTCGACAGGCCTGTCGACTTGGGTGCCCTGGCGGGAATTTTCCCGCCTGGCCCAAACTGGCCCAAATTCTCAAATTTAAACTTGAATTTGAAATCTGTTTTTACTTTGAAATTTTCTGAAAACTTCGTTGGGCCTTAATCGGGTCATACGGACTCCGATTCTCGAAAACTCGGACTCTATTTCGCGTATTTTTCCGAGACGGACGCAATGGCATAGCCCGTTTCCCTTGATTCAGATTTATAAATTAAATTCTGCCTCGATTTATGTTCTAACAGGTTATCAGGAATACGGGTTGTTACACCCTACATGTAATTTAACCCTATGGCTAGATCACTCTTTAATTTCAAATCTGGAAACCCCTAGGATAACCTAATTATGATATGCGCTAAGTAATTTGTTAGATCCAATATGATTAGTGTATAATTAGCTTTTTTGTGATAGATCTATGATTGTTACCATTTGATTCATGGTTGCATGTGAACATATGTTCGCATATGATTGGAATTGGATGTAATTATTGTTTGATTGCTTAAAAATTGTATGCCATGCTCTATTTATGCGTTTAGAATTGTTTGAATTAGGACTTAGGATGAAGATCAGAGCATATCAAGAACATAGTTCATCAGATTCTTATGAAACTTGGAAGGTAGGCTCCAGAGGATGTTAGGAGGAAGCTAAAAAGTTTTAGGAAAATATCCACTAACTACATGGATCCCTATCGATCCATAGGGCATGAACCGCTACATTCATTAAAGTTTGTCAGATTCAGATGAAACGTGGAGGAGGATAAACTCTGAAGGACATCGGAATGAGGCACAAAAATTTTGAGGAGAAAATTCCTTAAGTACATGGACCCCTACTGGTCCATAGCTGATGGACCTCCTGCCGATCCGTGGAGGATAGACCCTTATCCATGTAGAAAGGTTAGAGGGAGGTGCGATTTCTATTGGAGCATGGTGGTACCTATATTAAGCTATGGTGGAAGTTTGGTTCGATTTGTATAGACCAAGTTTGAATTATTTGATGGATTGGTCATAGAGTGAACGGATTGTTAAATTAAGGTTAAATTAAAGTTTGGGTGCATGTGACCTGACTGGGAAGCATACTTCAGTAGTCATGAAGGGATCCATGAAGTCTTTTAGCTAAAATTGGATAGTTGTATGGACCAATGTCAGTCCATTGGGTATGGATCAGTACCAAATCAATAAAGGTCCAGTCTGTGGGGTATGGACCGCTACCTATCCATAAGGATGCATCAAGGAGAGGTGAGATCCATAATGGAGAAAGGTGTCTTTGCCTAGAGTGTGCTTTAACTTATGATTTGTCAATTGCCTATATAAGGTTGAAGTTATGGCCTGATGAACGCAGGCGAAAACAAGATAAGGAGCGGAGGCAGGGGTTCGAAGAAAGGCAAAGGAGAATGATAAACGGGTGAATCCAAATGGAAGAAAGAAAGCGTTTCTTGTCGCCATTAACTCGTACTCACGAAGCCATAAACCCCCATTAAGTCACTCTTACTCAGAATTGGCTATTTTTTACTTTATTACATTAATATAAAATCCTCATTTCCGCCAAATCAATATTAAACTAGTTATTTTAAAACTCTATAAACGTCCATTATATTCCAATAACATATATAACCATTCAGAAACCATTTTGATTAAATTCCAGATTATAACAATATTTAATCTATTAAAAATCTATTTGTTTTATTTAATAAATCGCTATAGTTTATAAATGATTCCATAACGGCTTTCTGAAAATTCGATTTGGACATAACTCACAATCTATAAGACGAAATCTCAATTTTTCACTTTCATTAGAAAACTATAGTTCATTCAAACATTACTTGTTTCAAAGAAATCCGACTTATATTGGATTTTTTTGTACATTCATTTAAAGTTCAAAACGTAAAACTACGAACTACCGCGACGCTATAAGCTCGTTTTAATTATATTATAAATTATACGTTCAAATGTCGTTTTGATACAAATAATTTCCTTATAAATTTCCATTTATATTTCTTATACAACTTTTAAAACAAATTAAATGTTCAGAATTTAATAGCTAAAAACCCGGGTCGCTACACTATTTTTCATTTATTTTCTAAAAAAATATTGAATCCTGTAAAATAATAAATTAATATATAACCACTGTTATCAAATATCCTAAAAAATAATAAAGCAATATTAAAATCATTTTTATCAAAGAAACAATAATATAGTTTTTATTCGAATCTAGAAATACACTATATAAAAATGATAATTTAATTTTTATTCAAATATAATAATTACTTAGAATATTGTAAATTCAGTTTATCACATTTATCCTAACAATTTCACCATAAATTGCATAATAAATTAAATTCTAAATATTTAGCACATTATTTTTACACGATGTATCATATCCATCACACGAATTACACACTAGTACAAAGTAAAGTGGAATATACAAGGGAAGATCTGTAAAATGCCATATCAAGTTTCAAATACAGGGTTTAGAGCTAGAAAAACATATATTCTATCCATATTTTTAAATTTTGGAATATTTGCCGAAAACATGTCAATATTTACATAGAAATCTGCAAACATGTAATTTTTTCGTGCTATAATTTTCGCGAATGTTCTGAAACAAGTGATTAGCATTCAAATTGCAATCGAAATCAAACTTCTCTTTTTTTTCAGTAATAAAAGATATGTAGTTCAAAACAAGCGTCTTAGAGACTTTCACATATCAAATCTCAAAATAAAAATTAGGGTCGATCCATATTTTCACAATATGCAACAGTACCTACATTTCACAGTATGTTCATAAATACACTGCCATAGTTCAGTATTATAACAAAAGTAGCATATTAACGCAAGCGAATAACACTTCCCATCTTTTTTAATCACATTAGCCCGCACTAGAGTATAAAATGTTTACTCACGAGAAGCCCAAAATAAAAAGATATGAAAAATGTTTAGTACAGGAATCAGGGTTGCAAGAGTTGGTGACCGAGTCCTCAACGATAAAAAAGACCACAGTTCACCATTTTAAATTCAGATCAAAAGTAACTTAAACACAACCAGTTTTTTATAGGTACTGCTGTATAACTTCAGATGCCACTATAAAAAGTTGAGACCAGTAATCACGTATTTACAAAGTAAAGTTACTTCATAAGCTTCTTCTCTAAGGCGTGCTTGTGCCGTTTTGCAACAATATGACTCATGTTAAAAGTACCTGTGGCTTTCGATACAAACAATGATCACACGTTTGATATTTTACAATCCAAACTTTTTGGGTCTTAGATAGGTAGATGACCCCTTTGAACCAGGCATCACGATTTGCTGTCGCTGCTTTGCTTTCTTCTCTTTTTCCCTTGCCAGTCTTCTTTTCTCTTCTTCGATCTGTTCCCTTCTAAGACTCTCCATTTCCTCTTCCATTGCGCTCTTCTCTTCTTTCTGTCTTTTCTTATGCTCTAGCATCGAAGTGTCTGATTCTTTAACTGAGAAAAACATAGGACCCAACTCCGCTAACCACTGTGGCTCAACAGCAGTCACACACTGCATGTATTCTTTGGTCGTTAATATGAGCTCGTGATACACAACATAATCAGGGGTATATCCAAGCCCATACAAAGCACTGCTCGGATGCAAATGGCAAGGCATCCCATTTCTTGAGTTCACATACTCTCCGACACCTTTTAATTTGGCAGCATTGTGGAAATACGCAGAACATACTGCTTTTCTCACTACATCCCATTCCATACCGCACGAAGTTAAGGGTATTTTAAGGGACTTCAGTATGTCTAATAGCTGAGATCGAACCTCTCTTGCTTTACGAAGACCTTTCACATGCAAGAAATGATCATTGCACCAATCGCCCCGGTAGCTGTTAGCCTTCCATTGCTGATATACGTTTAAGAGTGTCAAGTGGTCGGATTCAGGAACAAAGAACTTCTCTCTAGCCGCATCACTCTCTTCAGCTCGATCTTTAGGGCGGAAAAAAACAGATGGTACAGAAAGCATGGACACGATTGTTAACACCTCGTTAACACACTCTAACTGCTCACCGATTAAAAGCATTTTAGCTAAAGGCGGATCCAATGGGAACTCAACCATCTTCCATCCAAGATCTGTTAACCCACCTACATTGTTCAAAGCGCCCAAAACCCATAACTGATACATTGAATTTAGAATGTTATCTTGAGGTGGTGGATCCATGAAGTCAAAATCTAACAAATTTTCGATCTTCAAGGATTTTAGAAGAAGAACGACATTGCCCAGGTTAGTTCTTTGTATCTCAGGTACTGGATTCGGAAGCATCTCGTTCTGATAAGCAGATTCAGTGTACAATCGGTAGCACGTGCCAGGGCCTGTACGTCCTGCACGACCTGCCCTCTGGTCAGCTGCTGCCCTACTTACAGGAAACACCTGGAGGGCATCCATACCCATTCTGGGGTTGTACACCTTCATCTTTCCATATCCTGAGTCTATCACATAAAAAATGCCATCCACCGTTAGTGATGTTTCTGCAATATTAGTTGCCACGATGCACTTGCGGGCCCCTTCTTCGGCTTTTTGAAAAATCTTAGCTTGAAGATCTGCAGGTAGCTGAGAATATATGGGAAGGATTGAAAGCTTCGAAACTGCTTGTCTAGCAGAAGCGACCAGCTGTTCCATTCTTTCTGCAAGGGCATAGCAGGTGGCTTCGATTTCATCTTGCCCAGTCATGAAAATAAGAATGTCTCCAGGTGGACTAGTAATGTGAATGGACATTGCTTGTTTTACAGCGGCTTCTACGTAGTCCTCACAAGGTGTTTTGCTGTATAGGATGTTTACTGGGAACGTCCTTCCTGGTATAAGGAAGATTGGTGCACTGAAGAAAATAATAATCAGAAACCGCTATATTAAGACAAAACTCAAAATCATGTGTGCGTGTGTGTATGTATGTATGTATGTGTGTGTGTGTGTGTGTGTATATATATATATATATATATATATATATGTATGTATGTATATATATATATGTATGTATATATGTATATAATTTTATATATATATATATATATATATATATGTATGTATGTATGTTTGTATGTATGTATGTGTATGTTTGCATGTTTTTCATACATTTTATGCATATGTGAATAAACATCTTACCTTCCAAAAAAGTTGGCAAACTTTTCCGCGTTGAGTGTTGCAGATGTTACAATGAGCTTGAAATCCCGCCTTCGTGCAACTACCTTCTTCAATATGCCAAACAGAACATCTGTGTTCAAGGATCTCTCATGGGCTTCATCCATAACAACCACACTGAAATGGAGTAAGTAACAGAATAGTACGGTCGGTATTTGAAATGTTGGTTAGCTTACACAGCAATACATATTTCAAAAAACTGTATTAACGCACACATTTGGTACGTTTATTTTTCATTATTGGGTTCCAAATTTATGAGTTCAGCATAAAGGAAACATACAGTAAACAAAATCAATGCACGCCTAATAACGAATTTGAGATCTAGCATAACAGGTTCTACTTAGGATGGTAGACACACCTTATAGGCATGTGAATTATGTGGAAATTTTGGGTGCCCGTTGATGTTTGCACAAAATAGCTAAATATTGCCAGATACCTAGTGGCCACATCAAATAAAATTGGGTAGAGGGTGAATTACCAATATTGTGGGGAAGTAATCTATTGTGAGTTATTATAAGAGAAATGCTACACTTTTTTCTCTAGTGTAAAAATTAAACTGAAGGACGCCAAGTTTTGCTTTTGAGCTGACGGACAAACTTTAAAAAAAAACCACAGTAAAATGTTAATTATAACCATCAAGGTGTACAACTGAATATAATGCTAATTATAACCAACGTTTTGTACAACGTAAAACTGAATATAATAAACAGCATTTTGTACAGTGTAAAAACTGAATATAATGTTAGTTATGATTAGCTTTGTCCTTCCTAATTTTTTTTCCAAAGTTTGTCCTTCAGTCAAAAACTGAAATTTGGTGTCCTTCAATCTATTTTTTTTTCTTTTCGAGTTTTTACCTTCTCCCTAATCACCCCTTTTTCTATTATACAATGAACCAATCAAATCCCCAAAACCTCCCTTCTACTTGGTTTTTACATTTAAAGTTTTGAAACACGACAAACTCGCAGATTTTAAGAACTGTCTGCAAGAATCTCAAAAGGATTAGGTTCGTCTTAAATCTCTTTACCCCTTCATAACCGCATGTCAAATTGTTCGTCGAAGTAGATATTTTTAACAGCTCAAGTTAACTTGTCATTTTGAGCAGTATGAAGGTTTTCGAGTGATAATTTTTGCAGAATCAACTTGGTGATGATAAAACCATACATCTAAAACATGGCATGTTTCATAAAATTCAGTACAGAGAAATTAATAGAAGATTTGGAGAATTTCAAGGAAGGACATGGAAACCCTTCCTTCGTAAATCAAATAAAATTGCATAAGTCGCTACCAAATTGAGAAAGAATCTAACCGGTATTTGTCAAGATCTGAATCCTTTAGTGTTTCTCGGAGAAGCACACCATCCGTCATGTACTGCACAGAAAAAGAGAATTTGGGTTTAAAAAAAAAGATGAAAAATGACATAACACCTACGTCGGAACTATCAAATAGAAAGCGAAGTAAGATAAAAGAACCAAGCCAAAAAGCTTCGTAGAAAAGTGTTGCTAGAATTAGAAAGAAGGCAAGTGTTCCTTTCAAAACAAACAACAAATGATTTTGCAATATGAGAATGAATTTCACCTTTATTATTGTATTCGGGCCGGTTACATCCTCAAAACGGATAGCATAGCCAACTTTGCCCCCAAGCTCTGTTTCCATCTCCTCACTAACACGTTTAGCAACACTCATTGCAGCCACACGTCTGGGTTGGGTACAACCAATAATTCCAGTAGCTGTGTATCCATCCTCATGGAGATACTGTCAAAAAAAAATCACACTTGAGTTAACATGTAGTAGATAAATTGCATAATACTCCAAATGTGAGATGTTAACTACATAGAATGGCAAACTGATAGAGCAAAAAACCAAACCTGCGTAAGCTGTGTAGTCTTTCCTGATCCAGTTTCTCCAACTACTACAACCACCTGATTTTCACGAATTATCTGTTCAAGTTGCCAAAGAAATCAGAAGGTTAAGCACATCGATAAAGATGTCAAAAAAGAAACAGTTACCACGAGATTAAATTTCCTAGCTCAAATCAATTAAGATCATTATTTAACTGTACATGCATGAATGGTCACACGATGAAAAAACATTAATGTATCGATGAAACTGTGAAGATATATTTCCAGAGCATAATGATTCAACTCCCACATATTCAAAAAGGTACAGATGTACTGTTCGTCAGGCAATGTCTTTAAATGGAGCAAGACAAGTTCAGACAATTATGTTGACAGTACAATGGAATAAATATTCAGAAAAGCTACACTGAATACGATCACACAACAACTACACATGAGCATTCATGTATTCAAGCGAGTTTAGACTAATGCAAATTGATTATAACAACTGATACAACAGGTACTAGAATGTGACAATGACAATGTTAAGAGTGGAGTTCCAACCCGATTTTGGATGCGTTATTTTTGTTGAGATGAGTTTTTATATAAAATTACATCTAAACAAAATTATAAGTAATCGTAGTAGTTAAAAACGCTAGCTGAATTTATAAGAAAAACATAAGAAAATTAACACTCTTATACTTAAGAGACAATAGGACATGCCTGTAATAACTCTTTGCGTATAGAATATATGGGTAGATATTCTCTCTGTTCAGAAAGTGATTTTGACTTAGCGAAATCGCTCACTGCTTCTCCTTTCACTTTCATGTGTTGAGCAAACTTTGCATCTTCCTTGAAGTCCACTTCACCTTCTTCTCCCACCACTGCAGTGTCAGCATCAATCTGAAAGAAAATGAAAACGCAGTGTCAGCATCAATCTGAAAGAAAATGAAAACATGCGAATTGGAAGGAGAATCTGAGAAATTTCACATAATACAAATTTATCTACTCCTAACCTGCTCAGCCGTTTTCTCTACTCCTAAAATATCTCCAAGCTTTGATCCAGCAAGTTCCCAAAACCGTTGACGAGATTTATTCATACTCTGTTTCTCATGGACCTCCCTAACCAAAGCTGATCCTTTGCGAGAAATTATGGCCATATCTGACGTAGGGTCTTTAATTGGCATGACAGGCTCAGCTTGTTTAGTATAAACCACACGTCCATCGAGAAATGGAGGTTTTGTATCTGCATCATAAAGCAATTTACATCAATAATCTTCGGGTTTAAAATACCAAGGCCGTGGCTAGTCATGAGCGATGACTGTAAATGTGATGAGCATATTAATGGCACATAAAAAAGATAAGATGTATGGAACACGTGTAATAGTAACTTTAGATGCTTTATACCAATACAGATCACACATACGCACGCTCACATTACGTATATTCTTCGAAGCCGACAGTCACCAAAGACTACGGAAAGCCATTTGGAAATTAAGGGGATACAAACGGTGCTGCAAAATAAAGGTGTCATTCAATCTAATTTAAATAATAGCACCAAATACGTAAGAACTAGTAGCTGATATCGAGGATCGCAAACGGTGCTATATAAATGGGGCTATCGATCCTAGCTCACACACTCACATACACATAATGTGTATAACCAATATTAATACTAACTTACTAAGCGTCTAATGGTACCAGTACACGTGTTTACGGAATAAGATATAAATCAAACACAAAACATTGATATGACATTGACTCTGAGTCCAAGTAAACAATGGATAACTCAAAAAAAAAAAATGAAGAAGAAGAAGATGCTTGTGGTTTTTAGAATTTGAAAAGGGAAGGTAAACAACATAAATTTACCCTGACACATATTTACAAAAGGTCAGGAACAAGGTAATTCTCCAAATAAAAATTACTACAAAACTAAACTCCTGGATGAAATGAAGGATGGGCTAGATAAGAAAACATGACTAAATAACCATATAAAGTAAATACAGCTCCAGTTACAACAATTGGTCGAAATACATTAGCTAGCAAAATGAATTGCCCAAACCAAGAGGCATAAATAAATATATGCAAACAACAATCACTTCAGTTTAAAGAACACTACATCGACCTTGAGCAAGCAATTTTCCATCAATGTCCAACGAATAAATTTTCTATTTAGTCATTCAGACATAAAAAGTAGCAAGTTACTAACAAATTTATGTACTTATTTATCAAACTTACCATGAACAAGAAGAATAACTTTACGCTCGTCTTCGTCCTCAAACTCCATCTGCACCTCGGAAGTCCCTCTGACAGCTCCTGATCTAAAAAGCTGGCGATCCTCCCACTGAGCATTATCAGCGGTCAACTGAGACATTTTTCTGCTTTGGGCAAGGGTCATTAGACTCCCATCTTTACGAGTCTGCAATAATGACAAAATTTATAATTTAAAATAATAATTAACATGCTCAAGAAATGAAGTAGATGATGATACCATCATAATAAAAGAGTATCGTGTCTATGAAAATGTGCATCAATATCCATAGAGTTTTGAGTGAATCTAACTGCTTCAATATTTAGAAATCAGATGATTATATGATACAAAGGACAATAATAAATGCTGATCAAAAGATGCTATATTTCAATAGCATACAATTCTAGCAGACGGAGAACAAGGATATTTAAAACTTACAGGATGACACCATAGGTGTGGTGAAACAACATTTAGGTCTGTCAATGGATATTTCGAATGCAGATAATGTCATATCCGCATCCGAAATTATTTTTAGATATCAGATATCCGCATCCGTGGAGCGGGCAGTTACCGGATCTTATCATATCTGCTAATGGTCGATAAATCAAGAAAAATAAATAGAAATTTTTGTTTAATATAAATCTTTTCTCGATCTCGTTTATTATGAAAGTGTGCGAAAACAACAAATATGATGACAACAAAAAGTTTTGAGCAGTTAATTAGCATTTAATGCATATGCTATTAACTTCATAAAAGAAATATTTATCTTTCATTGTGCTGAAATACACACTTAAAAAACACACTATGATTTGACAAAAATAGGACAGAGAACTTTGGATACGGATACCTTCGTATCCGCATCTATATTAGTTTTTCCGGATATTAAATGTATCTGCTTTTCAGACACAAATGCGGACAAATTTTGGATTTCCAGGTATCCATTGATGGCCTTAACAACATCCTAGATCTGTTTCCATAAAAGGGTATTAGAAAATTAGCACTTCTACAGCATGCAATTTAGATGGTTCAAAAGTGATCACGATCAATTGTCATTGATAAGTTCATACCAAGACATATCTGAGGATGGAAGCTATTTACATTCTTCACAAACTGATACAGTATAGTAAAGGCACTTATGAATAAATCATTTGCATGCTTCATTTGACAGCTTGTACTGCATACATGCATATGACAATTAACTGCTTAACTTGCCTGTTATGAAACTGAGTCTTGTTTAGATATATAGCAAGACAAAGTTGGACAAAGTTATACGTCGCTGTATATGCATATATAAAAAATTACCAATAGTGCAAATATGACTTTCATTTCAAGCGAACTAGCTTTGAGATTCATGGTAACATGCATAATAACAGTGAATTTTCACAAAGCATAACTATAATTATTAACCAGAGCAAGACATGCAAAAAATTATACCAAGAAATTAGTTAGTGCAATTTACCAGTTTCTTTGCCAACTCGGCCTCTTTCTTCTGATACGAGGATTCATTCCCAACAAATAAAGATGAGCTGTCTGCATCAAACATAGTATCATGTTCCTCCCTATCATACCTATAACATAATGCCAAACAAAGCATTAGAATGATACAAGACTTTAAAAAAATCAGCCATGTAATAAAGTAAAATTAAAGAAAATACACTACCTGAACTCAATATAAAAACATTTATAAGATAGTACAAAACCAGCAATTTAAAAATGTTAAATCACACACACGTGTGTGTGTTGTGGTTTGGGGGGGTATAATCAAATCCTTACAGGTAAAGTTTCTAAGCACCAAACAGACAAGGACCATACCAGACAATGGACGATAACGAGATGTTGCAATTGGAATACCCTCAAACAATTACAGTAACAGCATAAGAGGATGAAGGGAAAAAAGGAATAGGAAAACTAAAATGCAAGTATAAATTAGCTACTTGCATGGAAATTTTGGGATTCAGATATACAAGAATACTAGAGAATAATTTTGACATCCAGCAATTAGATGACTGGTCAAATAAGCATGTAACATACAAAGGCAGCCATAAGGACTAGTTTGTGTTTGAACTTCAATACAAAAGAATATAACAATACCATGCACGATCGGTGTTATATTCCATTTCTCGCTTCATCTCATCTGTAAATTCATAATTTTGGTCTTCCTCTAAGCTTTGCTTGCCAGCATCATTGTCCTAACAACAACCAAAACCATAAAGGGCACAATGAGGATTGCAGGCACGGTAAAAAGCTTAAGTCCATATTAACGCATATATAATGTGATGTGGAAGTAAATAAGAGTGAGTAAGTATAAGTATGTAAGAACATATGGCCAATTTGATGTGTCACATCACATAGAAAACCTTGAGTGTTGGTGCATTAAACAGCACGTATTCACTAGGCACTAGCATAATGCAAAGGATATTAAATAGAATGTTAAGCATGCAATAGGAATATAATTTCTTAATTTTCAAAAGTGTACAACAAGGTTGGTGAGACAGTAAAGAGCGCATACGATACTGCTTGAGTGACATTCTAGCCAAACAGACCATGCTCACTAGGCGCTAGCACAACATACTAGATGTTAAACGGTAATATATGTTTCCACTGTAACAAACGGCATGAGACGGAATAATTCCATTTTCCAAACACCGCCTTATTATAACTTAACGTATCTAGCATTTGCATATCTTCATCAACTTCAGACAATTGATAGTGATGTTTAATAAAAAGTATGAATCATCCATTTGACTCGGCAATTAAAAAGATCTTTTGCACTATGGTAGTGCCTATATAAAAAGAATATAATTCCTAAATTTTCAAAAAGCTTGGCAGTATTGTCATCAGCGAATAAGGTACAAAACAATCTCGTTATGTCATCAAGTCAGCATATTTAAATGAAAACGTTTATTGCAAAATTGACACAAGAATTGAAAATGTCAATGTTCCTTTTCTAGAGCCGATAATACAGTGTTCTCGCAGTAAACGCTATCAAAGCCATCTATGGTTCTTCTCGCTACCCTACCTTACACTGCACTTAATTTTGTTTTCAGTACAATTAATATTGAAGTTCAGTCTCATTATATCTCCTTCAATATTCAACGCGTACATGTTTTACAATGATAGTTTTTTTAAAACACAAGGATACAACTAATATTAGAACACATGAAAAGCACTTGGCATTACCTCTGCACTTGACACACGTGAAAAGGCAAGCTGATGTGAACTCCCGTGCTTTTGGCGAGATTCTGAATGCTTTCTGGAAGCACCGGAAGCACGTATCGGGGTTGGAGAAGGAGATACATAATCCCATGCCGAACCTTAGAAGACGAAAACAAAGTTGCTAAGGAAATGTATCAAATGGCAGTACGGCAAAAAAGTAAAATAGCAATATCCAGAATAACGAAGTCATGCTAGCACCCTTTTATATATATATATATATATATATATATATATATATATATATATATATATATATACGTATATATATGGAATTGCGACTGTGGCCGCAATGAAAAGGGGTGTCTACGTCTGGTAACAGACCCAGGTTTAAGCCTTGCCTTGCACAAATTCTCGCATAAAATAGTAGTAGGGGATTGTACCATGACTTAAAGCGGGCAGACACAATTTACCGGTCCATCGAGTTCTTCTAGAATATATTTGGAAAAAGAAAAAAGAAAAAAAACACTCGCAGGCTATACTATCCTTAAAACCAAAAAAGAAAAACCCAACTCTGGCAGACTATATTGTCCTTAAACCCAAAACATTTACTAGAGATGGAACTTATATCATCACAGTAGACAAATAAAAATATAAGTCGTAGGTAAGGTTATCAGCCTGCAAATATCACACACACGCGCGCGCACGCACACACACACACACACACACACACACACACATATATATATATATATATATATATATATATATATATATTGCAACAAAAATCCTGTGTTGCAAGTGAAAACTAGTTGCCAAAAAAAGATAAAACAAAATCAATCACAAAGGAGTGTTCATGACCTCATGCAATGAAAGCAAAACATATACCTGCTGATTGAGGTGTGCTACCACCATGCCATGGAGACACTAATCGCAAATCAGGGGAAGCCCCCAACAACATTGGGGAATGTGATGGGTTCCGACTTCGCCTAGACACGGAATGACTGCCACGATTTTCACTGTGTGGAGTATTCTCCCAATCCCACCTGCTTTCATTCCAATCAGATCGAGCTGGAATAGATATGAACCATACATCAGTAGGTTGACTAAGGAGTCGCACGTGATTATATGACTAGGACATACAAGGGCATCCCCCCCCCACCCCCGGGGGCCAAACCAAAAAAAGAAAAACCACATACACACACACACACACACACAAAAAAAAAACATAAGCTGATATTTGTGTTGTTGGACTCCTTAGTCAGATGAACCATACATTAGTAAGATGAGTAAGAAATCGCAAGTGATTATATGACTAGGACACTCCCCCCTACACACACACCCCCCTATGGTGTGAAAAAAACAGAAACTAAAAAGCGGAAAGAGGGAGTGGATGTGTACACACGCATGCAGAAGATAGTCCAGATGTCATTTACAGGTGACAGCGTTATTTATGTAAGCTAATATTTGTGCTGTTGGACTCCTTAGCTAGGCTCAACTAGTTGTTTCTCAACCCAGTAAATTGTATTTCAATTTGGAGGGTTTTTTTTTTTTTTTTTTTTTTACAAAAGTTAAATTTAACAGCTGTATATAAGCATAAACAACTGATAAGAGATAACTGTCCAGGGAAATAACCTGGTGAGCTTTCATATCTACTTCTCTTTCTTCCGTGATCATAAGATGAAGAAGGAAATCTATCTGATTTGTATTCGTCTCTTCTATGATATGAACTTCCCCTGGGCATGTCCTTTCTACCACGATCGCTTGATTCACGATCCTGAGTGCTCATTTCAGAAGTCTACAAGCGTAAATATAGAAGTTATATGAGGAAAAGGGGAAAAAAACAATGCATATTTGGGCAAGGTTAAGTACATAAAGTTTGATCCATTAACAACCTCACAGTACACATTCTCCAAAACCTTTATGATATTCAGATGCACAACAAAATAATAGCAAGACCATATATAGCAGTTCATTTTTAATAGGATATGCCAAAAAAATGTTTTTACTACGTTAAATTTCGAATAATATCAACTATCGAAGTCATTTTTTCTTCCTATGTTAGATTTAGCTCGATATAATCAAAGCCACTTTTCTTCCTATAGATCGAAATCAACAAGAACAAAAGGCAATTTTTAGTAAGAACTCCCAAATTCAAATGACATCACTGAAGAATCGGAGTTATAATGTTAGATTCAGCTTGATATCATCAATTACAGCCAGGTTTTCCTTCTTACAGATCGAAATCAAAATGAAAAAAAATTGGGGGAAAACGACCTCCTAAAGCCAAATAATACCACTAAAGAATTAGCGTCTTTAGAGCCTCTCAGAGGAAAGTTATCAGAAGAAGAAAATAGCTTGCAGAAAATGGCAAGAATTTCTAGACTATTTAATAAACAAGAATATAATCCCAGTAATTACAATGAATTAAATTCGGTTTTAGCACTGAATAAAAGATATGACCAGACGAAACTAGATCCAATTATAGAAATTATATTCATTATTTCATATTATACAGCAAATACTTATTCAAATCGGTTGAAGTGAAGTCTTTTTGGCGTTCTCCAAAATGACCTTTCCTATGCTTTCCACATATAAACAAGCAAGGATGTTTATATCATAAGTCTTACATACTTCAAAAGTGTTTCCAATTTTTCCACGCTTATCCCCCCTTTCTCTTGATTTTCTTTTCAACCCATGTTCCTCAATTTCTCACTTTCCGATAAAACCATGTATTTATCAGTGTCATTTTTCTCTCCAAATTGTACGACCAATCATGGTTTCCTATTATTTTTCTTTAAAACATAATATCTTCAATGGTTATAAATGGTATATGTATTCCCTCAATTTGAGAATTTGTGAATTGATTTGATTCCGCTTTTGTTTAACTTCTACGGAAGAACAAAATTCCCGACTATTGATCTTAATTTAGTGGACATAAGTTTGAAAATATGACATCATAGCTTCGGTTTTCATCATATCTTGAGTCTTCGACATGTCTTAAATGATTCTTTGACTCTATTTGAAGCATTTACTGCTTTCGATATTCATGATTGGGTCAGACAGTATCTAAATATGAAGCTTTAAAGGTAACATGCGTTACCATAATGGTAAAAAAATGTAGCATATTATCAATATTTTTTCCTTGTTTTTCCTGCTTTTGTAAAGAAGGCACAACGGTTTGAACCAAATTTAACTATGCATTATTTCATTGACTATAAAGCAACGTTTTTCATGACTCCATCACAATGAATGCGTCTTTAGTATAGATGTAGCCACAATATTCTTTACTTTCACTTGTTAAACACTTATGCATGTATGTGTGCATATTTCACGTTTTGTTTAGTTGAAACTGTAGTTTATAAAATCCATTTAGATTGTATTCATGAGAACTTGGAAAAAATATGTAATAACTGAAGTTTCATCATATTGAAGGGAAAATATACTAAATCTACTAATTAAATTTTAATAAAACGGGAAAAGGGTAACAGAAGAACGAAAGTAGTTTGCAGCTGTATTTATATTACTAAATAATATAAGATTCCGAGGTTTTACATGCATCAAGTTTATGCATTCCAATGTTTGTTTCTACCAAAAATAGTATTTCATATGTAAAGTTGTAAACATTTATATTGATTCATGAGATAAGGATATGTTGTTGTATTTTATTAACCATAACAAAAACAAATAGGCTTGTGTTGTGAAATTTTCTATGCATTATAATCAGTCCTGATAATATTTAGAATGGTTTTAAAAACTAGGCTTCAAGCTTACAATCTTCTTAGGGGATGGTAAGCTCATTTTATACATCTCTAATTGACATAAACATGTTCTTAACTCGTGATGTAATACCTAGATTAAGCATTGGAAGTTGATGAAAATCATGTCCAACCTTTAACTCATGAATTCAAATTTTATTTGACATGTGATTTGAGATACATGTGCATACAACGACAATATTTTTTTGAAGTATAATGGTTAAAAATAGCTTGATTTGACAAAAATGAGGATGAAAGAATTACAGAGGCTGAGTTTAAATAAGTAATTTATTTGAATATTTAAATAAAATATAATTTTGAGAATGTAACATGTTGGAGTATGCAATGTTTATTTAACAAGGTTTTTTAGATTGAAAATGTATTTTTAGTCTGAATTATGATTAACTTCTAATATAATTTCACACGGTGGGTGAATTCATAGCTTCGGTTTTCATCATATCCAGCGTCTTTATTATTGTGGCATCTTCTTCTACAGTTCGAAGCACTCATTGCTTTCAGTATTTATGATCATGGCAGGCAATCTCTACTTGTGAAGCTGTAAGGATAAAACCAATCTTACCATCAATTCGTTGTTTAAAAAAGTTCTAATTGGATCTTATTTTCATTTCATGTCGCGTTTATTGTGTCTATAAAGAAAGCATCGTGCTTTGAACTTTATATTTAATTATGTATTATTTGATTGGATACAAAGGAATATTTGCCATGACTCCGTCATAATGAATACAGTTTAAGTACCGATATAGCTACATTTGATTCTATACTTTCAAATTATCAATTGTTAAACACTTCATACTTATCTGCATTTTTCATGGTTCCGTTGTTTAGTTGAAACGGTAGTTTGTAAAACTAGTCAGATTGTATACATGAGATGTTGGAGAGTAATGCAACCACCATAGTTTTTTACACTGAAGATAAGTATAACACTTTGTTTTAATAGTAAGCGAACAGGTTAAAAGTAAAATGAATGTAGTTTGCATGTGCAATTACATAACTATCAATCCGTCTTTTAACAAAGCCGTTATGCTTCGGATTTAGAGGTTGTAACATAAATAATTGTTGTAATGTAAATGCAAACCTATATTTTGTTCTGGCTTCAATATAGTGAATCTTTTATCTATTCACGTTTAGTTTATTAACACTAGTAAAATGACACGCACAACGTGCATATAGGTACATCATTACTTATAATCAAAGTGATGGAAGCTTATAATTAAAGAGATGGAAGCGATGGTACGAGATTTGAGTATCTGCCATGATATGGAACTGTTGAAAGGAGGCACATGGCACTCACAATAATTTAGAAAATACGTTGTGGACCCATGTTCACTTAGTTTCATTGGAAATATTAGAAATTTATTAATGTGTTTCTATAGCTAAGCATCAAAGTATGAAATTGACCCTAAGCTAAAAGTTTAAAAAACACTCCCTTTACCAGTCCCTTCAGAAATGCTACTGTTGACTTACATTCAGTACACAAATAAATTGTAGAAAAAAAAAATCTTAAATAATAGTTCAAATACCTCATGGCATGGGGTTTCATATCTTGACTGTGGAGTATATCTCCCCCCAGATTCATGCACTAAAGTAGAGCCTGAAAGAGATAAAAATTACCATATATAGCACATACCAAAATCAATTAACAAACATTACATTTGAGCAAAAATATTAACCTGATTTTGATCTTTCATCGTTTTTACTTCCTCGGTATCTTCTAGATGACGGAAGTTGGGTCCCAAGGGATGAACCACCCTCGGCATCATCTACCGTAGATTGCTCATCTTCCTCGGTAGAAGAAACAGAAAAGAAATTTTTGTTTGTAGGAGCTTTGAATCCTGTAACTCCTTTTGCCTCTCTTTTTTCGTTAGCTAAAGCATCTAAGCCTTTTATCATACATATTTGAGAAGAATCATATTAGTATATAAAAATAGACCATAAAACGCTTGATGATACTTCAAATAATATATTAGTAATAGATGAGTATGCATACCAAGAAGAGATTTTCTTTCTGTTGGTTTAAAGATAACGCGTCCTGGCAAAGAAAGCCCGCTTTTACTGTTATTTTCAGGTAGAAGCATCTCCGTTCTTTTACTGATATCTACAACTTTAGTTTCTCCCTGCACAAACGATAGTGAAATGGTAATGTGATGCAACTACAGGATCAAGTAAATAAGCAATCGTATAATTTACGGTGTATCACATGTTTATGCTTACCTCCATGTTATGTATCGTCTAAACGCACAGAATGCGGATAACCTCTTACGATGATCTGCAACAAATAAGAGTAGCCGAATAAAAATAATGAATGAAACAAAACAATAGAGAACTCTAATAATATGTTGAAATTTTATACATTATTTATGCATATTTGAGATCAAATGTTTCATGTTAAGTGTGCTTAGCTTTGAATTTTATTTTTTTACTTGACATATTTTGCGTCTTCACTTATTTTGTAGTAACATCTCTTTTACTATTACGTTGGCATGTTATATTTCTCCAAGATCTTTGTACAACAGCTGATCAAGGAGAAAGTAGATTTAACTTACATACAATTACCAGAATTTTCTCCTTTATTTTCTTCTAACAAAATTTTACAAAAATCAATATATTAACTTATGGTCAACCCTTGTACTAGCCATTAATCAGTTAATTGTCGGTATATTTTCATATGTTTCTCCTTTTAATCTCATATGTATAACATGCACACGTGTGTATGTACCATGGTTTGAGGTTTCGGCTGGAACCCCGAAATTCCGGCCACCTCAGTTCGGTTCAAGCCTTTAGCGAGACAAGATTAGGTTTAAATCTCGTCTTGCTAGCTAGCAATAGAAAAAAGAAGGCAAAAAAGAGAATAAAGGAAAAATCAACGAAGCAGGGTCAACGAAGAAGAAGAAAAATCAGTAAATTACTAACCTAAAATTGAGATTCGAGATGCAGCCGATGTCGATTTCAAGCAATAGCCGGTGTCGATTTCAAGGATCTCAATCAATTTTTGGGTCTCGTTCTCTCACTGTCTTCTATCTTGGATCGGCTTACGAATATTGCATTTGCGTGGGAAGGCGACAATGTAAGCCGATCATTTTAGGGCTAAGTAGTAAATAGTTTTTGGGCTGGGCTTTTGACATAAGTTAACATTCTTTATTTTTGTTAAATTTATTCTAAACGTAATGAGATAAACTAGGCTGGGTTCCTTTATTTAATTTGATTTAGTACAGTTATAAGTCTAAATTAAATCTATTTAATTTGGTATTTAATTTGATGTAGTACAGTTATAAGTCTAAATTAAATCTATACAATTTGGTAGAAAAACGAGGCTATTTACATTTTCATTGACAAATCAATAAATATAAACAACAGGACCGAAACCGAAACCAAAATTCAAACTCCTAAAATTTCTGAAATTGTCCGAAACTAAGAAATTTTCAAACAAGTGGAACCGAAACCCCGAGTTTTTGAACCTTGGTATGTACCCATGCATATACTGTTCCTTAAATTGACATTGCGTAAATCTTTTCATCTAGTTTCTTTTACATATAAATAGTGAATATAAGTCAATTTTTCGTTTTCTGGAGGATGAAAAATCAAATCAAACAAAATTTGTTGAACGAGTCCCATGGTTTTTCTCTCTTTATCCCTTTTTCCGCAACCCACTTGTTTATAGAATTCGATGAGAAAGAATTGATCTTTCCTTGATTTGTGAACTTCACACTCCCAGCCCCTTCATTTTTATTTTTCTATAATTGTTTTTATTTCATACGTCTCGATGATTGTTTTTTATATCTTACTTCTGTATGAATGTTATATTTCTCGAAGTTCTATATCTAGTTGTTTTAAACTAGAGTTATCATAGTGAATGCTATAACGCGAAATTGCCTGTAATGCAAGGTGCATGTTATTTAAACCTTGCAAACATGTCATCTATAGTACAAAATGATATGTTATTTTGTTTAATAATTTACATTAGGTACGTACATTCAGGAAATTTCAAGTAAAATTGTATTACATAGACAATGACATGGGTAAACCACCCAATCATATATCATCAATAATACATCAAAATCGTTTATTGAAGAATGACTATGGTCCCTTCAAATGAAATCAAATGTAGGTGTTTGTTAGTCATATCATACTCAAAAGCATAAACATGAAAAAAAAAATAAGGATCCGTTTGGTCTATTTTATGTTTTGAGTTTCAGCCATTAGTTTTAAAATATGAAAATAATGGTGAGACAACTGGGGGGATGAAAGGAAAGATGAAGGGGACGACGGAGGAGATAATTTCCTATTATCATGCTTCTTTTATTTTCCAAAACACGAAAAATAAAAATAAAAATTATTTTCTATTTTCTATGTTAACATCGTTCTGAACGTTTTTTCATAATACACATATCGTGCACATTTTTGTATGAACAAAAACTAAAAATGATAAAGCAACCATGGCCTAATACTTCTGTTTTGCTCTAGTTATGTTAATATATAGAAACTTTATACCCTTAAGAGTTATTTTAAATTTGCTAGCAATGTTTTTTACTTGATGTAATACCTGTTTTAACTTTATAAAACTTAAATGTTTTCGCAGTTGTGTAAAAAAAATCAACGATTTTGTAAAATTTAATAACGTAACAGTGAGAATCATAAATGAGTAATTTAATATTTATGTAAACATGTGGATCAAAGCTACTTTAATTTCAACATAAATGAAATGCAAAATTTACAAAAATGAACGAAATAGCATGTTATAACACACTGTGCAAGTCATGCGCTACTTGCTATTAACTACATTGCTTTAGACAAATTAAATAGTAAACACCAATGTTCACATACATGTTTTCAGTTATATGCAACAATAGATAACCAACACAATTCCAAATCTAAGTGTTGATCACTGACACAGGTGATAAGGCCTTTAAATTAAATATTTAATGATACTGACTTTGAATATTTGAACACCAATAATTTAGGGCTGTCAATTTCCTACACGACCTGAAACCTGCACGAAAAATTAGCAGGTCAATTGAATCATTTAGTTGGTTGATCATTTTTGAGTCGACCTGAATATGACCCATTTATAAACATGTGGATTTCGAATAGATCCGCTAACCTGAATTTAACCTGTTTATAACTCGTTTATACTTATATGGGTCGGCCCAATCCATTTATAATCTGTTTGACCCGTGAACCCTAATTTGACCCGTTTATACCTTACATGAGTCGATCCGACACATTTATGACTCATTTATGACCAAAACCGTCATGACCTGTTTACAGCCCGACCAAGCCAAATTAAACGAGTTACACGGATTGGGTCGGGTCAACCCGTTTATAAATGGATCAGTTCAGATTGAGCTATTTTTGACCCGTTTAATAAACGGGTTGACCCGAACCATTTAAAATCAACTTGAATCCGACTTGACCTGACCCAAACCTGACCCAAATCAAGATGCTTGTTGTAAAAAAATTATATTTTCGGATGCTTAGTATGTTCAACCTGTAAGATCACTTGTAAAAAAAATAGAAGGGAATAGTAGAGCTCTAAACTCGCTAATCCTAATATGTATACATATTTCTAATAGAAGTCAATGAATGAAACCAACACATATACGCGTGCGCGCGTGGAGGTTCAATGACACCTATATTTTGGACCACTTATTTAAGATCTTTATCATATCTTGAGCTACACCCTTTCAAATGCTACAATTTTGTAGATGTTTAATCCACATACAAAAGACGATCTCTTCAAAGCATGAGACTATTTTGATATTTGTAGCCTTTTCAAAATTATGGGACGATTATTCACTGTTCAAACATTTATTTTAACTGTTAAATTTAAATATCAAGTATATTATGATACATATATTCAAACAAGTTCAATCTTGCTTGAGACGATCTTAAGTATGAGACGGAAATACTTAAATGTGTAGTATTTGTAAATAGTCTAGTTGAAGGTATGACATGCGTGTTTGCTGAGCTTCACTTAAATTGGATAGACGTTCAGTCTACATATAAAAAATGATCTCTACAAATGTGTGACCATTTCGATAATTGTAGCCTTTCCAAAATCTCAAGTCAATTATTCATTGTTCAAACGTTTATTTTAATCGTTAAATTTAAATATCAAATATATTATGCTTCATATATTCAAATATTAACTTACAACTTCGAAGAGACTAGAAATATTGAAATGATCTCGCTTTTTGTAAAGATGATATTTATATTGTGTAGATTACACACATATTTAACGTTTAGAATGGTGTAGCTCAAAATCATTGGACCTTTATGTGCATGTGTCTATATACACACATGCAACATATATACATACACTTGGATAATGATCCGCTGCATCTCATTCTACATCTCCTATTGTTTTTAATGTTTTAATGTTGCACTAATCCAACTCAAACGAAACTTGGAAGATGTTTAATCCATATAGATCATCATGTCCAAAAAAAAAAAATCATTTTAAAACTTATAGCATGTTCAAGATGTTGAGCCAATACCGACCGTTAAGATATATACTCAACCGGCAGTTTGATATATCCAATGTGTTAGGATTATTCAAATTTATTAATTTTCTGGAAAGATGATCTTGAGATATGTAAGAACATATCTATAAACTTCGTTCGATTTCAAATAGAGTTACTCGAAATCGCAGAGGTGTAGCAGAAGTGCAGAACCTTTCTCTCCCACTTTCTTTATATACACACACTGTGGAGTGCAACATTCGCTTTCTTTAGTTACTTATTTTAATTAATTCCAAATATCCATCAGTTTGACCTATTCTTAATAGCTTTTGCTGGCTTATTCCAGTCCACCATCTAATGTTCGAGTTGAGCGAACTTCTCGAGTTCGTTTTAACGATGGAGGCGCACTTAGTGAAGTGATTTCTTTGTATGAACACATAAACGGAAATGAATTGGGCCTTGTTGCGCAATCAGATACTACAGGAGAAAGTAACTACTGCCAAAGAATGGAGGTACGTTGCTCCATAATTGAGTCATTTCTGTTGCAATTTCCTTTAAGTGTTCTTCTTTTCTTTTTACCTTTTCAATTTCAAAACTACAAATTATATTTAATACACTTTCTTTATTATGCTAGTCATATTGTACTTAATTATTGATATATGTAAAAAGTTGATATGGTAAGATCCTAGGAAGCAAGGATACGGGTGTGGGGGTGCGGGTGCGTGATACGGGGATACATGAATTCGGCAAATTAAAAAATATGAGGATTTGGGTGCGGCGAGATACGGCAAATATTAAAAATATATTATACATATAAATATAATCCAACAGATGCATTTTAAATAAACAAAATAGTCAAATAAATAGGTTCAACATCCTCAGTAGCGAAATACATAATTCATCATCGTTACTAATTAAAGCACACAACTTTTGTAACATGCTTCCATAAACTAAATTCAACGTCACTTTGTTGACTTTGAGAAGCTTCCACATTTTTAATTGAATTGGTAGATTAAGTAGTTTCCATAACTAAAGGAGTTAATTAAAAAAAAAAACAGTGCCTAAAAAAAAACTGCTACCTCTAAAAACTGCTGCCTCAAAAAACTATCGCTGCCTCAAACAAAAAACAAACAGTGCTGCCTCAATTGTTTTACATTTCGAAATAAGTTAGAGGGCTCAGCAAAAATAAAAAAAATCGGTGAACACTGAACACTACAGTCTGACTGAACCAAACAATTAGTCCAAAAAAAAAAAAAAAATCGAATACAAATCGATGCCTACTGTATAATTCGAATGCCCTAAAAAAAACAATCGCTTCAGGTTTAAACATACCAGCGAGGCAGCGACGAGGGGGAATCAAGATGAGGGCGAGAGGGCAAGGCGCCGTGGACGATGGTCGAGGTGACTCAGGGAGGAGCGACGAGGAGCTGCAGAAATTAGGGCTTAGGGCTTCAGGGTTCGCTTCCTATTCGAAATCAAAAGACCCGTAATTGTTCAAAGTGAAAGTATGGAAATTTAGTCATAAAAAATATTACGTCTTTACCCTTGCCGCACCCCATTTTAAGTATCCTGCCGCACCCATTTCTGGAAATACAGGGACATGCTGCGGGACGCACCCGTACGTATTTTGCCGCACCCCCTCACACCCCCGCCCCCCATACGTATGCAGTTCTTCACATAACTGAAGCACCCCTGCTAAGCAGGTAAGATCTAATGCTAGACAAGCAGAATTAGAATATTGTGACTGCAGGATAACGGACATGGCTGAGAAGCTAATGTTCAGTGTCTGAAATTAGAATTAATACCATGTAGAAAATTATGGATATGCCGGAGTTTTCGTTGGATACAAAACAGGAGCCGCTAATTAATAACTGTTATCTTTAGCATAGTTAGAGCCTATAGAGCTGCTTCCATTGGATACAATATCCTAGGATCAACTTACATTAGGACAGGGAGATATCTGCTTTATGTACTTAAGGGATGATAATGTGCTTATTAACCCTAACTTCAGTTTAATTCCACCCCCCAAACCACAAACCCACCCAAAAAAAAAAAAAAAAAAAACAGGTGAAAAAAAACAAAAGTTGCCACCACATCAAATATATCGCAGTAAGTATAGATGCAATCTTCTATTTCAATTGAAATTTCATGTAATTTAGCTTGCATTATTCCAAAACTTAAATTTTGGAAATGTTGCATCAAATGCAATATGACAATAAACTATTCCTACATGCAATATGATAACAAGGTATGGGGTTCCGGCTGAAGCACGGGGATCCCGGTCACCTCGTTCGTTTCCGGTCGGAGGAGGGACGAAATTAGGGCAAAACTCGTCCCGTTAAAAGTCAGTGGAAAAAAAAAACCAAAAGAATTGAATCTATGTGGTAGGAAGATGGTCAAAAGCACGAAGCAAATGGAAAAGCAATCGTATCAGAAGAATTGCGAAAATCGGTTACCTTCGACCAAAATCGAGCTGCAACTTTGAGCAATTCGCGTTTGATTGCACCAAAACCGAAAGCCTTTATGAAGCTGAAGTTGATTGAGCGGCTTAATCTTAAATTTTATACTTTTCCAATCGACGTCGGGTTGCTCTGCAGCAAAGAAGGCAGTCTTTGGCTTGAGAAAAGATTGAAGCAAGGAGGACTTTTGAAAGGGCATACGGTATTTGCGGTGGACGTTATCGGGCTGCTGAGTTAAATCGCGCAGTGTAAGGCCTGCTAAGTTAAGTTATTATACAATGTAATGAGATCCGTTAATTTAAATTGCTCTAAGTTTTTGTTTAATTAATTGGATCTGCTTTGTTTATGTAATTTTTGATTTATAGTGTTCAATTTAATATAGCCTAACCAATAAATTATACTATTTACATTATGAAAATCAACTAACGCTATATGGCAATTAGGACCAAATCAGAACCAACACTGAAACTTTTGATATTTCCGAAATTCACCGAAATTAAGAAAATTTCAAATGATTGAAAATGAGATCCAAGCCTACTTCTCGAATTTTGTGTTGTATATGACGTAGTTGTATACACAATTATATGATTTTTGTTTGATGATAACAACCAAATAAGAATTATTTTAAATGTGCTTGTTATTGTACTGTTCTATATATACATCACAGACAGGAATATAATATTTATATTTAAATAGAATACGACTGTACAGACATTCATATATTCATACAGTATTTTATTTAAATTAAATATTATACTTCAAACATTCACACAATACAACTATTTATAACTCCATTATTTACAATTCAAATATTTTTGAATATTTCTGACATGACTCATTTAACACATCACAGAAATTGTACTATTAAAAGATTGAAACAAATTGAAATAGATTGAATTGAACAACAAAAATATTTTTTATTTCAATCAATATTGATCATTACAAATAATAGTACAATTCTATTCAGTCATGTCTACAACCACTCTCATATACACAGATTTCTCGTTACATTCATATTGACTCATATTCACTGACTCATATACACTCTGCATTCTCTATCTTCTATCAGTCCAGTCTTCACAGCTTTCAGCTATCACTCCAGTCATCTTCATACCTGTCGCATACAGAAGAACACACACAGTAGACTGCAACAAAAATAAATTTAAATAAAAACAAATAAAAATTTATTTTTAAAATTTTATTTGTCTCAGAATTACGGTGTGTTTCTCATCATTTTTCTAGACTTGATCTGATATGCAGGGACAGGAAAAACTGTCTGATGGCTACATGTACACACGTGTATAAATATACACGTGTGCACTGCCTCGCCAATCAGCGAGCAACTGAGGAGTAGCCACAAGGACCGTCTCGACTCAGTGCACATTAAAAAAAAAAATTAACCAAGAACAAATGCAAACTGAAAATGGACAAAAATAATCAAAGCACATTAAGGTAGCATGATCAACACAAGCAAGAAGGCAGATTTTAGATAGTAAAGGCCACAGCAACACAACAGGTTCAGGGTAACTAATGCAAATATATACAAGGTGCATGGATGAAACAACATGGACTAACATGGCACTTGGCAAAAATATGGTGCAATAGCTATATGGTGAAGAAAGTGTCAAGTGTTAAGTATTAAAACACAAGCATGCATGTTCAACAAATTCAGCATGTTCAAGCGAAGTGTACTCTGGAAAGGTAAATGGGTCGAGCTACAAGCATGCACAAACCAGATTCAGGGGATAGGTCAAGTTCAAGTTTTCTCAAGTGGCTGTGTCTACATGAATGGTGGAGCATAGATATGAAATTGCAATACAATTAGACCAAATCAGTCCATGTGCAAACTGGAGTGTGAACATGGGATCATCCTATACAAATACTAAGTACACAGTTTTCACATGGTTACAAATGAATACAGCCTCAAGTAATATGTCAGACATAGTGTAACCCAAACAAGTCAATTCAGATGAAACATAAAACATTTTAGAAATATTCAGGTATAATGTTTGTACTTTACAAAAGCATACAGGAGCAAAACAGTTCTGTTTTCATATGAACAGAGAATAGTCAAGATGGGCATTGCAAACCAACATTCAAGTATACACAGTTCAGAATTAGCAGCATAGAGGACAAGGTAATGTGAAGATAGGTACACAAGCAAGTGTGTGCATGAAGGTGCATGATAACATGAAGTAAAGCATCAGGGGGCAGACTAACCAACAAGAAAAAAAAGACATAGCAATTTTAAGGTGATAGTTTCAAGTTACAACAGCTTAAAAATAGACTAGCAATTGCAAAACTGAGAGAAAATGCTTAGCAAGAAATTGGTGATGGTGCAACAACAAGGGGCCATAAATATACAATCAGTTTTTTTAACAAGTCTAGTATCAGTTCGAAGTGGAGTATGCAAGGCAAAGTCAAACAAAGCATGTTTAAGTGTCGACACAGTTCAGACCAGAAGTATATGTTCTTATCAAATCATGTAATAACAGTTCAAAGACGAGTATGCAATGGCAAGTTCGAGTAAAGGATTTGTGCAGACCATTTAATAAAAATATGTTCTGGTTTTGAAATCATCACGAAAGCATTTAAAAAATTCATTCAAATATGTTGACAAAGTTTTGGCCAACCAGAAAATCATATGTTCCAGAAAACTTGCTCAAGCCCAAATTTTCTAGAAAATTAAAACAGAAATACAACAGTTTTTGTCTAATAAGGGATGGACAAGTCGAGCAGCGTAAATATGGAGAACACTACATGATTCAACTTTAGTTCTTAAGGAATTAAAGATTTCAAATGAAGCATCAGTTTAAAATGATTGGTAAATCAAATATAGTATCTGTTCAGTTTTAAATATTCAGGAACCAACAAAAGGACCAATTCATAATTTACCAAAAAGTGTATTTTAGAAATAGTCTACCAGAAAGTGTATACCAAATTTCAGAAATCACGAAATCTCAAGAACAATTCTCACCAGATTTGAAGCCCCAAAATTTACCCATATATACGACCTAAAGGACTCAATCAAAGTTCCAAAATTTACGCAACAATCAGGACCAAATCTATTAACGAAATCAGAGCACAAATTTAGGATTTTTAATCCTATAAATACACCAATCACCACAGGCATCAAAAGCATCCAAGTTCAAGCACAAATAAAAGAAAATTCAGATCGAAAATTTATACCAATATTTACTTGGATCTAAATCGAGTGGAGTTGCAAATCGAAAATCATCAGAGCACGAGATCGACATCGGAAAACATCAGAGCACAAGTACTGTCAATCATCGGATTCTAGAAGGAAACCCTAGATTGGAAATCAGCCGCCGCCATTTTTAATTCTCAGAGGAAAAGAGAAGGGTTGAACCGAATTACAAAGGGGTGCATCACTTTGAAGTGGCCGGCCAAGCTTTAACTAGAGAAAAGGGATTTGTTTAATTCCTTTTTAAATTAGGGTTTTGTTTTGGTTTTTTTTTTTAAGTTTTGTTTGTTTTGAATTTTTTTCAAACTATCAATCAGTTTCTAGATCTGTAAAATCTAGGGGAGACGAATTACGGGATTTGTAATTCGGGTAAATCTGGTTTCGGGGATAGAAACCAGTGCAGGGTTTTGAGCGTAGGGTTAAGAACAGTTGGAAGCGAGTGTCGCGAGTTTACAGGGGATTGTAAGCGTAGAGATTGTTTTAACTCCTAGTATAAACCTTGGGGAATGCAGCAGTAGACAGGGTTTTGCCGAAGCTGGGTATATCTGTGTGTTATTTATTTTCCGCATTTATTCTGATTATTATCTGTGCTGTTATTATTTAATTACTCTGTGAAAATCTGCGATAAACCCTATTCACCCCCCTCCCCCTCTAGGGTTAATTTAGATCCTACATCTTGGTCAAAAACAAAGTATAGAAACAATTTAGCATTTAACTTGGAATATAACTTGCGTAAGTTAATGTTTAAACCTCGAATTTTGTTACACAATTTTTTTTCGTAAGATATCTTGAGTAGATAAGCAAAGATCAAAAATACATATTGGATATTTAAGTTATCTAGAGCTATATCGAAAAAACTAATAAACTGAAATTACTTGCTAAAACAAAAGTAATGATAAGTTAATTTTGCAAATGATGTGTACTTTAAAAATATTTATCGAGTTAAGAAGTATATCAAAAGCCTTGTTTTAAACGAATATAAATAATATCTGTCTTAACCGACATATAGTGGGATAAAACAAATACATCCACAGCTTATCAAAATATGACAAGGATATTAGAGAAATGAAGGGAGCCGCTTAAAATTGCTTTTCTTTTATCTTTGATACCTATTTATTTGCAGTTCGGGTTTCTCCCATCTTTACCCGCTTGCATATTGGACTTGGGTCCAATACTTCTTTATTTTGTTTTCCTGCTGGGATTCATGACCAACACACACACACATATACATACATACATATATATATATATATATATATATATATATAGAGAGAGAGAGAGAGAGAGAAAGAGAGGCACGCTCCAGAGAACCCCATTTTTTAGCCTCCCTTTTGCACCTCAATTTGAGTCACATGTTTATTGTAAAATAAGTTAGTGGAGATGGAGAATTAGTGGGAGGAGGGAGAAACAGTAATGTGTGGTGAAAATCAGGGGGGCTAATGGGGTGCTGTACTATTTGGGGTGTGTAACAACCCGTATTTTCAACAACCTGTTATAACATAAATCGAGGTAGAATTTAATTTATAAATCTGAACCAAGGGAAACGGGCTATGCCATTGCGTTCGTCTCGGAAAACTACGCGAAATAGAGTCCGAGTTTTCGAAAATTGGAGTCCGTATGACCCGATTAAGGCCCAACGAAGTTTTCAGAAAAATTCAAAGTAAAAACAGATTTCAAATTCAAGTTTGAATTTGGGAATTTTGAGCAGTTGGGCGCAGGCGGGAAAAATCCCGCCAGAGCACCCAAGTCGACAGCCCTGTCGACTTGGGAGTCGACTTGGTTGGACCCAAGTCGACAGCCCTGTCGACTTGGCTGTCGACTTGGTCCAGCCGGGCAGTTTTGCCTGGTGCACCATTTTGGGTTTGTGTTGAGTTTGGGGGCCAGATTCGGTTTTGAGGGCTGAGATTGGAACTAGGGTTTAATCCTAAGGCTAAAACTAATCCTAATCTCTATAAATAAGCCCCTAACCTAACCCTAAATCATCATTATTCATTCAAGTAACTAAACTATGGCAAAATCATTCCTCTCATGGCCTCCACTCTCTTCATAAAATTCCTAAATAAATTTTTAAGAGATTTTCCATGCATACAAGTGTTTTCAAGCTTGTATGAGCATCATTAGCTTGCATTCAAGTCAAGTTTCTATATTTGCATCATAAAGAAAGAGTTTTGATCATTTTGGCTCAAGGGTTTTGCTTGCATTTTGGGTTTATTTGATTTCATAAGGGCTTTGGCATTGTAAGCCCTATTCTACTTTCATACTTAAACTCTAAAGTTAAATGTATGATATGCAAGTTTGCCATAATATGCAAGTTTACTATGTAATGTTATGCAAGTTTGATATGTTAGGATATGCAAGTTTATCATGTTATGTTATGCAAGTTTGCTATGCTATGATATGCAAGTTTATCATGTTATGATATGCAAGTTTATATGCAAGTTTGCTATGCTATGATATGCAAGTTTATCATGTTATGATATGCAAGTTTATATGCAAGTTTGCTATGCTATGATATGCAAGTTTATCATGTTATGATATGCAAGTTTATATGCAAGTTTGCCATGTTATGATATGCAAGTTTATCATGTTATGATATGCAAGTTTATATGCAAGTTTGCCATGTTATGTTATGCAAGTTTGCTATGTTATGATATGCAAGTTTGCCATGTATGTTATGCAAGTTTGGGGTGATCATTTTGTTCATGTTATCATGTTATGCAAGCTTATCTTGAGTATATGAACATAAAGCTTCAAGCTTTATGCTAAAGGTTGCATTTTGGCAACATGTAGGTTATCATATCTCTTATGATAACTTGCATGTGAGGCTAAATGCGAACTTATGGCCATTTCTACATGTCATTTATCACCATGTATCACCAATATGCTAAGTTTGGTTTTATGCATGCTTTTGAGGCCTAAAAATGTAATATGCAAGTATATGAACATGTGTACATTTCATATGCCACCATGTTGAACTTGTGGCTTCAACACCTTTATGTCATGATTATGCCAAGTTCCCTTTTTCTATCCTTTATGCGCTATTGCGATATGTAAGCGATGGGATTGCGTTTGGGGTTGGGTAAACTTAAAAGACATAAAAACATAAGATTAGGAATTTACCTATTAAGTTAGGTCTACCCATTGGGAATTTACCTATTAAGTTAGGTCTACCCAATTTGCTTGAAAATTTGTAATATGTTTTGGAAACATGATGGACATGACACTTAGAAAAGATAAGTGTGACCAACTCGAGGTTGGGTTGAGTTTGTAGCGTAAACCTACCCGGAACCGACCGGCCTAACTAGTTGCTACAAACAATAGGACCCAATGTGAGAAGTTGGCCATGTGATGCCTTGAACCCGAGGTTAGACCAAGTTGTGGTGTAAAGCTACCCGGACCCGCCCGGCTTAACTAGTAACCACAACAAGGTCTAATGTGAGAGGTTAAGGCACGTGAAATTAATTAATGCCTCATGATTAGGGTTAAGTCATGGTCCACTTAATACTTAACCAATTTGGGCTTGGTAGATTAATCAGGGTTAAGTCGTGAACTCATCGTTACACTTAACCAAGTTAATCCATGATTAGCAAGAGGGTTAAACCGTACTTAACCCACTAGAAAATCCTAGCAATGGGGGTCCACTCCAGCAGTAATCCCAAGTTCGTATCATTATGGCCCTAGGGTCTAGGCTAGGGTGGGGGCACAATTACTGGGCTGGAGGTAAGCGACCAATAAACGACGGCAGGGTGGTACGTCGATGTAGTTCCGGACGGACTATGGTCGTGCACGTAGTCCGTATTTGGAGAAGTCAAGCATGGGCACCAGTAGATCGAGACTGTGCACTCATGTTTATGGTGTCCAGGGGTTGGCACCCTAGGGCTTGATACACCCGAAGGGTGGACCCGGCACAGTTCGACTACAATTATGTTTGGGCCGTATTGACACCAACACGTGACGAGTTAGGCTTAGGGAGCCGATCGACTAGACCGTTTGGTTGGACCTTGTATTAGGGTCATTTCATGTTATTGGGCCAAAGCTTGGGCCAAGGGATCAATACTTGTTTATTCCAGTCATGTTAGTTTGCTAGTACACCTATGGTGCAAAACCTTAAACCTGATTATGCGATGACACCTTTATCTACCTTGTTAGTTAATCACCATGCTAGTATGTTGTTATCCTTATGATCATACCTGCTTCTCATGCCAGTTAACTTTATCAGTTTACATTGATTGTAGTAGGGCTTACTCAGTCTTTTTGACTGACCTGTTTTCTTTCGCCTCTTTTCTTCCGTTTCCCCCCCCCCCCCCCAGGTTCTCAGGGAGGGAATATTGGAGCTTAGCTGGATTTCTGATCGCTTGCTTGTGGGATTTTAGCTCATGTACGGTCTTGACATGAAGCTAGCTATGGTTGTCACTTATTTTGGGGATAGTATTTATGTATTTCAGTTTTTCAGTAGTGTTGTTTTTATCTAGACTTGTGTATTTGGAAAGTTAACATTATGTTGTACCAGACTTGTTTTGAAATGGTTTGAAAATCTTCCTCTGTTTTATCTATGTTATTTACTCTGTTTACATATATACATATGTTCTTGTTCTGCCTTGATATATCATTATGCATGTTTACCTGATTCAAACGCCCCTCCAAAGTCAGAGTGCTTGCAAGAGTCACCCTGGCGGAGGTGGGGTGTTACATTTGGTATCAGAGCATATGGTTTACGAGAAGGAACAAAAAGGTTTTTAGAAAACTTTTGGAAAACTATTTTCAAAACCAAGTATAAAGTATTTTCCAAAGAAAAGTCTAGTTTATTTTAAAGGCTATTCCCCAAAAAGCCATTAGCAAAATTCCTTCGTTTTTCTCCATTCTGAATCTATCTTTTTCTTCGTTTTCGGTATGGCCAATAACTTTGCCATTCCGGAGGGAGTACACGTACCTGTTTGGTATAGGAGACTTTTGGGGGCTAGGGCGACCGAAGCCGACCCCGCAGATGTTCCTCCTCCTCCGGTAGTTAATGTTCCTCCTCCTCCTGTCGCTGAGGTTCCTCTTCCTCCTCCCCCTCAGCGTCCTCAAGCTGACTTCGCAGAGATTTGCAAAGACTTTAAGGCGATGGGTTGCAAGAATTTCATTGGAACCGAGACTTATGTAGAGGCAAGGAATTGGTTGGAGGAAACCGAAGATCTTTTTGCCTTCTTTGATATAGATGACCGTAGGAAGGTTTTATTAGCAGTGTGGTTGCTAAAGGAAGAAGCTGCACGTTGGTGGGTGGTCACCACCGCTACTAGGCCAATTGAGACTTGGGATGACTTTCGGGGAAAGTTTGGACTAAGGTTCCTATCACTGAAGCAAGGGGACATGACTATTAGGGAATACATAGATAAGTTTAATCAACTGGCTCGGGTCGGTTTAGACTTGGTTAACACAGCCCAGAAGAAGGCCCTATATTTTGCTCTAGGATTAAACGAGCCATTACATGGTTTGGCCATATCTCATATATCCTTGAGGGCAACTTTCGAGAGTTTGGTGAATATGGCCCTACTCAATGAAGAGAATAGGAGTGACAAGAAGGAGATCAAGATGAATGATACTCAAGCCAAGAAGACTGATTCCCAGTGGAAAGGAAATCAGGGTAATCCAAGCGGTCAGAGCAGTCAAGGCAAAAAGGGGAACAACAACAAGGGCAATAACAACAAGGGGAAGTGCCATTATTGCGGTTCAGTTGGGCATCTTATTAAGGATTGTAAGAAGAGGAAAAGGAAGAGTGGTGAATGCTATCGTTGTGGTGAGTTTGGACAATTCAGCAAAGATTGCCCGAAGAAGCAAGGGCAAGGTCAGACTCAGCGTGCTGGACCTTCAGGAGGGCAAGTTCATGCTCTCAATACCGCTCCAGTTCCCGATCGAGGTAGTATTTCTGTTGAGAGCCTTGTATATATTTCTGATTTTCTAGTTCGTACCTTGTTTGATTCTGGTGCATCGCATAGCTTTATCTCATCTGATCTTGTTGAAAGTTTGCACCTAAGTACTAGTCTAGTTTATGATCCCGTGTGTGTTTCAAATCCAATTGGGGTTTACGCCCATTTGTCTATTATCTAAGTGGATTTGAATATTTCTATCTTGAGTGTAGAATTCTCGTGTGATGCTTATATTCTCGGTTTCATGGGATATGGGTTGATTTTTGGGCATGGATCGATTGTCCAGCTTTGGACCCATCCTTGATTTTTGAGCATAGGGTTGTGAGGCTCATGACTCGCCTCGGTAATACCCTAAAAATTTCTTGTAACCCTATGGGTCCCGTCATGTTGTGTTATCTTGAATCCCTCAACTCGTCTATCGATAGTTTGCAATCGGTGAGGGTGGTCCGAGAATATCCTGATATCTTGGGTGAAGTGAAGGGGGTTACCCCTAAACGAGAGATAGATTTCCGCATTTATCTGGTTGATAATGCCAAGCCAGTTACGTGGCCGGTTAGGCACATGGTCCCGCGAGATGAGAGTTAAGAAAGCAAGTCAAGGAGTTGCTTGAGAAGAACTTCATACGATGAAGCATTTCCGAGGAAGGTGCTCTAGTAGTATGCGCTACTAATGTGGACAGTTCTCTTCGCCCGTGTGTTGATCATCGTGAGTTGAACAAGAAGATTAGACAACCATTACCAAGGATCGATGATTTGTTCAGCTTGTAGGAACATCTGTTCCCTCTTGATCTTGCTACTGGATTCCATCAGCTCAGGGTAGCTGAAGATAGTATAGACAAGACTGCGTTCAGAACTCCAGATGGATTCTTAGAATGGCTGGTCATGCCATTCGGTTTGACTAATGCACCCGCCTACTTCGTGGACTTGATAAGTAGGGTGTCTAGGGAATTCCTGAACGAGCTTGTGGTAGTCTTCGTAGATGATATTCTGATCTTCTCAAAGGACGAGGAAGAACATGCTAGACATCTCAAGGAGGTGATGGATACGCTTAGAGCGCATCAGTTGAAAGCCAAGTCCTCCAAATGTCATTTTGGAGAAAAAGGAGTTAGATTTCTTGGGCACATAGTTTCTAAGCAAGGCTTAGTGGTGGATCCTGCTAAAGTGGTCGCGGTTCAAGACCGAAAAGCCCCGACGAGGACAATTGAAGTAAGAAGCTTTCTCAGTTTAATTAGTCAGTTAGCGTCCCTTGAGTTTAGACCTACCCTTCTGGATCAAGTAGGGACTTCACAGAAAGAAGACCCGCAGTTAGTCGAGATCATGGACAAGTTGATTCGAGGCGAGATGTTAAGACACCTCGCTATAGATGGCAAGGGATGGCTAAGACGCAATGGAAGTAGGAAAAACGTCACGAAGGATTTCGTGGATGGACTGCCTAGATCAAGGAAAGGGAATAAGAGCATGTGGGTCATAGTAGGTAGACTCACGAAGAGTGCTCATTTCACTCCGGTAAAGAGCGAAAGGACTGCATCATAGCTAGCGACAGTTTACTTTCAAGAATGATAGAAGAGTAAGTGAAAGAGGAAGACGAGAGGCGACAATGAAATGGGTTCCAACTCATATTTGGAAATAAGAGTTAAGAAGCTAAGAAATCATGAAGTAAAAGACGGTCAAAGCACAGTGGAATTAAGCTCAAGGAAACGTGACTTAGAAGACTGAAGGCTAGATACGCGCATCATGTCTCTTTTTAAGAGCATATCCTTGATCCTTGTTTTCCTGTGGAACTTACTTGCATGTTATCTTTTTACGTATATCCTCTCGGTCCCATTCTCGGTCCTATTTCTGTCGGGAGGTAATACATGTCAGGGTTAGGAAGGGATTTCTTGTAATCCAAAAGGAGTATATCCTGCTTATCTTCCCGATCTCTTTGTAGCATATCTTTTGCTATCCATGTTGGTCTTGATTATCTAGTTTATCATGTTAATCTTGTCATGAGAACCTTAGGTAGAAACCCTTTGGATGAAACATGTGTTTGAAACATGTTATGCTTGATGGTTGCAAGTGGTTGCAAGTGTTTGCAAGTGGTTACTCGTGGACGCATTATACACGTTAGGCACTAGATCGGCTCACACACTCCTCATATTGCATATGCATGAGTGTTTACGCTTATTCATGGATGAAAATTTTTGTGTTATCACATGGACGTTGCATATGGATGTATGTTATGTGCACACATATAGATGTTATACATTATGTTAGGAATTGCATACATATGGATTCATTTCACTAACATAATTTGCATTGATGATATTTGCATTAGATAAGTACATATACACACACCTTTGCATATGTTCATACAACATTTAGAATCTTGTAAGGACAATGATTGCTCGTGTATGATGTTTTGAGTAGATGGATGATTGGATGGTAGGATACGTTCTTCCTAACTTGAAGATTTCGGGGACGAAATCCTTTAAGGAGGGGAGAATGTAACAACCCGTATTTTCAACAACCTGTTATAACATAAATCGAGGCAGAATTTAATTTATAAATCTGAACCAAGGGAAACGGGCTATGCCATTGCGTTCGTCTCGGAAAAATACGCGAAATAGAGTCCGAGTTTTCGAAAATCGGAGTCCGTATGACCCGATTAAGGCCCAACGAAGTTTTCAGAAAAATTCAAAGTAAAAACAGATTTCAAATTCAAGTTTGAATTTGGGAATTTTGAGCAGTTGGGCGCAGGCGGGAAAAATCCCGCCAGAGCACCCAAGTCGACAGCCCTGTCGACTTGGGAGTCGACTTGATTGGACCCAAGTCGACAGCCCTGTCGACTTGGCTGTCGACTTGGTCCAGCCGGGCAGTTTTGCCTGGTGCACCATTTTGGGTTTGTGTTGAGTTTGGGGGCCAGATTCGGTTTTGAGGGCTGAGATTGGAACTAGGGTTTAATCCTAAGGCTAAAACTAATCCTAATCTCTATAAATAAGCCCCTAACCTAACCCTAAATCATCATTATTCATTCAAGTAACTAAACTATGGCAAAATCATTCCTCTCATGGCCTCCACTCTCTTCATAAAATTCCTAAATAAATTTTTAAGAGATTTTCCATGCATACAAGTGTTTTCAAGCTTGTATGAGCATCATTAGCTTGCATTCAAGTCAAGTTTCTATATTTGCATCATAAAGAAAGAGTTTTGATCATTTTGGCTCAAGGGTTTTGCTTGCATTTTGGGTTTATTTGATTTCATAAGGGCTTTGGCATTGTAAGCCCTATTCTACTTTCATACTTAAACTCTAAAGTTAAATGTATGATATGCAAGTTTGCCATAATATGCAAGTTTACTATGTAATGTTATGCAAGTTTGATATGTTAGGATATGCAAGTTTATCATGTTATGTTATGCAAGTTTGCTATGCTATGATATGCAAGTTTATCATGTTATGATATGCAAGTTTATATGCAAGTTTGCTATGCTATGATATGCAAGTTTATCATGTTATGATATGCAAGTTTATATGCAAGTTTGCTATGCTATGATATGCAAGTTTATCATGTTATGATATGCAAGTTTATATGCAAGTTTGCCATGTTATGATATGCAAGTTTGTCATGTTATGATATGCAAGTTTATCATGTTATGATATGCAAGTTTATATGCAAGTTTGCCATGTTATGTTATGCAAGTTTGCTATGTTATGATATGCAAGTTTGCCATGTATGTTATGCAAGTTTGGGGTGATCATTTTGTTCATGTTATCATGTTATGCAAGCTTATCTTGAGTATATGAACATAAAGCTTCAAGCTTTATGCTAAAGGTTGCATTTTGGCAACATGTAGGTTATCATATCTCTTATGATAACTTGCATGTGAGGCTAAATGCGAACTTATGGCCATTTCTACATGTCATTTATCACCATGTATCACCAATATGCTAAGTTTGGTTTTATGCATGCTTTTGAGGCCTAAAAATGTAATATGCAAGTATATGAACATGTGTACATTTCATATGCCACCATGTTGAACTTGTGGCTTCAACACCTTTATGTCATGATTATGCCAAGTTCCCTTTTTCTATCCTTTATGCGCTATTGCGATATGTAAGCGATGGGATTGCGTTTGGGGTTGGGTAAACTTAAAAGACATAAAAACATAAGATTAGGAATTTACCTATTAAGTTAGGTCTACCCATTGGGAATTTACCTATTAAGTTAGGTCTACCCAATTTGCTTGAAAATTTGTAATATGTTTTGGAAACATGATGGACATGACACTTAGAAAAGATAAGTGTGACCAACTCGAGGTTGGGTTGAGTTTGTAGCGTAAACCTACCCGGAACCGACCGGCCTAACTAGTTGCTACAAACAATAGGACCCAATGTGAGAAGTTGGCCATGTGATGCCTTGAACCCGAGGTTAGACCAAGTTGTGGTGTAAAGCTACCCGGACCCGCCCGGCTTAACTAGTAACCACAACAAGGTCTAATGTGAGAGGTTAAGGCACGTGAAATTAATTAATGCCTCATGATTAGGGTTAAGTCATGGTCCACTTAATACTTAACCAATTTGGGCTTGGTAGATTAATCAGGGTTAAGTCGTGAACTCATCGTTACACTTAACCAAGTTAATCCATGATTAGCAAGAGGGTTAAACCGTACTTAACCCACTAGAAAATCCTAGCAATGGGGGTCCACTCCAGCAGTAATCCCAAGTTCATATCATTATGGCCCTAGGGTCTAGGCTAGGGTGGGGGCACAATTACTGGGCTGGAGGTAAGCGACCAATAAACGACGGCAGGGTGGTACGCCGATGTAGTTCCGGACGGACTATGGTCGTGCACGTAGTCCGTATTTGGAGAAGTCAAGCATGGGCACCAGTAGATCGAGACTGTGCACTCATGTTTATGGTGTCCAGGGGTTGGCACCCTAGGGCTTGATACACCCGAAGGGTGGACCCGGCACAGTTCGACTACAATTATGTTTGGGCCGTATTGACACCAAACGTGACGAGTTAGGCTTAGGGAGCCGATCGACTAGACCGTTTGGTTGGACCTTGTATTAGGGTCATTTCATGTTATTGGGCCAAAGCTTGGGCCAAGGGATCAATACTTGTTTATTCCAGTCATGTTAGTTTGCTAGTACACCTGTGGTGCAAAACCTTAAACCTGCTTATGCGATGACACCTTTATCTACCTTGTTAGTTAATCACCATGCTAGTATGTTGTTATCCTTATGATCATACCTGCTTCTCATGCCAGTTAACTTTATCAGTTTACATTGATTGTAGTAGGGCTTACTCAGTCTTTTTGACTGACCTGTTTTCTTTCGCCTCTTTTCTTCCGTTTCCCCCCCCCCCCAGGTTCTCAGGGAGGGAATATTGGAGCTTAGCTGGATTTCTGATCGCTTGCTTGTGGGATTTTAGCTCATGTACGGTCTTGACATGAAGCTAGCTATGGTTGTCACTTATTTTGGGGATAGTATTTATGTATTTCAGTTTTTCAGTAGTGTTGTTTTTATCTAGACTTGTGTATTTGGAAAGTTAACATTATGTTGTACCAGACTTGTTTTGAAATGGTTTGAAAATCTTCCGCTGTTTTATCTATGTTATTTACTCTGTTTACATATATACATATGTTCTTGTTCTGCCTTGATATATCATTATGCATGTTTACCTGATTCAAACGCCCCTCCAAAGTCAGAGTGCTTGCAAGAGTCACCCTGGCGGAGGTGGGGTGTTACAGGGTGCCACTGAACGCTCCTCATATATATATATATATATCCCCTTGTACGAAAATTTGTATTAACTTTTCATTTTATCGAATTCAATATAGAAAATTACTTCTCTATTTTCAACAATATTGTCATCAATAGGAAATTCATCACAAATTGTATCAATACTCTAATTAGATATCAGAGCCTATCGATAGAAAATTCATCACAAATTGTACATTTTTAGATTTGCTTTGCCAGAAAAATTTCATCAATTGAACCATTTCTCTCATCAGCCAGTTTTCATTAGTTGAGAGAAACCAACACAACAGTATTGTGCCTCACTTGAAACTTTATGGCAGGTTGCATGAACACCATTGTAATCAGATATATGGAGCGGCAATTCTCAGAAGCAAAAGTGCAATTCAGAAATCAAGAAGCCATGATCGAAATCAAATAAGTGCCATCGATAAAACTTTTTAGAAAAGATAATCTTCACAAAAGTTTTCATGTTGAATCATACCTGATTCTTGGAAATTTTTGAAATCTGAAGCCTTTTCTTGCAAGTACCGCTTTTCTCCCTATTTCTTTTCTTGATTACTTTCTTGTACCATCAACCATTTCAGTTCAAGAATCATGGGTGACGAGACTGCCTCACTTGCATTTGACTACAATGTTGATAATAACATTCAGACTGCATCACCTATTCAACAACTTATCAAGGCTGTTGTAAGCCCCCAAAGTCAACTCATAACCATATATTTACAAAAAGACAATTAACTTCTTTGGAAATTTCAAGTCAATGCCATAGTTCAAGGATATGGATTAGAAGGATTTATATTTGGAACACTGTCCATTCCACCAAGGTCCATAACAAATAAAGAAAATAAAATTGTCACAGATGAGGAGTATATCAAATACAACAGGCAAGACAAATTGACCGGTTCATGGTTGTTGTCATCTATTAATGCTAATTTATTGCCTTAAGTCATAGGATGTAAGACATCCAATGAAATCTGGACTGTTGTTAAGAAAAGCTTTAGTAATCAATCTGCAGCAAAAGCACTATATTACAAAAGACAATTGCAAAATGTCAGAATGGATAACATGCCAATGAGGGAATATCTTGCCAAAGTCAATAACTTTTGTAACGGATCGTTTGCTACTAGTAGTTCTATACAAGAGTCCGAACAAGTATTAATTTTGTTGAATGGATTAAATAATGATTATGAGCCAATTGTTGTTGTAATATCATCACAAGAGATTGTATCACCATTAGATGAAGCTCATGCTATTTTACTATCTTATGAAGCCAGAATAAGCAACAAAAGGATGCAAGAACCAGGTTATTCAGCACACTTGTCAACTGCTTTAAAAATAGAAATCAAAATGTCAATAAAAGGGAATAATCATTTCAGAGAGGTGACAACTCAAAGAGAGCAAGGGGAAGAGGCAGAAAGGGTAATAACAGTAGACCTAAATGTTAGATTTGTGAGAGGAATGGCTATAAGCTCTTAAATGTTATTTTGGTTTTAATGCAACGTATGGGGACAATCAGAATCAAAGGAGTAGTAATTGTGCTGCTAATGTTGTGCAAATGCAGAACGATAGAAACAATCTAGCAGACACTGGCAAGGACGATAATCACAATGAACTGCAAGAATGGAACACATATGAGACGATGACAGGTATCTTGATCCAGAAGCAACAAATCATGTTACCAACAATATTGAAAACTTAAATCTTGGCAGTAAAGAATACAAAGGTAATCAATCCATTTACAAGGGAAATGCAATGGTTACCTGAAAGGTAAAAGACAACTTTACTTGCTAATTTGTTGAGTGTACCAAGAATCAAGAAAAAACTTATCAGTGGATCACAATTTGTGAAGGATAATGATGTATACTTTGAATCTTTTCCCAAGCATTGTGTAGTTAAAGACATACTAACTAAAGACGTTATTTTACATGGTGATGTTATCAATGGATCATTATATATGTTTAACTCTACTAAAAGCCACAAGTCTGTTAGAGAGGAGAAAATTTGAACCCTAACTATTGTAGGTAAGGCTGGCGACCAAAATGTATTTGGTTCGTAACACTGTAAACTTGATCATCCAAGTGTAAAAATTGTTGAACAAGTCTTGAATGATAATCAAATTGACTTTAATTCATTTTTTGTACCATGTGCATGTGAATATTGTCAGATGTGAAAAAGTCATAGATCACCATTTAGTAATTCAAATGCTGTCTACGTTGAACCACTTCAGTTCATTATCACTGATTTATGGGGTACATCACCCATCTGTTCTGATTTTGGCTTAAAGTATTATATATCATTTATTGCCATTTATTGATGCTTACACATGATTTACTTAGCTTTATTTCTTAAGAGCCAAATCAGAAACACATAGGGAAATTATAAATTTTACAATTATGATAGGGAAACAGACTAATTCCCATGTGAAAATATTACAAATTGATGGAGGTGGTGAGTTTAAAATTCTAAACTCCTACTTCGAAAATATGGGAATAATGCATAGAACAATTTGTTCATATACATCGCTACAAAATGGCTTAGTGGAGAGAAAACACAGGCACATTGTCGAATCCAGTTTAAATCTTCTAGCATATCCCTCTTTGCCACTAAAGTTTTGGCCAGAGGCATTGAGTACAACAACCTATTTAATAAATAGACTGCCTACAAAAAGTTTAAAAAAATGTAACTCCACTTGAAAAACTGCATGGCATTAGACTAGATTATCTCAGTTTAACGATATTTGGATGTTTGTGATTTCACGATTTGAGACCATAAAATCCTAACAAGTTGAATTTTAGATCAAAACCATGCATATTTCTTGGTTATGCTACGAATTAGAAAGGGTATAAGTGTCTTGATGATAAAAGAAGGATATACAAAAGCATGCAAATTGTATTCAATGAGCAGGTGTTTATGTTCAACAGAAAGGACATCAAAACAACAAGCAAACTCCATAATGCAAAAACATCAATATCTGATATCCCACAGTAATCTGAAGGCTGGGATGGGTTAATAAATAATGAGATTGTTGATGCTACCAGTCCACTACCTCTAAATGATGAAGGCCATGAGACATATGAGTCACTTGGCCATGGCAAGCAATCACCAACACACTCAGAAAGTCAAGAACAAATGAGTAATGAAGAAATGGCTAACTCTCAACTAGCAAATTAAAAAAACAATATAGGATCTATGGATACTGAACACACAACCTCAGCTCAAGCACCAGCCAAAACTAGCCATCCAATGATCATACGAGGCAAAAGTGGCATATTCAAACTAAAAGTATTTACTACCATATCATCATCTGAACCGATAAACTTTAACCAGGAAATGAAAGATGGCAATTGGAAAGGAGCAATGAATGAGGAATACAAATCCTTACTCAAGAAAAAAAACATGGGATTTAGTAAAGCCACCAAGCAAATAAATATTGTTAGCTACAGACGGACTTACAAATTGAAAAGAAATTTGATGGATCTATAAGCAAACATAAAGCAAGATCAGTTGCCAAGGGTTTCGTACAAGATAAGAATTTGACTTCAATGGAACTTTCTCACCAGTTATTAAACCAACAACTATAAGAATAATTCTGGCATTTGCTATCTATTACAATTGAAGATAAAACACTTAGACATCAATAATATCGTTTTGAATAAAACATTGAAAGAATAAATTTATATGCAATAACCACACAAGATAAGTTCGAAATCCAGAACTTAAGTGAAAACTTAATAGAGCCATGTATGGGCTCCATATATGGGCCTAAACAAGCGCCATGGGCTTCTTTTGAAGAACTGAAAACCATTTTGATGAGCATGAGTTATCAATCAACTAAGTCTAATAACCCACTATTCACTAAAATGACTAATAACTCAACAACCTACATACTAAGATATATTGATGATGTGATTGTTAGTTTGTTACACACTACACCAAAAAATGTTTTTAACAGCGTCTCAAAAATGCTATTGTACGATTTTACAGGGTTTTGATGAACATTGTATAACGACATGTTGTCGTAGGCCCCTTTTTCTCAACAACAGTAGAATAAATGTTGTTACGTTTCACGTTGTACAACGTTTTGAACTAGCTGTTAATATGCCATGCACATCTTATTTTAGTTGCTGTTTTAAAAAATAGACAGCGTTTGAAACATTATCAAAAAATATACAATCTTCACACTTAGACTTTCAACAGCTAATTTTAAACGCTATCACTAATATTTATCCGTGTTTTTTACACGCTGTAAAAAACTTCCCTCTCATTTTATCAGCAATTATGAAACATTGTTAGTAATATTTACACAGCATATCATTTATGCTATAGAAATATGCACAACATATATTAAATGTTGTTATTAATTTTTGAACAACGTTTGTCACGCGCTGTAAAAAGTTAACAAGGTTTTATCAGCACTAATATTTGCACAACAATTTGTTTATGTTGTCGTCTTCTGGTGCTAATTTTACAGCATCCATATTGGACGTTACATTTGCACATATATCATTACCCTAAACTATACTATTATCATAGTACAGCTGCTTCACCAAAAAATCAAATGAAAAATAATTATATAAAAACACGACTAGTATTCGCTTCCATTAGTGAAATTGAACATAATCCATAAACAAAGTTTACAAAGTTTGTAAACAAAGACGGTACTTAAGCCACAGTACACAAAGCCACTACCAAAATAAAAGTCTTTCCAACTGCAAAATAAACTTACTACACGGATACCAAAATAAACTTCAAGAAAACATCATGTGCATTCCTTGCATCAACATTATTCTTCACCTACCTACAAGGATGAAATTTAACGGTTAGTGATCAAATAAAAATTCAAAATTAACATATTTAACTTATAATACCTACTACAAAATAATATGAACTCAACGTCTATTTTTACTATATCCGCAATCAACAAATTACAGCAAAATAATATGAGCCAACACTACGCCATAGATTGCCTATCGCAACGAAAACCCATGTTGTCGCTAGCTACAATGTTGCCATTGCTATACTGTTTTTTGTCTATTGCACGCTTCAATGTGTTAGCATGGATATCAGCAGTGTGTTGCGATAGCTATAGATATATTCTAAGTAAAAAAAATAAAGATAAAAATTACACCTCAACGATCCGCACAATTAGTTAAAATCAAATTTCAACCGTTCATCCACACCATCAATCCACACCTCATTCATCTCTATTTCTTACTTTTATTTTCATTCTCCCGCTTTTCTTTTCATTCCCTTCCCGCCTCCAAAACTTCGCAAATATTTCGAAATCCCTAATTTTCATTTTCTGCCTCTTTTCATCCCCTTTCCATCTATCTCCAACCCTAAATTATCAAATCGAAACTTACAGAAATCCCCAAATAAGAAAAAAGGATATTTGAAAACCCTCGTCATCGTCATTATATTCAGATCTAGATTCAGATTCAGGATGCCGTCAGTTCTTCTTCCCTTTGCAGCTATTTCGCGTGCGCTCGTTCCCTTGTCGATCGATCCAGTTATGCATCAGTCTGACTTCCAGAATCAAACTTCAATGCTTTCTCGCAATAGAAATAGGAAGCCAAATCGTGGAATCGAAGGCTGTCTCCTCGCAAAACAAAGTGCAAATGGAATCGAGATGAAGACATCAACTCCTTCGAGAACCAAGGACGAATCGAGAATGAAGAAGAGGGAAGCCGAGAGTTTAGGTGAGTATTCTCACTTTCTATTTGGCATTAAGCCCTAATTATAGGCAGCCTTAATTCTTCTAGTTACTGGCATGTCTGTTTTGTTTAGTGCTATGCTTGATTGTGTTGGATGAATTGAATGTGATGATTGAGTTAAACATTTTGGTGATGGGTATGCAATGGTTGTAAATGCTATGCTATGACCCTTAAAGGTATTAATGAAGATAAATGATGAAAACCCTGTTTATAAGTCCTATACACTAAGTGCTTTTGATCTCATTTATGCTATGATATTTCTATCCATTCTTTGTTGTTGCTCCGACTGTTATTTGTGCCTGTGTATATGTTTTTTTATTGGTGAAAGAAAGGAGTATGGGAAAGCTGATAAGCACCCACACGTCCTATATCATGACTGTGCCATGTGAAACAAGTACCTAGAAACTGCCAATACCCCTGTATATATACATATAGGTAACACACTTGGCTAATTTAACAAGCTCAATGTCATGTATTAAGTGAATTTACTCACACCAGGCAATAGTCTGACTATATCATGCTCTATGTTAAGTCTGTTGTGACTTAAGAATCGAATGAATCTGAATTGCAGCAAAAGCTCTCTTAAGTTGAATGCTCTTTGCATGGGTCATGCTAAATAATTACCTGAGAGCAATTGTGTGAAAGTTTTAGGAATCGGGTAGTAGTGTCGTGATATATATACTGCTAGTTTTTGATGTTACTGCTCATTGCCGGTATATGTGTATACATAAGTATGGCCGAATTCAGGTGCTTTATAGCTAGTGCAAACTAGGCAATATGACAGACCCATCCATGTTTATAGAATTGATGCACAAAGAAAAAGGGTACAAACCATATTTTAATTCTAAAAGCTGTATGATTCTAAGATTTAGTTTGGCTTCCATAGAAAATTGATGAATAAGAAGAGCCCTGTTTTGTATAAAAATAAGTGTTGTGTCTAAGTGAGTGGCGTGGTACTTCTTTTGAGAAGTAATATTCTGTTTTCCAATGTACTGGAATCATAAAATGAGGCATACAGTTTGTTTAAATTCCTTTGATGATATCACCTTGTTTTGGTGTAACATTTGTATTAAAATTTTGTATACCTGCTGAAATAATAGCACAGTAATATGACAATGTGGCAGTGTACATATGATATGTACCTAAGTGTGAGTAAACCAATATAAGATTTTTCCCTGTATAAAGCATTTAACTGAGTACATATGCAGACTTTGAAGTTTCACTTAACTACGGAAGTGCAAATGAATTGCCACCTTGGGTTTCTTCTACCCAACTTGCAAAATATTTGGTAGCTGGTCTCTTGGAAACTTAGGGGGTATGCATTCTTATCATTCATGCAAATTCAACCAAGAAATGGTTTATTTTATTTTGTTTTTCTATTTGTGATTATGATAACCTTGTTTTTTGTTACTTTTGCAGCCTTGTAGGACATGTGGAGATGCTGTGGAGACATTTAATGACTTTCTTATTAAGGTAAAACTGAAGTTACATTCAGGTAATCTTTCTTCTATATTCAATTACATGCTTTATCGATAACATTTTTGCTTGCTTTAAAAAAAAAGAATCAGGCGAATTAGGATTTAGGAAATGAGTAATAGAAAAATAGAGCATGAAAATTATGTTATAAGAAAGACTTCACGTAAACATCCTAAAGAGTACCCTAATGCTAAGAACCATCCTCTTGTGCAGGTAAATATTTCTTGCGATGTTTAGTTGATATATAAATGGAACTTGCATCTTATTTCTTCATTAATATCTTGTTTTGCCATCACACTAGTTGCACTTAAATTAGAGCAACATGATCACACAGTCTGCACCCTTAGGGATATAATTCCTTATGTCATTTGTTGTCAGTAGGATACAATCCTCATTTTATAAGTCGAGGGAAATAGAGATTCTAGCTCTGATAGTTTGTTTTAGTAGATGGAGATATACAACCGTAAAGGCTACGGTCGTATTAGTGAGTTTGATTGCCTTTCAGTTGAGACAACGGTCGTGTAACAACCCGAATTTTTACAACACGTTAAATCAAGAATCAAGGCAGAATTTAATTTTAAATTCTGAATCAAGTAAAACGGGCTATGCCATTGCGTTCGTCTCGGAAAAATACGCGAAATAGAGTCCGAAATTTTGTAAATCGGAGTCCGTATGACCCGGTTAAGGCCCAAAGAAGATTTCTGGAAATTTGAATTTCGGAAACAGTTTTGGAAATCAGATCTGGGGCTAGGCGGGAAGTTTCCCCGCCTAGGCCATGTCGACAGGGCTGTCGACAGGCCTGTCGACTTGGGCCCAGACCAAGTCGACAGCCCTGTCGACTTGCCTGTCGACAGGGGGTGGCCGGGGCAATTTGCCTGGCGCACCTGTTTGTCTCACCTGGTCTTGTTCTTGGGCTGGTTCTGGAAGCTTCCGAGATCTGATGGTCCTGATCTATCCTAGGGTTAATCTAAGGGCCTAAAACTATCCTAATCTCTATAAAAAGACCCTAAACCTAACCTAAATCCCTAAAAATCAAACCTAGCAACTAAGTGCTGCCAAAATCAATTTTGATCATGGCCTCCATCTCCAATCCCTAGAGCCTATGCATTCAAATCGGGTTCAAATCAAAAGGTGCAAGCTTGCTACACCAAAGAGAGGCAAAATCAACGTTGCTATGCGAGTTCCATGACGATTCTTCAACAAAGGAGGGACCTTTCTTAGCCAAGATGATTCATGCTTCTTTCCCTAGGCCTAACTATGTAAGTTCTAGCTACTTTTAGATGGAAACGGTAGTTTTGATAATGACATGGGATAAAATGAGGCTAAACATGATTATGCGAACCTATATGAACTTTACCATGCCTCTTGTGTTCATATTTATGATCTTAGGCCATGTGAGTGACTTAATCATGCCTCTCATGCTATGCATAACCTAGTTTAACTTGCAAGTTTGGATCTTTATGCATGAAATGCTAGCATGAACCTTTAGGAACCACTTTACTTGTGAAACATTGGCTAAGGCAAGATTTTGGGGCTTATGCATGTTTATGAACCCACACCCCTTATGTTATCATGCAAGTTTGTGGCCAAATTCCCTTGTGACATTTTGTGTGTTTGTGGCCAAAACCCCTTTTTATGACACTATGCATGATCGAGGCCAATTGGTAGTCATAGTATTCCTACTATGTTGACTCGTCTATACTTACGTTGGGAACACGTTTTGGGGTTAGGTTAGACGAGCATGAATATACATGAAAAACTTAACTTGAAGTTTCATAAAAATATGATGTGAAACATGATTTGGGTTAAATGGGTATAACATGACAACATGTGACATTAAATATAACATGGAAGTTGACATGTAAGTATGCATAAAAACATAAGCTTGGGAATTTACCTATTAAGTTAGGTCTACCCATTGGGAATTTACCTATTAAGTTAGGTCTACCCAATTGCTTGAAAACTTGACTATGAACATGACACTAGACTAAACATGAAAGTGGCCAACTCGAGGTTGGGTTGAGTTTGCAACGTAAAACTACCCGGAACCGACCGGCCTAACTAGTAGTTGCAAACAATAGGACTCAATGTGAGAAGTTGGTCATGTTGTGCTTGAACCCGAGGTTAGACCAAGTTGTGGTGTAAATCTACCCGGACCCGCCCGGCTTAACTAGTAACCACAACAAAGTCTAATGTGAGAGGTTGGGGTGCATTAAATAATTAATGCCACATAATAGGGTTAAGTTAATTTGAGTAATGAGGCTTAACCAAATATGACATGGACAAAATGGGTTAAGTAATTTGATTAGGCTAATGATACTTAACAGAACATGATAAGCTTGGGTAGGGTAAGTAACTTGATTTGCCTAATGACACTTGACCATTTTTATACGAATGGTGGACGGGATTAAGTTAACCAACACTTAATCAATCCAACACGATAACGTGATAAGGTTAAGTAAATTTTCTTAATGACACTTAACCGTATAATACAGTTAATGGATGGGGTTAAGAGTAGACTTAACTAATCTAAACATGGTAATCAGA